>CAAAMA010000004.1:0-2400000 GCA_900642975.1 Magnusiomyces suaveolens
CTCAACTGATGTACCAGGCAAACTAGGTGGTAACTAGCGACAACCTGGAATCGACCACTTTTTTCACTTTTTTAATTGGTTATAATTCCGATTCAGACAACAAAAAGTCAGATTGGGTCAAGGCATTTTACGAAACTGGGCTTTTGCGTCTGTCTGATAATCAATTATAGCCATTCAACCCATAAACGCATCAAAAAACGACAGACATGTTGGCTTATTTTAGCTCTTTAAGATTTCAAAATAATACCAGACAAACAGTACAAAATTATTGTTTTGAAACGCGTATTAAACTAACAGGTACCCAATTCTGTCATGATTTAGTTGGTTATTATGGTCATGATAATATTAATTACTGAAATTCTATTTTATTAAAATACTTTATTTTGTCTGAAACAGCAATTATAGGTGTATCATGTTTACAATTTTGTAGAATTTCGTCAACTAGGTAGTCAAAACAACAACAACAATAAAAAACTACTACTACAACTGTAAGCAATTAAATAAAACATTAAAAATATAAACAACTTATTTGCAAAACACCTTTCAGCTAGTTAAACCAAGACATGCATTGTAATGTTATTAACACCCAAAAGTACTCAATCTCCAGTAAAAACTTTTCCTCTTTACTCAATGTTTAGAGTTTTGGATAATTTTGCAACAGCCAAAAGTCAAGCTTTAATTTCAATCATATGCATTTATTGGCTGCCGTTAATTATTACTCTTTTCAACAAGGATCCCATAGGGCACGTCGAAAAACTGGTTTTAACAGTAACAACTCAAGAAGATGCAATATGCGCTTGTATGTTCTTGTTCAAGTATTAATAATCCTTATATTTAGTTTGGATTAATCGTCAAATGGCGCTTTTTAGTTACAATGAAGAATGGTTTGTAGTAGATGATCAAATGAGTTTGGGCAGTCGATCTTTCATTTTGTTTTAATACTTGTCACATGGATATTGAAATAATGGGAGACAAAGTATTAGATCACATACCAATCTGGCTTTTGTCGGTGACTTGATTATTGGTATCATATAATCCAGACGCTTATACATTTAACAACTTTAACTATTTACAGATACAAAGTTTTAGATACTCTGTCGGGAAAAAAATAAAATATTTTCATTGTAGCCATATGGATTTGGCAATTGGATACCGTTAATCATTGATGGAAATAGTTTAATTCAATAGGGTCCAATCTTGTGATTTGGTGAACGAACGCAGATTATAAAACATAATCATAATAATTAATTGTAACGACTTTGAGGGTAATACGTTCAAACAACTTATTCATCCAAACTTGAGAAAAGGAATCGGCCGAGAAGCAAAATAAAAAAGAACTGTGCCAACAAACCCACATCACCTTCGAGCTGGCCCACCTTCTAGAATTTGGTTAGATTCTTTTGGTCTGGGTCTTTGAAAAAAGGGTTAGTGCTTACGAGTGCTTATAAGCTCTGATTAAGACTGGTATACAGAGTCTCTATACAATCCATTAAACGCTTCATTTGTTTGTTGTCGGCTCGACTGGACTAAAACTGTTTCCTAGTTGCTTTCTTGAAATATTTTTTTGATATGCTGTTTGTTCTTTGTATCGCCTTTAATACCGGGGACTGTTAATATTACTTTAATGTGCTCAATGTTGACAAAGAAGAAACCGGTATCTGTATCCTTTATCTAAAAGTTTGACAGCGGGCATAACACAATGAGCACAATACAATATGAAAAAGCATAAAATATGGATACCTAGAAGTAGGGACAAGAAAAAATTAAAATATAAAAATAAAAACAAGTGAAAAAATATATTCACAAAGATCTTGAACGTCTACAACAGGAGCAGGAAAAACGAGATGCACTTGCTTGTGTGACTTTTGTCTTCATGTCAATAAAAAGTGATTTTTTAATTTAGCTTAATGCCAGAAAACCATGATTCTCAATTATGTCATTTAATCTTCAATGAAACAGCTTTTTTTTCCATGAGTATACAGCAATTAATGAAAAATGATACATCTATACAAAGACATAAGGTGTATCCCTCAAGGAGATGCAAGGCTTTTACATTTCTGGATCTTGTTTACAGATTATTAATTTGCTAGTATATCATTGTTAAAACGAACAAAATATAAATATTATAGATCTAAATGTGTCATATTAATAATTATTGACTTGAATAATGAGTCTATCGAGTAGTGGGTACAGACGTTGTGTGTGGGGGCTCTACAACTTGCAACATGATAACAACCATCTAACCGAGCCAAAGAAGCTGGAACAGCAGCGTTTGGAATACTAGACACGTTTAGAAACCGGCAAAGATATTGGTTTTTGAAACAACAGGTTTTACATCTATAAAGTAGTAAAGGATATTGAGTTATGAATGGTTTGGACTCAATACTGTCGGTCGTAAAAGCAGAGGAGTGAATCGTGATTGGACTGATTCAAACAAACACCGAGAGCAAGGTTTTGACGTTTCTTGGGACATGCTTTGAACCAAAGCCGCTTCCAAAACAAAACAAGCATTGTGGGAATTGACGAGACAATGACTAGGCAAAAGTTTCAGGTCTTGTTTTTCGTTTTATTATTTCACCAGTTTTAATTTTGGGCAGTGATGAAAGATAACTACAAAGGATAAACATGTTCCATACAATTGCTGATCTGGTAATGTAATCAAGTAGTGTTTAATGTATTGGTAAATACGAATTTAACAATGTATGAAAATAATAATAAAGATTGACATTTAACTATTGTGAGGTGATAAAATCCAGATTATTTTAAATCCAAAAACATCAGCAGTCGTTGAATCAACAGGCCATTAAATACGATTGCTATTGAATGTAACAATGCTTTGAAGTTTGAAACGGAACTATACATTATAATCGTTGCATCTTAGAGCATCCAATTAACATTTGTATTGGGACAATATTGATAGTCTCTTGACCCAAGTAAACGCTACTCGATATAGTTTAATGATACCAGCTTGATCAAACAAGCATATAGACGTTTGGGTAGTTTTAAAAAGATTAATTCCTGTGACAGTGTAAAAAGACAGTTTGAATTCCAATGCAAACTGCCTGGTTCATTTCAAAACTAGCCAAAACGAAAACGCCGTGGATCCCGATTGTTGGCACCGTTTTTGTCAAGGTTCCGATAGTTTTGTACGAGCTTTGCTCTTAATGCACTAAATACACACAGTATTCCAAACCGCTATATTTATTTTTGTTTTAAAACAAAATACATTTATTATTGTTTAAATAGTGTTGGCTTTATTATTTCTAGCAACATTTTAACTAATTATTTTTTTAAAACATAATTCTGGGCTTTTATTCATAATTGAACCGCATGTTGATGCATCGTAACACTCTATTTTCGATTTTTGTGATTCCATGTCATATTATTCAATGTTTTGATTCTTGTAGAAACAATGTTTCATTAAATTTAAAAAAAAGGCATATCTCGCGATTACCTTCGAGCTTAAACTTCACTGTTTCATGGAAACTCATTTGAATGCTAGTTTCCAATCAATCAAAAAAAAAAAAAAAAAATTCAATTCATCTTAAATAATCACATTCATTTTTGGAAACTGCACCGTAACATAATGCAAAAAAATATGCGTCAGCCCGGAGTCGAACCGGGGGCTCGACGATGGCAACGTCGAATTTTACCGCTAAACCACTAACGCTTTGTTTTTTGAAAAAAAGGCCCTGCGACAGATATGACTACAGTCAAGATAGGATTATGAGTTGTTTTTTATTTTGTTCAAAATTTATATTTTAAACAATCATACTTTTTAAACTCCTATATTTATAAAATATATCCAAATAGAACTGCTCGCTGGCTTTCTAATGTCAGGCCTCGTATTACTCGGCCAACGACATACAATCTAAACCCAATTAAACTTGTGAAATAGGTTGCATTAGACAGAAACTCAATGATGAAGCCATACGATTTAGTATTAACATTTAATAATTTTTCGATCATGCTCTGTAAAATCAAGTCTTTTAGTTACGTCATTATTACAAAAGAGGATTGCAACACAGCATTGCTTCGTTGCTGAATTTCAAATAGACGTCCGATTCAACTTGATAATCGATATTTGGGTATTTAAGTTCGTAAGCCACGTCTTTGTCAACCTATCGTATTTTTTTGAGATATCAGATCATGATTTATTAGTTTAAATTTAAAGTGATATTGGGAATAAAGTGTTTCCAACCGAATGTACAAAAATGCTTTAGAACGATGCCCAGACGGAGAAAAGGGTAGAAAGAATATACACACATCAGCAAACCGAAATGAAGTGATGAACAAGACATGTAAGCAGGCGGAGATACAATTAATTGCGACATCCACAATCACATTAAAGTAGGATAATTAATTATAATGCCTTGGAATCAAATGTCGATGAATCAAGAAATGTGAATTTGGCGAATATCTACACTATGAAATGGGTGTATGATGCAAAACAAACAGTATAGGATTGTTGGGCCAACCGACTTTTTGGTGAGTAGTTGGTGAATGATTCGAAACTAAATAAACTAAGCTTCAGAAAACAAAGTCAAGAACAAAATTTATAGGCATGATATGAACGAATGAGGGAATATGAGAATGGATATGTGTCAGTTTTTTTTTTTTTTTTTTTTTATGAGAAAGCGAGTCGAGTACGTTTACTGCGCAAAGAATTTGACGAAATGTCACTGATCTATGTTTCTATAACTCGTAAAATAAAGAAATGACGAAATATCAAATTCAAAGAGAGACATTGAGCATTCAAATAACAAAATTAGTTTCTCAAAAGGTATTAATTGGTCAACACGACTGTGAATGAGGACAAATATTTGAATTTTAATGGAGAGATTATCATTTCGGCGTACTTTTTAATGGAATCAATTTACTCAGAAGGGTTACGGGGTATGTTGTCTCATTGATCTAGCCCGAGGGCCAGTTAGGATTTGGGTTTCAAGCATCAAATGGTGTAGACGGCCGTAGCAGGGTTCTGCTTACTGATTGATTAAGATGCCCACATCCGATTCTGGTATTAATTGAATCTATTCGAGTATCAATGTGGGTGGATATATATGTATTTATATATATATGGACATGTAGAACCAATACATTATTATTTGGAGTGTAACCAAACCGCCTAAAAGGGTTGAACATCTTTGATTGAATTCATTTATATTAAAAGAAATAGGTATTAAATCAAATCCATGATGATATGGTTTGATTTTATTTTTTCAAAAACCAAATCGACATGATTAATTATATATATATATATATATATATTTATCCCATGGTATTGTACGATTAGAAAAACTGTTTAGTTGGAACCGCCTTGTGACAATATTAAAAATCCCATCTCAGTCCCTGAGCATGAATACACGATTTATTATATCGTGACACCACCACCTTTATAATTAGTTTTTTTTCCCAGCAAATAATTACAGTTTTAAAAAAAAAAAAAAAAATAGAAATGGAATCCAAACGGTTGGTTTACAGAAATAATCAATGGTAGCAGGTTCGCATTAGAAGTACTTACAGGATTACTACCCCTTTTGCCTGTTAGTGTCAATCTTAATTAATCCCATCACATAAGTCTAAATAATTTTTGCAATAATATAAAAAAAATACCTGAATGTAGAAAATGCAATGTAGGGCTGTCAATCCGGTAATGGCAGGAAATTGACTTTAGTAGTGATATGAGCCACCATCCTCCATGCACCTGGGCCTATAATATAGTCAAGACATGAAAAACAATTATTAACCCTGAAATATTCTGCGCAGAAAGCACTGATAGTCCAATTAAAAATATTCAAATACATATTTAACGCGTCTTTTCAAAATCCTTTTAGTTGTGAACGAAATCAAAAGATTGAAACATTACCAGCCAACACTACATCACGTGTGCAAACTAGTTTAAGATAACCATTTACATAATGTGTGAGTAATCATTAATAAGCACATTATGCCGGCTGAATTTAATAAATACTGCTTATTAAGGTAATTCTAGGTACTTGAAAAAAGTTTAAATAATTTATAGGAGAATTCTATGGCTAAAGTATAATAAACGGCCGCTATTTAATCCCCAAGTCTATGATATAAAAATGTCTTGTCTATTTTTTTTTTTTTTTTTGTTATTTAAACCGTCTGGCTTCCTTAATTTTTATTTGCTTTTTTTTTCTTTCAATTATACTGCTTATTTTTTTATTTCACCAATTTTCTACAACATCAGTCTTTCCATCATGGTGTTTGCTTCAACTCACAATCAAACCATTCTCATCAATGAAATAGGTTTATGTCCTATTCAATTAGTTCAATATGATTCAGCCACCCTTAACTTGAGCGCGCAAGACATTTCAGTTCATCGCTTCTTGAAAAACCAAAAACGAATCTATCAAGAACTCAAACCCCAAAAACGAGAAATCCTTCAAAATCACTTTGTTGCGCTCACTTCTGACAGTCTCCTGACTTTTGACGCCTTCCAACAACAAACTTCCTGCTTCAACTTACTATCTAAAAGCTGTCAAGTGACTTCGTACGACCTGGTTTCTTCTTACACAGAATCATCACCGTTCAAATACGCTTTGGTGTTTAGTAAACGAATCAAAAGAACTTCGTCTTTAAAACGAAACAGTTTTAACCATTTCGACGTGGCCAACAGCTATTTCCATCATACTGTCAAGTCGATTCCTCACAGAGTGCCATGGCTCAAATATCCCACTTCAAACGTCGAATCGGTAGTTATTCTTTTCGACCACAAAAGACAACGCAAGGTTTGGAAACAATGTCTAAAGAGATTTTTTGGCTTGAGAGTGTTGAACTTGAACAAGGCCATCTACAGAAACTCTGGAGAACAATACCAACCATACGAGTACAACTATCAAGAACCTAGACAATCTCAACAATACGATTTCAAAGACTTTAGTCACGCATATCGCCAATACACTCAAGAAAAGTCTAGACGTTCATATCATTATGATGATGAAGATGAGTATGACTACGAAGCTGATCAAGAATACCAGTATACTCACAAGGTTCAGCCTTTGAATATTGTCAAGAACTATTCATATCTATCGCCTTCCTCATCTTTCAACAGCTCTTTTACGACAGCTCCGTCATTATCAACATCACCCACTAGTTGCTGTTCTTCACCACCAATGTCTCCAAAATCTTCCTTGAAACTGTCTTCCGAGATCTCCGATCTCTGTCTCAAACAAACACCAACCACCTTCAAACCTACTATCAAGTATGACGACGACGACTTGATTGAAAATGACTTGTTTAACCAAGAGTTATTTCAATTGACGACAAAGTTCAACAAACACAACAACATTATTGACGACTTCAACGATTTATTAACGACCACGCCTTCTACTCCATATCCTACACCCATCATTAATTACAACAATTTCATTCCTCCTCCCAACAGTCCTCCCAAATTCAAACTCCCCAAAATCCCTGAGTAGATTTAATGACTTTTTGTATATTTATTTATTTATTATATTTATTTATTTATTATATTTATTTATTTTTTAACCTACATCTACACATTCTAATATTAATTGAATAAATGGATTGACCTCGTAAATATGAAATCATTTCTTTTTTCCAACCTTTCTTTTTCCTAAAACCTCGAATATCTCTTTTGTGTAAAGCTGTTTAGACCAACAATGGAATTGGACTCGCAAGCGGAATTTGCTTGTTACCAAAATTTCTTTTTTCTTAGCATCACGTGTGATAAACATATCAAATCACATGACATTCATTGTAGATACAAGTATTTGAAATGTTGCTTTTTATTTAATTTTTTCATGAAAAAATACATATCGAAATCTCTTTTTGATGTAATCGTTTAGTGTACATTTTTTCGATTTTTTGGACTTGGTTTTGTTTACTGGGTATTGTTCTTTACCAATGTATGCATGTGTTGTCTACTTAAGTCTGGTTGGATTTCGGTTTGGCTATTGTTTATCTCTCTGGAATTTACAAAACCTAACAATGGCAAAAAAAATTAAAACAGAAGTATATTCTTTGGAATTGAACCTTTTGTGTCTTTTCTTTTTATTGTGTAGATTTGTCTTTAAACATCAATTGACTTGCTCTCAGTTGTTTTTCAAAAAACACAAAGACGGTTTACATCCAGTTAAAACGTTTAAACAATCCACCTTCAACTCTTTGAACCAAATGCAATCGGTTTTTTAAACCTTGATCTGTTGAAAAAGAAATTTCGTTGGCAAATTTCTTGACTGACTATAATTCAAATACCATAGTACAACGTAGATATCTCAAGACTTTGCTTGACGTTCTTTGTTAGGTCCTTAGACTAGACAACTAGAGCTATCAAAGAATGGACTCGTATATGGTTTATAAGATAATACCCGGCAGGCTTTTTGACGCCTATAATACAAGCAAGTCAAAGATAATGAAGGCGAAAGGCAAATATGGTAGAGACTACTGATCTACTTCTTATTCTCTTCTTTCCCAAACATAATTACAAGTACAAAAGTTTAAACAATAACTTGTAAGAAATTCCTTTGCTTTTTGTCTTGTCTAAACTAAATGGTTGGGTAAATTGCATGGAAATGTATAGATAATGGTTTAACACCAAACACAAAAGCAAGTTGAACAAAACCCAACGGGTCAAAGCATCTTATGCTTCTCACTGAATTCAACCTCGAACCTTCTGACTTTGTGTCTTTCCAAAGTAGATCACAGCTGACTTTACTTTAGTACTTCTATCCAACTCATATTTGTTTGTCCGTTTTGTTATAACTTGAGGATTGACTGCATATCTGTTACAAAAAAGATCTTCCGAGACATGATGCTTCTTTAAGAGAGTAGGAGAGGATAAATACTTGGACAGAATATTGACCATCAGCTTCTAAATACTTGTGACAAATGTTACTTTACAGAATCATCAGTCGTCAACGTACGCACAGACAACAATCTTTATTTCTCAATAGTCCCAAAAGCCCGTGTTCATAACGCAGGTTTGGCTGAACGTTGTTCTTTAGGCAACTCTCATTACATATATTTAACGAATACATAACTTCAATTGTTTCCTAAAAATAAAGGATAGTCTTGTCAAAATGGTTGAATATCAACTCAACGGCTAAAGCTTGGTGGCCTTTTCTCCAAACTAGAACCGGATTGCATATATCAATTACAAGTCGAGAAATACATGGGATGAGTATAAACAATGTTCTGGAACTTTGAGTAAAGCGATAACCAAAAGAAAAGAAAAAACACCAGATTTAAATGGGAAAATTTATCGAGATGTATGAAAAAAATAAAGACATGGCGGTTTAAAAAATACAAAATATAATCTCAAAGAATTCAAACCATAAGAAATAAAAGAGAGAAAAAGAAATCAAGAAAAAGAAATATAAATAATATTGCCAGTAAAAACAAGATTTATTATTTGAAAATCTTTTTTAGATACTTTTGTGTATTTAATATATCTGTATTTTTTCAAAAACGAAGAAAGGAAGCGAAAGTGGGTACGCTCCAAAAAATATATAGAAAAAAGAATGTAAGGGAGGCTTTTTTTTTATATTTTTCAATGAACATCTCTAGAATATTAATTGATCTGTCTTTATTTTTGTTTATTACTGGAAACCCTTTTTTATTCTTATTTTTAATGATTTCCAGTGTTTGAATAGAAAAAAATGAATAAAAATGACACCATTGTTTTTAACTGAAAATGGAAATATATCTCCCAACCTGACATTTATGTTTTTACTTCCCTGCTTTTTCAATTTACAATTACGTCAACTAACAAAAAAATGCATGTAACTATGATGACGCGCAGCTTCTAATTCATCTTCACAAGCATTTCTTTCTAGAATCCGTAAACAATAAAAAAACAAATACGAAAGCCAAAGACAGGAGTTGTCAGATTTGTATTATTGTTTGACATTTAAACCTGTTTTTTAATTTCAGATCTTTTTATTTTTTTTTTAAACTTCCGATCTAGCCTAATTCGAGTTTGACAGATTTTCCTCTTTTTAGTCTGCTTCTATTATGAATTGACAACTAAACAGTGGCTTACGTTTTTGATTTAATTCTAAACTTTATATTTTCTTCATCGTCTTCTATTTGTTTGGCTTGTCCCTCCACTAACCACTAGCGCTGTAGCCAGGCTGTTTTTTTCCTTTCAAAAGCAACAGTCTAATGTAACTTTTATTTGCCTTAGGAATTAACATTTTACAACATTTTTATTGTCAACGCTCACAAATATCCATAAACGTTCATAAGCAGCAGCACCGTTTCTTTATTCTTGTTTTAATCGATTTTATAAAAGAAAACCCACTTAAAAAAAAAACGACTGTAGAATGAGTATATGATAGTACCTTGAAATCTTTGTTGTTAATCTAGACTTTAGAAATCTTTACTATTTTGTTAATGGACGGAACCCGTAACCGGGCCTGTGGTGAGTTTGGTTGTTTTGGTATATGTAAGATTGTAATATGCTCAACTCTTTCAATATTGATTGTTTTTTTTAGAAAACATGAACTCGGGAGATTTTGACCAGTCCCAATTGATGTTTATTTTGTAAATCCATTTGACAGCCATTCAGCTGTTTTCCTTAATATCTAGAATTCAAAAACCGCTCAAGCTCCATAAAATAAAAAGAGAATTAGTTAAAGTTTTCTTCAATTTCAGGGGCTACTTTTTTTTCCATTTTCAACGTTCTTCTCACAAAGAATTAGTTTTGTTTCGTTCTCTACGTGGATTTACATTTTCTCTTTCTTTGTGATTCTTGGGTTCAAGCAGCTTTTAGATTGTTTGCATAAACAATGTTTTTGTATTTGAGTACCGTTTCCATTCAGGAATGAAAAATTTACTGGGACAAGAGACCAATAAATTGCACATTCAATTTGGATCTAGTTATGACAGGGAAAGTGATACAACTTTTGAGTAATGGACATTAAAACTTGACTCGATCGAATAAGTAGTGGATCGAAATTATCAACTTTCGATCTTTTAAAAAGAAATCAAATCACCAAAAAGCAATTCGAAAAGAATAGTTAACAAGGCAATTCGTTAGTCGCAGAACTAGGAATGGCTGTTGCGAATTGACATTATCTGCTACTCGTTAATTACTTTGTAAACCGCATTAAATTTTATTAAATGAAACTAAATCGTACTTTAAACTTGAACATATATCCAGGCATATATTCTTTTAGATTCAGGCATTGATGCGTTTTGAAGAAACAAAATGTATACCAGTGGGTTCATCAGCAGCGTCCAAAGCCTAGAGATTCATACATCGATGCTTAAAGCCTGCTTTCGGTTGTTCTCTAATGCAACATACTTGGATAGTCTTTTTTATTGTATTTCGATCCATTGTTTACGACTGCCCAGTCTGAGCCCAAATGCAGGTCTATGAACAATAAAGCTTCGTATATTTTATTTTATTATTTGAAAAAGAAAACCTCTTCTTGATTAAACTCTTGAAAACCGTTGCAAATTTTTATATACCAGTTATCTTGACCCAACGACTCGATGCCTATTCCTAATGATACATATGTCTACACCATCCAATTCTTTCCAAAAACGATCCTCTTTACGTTTACTGCAGTTTCCGATTCCAACACTCGTCATTGCAACTTCTTTCGTTAAATTCTTTGTTGGGCTTCCAAAACCGTATTCCCAAGTCTAGTCATAAGACGTGTTAAATCGGGCACTGCTTAAATGTCCAACGAGTGTGGGGACTGTCCATTCTGCTTAGGTTCAAGCATGCCACAATACATTGGTTTCACGATTAAGCAAACACTTGTGTCCATTAAAACTAATGGGCGTCTTCTTATCTATAACAATTACACAAGACAGGTACCAATAATGACAATGGAATTATCATATTAATAATTCAATAAACACTATAACAAAGAGCCAAGTTGTTGTATTCAAGGGATGTAAAAGCATATGAATCGATTTACTCCAGGATTGTATACAGATTTAGTGTCTGTAGCTCGCCATAATATTGAAGCCAAATACGTATAAAAGGCAGATATACAGATTTGTAAATGGTTGGGAAAAACACTACAGACAATGATATATCGTATACTTATTTATTTAGTTAGTTATGTGTGATATATTTATATATCAGTTACTTGGGCCATCCGTTTAACAAACTTGGTTCAATTTATATAATCTTGTCATTTGCATAACCTGTTCAGTTCAAAATGAAAAGGTTGTCAATACGTATCAGTAAAATGCCTAAAACCAGCTCATATATAACAAATAAAAACTCAAATAGTGGTTTAGAGACCTATTTTTGTTCTTCCTACATAAAAGCGTGTAGAAAGATTTAAACTGTAAGGATTCGGACCCGAATTGAGATCTTTGCCTTATGCGGAGGGAGCTTGAATACTACGTACCTAATAATTAAGTATTGTTCTTATCTGTTTAGAGGAAGGGGATGTAATAGAATGGATTCAAGAGTTATAACAAGGTGGATAGATATATCTAAAGTATAGATTCTGATAATAGATCAGTAGTAGTCAGTAAAGGACTGAGTATCGTGTGTTGATTCCATTCGTCCTTCAACTGGGAATTCCATCTCTATTTATATCCGTCAAAATGAAAATTAATCCTCATCAGGAAACCATCGATTATATTGTTATTTCTCATAAGGCTCTGAACTGTTCGATTAAATTAGTACCTTCGATAGTTTGATTAATGTTTCATGCACTAGTCATTAATTATCTCTTTCTAACACATTAAGAGTTATGCAATATCTTTGAGGTTGTCCTCACTGGTTCAGATCTAGGGCTGATTTATTACATACACAAAAGGCACTATGGCCGAGCGGTTAAGGCGAAAGATTAGAAATCTTTTGGGATTTTCCCGCGCAGGTTCGAGTCCTGCTGGTGTCGATATCTTTTTTGTTTCATTGAACCAAATCCATCTGAAGTTTACGAAATTGTATTTTTTTTTGTCAATAATCGGGAGAAAAAGAAAAGAAAAAATCCTTACTCTCGGGATCGTTAACTAATGGCTTGTTTTTGTACAGCACAGAATAATATCATAAACGACCTTAATAATCAGTGTTAAAAAAAAATTCATTAATACAAATATTGAAGATATAAAATAAATCGTTACAAAATTATTTCCTACATTAACCAACTTGAATTCCAATATTGAAAAATATATATTAAGCGACAGAGCAATAAATAATTAAATCACACTTACTCCTTCTTCTTCTTCCAGCTCTTTGGAACACGAGCCAACCAGTAAAAGAAAAGAGCCAGGAAACAATTAATGACAATGTAGCAACAAACCAATCCAAAGTTTCTCCATGCCTCGCTTAATGGAGCATGAATACTTTTCAAAAAAATATCGGTGGTAGCCAAGGGGCAGAGCTGGCAGTCGCTTACCGCCAGAGGGTTAATGACCCTGCCACCGGTACTGGCTGCATAATTAGAGAGATAATCGCCGCAGTTTGAAGCACTAAAATTCCCGGGAATGTCCAAATGGACGACCTCAAGGGGAGAGCAGATAATATCGACACCAGAAATTGCTGAAGATATGAAGGCTGCAATGATGTAAGTAAACGGCGAAACACGGTACATGAAAATCCAAAAGCGAGGAAGTTGGTCGGCAGTTCGGAGGACACCACAGAAAATCAAGCACAAAATCATCAGCATGTTTGCTAAATTGGATGCACTTTCGACACTATCCATTCCAGCAATCACCATAGTCGCAAACGTACTCGTGAAGATATAAAATGCCCATGTCATCATAAAGAAAAGCGCACCGCGCTCGGCAGTAGCGTCGTTGGCGGACGCATTTCTATAGTATCCAACAGGGTAGTACCAGCAGAAAAATGTAATAACAGACATGAGTGTTTGCCAAGGTATTTCAACTATCAAGTTCGAAACCATAAACGCGACCCAGGAGTATGTTTTGGAGGGACGTTCTCGGGTTTCGTACATGGTTCGTTGGGAAACAAACTGAGGCAGGGTTTGTTCAAGCAAAGTGCCAAAGATCGTGGTAATCATAAAGACGGAAAACATTTGGTTTTGCAAGCCATGGACATCGTTCTTAGCCTTGTAAAAGGTGAAACCAATATAGAGAGGAGATACCAAACACATTGCGGTTTTGGAGACGATGTAACTTGGTGTTCGCCAGTACTGTTCAAAAACACGTTTAGTCACGACCAAGAATTGTGTAGATAAAGGAACGGCAAAACTTTCATGTTCACGAGGACTATTATTATCTTCGAAATGAGATGATAAAGCAATCTGTTCGTCAATCTCTCGGACTGCTTCCTGGTAGTTTGTGGACTCTCTCCAGGTGTTGAACCAATCAATATCAGAATGACAACCAGGAGCAGCACCAATAACTTGAAGCATCCATTCAGCAGGATTGGCGTCGAGAGGACAGGGATCGGCACCGTGACTTTCAAAATACTCAATCATTTTGGATGCGTTTTTGCCAATTTCACCATAAAACACGGTTTGGCCACCTTTTTGCAAGAACAGTAAACGGTCAAATTGTTGAAACAGAATAGCAGAGGGCTGGTGGATTGTGCACATAATGGCTTGACCACTCTTGGTGAGCTTCTTCATTAACATCATAATGGACCAAGCTGTTTGCGAATCAAGACCAGAGGTTGGTTCATCCAAAAACAAAAGTAAATCGGGTTTTGCAGCAAGTTCGACACCAATAGTAAGACGCTTTCGTTGTTCAACATTCAAGCCTTCTCCTGGAACACCAACAATAGCATCAGCATACTCTTCCATTTCCAAAATCTTGATAACTTCGTCGACATAAGCCAATTTTTCTTCCCGGGTGCCAGTAGATTGACGGAGCAAAGCAGAAAACTCAAGTGATTCGCGAACAGTAGATGTTGAAAGATGGACATCTTGCTGTTGGACATAACCTGTCTTGCGTTGGAAAGAGTTATCACGAGGCTTACCATTGACAAACATATCACCAGTGACAACACCCATGGTAACACGATCAGCAAGGGTATCAAGAAGGGTAGTTTTACCAGCACCTGAGGAACCCATGAGAGCAGTTAAAGTACCAGGTTTGACGTAACCGTCAACATTATCCAATAGTCTTCTTGGTTCACCTTTAATCTTGATATCGTAGCAAACATTTCTCCAAGCAAAAATACCATTTTGTTTCATCAGTGCAACATCCTCCTCGGGTTTATCAGTGACAGTAGTGGTTTCAACTGTAACACACTGATTCTCTTCATCTTTAGCCATGCGTTTGAGCTTGGATCGTTGGAAAATAAGAACTTCACCACGGGAGTGTTGAGCGGAAATGTTTTCGGCGAAATAAATGTAAAGGATGTAAAAGAAAACGCCAAAGGCAATCAAAATACCGAAATTTCTCCAGAGATGCGAAATATAGTACTTGAAGGTTTCTTCGACATATTCAGTACCAGAAACGAGATCAGTACCAGGAATGGATCCAACAGAAGCACATTTCTGTTCGATCAGGGTGACTGATTCATATCCAGGACCTGAAGGTACCATTACTGAGCAGGTAAAGTTTCTGTGACGGTATTCGTTGATCATCAAAGACTCAAAACAGTATGCAATGGGGTTCAAGTAGTTGATCCATCGGAACCAAGGATGCATGTCTACTACGGGAATAACAAAGCCAGTAGTTGTGATGAGAATGAGAATCATGAGAGAAGCAGGAGCCAATGCTTCGGCAATAGTACGCGTGACACTGGCAATGGTTCTAAAAACAGCAGACATGACGATCGTGGCGAAGAAACTAAATAGGTAAAAGATGAAAAAGGGACCCGGCGACCTGTTGAGATTTACCATAAAGTAAATAACCAGGTTAAAGAACAGAGAGAATGTAATCTTTGAAGGCATATCGCATATAATTGAACTAATAGCTTCGGCAGACGGATGGTAAAAGGCATAACGATGATGCTTTTCGACGATTGGTCGCTGTGCATACAAGGTCAAGATTTCCAAAGAGCAAGCCAAAGAATTGAAGAGAATTGCAAAAAACAGGGCGGTATTTCGGTTGGTGAAGGAGTTAGAGGTTTTTTGTTGGTTGTACAAAATACTCGAAAGAATCAATGCGACAATGGAATTTCCAATGACTGTAAACAGTGCGATATCTGGTTCGTTTTTAAGACGAACAAAGCCGCGCCAAGTACAGAGCTTGACTTGCATAGGGAAAGAAAGAATGAATGGGGATTTGGGGCGAGCATGGTCGGACTGCTCAATGACCTTTGAGTTATGGAAATCATGTGCATGTTCTCCGCCAACAGGGTATTGGGCATTCCATTCGTCAATTTCTTGAATCAATTGACGGTAGTCGGGACTGGCTTTCCAGTAGGCAGCAAACTCATCAGGAGTCCTAGGAACTTTGTTTTCAAAGCCGGGTCTAACAATACGTTCGACAGGCGAAGTAAGGGAAGTAAGGAAGTCACCTGTTGTTTGGCGGTTGGGGCAAATGTAACCCATTTCTTCAAAAAACTGTTTGGCTCTAGTTGCAGGACCAAAGAAAATTTGGCGACCTTTGTAAAGAATGGTGACCTTGTCGAATTCATCGTATGCGCTTTGAGAAGCTTGGTAAAGAGATACGAGAACCGAAGCACCGTTAATGCTGGATCCAATCTTGAGGTTTTTGATAAACTCCAAAGCAGTGGCAGAATCAAGACCACGGGTTGAGTTGTCCCAGCATTGAAGAACTGCACCACTAAGAAGGACTTCGGCAATAGAAACACGTTTACGTTCACCACCTGAGACACCACGAACGAAATCGTCGCCAACCTTGGTGTTCATGGTATGCAGAATGCCAAAAGACGCCATGATAACATCACGAAGGTGGTCAGCGTACTGTTCACGAGAAACGCCAGGGAATCTGTTTTGGGGAGTTCTTGCTAAAGCGGCAAACTTGAGGGTATCGCCAACACACATTTTGGGGAAATGAGTTTCAGTTTCGGCATTGTAAACGACGTCACCTAAATAGAATTAGTATTGGAATAATAAAAAATAAATAAATAAATAAATAACTTAAAAAGAAACACACCTCTGAAATTTTTCACAACTTGTTCTGGAGTAATGCCTTGGTAGTTGAGTTCCGTTTCTGGGGTAAGATGAAACCCATAAACGTCTTGTGCAATAGATTTGAGTAATGTCGTGCATCCACTATTACATAGTTAGTTTCCGCTTTGGTATACAAAAAATGTAGAATTATTAAAGACCAATGAGAGGCCAGAGAAATAGAATGCATACCTTCCCGGGCGACCAAGGACAACCAGGGTTTCGCCAGGTCTAACTAGCCCATCGAAATTTCGCAGGATTTCAATCTTTTGACCTTTTTTTCTAGACAGGGTATTTTTGAAAAAGTTGACAAGATCCAATGGTAGATTACCCACCGTCTTTTGATAATCAGCAGACGATCCATAGCCGTATGCACTAAGGTTTTTAAAAGAAACACCAGCTACTTTGGATTGATAAGTTTCGGGGTCCTGAGAACGAATATGTTCTACATGCTTAGTCCATTCCAAGGCATTGAACTTGTCGCTATATGGATCAAGGATAGGAGAATTAGATGTATCCAAGAATGGATTGATATTTGTGGGTATTCTTGTCAAGGAATGAGAAAAGGTTCGAGAGAGACGACCAAAAGAAGTGGATCCTGTGTGGTCGTTTTCTTGTTCAGGGGAATACTGAGAGGCAGTTTCTGACTTCGATTCACCCAATTGGCCAGATTGCCTGGTATATTCTCTAGCCAAGTTTGTGATGTTTGTGTCGATATCGACAGAAGATTCGGACGAGGTGTCTTTTGAATAAGACATTTTGTAAAGGTTTTAACACACAGGCTTTTGGAATCAAATGTACAGGGGTATCGAAATGAATAAATATAGTGATAAAAAACAAAAACTGCTTGAATTAAACAAGATGAATAAAAAAAACCGAAGATACATTTGGGGACTCGAGCTTTATATAAACTTGGCGATCTGAAATTGTAAATGACACACGAAGAGGATGTATGTGCATTTATTCGGATAACGGAATAGTTTTGCACCCAATTCCGAATTAAAATTGGACTTTACGTAATACGACCAATGTGAAAATTCGTTGCTATTTCCTGACTGGCCGAACGGCTGTGGTCACGTTTCAGGTACGACGACAATTTCCTGTCTTGGCCTTTGATGGCTATGACTGACTGTGACTGGTAGCTCTATCCGGTTTTTTGCTGTTGTCTTTAAGCCCGTCAACAAGGCACAAAACATTCGAGCTTTCGAACATTCTGGCAGAAAAAAACCTTTCAAAGAAGATGAGTAAGAGTCAGCCATTGCTCAGAACCGTTTCGGGTTATTCGTGGTCTTACATACTTTCATGTCCCAATACAGATTCAAACACTCAAACGGTAAAAATGAAGGCTTTTTTCTTACCTCTGATTCTTGGCCCCTAACTCGTTACAAAACATTCAAGTTTACTCCTGAGCAAATTCTTGATACCGTTTTATAATCACAGTCTTCATTCTTAATTTACATTACTTTATCGTGCCAATAAGTAGGGATATAGTTGAAGGCCCGCTAACAACTGAAATAAATAGTAATTGCAAAGTTGCGAGTTATCCACTATTGATATTGAATAAATCAAAGGTATGGAACAAAGTTTCTCCGAAATCGTTTTACATTCATGGGGTATGCACATCATTGGCTTGTTTTTTTTTTTTTTTTTTTCGTTTCTAAATTTCATTCTTTATTTCAATTATACTTCATTTTCTTTAATTATCTGTCCATCCCAATGCCGCAAGCTTTTGGAGAATCTCATTCTCTCTCTCAATCTTCTTGACTTGCGTGTCTTCAAGCTTCTCGCCCTTGGCCTTTCGTGTCTTGAGATCCTGAATGGCTCTAAGCTTCTTCACAAGACCACGAATGTTCTTGTCTTCAGTAGAAGCAGGGGCTGCGCCATTGCTGGCCTCAGTGCTGCTTGCACTACGAGAAGCGCCAGGAACATTGCGGGACGAAGCTCCAGGAACTTGGCGAGAAGCTCCAGGAACGCTTCTGCCACTTCCGGGAGCCTGTCGGGGAGCACCAGGAACGTTTCGGCGAGCACCCCCTGCACCGGGTATGGATGGGTTCTTGGTATTCAATTCGCGTTCGTACAACGTAGTAGGTGCAACGTGGGACGGAGCTCCGGTTCTGTTACGAGCGTGGGGTGGAACATAGGCACCAGCAGGCTTTTTGGCAGCACCTTCGGCCGATGTACCGGACTTGGACTTTGCAGCAAGAAAGGCTACAGCAGAGTCGTGTGGCTCGGGGGCAGGAGGCAAGGTGGACTGGATAGGGAACAGGTTGGTGTCCATAGGTCTCCACGAAGCAGCAAAAAGCTCATTGTAGTCTTGGACAAAAATAAGTTTTCCAGAATAATGCCACAACTTAATACCGTTATCGACTCTGAGGCGGGGTGATGTGGTAGCAGTCATGATATAGCGGCCATCAGGAGACCACTCGCAAACAGACGTGTTGGATGCTTCGATTGTAGCCACCTTGGAAAACTGCTTTTGGCGGTCGTAAATGTCGACTGTGCCTTGCAAATTTCCAAAACCAGCAACCAATACAAATCTGGCATGTGGAGAAAATAAAATAGAGTTTCTGGGGGCTCGAGGAAATGTGTGGACAACGTTTCCTCTCGCATCAAAGATTGTGGTAGTGGCCGGCATAAAACCGTAAACCACACCAAACTCTCTAGAATTGGGGGACCAGGCAAAATCATGGATAGTACCTTCTTGATCCAAATGGATACGAGAATCATAGGATCCAGCAATACCCAACAAGTACAAATTGGTTTCGCCATAGTACGACTTTCCAGATCTGTCAACGTCCGTAGAGCCCAAAACAAGAAGGGCAGTTCCAAGTTTGTTCCACTTCATTTGTGCGTTTTCAGCCTTGAAAAACGTCTTTTGGGAAACGGGTTGGTCAAAATTTGGGAATTGGTAAACGCGGACGCTGGCGGGCTTGCCAGAAATCTCTGGTGTGAAAACCGCGACTGAATAGTTTTGGCCAGGGCTGAGCGAGAACAAAGAACATCCCTCAGCTCTTAACTTGGCCCACGACTTTGAAAAGTTGTTGGAATCATAAAACTCGACACCGTTTGTTACCAGACGAGCACAGTACTTCTCGTCATATGTGAACTGCAACCAAAGACCTTGTGAACGAGACACCAATTCATGGACAGGCTTGCCAGTTTCAGTATTAAAGATCCTCAAGTTGGGACCAAAATCGCCGCCAAACTTTTCGTCACGTTTGGGTCTCTCCCAAGACATGAGATACTTGCCCAAAGGCGAGAACTTGATTTCAAGGGTATTAGGGACATTGAGTGTGTGCAAAATAGCACCGGTATCTGGGTTAATTACTGTGATTCTAAAGTGAAATAAACAAAGAAATGGGTTAGAACGTTTTGGTGAAAAAAAAATCAAAAAACACAAATCACTACACTTACGAAGAGCCGGTATTGTATGCAAAATATTTACCATTAGTCGAATAGAGGGCCTGTCTAACTTCATCAACCTTTTCTGTAGCAGTTGGACTATATGAATCCTGTTAGTATAATGCCCAAAAACCACAAACGATGTAATAAAAAAAAAAAGTAAACCATACACTTTAAAGTCACCGAGTGGAGAAAAGTCTGGAGAAGCTTTGTAAAGCTCGACGCTTTTAGGTATCCGTGCTAAATGGACTGTTAGAACTTGTTTATATATATTCATAATTCAATTTCCGAATCAAGCCTTTCTCAAGACAAACCGCGAGACATACCAAGATATTGAGTAGTTGGAAGAACCATTTTGGGATCGTTGTATTTACAAAATGAAACAAAATGAAGTATAATAGAATGATGAGACGAAATGCCAGAATAAAATGATTCTAAAAGCCGAAAAACGTCGAAACCACTTGTTTGGCAGAAAGAAACAAGGTAAAAATTGGTGTGTCGCAAAAAAAATAATTCAATGGGTTTGGGCAGTGCTGGATGTACGCGTGGCAAATCAAATCAAGTTTTCATTTTTGGTGTCACGTTTGATTCAAGTTGAAATTTGAAATTTTGGTCATGTTGTATGCACGTGATGTTGATTATTTGGGTTTGTTAATTTGATTTACTAATTTACGCTATTTGAGTTGCTAATTTCGTAGCGATTGCATAAGATTTACAAATTTTTCTACTTGTGTCAAATCTAGACGGTCCTACAAGTTCATACCTCTTTCGTGTTTGGGCCGTTTTCAATCCTCGTAACATTGAATTTTGTAAATAATCTCTATACATATTTATAATATATTTGGAACCTGTTGTACTATATAAAATAATAAGTATGCGTTCTTTTCCAGTACCTGGTTCACTCCAATTGTAGTCACCATCGCGTCATCAAAATGAAACCACCGCCCGGTTGTTGTCTTCATCATACACGTATAATGTCCAGTATTGAGTGAGCCTTGGTGACAAATGACACCAAACAATTCATATAGTATCCTCTTCTCTTGGCCGTCCGCCCCTTCCGTCGTGAACTTGTTCATATCCAGCACCAGCGGGAAATCGACGTGTGTCTCGATCTTGCTAGAGGACCCGGTGTGCGAAAACAGTTTGAGCTGAATCGCCAGGACTGACGGCAACCGCTTGATCGAGAGCTTCTTTTCGATATGGCGCTGTGCCTGGCATGTCTCGCAATTGAACGTCGCGTCGAGCTTCTCGCCGCTAGTGTACCGTATTAAGCATTCCTCTAACGACACCTTGTCTGAATCAAAGTCAGGCTGAACAGCCTTGTGGTTGATGTCAGTTTGGGTATTGTCAAGCTTACTGCTCGGTGCAGCCTCCTCGTCTCTTTCATTTACGCTTTGCTGGCTGTTGCTCTTTTTATTTCCATTCAATCCATTTGTAGGAGTGCCGGCTCTGCTTTGGGCTACTGCAGAGTTTGTACCGTTGGTAGTGTTTATTCCAGCCCCGTTTCCATTAGAATTTCCTCCCCTCTTTTTCTTAACGTTTCGGATTTCAAGCGACAAGTCCATGATTGGATCAACAACTATGCTTGAGACCGTTCCACACACTTGACAAATGATCCGTGACTCCAGCTCGCCACAAAACGTCCGGTGACTGACGCAGCCACATGATTGGATCTTGACCTCTTCTGTCTTGCGCAACGTGTCTGGTATCTCGCGGTCATATCCAATCTCGTGCAACGACGCAGCGGCACCTTGCAAAAACACGTTCGAGTCGTAGTGCGACGAGTGCAGTTCGTTCAGCACGACCTGGAGAAACTCGTGCGCGTCCTGCTGAGAGTTCCCCCCAAGTGACTGCTTGATCTGGAAGGAGGTGGCCAAAATCCCTGTCGGCCCAAAGCCCGCCACCGAGCTGGATGTGAAGAACTCGGTAAAGACCTCGTCTAAGGAGCACGCCAAACAGTTGATTGGTATGCTCAAGTCCGTGACAGCCTTTCCGCGACCTGTGCTTGAGTGAAAGCCTCCATCAGCAGGGCTGTGTCCATCGTTTCCGGTCGAATTGGCAATGTGTCTCCTGCTGCACATTAAACCGCGTTCGTGTCCACCAGACAAGTAAAAGTTGCGCACCAGCGGGTTATGAAGAAGCGATTGGAAGATGACGGAGATGAAGCATGTGGAACCCAGGTTGTAAAACCCTCGTAGCGCACACGTCGCCTGGTAAGACGGCAGCAGCGCTTGGGTTTGGACGATATCGTAGCCCGGTCCTAGGTTTTTTGTACCGCGTTTAGGTGGAGCAGGGTCTGTATAATGTGGTATTTCCTCGCAAGAGTCTTTTGATTCCACCACCTCCGTGTCAGTAAAAGATGTTGGATCCTCTTCAGTGTATGTTGATTGCGTCAACTCGACCTCTGTATAAAATGAATCGTTTTCTTTTTCTTCTTCGCCAACAGTATCGTTAAACATATCGCCATCATTCTCCGCTCCACCCTTTTGCGTGCCTTGGGTATCAAGTTTTACCCTTTTGCGTGGCTCGCCATTCCTTGCACGCAATTCTTCTTCTTCTTCTTTTTCCAAAACAGAGCCGGCAGGCAGCCCCGGCAGCCCAATCTCAAGGAACTGCCGCATTTTGGCGCTGCGGAGCCTGTCAAACAGAGTATCAAAGACGTAGTCGTTACAGCCGGAGCAGTAGAGCACGCACTCGGGCACAAGATCGACGGCAAGGACGTGCTGAGTCGCCGCGTGGTGCGTGGACTGAAAATGGGCGCGGCAGCCGGTGAAGGAACACAACAGGCAGCAGAACGTAGACGGAGAGGGTTGGCTGCACACCTGACATTTGATGGCGTTGATTTTGGTGTAGAGCTCGGTGTTGGCACTATGGGTATGGTTGTTCTTGGTATCCCTGCCGGTATGGGCGGCGTGAATATCGTCGCCGGTACGTCTGCCCATCATCCCCCGACGCTTCTCGATACACAATCGGACCGCCAGCTCGTACGCCCGCAGCACGCGGTGCCACGTCCGTGGGTCCCCAAACAACAACTCAATGTGCGGGCACCCGCGCGTGCTCAGGCTCTGCGACAGGGACGGGCCGACGCCCGGCGTGCTAACCGGCTCGAGAACGATGTGTTTCGTAGGGGCCATTTTGGAGCATGGAGAAGGAAAAATTAAAAAAAAAAAACAAATGGGTATGGTAGGAGAAAGAAATGGGAAAAATTAAAAAAAGTAATGATTTTATTTCTATCCAAAATACAAGATTTTCTTTCCAACAAAAAAACGTTTACATAAATATGACAATTTCGCACAAACTATTGTGCACCTATATAATAAAATAAAAATAAAAATAAAACCTCCGTAGCAAAATGGTGTATAAAAGAAAGGACTTCCGACAAGCAGTCCTTCTTCTAATTACCAATTCCTTAAATTGAGAAATCGGTCATGATTTATAAAATGAAAACCGGAATATACCGTTATATGATTTTTTTTTAAACTTTTT
The DNA here is from genome assembly GCA_900642975.1 of Magnusiomyces suaveolens. Classification (NCBI taxonomy): domain Eukaryota; kingdom Fungi; phylum Ascomycota; class Dipodascomycetes; order Dipodascales; family Dipodascaceae; genus Magnusiomyces; species Magnusiomyces suaveolens. Next base: position 23,907 of record CAAAMA010000004.1, read on the forward strand.
ATGGCTTACTGCTGTAGTTGGTAGCAGGAGGTGTGTAGGTAAGCCAGGTAGTTGGTGCATTTGGACCAGTATCGTTGTTGGCGCCCTTGGTGTACTTGGGCTGGAAGAGACCGTTGGCAAACTGAGGAAGCTTCTCACCAATGGAAACAACGTTCATAGACTTGCCAGCGACAGCAGGAGCAATCAGGGCAATAAGGAAGATAAAGAGAATGAAAAAGTAAAGAGTGGCGTACTTCTTCACCATGCGCTTTCTCAACTTGGTCTGCTTGAGAGAGTAAATAGGAGGTCTAATTTGTCTAGATGGACGGAGCCAGAACAGGAGCATAGAGTGCCATCTGTCAACCATGGGGATACAGAGGACGGGGAGCTGGACAAACAAGAGCCAGTGGCCGGTGATGAAATCGGCTGCAAAGTAGGTGGATTCCAAAATCTTGCAGACGAATTCACGGAAAGGCTGGGTCATGGCCATCCAACCGAGACCGGCAGAGTACCACTTACCAGACCACCAAGCACGGTTGGAGTTGTCGTTCTTAAACTCACGAGTAAGCATCAAGGCAGTCATCAGTTTGCAAATCATTCTCTGGCAAGCAACACAGGTAACCATACCCAAAAGGGCAGGAGTGAAGGACCAACTTTGAAGTAACCACATAACCTCAAAGAAGACAATGTAGATAATAACAGAAATACCGTGAGCAATACCAGCCATGACGGAAGCAGTGTTTTTGCAGCACATACCAAGGAGAGGACCCATACAGCAGGAAAGGAAGACCAAAACCATCAAGGCACCAGCATTGATTACGATTGGAGCAAGCGTGCAAATGACAATGCGGAGCACAGAGTTGACGGGCTGAGCGTCCTTGATACCGTTTTGGGAGTTGATAAAGGTGTAAGGAATGAAACAAGCGGCAGCAGTAAAGACAGGAATGAGAATCTCGGTAAAGATCAAATTCATAAAGGGGGTTCTGGGAACATCACCAGCAGCCTTTTCGGAAGGATCGCCAGTGACACGTCGCTTGAAACCAGTGATTCTGCTTCTGGTGAGACGGACGTAACCGATCCACGAGTTTCTGTGCCACTTGTTGTTACCGCGAGAAAGCCATCTGATGTAGTCTCTGTAGTCAATCATGAAATCCGTCCACGCGAACTGGTGAGGGTTGTAAAGGAAGGGCGAAACACACATTGCAAACAAGGTGATGTAGAACCAGAGCAAAGCAGGCTGCCACATGGAGATGGTGGCAAAGAAAAGCATCATGGCTGCTCGAGCACCCAAGTAAATGGAGTCACCAGCGAAACGAGAGTACAAGACGGAGAAGGGAATTCTGGCTGTAGCAATACCACGACCGGTAGAAATGTATCGGGCACCACCAAAGGCCAAATCCATGAGCAGAGAGTGGGCGTAGATTTGACAGACAAATACTTCAAAGAAGGGAGAAAGGGAAGCGAAATGGCGAGCAAAACGAATCATGGCTCTCCAGAGACCACGTTCAATCAGTTCTTGTACACACAGAGGAATAAAGGCAATGAAGAAGACGATAAAGATGGAAAGTACACAACGTCTGACCCAGTCAAGAACGGGTTGGAGGTTGTAGCAGCCGGTGGGAATAAGGGGATCAGAAATGGGTTTGTTACGGTCGTAGATACACAGAATGGTTTGGTTAGCCAAAGCACCAATGTTCAACAGACAGAGCATAAAGAACTGGACAGAGACAACAATAAACAAGTTATTGACGTGGAAACCAGGATGGGCGTAGAAGAAGGACAAGAAACGATCGAGAGGAAGCTGAGTACCAAGGTAGTAGTATTCACGAGAAAGAATCTGTTCACCCATACCGGTACCAATCTTTGTTGTGAAATTCAAAATGGAACCAAAACCCAAATCACGACCTTTACCACACTGGTAGTATTCACAGTGCTTGATACGGCCACCACGGCACAATGCAGTCATACCGGCGTAAATATCTTCGTTCAAGTGCAGACCCTTTTGAGCCTTGGAGACACCACCACGAGTAGTCATGAAGGTAGCGTTCAAGAAATCTGGATGACCATAATGGAGCTTACCACCGATTTGAGCCAAGGTACGGGAGAAAAGGGTGCCGAAGGTTTGTTCCTTACCGGCGGCAACATCACCAAGAATACCCATGTTTTCAGAGAAAATGTATTCACGGGCACCAAGAATGGCAACAGGGTTGTAAGTTTCAGGAGTTTTACCAGAAGTAGAAGAAGGAAGTGTGGGGGTGTAGGGGTTGACGGGATCGACATTGAGTTCCTCAAACTCAGCAAGAACAGAACGGATCTTGAGACACTCTTCAAGATAGTTATCTTGATTGGCATCAACGAGCTGGAGGTACTCACCACGGTAGAAAATAATGGCGTGGTTCTGGTTATCAGACTTACCATCACCGAGAATAGGGTTACCAGAAAGTTGGACACGGAACTTGGGACGACGACGACCATTTTCCATAATTTCAGAGTGACCGTCAATCAAAGCAGAAAAGATACGGGGCTCTTCGCCCTCATTCTCCGGAGGTTCTTCGTCAAGGTAGGCAATCTGGAGATCGGGGTAGGCACGGAGCAAGAATTCAGCATTTTCCATTTCTTCAGGCTTGAACTTGGTGAGACGCTGCATGGAGACAATGAACTTGAACTTTCTGCGGGCCATGCGTTCCAATTCGCGTTCGAGCTTCTCGGTGTTGCCGCCAAACATTTGGACAACCTCGGGGTTTTCAACACGATACAAGAGCTTGATGGCACGGGAGTAGTTCATGAAACCAGAGACAGTACGGTAAAGGGTTTGCGAACGGAGGGAAGACCAGATACGGGTACGGAGAGTGTACTCAGGAGCAGCGGACTTGAAACCAATACAGTAGAATGGAAGATCGTCAATCTTGCTCTTGATGCTATCCTTTTCGTCACCCTTTTCGAGGTTCTCAGAGGAATCAAGGTTGAAAGACGAGGTTTCTTCAGCCAAGATCTTGGTATCCTTGACAAAACACTCCCATTCGACAGGGTAGAGCTGCTTGAGATATTCCAAAAGAGTGACACGGGAGAACTGATCGTCTTCACGGATAATTTCGCGGAGAGACAAGAGAATCTTTTCAGAGTAGTGAGGAACAAAGACGGTAAAGGTGGGCATGTTATCAACGGGAAGGGGTTCCGGAATAGGGGTAGAAAGAGACTGGGCAAAGAAGGAGAAACGGCGTTCAGCTTCAGAGTTTGGAGGGAAGAATTCAGAGTCGATTTGGTTATCGTCTTGGGCGACGAAAACGGTGGGAGCACGGAGAGTGCGCTTGCCCTCAACTTCAGAAGGAACCTGGTGATACAAAAGCTTTTGGACGTGGTCAATGGCAATAAGATGTTCACGGTACATGGAGATGACGATGGCGTTCCAAATCTGGGAAATCAAAACCTTGGGCTTGTACTTGATTTCCATATCAGTGGTGGCCAATACCTTGGAGTAGATACGCTTGGGAAGGCGGGAAAAGATATTTCTCCAAGGAGTCAAGATGGAGATACCGAGATAGAAGGAGCGACCGACGGAAAAGACAGTGTTACAGATAATGTACCAAAGATAGGTATCCAAGAAGAAAAGAACAACGTCCATAACGTACATCAAGATGAGAAGGACAATGGCTTGTTTTTGACAGAGAATAGAGCCCCACCACTGTTCACCAACACATCTGGACATATCCATGGTGGTGAGGACACGGATGGGATCCTTGAGAGGCAAGATCAAAAAGTAGTATGATTCTGAGAGCTTAGCAGCAAAGACACAGACCCAAAGACCGTAGGACATCCACATGTCGTTTCCGTGAAGCTTTGCAAAGTTTGCAGTGAAGGTTTGGGAAGAGACATAACGACGGACGTTTCTCTTTTTGAGGTAACTGCCAAAGAGGCCACCGAGAGGCATGACTGAAAAGAAAATGACGGTTGCAACGGCAATGAAGAACTGGACGATGGAGACAATGAGAGCGGACTGGGACTTGGTTTCAATGCCAATGTAGCCAAAGACGTAGATGGCAGGACCCAAGTTGATACAGAAGAGGAGGAGCAAAAACATGAGACGGCGGGTTAAGTGCTGAGCACCGGCCCACTTTCTCGGAACAAAGACCCATTCGGCGAGAGTAGCCATGATTTGGATGATACAGGCAACGGTACCGGCCAGACCGGAAGCAGACCAGCGACAGTGAGTAAGAGGCTGGTTGTTTTGGAGTTGGATGTAGTCCTTTGTGTAGATGGTAGGAGAGTTATAGGCAGCGTAGAACCAAAACATGGAGATGTGGATGATCCAGATACGGTTGAAGTTGACAGCCATGTGGAACCAGGAACGGGTTTCGCGGTAAGTCTTGAAAAAGACCTTGTCCCAAGTGACTTCGCCGAGTTTTGGGTATCGTTGAGAGCCGGGGAGGTCAACGAGACGGGTTCCGTCCTCGAGGACGATACGGCCAATGCCTTCGGGGTACCAGAAGAGCTGGTTGATGTCATCGTAGCCAATGACCTTGTTATGGTCACGTTCGCGCTTGACGAACTTTCCGTCCAAGATTTCGTAGCCCTGGTCGCGGATGAAGCGGTAGATGGGGGTGATGACGCGGTTCAAGTAGTCGCCTTCAGGGAGGGGTTCAGTTCTTTGCTGACACTCTGGGGAGAGGAAGTAGTCGTCAGCACATTTGAAGAGGAAACAGAGACATTCTGGAGTGAATCTGACTTGGTTTGCTTCACCCCAACAACAGAGGTAGAGGGCGATTTGTCTTGCACGTTCGTGATGGGCCATTTGGTTCATGCGGTTTTTCCAGCGAAACTCGGCGGCCTCAAGAGAGTCGTCGCCTTCCAGGATTTCGAGGGCGGCCTGAGGGTCTTCGACGGCCTGGGCGGCCTCGACGTCTTTCTTTTTAGATTTCTTGGTTTTCTTTTTAGCCTTTCTGTTTGCCTTTCCGATTTTCATATTACGGAAGCCGACTTCGTCGTCGATATCGAGCTGGGCGGCAAAGTACCATTTTTTATAGTTTGCATTGTTGCCACCGATGTAGTCAGCGTGGAGGGACAAGAGGGCCTGACTGGGGGTCATTCTTGAAGCTCTGGAGTCCAAGAGGGTCATGAAGTGGTCATACATGTTACGCATTGAGTCGCGCTGGAAACCAAACTTGTTTGCGAGATCGATAAAGATGTCTTCGATTTCTTCTTTGGACAAGGGGATTTGGTTTTCAGCGGTCCAGGCCGGGTAGGGTTCGTGGGAACGCTGACCGGCGGGGAGGGCATTAGGATAGTCAAGGCCATAGATGGGGGTAGAAGCTCCGGAGGAGCGGTTACCGTTGTAGGAGACCTGAGAGGAGGCGGTGGTGCGATAGGCCTGTCGGGAGCCGTTATCGCCAGCGGAACCATAAGCGCTATTGTTATCCTGGATGGAGTCTACGCCTGACTGGGGGAGGTAGTTATTTGGGTCGCCGTTTCTGTTGTAGTAGTCCTGGTCGCCGCGGCTAAAGTCAGAGAAAGTTTCTGAGCCTTGGTCGGAGTCCAAGCGTTTTGCAGAGGAGCCAGGTTGTTGGTAACCACCAGCATAGCGACCTTGTTGCTGTTGTTGGGAGGAGGAGGCGTAGGGGTCTACGGGACCGGCTGCGTAATTTTCATCGGTGTAGCCGTTTTCGTCGTAGTATTGCTGGTGGGGGTTTTGTTGGTCTTGGTAGTAGTCATCACGGTAGTAGCCTTGCTGGTCGTTACCGTCGTAGTACTGTTGCTGGCCTTGGGGTGCCTGATTATAATCGTACTGGGCGTTTTGATCATAGTGGGCATCATATTGGTTGTTATGAGGTTGGTTATAGTCATCAGCATAATACTGGTTTTGACCTTGATTTTGGTCGTCCTCGTAAGGCGGCCGGTCATAATTTTTATTAGACATCTGCAGGAAAAAGAAAAAAAAAAAAATTAAATAGGGGGTTAGTGGCGAATATGGAGACGTGAAAAAACAAGGTTTATAACCAGAACAAGGTATTTTGGTAACATTAGGGTGAAATTTTTAAAAGAAAAAAGAAAGGTGGATTTGGGTATTATTACGATAAATATCATAATAATTACAATAATGATATTTATCATACTAAATTCATGATGATATCAAAGATCAAAAGTGATTGAAAAAACAAGACATACAATTAAAACCAATTACTCGAGATCCGAATCGAGAATACCAGATACAATAAAATCTTCTTCACCAAAAAAACAAAAGGAATGAACTTTAAAACAAATGAATGAATAAATTCCACGACAATCAAAATCTCGAAAGATTTAAAGATTGATGGATTTTTTAAGAAAAAAAAAAAAAACTTGGGTAAAAGAGAGTAAAAAGGTTGAAGCCGAAAAAAAAAAAAAAAAAAAAAAAAATCAAAAAAAGGGAAAAGGTTGAATATATATACATTCATGGATTTTCAAGAGTTGATGCGTAGAAATAGAAGGAGTCAAGCAAAGGAGGTGTCAGTTACATACTATGTAATACATGTTGTCATGCAATTCTTTGTCATGAGCGGCTTTTTGGCCAATCAAATGAGCAGTCAAGTAAGGTTTTTTTTTTTTTTTTCATTCAACAATGGCCGAATCATGGATTTTAAGACGAGTCCCGGTTTTTGTCAGAGAGAGACCGGGTGTGAAATATTTCGGAGCCGGTCGTCGAAAGGGTTCCGTATATACTTTTTGCATTATTTTTTTATTTTTTCACAGCGGATTATTTTTGGTCTAATTCATCCCAAAAATATGTACATGTATCACTCAACGATTCAAATGGACAAGAGCAATTGAAATTTATATATATGTATATATACATGGTATCAATGATTGATACTTTCTTTCTTTTATCAGAATTGAAGCAATAAACTATTCACGTTTAGATTGACGGCTTAGAATTTCAGCTAAAGACTGGTGTCGTTGCGGGTCCAATATGTCTTTGTATGAATCTGGTGAATGTCAAAGACACCCCTTGAATCTTAAAGCCAGGCACATTTCAGCGGTCTGAGACTGTTTCAAGTCGGGTTCTTGTTGAATTATTATTATTATTATTGTTGTTATTAATGTAGAAATTAACGGTATTAATGTAATTATTATTGTTATCAATGGCACTACTGTCGTTTTTCCTGTTTCAACCACCTCAAAACCAACCTCTCAAAAAAAACACTACGACCTTGCAATCTAATTTTAGAACAAAGAACTGTTCCATCATATCGTCTTGTTTCCTGATTTTGGACATTTGTTTTCTATTTAGCTCTTATAAATCGGTACATTTCTGTCATTTGGTTACTCACCTTTTTCTTTTTTTTTTCAATTCACTGTTTTCCGTCCATTTCAACTTGCAAAATCCCTGAATTCGAAATTCCCGCAGCTATTTTTGGATTCTTTTCGTGAAAACACTCTTATCTCTTCATTCCTTGATTATCCTAGTCGGAGTCCTTTTTTTTTTTTTTTTCTTTTGTAGCTTTGGGTTAAATTTTGACTTTAAATCCTATAGTTTAAATAAACTTTTTGCAAGTTTACAATCCCATTGTCAAATCGACTGGTTCGAGAGCAAAAAGTTTATAAAAAAAAAAAATTTGTGGGAATGCAAAAATTTTTGCCTCGAGCCGGATTCGAACCGACGATCTCGTCATTACTAGTGACGCGCCTTACCAACTTGGCCATCAAGGCTTTTTGTGAAATTTTGGATTGCGTAAATATATATCGGTTAAGGAAGTATTAGTTAGGAAATAGTGTTTGTTTTTGTGTATTGTGAGCTAGAACTTGGGCCTTTACTTGTGCTGATTGCAACTGCCACTCCAAACCAAATTGATAAATCATATCAATTTAATTTATTTACGGGTTATAGAATTAAGATATACATAATGATATCGCCTATTTCAACAAATACCAGTTCAAGAATTGAGTTGTTGATCCCATCGATACTTTGACCGAATATCCTCCTTTCCTCGTTCACGCCATGTATATTCTACTCATTGAATGTTTATGCACACATGTACCTGACTCTAAAGGGGTGACTCAAGTGGCCCATTATCTGGACTTTTTCTAGCCGGTGAACCGGTCAACATTGCGTGTGATTGTCGCTTTTGAGTATCTGCATTACGATACATGACTATGATGGCGAGGTTTTATTATTTTCAATCATTCAAATGACTAGAAAACATCACGAACAATGTACACTTGTATCCCTTGACTGCATACTCATCCGCCAGTTTCACATTATGCCAATATACACGTTCAAATCCCCTGGCTAGAGATTGAGTCGTCTCCAACTCTTGATCCCATCTTGGCGTGGTTTGATTCCATGTTACATATTTACACCCTTGATTCTAAAGGGATGACACAAGCTGCTAGTACATGGTCCTAGAATCCACTTCATGTACCCTATACACACGCTTAACCCCTTTGTACAACCACTCATGACACACGTACACCCAAGTTTAAAGGAATAAATATGCATTTATCTATATCTAAAAAAGTCAATACATAAATTAAGCCCGAAAGCCATAATACAGACATATCTAAATACAAAAAAAAAAAAATAAAAAAAATCACATGCTGCAGATGTAATAAAAACCAAAAAAACAAACCAGGAATTAACAAAAAAATGTGTGTGTTATTATGTATTGTATCAAATAAAATAAAATAAAAAAAAAGTTAGCCGCACAAACACTTTCATTAGACATTAAAAAGAGTTTGGAAAGATATCCGAGGAATTAAGAGGAACAACAAGGTACATTTACTAAATGATTGAGAAATCAGATTTAGAGAATGTAGGCAACGGCAGCAAGGCCAAGAGCAACAAGACCAGAGACACCGAGGGCAGAGCTGCCGGAGGTGGAGATGGTGTTGACGGCAGTAGAGTTGGAAGAGTAGTTGCCAGAAGGAGCAACGGACTTGGAGGGAATAGGAGTGACGGAAGAGGGAAGGACAGGAGTGCCGGAAGAAACAGGGCAGACAGTGGTGGTGGTGGTGGTGTGAACCTTGGTTCTGGTGCAAGGGCAGTCGGTGATGGTGACAGTGCCAGCCTTGGTGATGGTGTAAGTCTTTGTGTTTTCAACAATGGTGGTGGGCTCGGGGCAGAAGGTGGTGTAAGCAGTGACAATCTCGGAAGTAGTAACTTCACAAGGAATGGTGACGGTGGTGACGTTGGCGTAACCAGCGGCAGCAACACCAGCAAAGGCAGCGACGGCAGAAACAGTGAACTTCATTATTAAAAATTAAAAATTAAAGAGTGACTAGAGTTGGTTATAATTGAAAGAGCGAATAGAAATCAAAAGCTGTGGATGCAGGTTTCAAATTCATGATACAAGCGAGCATTTCCCTGCTTTTTATACTCGAGAAATCAGTAACTTTGGTCTTGATTTTTTTTTTTTTTTTTTTTTTTTCACAAAAAACACTAAATCAATAAAAAGAAATGACGCAGCCCCTATTTGACAGCTGCGAGTCGGATCATCAGGGATAATTCTCCTTTTCTTTGTCGTCGATGTTTTGGGCACAAACCGTTGATTGTCTGCTTATCTACTGGGTTAACCGCGTCTAGCTACATATTGTCCATACATTGAAGAAAAAAAAGCATATTGGATCCACTTGAAAAAAAAAAAAAAAATACCCCTGAATATAGTAAACACACGTGACATATTTATACTGATTCCGTCTTAATGCATATTTCTTCTCCTAATCCAGACATTTGATTGCCTAAAATCACATTTTTCCTAAATAGGCCATTTGTTCCCAATTTGGAAATGCCAATTTTGTGCCAAGTTTGGTCCGAGACTCGTTTTAATGTTGAGCTTCAATATCAGATTTTTTTTTTCAAAAATTTGCACCGTCCACGACATTGAAACCCGACACAAATCAAAACCGGCTCACATCTAAAACCTCTGCATTGTTCGTGCTTCAAGTGCTGTCTGCTTTAGATCTAACGAGGCTGTGCACTTTTTTTCTCCCGGACCGCGTGGGTGTCTGAATATTTTGGCCATGCACGGTGTTAACATCCCCCTGAAGCCTCCTTATTCCATTGCCTTATAATTGGCTTTTTCTTCAGTCTTTTTCGTTTTTTTTTTTTTTTTTTTAACCAAGACATTGGCATTTCTCAAGTTAAAAGTCAATTTTCCATAATTATGAAATTCTCAATATCATCCGTCTTGTCAGCAGCTGCTCTGCTCTGTTCTGCTACTGCTTCTGCTGCTTCTTCTTCTTCAAGCTCAACTCCGTCTATTGAGATTAAAGGAAACAAATTCTTTTACTCAAACAACGGAACCCAGTTCTTCATTAAAGGTATCGCGTACCAACAAGAACTTGCCAATGCTACCTCCGATACTACCTTTTCGGACCCTCTCGCCGACTCGGCCGCTTGTAAACGTGATCTTCCCTACCTCTTACAGCTCAACACAAACGTGCTCCGTGTTTACGCTGTAAACACCTCCCTCAACCACGACGACTGTATGAACCTCTTTGCCCAAAATGGTATCTACGTCGTCGCAGATCTCTCCGAGCCTGGCCTCTCCATCAACCGTGACTCTCCCTCTTGGACCGTCGACCTCTACCAACGCTACACCAGCGTCGTCGACACCCTCCACAACTACCCAAACGTCCTTGGTTTTTTCGCCGGTAACGAGGTCACAAACAACAACACAAACACTGACGCTTCTCCCTACGTCAAGGCTGCCATCCGCGACGTCAAGTCCTACCTCAAGTCCAAGAACTACCGCTCCATTCCTGTCGGCTACGCTACCAACGATGACTCTGACACCCGTGACTACCTCGCCGACTACTTCAACTGCGGCTCCTCTGGACAGGTCGCTGACTTTTACGGAATCAACATCTACGAGTGGTGCGGTTCTAAAGTCAACTACGAAACCTCTGGATATGCCGACAGAACAAAGGAATTTGCAAACTACTCCGTCCCTGTCTTCTTTTCCGAATACGGCTGCAATATCATCCAGCCCCGTGAGTTCAGCGATGTCCCTTCGCTCTATGGTCAAAACATGACCGACACCTGGTCCGGTGGTATTGTTTACATGTACTTTGAAGAACAAAACAACTACGGCCTCGTCTCCATCAAGGACGACAAGAGCGTCTCCACCCTCGCAGACTTTAACTACTACTCCAAGCAGATCCATGCCGTCTCTCCCACCGGCGTCAACTCCGCCTCCTTTACTGCCACAAACACCAAGCAGCGCGACTGCCCTGCATCCACTCTTGACAACTGGAAAGCCAACACCGGTCTTCCTCCCACTCCCGACAACACCGTCTGCGGCTGCATGTCCTCCTCCCTCGAGTGCGTAGTCGCCGACAGCGTTGACGAAAAGCATTACTCTGACCTCTTTGGCTACGTCTGCGGCATCATTGACTGCAGCGGCGTCAACGGCAACGGCACTTCCGGCAACTACGGCTCCTACTCCTTCTGCTCCGCCAAGGAAAAACTCTCCTTCGTCCTTAACTTGTACTACGAGAAACAAGGCAAGAGCAAGAGCGCCTGCGCCTTTTCCGGCTCCGCGTCTGTCGCAACTGCCGCCTCTGCAAACTCTGAATGCAAGTCTATCCTCTCTGCCGCCGGCTCATCCGGTCTTGGCTCTGTTTCGCACTCTGCTACACCCACCGGCTCCTCCAGCGGATCCTCCTCCAGCTCGGCTGGCAACTCGGGTAGCGGCTCCGCGACTTCAACACAAAAGTCTGCAGCCAACTCGGTTGCATACGGACCCCAGACCGTCAGCTTCTTTGGCGTCAAGGCCGCATCCGCCACCGTCGGCGCCCTCTTTTTGGTCATGGCATTGGCTTTGTAATTTTATTCATTCATAAAAGTGTTATTTGTAATTTTATCATCATTATATTCTCATCATTATTTCGTTTTTTTTATTGTGCCTTTACTTATTACTTTACTTCACATTGCAACCATGAAAATCTCATTAAGACTCTTGGTATCCATTGTTGCTGCACGCTTTGACCGGATCCAACGAGACCGGGTTGCGTGGATGCCTTTGAGCGCCGAAGGAGCCGCGCTTCCTGTCGTCGACAGCTGGTTGCTCTTTTTGGGTTCACTAGTGTCTTGGTCTTTGGGTTCAGCAGAATCTTTCTTTTTCGATTCCTTGCTTTTGGACTTGGATTCCTTGCTTTTGGACTTGGACTCGCTCGAATCTTTGCTCTTTTTCGACTTTTTGCTCTTTTTGCTCTTCTTCGAGTCCTCCTCCTCAAGCTTGCTCTTTTTGCTCTTCTTCGAGTCCTCCTCCTCAAGCTTGCGCTTCTTGCTCTTGTCCTTCTTGTCCTTCTTACCCTCCTTGACGTCCTCAAACCCATGCACCGTCTTCACTTCAATTCCCTCCTTGACAATATGCCCGTCCTCGTCAATCGTACCCTTCAACAGGCCGCCGTACACAAACACCATTCCAAACTTTGCGCTCTGCGCCATCCCGATCCGTCGCTTGCTCTCGATAGCCCGCTCCACCGCCTCTTCTTTGCCGTTCAGTCTGCCGAGAATCTTTTGAAACACATCAAGGCCTTGCACAAAGTCGTCGCTCAGGTCGTCCCCTTTGGCAGACCGCTTCTTGGCACCGAGCCCCGTGTTGTCCCGTTTCACAGTCACCTTGATGTGTGCGGTGTCGCCGTGCTGGTTGAACCCAAGGCCTTTGCCATGGTTCCAGCCCAGCTGCGACAAGTGTTTGTGGCCAAACCGCGACGTGTCTAGGAATGTGTTAGTGGAAAAAGAAACGGAAAATAAAATATGGGAGAAAGACGGTATCGTGAGAATGTATTGAAGGAGTGGGTATCAGGCCAGATATTGACAAAGGGTTCATATAACGTCAAAACTCAAGAGTCAAGATCAGTTATAAAGCTCGCCTACCAAGCGTCAAGATCAGTTATAAAACTCGCCTACCAAGCGTCAAGATCAGTTATAAAGCTCGCCTACCAAGCGTCAAGCTCAGTTATAAAACTCGCCTACCAAACCCTGCTATCAAAGACTCTCGTTTCAACCACAACTATCAAACTATCAAACTATCATTCTGACTAAAAAACTGGTATCAAACACAGGTATCATCAACATACTTCCCATCCCAAATCACCAATCGCAATAAACTCACCATTAGACCAATGTGTGTTTCTTGGATCCTTTCCAATTTTTGTATTCTGTTTGGCTCCTGCAAGTCCCATTTTTGACAATAATTGTTTGAGAAACAAAAAAATTTTTTTTTTTTTTTCGTTTTTTAAAACTTTACATGATCAGCCGTACACTTTTATCGTGACCTTGTATGTATCCCTTTATATTTTCAAAATCAAATTACATTAAATACAGCCGCATTACAAATTTTGCTGAAACTCCGTCTCTAAAGCCTTTTGGTTTTCCGGCTCGAGGGTCTGGATGACTTCCACGACCTTTTCATGAGGCAGCTGTCCGATGAGCTTCTTGGTCGCCTCGAGGGTCCGCTGCTTGACACGGGCGGGCAGCACGTCGTGTCTAAACACGAGCGCGACGCTCTCCAGGACCTTGGCCAGGTGCTGAGTCACGATTTCGTGGGACTGGTCCATCAGGTCAGACAAAAAGAGATGCACGTAGGTCGCGGCCTCGTCGTCGTAGTACACTGGCAGCGTCTGCATCCACTGGTTCAGCGCAGAAGTGACGTTGGCAGCGTCAATGTGGTTGCCGCCGTACTTGCGCAGGATTTTGGCAATAGCCGAGCTCGCATTCTCGGCAGCCTCGACGTTTTCGTCATTGCGCGAGTCAGGCGCGTTGGCAACCTTGAACAAAGGCTCAAGGTTCTGCAGACACATGGCAGCATAGTTCTCGCCGCCGTACTGGGCCGCGACGCCGACACCATAGGCCGCAGCCTGTCGTAGGGCTGGCGACCCATTGACAATGGCGTTGTGGAAATGGTTGATGAACAAGTCTTTAAATTTCCACGAGTCTTCGCCAGTAAACTCAACCAAGTCGTCAACAACGCTGATAGCCCAGTACACTTGGTCGGCGTTGCCGCCAATAAAGTTGGAAACAAGGGGCGCAATCTTGGATTCAAAGAACGGAAGGAACGAGGACTTTGAAAACTTGAAAATAGTATGGATGGCCTTGTTGATCTCGGAAAGTAAATCGTTGTCAACCTCTTCGGAATCGTCCTCTTCAATGTCTTCTGTGTATGTGTTATCTTCTTCTTGGCGCTGAATGGCCCGGTCATTGTATTCCTGCATCGTAATTGAAATCTTAGTAGCAAGGGTCTCGAGGTGCTCGTCAGTCAACACTCCAGGATACATTTTGTCAATGCTTTGATAAACACACGTATATGCAGCAGCAGTCACCTCGATAAGAGGCTCGACCGTCAACAGTTCTAAAAGCTTGTCAAACATCACTCTCCACAAATTGTAAACAGCAGGGTCTCTCTTGGCCTCGTCGGCCGAAACGTTCTTGTGCTTCATGACAGCCTTTTCGGCAGAAGAAATGAGCGAGGGAATCGCTTGCAATGTAGAAAATCTGACAGAGTCGTTGTAAAAAAAGTGAAGCGAAGGAATGATAATTTCGCTAACGATTTCCTCGACGTATGGATAAAAGTCTTCGCCCAGAATTGAAGCGTAGATACAGATGATATTAATAGCCTGTGCCTTTTCGTCGAGAAGAGCGGTATGTAAACCGATATACTTTCCTTGAATAGGAAGAATCTCCCAGCCTTCTTGGGATTCAAGCTGCTCGATATCTGCTTCGTTTTCAATCAAGTGAATATCAGCATTGGCTTTGGCGGTAGCCAGCAATGGAGGCATGACTCCGTTGAGATAGGGAACAAACTTTTTGCCAAACACTTGACATAATCTGCCCCAGGCCTGACTGAGATATGGAAGACATGGGTCATCAGGATCTGTTGCAGAGGTTTGGATATTTGCAAAGATTTCAACAATTTCTTGAAACTGGGGCTCAGCCTTTTCTTCTCCAACAGCGAGAATAATGAGGGTAGCACACTCAATAGATTTGGCTTTAAGAGTGAGGTACTCCTTGTCTGTGTTGGATTTCATAAAGTCAAAAAGCATTGGCATTAAGGTATCGTAATACTTGACAAACTTGTTCTGGGCGGCATCAGCGACAATGGCAATGGTGATGATAACTTGCTCAATGACATATCTCTTGGGGCTCTGGAGAAGGGTGAGGAGGTGTGTGAGTAAGTTGTCGAGGTACGGTTCCAATGTGTTTTTGGTAGCGTTTTCTGCGAAATTGACCATAGCCGCGGCAGCGTGGACCTGGACTCGGGGCACGGATTCTGGAACCATTTTCGAAATGAGAGCAGGGACAACGCGGTCGGCGTGATGGAGCTGCATATCCACAGCAAAATCGGTTGACATTTGGCCCAACGCGTTGAGGGTGGCCCATTGGACACGGGGATGGGGGTCGTTGACAAGGGGAAGAATCATATCGAGGATCTTGTCGATTTGGGCAATCATAATGTCGGCGCATCCCTCGGCAACGTTGGAAAGGGCCATGAGGGCTGCATGGCGTTCTCTCCAGCTGGATGACGCAAACATTTGAGGCATCCATTCAGATAAGCCAGGGAGGATGGAATCGCCACCAAGTTTGAGGGCCAGACGATCTAAACTTTGCTTAGCGGCAGAGTAGACTTCGTCATTTCCATCGGATTGAGAAACGTCGTCTTCGTTATTCCATTCGGCAGCATCGTCGTCGTCTTCGCCGACTTCAGTCATGAGCATCAAGCAAAGATATACAACCTTGTAAGCATAGTCTGGTTCGTTTTTGCACATATTGGGGGCTTCGTCGGCCAAAGAGATGAGCAATTCGAGGGCGGAAAGACGGGCGTTGATTTCGATTTCTTTATTTTGGGCAATGACTGAGCAGAATCCGAGGATTGTGCCAAGGGTAGGTTTGAACATTTTTGGTGCCAATTCGACAAGTTCAATGATTGCCTCAAACGTGGCAGCAAGCTCTGTTTCCTTACCTTCATCCTGGAAAAGCGAAAGCATATTCAGGACATTGGTCAACAACGGACTAAGAACTGGGTATTTATTTTTAGGGAGGGTTCTAAAGTAGGCAACAAAGGCACGAACCGCAGAAACCTTGACTTTTGCTGATGGATCTTCAAAAGCGTTCTTGAAAACAGGAAACACTTCGTCAGCGATTGATGGTTGTAACACGGAAGGAACCGCGGCAAAAATACGGAAACTGCATTCACGGATGCTTTCGTCAGAGTTTTTGCAACTATGGAACAAGGTTGGTAAAAGCTCAGGCCAAGATTCTGTTTGTTTACCACTTTTTGCAAATTCTGCAACGGCATCAGCAATTTTCTGGCGAACCACGGGGGATTGCTGGGGCTGGGTCAAGCCAGTGAGAAGGAGTTTTTTGAGCTGTTCGACGACAGAGATTGGAATGACATCAATTGAGCGTAACGAAAGATCTGAACTGTTTTCTGGGCGCTTATTTGCAACACGTCTAAAAATGATTGAAGCAAAAGCTCTAACCTAAAAAAAATATGTGTCAATTAAACAAATCAAGAATAGTTTCAGACTAAAATGGATTTAGAAAAATAGGGATACAAGTAGAATAAATTAATTGAAACCTTTATTGCTTTAATTGTATTTTTTTTTTTTTTTTTTTTTTTTTTGTTGATGGTTTACAACCAGGAGAAACGTTGCATATAATTAAGGAGCTTATTCAAAATGAATACTTGAAATTGAAAACATCAACACATACACTTTCGTTATCGCCCTGTATGGACTCTTCGGCAAGGCCAATGAGAAGTAAAGAAAGAGATTCTTCGCCTCCAGAGACGTGTTGTTGAAGAACCTCTTCGGCGTGGGATCGGAGATCGTTGTTTGGAGACATGAGATTTGTCAAAAGCTCCGTTAAGGATCTTTTGGCGTCAGAAGAAATGACAGACATGATGAAGGAAATTGATGAATATTAAGTTAGAAAAAAACAGGTTTATTGATTGATTTGCAATGGATGTTTGCGTTCAAAACCCGACTAAAGGATTTGTTTTTAGATTTAGCAAAAACAAGAGATTTGTGAATAAAAAGTATGTCGAAGAATTGAATTGGAGTTTCTATAATTTGAAAGATTATCTTCTTCTTAATAAATCAAATTATCAGAATCTCGTAATTGCTAATGAAAAAAAATGAAGCAAAAGAAGGTTTTTTTTAAAAAAAAAAAAAAAAAGGACTGAGTTTTTGTAAAAGACAAACGTTGAGAACTTGGTGGTAAATAAAAAAAAAAAAATAAAATAAAATATAAATGGAACAGAGTTTACATTCACAAAATCTGTTGGATGCGCATATATGGAGTCATGTGATGTCCATCTCTTTTCAGCAATAGCTGTCAAAAAAGGTACCACAGGCTAAACATGTTGACGACGGTGAATTTATTGAAAACGATTAAAACAAAAAAACAGACTAGTAATAAACATGTACTGTGACCGACGACTATATAGACATCGATCGACTAAATAATAATAAACAGATAAGGAAAGAATTGAAAAGAAAATTAAAACAAAAAGCTCGAGACTATACAAAAATCAAATAAAATATAATAAAAAAAAACATTAAAAAACCCCAACCGAATTACTTTGCTTTCTCTGGTTTAATCGTCTTTGGATTTGGCTTCACTTTGATTTCGTTGGTGACATCTTTGGGCTGGTACTTGCGCTCATAGTTTTGGGAATTGTAGTATTGATTTCGTTTATTGTATCCGTTACTATTAGTTGTAAACCCTCCATTCATACGGTCCGTGCTTGATTGCTTTGGTTTTTGCATCTTGTTGTATTTGTCAAAATGGAATTGCTGTTGTGGGTAGCTCTCATTGCCTGACGGAAGCATATACTTGGGTCTTGTCTTGTATCCATCTTGGTTATATCGGTTTTTGCCATTTCCGTTGCGATAGTTGGGGTTCTTGACATATTGATGTGGCAGCTGTAAAGACCTGTTTTCAGCATTGAATATGGTATCTTCAGGATAGTACTGGTTGACATGATTCACATAAGAAAACTGGGGCTGGAAGTATGGATCTCCGTAAGATCCGTTCAATTGTTGGGTAAGTTGGCTGATTCGAGAATTGATTTGATGAATATGTTTCAACGAAACCAGTTGGTTGAAGCCTCCATTAGTAAAGGGGTCCAAGGAATTCATATTTTTGTTTCTCGGTCTGAATCCCATTACACCATTGCCGTTAGCCGGAGTAAAGTTCATGTTGCCAGTTTTATACTCTTTTTTGTATGAAGGAATGTTTGCAGTATTTTGAAACTCTGGGTTTTTAGGGCCCAAAGATAATCCCTTGTGGTTATTGTTGAATTTACTATTATACTTTGCTGTAGTTGTTGGCACTGCGGCATCATTTGGGACAAACATCTTTGGAAGTTCAGCAGAAGTTTCTGACGAGGCAATGATTCCGCGCTCGTTGGATTTGACAACCTGTTTTTCCATTTCGGCACAAAACATGTTTCTTCGTACCTTCATGGTACGATGATATTTATTGATGGAGGTTTTTGCGCGAAGAATAGAGGCTTCATCACCAAACATTTTGACCAGACCCCGTGCCAACATGGACTCTTGCTTGAGGTAGGACAGTTCATCGGTCCACCATGGCTTATTAACCGACGGAATTTTGGCTCCGGCGGGTGTTGATGCGGCTTGTTTATCTGATTTTTTAGTGTGTGTGCTTTTGGTATTTCCAGACACCTTGGCAGAATGATCAGTTTCAACAGGAGATTTGTCGTTCAAAATGGGTTGTTTATGATCGGTATCATCATTTTTGGAAAGCTGAGAGGTTGATAATGGCTCGGAAGTTTCTAGTGGTGCAGAAATATTTTTAGCATCAGAGTCGGCAGCAGCCTTGTACCCCCTTTCTTCCTTGTGAGCAACTGAGGTGGCACTTGATTTTTGTGCATCTTTCGTGTGCTCGGAAGACTCAGGTTGCGGAATCTCGGTAAATCCAGCTGTGCTCGGTGTAGTAGGAGTGCTGGGCAGGTTCAGGTTGTCGACTTTAGGGTCAGGCAACGAGTTGAAAGACTTTGCAGAGCTTTGGGACTCGGAGTAAGCCAAGATTCTGTTGGCATCTGACACTTTTTGCCATATCTCTTTGAAAATGTCTTTTAATGAGTCTTCGGTAGTTGAGACCTTTTGCTCAAACTCGGAGAAAATGAGATCAAGGTTTTTTTGCTCTTGTTTCAACTCTGTGTTTGCGGAAGTTGTGTGGGAGTCCTTGGTGGGCGTAGTATTTTGGTTTCCGCAATTGGAATTCACACCCAAACAAGTGGTATCGTTGCTTTTGTTGGGAGACTCTGCAGAAGGAAAAATGGAATGTGAAGAAGTAGAGGTTGCTGCTAGTTCAGAGGTTGGTAAGTTAGTGTTTGAAGCGAGTTGGGTTTGGTTTTCAATATTTTCATAGACTTTTTCAAGGTCAGCTTTCAAGATGCCAACATTGTCATTGGTACGAGAGACCAGTTGGTTAATTTGGTATTGCAAAGAAGCAGAAAGAGAAGATAAAAGCTGGAGCTGCAGAGAATGCATCGTGTCAGCTACATGAACCGATTTCTTAAGACGAAGAGGACTGTCGAATTGGGTAGATGGAGCAAAAGTTGACATTGGATCCTGAGACAAGGAAAAGGGTTTTTTGTCATGGACACTATTAGGAATGTTGTGAGTCAAAACACTGTTCAAAGTAGGGGAATTGACGACTTCAGAGACAGTCGTATTATCAGAGTCAGTAAACCCACAGGAGTTTCTGCTAAAGTTACTATGAGGACTTGAATGAGCAGAAGAAGAAGAGGTTATATTTGAAGAACGAAAGCTTGATGTAGAGTATGAGCTGCTGATGGAGTTTTCTTGATCATCGAAAGAAGTGTTTAAAGAAGCTAGATCGTGTTTTACATCCGATTCAATGTTCATTTTTAAAAGAGAACCAACAGTATTAGAACTAGAGTCCTGAGATTGGATCGACATGATTGAAAATTGGAAAATTACGCCAATAAAAATATTAATAAAAAAAAAAAAAAAAAAAAAAAAAAGCTAAGAAATAAAACCAAAGGAGTATCAAAAATATAAAAAAAAAAAAAAAAAAAGGATAAAAGATCTAGGAGAATGGAATGTACGGGGTGGAGTGAAAAAAACAAAATCAGGAAATAACAGCCAAAAATCAAAAGCGTGACTTTTACATTATAAAATTAATAAAAGATAATATTGAAATTTATTTTACGTGTCGACAGAAAAATTAATAGATTTTGTTAATTTATAGATTATGTAATATGTTACATATAATGTCATACATTTTACCTGATCTGAACCAAGACCCACAGAGGGGTACATCTATTGTTTTCCATGAAACAACTAATTTCCAACAGGGCTAGGGTCATATCCGCATATGGAAAATCTGGTTTTGTTTTTTTGATTTATAGCTTTTTTTTTATTGTAATTTTTTTCCTTTCCCTTTTTCTTTTCAATTAAACTTTTGAATTCAATTTCAAGTTTTTCAGTTTTTCAATTTTCGTCATGAAGTTTGCACTGTGAGTCCTTTTATTTTCAAACTTGTTACTAGTCTCAGCTTTGGTTTCCTTGATTTCAAGCATTTGGCTGTTTTCACACCAAAAGCAGTTGCTTTTTGGTCCTGACAGCCGTCGATTCAGCCGTGTGCTTCAAATCAGGAACCCAAGACTTGTTTCTACAACCATGCTAACTTGGCGTTTAATATGTTTTTTTCTAGTCAACTGAGCGAAAACTTGGTACGTTTTTGTCCTTTTGAAGCATGCTTCAAAACCTTGGATTGCTGCCTTTATTTTTATTTTTTTAGCTTAGTCCAATAAAAACTGCACCTCAACGTTGCTAGACACGTGCCTATTTCAATGGTTGTTAACCCATTGACACTCGTCTGTTTTTTTTTTTTTTTTTTTTTTAGGTACCCGAATGGAGAGACCAATATCTGGATTACAAGGTATGTTCAACTACATTTCCAGTTGCCTCAACACTCCTAACCTTCCGTTGTGTTTATTCTTGAATAGGGTGGAAAAAAACGTCTAAAGAAGATTGGCAAGAATTTGGCCAAAGCTCCTCTCGTAGACTCTCCAGGCCCTTTTTCATCACTATTGGGCTTCTCGGCCGGCGCCAGAGAACGTGCTAAATCAATCGTAAAACCTTCGCCTGTACGGACCGTCACAGGCAACCCTACTTCGTTGATTCCTAATGACCCAAGCTCTGTAACTCCTTTAGATTTTACAAACACTCTCAGTGGCTTTTCTCTTCCTCCTCCTGCTACCTCTGGATCTAAACCTGCTGTAGAAAACATTGTTGCAAATGACAAGGCTAAAAAAATTACATATGCGCCATCAAGCAGCCAAACCTTACTATTTGAAAACAATAGTAACAATCTACCTGGTAAACGACTCCCAAAACAAAATGATACTTCTGATGTCGTCGAAATCACTGAGCATTCTCCGCTCCTCAACCCTAAATTGTATAACCCTCGTCCTGTCCAGTACTCTTCTACAGATCATCCTTTTGGTTCTGGAATGAGACGTAGTTCCACCCTAAAAAAAATCGTCAATAAAATCTCCGGATCCGATTCTGCAAAAAGCCCTGGCATTGCCTCAAAGTTATCTTCACATATTGATACACCCCAATTTGATACCATGTACACAAAGGATGAGCAAGAATTTGTGGACTGGCTGGACATGGAATTCATCAAGATTGAAACATTTTACAAAAAAAAGGAAGACGACTCGATCGAAAGATACCTCATTCTCCAGGACCAGCTCTTTAATTTACGTGAACAAAAACATATCCAAAAGGCTCACCAAGAAAAGAGAGCTGCTGTCATCCAAGTTCTCTACAACAAAAAAGTATCCGAAAGGGAGGCCACTGGGGCCGCGGTCGCAGCCACAAAAAATTTCACAGAAAGCATTACAAACAAACTAAACAGAAAATTCGATTTGCCTTCTCTTCCAGCATCTCTGCGAACAAAAATCTTTGGGAAAAACGAACTAGATGATAACACGTTGATCAATAGTATACACAACCAAGATGAACAGAAATTGGAAACAGCCTTGTCTGCAACCGGGGCTTTAAAGGATCCAGTGGAACAAGAATCTTCTTCTGACGCTTCTTCAATAGTTTCTGTACCAGCCGCATCTATTTCTCACAGACACAGCACAACAGCTGCAGGTGGATCGTACCTTCGTCGTCAGACCTTTGGCACAAATGAAAGCCCTGTTTTGGTGAAAACTGTAAACAAAAACAATATCCAGACCCCAGAAGAACATGGTGTCTTGTCTAAAGGCCACAAGAAGGATTACACTAAACGCATCCGCGACCAAAGCATTTCTTACGGCGTAGCAAGACGCCAATTAAAACTGGCTGTCGTGGAATTGTACCGCGAACTTGAAATGCTTAAATCCTACCGTTCGCTTAACCAAACTGCCTTTCGCAAAATGATTAAAAAGTTTGACAAAGTCACTGGCCACAATACTCAACCAATGTTTATGGCAAAAGTCAAAAAGAGCTATTTCAGCCAAAGTGAATTGTTGGACGATTTGATTCGTAAAACCGAAGACATGTTTGCAGTCTATTTTGAAGGAGGAAACCATAAGCATGCTGTCGAAAAGTTGCGTGCCAACACTGTCAATGAACTACACTACACCGAAATGTTTCTTACTGGCATTTTCTTGGGTCTGACTGTTCCTATTGCAGTCCGTGCTACTTATAAAGGTGTTACTGAAATCCACAACGGCAATCCTGACGCTTTATTTTTGTTTCAAATCTGGGGCGGGTTTTTCCTCATTATTCTCTTCTTTTGCTTATTCGCCATCAACTGTATTGTCTGGACGCTGTACAAGGTCAATTACTCGTTCGTCTTTGAGTTTAACCCACTCCACCACTTGCAAGCTACTCAGGTAGGATCTGTCCCGGCCTTTTTGCTCTTTATGTTATCTTTGATTGCCTGGTTCTGTTATGAAGACTTTTGGCCAGAAAAGCTGCCCCAGATTTACTACCCTTTGATATTTTTGGGCATCATACTTGCCGTTTTGTTTTGGCCTTATCGCGGATTCCATTGTCAGGCAAGAAAGTGGCTGCACATTGCTTTTTGGAGAGTCTTCTTTTCTGGTTTCTACCCTGTTGAGTTTCGCGATTTGATTATGGGCGACATTAGCAGTTCTCTGACTTATGCAATTTCAAACACTGCATTTTTCTTTTGTCTGTACGCCACACATTGGAATGGCCTATTTCCAGGACGCACTTCTGGGTCTCAGTGTGGTTCCAGCCATTCGCGGTGGATGGGCTTCTTGTCTTCTTTGCCTGGTATATGGCGTTTCCTTCAATGTGGCCGCCGTTACTTGGATTCAGGCGATGCCTTTCCCCACGTTGCAAACATGGGCAAATACGGCGTCAACATTTCGTACAATGCATTTTTAAGTGCCTATCGTATGGACCTGTCGTCGACAACTTATCGGTCATTATTCATTTTCTTTGCATCGTTGAATACCATGTACTCTGGCTTTTGGGATCTGTTTATGGATTGGTCAGTCATGCAGTTTACTTCCAAAAACTTTTTGTTGCGTGACGAACTGGCATTTAAATCAAAGACCCCGTACTACATTGCAATGGTTCTTGATCCCTTACTAAGATGCAATTGGATTTTTTATGCCATCTACGCGAACCAAGTTCAGCAGTCAGCCAAGGTTTCATTCTTTGTTGCTTTGGCCGAGTTGTTGCGACGCTTTCTTTGGGTCTTTTTCCGTGTGGAAAACGAACATTGCTCCAACGTATTGCGATTTAGAGCATCCAGAGATATCACATTGCCATATACGGTTGTACGTAGAAAGCCTGGATTCAAGAACGAACGTGACCAAGTCGATGGAGAAATGGTCTCTACAGAGAATGACGGACAAGCTCCTCAGCGTTTGAACGATGAAGAATCGAGAATTGGTCATGAGTCTGCAGGAGAAGATATGCTTTTGCAACCGAGTGATACATATCCTTATACTAGTGCCACATCGAAAAACGCCACCTCTTTTGGCTCCAGGTTTTATCGGTTCATTTCACCGGTGCTCCATGCTGCTGGCACTACCTTACAGTCTGCCCACGTACGAGACTTTGAGCGTCGCAAAGATAAACCAAGGGAGCCTTCTGGGCGTATTTCTATCGACTCTGATGACGAAGAAGAGGATGAAGAAGAAGAGTTTTATGATGATATGAGCCAATTCAGCGGCCATAGTGGACGTGGAGGAAAACAAGTACCAAGGTCTATTCAAGAAATGGAAGTCTCGATCCTAGAACCCCAAGGAGGTGTAGGCTCTTCTGGTAACCGGCCAAGACACCATTCAGACCTTGAAACTAACGAGACTAAAAAATGGAGAGATAGATATTTATGAAAGGGTTGATGATAATTGTAGTTTCTGGAATTATCGAAATATGTTTATAATTTATAGTTGCAATTAAACTAATAGAAGAGTGTATTGCAGCCAATGCGTCGATTTTTTAGATAGGGAGATATTGTGTTGTGTTGCTTGTTCACGTTTTTTCGTTTTAAGAAAACCTAGATTTTTTTTTTTTTTTTTCTTCTTCTTTCCCACCATCAATTCAATTCAATTGAATCTGATTTATTGTCATTTGCTTATAAAATGTCTAGAAATTTCGGTTTTCTCGAGCCGTTTTTAACAATCCCCGAAAATGAGCGACTTCGTGCATTAGACAGAATCTCTCGAGCAAAGGCTGTTGAAGAAGCCGGATTCCATTTTTTCCAACTGCCTGCTATTGAAGAAGAAGAACGCCATTTGTTTAGACGCCCTGAGGCGATGCAGTTTCATTATAAAGGCAAGCTGTATAAAGTTGCAGGTGAGCGGGCGTCTGGTGTATTTGAACTGTTTCTTGATTTGCTCTATGTTGCTATTCTGGCTACATTTTCGCAGGACGTTGCTCACAATCCTGATTGGATTCATATGCTCAAGTTTGTTGTCATTTTCTTCCATGCGTATCAAATCTGGCAAGATTTGAGAGAGATTTTTGATAATTATTATACCGATGACATTTTGCAACGAGCCTTAGTGTTGGTTGTGATGGGTGGAATGGCTATCTTTGCAAATAATGCTGCACATATTGGTGTTGATGATAAGTATGCTGTAACGGCTTACCGCTCCGCCGTGTGTGCGTACCAACTCGTTCACCTTATTTTGATTCTCAACTGGCTGTTCTATTCCTTATTTATACCCGAACATTTAGTGAGAATGAGACTGATGGGACTTGTCAATGTTATTACATTTTTAATAAGAACCAGTCTGTTTTTCGTTGAAAGTTGGACTGCGAGAGCAATTATTGCGTTTGCAGCATACCTTATTGAACGTGCTTTCTGGGCTTACATCTACTCACCAATGTTTCTTTCCCACGATTCCAGCGAGTTTTCGACCGCTGTCAATATCGAACATGAGTCTGATCGAATGACAGCCTTATATATCATTGTATTGGGCGAGTTCTTCAATGGTGTCATTTTGCAATCTAAGAACGTCTTTGGATTTCATGCAGCTTCAGGGCGTTTACTTCTCGTCTTGGTGATTGCCTTTAGTTTGAATTGGCTTTACGTCCATAACGATGGGTCTTTGAAAAACACTCATGCTCTTCGTCGGTCTGCAGTTTCTGCAATCATTTGGTTTGTGGCCCATGAGCCGTTATCAGCCTCGTTTGTCTTGTCTGGCGACATTGCATCAGACTTTGTCAAGTTGTCTGTTTTGGAGGAATACAATCATCAATGGATCTTTTGCTATGGATTGGGCGTCGGTGTCCTCTCTTTATGGCTTTTGGCGCAATGTACCTTGGCCCGAGAAGAATTGATTTGGCCTAAACAGATCCGATTGTTGATGCGTCTTGTTGATGCCATTGTGTTTTTCTTGTTACCATTGACACGCCTGAATACCACAAAAACGCTCAGTGTTTGTGCAGGAGTGTTGGTTGTGACTGTTGTTTGGGAGAACTACGGCAGTTTGCCAATGAACTGGATAGATCGAATCTGTTATGTTCCAAACTCTCCTTCGACCCAATCTCGACCTACAACTGCACAGCATATTGAAAGCGAAGTGGAAAGCTTGTTGCACGCAAACGAAACTACTGAGCGCGAAGTCTATGGCAGTGTCAGGGAACCTTGATCTTGCACCAGCAGTGAAATTTATTACTTTAGCAGTCGTTTTCAAGTCAATAGTTTGAAACCTTTGTATCACGTGTAGTTGATGAATGAATTGACATGCGAAATTGATTTGATGAGTTTTTTGACAATGTAGAAATATTTCAAATCGTTCCATTATCTTCTTCTTTCCAAACATTTATTTATTTAAATATTGCCACCGATTCCTTGTTTTCTTTCTTTATATTTTATACGATTCAGGAATAACGTTGAATCTCAATAGTTTATACGTGATTTGATCTCCGACTCAGCATCAAGTACACCATGGCAGAATCCCCAGAATTCGACGCGATAAAGGATCCTGTGCGTATTCATATTTTGGACTCAATTGGAATGAATCGAACTAACTCAGATTTTACTGTTTTCATTCACTCAATTGTAAACAGAACTCTTTTTTTGCGCCAAAGCACGAGCGCATTGCCGGGCTACTGCAATACCTGGGACCAACTCATGTTGAAAACGAGACTAGAAAAGAAAACAGTCAAAGTGTGGATAGCGATACTTCTTTTGACTTAAATGAACACCTTACAGATGTCCGAGTGCCTATTAGAAAGCATTTGTTGTTTGGTAGAAGCCAGGAAAAGTGGTGAGTTTGTTACGTGCATCTTTCACTTTGATTATTGATTGGTACTAACTACCGATTTAGTGATGTCGTTTTTAAAAAGTTGACAATCAGTAAAGTCCACTGTAGAATTTACGTCGTCCAATTTGACCCTCTGTCGGCTCCAATGGTTTATTGTCAAGACAAGAGCTTGAACAACACTTATTTAAACGACGTTCCAATTGGATTCAAAAAGGCAGTTCTGTTATCTCATTTCGACACTATTTGTAAGTTGGATCTTTTTTGTTTACGGATCAATTGGGTACTAACCATTATTACTTACTATTCATTGTCTCTAGCAATAGGTGAAAATTTCGAGTTTAGGTATATCGAAAATATTGCATATCATCGGGTCCGCAGCACCATGCCCGAGCTGCACGGAAAAACATTTGGAAAATTCGTAACCACTACCCGTGTCCTTGGTCGTGGCGGATTTGGGGAGGTTTTGTTGGCAATTGACTCGGAAAAAAACGAACACATTGCTTGTAAAGCTTCTAAAAAAACAACAAAACAAAACTTTCAGCCCGCTACCGAAGTCAAGATTTTAGAATCCCTACACCACGTATGTTTCTTCAAGAAGTTCTTTTGTTAAATGCTAATTCTCTGTCTAGCCCAATATTTTGTCCGTTTACGAGACTCATTTCCAAGATGATCGTTTATTCATTTTTGAAGAATTGTAAGTACGGTTTTGTTATACCTGTCAAGATATAATCTAACTCCAAGATCAGGTTGACTGGTGGAGACCTTTTTAGTTATCTCATCGGGCCGAATGATTGTTTACGACCATTGAAAGAATCAGAAGTGTTGTTTATTACATACCAAATCCTGGGCGCACTACAGTATCTTCATCAAATGAACATTGCCCATCGTGATTTAAAAGTGAGTGCAATTTGCTTTAAAACATAGTCTTGGCCAAAGCTAACTGTTATTCGATACCAGCTTGATAATGTTCTTATGGAATCGCCTTTTCCAGGCTCTCGCATTGTTCTTGGGGATTTTGGAATTGCAAAATCGCTTAATGGGACCCGGTCAAAGATGTCTACAGTTATAGGAACGCCAGAATATTGTGCTCCAGAAGTTGGGTTCAGCGAATTTAGGTCCAATACTGACGGGTACAGTTTAAAATGTGACATGTGGAGTTTGGGCGTTATTATTCATATACTTTTTACAGGGATTTCTCCATTTTTTGACGAACGCGATGCCAAACAGACGGCTATCAATGCGAGCAATGGAATACTACACATGAAGACAGTAGAATGGCAACCAGTATCAAGAAGAGGAAAAGACTTTGTGTGTCAATTGTTACAAGTAAACCCAGATAACCGTCTCTCTGCAGTAGATTGCTTTAGACACGAATGGATCCGGAAATGTTTACAGTCTTTAGAAAGCCTGTACAAGGAAAAGATATACAATGAGTGGCTAAAGAAAAACACAAACGAAAACAGCCAACAAACATATGATAGCCAGTTGGGTCAGACTAGGAGGTTTATGGAACAAGAGAACGATGCTGTTTCAAGGTCAACAAAAAGAGCAAAAGCAGAAAGTTTGATGAAATGAGAAAGTGATTGACACCCAAGATATTGTACATTGTTATGATCGGATTAAAGAAGAGGTGAGTTCAGAACAAATATCCTTATCAAATTGTCGATATCTTTCAAAGTATTGTTATACGTGAAAAGCGCGCTTTCAAAATTGAAACTTTTGTCATCTTTGGTATTAAACATTACCCATTGTTTTCACAGCCGCATAGTTTGTTATTGTGGCCACAATATTTCCAGAAGCCGTATGCGGGTCACGTTTTAGTTGCAACATTTTCTATTTTAGGTTTTATGCACGGCTAATATTTTTTTTTTCGATATCTCAGGTTTGTAATGAATCGATATATATTTTGGCTAATCATAAGTTTGTTTTCGATTGGTTTTATTTTTTTGTTTAAATTCCAAAACTATATTTCTTGGCTTTCTTGGTATAAATTTTGGCCTTCGTTTTTTTTTATCTAACACAATATTTTAAACAGCAATTGAAAAGTTTTACCCTTTTATTATCCAATATTTTATATTTTCATCGGATTTCAGCCCACACTCATGTCGCTATTGAAAACAGCATTAAATCCCACCTTGGGTGTTCCTCAGGGTGCAAAAGCCCGTGCTTTGGAACGAATTGATATGTCGACTCCTGTTGAAGAAGAAGGATTCAAGTTCTATTCCCTTCCTTTCGAATTTTGAGACGCCCTGAAGCGCTTCAATTCCACTACCGTGGCGATTTGTACAAGGTGACTGGCGAAAGGACGTCTGGCATCTTTGAATTGTTTCTGGACCTGCTCTATGTGTCGACACTGGCCCTGTTTTCCAAAGACGTTTCTGAGCATCCTAACGGCTTGCATATAGCCAAGTTTGTCATTATCTTTTTCCATGCGTATCAGATATGGAGTTACTTGTGAGAGATTTTCGACAATTACTATACTGATGACATTTTGCAACGTGCTTTGATTTTGTTTTGTATGTGCTGTATGATTGTTTTTGCAAACAATGCGTCTCAAATAGGAACTGAGGAAGATGCCAAAGAATCGGCATACTATACTGCAGTAGCAAGTTATCTTTTGATACATGGTGTTCTTATTATATTCTGGTTTTTGACATCGTTGTTTATCTGCGAACATTACGTGCGAATGCAAATTCTCGGTGTGTTTAATATTGCCTCCTTTGCATTGCGTTGTGGGTTGCTTGGTGCCAAACCCTGGCAGCTCCGTGCTGGCCTAGCCTGTGCAGTTTTGGGTGTCGAGCTGTTTTTTTGGATGTACATTTATTCTCCAATGTTTGAACATCATACTGAAACTGATTTTTCCACCGTGGTGAATATCGAGCACACATCTGACAGAATGACAGCCCTGTATATCATTGTGCTTGGCGAGTTCCTTAATAGTGCTATCCTCAATGCGCCTGCCGGTTTTTGAATACATCAAGCTGCTGGAAAAGCCATTTTGGTGTGTATCATTGCGTTTTCCTTGAATTGGTTATGTGTCCATAACGACGGAACCATTGTAAACACACACGCCATTCGCCGGTCTGCATGGAGCGCCGTTGGATATCTTTACCTCCACGAACCGCTCTGCGCGGCCTTGGTACTTTCTGGCGATATCGCAGCAGAATTTATTACGGAAGAAGAGCTTGAGGAACACGGTCTACACTGGATCTTTTGTTCGGGAATGGCCATTGGCATGCTGTGTCTTTGGTTATTGGCTGAATGCACGCTTGGCCGTCAAGACTTGAAATGGCCCAAGCAGGTTCGCCTTATTATGAGACTTGCTGACACCATAATTTTTGTCTTGCTACCCTTGAGTGATCTGCACACTCTCTATACCTTACTTATCATAGCACTTTTGTTGATCTTTACT
Organism: Magnusiomyces suaveolens; assembly: GCA_900642975.1. Lineage (NCBI taxonomy): Eukaryota > Fungi > Ascomycota > Dipodascomycetes > Dipodascales > Dipodascaceae > Magnusiomyces > Magnusiomyces suaveolens. The sequence continues at coordinate 54,027 of CAAAMA010000004.1, forward strand.
GTTGTTTGGGAGAATATTGGAAGTTTACCCAATGGTACAACGATGGCTGACCAATTCTGTTTAACTCCGTCCTACGCAAATGCTTCCAAAAGAGCTGAGGAAGAAGGAAATGTGAAAAATACTAGTTTCTTTGATCAAACTGAACAGATTACTGAAAAAGAAAAGTAGTCATCTCGAGTTGAGTTTTGTTTTATTTTAGGTTTTTTTGATTTTATATTTTGTTTGAATGGAAAAGTTAATACAGATCAAAAGTATGAGAATATGCTTAGTAGAAAAATTAAAAGTTTAATAAAAGTACAAGATAAATAAATTATTGGTTTATGAAGCCACGAAAAAAAATTAAACACGGACAAGAATTATCCTTTTGGTTGGTATATACTGCATATTTTCGGCGTTTAGCATGAATTTTATCTTTACTTTCAAAGTTGCCCCCCTTTCCATCATTAAACTAGTTTTGAAAAATCAGGATATATTGTAGTCATTTTTTCCACTCACGACCGAACAAAAAAAAAAATTCTCAATGATTATTTGGAGTCATTCAAAAGAGGCGAATATTTTTCGGGAGACAGTCCGTTCCACAAAGATTTGAAGGGAGTAAGTAATGTGTGCTGGAGCTTTTCAAAAAACTGAATTCTTGGCTGGTTGTTTGGTTTGGATAAAGTTTTGTTGCAAAACAGTTGGCGAATGTATCCAATGAGCACAAAAGCGAAATACGTGCGAACGAGTAGAACCAAGATGACTGAGATGATTATTAGTACTGATTCCCGATTTGCGCTGACAGGCTGGGTTGAAGGTACAGATGTGGCAGTTGTGCCTGTTGCAAGAGAAGGGATTGTTTTGGAAGCCGTGTTTATGGCTTTTTTAAAGACGTTTCGAGCAGATGACGAAGCTGCCATTAATATAAACTCTTCATCAGCAATGCTTTGGAGAGAACTTGTGGGTGTACTCGTGGTGGTTTCTGTCACTAAAGAGATGGTAGTCGTAACAAGCTTTTTTACAGATGTAGCTACATTATTGCCTATAGATGGGGCAACAGCGTCTTGTTTAGGGATATCGCCAACATGTGCAAACCATTTTACACAGAATGCAATAGTGAATCCTATATTGACGAGATGGTCGATTAGATAAAAGTGAACAAATACCAATAAAAACAAGAGGTTTTGGGTTTTGAGAGCATAATATGCGTAAGAGTATAACGGAAATGCAAAGAGCGAAAATATGTTCAAGAGCCAGGATATTACACTGATACGAGCACCGGTCAACAAAGAAAGGATACCGTAAAACCCGCTTGCCTTGTTGATGATTCCAGAAACGATGATTATGTCGGCTCCCAAACTTAACGGCAAAAAATAGAAGAAAGACTGTGTTTATTCCATAGTTGAAGAAAGTTAGATACCAGAACAGATGCTTGATAAAGAGGTTTACTCACGTTTGGGACAAGAGTTAATGAGCAGCAGGTTTTTCTTATTTTTGAAAAGATACTCATGATGATATAAACTGAATATTTATAAACTACTTTATCATAAATAAATTAACAGATTTTGACTTTTCTGATTCATAAAGAAACAAAACTCCATAGCGAATTCTACATTCTATTTATACTCAGTGACAATTGTTTATCAATGACGTTGTCAATGAAAAAACATGCGATTGAGCCGCCAACTGCTGCTTAGACCAAAAACGTACATCATGACATGACTTTTAGATGAATCACAAATTTGAACAGAATAGATTTGAATGAATTTCGGAATTATCCATTTTTCACATTTTGACTTTTGATTTTTTGAAATTATTCACAATTGTAAACAAGTCAGCCTTACTCTGATATATGTCACGTTTTTTAAAAAAATCGTTGCCATTTTTCTAAACCTCCCAATTTTCAATCCAACATCCAATTTGCTTGAGCATTCATTTTTCAACCATGTACTATACCCCTAGACGACGGAACGATGAACACACCGACTCGTTTAATGTCTCAGAGATTCGTTCCTCGTTGTTTTCGTCGGCCCAGAGCTCAAGTTCCAATGCCCATTTTTCGTTGGCAGGACTGCAAACGTCTTTGGACAATTTAGAGACGTTGGCGCCACCCCTCGCGCCAGGCACATATTACGATCAGGACGAAGTGGCTTCAGATACCTCGATGCAAGATGTCAATATGTTTGACGTTTCTTATTCAACAGATATTTCTGTGGATACCCCAGCACAAAACACTTACATGAGCCATGTTTATTCAAATAACATTGTTCCATCTTTTCCCCAGTACCCAAGTCATATGAATCAACCACAAAACAGTTTTATTGGGGATATCACTACCAACGAAAGCGAGTTGATACCAGATGTTGAAATGCTTGATTATGATCCTGTATACGAGGAACAGCAGTCGACTGTTTATAAAAACAATAGTACCCTTGGCTTACCAAGTCTTTACAATCGCAATATCTTTGATTCACGCAACAATACCCCTGACTTGCTGGATGCCCACGAACCCACGAAAAACCTCAATTTACCAAGTATCTTTAACAGCAAAAATACCCCTGGTTTGTCAACGGTCTATAATCGCCAAACTCAACTTTTGGATCATGACGGTTCTAAACCGCCATCACATGTTGATGAAGGCAAAGACAATTCTGAGGCTTTGGATCCACCACCTTCCACAAACAGGTCAATTTTCCAAACCCTCAAAAACAAAATATTTTCGAGCAAGCCTGACCCCAAAGACACCCCAGACTTGATTGACTTGTTTGACGATGCCGCACCACCGCAGCCCGCCCTACCCAAACCAGCCAACTTTATCCAGGCTGGCACAGTCGTTGATCAGGAAGAAAACAAGGAAGGCATTACTGAGCCAGTGGAGAATGTGGGTGCCCAACCCCAGTCTCCAAAAGCGTCTCGGCTTTTATTTTCGCCAACGATTGCAGGCGCCGAGCTCGCGCTGTACAACCATCCAATCGCTTCGGTTGAATCGCATGAAAATACCAATTCCCCAAAAAGCGTATCCCAGCCACCTGTGGACGCAAGCACAGACACATTTGGTTTTGACGATACGAATAAGCAGATGCAACACCCGTCTTTACCCACCCCGACGCCGGCCTGGATTTCTGCCATGGCCAACCATCTGCATCACCAGCAAACGCTATCTGTAGCCGAACAAAAGGAGTCGCACAAACGACAGCGCATGGTGTTGGCACCGTACGTGATTTCGTCCTACTTCCAGCTCTTTTCCAACATTGCGCTGGCCGCACTGATTTCGTACGGGCTGGTTTGCGGGTACCTTGCGCTGAAACACGATGTGATAGCCAAGCTCGTTGAGCGGCGATCAAATATCATCCAGGAAGCGAGCCGGTGCGCCAGCGAGTATGTCCGGAACGAGTGCCGCAACGATGTCCGCGTGCCCATGATGCAGGAATCTTGCGAGCAGTGGGAAGCATGTATCGAGAAGGCGCTAGTCTTTATGGAGGGCGGGTACAGCGGGATCCCGGTACCAAAACCGGGTTACGACAGCGCGTTTGACGAATCGCTGACGTTTGAGGACCCAGTCGTGCCACACTCTGACTTTAGCGTGGCCGAGATCCAGCGCATCGCGGGAATGTTTCAAAGGAACGGGCACCACGACACGCTGTCGCATTTTGCGTACATCCCTGCGGTAGCCGAAACGTTGGCGGACATTGCCAACTCTTTTTTTGAACCGGTGACTATCAAGACGCTCTTTATGTTTGTGGTGCTGGTGTTTGGGTCTCTCTACGTTTCGAACTTTGCGTTTGGGTACCTGCGGGCACGGACGTTTTACGGAGCGTATGGCGGAAGTAATGGGGAAGGAGAGGGTGCTGAAGGAATGGGGAATCGGTATGCTGGGTATAACAGCCATAATGGAGCACACCATCAGCCTATGTATGATTGTCCTGGTAAATTCAGCCAAACTCACAAAGAGGGCAAGATTAAAAAATTGAAACTTTTGTAAAGTCTTTTTTTCTTTTTCTTTTCTTTTTTCTTTTTTTTTTTTCTTTTTTTTGATTTTATTTGACTTTTGTTTGATTATATTTGTAAAGAATACATTGATTAAAATGAATTTTTCCATTATTTATGTTTCAGAAATAAATACAAAGATAAATAAATAAATAATAATAATATAAAGACGAAATAATAATAATAATAATAAAACAGCTTCTCCCATCTATCCAGACTCAGGTTTCACAAAAACATGGAATGAACCAAATAAATATTTAAAAGTAAAAAAAAAGGAAAATAAAAAAACAAAAATCTACATTCTCATTTGTACAAGTGTTTTAATTCTAAGTAGATCGACGTGATGGTGTTTTGAGTGACTTGACTCGTCTCAAAAGACCAGAACTTTTGCTAGACGAAGAGGGTTGAGGAGGAGGAGGGGGAGTATTGCTAAAAGCGGGAGCACCAACACTTGAATGATATGAATGGTTATATCCGCGAGAATTGCTGTAATCGTCATGGGCTGTTGCAAGGGTATTCCAACCACTTCTGTCTGGAGAAGCGGTACGATCCTTATTCGCAGCCGAATCATAAAACGATTTTCCTGCTGTAGGTGATGAAAGAAGGGCACCGCCACTGTTGCTGCGTTCTCGGTTAGCATCAGAAGATGCGGATCCAACTGGCAATAACGGACTTTGTTGGCCCTGGTCATAATTCAAACGAGGCGGTCTTGGAGGAGCAGGAGAAGAGCCTTGGCCTCGTAACTTGTTAACCAGCGACTTTTTTCGAGAGACATTAACTTGAGCCGCTTGTTGAGCAGCAGCAGTTTCAACAGCAGTTTTAGAAGCTGGAGTTCCTTCCAAAAAGGTTGAAGAGCCTAGACCCATAGTTGGGTCTCCGTGGACAGGGTCGGATTTGGAAAGGGGATCGAATGTGACGTTATTTTCAGATCGATTAGCGATATTGTTGCGGGCAGGATAACCGGATCCACCGCCATTGGCTGTATTGCCAATGGCACTAAAATCCTGATAAGCAGGGCTATCGCCTTGCATCAAAATGTTGCTTTCGGTTGTAAAACGGTCGCGGTTGACATTAGGTGCCAAAGAATTATTTGCGCCATTGATGGGGAATGCTGCGACAGGCGCCTTTTTAGAATTCTTGTTGCGATGAGGTGTGCAGGCGTCAAACGGCCCATCGTGATGGAACGAGCCAGGGCCAAAAAAGCCAGTGACATCCAAACGATCGATTGTATCGAGATGGGCAGCTTTACGACGAGAAGAAGAGGAGGATGACTTTTTATCCTTTTCCTTGTCCTTGCTGGAACGATGGCGATGAGAAGAAGAAGATGGTTTATCGCTACGATGGCGATCAGAACTGGAATGATGATGACGATGAGAAGAAGAAGAAGAAGAGGGACCCTTACGGCTAGAGGAACGGAATTTGCGGTCATTATTGTCATCTTCTTCAGAGGATTCGCTATCATAACTCTTGGAGTTTTTGTAGTGACCAGATTTTCCAGAGCGACGGGTGTACTTATCGTCGCTGTCGTAGCGGTTCAAGTCTCTTCTAGCATAGTCTTTTGCAGGGTTTGGAGGGGGGCGACGGAATTGAGGTTCCATAACTGAAGAGTCCGAATTAGCGCGGTGGTGTCGAGGTCGCATAGGGGGAGGAATAGGGGCAGGTTTGTAGTTAGAAGGACGAGAAGAGTAGGAAGGAGGCGAGGCACGACGGTCGTTTTTGTGCTCGACTGGATGGAATGGAGCAAAGATTGAATCGTCTGAATTCGTACGACGAATGACACGAGGATGATCACGGAAATCATCTTTTGTGGCGTAGCGACTTTCTCTGCGACGATCTTGGTTATCAAATCTAATTGAAGTATTATTTTTAGAAGGAGTTTCACCTTCAAAAAAGGTAGTAGCTGGACGAGACTTTAAATGAGTAGAGGTGGGAGTACGAGGAACCACACGGACGTTATTCTCATTGTCATCATCCTCCTCGTCGTCATCCATAAAGGGGTTATTTGATTTGCGAGGGAGTAAACGTAGGTTATTCTTGTTCATGGATCTGGAATAAATGATAATGGTGATAATAATAACAATAAAAGTTAGCAATATTTCAAAAATTAAACGAAAAAAGAAAAAAAAACACATACCCATTATCTGTAGGAGCGGCCTTCTTCTGCGAAAACTCATAAACTTCAGGCTCATGAGAATGGAATAAAGACTGGTCTGAATTGGAATACTTTGCATTTGAATAAAAGGTACTAACGGGACGAGGCAAATTGTGAGAATGGGAATTTGATGGAACCGAAAGCTTTCGGGGATTTTCAGGATAATCACGCAAAGAAACGGATTGAGCTGAATGAGAATGAGACAAATGAGGATTAGAAGGCTTTAGATATTGATGAGAGTTTGAAGGAGACGTGGAACTTGATGATGAAAGGGGTTGATTTGGCTTGAGATTCTGATAATCACGACGGGCCGAAGCGCCATTGCGATAGCTTGGACCGTCGTCAAAGTCAAAGTCGTCGTAGCTTTGAGACGTGTTTGACGGACGTCTTGGAGGAATGGCAGGAGAAGATCTTCTTGGAGGAATCGATCCAGAAGCAAAAGAAGAAGAAGGCTGCCGGTCAACAGTCAAAGTTGGGTACTGCTGGCGGCGGAAAGGGTTGTTTGAAGAAAAGGCTGGAGCACTCGTTGACATAACAAACGGACTGTGATGAAAAACGGCAACAAATTGAATGTGATGAAAAAAACAAATTGTCTGTGACGAAAAAACACAACAAACTGAATGAAATGGAGGTTTCAAAAAATGGCGAGAAAAAAAGAAGCAAGGGTGAAGTCAGAATTTAAAGGGAGTGGACAACGCCAGACGCAGGAAATAAAAATAAAAAAGAAAAAAAGGGGCAAGAGCGCCGGAAAACAATGACGTCGGGGTAAAGACCCGGACAAGGCCCGAGTGTGGCCCGATTTGGATTCGGTCTTGTTCGGCTCGACAAAAATAAAAAATACCCGTTGTTGATTGGTTCATTTCTTGTCACCATAAATAATTATTATGTTTGATCTACAAAAGGCCGGTTTTTCTTTTTTTTTTGGGACCGACAGCATTTTTTCTTTTTTTATGGAACTTTTATTCAGTTCAATGTCGTATTTGCTCAATTTAGTTATCGTACTGATTGTACCATATGATGTCATACCATGTGATGTATAATATGGTAATTGTTTATTTCTTATAATTTCGTTTGATTATGTCATACCATGTGATGTAGAACATGGTAATTGTTTATTTCTTATAATTTCGTTTGATTATATTATATCATGTGATGTATAATATGGTAATTGTTTATTTCTTCTAATTTCGTTTGATTACAACGTATCATGTGATGTATAATATGTTTTTTGTTTATCTCTCATAAATATACACAATCACACCATACCTCCTGACTCACATAAAAGTTCGACTTAGCTCCTTTATATGTGTCATTTTTAGATTTTACTGCTTTTTTTTAATTTTTATCAATTTTCCCATCAAACCTTTTTTTTCTTCCTACCATTCACTTTTTTTTTTCTTTTTTGTTTCATCACCATAATTTATACCAAAATTCACCAATTTAATACTAAATCATACTTTATACCATTTTATCACTACCCAGCTTTCACAAAAGCTCAAGTTCTCGCCTCCGACAATGAACATCATCATCGATACCCTTCCTTTTTCTCTGTCTGCGTTGGGAGTATTGGCTATCGCTCACAAAATCCTCCCTCCATTCAAATCATTTCTAGACTATTCACACTACATATACCAAGATCCGTTGTCAGCATCTCATACTACACTGCCGTCGTCAAAATTTGTCTCTTGTTACAGCGCCTTTTCTCTCTCGCTCGCCCGTAAACTAGTCCTTTACCAATTTGTATTAAATGCAATCATCTACGCAACACTCACATCCGCAATCATCACAGTCGAACTCGTTCTCTGCGAAATCGGCGACTGGCTTTCTCCAGACTCAAGAATCATCGTATGGAAACTCACCACCTCCATCCTCATTGTAATGCTCGTTTTGGCAATCCCTCTTCTCGAAATATTCACAGTCATTTACACCTCCCATATCCAAATCATTTCAAAACTCAAATACCCTCTCATCGCCTCATCCTTTTCTCTTTGGCTCTTTTTGTTTTATTATCTCGGCCTCTTTATCCCCCTTCCTCCACCCGATTTGTCCTCAAACATTCCTGCTTCCGTTACTGTCAGATCGCTGGCTTCCTACTACTACAATTATTACTCTTCAAACACCCGCTCCTTTTATGAAGAATCCCTTTCTCGAATTGTAGTCATTGGCGTCTGTGCCATGGCCCTTCTTTCTGGATTTGCTGCTGTTTCCACCCCTTACACAGTCTTTTTTGCAAACAGGAAAAAAGTCGACCTCATTGATATCGAACTCGTCCAGCGCTCCTTAGAAACCACCAGCGACCTTTTGACCTCCAAAACTGAACAACTCCACAACATAAAAGTTAAATTAAATGCCCGTTCTTCCATGTCTTCTACAAATCTTCGGTCGATTATGATGTCTATCCGCACCGCTGCGACTGGCGGCGACGACCTCTCCAACGAAAAATCAGGCTTGTCTATGGAAATTGATGCTTTGGAAAAAATAAAGTACTCTTTATCAAACGATTTACAATCTTTAAAGTCAACATACCAAGAACAACAATACCAAAAAACAAAAATCGGAAAACTCTTCCGAAAAGCTTACTTGGTCTTTGCCATCTACTGTATCTATCGTCTCTTTAACGTTTTGTTTCTTCGCAACCCCATTAAGCGAGCCTCAACCATTTATTTCATGGCTCTTGCTGCGAAATCGCAATCGTATCTCAACACTAGTAACATTTCCGGAACTCATGATTCGACATCTCTTTTGTCAACTGGTTCCCCCACTAATACGGATTCCCTCACTCAGTCGGACGCTTTAGCAAATACATTGGCTCATATCTTTGTCAAGTTACACCCAACTTCTGACATTAATGCATGGATCAGACAAATTGGCTTCATTTTGTCTGGTCTCCTTTTCATCGGTTCCATTTCTTCTGCCATTACAACTTTTAACTCACTTACAAAAGCCTTTCCTATCCTGCGGTTAGAGCCCCATCTCCAATTTACAAAATTTCATTCTCCACGCCCGTCAGCTTCCTCGAATTTTGACGAAAAACCCATTTATCACTCATATCCAAGCTCTTCTTCTCCCACAAACCCTTCGTCATCTCCCATCGCCCCTTCTTCCTCCCTTTTCAACTACCCAAGTTTCTCCCTCTTGGTTATCTCTCAGTTTCTCGGTATCTACATCATTTCCACTTCCCTGTTATTACGAAGCAATCTTCCACAGGAAATGAGTAGCGCAATCACCAGCGCTCTTGGCGCCCCATTGGATGTTGAATTTGTCGAGTCCCTATTTGATACCACGTTTGCATTTGTTGCTTTGATCACGCTCATTGGTATCTGGTTTGCCGAACGGTTAAGCTCAGGCCCTGACGGAGTCGGAACTGGTATGGGTCTCTCTTCTGATGATGCTTTTTATGCCATGTTTGACGAAGAAAAAATGTTGGACGCAACGAAACTCAATTGATTTTAAACCTGGAAAACGTTTTCTTTTCTCTATTTTTTTTTTCATTGGGAATTTCTTCTTTTTACTAATTTAATTTTGGCATGGGTATTCTTTCCTCTTGATATTGCATTTTTAATTTTTCAAATACATATTTTTCATTGGTATAGATTAAAACATATTTTTATTTTCATCCGCTTTATGCAAACTACTTGGGCTTGGAATTCCATCTAGTTTCCTCAACCGCATCAATCTGAAAAAATAAATAAATAAATATATATATATTTTTTTGGTGCTCTGTAGTATATAAATATGCTTACGGACGGTACATCTATAACAGCTTTAAACCCGTAACCAGAATGACGATTTTTACTCGGCACATATTAGTAGCCCTGTTGAGTTTTGGGCAGGCAGTGGTTAGTGCGCCTGTGTATGGAATAAGTGTGTCAGTCGGCGACTCGGTTTGTTCAGACAATATCCGTGACACGATATCTATGCATGATCTATTCAACTACTTACCAGACTTTTCCCAAACACAGCAGGACCGCGGGATTTGCGGTTTGTCGCAGTTCGGGACCAAATATACCGGTATCCTCATCGCGGCCCAAGCCAGCGAACGAGCAAGCAGCGCCCCGCAGGACCATGAGGATGGGTTTAGCTATTTGGATATGGCACTCTACCACATTGAGATTAAAATATATGGCTGCCGGGACGGGTGGGCGACTAGCAACCGTATCTATTTCGCAGACAGGGAACCGCAAACAAGCGAGGACAAAGAGCCAAAACACACGGTTCCTTGGGGCCGGGTCTTTTGTTTCGCAAATGACGAAAACGGTTCTAAACGGGCAACGGGCCCTGACAACTGCTTTGTTTTTGCAAGACGCAGGTCGCAGTACTATAATCCTTTTGACGTGACTGTCCCAAACACCTGGGTCGGCGGGCTTTTCAAATGCAAACAGTCAGACAGCAAGCCGCTGGCATGCCAAAACACCGACGCCGAGCCGCTTTGGCCAGTCTACGCTACAGAGTTTCGGTCACAGTTTGGTTTCGGAAACAAGGTGGGAAAAGAATTTGTGTACAGTCCGTTGTTTGCGACATTGAGCAATGCCCAGGCGCGCGAGCTCGCGGCGTCGCAAAGCGGTACCAGGGCTCAAACAAAAATGGACGGGCTGGATCCAAATTTAAACCAGACCGGTAACGGTACACAAAACAGTACAAAGGCCTTTGACACACATTCGTCATCCTGCACTGACCCAAGCTCAATGGCAGACTCGAAATACGTTCCCGCAAACTGGGACGAGTACATTGATACCACCGAACAGTATGTCGAAATCAACAAAAGCGTGAAACGGTTCATGCTTGACACCACGTTCAAAGTGTTTAGGAAAATGCTACATTTGATACACATTTTTACGAAAATCCCCAGCATTGCCGCGTACCACTCGCCAGCAAACAGCCCGCAAGATATAAACATGCTGGGCAGCGATGCGGACGAGGAAAAGGAGCCGTGGATCACGTCGCCAATAACTGTCGAGCATTTGGTATCTATGGGGTTCAAAACTCCGGTATACCTGGCCAGTCAAGTGAGTGACGAGCTTTACAATTACGAAACCAGGCTTTATGCGGTCGCAAAGGAGCTGGATCGGCCCATTTATCAACATGCCACTAAAGGCTGACAATCAGACTGGTGCTCGGCCAGCTATCGCAAGTTAAATAAATAGAAAAGGGTTTAATGTAGATTTGGTTTAGTTGTATAAATAATGAGCAAACCGACTTTCAAAACCAGGTTCCCGAAACTGAAAAAACTCCATCAAAAAAAAAACAAGCAACTAAGTAGACGTGAACCCGGGAATGTGTTGTTCCAAATGGGTTGCGGTATTGATTAGAAACTGTAAACTTGTGGTCGATCTTTCTGTTTTTTCTTTATCGGGTTTAGATGGCATCGACGAGTTGACTGGCGGCGCCAAAACAATGTTGCCTGCACCGAGGTCTTTGACAGACTTTGACTGCGCGGTCTTGATTTCCCATCGCCCAGTTTCCTTGAACGTCTTTTGGAAAAACAGCACGGTTTCGGCGGCCGTCCAGTCAGCAGGTAAAGAGAGGTAGTGCTGCAGTGTGGATAGCCGGATCGCAGTGAAGCTGGTGACCAGCCGGCAGTACGTTTTCTTTTGAAAGTCGGCAAGGGTTTCTGTTACAATCTTTTTGAGTAAGGGGTGGCCGTGTTTCGAGGTATCGTCCCACACCGTTTCTGAGCCAAGAGCGTAGATGGCCGGGTAGTCTGTGACCAAGCTGTTTTGCTTGGCCTTGTCGACAGACGCTTGCGAATCCGTCGTGTCTGCAGGTATACTGGTTGGGGGATAAGCAAAGTGCGATAAAACAGCAGGGTAGGCCTTGGTAAAAAGGTAAGCTGCTTTTGCACTGGTGTGGATGATCTCGTTATCTGTCGACGTGAACAAGACAGTTTCCTTGTACCGTTTCGCAAGACCGGCAGCGTCCATCCACTTTCTGGCGTGCAACAGCGACCAAATGTATAATGCAAAGTAGGTATCAAGCCCGTTTGGCAAGGTGTACGGCGGCTCTATGGGGTCCTGGACTGTAGGCATCTCGTCCATATCGTCGAGCAATTGAGTATCTGCGTTGGCAAGCTCGGCATCGTCCGAGTCGTCAGCAGGAATAGGCTCGTGGTCATCGTATTTAGAGGACCTGGTCTTGCCTTCCTTTTTGTCGGGCTTGATATCTGGCGACAGTTCCATTTCAATGTCTGTGGTCTCGGCACTCTTTTTTGCCATCAGCGTCCGCTGCGACTTTGGATTCTGCGGACACAGCTCTGTCGCGTCAAAAGACGAGTACAAGTCAATACACGCCCGCGGCTCGCACTCAATCAGCTGCTCAAGCAATTGTGTCATATCATCCTGGATGTCTATCTTATCCAAAAGATCAGAGTATGAAGGACCAAGGAAATCCAAGTTTTCAACCATCAATATAATAAATAAAACAATATAATGTAACTGAATATAATTATTTTTAATCAAAAACGTCAAGCATGCGTTTCTGGAACCTTGTTATAAAAAAAAACAAAAAAAAAATACAAAATAAAAAAACAAAAAACTTGAATTGAAATAGAGAAAGTTGGTCTTGATATAAAATGAGTTTGTATTGTAAATTTACAAACCCTAACCTGGACACTTGTGACACGTTAATCTTTTAGTACATCCCAAGGCTAGTGTATTTTTTTTTTACAATTCAATAGTTTACGAAAAACCCATTTCAAGCATTCAATTGCGACATATGTATATATAATTAACTGTAAATTTCATAAATTAAGCATCGGAAGGTTGTAAGCAGACTAACAAAAAAATAAAATTAAAACTTGCGAATATTATTCAGACGAGCAGAAAGTTCGCTGATGGGAGGTAGAGTGGAGTATGGTGTATGAGGTAATGTAATTTTCTGAGATTCAGACGAGTGAGAATTCTGGTCTTGATTAACTGAGCTTTCTGGACCCGACTTTGAGACATTAGACTCGTGCTGGTCTGCCTGGTTAGAAGAAGCTGCACCAGCCATGACTCCCATTATGGAACCAGGAAACGCGATACTGGGCACGACTGGAACTGTTTCTGATTTAGAAGCAGATGAACGGCGCTGGATAGGCGTAGAACCGATAGAAAAGGAGGCTGTCGGGGTCGTTGAGCGCGAGTCTGGGTGGGGAGCGGAGTCCGCACTTTGGTTCAGCATCGACGAAATGGGCTGGCTTGACGCCATTGAAGACATTACAGATTGTATTTGGGCATAGGCAGAAGCTGGCTGTGCATTTAAAGGTATATTTTCGGTTGGGCAAACAGAATACTGACGAGGACGGGCGACAGGCTGGTGATTCTTTGGGGGGAGACGGCTTCTTGAAACCATAGTCTCTTTAGGAACGCGATAAAACCAATCGGTCTTGTCGTCGTACTCATAGGCTTCCCAGCTTACGCCGTACGGCTTGGGTTCCAAGCAATACAGAGTATGCAACGGGACATCCAAATCGCCAATAGCGTCGCGGCCGAGATTCATAAAGTATGCAAGCAAAATACGGCAGACAACACGGTGAGCAATAATGAGGATATTGTCCGTCATGCGCTCGACTTCGACAATGATGGGTCGAATACGGTTAATGACATCCAAGTAGGATTCACCACCTGGGCCGGGATATCGATATGAAATCTTGTCAGCCATACGGGCTTGATATTCGTGGGGATAAGTAGCCTTGATTTCAGGGTATGTCATTCCATCACAAATACCTGCACCAAGCTCGTTCAGCATGCGCATTTCTTTAATATCGTAGACATCTTCATCAAAGTATGTAGCGGTTTCAATTGAGCGACGAAGCATGGAGGTCCAGACACAGAAGCTGGGTTCTTCTGGTTCTTTGTCATCTTCATTTTCGACCATTAACGGATCTTTGCCATCGGTCTCGTCGCTGGAAACGAGCTTGGAGCCAGCGGCAGCAGCCTTAAGAAAGTATTTATTCTCAATGTGCTGTTTGAGCTGGTTCTTACGGAATTTTTCCTTTTGGTAGTTGGTAAAGCGAACGAGGGCTTTTGAGAATTTCTGACCGCGGAGCGTGAGTTTTGAGTCACCGCCGATTCTTCCAGCAGCGTTATCGACGGACTCGCCGTGTCTGGTAATCCAGATTTGGCGCTCAGCAAGGTTGAAGTTGAGTAAGAAAGCAACAACATCAGGGGCCAAAAAGCCTTTAATATTAAAGGTGTGGATTTTCTTGCCAACGTCAATCATTTTAACGTACTGGAAGCTATCGGACTCGGCTTCAGCTTCGGTGAGAGTTTGGTAGACCTTTTCGTAGTTGCGCATTCGGCCAATAAAGTCATTGAGAGCGACTTCCTTGTCGCTGTTTTTGTAGTCTGGGCCAGAGAGTTTCAAGCGGATATTTTTCTCAATGATGCGACTATCGCTGCAGATGGACTCTACAAACAAAACTTTGAGTTGGCCATCTGAGCGCTTTTTGATGTGGCGGAGGACCTTTTTGCGACGCGCGACTGTGGTGTTTGTAGCGTCCAAGATACCAATTGAGCCTGGGCCGCTGATGACGTAGTCCAGCAAGCTATCGAGGGTGTCCATAGCCCACTGCTCTCTGAGCTTAAATGATTGGACATTATCAGGCGAGAAAAAGTCAGCAGTTTGCTGAGTGGCGGGCTTTTTGCCAGACTCGGTAGTTGTGCCCCCTTGTTCCTCTTCCTTTTCCTCAAGGTTACCAGAAGGAGAAGAATCAGTAGCTTCTGAAGACTGGTCCTGGGATTCCTTTTCTTCAAGGTTACCAGAAGGAGAAGAATCGGTAGCTTCTGAAGACTGGTCCTGGGATTCCTTTTCCTCTTCAGAGGGCATATGCAAGTCTCCAGTGTAACCACCAGGCCCGCGGAGGGTTGTTTGATGGAGGGACTGTTTAGGCTCGTGTTGATTCCAAACTGAAGTGTGGGGACCGTTATCGGGCAAAGGGACAGATGCAGGGCCAGCTGTTTTTGAAGCTTTACGGCGGGTGTTGCCCACGTTGAAGATGCGGGCATCGTATTGGAGCCAGTTGAGATATCGGCAGAGCTTGTTTGTAAGATAGGACTTTCCTCGTGCGGGCAAGCCGACCATGACAATAACTAGTTTAGAGGCGACATCGTACTGGGAGATGTGGCCATTGGGCGATACGCGGGAACGGGTAAGACCGGGAACGTCTAAAGTAGTGGCACGACGTTGAGTGCGAGGTGTGACTGCTACTGGGATTGGGTTGGCAATCACGGGATGGTGCTCATGGTCCTCACTGGGAATGGGGGACAGGGACCCGGATGAGCTCGACGTGGGCTTGAGTGCCGCGAAGGAGGAAAAAGAAGAGGAAGCCGACAAGTTGTCGTTTGAAATGCAGAGTGCAGGGACATTTGCGAGGGAATGGTTTGGAGTTGAGCGCAGACTGTCAGAAGCGCTGGATGAATACTGTGGTGGAAAACTAAGTGGGTATTCACGGGGAGAGTTTGCATGAGAAGGTATAGGCGTGTCGGATAGAGGACGACGATTAAAACAGGAAGACGGCGACAAAGAACCAGGGAATTGATGAGTCAAAAGACTGGGAGTCGCTGCTCCTGATGCCGGTTTTGATGGAGGATTTGATTCTGGCATTGAAAGCTGAGAATTTAGTGTTGAAAGTGAAGAAAAGGAAGAAAGAAACAAAAATCAGAACATTTTGAAAATTATTTATACAAAAACAAAAAACAACAAAAACAAAAAAACAGCCCAGCAACAAAAAAAGAAAGAAAAAAAAAAATGATGTCATGAAGCGACAAATCAGATTTATTTGAATGAAATGAATAATATTTGTGATTGCACTGTTGGGATTTTGGTGTGTTGGATGGAAAAATTGAAGCACAGAAATATTGAGGTATTCACACACATTGTGCATTGAAGCACTGAAGCACTGAAGCATTGCAAAAAACAAGATTCACAACATCAAATATCCAACAAAAGATTCACTCAAAATGTCTTTAATGCATTCATCCAACATTGAGACGAATCTCCAAAACCAGACTTTGACTGCTTGAAACGACCAATTCAACCAGTTCACGCCAGCATTTCGGTCCGTCCACCCAACTTTCCATCTCCACCAACCAACAACACCATTCACTCTTAAAACAAACATCTCTTGATTCAATTCTATTTCTATCCTTCTTGTTTCACGTCCAAAAACTGGTTCCCCACACACGTGGCCTGCAATCCACGATAATAGAATATAATCATACGTCCAGCCTTGTTTCTTTCAATTCCTTTGTTTCCGCTCGCGTCTAGAAACAGCTCCTGTGTTTTTCGTGCATGACCAATCCCATTCTCATCACAATGATCCTCTCCAACTGTCTCCCTACATATCTCTAGCTGGGTCCCTGACAATTGTCCTGTTTACCCAATTTCTGATCATGGTAACCAACTTTGTTGTTCAACCTTAATTCATATGCAATTTGTGGGCTTATTTCTATATTTGGACATGTTTAGCCGCACGTCCTATGTACATGTTACTAGCCACATAGTTGTATTTCTACTATTCATATCAACATTAGTGACTTGAATCCATTTTTCACCAATCACACCGTTCAATTCGATGAAAACATGAAATTAATTTATTAAATTTAGAGAAAAAAAAAAAAAAAAAAAACAATAAATATAAACGTATAAATATATAAACAAATCATTCTTCACAAATGGTTGCCAGTACAGCGGAGCTACAACTCACTGATCTATAATGCTTAGATCCTCTTCGTTTGGTTTCTGTGTTTGACAAAAGACCAAGACTGCTCAGACATGGCGTCGAGACTGAGGATACAGAATAGAGAGACATCAGCTTACTGGAACCGTCTGAAGAGATGGACCTAGTTGCCGTCACCAACTGCGAATACTCTTGTCCAACTACTTTCCCGCTCAATGGCGAGTACCAAAATGTTGGCAGCAAGTCAAACGAGTATTCATTGTAATTCTTTTCATGCTTCTTCTTTCTAGCTTGCAACGATTTCCAAATCCCCTGCTCTTCAACCAACGTCTCAATCGAGTCGTACTTACTGAGTTTGGACCGATCGCCGTTTTGAGTCCCAGTTTTGGCGTGTATTAGTTTAAAAAGCCGGTCACGGAAACTTGCCTTGGATCCATTTTTGAATTCATGAATTTTATCATCTGTTTGTTTCTGTAAGTCATTAGAAAGCCCTTTTTCTTGAATTTCACTCTCCTTGCTACTCTCTTGCGACGAAATGTCTAGAGAATCTTTAGACTCTGCAGAGTCGCTAGTTTCTGTAGAACTTGACGAGTCTAAAGACTTTGTAGAATCAAAGCTTGAGCTGTGTCTGTGATACCCTTCCTTTTCGGCAAAACTAGACTTTAATGAACTGTTGCACGAATAGAACGAACAACTCGAACTGGAGTCCGTCATCTCGTCGCCGCTCAAACGTCTTTCTTTTCTATACCGGTACCGAGTACCGGAAATAATCATCTCTGTAAGCTGCATCTTTTCCTCCTCATTCATCACCTTTTCATTAAAGGCCAATTCACTGCCTTGTTCCTTAACAGTAATGTCAAAGTCGTGCTTGGTCCCAGTTTCCCAGCTTTGCCTATTCTCTTTATAACGTACCACATTCTGTCTTGTGTGCCCTCTAACTGCAGTATCTAATGTATATAAAGGTGGTGGCAAAAATGTACGGTTCCGGGGTTTCTGCATGCCCAGTTGGTTACGTGATTGTTGCTGATAATACATATCCTGTCCGACCTTTTGAAGTTGCGATTCACGCAGTTGTGCGCGCTGAGTGCTCATTGTAACCATTTTCTTAGGTTCCGAACCAGACGACGACCACGGCGATGACGGAGCGTGGGAAAAAAACTTTTTGGGTGTCATTAGTTTGGACAGTCGAGACTTGTTTGGGCCCGAGCTGGTGGAGACTGTGCGTGCGTTTTGTGAAATATCGGTTAAAGAACACTGGTGTCTAATTATAGACCGGGACGGCTGAAATGGTTCGAGATGGAGAGAATTAGGACGACTGGCCGGTTGTGCGCCCAAATGAGTGTTTGATGAAAGAGATGGCAGTGAAGAACAGGACTTGTGAGCGAGCCTCTTGGGACGACCGGCAGTGTTGGACATGGAACTGTGTTTGGTGTGAGATTGTAATGGTGCGTGCTTGTTGGATCGGGAAGCCACTTGAGATGCATTTGGCTTAGCAGGCTGGGTTTTAGCGGAAGTAGAAGGCATTGGTAACAAATTGTTTGTCAAAGTAGATTCACTCCGTGATCGAGGTAGTACTGATTCACAATTCAGAAAAGTGGAAGAAAAAGCACAAGAGTCGGCGTATTTACATGAAGACTTGCTTGATTGTACTAATGTCTGTCTGTCTACAGAATTGACGTCACCATGTTCTATATTTGAACAAAATGAAAACGGCTGAGTTCCTGGCTCGTCATGATAAGTAGGATTCGACAGGATTGTGTTATTGGATGGAGTATCGACTTGGGTCGGGCTTTCAAGACGATTTTCGGGTTCAGAGCGAGAACTCGACTCGCGTTTGAAAAATAGCTTTAAGCTTTCTAATGACGATCTTTTTCGAGCTTTGGCCATATTAGAAACGATTTTTGTGCTTGAAAAATTAACAGAAAAGATGGAAAACTCAATGAATATTTATATTTATATATTTTTATTTCGATTTATTGTTTAAAAAAAATAACCGAAAAGTGGTTCCTGAATGAACTTTCCGTCTTTATATACTTTGCGATCTGCGTTATCCATGTCCGATTGCCTGTGAGAATTATTTTTTGTTTTAACCAATAAAACACATTGTTTACAAGTATTTTCTTTTGAATCCATGCGAAACTTATGCAACTTGTGTTTAAGATGATTGGATTTGGTATTATCTCGTACTTTTTCAAGTGATCTCTGTCGAGTCACTGGCTATTTCAAATGACTGTTTACAGTTGTAATTGTACTTACTTGCGTTACGTATTTATCTCAATACATCACTATGACTGAGATCTTTCTACTTACTCAAACTGTGCTCATGCTATTTTCAAAGCATTTGTTCAGTTTATTTATTCTTCTTGTTTCAATTCTCTTGTCGCCAATCCCGCAAATAGACCCATCTGTTTGCAAAGTTCAGACCAGACCACTTTAATCATCAACAAACCGATTTGTATCATCTCAACGTTGAGCCGTACCATCGTTGACTCAGGTTCTATGATTCTGTATCAATTGTTTAAAAAGCTGACTCTGTAGATCATTTTGATTTGGAATGCACAAATTGCGAAAATAATTAATACAAAAAGGGTGCTTGCGTAATATTTCATCAGTTGTACTCGTTTTTTTTTCTTTTTTTTTTCGTGTATTTCTCCACTCATATCCTCTTTTCCTTCTTGTACATCTAATCATAAAGTGTGTTCATTCCCTCAGCCATAATACGCTTGGTCACTTGTATTGTATTTCTCAATATTTGAATTTTAATAAATTTAATAATTATACTCTCTATACAAAAACTCATTGATTCTACCTTGTATATGAAAAAAAAATCAAATATTTATATTGAAATCGTCAAACTTATCTGCATACATTTATTTATCATCTTGTTCCTTTTGATAATTGATCTTATCAACCTTGACTTCTCCATCAATGTACCTGTAAATATAAACAACACACCCAGAGTCCTGAACGTCAAACAAACAAAATGATGGAATAGGGTCTTTCGGTTCATCAACACCTTCTGCTTTGCCATTTTCTCCATCCTTGGCTTCTAGTTTCGTTTCCTCTGTTTTGTTTTCTTTCTCCTTATCACCATCTTCTTGGCCCTTTTGTTTATCTTCGTTTTCTTCATCCTCGTCTCCTTCCGAGAGCTCGTCTTGGTATGGCCAACCAGTGTAAAAAGCGCCTGTAGCACTGCCTGGATTCACAAAAAACTTGCCTTCCAGCTGGTATGCTTCTACTCTGTGGGTACCACCCCAGATAAAAATATCAACATCTAATTGTCTAGCTGCAATTAACAACGCATCAGGGTCCGAGTTTGGTACAAGTGTATGTCCCGAATTGAACCCAATACGTAAGTTTCCTATTGTCACAACCCGTGATAGCGGTAATGTGACTGCAGTTCCTTGGCTCGCGACTGATGACCCAGCAGTACCACTGGTGGCATTTTGGAGACTGTTGGCGCTCTTGTTGCGGCCCTCAATAGAAACGCTTCCACCAGCCAACGTGCTACCGCCGTTTACTCCGTTATTTTTCGTATCGAGAGATCCCAGCGAAGCACCATCAGGTGCATTCGACACATATGGGGGAGCTGCGCCACTGAATGCCGCGGCTCCTGAATTGCCAGCAGCCCCAATAGTGCTGTGTCCTAAACTACCGACTGTAATTTGTCCGTTATTTGGTCTAGCCAAAGGTGCTGCGCTGTTTGCTCCAAGTAATTGGCTAGGCTTCTTGTTGCTGCTGGTGGTTTCGTTTGGTAAATAAATAATGGGGTCGTCATACTCGCCCTTTACGGCAAGAAATTCTTCTGATAAGCCATTCAAGTATGTAATTGTTGACCGGTCAGTCATGTTACCAAGACACAAGACCTTTTCCATCTTTCCCGGAATCAAAAGTTTGCGAAACTGGAAATAATGACAATAATAATAATAATAATAAGTTTACAAATGTTAGGAACGTTGGTGGACTTTATTCAATCGTGTATTCTTACCTTTGCTGGAAGATCCTATATTTGCTGAGTTAGAAATATGTCACCAAAGATTGATAATAACCAAAACACACTTACAATAGCTCGATCTGGAATATGTAAATCGCCAATAACAAGAATCAACATTGTTTCAACTATTTTCGTATTTCTAATTCAATCAGGTGGCAATTGTGCAAAGACAAGTGTTACTGTCGTATAGTTTCTCTTAGGTATTATCTTTTTCCAGGCGGTATCAAAGATGAACAGTACTCCAGAATCAATCGGCGAGATATCCAACGTTTATTATGTTCGGTTTTAGCCTAATCCGTCGGCAATTGTTGTTTTTGTCGTGATGGAACGATTCCTGAAATTATCAAGCTTTGTAAAACCACTTGACACACCTAAAAAAAACAGTTTTTGGAGGCTTCGTTGTCCAATTTAACCTAACCCTTAAAATAAAATTCTGGACATAATCCAACGTGCGGCTGATGGCATTTGGAAAACGTTTACAATTGTGTTGTGTCGAGATTGGAACGACGGAATTTCGTCAACACAGATGCTGTGTTGCAAAAATTTGTTCACGGTTTTTGGTATAAATATATTGGTTTCATGGGTTCGAATCTATTTTTTTTAATCAAATAATCACATATTAGTATTAAATTTCCATTGCCCTGCTTTCGGCTATTCTTTTTGCGCATCTTGTTTTTCAAATTAGAATATCGTTTATCATTCTATATCAGTGCTTATATCTTAATTTACTATGGTTGATCCTAAATCTCTCGCTTGTTCGGCTGCCCTTTGTGCTGGTAACAAGTTTGGCAACAAGATGGCATACTCTAAAAAGTTTTGTGGTCAGAAGAATGGGTTCCGCATCATTCCCTTGGCTGACGAAAACACCAAGGTGATTTACTTTGAGCGCGATCCTTATAATCCCAAAACCGTTGTGAACGTGCTGGACGAGAATAAGAACCGGATATATAGCTTTGAGCGCTCGCCAAAGTCCAAGCTGTGTTTGCCCAGCGAAAGCTTGGTGCCATGGGATTTCATTACTGCTAACCATCGTCAGATTATTGGTGCAGTTGGCGCGAAAAAGGAGAAATCGTGGGTGGAGTTTTGCAACAAGGGCGACATGCAGTATCGAATTATTAGACCTCAAAAGAAGTGTATATGTCCCAAGTATCTGCAGTTTAAGCAGTACAAGGATGACATTTCAAAGTATAGGTGGGCTCGTTATGCCATGATTTTGGACAAAGTGACACCTTCTTGTGAAAATCCTTGTGTCGAGACCAGACAGCGGGTTGCTTATGCAAGAAAGCTTAGCTTTTTAAAGTGCAAGTCTCCTTTGAAAAAATGTGCAATGAAGAGTCAGTCAAAAACTATTATTGACTATGAAGTGACTTATGACTCGACTCTTATTGATCGCGAGTTGCTTATTGCAACTGCCTTTATTTCCATGCTTACTCAATGGAACAAGGCCAAGCAACAGCACTCTGTTGCAACCAGCCGAGTTTCCAAAAAGGCTCAGATCAAGATGCTCAAGGCTAAAGCGTTTATTAAAACCAAACGAGCCGTGGCTGTTGGAGCTTTGGCAACTGAAACCAAGGCTGGAATGGGCATTGACAAGGCTAAAAATGCAAAGGGAGTACTTGTCAAGTTTATGGGTGGAACTGTTCCTCCCACTGTGGAAAACCCTACTGGCGACCCAACGTTTACAAAGGGAAGATATGGAGTGTGTAGACCTGAACGGAAGATTCCCATCCCAGCCGGAATCGCTGGATGCTTGCCTGTTGGTTCCTGTGTACCTAAAAATTTGTGCAAAAACGAAGGCTTTTGTCCACCTCCACCTCCAGACCGATTATTGAATGGTTGTCTTGCCAAGGAAGAACCGGGAACGTGTTTTCCTGTCCGCGCTTGTAGTCCAGTAAGGCTTTGTAGTCCAGCCAGAGCTTGCAGTCCATGCGACGATCCAAGAGTTTCTTCAAGGTGTGTTATCCAGCAACCAGTCCCAATCCAACCTCAGACTGTTTATGAAGTCCCAGTGCAATCTGCTCCCGTTGTAGTACCCCAAACATCGGTGAATGTCGGATATACACAGCAGACGCAGTTGCAGCCTTTTTCTGCGCCAATTCAATTTAACAACTTTGGTCAGGCAGGGACAGCTAGCTTGGTTTCAGGCCCCATGGGATTCCGACCCGTTGCTTATGCAAACCCTTACTTTGCTCGTCAAAAGTGTCAGTATCCGCCCAGGTTCCAGCAAGTGGCGTGTCCCAAATATCCGTATCCTGTAGCTTCGTCGGTTGCACCGATGCGCCAGGTTTTCCCTGTTGCTTGTGATACATACAAGTGCCGGAGCGCGCCTGTGTGTCCCCCTAGGGCTATTTGCGCACCGGCTAATTGTGTACCGTCCGCTCGGCCAGTTTGTCGTCAAGAAAAGAGTCTTGTTCCAGTAGGTTGCGGGTTGCGAAGCCAGGTGTGCCCAATTGACCAGCCGCTGAAACGGGGATACTATTGATTGTGTGATTTTGCTTTCAAACATGCGTGTGTATATATTTTCATTTTGTTTGTCAAAATGCTGTATTTAAATAGTTTGTGAAGTAGAATTCACTTTACTAGAAACATGGAATAGAATTACCAACTGGTGTTTTTGTCTAGTTTACAATGGTTTTTGTCCAGGTCATACAGTTTCACAGTTTTGGCTATAAATATTTCCAACTTGTGTACCGTTGAATGGTATAAGAATGATGAGACGATTGGATGCGATCCAAAGATTAATGATTAAATACATCAAGTGTTTATAAATTAAAACTAGTTGATTAGCCAAAAAAACCAAAATTTTGATATTTTTTCAATTCATGGTATGTATATAGTACATGACAGGCATTTGTATTTGTATTTTTTTTGTATGTCGTAAAGAGTTTTGTTTTTGTCGTTGATAAAGAGCTGGATGAAGCAAATTTAAGATCTGGGCTTCTCCTTCTTCTCCTTCCAAAGAGCAATGAGGGAGACACCGGAGACCTTGACGACCTTGAAACGGACACCAGGGATATCACCCTTAGCCTTACCCTTACGACCGAAACCAGCAAGGAGAACTTCGTCGTTTTCGTCGACGTAGTTCAAGCAACCGTCATTGGGGACGAAAGCAGTGACCTTCTTACCGTTCTTGATAAGCTGAACACGGACACACTTTCTGATGGCGGAGTTGGGCTGCTTGGCTTCGACACCAATCTTTTCCAACACAATACCCTTGGCGTGGGAAGAACCACCAAAGGGAGAAGACTTGAAGGCAGTGCCCAAAAGTCTCTTCTTGTAAGACTGATCAGCCCATCGGCTATAAAACAATTGATGAGTTAGTTACAGGCTCATTTTTGTACACGTTTACGCTTATTCTTTAAAGTCACGATGATCAAGATTGAAGGGATTCATGAGTTGATCAAGGAGTCAAGCTCGGGTTTCGTCCACATTGATTTCTCCAGCACCCAAAAACCATCCTTCAACTTTCTCACCAAAAAAAACGACTCTTAATGAATAAAAAATGTCGATACCTACTTGTCTCTGCGAGAGATACGGAGCTTTCTAGCGGCGTTGAGTCCTCTTGGCTTTCCCTTACCCATTTTGGCGATGTATTTGGATTATTGAGTCTGACAGACGGTGGAAAAAAAAAGGGAAAAAACTAAAAAAAAAAAAAGAGGTGAAAAAATGAATAAATTTTTTCTGTGTATGATTCTAACATACTGCCACTGTTCACGTCCATCATACATGTCATGATCATGGGCTGATACACAACCTGACATACATTATTACACGTGACAAATTATTATTTTTAAAATGTAACATGATGTTAGGGTGACGAATAAATAGGAACGGTGTAGATATGAGAACTGCAATGGTTTATTACGGAAAGAGCAGTCCGGAATTAAAAGTTGCCGACAAGCAGTGTATTTTGAACCGAAACGGTTTACAAACCAGTCTTTTTACAATCAACAACAGAAATATACCATGAATTAGTTATTGGTATCAAAATCAATAAATAAATAAAACACAAATCTGCTTCAAAATATATGTGAAATTATATGCTTTGTACCAAAAACCGGCATTTAGTTCTTGTGCTTTATAAATAGCTGTTGGAGATTTTCCGGTATGGCTCGGCGATAGTTTACAAATGCCGAAGGTTTAGTCGCCGAACTGGTATTTTCGACACCCGTTTCGGACCATGAAGAACGACAACCTGGTTAACAATTGTGTATTAATTTTGGCTGGAAAAAAGCACAATCAGGATATAAATATACCGAATGATGGATATTGAATGGATTTCATTGTTCCAGCTCTTGTTTTTGGTATCTCTGCTTTTGGAGTTGAGTTTGTGTCTAATCTCGACCATTTTTGGTATGATTGGAGTCTTGATTGGCTATTTTTCCATACCAACCGAGGCTGTTCACAACGCTTTGCAACTTTTTTCTTCTTCCGTATTTGAATCAAGGCCATGAATCGTCATGAAGAATGAATTTCCAAAGTAATCGAATATCGTAGAATCAAGCCCATCAAAGAAAACAAGAAAAAAAACTGCTGTGTTCGAGCTAATTGTGAATATACTTCATCTGTTGTGCTTGTGCCTTGTTTCCAACGAAAACTACCCCGACATTGCTTATTCACTCGACTCCCGTACATTTGAGTCAATTTACAGGCTTTTGTTATCGCAAACTTGCTTGTACAAGCCTCGGTATCATTGAATTACTTTGAAACCCGTTGCCTCCTACCCCACACTTTGTTTTTTTTGCTCAATGTCGGGGCTTCTATATAATTTGGTCTTTTCGCACAGAGTCAAGTCTTTCAAACAATATCGATTTCTTTCAAAACTTGACTTTGTTTTTTGTTTTTTTTAAAACACATATCCCAGTTCATATACCATGGTTCTTGCAGGCAGCTCTTTTAAGGACGAAATTCAGTCGCGAATCAAAAACTTTGACATTGTCGTAGACAAATCCATCTCTTCCGACTCAGATCACTTTGTTGGTACAATAAACAACCTCGAAATTCCAAAAAATGGTAAACAAGCAGTTCCGATCCCAGGATCCCAAGAACCAGGATACTCTGCTGTTTACCGCAATTCTCACTGTCCTGACCGATTGATTTCATCGCCTCATCCAAACATTTCGACTTTTACACAATTGTTCGACGTTGCAGTTGCTCATGGTCCTAACATGCCTTGTCTTGGCCAACGGCACTATGACGTCGCTACCAAAAAATGGGGACCTTACGAGTTCCAGACCTACGCCGAGGTAAACGAGCGAGCTAAAAACACTGCTGCTGGTATCGTAAACATTGTCGAAGAAAAAACCGGCCTTGAGCCACACTCCCAGCAGTATACTGTCGGTCTTTATGGCCCAAACACACGCAACTGGTCAGTCACTGATATTGCGTGTTCCATGGCGGCCCTCACCAGCGTTCCCTTGTACGATACTCTGGGCCCTGAGTCGACCGAATACATTGTCAATCTCACCGAGATGCCAATTGTCTTTGCATCATTGGCCCACGTCTCTCTTATTCTTTCCAATAAGGAAAAACTACCTAGCATCAAAGCCGTCGTCTCTTTGGACGAGTTTAGTCATTTCGACGGATTCGAAAAGGCTGGCCACTCTAAAAGAGACTTGCTGACCAAATGGGGCCAGTCTGTCGGCGTTGCCGTCTACTCAATGTCTGATGTCGAGAATATTGGCAAGCAAAAGCCTCGCAAGCAGCGAGTGCTGGTTCCTGAAGACATTCAAACCCTTTGTTTCACTTCCGGCACCACTGGCAACCCCAAGGGCGTCATCATCACTGCTTCAGCTGTATGTGCAGCTGTCTGTGTCGCGAAGTATCATCCAGCTTTTGAAGATGTAAACGGCCAGCTTTCCTATCTTTCCTTTTTGCCATTGGCCCACATTTATGAGCGTGTCAATGTTTATTCTCTTTTTTCCAGTTGCAAGAGAATTGGCTTTTTGCATGGTGACGTCAAGGGACTGTTTGAAGATATTGCTGAACTCAAGCCCACTCTACTAGCCGGTGTCCCACGCATTTGGAATGTTTTGGCAGCTTCTATCAAATCTTCCACGATTGAGGGTTCTGGGGTTTTGGGAATGGTTTCAAGAAAGGCGTTTGCTGCAAAGTCTGCAAAGCTTAGAGAGACTGGCGACTATAACGACCTTTTCTGGGATTCAGTATGGACAAACAAAATTAAAAGAAAGGTGGGCTTCGAGAAAACATACAACATAATCTCTGGCTCGGCGCCTTTAGCAGCTGAGAATATAGAGCTGTTGAAGTGCGCTCTGGGCCTCGACTGTTTGCAGGGCTACGGTCTCACAGAAAGCTCAAGCGGAGTGTGTTTCACAATGTCTCACGACACTGATTTTGGCTCGGTAGGCCCCATTCATCCCACGACAGAGCTTCGTCTTCGAGAATTGCCAGCAATGGGATACACTGCTGAAGACAAGCCCTATCCCCGAGGCGAGGTCATGCTTAGAGGTCCTCACATGTTTAAAGGCTATTTCAAAAACGAGGCCGAGACCGAAAAGGCTATAGACAAAGATGGCTGGTTTCATACTGGAGATGTGGGCATGGTTGACGGCTGTGGTCGTCTGTTTATCATTGATCGCGTCAAAAACATGTTCAAGCTGGCACAGGGCGAGTATGTTGGTCCCGAACGCATTGAGGCCATTTACCAGTCAAGCTCTTCACTCATTGAACAAATCTTTGTTGACGGAAACTCGCTACATGTATATTTGGTTGGTATTATTGGCATCATGCCAGAGGCATACTCAGCCTGGTTACAACACAAGTTTCACAAACACATCCGACCTACAAACATTGTTAAGCTGACTGAAACCTTCAAAGACAAGAAGATTAGAAAAGCTTTAAATGAGAAACTAAACCGTGACGCCAGAAAAGAAGGCCTTAAAGGATTTGAGACCATTAAGAATTTGACTCTCTTTATCAAGCCCATGAGTACAGAAAATGGTATTCTCACGCCAACTCTCAAGCTCAAAAGATCCGAAGCTCGCAAACATTTCAAAGATACAGTGAATGCTATGTATGAAGAAGGTCCAATTGTCGATGGAACCACCAAGCCTAAAGCCAGTTTGTAATTTATGATTTTGTAATTGTGTATAGATTTTGGGGTAAAAAAATAAAAATAAAAATAGAAATAATGCACAGCCGTACATGACAAAAATGGCAATTGAAATTTTCATGAAATCAAAAGAAATATTCAAGTTTACAATCCAACTACATTACCCAAACACCTTTTCAAGCCGATACTGAAAGAAAATAGCAGGATATATTCAAAATGTAATCCACAAATTTACCATGTTTGATTGGGTTAAGGATATTTTCAATATTTTATTATTAATTTTTTTTGTTTTTTTTCAATTAAAAGGATAGGAAAAAGATACAATGTGATGTATATAAATGTATCTGTAGACAATATGTAATAGTTGTTTATATTACTTAGAAGAGCGAGATAAAAAAAGAAAAAAAAGAACAGAAATGACGAAAGTGGTATAGTAAGTTTCGTTGAATTTTTGTTTTGTAGAATGGACAATAATTTGAAAATTATTTTGGCGAAGAATATATGACTTGCTTCAGAGGTAGTAATCAGAAGTAAAATGATGAGTTATTGATATTGATTTCTTTTAATTATTAATTAAAAACAATTTAGAAAAGCTCATCAAGATGGGGGAGGCTAGTGATGTTACCGTAAGCACCAAGAGCAACCGAACCCTCAGCAAGAGCAGCAGCGGCCTTGGAAACCTCTTGGGCAGAAACAGAAGAGGCGTTGATGGAAGCGTAAGAAGGAACGGGAATTGAACCTTCAGCAAGTTCAGCCTGGGCAAACTTGGTGTAGGCAATGGCCTTCTTGACGTCTTCTTCAGAAGCAGAGGAAGCAAGGCTCTTGATTTCGGAAGCAACAAGAGTGGCAGCTTCAGTAAGAGCAGCGGGGCTGGCGCCAGAGATGTTGATAGTGAGAGCTGAGGCATCAGAGAAAGGAGTGTAGGAAGTCTTGATGGTGGCACCGGTCTTAGCAGCAACACGGCCAAGAGTAGTGGTACCTTGAGACCACTTGATGGGGGAGGAGCCTCCCAAAAGTTGAGCCAAAACGGCAGTAGCAGGAGAGGTGGATGTGGAGGAAAAGACCAAAGTCAAAGCCGATGGACCAGCAGCCTTGATTCGGGATTCACCAGAGTAGGTCTTGGTGGCAGGAGAATTAAGAGCAGAGCCTTGGGGAAGAGAAGCAAAGTGCTCAGAGACAAAAGACTCGAGGTCCTTTTGGTTGACGTTGGTAGCGGCGATGGAAACGTTGGCCTTAGCGTAGGCTTCCTTAGCGTAAGCAGTGACCTGCTCAATGGAGACAGGAGAGTAGGACTCGAGGAAAACAGAGTTACCGAGACCGGATCTGAAGGCAGTTTCATAAGCAGCGGCTTCAGAAGCAGAGACGGGGTTTGAAGCAGCAGCCTTGGACTCTGCAACGGCGTAAGGAGCGACATTTTCAGCAAGCTCGTACTTCTTGAACAAACCGTTCTGGGTGGTGTCAGCAAGAGCTTCGACAAAGTATGGGAGATCTTCTCTAAGGAAGGTAGCAGAAAGGATGAGGTTTTCACGGTCGACAGATGAAGTGAAAGAGCCACCCAACAACTCTGATTCACGGACAAGACGAAGAGCAGAACGCTTAGCAGTGTTCTGGAAAGCAAACTTGGAAAGAACGTGAGCTACACCGGAGGTCTGGCCATAACGAGAACCGGCCTTGAT
This sequence comes from Magnusiomyces suaveolens, assembly GCA_900642975.1. Lineage (NCBI taxonomy): Eukaryota > Fungi > Ascomycota > Dipodascomycetes > Dipodascales > Dipodascaceae > Magnusiomyces > Magnusiomyces suaveolens. Next base: position 83,541 of record CAAAMA010000004.1, read on the forward strand.
GACGAGTTGGACCTTGGAGACGGGTCTCAGGTCTTCACGGACAGCAACAGGAATACCAGCAACCTCAGCGGTTGAAAAAAATCTGGAAGACTTGATGGCCGAACGAACAATCGAAGGGCGAGCAGAAGCGACGGACCGAGAAAGCATTGTTGGTTTGTTGTGACAAGCAAAAAAGGATGATTGGGTTGGGTGGAAAGAAAGAAACTGGGAGAAAAACGAAAAAGTTTTGGTGGTGGTGGTGGGATACTTGGATTTTCGCGGTATTTGGTTGGTTGTGGTTGGGTGGTGCGTTAAAACAACGGGACCGGGACCTTGAAGAAACCGGTTGGGACAGGGAAATGTATCAGAGTTGGGCTAGTACAGGACGAAAAGACCGGGTCGCTTGCTCAACGGAACTTGACCGGGTTGCCGAGCGACGGGTCTTTTGTGGACTGCGGCCAATCATTTTGCTGATGAAAAACTAACCCACTGAAATGAAAAATCAATTGCAAATGAACATACAAGACAAATAACCGATGCTCATTGGTCGAAATCCAGACTCGCTTACGTTATGCAGATAACACCTGGCGCTGATTGGTTGGAAAGTATATTGATCATGCTATTATAACGTGACTTAACTACAATCATCACGTGGGAAGTTGGTTTTGGTTAGATGTGTACGGCTGATAAATGTATGGACCTTAAGCCAAAAACCAGAAACCAAACATGATTTACAAACGTCACTGAAAATCTATTTGAATAAATCTAAAACATAATTTACACATACATCAATACTTTTTTGGTTTTTTTTTTTTTTTTAGTTTCAATTAATTAAAATTACTTTGGTGTTTGAGACCATTTGTATCCCTAAAATGAGATCTTTTTGTTCGACCAGAAGGCTGGAGGAAGCTTGAGGTCCATCAATGGCCGTTCAACAATAATCATTTCCCCAGATCCAAAGGTGTCTGCATAAAGCAAAGGCCTATACTTGTAAGTAATCCAAAAAGCACGTCGGCCCAATACACTGACTGAATCATCGATTTCTTCAGCTGCTTCTCCCTCCTCTGCAGCACCGACCCCGTTAACACCCGGTTTTTGTTGGCTGGTATTGGCACTGCCATTGTATTTGCTTTTTCTTCGGCTGCTTCGTCGTAATGGCTTTTGTTGCTCTTTAGATTCCTCGTCAACCTTTTCGTCAACCTCCTCGATCGCGGTATCATCATCGTCTGCCATAATACTATCTCCATCGGCCTCAAGACCCAAAGCTGGCAATATTCTGCGGGGCTTTTGTTTTTGAAACTTGGAATTATGCTTTTTGTCAGAGTTGGGTAAATCGTCTCCAGAAACTTTTCCAGAGCCGTTGGCTAAACGTTTGGGAACGCGCTTCACTGGGAAATCAACGCTTGTGTCCAAAAATGCAAGCCAGGTTCCTGCCCATAGCCATAAACGTTGGGGCTTTGAAGGATCGTAGAAAATGCCTCGGCACTTGTCGCGTGCATCGGTCAGCTCCGTGGGTAATAAACTGGAATTCGTGCGAGACCACTGTGTAAGTTTGGCTTGAATCTGTGAATCATGGCTTTCCTCATCGACATCAGCAGTAGGGTTGGTTCTCGATTTGGTTCGTGACGCTATGCTGGTGCCCGCTGAGTCGACCTGGGTATGAAGCGAATATTCAAACACACGAACTTCGGCCGTCACAATAACGAGTGTGTCTTTAGCTGTAAATGATAAGGCAGTAGGAAGACCAGTGAAATTACCAAGAATAATTCCATCAACAACTGCTCCATCTTCTTCTTCACTTTCATTGCTCACAATCTTTTCTGGGCTGTCAAAAGTGTCCGCGATGTCATACAAGTCAATGACACCAGAAAACCTAGACGCAGCAACATAACGGCTATTTGGACTAACAGAAACATGTGAAATGCTGTCGAGATAGTTGATAGTAGTCGATGTGGATTTGACTTGTTCTTTGAGCTCAGAGTGTCGAACTTGAAGTTCAGCAGGATCGGAATCCAAATCTAATCCGTACTCTCCACTTTCTTCATCCTTTTTAAGATCGTAAAGAATCAAATCAGATTCTGGAGAAGTAACCAAAAGCTTGAACGCACCATTGCGCTCGATAATAGAAATATGTCGAGCACCTTGCTCCTCAAGATCATGGGAAGCAAGCTTTGTGACTCTGTAAGTCAGTGGCATACCTCTATCTTTTTTCTTGTTGGATGCAACTTGTGTGAGTTTAAAAAGTTTGGTCTCAGCAATTGTAGAAATTGCCAAAAGCTTGCCATCTGAAGAAAGTGATGCACAGGTAATATTTTCATCGCTAGCAAGAGTCATACAACAAACTAACTTCTTTCCTTGAGCAGGAACCGCAACCAACTGACTATTTTCGTCTCCGAATCTTTGTAGCTCGCCAACATACCAAATCTTGACAGTCTGACCATCCCACATAACCAACAATCGCTTTCCGGAAACTGTAGAAACACATGAGTTTTGAGGGGTAATTGGAAGCTTTCTGTTGTTGCCAAACATGAAATCATTCAAATCGTTAATGACCAAAGTGCGCTCTACACCACCAGAAACTAAAAAGTTGGTGTTGGGAGCAGACTCATGAAGTGCCATGGCACGCACATCATGGCCGTGGACCATGTTGCTACCCATAGAAGCCCATCGTCCAGAAGTTTTGTTGACAACTTGGTAACACATGATTTTTCGGTCAACACCAGCAGAGTACACGGTTTTACCAGAAACATCACTGGTAAGACACAAAACATCGGCATCATGTCCGGAAAATGATTGAAGTAATGAAAACTTTTGCAAGTCCCAAAATTTAACAGAACCAGTGGAATCGCCAGAAACAAAAATCTTATCACTGACAACCTTAATTGACCAAACCAATGTAGACTCTCGTTGCTTTGACTTGTCAACTTTAACTGTTGCCAAAATTTTACCGTTTGTTTCTCGTCGTGTAGACCACACACTGATTCTAGCATCAGCCAAACCGCCAACAATCTTGTCATTTCCAGCCCAAGAAATAGATAGAACGCGAGAGGTTTGGCGTTGTAAAATTCGTTGTTGTTCAATAACTCCTCGACCACCGGAAACATCCAACAAAATCACAGAACCGTCTTCGCAGCCGACTGCAAGACTTTTATTGTCGGGGCTGGCGGCCAATGACCAGATAACACCAGCATTGGCTTGGTAATTTGCAATGGGCAGACATGTAGACAAGTCCCATTCAGTAACAAACGTCGAACCACCAATAGAAAAAAGACGGGCTGGCTCGCCTTCAGAAACAATCCAAGCCAAACCTTCAACCGATCGTCCACGACCACCTTGAAGTGTCTAATATAAAGAGTTAACAAATTGTATCTAAAAAAAAAAATTCAACAAAATCTTAGAATGACATACTAGTTCATGGATCCAACCGTATCTGGGATTCCAAATCTCAATGCTTCCGTTTGATCTGCCCACAGCTAGTCGAACGCCAGCTGCAGAACTTCTTGTCGAACTACTACTAGTAAATGCCAAAGAGGTAATGGCATGTGGGTTATAGTCGACAAACCGACATCTGTGAATATCTAATGCCATTTCTTATTATTATAACTGTATTTGCTAAACTTGTGAGAACCGGTTTACACACAGATGATTGATGTACTCTAATATGAAAAGTTCTTGCTCAATCAAAGGTTTGAATATTCAGATATTTCGAAAGAAAACCGAGAATATGATAGGATTCGTTTGCTCTGCACCTTTTTGGTTTGTTTATCAAATACCTTGAACCTTTGTGTTCAGTTATTGAGGTATCAATGGCTATTATGTTTGATGGGAATAAACTTTTGCACATAAAATGAGAATTAAAAAAAATTTCAGCATTAACGTGCGGCAAAAATATTTTTTGCCCAAACCCATTTCAGGGTAAGGTTAATGTTGTTATAGCAACTAGTTGTTGTATTTTATAGGCTAAAAGCCGCAAAATTGTATACTATAAACAGTAATTATTAAATAGAAAAGTAAACAAATAATACAGCCGTACGCACAAAACATATTACAAGTTGTTGAAAGATTTTGTATGTTCCACCAAAAAACCTTTTGGAGCTGCCAAACTAAACAACTAATTACCAAATACCCAGACAGCGATTACTTTGAAAATACAATACCATAATCTAGACTCGAAGTGTTGACTAATATCTTATTGGGGATCTTTTTGTGTTATTGGATTTCATATAAATAAACATTTACAAAGTGCATACCTCAAATCAGAATCAAACCATTTAAAAAGCATCAAAAATGACACCTGAAAACGAAAAAGATGAAAATGAGCAGTATGAGCCCACCGACGAGGATTTAGATAAGCTTCGCCGGCTTCTAGCAAATGAATTTCAAGACGCACAGAAATCGTTAGCTGGCCATCGAAAAATTGTGGCATCATTGAAAAACATTCAAAGTCAAGCTGTGGCTTTTGGTATGGAGAAAGAGTTCAATAAACAATATGCTCGTCTCATGAACAGAGTTTTACCAATCAAGAAGAATGAAGCAAGTGCAGATAGATTAGTAAAGCTGTGCCAAACATTCTGTATTCAAATCCAACAAGAATGTAAGTATCGAAAGCTGAAACATGCAAGACAAGGCCATGGATGAGTAAGTCTAACATTAAAGATATGATATTTAGACAATCAAAAAAAGAAAGATAATGAAGATCATGAGGACGGAAATGTTGCAAATAGATTCTCAGAGTACATGATTCGACACTTTTTGCGTGGTATTGCTGCTAAAGACAGAGTCGTTCGCTTCCGATGTATTCAATTTATTGCCAACATTGTTAATACCTTACAAGAAATTGAAGACGATCTTTATGAAGATTTAAAGTATAATCTCAGCAAACGAATTTATGATAAAGAGCCAAACGTCCGTTATTACGCTGCACTTGCATTGACTAAAATGCAAGATGATCCAAACGAAGTTTCTGACGACTCGTTTTCTGTAACTTCGTTGCTTTTGCAGACTTTACAGCACGATAGCAACGCAGAGGTTCGACGGACAATTTTACTCAATCTATCAAAAACTAGTGCGACCCGCCGAGGTTTGCTGGAAAGAGCAATGGATACCAATCCAACTAACCGGAGATTTGTTTATTCTCGTGTGATGGAAGAAATTGGCGATTTTAGACAATTGAGTATCCACCATCGTGAAAAGCTTTTGCAATGGGGACTAAAAGATCGCGATGTCTCTGTCCGGGCTGCCGCGACCAAGATGTTTTTAGAGCAGTGGTTAAAGAGCTCGGACAACAATATCCAAGAGTTTCTGGAAAGATTGGACGTGATTAACAGTACCATTGCCCAAACAGCAATGAGTGTATTTTTTGCAAACAGAAAGGATGCGCTTGACGCGTTTGACTTTACTGACGAGCTGTGGCAAAGCCTAACACCTGAAACTGTTTTCCTAATTCGCACTTTTAATGACTATTGTATCAAAGAAAAGCTTACTCTAAAGCTTGAAGAAAAGCTACCAGAACTCACAAAACTTGGGTTTTTTATTGAGCTTTACATTAATCGCTTGGATAAAGATCCCGAAAACATTGATTTACAGTTTATTGCAGAGCAATTGCTAATCATTACCGAAACATATGACTATGCTGATGAAGTTGGACGACGTAAAATCCTGGCTACATTACGTGACTTTGCAACAAACAAAAATCTTTCCGATTCGGTGATTAATAAATTTGTTCCCATTATCCGTAAGCTCTCTGTTAAGGAAAGTGACTTTTCCCAAGTTATTGTGGAACTCATTTCAGATATAAAAGACCAATGCGAGGAAGAGCTCGAAAAACTTGAGCCTGATTCTGATGACCGCATCTTTTTGGAAAATACGTGTATTATTCGATGTCTGGTTTTGGCACAAAGTATGTTGGAGCTAATCATTTTACCTTTGGAAAGCAACCAGTACCTCACTGCATTTTTAGATACCTTGATTGTTCCATCAATCAGAAGTCATTATGCAGAAGTTCGTGAGCATGGTCTCAAATGCCTAGGCCTATGTTGCCTTGTTAGCAAAAAGCTAGCTCACGAAAACTTGCTTTTATTTGCTAGATGTTTTACCCAAGGCCATGATCAACTTAAGGAGCTCGCACTTCAAGCTATTACAGACATTTTAATGATTCATGGCAAGCAGGTTCTCGGACTAGACAGCAGCGAAATTAACGAAAACACTATTTACAAGCTGTACTGTCGAGCTCTCCAAGACGGGGATGCGCCTGAAATCCAGTATCTTTCTGCGGTTTCCCTTTGTAAACTGCTTTTGAATGGCATTTTTGACGAGCCTGAGCTAATGAAAGCCTGTGTTCTGGAATACTTTGGTTTTGATTCGTCCTTCAACAGTAAGATGAGACAAATTCTTAACTACTGCATTCCCGTTTTTTGCTTTTCTTCTGCAGAGAAGCAAAAAATCATGGTCTCGATTGTTGTTGACTCTTTACGAAAGCTTTGTGATTTGCATGAACAACTTGAGGAGGATGAAGAAATGTTGTCTCCATCGTTGATTCTTCAACAAATGATTGACTGGACTGATCCTAATCGCGTGGTCATTGCAGTTAACGGCGAACTTCAACAGGGCTCTGGCGACGATAAGATTCATACTGATCTTGCTATCGAGATGCTGGAAAGAACTGAAAAGACATATTCTAAAGTTGAACGAAAGGCTTTATGTTTAGGTTTAACCAAACTCAAACTTGTACCTAGAGCTGGTATCAAGAAACTTACCATTATGAAAGAAATGGCAAATGGTTTACTTGATGAAAATATTGTCACTGAAGGTGCGTCAAAGAACCTCATATTGAAGTTTATAAAGGAGGTGGAAAATTTGTTGAAAAAGGCGGAAACAGAGAATATTACAGAAAGCCCAGACTTGTCTTTGGAAAAGCAAGAGGAAGCAGATGAGGAGCCTACGCAAGCCGACGAATATCCAGAACCAGATAAAAACAAAAATGCTTTGCCCAGTCTACAAGAAGAAGATGAAGATGATGGTACCAACAAAGGCACTGAGGAAGCAGGAGATGGTAATGAAAAGGATACTCAAGATACTGAAATGGAAGACCCTGAGACACCACACAAGGCTGCCAAACCCACAGAAAAGTATGTTCACGAATTTGACTATTCTAGAAAAAAGACAAAAACAGAGTTGCGTCCCGGTTCCAAAGGTAAAACTCCCAAAAATACACCAAGGAAGACTGCAGCGGGCGGACGGAGACAAGACTTTGAGGAAGATGAAACGAGTGAATCAGAGTATGATGTCAATACTGATTCTGAGGGAGATATCAATATTGCTCGAAAAGACAAGGAAAGCGAAGAAAAGGTGGAAGCCCCGATATCTAAAACACGTACTAGACGTGCAGCAGTAAAGGCTCCAGTTGTTGACGAATCGGAATCGGAAGATGATTTGGAACCTTCTGAAGCTGAATCTGGATCTGAATCCGAAGCTGGGTCCGAAGCTGGGTCCGAAGCTGAGCTTGAGTCTGGGTCCGATGCCTCTGAATAAAATAATTGAATCAGTTAAATGGAATTACATTGGTTTCTTTTAGATTTTTTCAAGTTTTTTATTATTTATATTTTTTGTTCAATTATGTCATTTGGTTACGGTGATTTATTGCAGTTTTGTATTTGTAAATTATTGACTAAATAGTAAAAACAAATCTGTGCACGATTTTTAAGCGGAAAAACAAACCATCCAGTAAATTTTAAAAAATATATATTAAATATTTTACAGCAAGGTTACTAATCCCGTTTTCCCCTTTTTTTTATTATTTTTATTTTAATTGAAATAGACCTACACATGTTTATGCCCAACTCCAGACATAATTCTCTTTGACGACAATGCGTGTTTCCTGGCTTCACGATAATGAATACAATTTCAAATCTATTATTAAACCGGAAACGTCCTTTTATCAAGAATTAACACACTAATTTTCTTACCTTGGTTCTGAAATAATTGGAATAATAATCGACTCAGCCAATATTTCAGTATCAGTGGGCTGCGAATTCGTCCATAATCTTTTCCAATAATTGCAGGTACTAAGCGCTGCTCGTATTCCTCGTATAACCGTACTCACCTCGTTTTGCCTGTTCGGACTAGTCTACGAGCTGTTGGTCAAAATATTCACGTGACTTGATACTCGTTTGTAAATTATGAAATTTCAGTTGAATAATTAATGAATTGGTTTCGTTATAAAATCAATCCAATATCCCTTTTGTAGTATGAATTTTATTGAACTATTTCATTCAAAATTTTATATCTGATTTTGTTGTTTTAAAACTATCTTTTTATTTCATAATGGCTACTAAACTTGCACCAAAAAACTTCCAGGCTGATGCTGACTTTGCAAAGGTTCTTCATGGGACTGATGCCTCCAAAGCTGGCTACGCAAATCTGTTCAAAAAGAATGCTGAAGCACAGGATGCTGCAGTCAGTGGCTACTTTAAGCATTGGGACAACAAGGATTCTCATTCACAAACCACCGAGGACCAGCAAGCCCGTTTGGAAGACTACTCTTCTTTGACCAAACACTATTATAACCTTGTGACTGACTTTTACGAGTATGGATGGGGCACATCCTTCCATTTCTCTCGATACTACAAAGGTGAAGCCTTTAAGCAGGCTTCTGCTCGCCATGAGCATTACCTTGCTTATAAAATGGACATTAACGAAGATATGAAGGTTCTTGATGTTGGCTGTGGTGTCGGAGGTCCTGCACGCGAAATCGCAAGATTTACTGGTGCGCACATCACTGGTCTTAATAACAACGACTATCAGATCCAGCGTGCCAACCACTATGCAAAGGTACAGGGACTCGAAAAACAATTGAACTTTGTGAAAGGTGACTTTATGCAAATGGACTTTAAAGACGAGTCTTTTGACGCAGTCTATGCCATTGAAGCCACCGTCCACGCTCCAGTTCTTGAAGGTGTTTACAGTGAAATCTACCGTGTTTTGAAACCAGGAGGTTCCTTCGGTGTCTATGAATGGGTTCTCACCGACAAATATGACGACTCTAATCCCCGTCATCGCGAAATTGCTTATGGTATCGAAATTGGTGACGGTATCCCCAAAATGTACACCTATGATGTTGCTGAAAAAGCTTTAAAAAACGTCGGATTCGAACTCGCTTTCCAAGAGGATCTCGCAAACGTTGGCGACAGCATCCCATGGTGGTATCCTCTTTCTGGCGAATGGAGATTTGTTCAAACAGTTGGCGATCTTTTCACATTTTTTAGAACATCCAATATTGGCCGCGCCATCACCATGAATATGACTGGCTTTCTTGAACGTCTCAAAATCGCTCCCGTCGGCTCCAAAAAGACTACAATTGCACTCGAAGAAGCAGCCATCAACCTTGTTGAGGGAGCCAAGCTCGGTATTTTCACCCCTATGATGCTTTACGTTTGCAAGAAACCTGCGTCTGCCAAACCTGACTCTGCCTCCCCGGTTCCAGGTCAATAAATAAATAAAATTTTATGATTTTGACGATAATTGTTTTTGAATGTAAATATGCTTGCTTCACAAACCAACTAATGATTTGAATGTCTACTTTTATTTTTTCATCCATCCAACAAACCTTGCCATAGTTGTAAACACTAGTAGGTAACAGTTGGTTGAATTATGTACAAATTGCATGTGTTTTATTGGTTATTATTGTGTTTGAATAATAGTGTACGATATGTATGTATTGGAAAAGTCAATGTGATAAAAATATTGTTTCATTATCAACAAACAAGAATAAAAACTACACATAAAGCAACAGCACGTGATGATTAATATTGAATCATAATAGCTCCCATAAGACAAAAGTATCGTTTTTCCTTCTTTTTGTGTAAAACAATGAATAAGCCGTAGAAAAATGCTGATGTCTTATTTATATAACTTTTGAATAAAAAATGTCATAGGCAAATGAAAATATCTTTATTAAAATTAAATGTATGGTTTAAAGGGTTACAGAAATATACTATGAATTTCAAAATTGACTTACCATGTTTGTTGTCTTATTTCCTCGAGCAGCTCTTTACAATTGACTCTGCTGAATTATATGAGGTAAAAATCGGATATGTTCCTTCCAAGACCTTTCTAACACCGTATTTCCTTACAAGATTGCGGTAAACTTGTGCAATCTTGCACGCCTCTTTAGGAAAATACCCGAGGGCTGAGTCTTCCTGATCTTGTTTTTTGAATCTTACTGTACGACTCGGTTCTATTCGGTATCGCTTGGCGACAAAGCTAGTACTGGTCTGAAGAGGTTTGGTTGTATACTTTTTACGGTCAAATACCTCGAGGATGGTGAAACCATAAATGCGATACATGACTGCTAATGCAGCAAAAGTAATGCGTTCCTCCTCGGAGAGCTGACCTTTGGGCGTACGTAGAATGTCAATTAAAGTAGCTGGATGATTCTTGAAATGGTCCACAGCAGCTTTGGGTGTGCGAGTATACTTCATATGCTCAAGGAGTTTAGAAGCCTCCAGAACAGAATGAAGTATCATGTCTTCGGACTCAATGATTTTAACTTTTGACAAATCTACAAAGTCACCGTTGGATAACATATAGTATTGTTGATTCACACCAAATTTGTGACAATTGCGACGTTGATGCTTGTAAAACGGTGTGGTCGCGCTTTTGGTGTTGCTTGGGACAGTAACAGTCCGCTTTTTAAATCTAAACAAATCTGCAATTATTTTCCTTAGTTTTCGTTTAATAGGTTTTGGTTTTGGTTTTGTTAGCTTGTTAGGGAGGTCACTAATAACACTGACAATAGCATCGATGGGTCGGTCATCGGGATTAGCCAATACATTGAATGTTTGCTGACGATTTTTATAAATCGACTCAATATTATAAGGTCTGTCGCCAACCTTTCCAGAGCAATTAAACTTTCCTAAGCTAAATTCTCCGGTAACTGAAGTTAATTTGCTTCGACTAGATTTCATCGTATTATAGCGTCTGCAGTCCTTTGTAAGAGTAATGGCCTTGCCAATCCACTTTTCCGCAAGCTTTTCAAAGTCTGTCTTGTTTTCATCCTTTGAAAAACCAGTAACTTTAATGGGCTCACTTGGTTTTTTGCATTTGTTTTTATTACCAGAACTAGGCATGTAAATAGGACCATTTTCTTCGTTTTCCAAATCGGAATCACTAATGTATTCTGCTTCAGATTCAATATCAGATTCTTCTTTGGTATCGTTAGTATTGAGTTCAATAATCCGGTTCAAAGCAGCTTGGCTGCTTTGATTCTTGTCGGTGTTTTGGAAATTTAGTTGTTGATCTTTTGCAAGACTTTCCAACCGAGTTTTTTCAAATTTTATTCGCTCACTAACACATTGTACTAAGGTGTTGCTATTAAAATTTTCGTAAGAACATCGACTTTCTGAAACAGCCTTTACAATATTTTCCACGTTGCGAAAGGCATCTGCTCCTCGATTACGTAAAATGGCGCCGTGAGCTTCCATAACTACAGGATCTCTGTTTGGTGTTGTATAGTATTTGGATGCACATTGTGTAGAAATAGCAGTCTTTAAAATCTCCTTATTGTTTTTTTTCGGTGAAACAATCGGGATCGGAGCCGAAGTACTTTTCAAAAACAAAGGATGTTGTCGAAGATCATTGCGTGGGGTTAATGAAAGGTGATAAGCGAGATTTCCGCTGTTGATGCCGTCATGAAGATCAATTGATATAGGAGGTCGAATCAAAAATGTATTTTGGCTTTTTTCTTGAGTTTTATCAATTTCGTAATAATACTTTTTTGGTGGAGCAGTTCTTGGAAATCGAGAACCTGAAGCAATAATCAATGTGTTTTCAATTCGTTTCTTTTCAATCTCGTATAAGGCGCGCTGCTTCTGCCTGTTTCTTTGCGCATTAGAAATGTATCTTTTAGGATATTTTCTTTTGCGATTATACAAAGCAGAAGGAAACGAAGCAGTATGGGTATGGCTTCTAGATTGATAAGATACTGCTGGTTTGAGTTCAACGTCGCTAACAACTTCAGTTTCTTTTTCTTCAATAATAGGCTCTGGAATGTTATGGGTGCCAAATTCATCGTTAAAAAAATCTTTTTCTTGATCAGGAGAATCGGGACATGTCAAAATATTAAAGTGTCCTTTGGTTTGGAGCGCATTGCCAGCTTTGTTTTTGTTTTGAATTTCGGACCAGAACATGGTGGTATCAATTTTATTCAATTTGAGTGGCTTAGTCTTTGGTTCTAAAGATTTCCTGTTAATAAAAAACGAACTTAACACAGCATGGTTAGAAGACAAGGCATCTAACGATTGAATATCAGTAACGGATGAAACAACTGAAAGGCATGGACTATACTCTTCAACTGTTAATACAGTATCACTTGCGTCAGAGTCTCCAGACAATTCGATACTGCTTTCGTAAGATAGTTCCGAAATTCTGGACTCAGTTCTGCGTGGTTGACCAACTTTCAAAGGCAAACCAACGTGATTGGACTCAAAAGGGACAACCGAATTCAAATCAGCAACATTGGTTTCTTCCAAAATATCAGGAAGCCTAGGGTAAGCAGCGACCAAAGAACCATTTGACATAGAATCAGCAATAAGAAAAAAATTGGAATCAGGCGAGTAGATGGATATGACATTATGATCAGTTTGAGAAAAGGTCCGCTTCAAAGAACTCATATCAGGCAAAACGGGGGTACAATCATTATGTTCGGATTCAATTTTTGCTGATTGAGTATTTTGCACAGCGTCGTGGTCGGCTGGCATGGAAGTCGCACTCATTCTCAAGTCACAGTATGATAAACAAACCCAGTATCTTCAGTAGTATGACAGTTATTTCAAATGATAAAGTAAAAAAAAATCAAAATAAAAAACCACAGCAAACCACAGTCAAAACCAACTTATTTTATATATTTCCATCAATCTATTCTATTTAGTAAATCACTATAGATATATGGAAAAAAAGATTTTTTTCGTCTAGTTTCGCACAATTGTAAATGCAAACCATATGAGCATATGTGATGAGTCCGTTTCGGGACGCATCACTTAGACTATCAACACCACTGACTCAACGATGCTAGACATGATGCTTTCTAAAACGACAAGTAGTTTACAAAACTTGATTTAAAAGATTGTTTTTATTTCTAAATCGGCATAAAAAATACCAATAACAAAGTGCTACTTAACTAACGGCTCTACCTAAAAAAATTGTTAAAAAATACAAATAAAAAATAAAAAAAAATTTAATAAACATGCTAAAAATAAAAAAAGAAAATTAGAAAAATCAATTTTCCAATTCGTGTTTTTCGTTATCTTGTTTGGCAGTGTTGCCCTCTTCAGCAGCGACCAGGTTATTATTGCCAAACAAAGTGCGGAAAGGATTGAAGATGGAAAATGGATTGTAGGTTGTGGTAGAAGACTCTGTTTGAGGAGCATTGGCAATAACTTTAGCTTGAGGAATGACAGAGCTTGTAATTGCCTCCATTCTCGGATAAGAGCCGCCATTGAAGTTGGCTTTGGCAATGCCGATTTGGGGGTGGGCTAAATCATAAACAATATAAAAATTTCGTAGAAAGACGTCACCTAAAATGATTTGGTTTTGAGTACTGGAAGCCGGTGTAAAGCCCAAAACGTACATACCGCTTGGGAAAGGGTCACCAAGCTTGGCTGAATCAATCAGCAAGTCACCGGTTTTGAAGTCAAAGTTAATGCCGGAAATAGTGAATGAAACAGGTGCCTTAGTGTTTACTCTTCCTTTGGGAGCTGCATAAACACCAGTGTTATAATCTCTTTGCAGACCCATCGCTTGGGCAAGAGAAGCAGCAACCCGATCGGGAAGAGAACCAAGGGTAGTTCCAGAATCTAAAGTTGCACTACCAACTGATCCAACATTTCGACCATTGACCGATACACCATCAATGTTAATGTTGAATCGGCTTTGGTGCACACGAGGAACAGAGTATAATTGGCCAGAATATTTAGAGTGATCAACAGCACCAAATAAAATAGATCCAGAGTTGGCATCAATACTGTCTAAGAAAAGAGAGTAAGTGGGAGTATTAATGTGACCTTGTTCAAATAGACTCAATGGAACATTGGAATATGTGTGTCTATTGGAAAAGAAACCACCGTTAACATTAGTACTTTCCAAAGCTGGAAGACCGACACCAATGAGACCTGGGATACCACTCAAGCCATTTCCACTGGTAACAATAGCAAAACTTTGGCGCTTAAGTGGAGCACCTGAAATAGTAATGTCATCAGTTCCCCAAGTTCCAGATGCATCACCACTGACATAACCAATTTGGAAATTGGTGTAGTTGTTGTGCCATGAATATGACTGAGAAGGGTTAAATGTTTGGACCCCAGATGCTCCAGCTCTGTTTGAAAAAAACCACATGTCACTAGAGCCTGTATCTAAAAGAGCTGACAACTTCTGGGCAGGGGTGCCAACTTGTAAATCTATCTGGTAGAAAGAAAGTTGGTTAAAGAGAGGAGTGTTGACAGGGCCTCTTTTGAAAAGGGCTTTAGCCTCGGGAAGAGGACGTTTTGTAACATCGGCCAAAATAAATTTGGGCTTTTCAGTACCAGCTGGAGCAGCTAATGAATACGAAATAAATGCAACAATAGTTACAGTAGAGAATTTCATAACGATAGACTTTAGTAATGATTTTTTTTAAAACGAATGAATAATAAGCGAATGTAAAGTAAATGTTGGTTAAAAGAATGTATATTACAACAAGCAATAGAAGTAAGTAAATTGTATTTTGGCCTTTAGATATTGAATCAAATAATTGTATTTTTTCATCTACAACTTGAGCGTAATCGAATTATATATATAAAAATTTACAAATTTCTTTTATATCTCTTATGATTGTAAAACGTAATTAAAACTCCCAGAAACAATATGGTATATGCCATGTCTTGGGGTTTAAAAATATAACATCTGTAGAGATTTGAGCATTTTTTCCACGATATTTTGTGGTCATGTACATATTGGGTTGTTTTGTAAATATATTTTATGGAACGATTACAGTATCAACCAAGTATTAATATTGTTGATGTTCTTTATCGATGAAAAGCATTAATACCAACTTCTGTGAAGTAAATGAAGATTCATGCAATTCCTTCCTTTCTGTAGTAACTGGGCTGAAATCAAATATTAAAGATATTGCACATCTTGAATGATACAGTTTAAAATGATTCTTCTGTGACCTTTTAACTGATCTCTGTTGATGGTCCCATTTTTGTAAACCCTGAAACACTTCCATCCATAAACGTTGAACAGAATGTGCATATAAGTGAAATATTTTACGAATCCAATTCACACAGTAAACAGATCTAATGGTCCAAAAACAAACCACTATAGTCGAAATAAAAAACTTGTAATTTCACATAATGTGAATTCAATTCCAGTCATGAGGTGCTGACCAAAGCTTTTGAACTTGTTTTGGAATAAATCAAAATTCTGTCGTATTTTTAATTTCAATCTATCTGCTACATGGCACAGTTGAATATCTTGTGTTGGCAAAAGGCAGTGTTTTAATTTCCAACTGTATAAAAAACATACGTTCTCAAGTTACTGCTAGATTCAATGACGTAAAATAAAGCCATTACGTATAATTCAAAGAGGGTTGAACGTTTAGCAGTTTCCTCTTTTATTACATCCTATTGAAAAATTGTTTCCAAAGGTTTACAATTCAGTTATTATGATATGATTGTATACAATTATTTCAAAACGGTTAGAATGAATATCATATATATTTGATATGAGATCCAAACTACTGACCGTTTATTATTTGCCGTAAATATTTTCTTTATACTCGTTCAATACAATTTCCCCCAAAAATATATATATGATGTCATTAGATTCCTCTCAGCCATTTTAATTTTCTAGACATTCGGATTAAAGTTGTAAATATGAACCCAAAATATTAATAAAAGATCACATTCAAAGACCTTTAAAGCTGTAGGCATTTCAAAAATGATTATAAAGATAACATTTACGTCCAGATCAAAATGATTAAACAATCAAGAATATCGTTTTTTTTTGCTAAAGAAAACAAAGCCTATATTTAAATTTAGAATTACAGTTCTTGATAGATATTTTTTCGATTCGGTAGCCACTGACGAAAATATTCAGCAGTAATATAGATGGTACGAATCGCTTGGCTGTCTCGATATTTCTATAATTGAAGAGACAGAGAGGCTTTTCACAAGTTATCCAATGAATGAACATCTGAAATTCACTATTGCTTTCACAAAATTCCTAGAATTGATACTAAAACCAACAAGAATAATGCCATATAAATTTAAACAAATGTTGACAAAAACAGCCACTATGACCAGATAATAGTTTCCAAATAACCAGTTGTAAATTCATTGTTCGGCTATTACTGTATTTGGACAAACTAATTAGACACGTGATCAATTTATTTGCTTAGACCTTTAGAATGGTCCTGGCCAACTCTTTTCAAGTATTCCGCCACACGACATCGGTGTGTGTATAAATGTACGCCAACTACGTTTTTACCAAACAGAGATTCTAGAAATACAAATATGGCTATCTTCAATTTGAAGGTTCTTCATGTACATCCCAATATCGATCAAGCAAAGCCAAATCTTTTTATTCTATAGAGTCAAACAAGCATTGTAAACCCTATTCGCATTTTAATGCCAATGTTTTTACTTATTAATATCGTTTTGGCCTTGGTTGTACCAATAGTAATTGGCCATCCATATTCACCAGGATCGTATAGCAAGTATGATGTTCTCAAACATCAAGGTGGCCATGGACCTTACACACCTGATATTGGTCACGGAATTGACAGAAGACTGCCCGATAGGTGTGCAGTTGAACATGCGCAGGTCGTAAGTAATTTTCTCACAATCTTTAGCATAATGCTCTAAACGGTTAGCAAAAAACTATTGTTATTAAATTGCTTTTATATTAACTGGAAATGAGATAGTTTATGCGACACGGCGAACGATACCCAACGAGGAGTTTAGGCCGGTCTTTGGAACTATTGTTTACCATGTTGAAACAAAAAAATTTGACTGCCATTAATAATTTGTCATTTTTGAATGATTACCAATCGCCTGCTTTGGATAGCGATAACTATGATAAGGAAACAAGCACTGGTCCTTTTAGTGGCCATGCATCAATGTTCTTATTGGGGGCCCAGCTACGCAAATGGTACGGACATTTGTGGAATCCTAATGAAAAGCTTGCTCTTTTTACCGCATCACAGGAGCGAATTGTTGATACTGCAGAGTATGTGTCGCGCGGCTTTTTTGGAAATGACTGGAGGAACAATTCGCAGTTGGTGATATTGCAAGAAAAAGCTTCACAAGGTTTGAACTCATTGACTCCAGATATCGGATGCCCCAACTATGATACCCTCTATAAGGCCGACTATGCGGTCAAATATGCAGCTCATGGATTAAAGTCTACTGCGAAAAGATTTAACAGAGATTTGCCTGGCGCCAACATTGGTACTATGGATATCGGCCACTTGATGTCCTTATGTTTTTATGATTTAAATGTGGCAGGAGAGTCCGAGCTGTGCAATTACTTTACACCAAATGATTGGGTAGCTTTCAAATATTTTCGGGACTTGGATTACTACTTTCAAGCAGGTTCAGGAAATCCATTAGGATATGCGGTTGGAAGTGTCGTTGCTAACGCCAGCTTGAATTTATTGAAGGAAAGTGAAATGTCTAAAAATTCTTCATTATTTCTTAGTTTTGCGCATGACACTAATCTCATTTCGTATCTTACCGCGTTTGGGATTGGGATTCCAGTCCAGCCAATTTCGTGGGAGCAAGTTCATATCTCTAACTCATTGAGTCAATTGACTCCAATGGGTGCAAGAGTAATTATCGAAAAGATTGGCTGTAGCGATGATGAAGAAGATGACTCGATTAAAAAGTTTGTTAGGTTCATTATTAATGATCAAGTATATCCATACCCAAACTGTACCACTGGCCCCGGGTTTTCCTGTCCTATAGAAGAGTATATTCAAAAGCAGGAATCGAGATTTGTTGATACAGCCACGGTTTGTGGAATCAAAAAAGACTACAAGGCAGCAAAAAAGCTTACGTTTTATTGGGATTGGTTTTCTAGTCCCGAAAAGTATAATGGCGACCCAACTAAGTAAACTATTGGGCAAATAATGATAAATAAGAGCAATATGTATAAATATGGATTTACTTGACCTCAAAATTGATATTTTAAATCATTCATAGCAAATTGACTACGTACTTATGTGATCCCAAACTGTTCGATCAAAGTATTTTAAAATTTTCCGACTTTGTACTAATGATTTTGACTTTTCGTAGCACCAAGGCCATTGAAGAATTGAGTTTAGATATGAGGTACACTAGATAAGCCTGATACCTCTTTTACCAAAGCTAATAGCTAATTTACGAAATTTTATCACTGATTGACCTAATATGAAATTAAATTGTTAGTTAAAGGTAAACTTCAACTACGTCTACTACTATTAGACGATTTCAAATAGTTTTTTGCATTATGTCTCAAAATAATTATTATATATTGTTCCTAACTTTAAAGTTACAAATATGTGACAACTCCATCTATTTATTGTTGTTTTTCTGCTTTTCGAGATTTTTACTTTTTACTTTTTTTTGCCACTACTCTATTTTATTTTGTTACCCACATTGAAAATGACAACTCTTGTTCACAGTTCGACACAACCAAAGCCTGTTGAAAAGCTCTCGGTTACAATATTATACCATCCTATTATCGATATCAAACATATTTGTGCCATAAAAAAGAACCTTGATTCAAAGACTGATTTAGTTTTTTGGCATACGATTTGCGTCGTACCTTTGGATGCCGACAGCTGGTGGGTCAAAGAAAAAACTGTGATTTTGGTTATTGCTTCTCTGTATCACACGTCCCAAAGGGGCTTCAATGACTTGAAGATTTTTTGTGCAGACCAATTTGTAGAAGAAGCTCTACGTATCAAGCGTTATCTTGCTGACTTTTTCTTCACCACGTTTGAGGTTATTAAAGCCTCAGATTTTACTTTTGAAAGTTGCATATCATCAGAAATAGCTCAATACTCTTCTTTTTCTTTAAACCAAAGGGATTCAATTGGTTTCCAGCTGCTTGATCCTTTGAAAAAGGCATCTGATACATGTTTCAAGGCCATAACATCAAACAAAAAACGGCTAGTCGATTATCTCGCAAGGCATTTGTTCTTTAGTCTTCAGCTTATGAGTGAGTTTAAAGTTAGTCTATACAATGGTATGATTTTCTATATAAAGCTTACTGATATCATTTTGGCTGAACTAAAAAGTGCGCAATTACCTGTTGAAGAAGAATATTCTGTATGCCTTTTCTTGATTTCTACGTTTCAAAAGTTTGTCAATACCCCAGAATTTCGCCTTGCTTCTGTTTTTGATAAGAGATACCCTTTGGAGTTATCGTCTGAGGGATGGAACTTAGTTAAAGACGATTTTAATCGACTTGCTGATACCAATTCGGTCAGAACCGAATCTTTATTGAACGAAATGGGTATGTTTATGGTGGTCCGAAATATGTTTACTGGTACCCGAAAGGAAAAACAATCAGCAGAATCTCGTTGGAATGACAATTTCAGAAATTCAGAGCTGTCGACAATTGCTTTGCCTCTGTTGACGAGCGATTTAGTCGAGTTTCCGTATTTGACTGCCATCAATACTTTTATAATTTCTTGTAGAAAAGCAGGCGGTACTTCTCCCGATTTGATTCAAAAGCTTATGCACAGTATTAAATGTTTCAACACGGAAAACTGTCGGTCACTTGGTCCCGAAAAAACAAAAAATGTCAAGTCGTGGATAAGACAGCTTTTCGACATGGATAAGTCGCTATTATTCAATTCTTGGGATTCATCTACCTTGCCAGAAAAGGAAAATACCAAAGCTGCTGGTTCCGCTGATAAAGCATCACCTACAAAGCAATTGACAAATGCTGAGGATAAAGAAACTAAAAATGCTGCTGATGAATCTAAAAAGTTTACAAACAAGGACAATTTGTCTTTCAATGGTTTTAATGATTCCAATCAAATCGATTCTGCGTTTAATTTACTTTTTACCGACTCTGGCATTTTGAACGCAGATAAATCTTCAAAAGATGGATTTACGGGTTTCAGTCGAGAAGATGCTTTACTGGTCTATCTGATTTCAAACAAGCCCAATTTACCTGCCACACATATTTTCAGCGAAGTGATGGCTCATGATGGTACAACAAAGCCCAGCTATTCGCTGAGTTTCCAACATTGTAAGGAGAACAAAGCAAGCGCAAATAATCTTTTTGATAGCAAAGGCAGCACAAAAAACAAACAAGCAAGCTTTTTACCGACATTTGGAAAAGAGCCATTCTCGAGAATGCTTTTCCAAACAAAGAAGAGCGAGCGAAAGTCTGAATCGTTCGATTCTCTTTCCAATACATTTGGCCTTGTTTCGTTGGATGATTCTGATGCTGGCGAGACTTTTACTCCTAGCAGAAAGACTAGTGTGGCATCTGTTTCTACAGAGGAAGAACACAATAATGAGGTTGTAGAAAGTACCGCAAGTGTTGGTCTTGACAAAGATGTTAAGCATTCCACTTCTGGTATTTCAAACACTGGACCCGAAACGGATAAAAAAACAGGAGTACCGATTTTGGAAACGGATTCATCAGAAATCGACAATTTGAAAGAATTGCTAGAGTTTCGTCCCTTCAGTCCTCAAAAGGATGTGCCGGCCAGTACTCCCGTCCGCGACGGCTCCAGCCTTCCTTTGCCGGCTGCTAAGCCCGCTGAGCCCAAAGGTTCCAAAGGTTCCACCGGTTCCACTGGTTCCGCGTCCCTGAAATTTATCTCAAAAGAAAGTTCATCACCTGCTGTGAATATGATGAACCTGCCAAACACGGACGAGAACGTTTTTGGGAAATTTCTCGACAGGACAAAGAGATTGTTAATGAAGGATATCGAAAAGAAGGAGTATTTGAAAGCTATTGGATACTTTGTTGGAGATGTAGTGACACAAGAATATTACGAGAAGGCCTTGTCGTTGGAATTATTGAATTGATTATGGCTTTGAATTAATGATGAAATTAAAAAAATACAACCCTATATTTGTCATAGTTTCATGGTGAATTGATTTTTTTCTTGATTTAATGAATGTCTGTTTTAGGGTTTCAAATATTTATTAAAACCAAACCAAGACATTTCCTTCACTTTGCCAATTTCATTATCAGAATTGAGTTGTATGACAAAAGCGCCAACTGTACAGAGGTTCATTTCAAACGTTTTTTTGAGTCAGCATCAAAAAAGTTTTCGGTCGCACCAACATACACCACAATCCAAAATACGCAAGGAAACCACCCCGCACACAAAAACCAGCTAGGAATTTCTTCAACTTTCTATTCAATTTCTGATCTCCTTAACTATGGCACCCAATACCGATATCACGACTCGTGCCTTTGTGGTTTGCCTCAAGGCTCCCTGTAGCGGGAAGATCGCAACCGAGGTGGCTACTATCACAGGCCTCTCAAAGAGCGCAATCAACAAGATCTACGCGCGCGCGATTGCCCGAGGGTTCGACCCTAACCAACAACCTCTTGATATTCGAGATTGCTACTTTGAAGGTGCCCCCCACAGCGGCCGCCCAACCAAGTGTACAGAAGAGGCGAAAGAAGCAGTGTTTGCACAGGTACGTCGTGACCGATCCGGAAGGGAAAAAACCTGTGCTACTATTACTGGCAAGCTCAGTCGACAAGGGCTGCAACTCTCAGCTACTTCGGTCAGTAGAGTTCTAAAGACTGCTGGCTCCCGCAAGAGAAGATCCAAGCCTGGATAGAAAGAATGCCTGTACATGTGCAAAATATCATTGGCCTAGAGGGAGGAAATGAATATAAGCAAGGCCGGAAATAGTTTCATAGTAATTTGTATCTGTAAATACTGCTTTCTCCATTTTTGCTTTTTTTGGATTGTGTATTGTAGCGTGACCAAAGACTTTTGGAGGATACCTCTGTGCTATTACCAACCTCTCCGTCCGAAAAACAAAAGAAAAGAAAAGCGATGGTAGTCTTGATTGGAAAGCATCTATATCCAAAATTTATCATTACTTTTTACAGTTTCCATTACAGTTATAACTATGAAATTGATTGGTGAACAACATTGTCAAATTTCTTGAAATTGAACATAACCAATCATCGTTTTCAATTGCTTATCTTTATTAAACATTACAAACCTAGAAGTACCAAAGACTTAATCACTGTTACTAGGACTATCATTACAACATGCCAGTTCCTGATCAAAGCTCGTATCCGTCTTTGTTTCCATGTTCCGCATCGCCTGCGCAAGTTCCTCCATATCGACCGCCTTTTCGCCATCCACGCTGCTGCGGCGCTGCAGCTTTTCGCCAATCTCGCCGCTCTTTATCTTTTCCTCCAAATCGCGGACCTTTTCCGGATCGCAGCCGACTGAGCCGACAGGAAAGTTGAACTCCTTTCCAAACGCGTCGGCGTCCTGGAAACTGAGGGAGTTCGAGCGGGAGGGCGGGCCCGTCGACACGCCCGAGTGCGTGCGCCGGTGCATTCGCGAGACCACAGCGGATTTGCGACGTGCGTGATGGCGCCCGGAAATGACCTCGTCGTCAAAGTAGTGTTCAGCTGCGCTCAGCGGTGTCTTGGGAGTCTGTGGCATGGTGCAGGAAACGCCAGTGTCGTGGATAATTTTGGCAACAAGCGCGGTCCAACCGCACTGGTGACTGGCACCAAGACCGCGGCCAGTGTCTGCTTCAAAGAACTCGTAAAAGTAAACGTAGTCACGCCAGTACTCGTCGTGGTTCATGAGGTTGTTTCCGCCATTGATTGCGCGCTCTCCAGCAGTATCACGAGAAAACAAATTGATCAAACGGTGTTGGAGCAGCTCAGCCGCGTTGGCCAAGTTCATCATGTTGCCAGAGCCTTTAGGGCACTCGACCTTTAAGGAATCGCCATAGTACATGTAGAATCTCTGCAGCGACTCAATCAGCAAAAAGTTTGTCGGGAACCAAATTGGGCCGCGCCAGTTGGAGTTGCCACCAAAGAGGCCAGAGTTTGAGTCGCCCGGCACGTAGTCGACGGTAAAGGTTTGGCCATTGACTTCCATTGAGTAGGGATGCTCTTTGTGGTACTTGGAGAGGGAGCGGATACCGTGGTCACTGAGAAACTCAGTCTCGTCGAGCATACGAAGCAAAATCTTTTCAAGACGGTCGCGGTCGACCAAGGCAAGAAGCATGCGTTCGCCGGTACCTCTTTGGGTCATGGATGCGATATTACGCTCAGTAATGCCCTTACGGTTATCAATAAACCACTTGACTCGCTTATTAAAAGACTTGAACTTTTTCAAAATCTGTGGCTCCAAGGTGAGCGAAGCGTAAAGAGGAATCAAACCAACGAGCGAGCGAACAGGAAGCTGCTGGCTCCAAGGACCTCCCCAAGAAATAGCATCATAGTAGAATCCGTCTTCGTCATTCCAAAGAGGCTTTTCGACTCCACCGCCGGATCTGAAACTCATAGCATCGGCAATAAACATAAAGTGTTCAAAGAACTTGGACGCAATGTCTTCATAAACTGGACGGTGCTTAGCGAGCTCGAGCGACATGTTGAGCATTTGAAGACAGAAAAAGGCCATCCAGCCGGTACTGTCAGCTTGTTCCAAAACACCGCCAGTGGGCAAAGGTTCCGAACGGTTAAAGAGACCAATGTTGTCGAGGCCGAGGAAGCCGCCTTCAAAGACGTTTTTGCCATCGCCATCCTTACGGTTGACCCACCAGGTAAAGTTGAGCAGCAGTTTTTGAAAGACGCGCTCCAAAAAATCAATGTCTTCGTTACCAAACATGCGGCGTTCAATTTTAAAGGTGCGGAAGGTTGCCCAAGCATGAACGGGTGGATTGACGTCTGAAAAGTTCCATTCGTATGCCGGGATTTGACCATTTGGATGCATGTACCACTCGCGAGTGAGCAAGTCGAGCTGCTTTTTGGCAAACTCGGGGTCAATCATTGCGAGCGGAATGCAGTGAAAAGCAGAGTCCCAGGCAGCGAAAAAGGGGTATTCCCACTTGTCGGGCAGCGACAGGATGTCATTTATGTACAAGTGCTTCCAGTTTTGGTTACGAACGTGAGCACGTTCTGGGGGAGGCGGAGGGTTGGCAGGATCACCTTTTGACCACTCGGAATGAACAAAGTGGTAAAATTGTTTAGTCCAAAGCAGGCCGGCAAAAGCCTGGCGCTGGATACATCTCAAGTCGTCAGAAAGAGGGGCGGGGGAAATGCGCCAGTAAAACTCGTCTGCTTCGTCCTGGCGCTGGTCCATGATGCTATCAAACTGTTCCTCGTCAAACATTTCAAAGTCGGTTGGTTTTTTGTTGGTATACTTGAATCTGACGGTGACAAAGTCTCCAGGGGGAATACCATCACCTTCATCAAAGGCATACCAAGCAGCGGACTTGGTACCCTTGTTTTGAGGGTTGACAGCGGCGGTGTTGTCCTTGACAATGTATTCGTGGAAGGCATCCTTTACGTATTTTGAGTCATTTTCAACATTGTAAAGTTTCTTTTTGTTTGTTTCGTTATTTGTGAATAAAAGTTTTGGAAAGACGTCGTCAGCAAAGGATTCCGAATCTTGGTCTGAGGATGTTTCCTCGTTGAAAAAGATGCCTGGAGAAGGGGCGAGATGCAAGTACCGGTCGCCAAGCTTCCAGTGGGTAGCCTTTATCGCGGTATCGGAGACTTGTTCAAGTTGGGGGATAGGGTGGTCTTGCTCCGTTTCGAGGTCCCAGGCCCAAGTATTTCTGAACCAAACTTGGGGGACCAAATGCAAGGGTGCAGCTTCAGGGCCGCGGTTATAGGCGGTGATGCGAAAGAGAAGTTCTTCTTCGTTTTCAGTGTCTTTGGCCATTTCGATAAAAATATCGAAATAGCGGTTATCGGCAAAGGCGTCAGAGTCGGTGATTTCATACTCGGTTTCCAAGCGGGAGCGCTTAGCGTTTTCTTCAACGAGTTTCTCATAGGGATACTTTTTTTGAGTGTACTTGTAGAGGTATTTCATATAGGAGTGAGAGGGCAAGTTGTCGAGATAGAAGTAAGCTTCCTTGACATCCTCACCGTGGTTTCCTTGATGGCCAGTGAGGCCAAAGAGCCGTTCTTTTAAAAAGTCGTCTTTTTCGTTCCAAAAGGCAAAGGAGATACAATTGAGCTGATGGTTATCAGAGACACCAGCAATGCCGTCTTCGCCCCATCTATAAACTCTTGAACGAGCGTGGTCGTGAGGGAAATCGCTCCAAGCATCGCCATTGGCGGAGTAGTCCTCACGGACGGTAGCCCACTGACGCTCAGAGAGATAAGGGCCCCAGCGTTTCCAGTACTAGTGATGGGAGTTGGAGTTAGGAATCAGTTATTAAAGAATAAAGAATCAAAAGATAAAGAATGGCATACCTTTGTTTTTTTACGGTCTTCCCGCAGACGGGATTCCTCGGTAGTGAGGTGTTCTTTACCGTTGTGAATGACCATTTGAACGGGGGGTATCAGGCTGATTCAAAGAGTGTTTTTTTTTTTTTTATTATAAAAAAAATAAAAAAATTGATTCTTTTGAAGAAAAAATCGAGTTGCAAATAAAACGATTTTCAATCAAGAATCGAATATGGTAAAAAGAAGAAAAATAAAAATAGAGACAAAATGAATATTAGTTGAATATCAGAAAAAGTGATGAGTACCAAAGCAAAATGGAACATACGGCTGAACAAAGAGATGTATAGAAGAGAGCGATAAGAATGGAAGAGGCGGGAAATAGAGAGAAATGAGTGATAAACGTGTTACTAGTCGGAATCGATAGATTTTTCAATGAAAATGACGTCAAATGCTGTTGAAATTTAAAAGTAAAGTGTAAAGGTTTGAATTTGGGATCAATGTGCTTCAATAAAAAGATTATATTATTATTAGAAGAATATTACAAATCATTTATGATCAAAACATTGTAAGAGTACATAAGCATTACAAAGCTATTATACATCATTTGTAATTATTATTAATCCATAATAATTACATAATGATTACAGATCATCTCATAAGCACCACTAATCATTTTCTAATCATTCCGAATCTGGACATGATTTCCAAATCCGGAAACAAAGTTTTATCACAGACACAAAATGAAATTTTTTCATCTAGTGACAGGCTTCAAACAAGACCGAAATTACATAAACAGGGCTTGTTTGCTGCGAATGGCGCGCACAGCTGTCGAGGTTTGTCGGTCTTTGGTATAAATTTATATTGATGTGAGTGTTTTGTTTATTCGAGTCTATTTGAATGATATCAAAATACATATAAACACACAAATACACACATATATATACATTTCAACAACTTTCTAGCCAACTCAATCCAACGTGAAGAAAACCGTTGAACTTAAAAGCGACAAGTGCGCATGGCAGAAACTGAACAATGCGTTTGACAGAGCACGTGAGTGTAGCATAGTACAAGTGAATATTTTCCTTCTTCTGTTGACCCACATGAAAAACAGTACTTGTTGACCAAAAAGTCTCGATCTGTGCGCAGCAGGAAATTTGGTTGTCACAGTTGAACAGTTTGGACCGTGAAGACGTTTGTGAAATGAAAAGGGATCAAATGTCGAATTAGATGTAGAATCGAATCTAGGCTTGATAGATTTGATAACGACTTGATAGACTTGATAACGACTTGACAGGTTTGATATCCTTGAAAAGTTCAGCCTTTATGATTTTAATAAATCAATTATAAACCAAAGCTTTGAATTTCAAAATAATTGCATGTAATATTGATTTTCCGAAACAAGTCTTTTAGTTTTTTTTAGTTTTTTCCGATGCCGTTGTTAACTAGTTTGAATCTTTTTGTTACTAATAAAGACATATGTATTTGAATTTTCAATGCGCACGTTCAAAGTCCAAATTCAACCAATTTCGTTCTTGTCTATTTAAACCTGAAGATTTCCAAAGATTTTTGGTATATTTCAAACGAATTTTTCATTTCATAATCTTTTGACAAGTTTATTTCATTCCTTTAGTTTCAAATTATTCCATTCTTTTTTAATCCAACAATGAACTTTAAGACTTGGATTGCTGCTTTTGGTGTCTGCTCAGTTTTGGCTCAAGACCCAGAAACAGTCTATTCTACTATTTATCACTCTGTAACTATCAATGAACTTGGTCTTTTGACATCTTTGTCGTCTGTGACACCTACTCCAACTGAAATCACTTCTTTGACACCTACTTCATCTGACACTTCTTCTTTGACTTCAACTCAAGAGTCGTCCTCTCGTTACACTTCTTATCTTACTACCACTTCAACTTACCAGTCTGTTGAATCCCATGAACCAACTTATACTTCAACCATCTACTTGACTTCAATCTACTCTCATACAACTCCTACTTCAGCTCCAAGTACTAGCGACCCATGGACAATCACATATACCAGCACTGTCACTTCAGTGCTTTCTTCGTCAATGGCCACCGCAAGCACTTTCAGACACTTGCAACTTAATTCAACTTCTCCTACTCCACTCTTTAATTCGTCTTCAAACTTTACTCAGACTGCTCCTACCACCATTTCTACAAACGGTGCTACATCCCTTTCAATGAGCTTATCCATTTTCATTGTATTGGTTGCTCTTCTTTTCTAAAAAACAAAAAAAAAAAAAACTTTACGATTTTCTGGCTTGTTTCTGATTCCTTCGCTTCTAATGAGTTTATGCGTTATGATTTTACTTTATTTTTTCCCAAAACTAGTCGTGTGTGTGCGCTCTTGTACAACTCGTATGCTGCATACATCCCATTTACAAGTACTTGCAACGCGCACAAAGACTTTTTTTTCCACCTTGGTTTATGTTTATAGATTTGGTTTTTTATTCCGTCGATTTTGTATTAATAGTTTAAAATAAATGTAAATTATATTCATTTAGTGGTAACATAACCAACTTGGTTTTAAAACCAACTTGGCTTTTGCTTTTTTTGGTAATTGAAATGGGATAATTAGTTTTTATTTTTTCCACATTCTATTTACATCTTATAGACCAAAATTTTGAAAAAATAAAATCACGACGACGACGACGTGGATGTCAACTCGTTGGCGTCAAAAATAAATAGATTTGGATCTGGCTTTGTTGGTTTGGATCGTTGGCCACTCGTCAATATGCCATCATGGCCACCGGCAGGTGTTTGGTTAACCTCGTCGTCCCTATTGGCAACAGCCGGGTCCGCTGCAACAGTGGCCACCGTCGACATCAATACACTCTTTGTATTGACCGACTTTTGAACCACTGACTCGCTATCATAATCCTCTGACCGGTTCTCCGTCACCAAGCCGCCTTCTCCACGGAAATGCGCAAAGCTTCCGTTATTACTGCTGCTGCTCGTCCGGCTCAACATATGGTGGCTCAGAAACAAATTATGGCTGTTCTGACTACTGCTACTATTACTGCTTTCTGTCGCATTGTGTCCATATTGTTCGTCCAACCTGTCGCCACTATGGTTGGCAACAGTTTGTGATCCCATCAGGTCAGCCCCGTTGTATTTTCCGGCACCAAAATTGGGTTTGGTAGGCTGAATGTGGGGCATTCCGCTAATCGTTCCACTGGCAGGTGCATTCCCAATAATATTATTTTGGTTATTATTGGCGTCATCGCTGCCAGTTGTAACAATCGGACTATGGGATGTAGCAATGTCCCGGTTGATATTCGTGTACTGGTTGTTTTGGTGCATTGTATACTTTTCGTTACCTTGTTTTCCGTGTGGGTCATTGGCAAAGAAAAAGAAAGGTGACGATGGTTCACTTGATTCTGAGATACCTTTAGCTAAAGTGTCCAAACCACCTTTATTAAAATTTGTTGAATTAGACCGTGCCTTGAGCAGTTCCAACGGAAGAATATTTCCGTTCGTGCTCACTTCGCTCATTTTATTATGAGTATCATGCAGTGTATCCGAGGTCGATGGTTCAGACACCGAAAACGAATTGTACTCATAATCCAATGTTTGCTTTTCGTCTCGCGATCCAGGCAAGTTTGAGTTAGACAGTGTGCGATACGTAATGAGCTGATGGTTGCTCTCGTCGTCCGTCTCGTTAGCCAGTCCTTCCTCCCCTTTTTTTTGCTCCTTCTTTTTCTTCTTCTTGTCGGATCTGAGCATGTTTGTCAAGCCAATCACTGCATTTGCAAAGATCAGCAGTGCCAGGACGATTGCCAAAAGGGCTTGAATAACAATGAGGGCCATGCCAACGCCAGTCACAGCAATTCGATTGACGTTTGCCTGGACTGTAAACACGAGCAGAAACACCAAGGAAATGACTCGCACGACTTGGATGGACAAGTTGATTCCGTTTCCCATCTTTGTATTGAACGGCATGCAGATGGCCAGAAATGAACAGAGGATCACGTCAATGACGAGCTGGCCGATCACTTGGACCAGTCCGTTTCCGTAACCAAGTGCGAGAAACGCGTTTCTGCCAAAGGAACAAAGAAAAACGGGGATAAAGGCCCACCAGAACTTGACTTTGAATTGGTCGTAAAAGAGACCGTACTTTCTGATCCAGGGCTTGTGTTGGAAGAGGAAGTCCAGTTCTTTTTTTTTGATGGCCTTGTGAGCGAGGTAGCAGATTCGTAGTCCGTAGCCTATGAGCACGAGAGAGAACAGACCGAGTGTTAGGCCAGCCAACAGTTTAACACCCCACGAATCGGAAATTTTAAACTGGTGCAAACAGTACAAAACCCAAACACCATAAAGGAGAGCAATGATGCGAACCAGTGTAGTATTGAGAATGACGAGGTATCTTTTACGGAAGCCGCTGAACTTTTGGGCATCCTTTTTGTGGAGAAACCATAGTTCGAGAAAGAGTTTAAAGCCCATGATACCAGCCACACAGATGCCTACGATGATTGCCCACCAGATGAGCATGGTCATAAAGATATTTGTGTTTGGGACGAGCATGGACTCGATATAGGCTTTTACACCAGAGACGATTTCGACGTACTTTTTCGTGTTATCAGGCGATTCAGAAGTTGTAGAGTTGGCGGTGGAGGAGGTGGTAGAATTGTTTACAATTGTTGCGACTGCGCGTTTGATCAAACGGTGAGCAGCGGTAGCAGCGGTAGTAGCGGATTGGTTTCTAGCCATGGCCTGGGTGTCGAGTACTTGGTTAGTTTGGTTTCCCATGATGAGGGTAGTTTCTTTTAGTTTTGTGTAGCTAGACATTGTCAAGTTGCCGCCGGTCCGACCACGAAAATCATCGATGCTTTGTTGCATTCCGGCCCAGGTGATTGCACCTGCAGACCAGGCGACGTTTTGGGTGAAGCGGCGATAAGACTCTGGGTAGTTGACAGAGTACATACCGGAAATGGCGATGGACTGAAGCACGGAAAAGAATTCGATGAAGCCAGGAGCATGGAACCCACCTGCTGCGACATTTGTGCCTGGTCCAGCTGCAGGGCCTGTGCCGACACCTGTTGATACAGGCGGGGCAGTACCTGCGCTTCCTTCAGTACCTGTGACTACGGGTATGTGGTTTACAGGGGCTGGTGGAGGGGAGTTTGTTGCAGAGGAGATACCCGAGATGACGAGTGCTGCAGCCGCGAGACCGATTGTGAGAAACTTGACGGCGGAGATGTCAGTAGAGACGCCGTTGGAGATGGAGGAGGAAAAGCAGCCGATTTGTTGGGATGGGTTTGACGCGTTGTAGAGCTGGATAGTGACTGTGCCTTCAATGTCGGGTATTTTGTATGCGACAGTTGCTACTGCCTGGGTATAGTTTGAGGGAACGTTATGGACTCCGGACATGACGACATGGCCAGAAGAGACTGGACACAATTCGGTGACATTATCTTTACAGAGATCGACTTTTTGGCTGAGGAGCTTTTGACCGTAGGCATTAATTTGGATATGGGCTGTTTAACGATAAAGCGGGCGAGTTGAGTAAAGTGTTAGAACCGAGGTATGTAGATGCAAGATTTAGATACATATATGAATAAAAATTTTACTACAAACGAATATATGAATATTGATCAATAGGATGGATATTGATAAAGAAAAAACAAAAGACCAATAGAAAATAGAGAAAAAAAGAAGAAAAAACATACCAATTACAGAAACTTGTTCTTGAGAATAGCCTTCAACAAAGTACGTGACGTTGTTAGAAGCTTTGTCGAATACAAAAGTGAAGTTCGAGACATTGATGATGCTACTATCAGAGCCCACACAGGCATAGGCACCTACAGTTTTGAGAGTGTCGGCATTGACGGTAGGAATTAGGAGGAAAAGAAGAGTGAATAAGAAGTAGAAAGGAACGGAAATCATGATAGAATCGAGAGTTTGAAGGCGGGAACTCTGGACCTTTACGAAAATAAAAGAAAACCGTACGAAACTTGACAGAAATAATAAATTTAATATTAAAAAAAGAAGAAATAGAATGGAAAAATGGAAAAATCTGAAAAATTTAAAAAAGTCGAAATGGCTTCAACAGCTTGAGTAATATAGAAAAAACAAGGCCAACGGTTGAAATGTATTAAAACATAGGCAACAGAAATAATATTTGCTGGTAGTTACGAATCGCACGTTTAAAGCATTTTGACGATAGATCTTAAAAGCACCGACGATCAATTTCCAAAGGTCCTTTTTATTATTTTTTTTCTGCGCGCAAACGTCTAGGCGAGATTGCTTCAGCCGGCAGAAGCATTGACCATTAAGCTTTATGAGTTTTTTCGGAATTTGGACTGCATGAAATTTTTACAGGCAAGATTCAAAACAAGTCCAATTTCGCGATCAACGACATGGCCGAAACCCTGGCTTTGCGCCAGAAAAAAAACAATTCTACAAACGCCGTTTTTCAAGGGTCTTAAAAGTTCACAATGATTCTGTTGCAAAATCGCGTTAAAACTTGTTAATGCAGTATGATGCATTTCAGCCGTTCGTCATAATTATATTACATTGGACGTCATACACTTGTTACATTTAATGTCATGTCATTTTAACAACACGTGATATTTTGTAACAATTTTTATCTGAAAACCATTGATCCAAACCGATTTTCAATTATTCGTTTTTACAAGCATCGCAACTTGTAATTCAACTGTAATTTTTTTTTTTTTTTTTTAAAAATTCAATTGACAAAAACAGTTAATTCTGTCTAAAACATTTCTCCGACTTGTAACCAATCTAAATACCCTCAATGTCGTCATTTGACTCATTGTCTTGGTCTGGAACCACCCAAAAAGATAGTTTTTCCGGGAATTCATCGTCTCCAACTAACCATCCAAATTCAACCGGGTCTTCATCGTCATCAACGCTACTCAATTCCCCAGCGTATGATGGTAATCTGTCTAAAAATATCCATTCCTCTTCTTTTGGAAATGATACCGTTAGTTTTAATATCAACACAGTCATTAAAAAAATCACTGCCAATGCTGATTTTATCGGAAACAATGCCGATCATACTGATACCCAAAACTCTAATATCCTAAATCAGGCCCAAAAATACCATGCCATTCTAACAAACATCCCGCTTTCTAACAACGATGATCCTTCAATTCTCACTGATTACAAAAATACCACTTCATTGGAAATCTACCCTAATTTAAAACCGGTTGAATCAGATTCCGATTCACTAAACATTTTAGATCCCTCATGCTTCATTCATTCTAAATTTGATAAAATCGTCGATACAACCTCAAATACCAATATCAATACAAATCTTGATACAACCCCAAATACCTCCCTCTCAATATCCCACCAGCGATTGGTCAAGACCGCTTCCGATGCTAGGAACCTCGCAAAACAGCTTGGCCGTGCCTCTATCGATCTAGATGCACAGTCAATCATGATTGTCACTAAAGCGCGTGACAATTCCTTGGTCTATTTGACCCGCAAACTTGCGTACTGGCTTATCAAGGACTCTAAAAAAACCGTTTATGTCGATGCCAAACTGCAACACTCTCGACGATTCGGTGCATCCAGTTTGCTAGAAAAGTTGATCCAGGCACACAAAAGGGGTCCAGGCTCTGGATCCAATTCTACCCAATCCAACACAAACCTTGACACAAACCTTGACACTAAACCTAATACAAACCTCCGCTACTGGACTAAATCCCAAGCTGTCCAAACACCCGAAATATTCGACCTCGCAATCACTCTAGGCGGCGACGGAACTGTGCTATACCTATCTAAACTCTTTCAACGTGTCGTTCCGCCCACAATCGCTTTCTCCCTAGGCTCCCTCGGGTTTTTAACAAACTTTCGGATCGAACACGCCCAACAGGTTCTATCGCGTGTTTTTTCCAATGGAATCAACGTAAACCTCCGAATGCGGTTCAACTGCCAAATCCATTCCGCAGACCACAACATACTGGCCACCCACGAGGTCTTGAATGAAATCGTCATTGACAGAGGCCCCTCACCCTGGGTCTCCATGCTCGAGCTCTACGGCGACGGGTCCTTGCTCACGGTCGTCCAGGCCGACGGACTCATCCTCTCAACGCCGACAGGCTCCACCGCCTACTCCCTATCCGCCGGCGGCTCCCTCGTCCACCCAGAAGTCCCCGCCGTCTCCGTCACGCCCATCTGTCCCCACACCCTCTCCTTCCGCCCAATGCTATTGCCGGATTCTATGGTGCTCCGTGTCTGCGTGCCCAAAACCTCGCGCGCAACCGCGTGGGCGTCCTTTGACGGCCACGAACGGGTCCGTCTCGAGCCCGGCCACTACGTCACCGTCAAGGCCTCCCAGTACCCCTTCCCGACAATCATCTCGAGCCCTACAGAGTACCTGGACAGCGTCAGTCGCACACTCAAGTGGAACGTGCGGCAGGCCCAGAAACCGGTACAGCCATGGGGGAACGTGACGTACAACCACATGGATATCAAGTCGTGCATGTCTAAAGAAGAGTGGGAAAGTGAACAAAAGAGGCAGCAACAGATTGAGCAAGAGTATCTCACGGCGGCTCAAAATAGGCTTGCGGGATCGGATGAAGAAACTTGGGCAAACAATTCTAATGCTTCTTTTGATATTGATTATGATGACTGCAACCAAAACTGAAACCTTGATGGCAAAACAAAATCAATTGAAAAAAAAAAAAAAAAAATCAATTGAAAAACAAAGCCATCTCGATTGCTTTATATTTATTCAAAATTTATCCATTCCATATTTAATTTAATAGCCCATCACCTTCTTGGTCATAGAGCTCTGCTCGTACTATAAAAATAGAATACATCTCGTGCAACGATTCATAAAACGTAACGAGATTAAGCTTTTCTTGATTAGCGCTCTCCATCAACTCTTCCAGTTCGTTGTACTCGTGTAGATCGTTCGTATTATCAGGAACTTGCTCTATACCGCCGTTGGCGGATCCTGGGTTGGAAAGAAAAGTCGAATGGGACGGATCAAGAGTGTTGGGTTGGGTTGGCGGCGTCGAGGGCTGGTCTTTGGATTTGGAAAAAAAGGAACCAGGTGAGTATACCCAGCTAAATCGTCGGGTACCTGGTTCCGGTTCCGGTTCTGGTTCATGCTCTGGTTCATTCTCGCTCAATACATTTTCATCCAATGTATCATTGTGTTCACCATCTTCCTCCACTTTACCATCCCTCTTTTTTTCCAAATACTCCATTTTGAGCTCTCCCAAAATTCGAACCAACTCTTCCAAAAACCAGCCTCGCAAATCTATCCACCCGCAAGTACAAAGCCTTGCAACAATCTGCGTGAGCACCAAGTTCTCCTTGATTCCATTCTCAAAAAACCTCGGCAACATTTCTTTTACCACCTTTTCAATCACGTTCGGCTTCCACTCTTTGATCCCGCTTTCGCTAATAGGCTTTCCATTCTCGTGGCTGTTTGTATGCTGATCGTTTATATTTGGGTTAACCTTCATTCTTGTAGCCCCATTTATCCGGTGCACTTTGATCGGGTACGATGGTCTGGCAATCTTGAAAACCTTAATGTGGGTTTCCAATAATTGTAAATCCTTTGCACACAAATGTTGCAACAGCTGGGGCTGAGGCGACGGGGCTTTGCACATTTGCAAGAGTGCAGTCACATAATTTTCTCTGTGGTACCTGCCCAACAACCCAGACTGCAAGTACACTTCTTCTTCATTACAACTTTCAACGATCCCGGCATCCTTATCCACCATCGGTTTCAGTACCTGCTCAATTGTTTGCAACTCCTCCATGGCGTCTATTTTAACGGGTCGATACGGCCGGGTCTCTTGGCCATTCACAATGGTAGGCACCGTGTTCGAAACAGGAAAGAGTTTGCCAACAACATACACATAGTATTTTGATATCAAAACCGATAACAAAACAAGTGACCGAGCCCTCTTGTTGGAGTAAGGCGAGTCAAGCGAGACTCTAAATATGTCTTCAAACGTCAACAGCGGCCGAGTATAAACAGGTTGCACCACACTGCTGGTGCTTGAAGTGCTCGGGCGTGCCAAAACCTCGTTCTCCAAAAGACTTGTCTGGCGCGGCAAGGAAGTAGGTCTGGGGTCTGTCTTTTGGGAAGCCCGTCTCTCTTTCTTTTTCTGTAGGTGCTGGAGGACTGGATTCTCCATGGCTTGACCCAGAAAGTAGCAAACAATAATTTGGCTTAACCGATTGTGGTTGAGCACATTCAAAATTGTTGCAAGAAGCTCAATCAGCAGGTCAGAGTATCCCCCTAGTTCGTCAGAACTCTCCACAATTGATGGATACAAGATCTGGCGAACAAACTGTGCGTCGAAACGGTACACAAAGTGGTCAATCAGCCGCTGCGAAATGTCGGTTTGGGTTTGGGATCCCAACGCTTTCAGCAAATCTTGCCAAAACGATAGATAAGACAAAAAGGTATTCAAGTGGATGTCGTCCTCTAACCCGTTCTCTGTCGAAATGGGTTCATTGTTGGCAAGCTTTTCGGCATTTATTGAGTTTTTCTTGATTACAGTGTTCCAAACTTGGGAATAAAGCGCGCCTAGCCCGGAAGCCATGTATGATCCCAAATCGCTGTGAATGATCCATCGAACCAGTTGCTCTGATTTGGAAGAGACTTCAATCAGATACAAGAGTCCAGTCCTGGCGTACTCCCCGACAAAACCGTCATGATAAATGTAATCAATCATGATATAAAACATTGGAAACTGACGGTTGAACCCCATTTTATCTAAATCAGGCTCATCATCGTTTGTGCCCAAGATGGGTGCGCCACCAAAACTTTCGATAAACTCAAACCAGCGGACTAGCAGCCCAGGGGTGCTTTTCATAAGGGATGCCAATGACAACAAAAACTCAGCCAGTATTTCTTTTAAAGCCTCGTTAAAGACGGGGGGCTTGACAGACTGCAAAAAGGCCGTGATACCTAGTGCCATATCAATATCTTTGGCAAGCGACTCGTCACGCGCGCATACGTTATCAATCAACGTTTGCAAAAGCTTAAATGTCGAAAGTTGCATATTGACGGGGAATTCTAAAAACTTGGAGCCCAACGTAACGAGACCGTTTTGGCGAAGAAAATAGAGCACGCATTCGGGCTGATCTTGGGACTCAAAGACCGAAACCAAGGTTTCGACAGCGGTACACAAACCAGTGAATGGCCGTGCTTCGGGGTCATCACATTTAATCAATAGTTTCTAAAGTTCAAAAAGATTAGCTTTAAACTCGAGTCAAGTTTCACAGTCATACACAGTTTCGAGATGCAAGACTATTTAAATCAAATCCATACCAAGATTTCATGAGTTGCTTCTTTTGTGGCATTTAAAGATTCTAATGAGGTGTCGTTCGCTGGCTTTTTAGAAGAGCTGCCTGAAAAGATGTTCCACAAAGGTTCCATGATGATAGCTGATTGGATTCTGGCAAAAGATCATGATACTCTAGAATGAAATCAAACAAAAAAAAAACAATTGAATCTTGATGATGGATAAACTGTTTGCGACAAACAAAGTTTTATAATCTTTTTGTGGTGTAAAGAAAAAAAGGATTTTAAAATTAGTTTCTGCAATAAAAAGACAAGCAAAAAAACAAAAACTGTAAAAGCCACGCACGGCTGGATATTACAAACACATGTTCACTGGTACATGGCATGTCATACATTACGGATTTACGTTTTCGGAAAAAAGAATCGTTTACAATTGTTTTTAAGACTTGTTTGATTTAGTTAAAACAATCGAAACAAAAATATGAGGGTATTGAGTATGATAAAGTCCATATGTTTGCGATTCGAATTGGTATAAATATCTAAAGTTTCCTGTAAAATAAAATATAAAAGAGCGAGCCGGAGCTAATTTTGGAACGAAAATGAGCGGCTCTGGCATGAAAAATGCATAAAGCTGACTTGGAAATGGTATTAAAAGTGTTTGACGTCAAGTACCCCGTTGCTGGTTAGCTTTAATGATACCCGTATCTTTGACAATATGGTTTGGATTCTAAGGGTATAAAGTGTTTAGGTTGGCCAAGGTGGGATTTGGTGCTGAGAGTTTAATAAACATTATTTCTACAAACGCGTTTGGCATATTAGGCAGAACCAATGTTGATAGAATCAAGATACCCGTCTTATTGGCAAGATTTATGATGATAATACCAAATGTCGAATTTTTTAAAGATATAAATATAAATGTTGAATATGTTGAAGCATATGCTGACATTCAAAAACACACTTATTATTATGGTTAGTATGTGAAAAAAAGCCGGTATATGGATGTTTGCTTCAACACATCTCCAGACATGATAAGACCAATATGCCATGTGATTGATATCAGTTTACACTTGAAAAGTCCAAAATATACCTCGGAAACAGCTTTTTTAATTTGGGATAATCTCACTGTTGATGCTTTTTGGTAAAATGTTTGTTCCGTCATGGCCAATGTTGCACAGCTTAATTTGGAATCTGTAACGATGCCAAAACTAGGCACTGTAACAGCGCCAATTCTGAAAAAATAAACACACACCAAACGTCTGTAATGTATCAAAAGATTGGTATCAATGAAGCCATTTTCCCGGTTCAAAGCGACCGAGTACTGAACTGGCCTCGGTCTTGATGTTACTGGTCCCGAGTTTGGTGTTCCGTTGAACGTTGAACCAGAATGCTTTGCAATACCTGTTACGAGACTAGTTTACTATTGACTGGAGTTTCGAAATGCATTTTAATGATTCAAAGCAACAATCCGAATATTCCTGTTTATGTCCATTGATACCGAATGTCTTGTCAGATGAAGAACAGGCTTCCATGTAACACATAATTGTTGAAATGGTGCCTTTTGATAAACTAATTACGAGTCATAATGTGGTTTTCACGATTCGTTTTTCAACAACTTTTGAATGACGATTATTTGTAATGTGGCTCCCAACGAATTGATACCTCAAATTGCATTGCAAACAATGTTTCTGGTCTAGATTTTCTCTTCAATTGGAAAATGTTGATTGAATGATTTTCACAAATTATATTCAAATAAATGTATTTTGAAACGAAATTCGAAATGGGTCCAAGTGAATAAAAAGACTGATTCAATCATTTGATTAAAGCTTCGGTTGACAAGTTGTTAAAAAGCCATGGAACTAAATCGAATCACTCATTTCTTGGAACTCAATTTGACCAAAACGAGTAATCTAATTCACCAATCCATTCTCATTTATCGTTCAAAAAATTCATCATTTTTAAAATTTTTTCTATAAATTAATCCTTGAATCCCAAAAGATTTCTTGCTTTTTCCGTTTTTTTTTACTCATTCACAAGCTGAATATTTTACAATTCTATCTGCATTTTTTTCCAGAATTGTTACTCAAGATAAAATGGAAAAGAGCTTCTTTGATTTCTACAACGATTATGACATCGGTTTCAATCCTGGACCTGTTGCCGTTGAACAAGACACCCAAATCATTGACCCAATTGACATGAGTTTTCTTCCATCTGTTGTTTTCAATAATCGTAATGGATATTATGATTCGTCTTCTGATTCGCCCTTTGATTCTGACAATTCGGATCGTAGTCTCGAGGATGACTCTCACGAAACTGAATCTGCTTCAAGTTCTGTTTCTGACGACGAGTACGACGATGACATCCTTCATGACGTTGTGACAGATGATATTGTGTATGACTTTAATCAATATTTTGCTGCAACTGGCCGGTTTCCAATTGCCCAGTACGCAAGCGTTGATTATTTTCATCTCGAAACTCCCATGCTCAGAGAAATGCGTCTCATGAGAGCAGAGTACGTTGCTCAGCAGGCTTGTAAACCTTACTGCTCGAAGCTTTCGGTAGAATCTATGGGTGCCCAGCTTTCTACCTGGGCTGAAACCGATGGGCTCAAGTTTGACGTCTTTTTGATTGGCGGTTGCCTGGACTATGATATTTCTTTGCAAACATTGAAAAGTCTCCCCATTGCCCGCCTCTCTTCTAATCCCGCTCTTTTGTTCATTTGGGTACCTTCCTTTGGATACGATGCTGCTTTCACAGCAATGAAATCCTGGGGATTCCATTGCGAGGAACTCATTTCGTTTGCGACAATTAGTCCGCAATCCAAGTTTTTCCCGCCTCAGAAGGAAGAGGACCAGTTTACTAAAACTACATGGCAGTGTATTATGGCCATGAAGGGAGATTTCATGCCTTTAGTCGACCGTGACTTGATTGCCTGTGGGGCTGATTCCGATATTATTATCGAGAATGGCCAGGAACCAGACAATATTGTTCCCGAGCAGATTTACATGATGATTGAAAACTTTTGTCTCTTGTCTAGAAGAATCCACATTGTGCCTGGTGAAGTTTCTGCTCCTGTCAAGCAGCAGTTTCCCATTGTTCCACGCCCTGGCTGGGTCATGATGTCACCAGATGTGCTGGAGGATAACTTTACCGCACAAGAATACGTTTTAGATATGGAACAGAGAGGCAACGCGGTTATTATCGACATCGACATTGACAACCTTTCTCTTTTCGATGGGGAAATAGATGTTTAAAGTTTTTCTGTCGCTCGTTTTAATTAGTGATTACATGTCTTGCTTACACGCTGGATCACTTGAATACTAACCAGTTTCTCGAAAATAGTAATAATAATAATCATGATTGACGTATGTAATAGGAATATACATACATATAGAGAATATACATAAAGTGAATCAATTTACTAGCAAATCAATACTTTTAAATTTAATCAGTTCTTTCAATATGGACCTGGGAAGGATCAACACGAGCAGTAGCAGAAGTCTTGAGCTGGTCGAAACCGCTGCTGAAGGAGTCCTGGACAGGTGGAATGGCTTGCGAAACAGGTGGGGCGATGGATGAAGCAAAACCCTGGGCAGGTGCAGGTGAGGCATGGACAGGTGCAGGAACAGCGTGAGCAGGTGCGTCAAAAGCTTGGGCAACAGGAGCAGAACCCTGGGCAGAAGCAGCAACAGGCTTGTCAGAAGAAGGAGCATGGTAGGGAAGGGCAGAACCAAGAACGGAAGGCTTGATGGCAACGAAGTTGGAGTCGAGCCAGTTGTTGCCGTTGGCGGGCTTGGGGACTTGGAGACCAAACTGTCTGGGAATGTGTTCGGCTCTGTGAACAGTGTTGAGGTTCTTGCGGAGCAAGAGCTGGAAACAACTGGAACCACCTTGACGAGCGACAATAACAGAAGAAGCCAAAAAGTATTCCCAGATTCTGAACCATTTCTTGCCGTACTTGGCAACGACCTTTTCGCGGTTGCCCATCCAGTTGCGGTACCAGTACCAAAGGGTGGTGGAATAATGAACACCGATAGTATCAAGAGAAACGATTTCAAAGCCACTGCCCTCGAGCTTGTCAACGACCCAGCCAATAGGAGTAGAAGCATCGGCACCAGGGAAAATGTACTTGTTCATAAAGAGACCCCAGACCAAATCTTCATACTGCCAACTCTTACGGAGACCAGCAATCTGCAAGAAAAACAAACCGTCG
Source organism: Magnusiomyces suaveolens (assembly GCA_900642975.1). Lineage (NCBI taxonomy): Eukaryota > Fungi > Ascomycota > Dipodascomycetes > Dipodascales > Dipodascaceae > Magnusiomyces > Magnusiomyces suaveolens. The sequence continues at coordinate 124,426 of CAAAMA010000004.1, forward strand.
TCCTCAAGCATGTCATAGACTTGTCTAAGGAAGGAACCAAACTTGCGAACACCAACATGCTCAGCCATTTCCAAACAGGTGATCTTGTTGTACTTTCCGGTAGTGGGGAGGGGAGTATCACGGTAATCGAGACAGAGGATCTTGGACTGAGACTCGGGGATACCATCTTCGCGGAGGTGACTGTTGCCCCAAGCGGTTTGGTTACGTCCAAGAGTGATACCGGTAACATGGGCGCCATATTGAGAAGAAGCGAAACGAGCAAGAGTTCCCCAGCCACAGCCGAGATCAAGAACGCGCTCACCAGCCTGAAGATCAATCTTTTCACAGACAACACGGAGCTTGTTATCTTGGATCTGTTCCAAAGTCTCAGCCTTGTTAATGTCGGAAATAATGCCAGAAGTGTAAATCATACGAGGACCAAGAAACCAAGAGTAGAAATCGTCACCACGGTCGTAGTGGCCACGGACTTGCTCTTCGTCTTGAGAGCGAGAGTGCATAATAACCTCGGGCATCATACCAGTCAAAAAGAACTTGTAAAGAGACATTGTGAAGCTATGGTTGGCCCAGTCATGACGGTCTTCAAGGATATCAAGAGCATCACCTTTGAAGTCAACTTTATCATCAAAATAGAGTTCGTGGAAAGTCTCCATGGGAATCTTGTTATCGCCGGTGTATTTGGCAGCGAGGGCAGCATCTTTGAATTTCAAGTAATGTTCGACTCCCTTGTTAGGAAGCTGGACCTTGTCACTGATCTTAGGACTGTAAGTAGAGGCAATGTACCAAAAGGCCATTAAAGTTGGAATTGCTTCGAGAATGGCAAAAAAGATGTAGATCTTGAGACCTCCACCAATAGTCCGGATGGTCAAGTAAGGGAAGCCCAACAACAAGAATCCAAGAAGGATATTGGAAAAGTGACGGCTGGAAGCACCATCAACCAAGTAAGTACCATTTTTGATCGAGGGAAGCTATATTACAATGGAAAATAAAATGAAATTAGTATTGAATCTATTTGTAAATTTCGAGGCTTTTTTTTTTTTTTTTCACTCGAGGGATTTCGAGCCAATTATGAAATGAGTGCAAAGTATCATTTTTCACCCAATGAAAATACAACGAAATCAGACATAATATGAAACCAAGATTTTTATTTAAAAAAAAAATCAGTGGAATTAAAGCCAAAAATAACCGAAAATATGAAAATTTTCACAGTCAATTGCAGAATTGACATCAAACAAACTTTGAACTTACCGAAGTAGTACGGGCTCCAGTTTTGGTTGAAGCTGGAGGGGCTGGAGGGGCGGCAGGAGTTTTAATGAACTCAATCTTTGGAGAAGACATTGTTAATAACCAGAATCAACAAAAACAATCAATTCACAAAAATCAAGGTGAATTGAATAGTTATAAAGAAGAAATCAAGTGGAAGAAAAGAATAAAATTCCAGGCTTTTAATACTCGCCAAGTCCAATTGAACAGCGTATCCAAAAAAAGAAAAAAAAAACAAAAAAACAGTCCAGGATCGTGAAATGCACGTGACCTGACAACTATACTCAATTGTTACATTAGTTGTAACAGGCACAAATGTCTCAATCGTGAATGACGATTATTAATTATTGATTAATCATGAATAATAAAACTTCTGGCGCGTGATATTCCAGCTCAAGTTTCCATGAAATGTATCTTGTTTGATCTTGTGATGCATCATTCACAACTGTATCTGTTGCTATTTTTTATATTTTTATTGTTAAAAAAACGTGTCAGTAACTTTATTTATACTTTTGTTACAGTTTATGTAACTAGAATGCTTCTTATCGCCCTCTAAAGCTCCGCGTTCCGAACAAAATATGTATCGTGTTTTGATACTCTAATATTGTCGGGTTCGCGTACCAAGGCGGATTATTTGGATTTCAAAGCGTATTTTCTAGAACATTAAGCGTATGTTTCAGAATCTTTCCATAATAATAGCGTCATTATTCAAAAAAAATTTGTTGGGTATAAATATAAAACATATCCATCTTTATTTCCTTTTTCTTTTTTTTTTTTTTTTTATTAGATTTGAATCTACAATATATTTATCTCAAATATTTATTGAATTATTTTATATTTATTATGTCTGAAAACACTAATGGTACTGCTCCTTCTCCAGCTTTCGTAAATGCTGGTTCAGCTCCTTCAGCTCCCAAGGCTTATGTCCCTCCTCACCGTGCTAAGAGCAGCTTCCCTGCTCCTGAATACAACAACAACTCCTCTAATGGTGGCGGCTATAAACGTTTCAATAATAGCTACAATAACAACGGAAACGGCTATAACAACTACAACAATGGTGGCGGTTATAGAGGCAACTACAGAGGTGGTTACAAGAGTGGTGGCTTCAGAGGTGGCTACAACAATGGTGGTGGATATGCTGGTCGTGGTGCTAGAGGCAGAGATGCTTCTCAGGGACAATTTATTGATGGTAAACATATTCCTGCTCCTTCTGATTCCAGAACCGAGGTTGAAATCTTTGGTACTCAGGACGACCCTACATTTCAGTCCACCGGTATCAACTTTGACAACTATGACGACATTCCTGTCGAAGCTACTGGTAATGATGTTCCAGAACCTATCACCACTTTTGGTGAGCCTTTGGAACCGCATCTTATCGATAACATCAACTTGGCCAGATACACGAAGCCTACCCCTGTCCAAAAATACTCCATTCCCATTGTTGCCAAGGGCAGAGATTTGATGGCCTGTGCCCAAACTGGTTCTGGTAAGACTGGTGGTTTCCTTTTCCCCATTCTTTCTGAATCCTTCCTCAAGGGTCCTGCTCCAATCCCTCCTGCTGCCACCAACAATACCTACTTTAGAGTCGCATACCCTACTTCTCTTGTCCTTGCTCCTACTCGTGAACTTGTTTCCCAAATTTACGACGAAGCTCGTAAGTTTGCCTACAGATCTTGGGTTCGTCCTTGCGTTGTCTATGGTGGCGCCGATATTAATCAGCAAATCCGCCAAATTGAACGTGGCTGTGATCTTCTCGTTGCCACCCCTGGTCGTCTTGTTGACCTTCTTTCTCGTGGAAGAATCTCACTTGCCAACATCAAGTACCTTGTTCTCGACGAAGCCGATCGTATGCTTGATATGGGTTTCGAACCTCAGATTCGTCGTATTGTTGAAGAAGAAAATATGCCTGGTGTCCAAGACAGACAAACACTCATGTTTTCTGCCACTTTCCCAAGAGACATTCAAGAACTTGCTCGTGACTTTTTGAAGAACTACATTTTCCTTTCTGTTGGTCGCGTTGGTTCCACTTCCGAGAACATCACCCAACATGTTGTTTATGTCGAAGATGAAGACAAAAAGTCTGTTCTTCTTGATATCCTCACCTCTGAAGATAATGGCCTCACTCTTGTTTTTGTCGAGACCAAGCGTATGGCTGATGCTCTTTGCGACTTTTTGCTTACCCAAAACTTCCATGCAACTGCCATTCACGGTGATCGTACTCAGCGCGAGCGCGAAAGAGCTTTGGAAATGTTTAAATCTGGTCGTTCTCCTGTCATGGTTGCCACTGCCGTTGCTGCTCGTGGTTTGGATATCCCCAACGTTAAGCTCGTTATCAACTATGATCTCCCCACTGATATTGATGATTATGTCCATCGCATTGGCCGTACTGGTCGTGCCGGTAATGTCGGTGTTGCCACTGCTTTCTTTAACCGTAACAATAAGAATGTTGTTCGCGAGCTTATTGAGATCCTTAAGGAGGCCAACCAGGAAGTTCCCAGCTTTTTAGAGTCCATTTCTCGCGAAAGCAGCTATGGTAAGGGCCGAGGCCGCGGCGGATCTAGAATGACCAGCACTCGTGATTTCCGTAAATTCAACGGAGGTCTCGACAAGTATACTTCTAGCATTCACCATGACCGCGTTGACAACTTGTCTCGCGGTAATAATAACAATGGTGGTGGATATTACGGTAACCAGGGATCTGGTTACGGTTATGGCAACGGCTGGTAATTACCTCCGTTGCTAAAAAAAAAAAATTCACACCCTTTTCGCATGATTTTCTTTTTACTATTCTTTTTTTAATTTTCATTATTGCACTACATCTTTTGGTTGATAGAGTTTTACTACTGCATTTTTTATTTTATTTCATGATACCTAGATTTTGATCTATTTTAAATACCCTGATGACATGAACGACTTCTTGATTGCTTTTTAATGACCTGGAAAAAGTTTTTTTTTAATATTTTTTCTCAAAACGTTGAACTTACAACATCACACTGTACAATTAATACCTTTACACTTCTTATACTGTATTTTTTAATGATTTTGACGACGTTTTTTTTATGACTAAAAGTTTTAGATTTTCTGTTTTTTTTTTTTTTTCTGGTTGTTTTTTTATTTGCATTCCTTTTTTAAGCATTTAATGTGCTATTTTATTTTTCTTTGAGTTTTATTTTGTTTGAGCAATGTTGGTGGTGTGCAAATCATTCACTTGAGTTTGTACATGTTTTATATTTTTGTTTTTTTTGGAAAGGATGCAGAATAAAAAAAGAGAAAAGAAGAAACGTGAGCAAAATCTGATCAAGAATTTTCATGTTTTGGGTATATTTTTATTTTTGATGGAATGGTTTTTTAAGAATTGAAATAAAAGAATGGGCTTTGGATAATTTTCGTGACGGTAAAAAGGTTTTTACATATGAGCCATAAAATGTATTGAATATTTTATATTTGAAAGAAAGAATGAAAAAAAAAAGGCTGGAAAGGGTTTTTGATAAGACGATTTATTATAATATATAACTGATAGGTTTAATAAGGAATTATTTGTTGTTTAATATTTATTCTGTGCCAGTACCTGTTTATCTCTGGATCCATTTGAAAAGACGGGCTTGAGTGTAAATGAAATATTGCATAAGTACTGGAACGGTTCCTATTGTAGTATACCGAAAATAAAACGCACACTCATGTTTGTATTGGTGTTTAATAGCCATCGCCCAAGGTATCAACTCGCTTATCTACATGTGAGTCTAGCTTGCTCTTATCAAGCTCCATGTTGGCTTTGAATTGAGATTTGTATTATTTAGATATTCCAAATCCAATCTAATAAAAATGAAATCAAAAACCCGAGTTTGAATTAATATTCAAAATGAAACCTTGCGTGACCCGAGTCGGCAAGAAGTTTTAAAAGATCTTTTGACACTGAAAACGACGCATCAAGGATCTTAATTTGGCCCAAACCGAAACCTTTGCAACAATGACATCAATATCTACCAAATCGATACAAGAAGCGTCAATGTCAAATATAAAATGATAATCATAAAAGCATTCATGAGTCATGACGGACTGATATTAGTAATACGCAATTGAATAAACCTATCTCAATTATTCATGCAATAAATCAATGAATCCCTCTTTTTGTTTCTACCACTGCAACAATTTGATTCGATACCCGTCACCCAGTCAAAAGTAATATTCATCATGTCTTCACGTTCCTTACCTTATATTGAGACTCCTTTGTTGCATTCAATCTATCTCTCGGACATTGCCGGGGCACAGGTATATCTTAAACTAGAAAACACACAGCCTTCTGGCTCTTTCAAGTCCCGAGGCCCCGGATACCTTGTTTACCAAACCGTATGTGGCAATAACCCCGATGTTCCTTTTCCCGCCGGTTTATCGCCAGACGATACTGTTCCCCCCAATCATTTCCACTTTTTTTCGCCATCAGGCGGAAATGCGGGCTGTGCTACTGCCTATGCCGCTCGCCAGTATGGTCAACAGTGCACAGTGTGCCTTCCCAAAATCGCAAACCCGATCATGATTGATAGGATTCGCAAGACTGGTGCTAATGTTGTAGTTCATGGAGACAATGTCGCCGAGTCGATAGAGTACATTCAAGACGTGCTCATTCCCTCCTGCACTTCGGTACCCGTTTATTGTCACCCTTACAATGACAAAATAGTTTGGGACGGAAATTCTACCTTGGTTGACGAGCTTGTCAATCAATTGAGTCCCAACCATGAAAAGGTTGACAGAAATAAAAGCCCAGTCGATAAATCAATTGGTTTTGAGGGATATGAGTCACTTTTGTCTCCAGAAAACTCTTCTCTTTCCATAAATGCATCCACATTCTCCAAATCTTTGAATGGTCCAGCAGCCATACTTTGTTCAGTTGGAGGCGGTGGGCTTTATAACGGAATAGTTCAAGGTATTGTACGCAATGGCTGGTCTTCTACTACTGAGGTTATTGCCGTCGAAACTGAAGGCTGTGCTGCCCTCTATCTCTCTTTAAACTCCATCAAAAACGGAGGTCCTAAAGTCAATACACCAAAGCCAAATACCATTGCCACGACCCTGGCTGCTCCTGATGTTGCCGACCAGTCCATTAAATATGCTATTGGGAACTCTACAAACGATACCAATGATGGGTCTGCAAGATATCCAACTACACACTCCACCATAATCTCAGACAAGGAAGCAGTTCAAGCTTGCGTTAATATTGCGGAGCAACACAAAATGCTGGTCGAACCAGCATGCGGAACTGCACTGGCGCCCATCTACAACGGAACTATCAAACATATGCTTCCTAATTTAAAACCAACTGACAAAGTTATAGTCATTTTGTGTGGTGGTACTGCCATTTCGTTTGATATTTTGAAAAAGTACTGTGAAGAATTTGATATTCCATTTTGAACTGCAACTAGAACCACGGACGATAGAAACGGCCATTTAAGTAGTCAATTGAATCTACTAGCTGTTTATGAAATGGATCCAGAATTGTTTGACTAAGACTTTGGAAATCCCAGAATAAATTAGTGACTAGTTGAGTATTCCATGCAAATATAAATTGTTGAAAACATCAAAATCATATCTCAAAACTCACAAATACACATAAAATTGGCGTAAACTTCTGATCTGGAGCCGTTCAAATCACATGATATTAAACCTAAACCAATATGTAATGTATGTACGGCGCTATCTTTTTTTTTTTTTTTTTTTTTTTTCGTTTTTTTTTGAAAACCTCAAAAATCCTCGAGATAAGAAACTTTTCTTCTTTATTTTTTTTTTTTCTCTGGCTTCAAGTCGTTTTCCGAAAATTCATTTTTCGCGTAAATTGTGCATAATTTTCACTTTTTTTTCCGATTACTTGATCTAGTTTGACATATTTCCAACATGACTGGTCCTCCTCCTTCTGTTTCTGAACTTTTTGATACCATTTTGGTTCTTGATTTTGGTTCTCAGTATTCTCATCTCATTACTCGCCGTCTTCGTGAGTTCAATGTTTATGCTGAGATGCTTCCTTGCACTCAAAAGATTGCTCAGCTTACCTGGAAACCCAAGGGTATCATTCTTTCTGGTAGTCCTTACTCCGTTTACGAAAAGGATGCTCCCCACGTTGACCATGCCATTTTCGATTTGGGTGTTCCTATTCTTGGTATCTGTTACGGTATGCAAGAACTTGCCTGGATTAATGGCAAGGGTGTGACTGCTTCCGACCACCGTGAATACGGCCATGCCACTCTCCACGTTAAGAAGGACGACTGCCCGTTGTTTGCAGGCATTGACAACTTTGAGGTCTGGATGTCGCATGGTGATAAGCTCTCTGCCTTACCCACCGGCTTTGAAATCGTGGCCAACACTGCCAACTCTCCCTATGCTGCCGTTGCTCATGAAAAGGATCTCATTTACGGTATCCAATTCCATCCAGAAGTCACACACACTCAAAAGGGTAAGGAGCTTCTTAAAAATTTTGCAGTCGGCATCTGCAAGTCTAACCAAAATTGGTCTATGGAAAACTTCATTGACACTGAAGTCAAGAGAATTCAAGCCCTTGTTGGTCCCACTGCCGAAGTCATTGGTGCCGTTTCCGGTGGTGTTGACTCTACCGTCGCTTCTGCCATTATGAAAAAGGCTATTGGCGACAGATACCATGCTATTTACGTCGATAACGGTCTCATGCGTCTTTACGAAACCGAAAATGTCAAAAAGGCTTTAGACGCCGGTCTTGGAATTAACTTGACTGTTGTTGATGCCGGTAAGCAATTCCTTGACAAGCTCAAGGGTGTTACTGACCCTGAAAAGAAGAGAAAACTTATTGGCAATACCTTTATTGAAGTTTTCGAGGTTGAGGCCGCCAAAATTAAGCCTGCTGGTGGTGACGAAATTGAGTTCCTTCTCCAAGGCACTCTTTACCCTGACGTTATTGAATCGATTTCTTTCAAGGGTCCCTCCCAAACCATCAAGACTCACCACAATGTTGGTGGTCTTTTGGAAGACATGAAACTCAAACTCATTGAGCCTCTCCGCGAACTTTTCAAGGACGAAGTTCGCCGTCTTGGTGAACTCCTTGGTGTTCCCAAAGATCTTGTTTGGCGTCATCCTTTCCCTGGTCCTGGTCTTGCTATTAGAATCCTTGGTGAGATCAACGAGGCCCAGCTCGAGATTGCTCGCAAAGCCGATCACATCTTTATTGAGGAAATCAAAAAGGCAGGCATTTACAACGAGATTTCTCAAGCTTTTGCCTGTCTTTTACCAGTTCGCTCTGTCGGCGTTATGGGTGACAAGAGAACTTATGAACAAGTCATTGCTCTTAGAGCCATTGAAACCACTGATTTCATGACTGCCGACTGGTACGTCTTCACTGCCCCATTCCTCAAAAACGTTTCCAAGAGAATTGTTAATGAAGTCCAGGGTGTTGCACGTGTTACTTACGATATCACTTCCAAGCCACCTGCCACTGTCGAATGGGAGTAAATGAAATATTAAAAGTGTAGATAGAGTTTTGAATTCTTTTTTTTTTGAAAAAAAGGAAATAATGTTTTGTAGTAATGACTATTCAAATTTGTTTATAAAATTTTTGTATAGATGGGAATTTATAAATAATTAAAATTGATATAATTCAATCATCTGTGAATACATTCTCTTATGACTGTAGCATATACGTAATCGTGATCATGACTTAATGACAAATGGAACTTTTCAGTTGGATGATTCCTTGAATACTTTTCATTAACGATACAAGGTTTTCGAAACCTATCAATATTGACAAGTAGGTTCTTTCGCGAGGGTATCAATAAACTCTCGTCTACACCGTGCTCCGGATCCGTTTCTGATTCATTCCCTTTTCCCGTCACATCCCTCCTTCGGCTTTTGAAATTTTCAGTACCTCCAATTAACGACGGTTTTTGCTCCAATTCGCTTGCCGGTTCCATCTTTTCCAGTCTCTGCTTCAGTGCTGGGTCCAACATATTGGTCTTGTACCAATGATTAAACCGGCAATGAAGCTGGTCGATTGGGTCTAGCGACTTGTAAAGTGCTTCCTTGACGGCCCATCGCGCAGCAAGATACTGTGCAGCCTTCTGAACAGACTCTTGACCGGCTTGGACATTGCAATTACCACCTGCTTTCCCTTTCAAGTTCACACTCTCAGCTTCTGGCAAAGGTTTCTGGAAATGAGTCGAATCGTACAGCTCTTGGAAAGCTGGAAGCTCGTATTTTGGATGCAGCACTCGCTGTGCGAGTCGTGCTACATACTTTGGATGCTTCGTCACCAAAATGGATGCGAACCTGGGAATGTATGCGATATCAGTGCCTAGTCCAAGTATCATTTTTCAGTTCAAACAGTTCAAGCAGCAGATTAATCAGTTTTTTGCCGTAACTGGAATAGACCAATCATGGCCTAGAATCGTCTACCGAAAAAAAAAAAACTTTTGTTTACCGGTTATTGACGGAGTGATTAAAACATGTTTTGCACTTGAAATTGGTCTTGAAAAAGAAATAATCAGGTACCAGTTATACTCGACTGTTTTCAGGTCTACACGTTACCAAATTGTATGTATACTCGTTGAAATTTATCACGATTTTTTCACTTACTTTTCGACCTTTTTAAAAGAAATTACAAACTTTACGAACCGGTTTGGATCGTTTACATAATGGCGTCCTCAGTTCCTGGATCTAGACCTCTTCCCGAGTCCTGCTATGATTTAAACACTTACTGGGGCAGAGTCAAGCATTGTGCAGAGCTCAGTGATCCCAGGTACGTTTTTGAAAAACCAAACCTTTAAAAGTTGAATGTATTAACATGATTTATTTTTTAAGAATGCTCCTGAATACATCGAGCGATATCGATAGAGCAAGAGTTCTGATTTCCGATTACCGAACCGGAAAAGTGCCTGCCCAAATGACGCCAGAGCTATGGCGCGCAAAGCAGGTCTTGGACTCTACATTACACCCAGATACTGGAGAACCAGTCATGCTTCCCTTCCGTATGAGCTCCTACGTCTTGTCAAACCTTGTGGTGACTGTTGGTATGCTTACCCCTAACTTGGGCACTGCTGGAACACTGTTTTGGCAAATCGCGAATCAGAGTTTGAACGTTGCCGTCAATACTGCCAACGCCAACAAATCGCACCCATTGAGTGTCCAACAACTTGCAACCTCCTATCTTTTGGCAGTCTCTGGATCCTGTGGTGTCGCTCTTGGTCTCAACGCTCTGGTCCCACGATTGAAAAACATTTCTGCAAACACTCGTACCATTCTTTCTCGTTTGGTTCCTTTTGCTGCAGTCGTCTGTGCCGGCATTGTCAATGTTGGTTTGATGCGCGGTGAGGAAATCCGTCGTGGTATTTCTGTCTATCATACCAACCCCGAAACTCACGAAACCACAAATTTGGGCTCTTCTAAAACTGCTGCAAAGTATGCCGTTGGCGAAACTGCAATGTCACGTGTCATAAATGCCACACCCATTATGGTCATTCCTCCTTTGGTGCTCGTTGCTTTGCAAAAAAGAGGTCTCAAGGGTGCGTCTAAATTGACAGAGACATTGGCAAATTTGGGTATTATCACAATCACTTCTTTTGCAGTATTGCCATTTGCCTTAGGAATCTTTCCACAAACCAAAAAACTGAATGTTTCTAAACTAGAACCTCAATTCCATAACCTGACAGACGAAAAGGGTCAAAAAATCGACCAAGTTTGGTTCAATAGAGGAATGTGATTTGATTTTTGTTTAATAAAAAAAAAAGCATATATACATATATTTAAAATGTACATACTAATTCAAGAATTCTAGATTTCAATTCTTAGCCACTCATCCGTGAATGTCCAGAGTTTCATAATTAACGAAAGGTAACATTTCAAACCTCCTGAAGTCGCTATTATATTTATTAACTCCATATTTGGCAATGTGATTTCGTTGCAAATGATTCTCTAGGTATGATGATGTCAGATAAGGATATCGCTGAATTCTTTCACGGCGATTGAATTGTGAAAACATGTCTTGATCGTTTGAGCCAATGCTCATTGTAAGATGACCAGCTTGCATATATCGTTTTTTTATATATTGCAAATTAGTCTTTTCACGATTATAATAATACTCAAAGCCGGATTGATGTACTTGATGGCAACTGTTTCGTAGACCTTCGACGTCAATACGGTTTAAAATCTGTGGATAAATTTCAATCTCGGGCGCGTCAAGTTGTCCTCCAGGAGCCCATTGTCGATGCCAACGCGGTATTGGTTTTTGATACATGCTTTCAATGAATTCCAATTCTTCATATGGATGAACTCTAGAATAAGAACCCCCAGAATAAGAAGTCCGGTGATACCATGGTTTATGAAAATGCAGGTTTTCTCCTACCAGCACTTCAGAGGTATATTGCATGTAATCATTACTCGAAATTTTGGGGCATGAACGTTCCCTTTTGATAAGGCTTTCGATATCAAAATAATATGGATGCACAGTTTTGTTATACTCGCTGATGAACAACGTCTTTAGTGTTTTGTGTGAGTGGATAAGACTATGGAAAGATGGTATGAAATCGATTGCAAAAACAGAATTCAACACAGCAGTTTCAAGAGATGCCATCTTCATCAAAGCTGAATATAATAAAGATGTAACCCTGTATAATTCAAAAAGAACGTCAAGGGGACTATCTGAAACGATAAATCCAGGAAGAGAAGAACATGATTTATGTTTAAGTATTGGATGACTCGAAGAAAAGAGAACTGACCACACCATGATCATTTCAGGGCTACGAACCACCAATTCAGTGTCTGAAGGAGAACTCGCTTCCAAATCAGAATGAAGTTTTTTCAAAACAGCTACCAAATCATTGTTTGTTGGCACTGTTGGGAGGTTAGACACATCCAGAGATCCATTCTCAAACAGCTCCCAATGACTTGATAAAAGACTGAAAACTCGTAGCATATTGACTTGCATATCATCAACCAAGGAAAAATACTCGTTCTTCCATCTTCCCGAGACATTTCCTGGGAAATCAAAAAAGCCCATATGGATCTGAATACTTTTTAAGTTAACCAGCTGTTCATGTGTATTCAGGAATGAAAAAAACCCATTGAAGTCGCAGAATTTTACTGAAAGCTTTGTCAAAATGTGAGGGTTGAAAAGCCCTCCAATAACAAAATGGTTACGCGGGACGATGGCATTGAACTCTTTTAAATTTGGGCACTTTGCATACATAAAGTAATCACGACTTGAAGGCTCAGCAGGCGATTCGCTGAAAATATAAACTCGACAGCTAGTTATTTGCGGAAACGAAAGGGTATTCATTGCATATGTGTCTATTAGTCCATCACCCAAGGGTTCCTTATGATTGAATATAACATGACAAGTATCTAGGCCATGAGGAAGATGAGTTAATGCGTCCAATCCCATGTATGCTTTGTCTCGAAACTGAAAAAAATCCAGTACCAGGGTTTTTAACTTTGGAGTCTGGGTATTTAAAGCAATGATTGTGGCTACATAATCTTCATAGTTGACAAACTTGGGTGTCAAAATAAGACTGTTCAGACTGGGTAAAAACGGGAGCTGGGAATCGTGATTAAAATCCTCCAACTTCATTTTAAGGTGAGTCAAAATCTCATGCATTTTGGGAGACGTAAAATTTATAAGTTCAAAGGATGTGTATACAGCCAAAGAATTTATCGCGGGTAATGCAAGCACAAAGTATTTATTTCCATTTGCTGGTTTTGTATTGGGCAATTGAAAGTCATTATGCGTTTCCGCAACAACGAGTTTCGAAACGTTTGGAAAAAAACAAGTACCAAGGTTTTCATACCACTCAATCGGGTGTTGGATATCCTGCAACCCATCTCCAGAGGGACAGTAACACTTTTGATAGCCGATTGTGTTAAGACATAGTGTTTTGATAAGTTTTGTAGGAAAAGTGCTTTTGTGGAGCCATGGCTTTTCGAAAACAGAAAACGGAATTACCCGATAAGTTGGGTCGTTGATGTACACTGTTTTTGCCTCGTCGGCACGTATCTTTTCATCGTCACACACATAAACCTTGGACCAAGAAAGAGGTCGATATGTAGCTCTGGACCCTTTAGAAACCTGTTCCAGCGAAACTAGGTCTACGGCTGCGAGGTATTTAGATAAAGTCCAATGAATTGCAAAGGGGAGTTCATTGAAAGATGACATTAAAGAGTTCAATTAAGACTGTAAATTGGCTGAAATTTAACACAAGTCGAGTGAAGAAAAAGCTGTTTTGAAAAAACGAGCCGCTAAGTATGAGACTATAACAGATTGAATCTAAAAGTTATGGTGAAAGAAACTGTCAGTGATGTATCGAGAACATTTATATTACCGTTCATACATAACAATCCAACAATATTTCCCAAACTCTTAGCCGCTTATCCTCAAATGTCCACAGTTTTAGAATCAACGAAAGGCAAATTCAAACCTTCTGAAGTAACGATTAGATTTATAAACTTCATGTTTGGCAAAGTGATTTTGTTGCAAATGATCCTCTGGGTATGATGATGTCGGATAAGGATATCGTTGAATTTTCATGGCGATCGAATTGTGTGACCATGTCTTGATCTTGTGAGCCAATGCTCATTGTAAGATGTCCAGCTTGCATATATCGTTTGTTTATATATTGCAAATTAGTCTTGTCACTATTATAATAATACTCAAAGCCGGATTGGTGTATCTGAGGGCAACTGTTTTGTAGACCTTTGACGTCAATACGGCTTATGACCTGAGGATATGTGTCAGTATCGAACATGCCGGGTGCAGATATGATAGAATTGTCAAGACATTCCCGCATATTGAGGGTAGATGATGAATGTAAAAAACCATACCTACCGCCGTTTCGATAGATGCTTGGTAAACTCGATCCGCAAGTGGACGGTTCATAAAAGATTTGGCCCTCATACCACGCAGCCAAATTTTCAGGATCCTGAACCTTGAAGCAAGAGAATATGGCTGGAGATAAACTGATACGCATAGTATGGAATTTGCTTTCGCAAAACAGAAAACGGAATTACCCGATAGCTTGGGTCGTTGATACTGTGATTTTGTGTGTCAAGTGTCTAACATATCATTGTCGCACACATAAACCTTTGATCAAGAAAGTGACTGGTGTATAGCTCTAAATTTTTTAGAAACCTTCCTGAACAAAACTAGCATCATGACCGCGTGATATTTAGACAGAGAAACATGAAAGTCAGAATGGGGTTCATTGACAAAAGGTTTAACGCGAATTTAGGCAAGGAAAGCCATATCAAAAAACTCATTTTTTAAAGGATTAGACTTTAACGTCGATTGAACCCTACAATTAATGATTAAAACTGCCAATGTTGACGTTTCATGGATATCGTTTTATTGTCTCAGATTATATCAAACTCTGAGAAACAACTATATACACCACTGAATGCAGAGGTATAGATATAATCTCAACATGGTAAAAATGTTGGTTGCAATGTTGATAAATGAGAAATAATGGCAATAAGTGTATGAAACAAGGTCTAAGTATGAGTTGGAAGTGAGGAAAGCGGCACCGACACAATATTCCGTGATTTGACTTCAAATTGGATGCACGTTGACAGGTAACAAGAAACTTTGTAGTCAAACTAATTCTGATTTTTGATTCAGTTTGCAATCAACAAGTTTCTAAACTTGCTCAATATTCAATGGAGCAGTATTTAATTAAAATCTTGTATTAGATCTAAAGACCAATTATATAAAAAATAGTGAAAAACTAAATACATATTCTAAAGTAATACCATATAGAACAAAATGACCAAAAATAAATCATTTTTTCTGTAAATTTATGTAAAAACCTTTTTGTAAACATGCCAATGTTTAAAACAGTGGTTGATTTACAAATAGTTTTTCCGTCCCCAAATTCGGAGAAACTTGAACAGGTTTTAAATAATACCGCACACATGCACAAAAGAAGGGGAAAAAAACAATCATTCCCAAAACTTCCATTTCAATGATTCAAGTGATGCTCGGTCCATGTTCAAAAACTGACTGGAAGAAACTGGCAAACCAGTAGCAATACCGACTCCAGGACCACCCAAAACAGTTTCAAAGATTTCAAATCCAAACTCTTCAGACTCGAGCAATTGCTTAAATTTTTCGAGGCGTTGTTCAATAGTCCCTTGAGGATTCGCAAGAGAATCGTGGTCATCATGAAGTAAAGTTATGGCACATCCACCGCCTCCAGCACCAGTTAGTTTAGTTTCGCCAATTTTAAGCTCTTCGCCAGCATTCCTGACTTGTTCGAGCTTAGGATGAGAAACACCCAGAGAATATAGCAACCCGTGATTAATTCCAACAAGTTTAAGGAGTCTGTTCAAATAGTCAGATTGTTTAGAATTACTGTATATTTCGGCGGTATTTTCTTCTTCTAAAAATCCCAGCAACTCATAGGCCTCCCTAGTAATTTGTTCAATGCCATTAAGAAGATGCTTTGTGACATCGGGAAACGTTTCCAACTGTTGGCCAACACGGCTGACCATTTCCTTGGTATGGCGAGACTGCTTGGTATTAGTGAGAATAAGTCCAATTTTTGGAAACTGCTTCATCGAAATAAGAGTTGAAGGACGTTGAAAAAGAACGGCTCCACCTCTGCATGCAACGGTATTATCTATTCCTGAGGGGTTTCCATGAAGACATTTTTCACCAATGTAAGCCCATCTGTTGATAATATTATGATTGTTGTTACAAGAATCCAATGTAAAGTTAAAGATATCCGGGAACTTTGATTTAGCATGGGTTGGTGTAGCAGGGGTGAGTGGTGGAGTATTTGAGGAAACACAATCCATCATCTTGACATCATTTTCAGCAAGTCCAGGACTAGTAACTGCTCCACTAATAGTCAAAAATGCAGTAGACAGACAAACAGCAAACGTAGCAGAAGATCCAAGACCAGCACCCACAGGCAGAGTAGATTTGGTAGTGAATGTATATCCAGGAGTCTCTCGGGGACAAATGCTCAAATAGAGATAGAAAAAAGCCAAAAGAGCAGCATGTTGATATGTATCAGTTACTCTGAGAATAATTGGCTGAAGAGCAGCAACTAACTCTTTATTTATTTCCAAATGGAAAAAGTCCAAATTGCTTGCCGCCGGGGCTTGTTGTGGTTCAACATCGGCCGACGTGGGCGGAGTAACGATACCCTGATGCAAATGTTCGCTACTAGGAACGGAAACAAAAGCTGAGGCACAGTTGACAGTGGGTGTTTTTACTTTTTCAACAACTTCCCAAGGAAGATCGTCAATAGCACATTCAAAAACAAGGTTGATATCGGGAAATTCTAGACAAATTTTATGCTCATGGCTTTCTTGATTGGGATGGACCATTAGATAAGTGCGAAGAGACACAGCAGCAGCAATAGCCGGTCTGTCATAAACAGCAGCATGTTCTCCAAAGAGAATAACTTTTCCAGGTGCTGATACAGCAAACTGAGGTAAATAATCGGCAGTCATGATGTATCTGTTTTTGTATTTTATTCTTTTATTTCGACGAGATCAACAATAAAATATGGAATTGATCAACAAACCACCTAATGAATGAAAAACTCGCTGCTTAATCCAACGCCAAAATATATCTAAAAATCCAAAGTATTTAAAAAAAACCAGTGAATGGAAAAAAGAAGCGACAAGGCCAGGAATTTTGGCGTATTTTATATTTGAAAATTGACGAGTTTTTTGACAAGCAGATCGTCACAACGCTCTTTCGGTGTTTATCGCTATGTGACACGTAGTGTAACATGTCACAACCATGTAATGTATTCAGCCGTTTATGATTTTTGATTTTTTTATTTTTTATTTTTTTTCTTCAAAATCAATCAAAACTTTTGTTTTTTTATTTTTTTATTTTTTTTTAAATCAACTCCATTTCTTAACGTGAAAATCCAATCTCAACATGAATTTTTCAGCTTGAAATTTCAGAATCTGTTATGAAAACAGTTGATGAGATTATTTTGATACAACCGTTTTGAACAAAACCACTCAAAACCTCAATCCCATCAATTACTTATAATTGAGCCGATGGTTGATCAAGTCAAATGATTCATTCATATTATTAATGTCTATGAATCCAAACTAACCAATTCGTATTATCATCGTCAGTATCATTTTCAAAACCTCTTTACAATTCTCAATTGATCGTTCGCGATTGTAACGAAACTCAATTTACAGTTATTTGACAGTGTCTTACACACATAACCGAAACAAACCTAATCACTGTTTATTATTTAGATTGCTTTTCGGCTTCTGTATACACTCAAAACCGGGTTTTATCATTAAAAAGTCGCATTTCAATTATAATTAAGGGGAAGAAAAAGAAAGAAAAAAACAAAAAAGCGTCATAATATAGGTACAAAAAATTGTGATGGGAAAACGTGTAAACAATTATACATATATGCATGTCTAAACACAAGAATAGCGAAAAAAACAACTGTTATCAATCTCCTTAAATGTGAATTTTATAAATTCTGTCTTGTACACATTTCTTTTACTCGACAGTAACAGACTTGGCCAAGTTACGAGGATAGTCAACATTATACCCCTTCAACACAGCAAGCCAGTAAGACATGAGTTGGAGTGGGATCACATTTAAAAGACCTTGCAGACAGTCGACTGTGGCTGGAACTTCAAGCGTCTTCAGATGCGATCCAAATTTGTCGCCCTTGTTACAAATGATCAAAGGAATACCGCTGCGTGCAGTAACTTGTTCGATTGCTGATGAAACCTTTGGAAACAAGGAATCTCGTGTGGCCATAATGATAATAGGAAGATCTTTGTCAACAAGAGCTAAGACACCATGTTTAAGTTCACCGGCCAAAACACCTTCAGAGTGCATATATGAAATTTCCTTAATCTTGAGAGCTCCCTCCAAAGCGGTAGCAAACTGGTATCCACGACCAAGAAGCAATAACGATTTTTGATCGTTGAACTTGGATTCACACATTTCTTTGATAGAATCATTAAGGTTAAGAACCTCTTGAATTTGAGAAGAGATGCTCTTAAGACCTTGGATGATTTCTCTACGGCGTTCAACCATAGATACCCGGTCATCTGAAAGGGAAAGTGCCATAAGAACAAGGGCAATGTATTGAGAAGTGTAGGCCTTGGTAGAAGCAACGCCAACTTCGGGACCAGCGTTAATGTGGACACCGCAGTGGGTTTGGCGGGAAATGCTGGAACCGACAGAGTTGACGATACCGACAGTAAGAGCGCCTCGCTCCAAACAGTAGCCCAAAGCATTCATAGTATCGGCAGTCTCACCGGATTGAGAAACAAAGACACAAGTGTCGTCTCTAAAGACTGGAGATTTGCGGTCCAAAAAGTCGGATGCCAATTCAACCGACACTGGGATTTCCGTCAGCTCTTCAAAAATGGAACGAGTGGCCAGACAGGAGTGGTATGATGTACCGCATGCAATCATGATGATTCGGCGGCATCTTCGAATTGTAGTCAACCAGGAACGTAAACCACCAAGTTGGACAGTGTTGTTTTCGAAATCAATACGGCCACGCATGGTGTTAATAACAGACTCGGGCTGTTCAAAAATTTCCTTTTGCATAAAGTGTTCAAACTTGCCCTTCATGATTTGCTTGAGTTCGATTTCCAGAGTCTCGATCGATCGGATGGGCTTATCGTCATCGTTACGTCTGACACGGTGGATGTGGAGCTCACCATCATAAATGTGAGCAATATCATCGTCCTCCAAAAATAATACCTTTCTAGTGTGTTCGACAACAGCAGCAGGATCTGACGCCAAAAAGAACTCAATAGGAAGGGGTTGATCGTCCTCAGAAAGGAAAGCGCGGGACTGTGAGTGACGTAAGTTTTCGTTAAGGGGTCTTCCTGGAACACCAAGTGTGTTGCCGGAATTGTTGCGACCATTGGCTAAATCAGCACTCAATAAGGTGCCGCTGTTGGGTAAACCAGCATTCAATGAAGATGTACGGATTGGTTCTGTGGCAGTAAAGACAGAGGAGGAATTGTTATCAGATCCATCGCCGAATTCGACATCGACAAAGTCGACCTTGAGCTTCTTTTCAGTCTTGACACCGACCAAAAGGGGTGAACCCTTCTTAGTAGCAACAAGTTCATGTGGATAGTGGGTAGATTTGATAATCAAACCATATGCGCCTTCCAACTCCTTAACAACAAGTTTCAAAAGTTGGGAAAAGTCAATGTGGTCAGTAGTGTCATAAATAAACTTGGTGAGTTTTGCAATAGCCTCGGTGTCAGTTTCAGACTCAAAAAGGTATCCTTTTGATTCTAAAAAGGCCTTGATTTCTTTGTAGTTTGTAATAATACCGTTATGGACAACGTCGAATTCGTCATTAATGTCACTGCGCTGGGGATGGCAGTTAATAGTCTTGGGTTCGCCATGAGTGGCCCATCGAGTATGAGCAATGCCGACGTGGTTTTCAAGGATTTCAGTCTTGTCAGGGTTGGCCTCGTCAATTGTGTCCCTGAGAGCCTTGACCTTGCCGACTTGGCGGAAGGTGAGGACTTCACGCTGTTGAGAAGAAGGGGAGATGACCTTGCCATCAACAGCAAGACCAGCAGAGTCGTAGCCTCGGTATTCTTGACGTTGGAGACCTTCGATCAAAGTGTTGAGGATTTCACCTCTGCTCTTAGGAACAAGATAGTTCAAATAACCAAAGATACCGCACATTATGATAACGTGATAAAATAAATTATGATCTAATAGTACAGAATTTGAGATAATGATAATAATTATTATTAATAAATAATATAAATTTGGATTGTTTGAATTAAAAACTAAACCAAAAGGAAAAAAAAAAAAAAAAAACACTCCAAAAAAAAAGGGATGAAAGCGAGTTTTTATACTTGTCGAAAAAAACAAACAGACTTGACACAAATAACCTCTATTTTTAGCCACATAGGATCTAGTACATCTTACGGTGGGTGTCCGAGTGGCTGGTTTTGACATGATCAGTCATCACCACATGCAAAAACAGTAATCTGCATAAAAGATTCGGGTCTTGACGTCGGGTCAAGGCTTTGCAACTCGAGGAATTCGTTAATAATAGCTATTGTCTTCTTGACCAGATACTAAAAGATCGCGTTGTTCCTTTTGTTTACGTTTCTTTTTTTCTTTTCGTTGAAGCCGTTTTTCTTCTTCTCGTGCCAATTCCAACAATTGCTGTTCTCGACTTCGTTCACGATGATGATGATGATGAGATTGCGGCTGTTGCTTGTAGATTTGGTAATCGCTGTCTCCTCGTTTCATCTCTTGACGCTCTTTTTCCCGTAACAACTTTTGCTGTGCTACTTTCACTTGTTTTTGAAGCTTGATGAAAAACATATCATTATGTGCCCCTTCATAACCAACACCAAACCCTTCACCGCCTGCTTCTATCGCAGCTTCTTCATCACTAGCAGTGATAGGTCCGTCAGATACATCTTTCTTGTTGCCCTTACCACTTCCAACCTCATCCAAAAAAGTCATCAAGGACGACAAGGTGCCTGGTGCTTGTGGAGATATACCTCTATTGTTGGCTCCATCCATATCACTGTTGAAAAGAACAGGCTGTGGTTGTGGAGCATAGATACCAGGCATTGTTTCATACCCGGCTCCATCATATTCATCGTATCCGTATCCACCCATCGGCATCATCATGTTGGGGTAGTCAACTGGTACAGGCTGACTACTTCCAAGTGACCCATAACCAGGTGCCACCATATATGGATAACCTGTGGGTCCTGGCATACTAGTTCCATATGGCAAGTATTGTGGATTGTACGGCTGAAGAGGCTCGTAGTCGACGTCATTGTGAAGAGTACCATTACTCTTATTGGTCTTGTTACTTCCACCACTCTTTCTTCGACGACTGCCCTCAAGTGGGGTCGTGATCGTAGTAGAAGAGGAAGATCCTTGGCCCGTAGCATTTGCACCTGTATTCGTCGTTTCAGTTGATGAAGATACTGTTCGTTGATGTACAGAAGGAACCGATAAATGAGGTGGCATTGCGTAAATAAGAGGAGCAGGTTGGCCCCAAACAGTCATGTTGTCAAGCATATCTTGGTGCTGGGCCTGACCAGAGCTATGAACCCGGTATGGAACAGAAGGATCCGGAGGATACCCGTAAACCATGGGCCCTGGCGACATTGTATAGTATGGCATAACAGGTTCAACGTATTCGCCATATGGATATTGGCCTGTCGGATACATGCCGTCTACTTCGTATTGTGGATATTCAGCTGCTTCAATGTATGGCGCACCAGATGCAGTTCTAGTCCGCCGGTGGCTGTGACTAGTTCCACCACTAGACTTTCTTGAGCCGCTGCTGACTCTGCGGCCACTAGAAGTTCTTCGCCTTGGCTGTTGAGACTTGTCTTTGGACCCGGACTTAGCCTCTCCAAGTGACGATCTTTTGCTTTTATCGCTATGTCTCTTTGATTTGGAAGGCGGCGCAAGTGCTTCAATAGGAACCGGTTTATATGAATCATTATCCTCGTCGTCGCTATTACCTTGCCCATTACGCCCATCACTTTCAAGACCAGAGTACCGACCCGACAATCTCTTTCCTCGAGAACTGCGTCGTTTCGAACGTTTTGATTCCAAGAGCTCTTCCAATTTGGCAGTGTCGGGACTATTGTGGGCTCCAAATCCTACTTCTACCAAACTTTCATTATCGCTGTCATTGTGATGTACATGCTTTCGATCGTTTTCAGATTCACGTTTTTCGTGGCGTTGTTTCTCAGCCTTATGGATTGATTCCCGGGTTGGCGTTTTAGATCTATCGTCTTCCTCATCGCTAAATTCAATTGGCTTTTCGGGCGAAAGACCACTGTCGTTAGCCTCATTATCCATATATGCAGAATTTCTTGGGGTTTCTTCTGCACCAGTAGCAGGCTGTAATTTGAGATTGTGTTGACTGACCATAGATGGCATATTATCTTCATCTTCTTCAATATCGTTATATCGTTCATCTGTATCGTTATCAATATTATCGATCGGATGACTAACACTAGAGACTCTAGGCACCTTGGGCTTTTGGTACAAGTGGTCAACAAGATCAACTTCAACCGACGGGTTGTGACGGTGATTATATTGCTTCTTTTTCGACAACGGAGTACCAGTAAAAGACATGGATTGCGACTCATTTTGGCCAGAATTTCGCTCGGGTAATGCACCCTCATGTTGAGCATCTGCTTTTCGCTGCTCATCTTCTTCGCTGCTAATCAAATGCTTTTCGCTATCCAAAAAGTACTGATCATACAACCGGACAGTATCACTTTTTGACTTCTTTTTCGTCTTGTTTCCATTGGCCTTGACAGCTTCATTAGTAAGTATGCGGTCATGCAATTTGTTATGCTTGATGCTGGAGGTCGAGTAAGAGGTATTGGGATGGCTGCTAGGCTGGCTCAAACTCATACTACTCAAACTCTTGTCATTAGCAAAAAGTGGTGGCACAGAGGAAGACGAAAAGTGGCCAGTTGAATATTGGAGATCAGAATACGATTGAGAATGCAATAGCGGCTGAGAAAATTCAGTTTGGTGTGGAGATGCCAAAGAAATAGAGTTGGGCTGAGAATAAGAATGTGTCAAGGAAGATGATGAGTGGTTGGGTAATGGGGGAGGAGCAAGAGATGAATTCTTGCAAGAATTGGAACCAGCAAATTTAT
This sequence comes from Magnusiomyces suaveolens, assembly GCA_900642975.1. NCBI lineage: Eukaryota > Fungi > Ascomycota > Dipodascomycetes > Dipodascales > Dipodascaceae > Magnusiomyces > Magnusiomyces suaveolens. The sequence goes on from CAAAMA010000004.1 coordinate 147,328, forward strand.
CAAGATTATCTTTATCGGCTGGAACAGTGCTGTTTTCGGGCGAAGTTGCCGTTGCAAGATGCAAAAACGAAAGCGGGATTATGTTGCTAGTGAACCCTGTATCGACACTGGCATTGGGATCTGTTGCAACAGAAGATTGTGCGAGATTGCTCGAGCTGTGGTGGTTGCGATCAACGCTCTTGGAAAACTTTGTGAGAGGGCTAGAAGATGTGATCGGTGGAGTATGGATCTTAAATTTGGTGTCGTTTGTCCCTTCTTCATCTGGTAACATTTCAGGAGGAGGGTGCTCACGGCTTTGGCGACGGCGGCGGGCAGATTCTAGACCATCGTCGTTTTTAACGATGCTATTGGGTTCATGTTGATTACCGACATCCTTTTCGTCAATAATTTGGGAATGAGAAGACTTACCAAACTGTCCAAGTGATTGTGCAGATGGTGCGGGGTATTGTGTAGCAGGATTTTGCATATCTTTAGAAACAAATAAAGAATTAGGTGTATCATTTTGTTGTCGAGAACCCTTCTGTTCAGCATCGAGAACAACTATTTCACCTTGTGTTGGCTCTTTTGTGTCTCTGGATGTATTTGTATTAGTGATTTCCAAATCCTTATCAACTATTTTACCATGATTTGTTGATTTAGTCGTCCTCAAATTTTCCTTTTCCTTTTCAAAAAGTTCAGCACGGTTTTGTAAACTTTCCTCGTTATCATTTTTACCAAAAAGTAAAAATCCAAAACTCTTTGATCGTTTGCGGCCTTCGGTTTTCTTCTTTTTCTTTTCAGCCTTTTCCAGTTCCTTTTGCTGCTGCTTTTCACGTTGGCGGGCCTCGAAAATTGCCTGTCGTTCTTCCCAACGCTTTGTAAAGTTTTCGCTTTGCTCTTTGGCTTCGCGCTCTTTGGCAATCTTCTTTTGTTTCTTCTTTTCCTTGCGAGAAAGCTTTTCGAATTCAGCCGAGTCAGTGATTAAAGGTGACGCAGCAGGTGCAGAAAGAAAAGGGCGGAGAAAACCGGACGACCGGCGTCTTTCCTTTTTGGAACTAGAAGATTTGGAATTGAAAGATGATGTGGTATTGGCTTTGGTATCATCGTAATCCGTAGTGAATTCAGAATTTGATTTTCTGATTTTTTCCGTGACAATTGGATGTAACGAATAATCATTTGAAAACCGTTTATTGGAAGAGACAGCAGTGTTTATAATGTTGGCACGAGTATTGGAAATAGTGGTTTCGTCGAGCAAATTGGACATACTCGCAGAAGAATTGGTTGCTGCAGTTTTCAAAGGAGCTGTAGTATCATTTTCCTTCGCAGGAGGAAGTGTAGACACAAGACCTGTTGCTTTCATTTTGGAATCATTGGCAAAATTATTATCTTTGGAAGCGTTAACACCTGTAGCAGTTTGAGTTTCAGAAGACACAGTAGGATTTTCTTTAGACTCTGGATTTTGCCTTTTGGCGCCATCTTTGGTAGAAGAAACGTCTGTGTCAGCTTTAACTTCCTTGCCTTTGTTATCCTTATTGCCAGGTTGATTGTTTTTGTTGTTGGCAAGATAAAGGTTGTAGTAATCAACATTCTTGCTGCTCGCTTCGGCGACAGATGCCATCAACAACTCTTGACGAATGCGCTGATCTTCCTCCATCTTGCGCTTCATTTCCATCTTTCGCTTCATCTTTTTGGTCTTGGACTTTTCCTGCGCAATCATCTCGCGAAGGCGATGTATATCGCGTTCACTCATTGCCTGTAAAACAGTTTGTTGCTGCTCAGGGTTGAGTTTCTGATATCTGAGACTCATATCGTCAATATAAGATCCATTGAAAGGATACGCAGACTGAGAGTTGTCGTCAGTATAGTCCTCCCACTCGCCGCTATCGTCGTTGTAACTTGGGTTACGAATGAAGCGCTGAGGAGTGCTGAGATTAGACCGGTTACCACCATCGCTTCTGTCACTACCAAACCTTGCATAGTTTCCGTTGCCGAATGTGCCTACAGACATAGGAGTAGCAGTGCTTCGGTCGTAGTCAGACGGAGCATAAGCTCCACGAGCATTAGGACTTGTAGGGTTGGCAATGTAGAACTGTTCATCGGGACTTTTTTCGACAGGATCCATTCCATAGTCACTAATGCTCTTCAACGAAATGGGGCGCGGGGCCGGTTTGTACGAGCACTTGCGAGTATACTGCTTGGTATCATTAGCCAAATAGTTTTGGACATTGCTAGCCATGACGCTGCCGATAGAAGGGAGCCGGCGAAGATGCTCTTGGTTTTGGTTTGAGGAATACATTGGGGCATGCTGGTACCCATTTTGATATCCGGTCTGGTAATTATATTGATATCCGTTTCCAGTAACGCCGTTGGGTTGGCCATGCATTTGGGAATACAGCTGGCTAGATAGGGAAGAGGAGGAAGCAAGTGGCTCACCCGTGTTTGCAGAATAGTTTCTGGCATCATCAACCGTGCCATTAGTGCTGCTGCTTGTAAAACTTTCGGATCTAGAGTTGTCAGGACGAGTAATTGTAGAAGAAGACAAAGCATAGGCAGAGGACTTTGAAGGATTGCCTTGCATCATGGCATTTGTTCCATCATTATGCAATGTTGGGCCCACAGAGGTGTTGACGCCAGTATATTTTTGGTTATGGTTACTAGGATGGTATTGCTTGGATCTATCGGGCATGATTGAAAATCCACGATACTCTTCAAGCGGCTGCTGGATTGGTGCATCAAACGAATAGGAGTGAGCAATTGTGGGAACTGAGCTAGAGAGAGAAGGCAGAGAAACTGAAGCAGAAACAGGAACATGCTGGTGTTGGTTTTGGTGGTAGAGACCAGGTTGTTGTTGCTCACCTTTGCGGCTTGGATCTTGTGAATTTTGCAAGGCATTTGAAGGATGCGGCATGTCCCCAAGAGCTCCGATAGTCGAGCTGCGAACTGTTGCAGTACGAAGGATGGAAGAGTTCGATCCATTAGCCAATGAACGAGCGGATCTGTTATAAAATCCCTCGCCGTAGTTATATAGTGCTTGCTGGTTATTAAAGTTTGCAGGATCAGAAGGAAGGTTTTCAGCTGCCTCATAGGAGTTGGGACTCGACGAAGGAACTGGTGATTGTAAGACAACACGTCGATACGACCCATGCTTGTGGCTGCGGCCAGATCTGTGAACACGTTTACTGCGACCCGTTGCGGAAGAAACATTAGATGAGACACCAGAAACGGTTGAAAGACCTGAGACAGCCGAAGAGCTTGAAATAACCGAGATGATACTGTTTGTGCGGGTCAAAAGGTTTTCACCACTTTTAGAGAACTGGCCGTGACGCAAACGTGGAGACTTTGCAAGCCTTGGTGATGCACGATGGATTCGTGGAGACTTGTGTGGTGAGTGAAGCGATGAAGAGGTTGAAGAATTATGAGTTGGTAGTGCAAAAACAAGGGGAGAAACTGAAGCATCGGAAGGAACTTCTTCGACCGGCTCCAAGGGCCGGAAAAAGGCCATTGGATAAGGTAACGCAGATTTAGTTTGTTGTTCTTGTTCCTGTCGCTGTTGCTGAATGGAATACTCCTTTTCTTGTTGCAACCTGAATTGTTCTTCTTCCAATTTCTTTTGTGCCTCCTTGAGTTCAATGTGTTTACGCTTTTGTTCTTCAGCAGCCGACTTTTCCTTCATTTTGCGTTCCCGCTCTACCTTTTGCTGGATTTCAAGCTGCTGCTGCTGCTTTTGAAGACGCTGTAATTGGGTATCCTGTTGCTGTAAACTTGGAGGTGGCAGAGGAGGATATGAGGGTTGTTTCAAGTCATTGGATGTTACAGATTCAGAAGTTTGTAAATTGTTTTCATCTGTAAATGTATTTGTATAATGACTTGCGTCTTTTTGAACAGGATTTTCGCCGTTAGTTTGTTCAGAAGCTTTTCCCTCGTTAGATTGCAACAAATCTTGTTCAGTGCCTCGAATCAGACTAACAGGTCTAGGTACGGTTGAAGAATTGATTACAGAAGCTACAGTGGCATCGTCCATAGTCAAACTAGATCTGTTGTGTTTGTGAGACGGTCCATGGGCAGCCGATGGTTTATTGAAAACAATGATATTGTTGTCAAGGTTGTCATTCGAATCGTTGTAGCTTTCATAACTATACCCAATAGGACCCAGTTTGGTAGATCCAGTGAGTTTTCGACGGCGGCCCACGCCAGAAATGGTTTTGTTACGAAACGATTTTCTGTGTTGGGGAGGGGCCAGAGCCTCTGCAGTGACTGGAGTAGGAGATTCTGGATGCGATGAAGGAGAACTTTTGGAAGACTTTGAGCTAAACAAACCAAAAGAAAGACGAGACATGATACTCGAAGAAGACTTGGTGTGTTGGTGTGATTGGTGAGTTGCTGTAGCTGGAGTGCTTGGATTAGAACGAGTGGTATTTGCAAAAGTCTCAACGTTTTGTGGCGAAACTGATGATTTGTTTGAATCTGTGGGTATTTCAACACTATCATTCTGGCGAGGAGTTTCTGGGTGTCCATTCAAAGTGACTTGGGCAGAGGGTAGAGAGGATGGAGACTTTTTGTTGCGAGAAGCAATAGAAGAAGAGCTGATGGGAGTTTGAGTCTCAATAGTATTGCTTCGGGCGGTTGTTGGGGTGATTGTAGCGAGAGTATCATTAATTGAAGAAGAAGTAGCAGGTGTGTTTGGAATAATATTTTCAGCGGTTGTAGTTGGAGTGAGAATATTTTGGCTGAGCCGGGATGGATTTTGGATGGCGGTGCCATTATTTGAGGCAAAGCTGTGATCATTGTCAGTTACGGGGCTATCCATTTTGCTTGTGAGAGCAGGAGACTCAGGAATGGCTTCAAGACGAGAGGTAAAGTAGGAACCGTACTGTGGATAGGGTGGGTAAACTTGAGGAGCGTCAAATTGAGTTTCATTGTCGCGGGCTAGATCTTCATAGTGTCTTTGAGCAAGCTGTTGCATTTCTTGCGCGCTCATGCATACGGTATCGTCGTAGGTATCATGGTAATCATCATAACGAGCGTCTATATCGCTACTTGGACTTGAGCTTTCGAAACCATCCAAAGAGTCGCTTCTGTCCTGGGAAGGGTTGCCATCAATTTTGGTAGTATCGTTGGCAGTGGTATTGCTATTGCTATCATCCAAATGAATACCAAGAGCGTTGGATCTTTTGGGTTTATTTTTATTCAAAGCCTCTGTGGTGTCATCATCCGATTCAGCAAAGATGGCATTGTTTCGAGAAGAGAATTCTCTAATTTCGATATCAGGTTCGGTAGAATCAGCGCTGGCCGGGTTAGAAAGTGAAGTAGATGTGAATGAACTTTTAAAAGGAACTGAGGTATTTGGATCAAGATAAGATTTAGTGAGAGAATTAGAGTTTTCGAAAACGGTTTGATCTTGGTTAAAATGGGATGGGGGTGGTTGAGAGTCTTGGAATTCTTCTTCTTCTTCTTCTTCTGCAATAGAATCTGTAGTTGTATTGTTTTGGGGAAAGTCAATGCCAAAAGCGGATGTGTGTTGTTCCAGACTGGAGGTGCTGGTTCTATAAGGTGTGGTTAGTGTGGAAACCAAAGATAAAAATAAACAATTTGAAAAAAAAGAAATGAAAACAACAATTGATTGAAAATCAAAAACAATTGAGTGAAACAATGATGAAATAATAATTGTAAAATGGAAAAATAAAGAAAATAAAAATAAAAATAAAAAAAGAATAAAAATAAAAATAAAAATAACAATAAAAAAACATACCCATTTCTGACTTGTAGCTTGAGTCCGTTTTTAGCACTGTCATTATAAAAATCAGAAGTAGCATAATGTTTGAGTTGGGGAAAACTGCTGAGATCTACAACGTTATCTTTTTCAGATGCTAATGAGACAATATCCGCATGGAAACTCTCAGTTTGTGTCACAATAGGACTGTAGATGTAACTTGAGTTGTAGTGAGGATCTAGCGGTGGAATTACAATTGATTTTTTTGAATCCGAGTTGAATTTGCTAGAGGGAAGGTCTTTGAGAGAAGAAATGCTGCGACGAACAAGATTATTTTGGCTAGACGATGAATCTTTGAGAAGAGCCATACGAGAAGACTGAGAGTCAAATGGATTTGGATCAGAGTTGTTTGTAGGAGTGGATAGAACGGATATTATAGACTGGGATCCGTCATAGAGATGGAGGTCATGGGGAAGTTGTGATTCGTTTGGTCGAATGGCATTGGGTTGAATAATGGTTGGTATAGATGATTGAACTTCCTGAGACTGAGAAGAGATATTATCTGAAAAGGATACAGAAGGTTTTTTTGGTTTAGTTCGATAACGGGACTTTACTTGAGGAGGGTTTTGATGATTTTGAGAGGAGTTGAGAGGTTTTAGGGAAGAGAGATTAAGGTCAGACTTTGAAGGAACTGGTGGCCGAGAGTAGTATACATGGTCATATGAATAGTCAGTGTCTCTATTTGCGAGATATATTTCGTGAAGAGGAGGAGGATCGGATGAAATAAAGTGGTTTGAAGTGTAAGTTGTGAAAATGTCGCGATGGATGTGTTTTCTAACGTAGAGCAACTTGGAGGCGATGTCTGGATCAGAAGGTGAGCTGACTGCGGAGGCGCTTTGCTTGAGGATTTTGTCACCACGAAGAGCTAGATCAAAGTCTGCGACGGATTGAGGATTTGGATTTTGAGGGATGATTTTGATGTTTGATTGGAGAATGAGGTCGTTTATTTCGCCATCGAGCTGCGAAAGCATCAAAAGTGTGTTTTTGACGGTATCATTGACGGGGATTTGAGTAGGAGCCGGTTGGATTGATAATTCTGTTCGGGTTTGTTTAACAGCGACCTGAGAGGTGCTGTTTCCCATTGTGATGGTGGCAAATTTATGGGATGAAGTGGTTGATTAGAATATTGAATTTGAAAAAAAAAAAAAAAAAAAAGAGGTTGGAGAAAAAAAAAAAAAAAAAAAAAAAAGAAAAGGCTGGTTGGAATTGTAATGTTGCACAGAACCAGCCATCAAAAAAAGTGCAACCGAGTTGGTTTAGCGATAATTTAGGTTAAATTAATAGATTATTTATGAAACAATTATTAAAATAATAATTGCTTTATAAATATAAAATTAATATTTTAATGAAATACAAAGCACATGATTATTGAAATAATCGTGATTTTCACGTGGTTTAAAATATTGTATTGATTTAACTCTTGTAATCTTGTATATCATGGCAATGCAATGAAATTTGTAATTAGCTCTCATAAGATCCACATCTCCAACGCTGTATTACACATTCTGTCACAGAAATTGTCATTTCCATTTTTATTTACTAAATTTATTAATCAATTACCCAATTAATAACCAAATCCATTAATATTCATGAATTTTGCCATTTCGTCACTGATTAACTGCACTAAAACTTGATTTTGCCTTGTTTTTGCGGACACCGCCGTGTCGCAACGCCAACTCCTGCACTTAACGATCATTTTGTCGCGAGGCTGTCAACTCTTGCACTTAACGATCATTTTGGCTCAGAATCAATTTGCGCAGGCTTTGTTGCGCTTTCATTGGTTTTCATATTTGGCAAATTCTTCAATTGATAAAAAAAAAACACACACACAATAATAATGACGTTTCTTATCATTGAATTTTGTGACTATATAAACAGGAAACTTTTCCTGGTTTCAGATTTCTTTTTTTCTCCAAAAAACCATCAACTCTAGCAAATTCTCATAATGTCCTTTACAGATAGATTCCCTTCTAAAAACCTCGAAATCATCTCTGCTCCATTTTCTGGAGGCCAACCTCGTGGCGGCGTCGATGATGGTCCTCAAGCTTTGATGGATGCTGGCCTTGTCGAGACTCTGTCAGGTCTCGGCTGGAACGTTGAATTTAATGGTCACAACTCCTTTGTCAAGCCTTCCAACGATATCCCTATTGGAAACGTAAAGAACCCTCGTTACGTCTCTGAAACTTCTAAAACCATTTACAATCAAGTGTCTGCTGCCGCAAAGGCTGGAAAGTTTCCGTTAACAATCGGCGGTGACCATTCCGTTGCCATTGGAACAATCGCTGGTGTCCAAGCACAGTATCCAGACGCTTGCGTCATTTGGATCGATGCCCATGCCGATATCAACACACCTCAAGCCTCAGAGTCTGGTAATCTCCACGGATGCCCCGTCGCCTTTCCTCTCGGCCTGGATACTCCTCTTGAAAGCTCCAATCCTGAAGAAGCAAACCTCTTTGACTGGGTCCCTCATTGCTTGGATACGTCGCGTCTGGCTTATATTGCCCTACGCGATTTAGATGATTATGAAAAAAAACTCATTAAAGAGAAACACATTACAGCCTACACAATGTACCACGTTGACAAGTACGGCATCTCCAAGGTCGTCGAGATGGCTCTTCAGTCAGTCAACCCTCACAACAAGCGTCCAATCCATCTTTCCTTTGATATCGATGCCCTTGACCCTGTCTATGCTCCTGCTACCGGCACTGCTGTCCGTGGCGGTCTCACCTGGAGAGAAGCTTGTTACATCTGTGAAGCCCTTGCCGATACAAACAACCTGGTCGCTATGGACCTGGTCGAAGTCAACCCTCATTTGGGCAGCCACGAAGATGCTGGCCATCTCACCGTTTCTTCTGGAATCAGTCTTCTCAAGTGCGCGCTGGGTGACGTTTTGCTTTAATATTCGTTTTGAAAAAAAAAAACAACCTTGCTGTAATTTATTATGTATTATTATTAAATATTTGATTCTGGTTTACTATTTTTCTTATTATCATTACTAAATTTAATTCTGGTCGATTAATAATATTATCATCATTTTGCTGGCAAAAAAAAAAAAAAACACTAATTCATGCAAACATCTTTTACTGCAATGATCTTCCCAAATTCCACACAATTTCAAACACTCCGCTAGGGCTAGGTCTCCTTTCCATCTTTTCTGGTCTCCAAAATGCAGTCGGTACCGTTGAAATCGGTTCAAATGCTGGGTTTGTTTAGTTTTGGTGCTAGTCTTTTTTTTCATGTCGCTATTTTTGACATCATTGCAAAGTTGCAACATTTCAACAATGCAACAGTATCCTTTTCGGAAAATGCAACACTAAACACCCAATACCTTTTCCAATTCGCCAATACTCTTTACATTTTGTATTGTCTCGGGCCATAACTGTCTACCGACGGTTAGCCCAACCTGTAGCCATTCCAAGTACGCTGTGTTGGCAGAAACATCTCTATCACAAGCCCAACCTTCGGCTGCTACAATCTTTTGTTCCCGTTCGCTCAGCTGCTTGCCTTTGCGTCGTTTGAATGAAGGAATCGTGCCAGCAGATTTGGGTATCCATCGAGGTTTACATGCCTGTTCAAAATGGTATCTTGTCAATGGGTTGAATAACCACTCACTTGATATGCCAATATGTCGTGAAGCGGTGAATGTAGCGTCGTGGATTTTCTCTTTATCTTCACATTGCATTGGCAAACCAAGCATCCCAGATAAATGGGAAAATACGCCAGTAGAAACTGCTCCATCCGAGTAACCGCCTTCCATCACTGAAATTATTTTGGCGGCCTCGTGCCGTCCATACCTTTCTTGCCCTTTCAAGTTCTCGTACTCCCCTACTTCCATACTCCATTTATGTCTGAGTGAGAGTTTGTTGACAACGTCCTGTGTAAACTGCTGATAAAAGCTCGTGGGAACATAAACTCCGTGACGCCTCATGCTTTCTGTCTCATTTTGGGACGCATCGAAACCAGCAGAAATGACTACAAGCGGTTTGAAAACCCTTTTACCCTGCTGGGTGCCATCATTACTCAAACCTGCCGACTTTTGCTTGGAATCACTGCTTCCTTGCACAAAATACTCGCGCCTTGATCGCTCCAGAAACTCGCTTGCCTTTTCAATCAGCATTATGTATTTGGAATCATACAGCTTGCTAAACTCTTGCTCGCTCGTAAACTTTTCCAAATGTATGTTCCATATACACACCCCATGAGCATCGACACACACTGACGCGTCACGTATTTTCGACGCGCTCGCGTACCCCGCCTCTGTTGGAAACGAATTGATGTCATGAAGCGAAAAGTATCCAATGTGAGGCGAATCGCCAGCCTTTTGCTGCCCGTCTGGTCCTTCTGTTTCGTCGTCAAACCCGGCCAGTTGCCAGCAAATATCCTGTGTTCCGTCGCCGTGGTGCAAATCGAAATCCAAAATAACGGCGTGTGTGATGCCATAGTTTTGTGTAGCGTACTGGACTGCGATATGTGCGTTATTTAGCAAACAAAACCCAGAAGGGTCTTGCTGACGACAATGATGGCCGGGCGGCCGGCATGCCACAAACACACGGTCGTGTAGTACATCGTTCTTTGTTGGTGATGGACAGTAAGGCGCGCGGCTAGTTGTGTGCCGATCTTGTTTACTTGGAAAATGTGGTAAGTACAGCTTGTCAATTGCTAGTTCAATCGCTCCAATACTTCCTTCCAGTGCATTCATAGTTCCACGGCCCATATACATGTCGTTGTATGGCCATTTTTTAGGGACCTCAATCTCTTGATTCTGCAGCTTTTCGTCTATTCCTTGGCTAATCTCATACAGTTGTCTTACCCACTCTTTACCGTGGACCTTTGTAACATGCGGACAATCACAAAGGCTGGCCAAACGGTTTGATGACATTACCCAAAGGTCGCTGTCTGGGTCATTGACGAGAAAAAAAGTGCCATCGGCGCCTGCTTGCCTCTTGACAACGCATGGCAGTTGTGTACCTTTATTGGTTCGGTGAGCTAACGATATGGCGGCCCCTACTCCAACTGACGCCGCCAAAAGTCGGTGGGGGCGCTCGACAATGGAGGCCTTATATGTTTCGGTTGTCCAGGTTCTGGAAAAGACGTGTTTGTATGAAGTGTCTGACAAAATCACCAAGGCAGACGTTGGCGGCGGTACAGCCTGCGCTTTTGGACTTATTGTAATATTTTCAAATTGGTTATAAAAATCAATCAGATTAGAATCCATAGGCGGTTGCACATCATTAATATCTTGTGCTTGCTGCAGTAATTTTTCATCATTTTGAGTATCGTTGCAACGCGAGCTGTCTGATGCGTTTGTAACCAATGTGTTTGGCGCGTTGTGTTTTCTCACATCAAGACCAGGCTCCCGATCCAAACCATAATGGGCGGCACCTTGCGGTTGCCCATTTCTATGGTCCGGTACAATGATAGAGTTTTTATACACATTCTCTTGAACAGAAACCAAAACGGGATCAACTTCTAAAGTTGATACCTCGCTGTTTTGGTGTTGCGGATGGTTGCTTGTTGAGGACAAACTCTGGTCAGTCCGGTTACCGGCTTTGCTAATTGGCTGAGAACTTTCGTTAAACGATCCCATAATATCGGAATAGTTTAATTTAAAATGAAATAATAGCGACCTTGTTGTGGAATAATGTTTGGTTGGAGCCAGTTCTTCCCACAGCGGTAAAGGACAAAAGTTCCACAGTGTATGGGATAGATAAGGGATGGGTAGTTTTGGTGAGTTAACCACAAGGGTAAGGGAAGTTTGTGATACCAAAAGATAGTGGGTAAATTGAGCAAACCAGGTGCTTGGTTATGATGAATATTATGCGAACTAGGGGTTTTACTGATTGAACAGAAATGGTTTAATTTTTGTATACTTTGTTGGCCAAATAACTCTACAAGGGTGGAGACGTTGGATTGCTTGGACGTGAACCAAAGTGTATTTAATATTTTAGATAGTGGGGCTGGGTGGGTATTTCAAGGCTGTTTACGCAACGCTTCGACATTGAATATCAATAAAAGAAACGAAGAATTTGATTCAATTGAACAAGTATCAAGATTCAAAAGGGACTGGTTGATATGGAAATAAAGTATTAAATAAAGAATAAAAAACTAAATACTGATGGTGGTTTAATCACATGTCTAATTACCAAACAAGACTGTATTGAAATACTTTCCTCTATCAAACTGTTCCAAAGAAACAAGAAGCTCTCCATGTCCGTCAATAAGCTTTTCTGCTTCATCTTTTCCAATCACATCAAGAGCAGATTTATGAGGAACCCAGATCACTGTAGCACCCATTGCTTTTCCACTCGCCACGCCTTGAACACTGTCTTCAAACACTAGACATTCCTCGGGCTTAATGGGAACAAAGTTCTGGCCTTGAGACTCTTTTAAAGACTCGTTAAGCGATTGTAAAGCAACCTGCCAGATATTTGGGTGGGGCTTGCCTCGGCCTGGAGGTATACGGCTATCGTCGCCCTTGACCATGTGCTTTCCAAAAAGCTGGAACCCATTTTCCAAGTGGTGATCTGTCTTGAGCTTGAACGTGGTGCTATTAGAGGATGTTGCCAAAGCAATCGGGATATTGTGCTCTTTGAGGTACATCAAGAGCTCGCGGGCTCCTGGCAAAAACTGTGAGCTCGGAAATAGCAAAGCTAACCTACTTGTGACTTGCTCATAGTACTTTTCGGGAGTGTACGGCAGGTTGCTCCACTCGAGAAAGACTCTGGATGCTTCTAGACCAGGGAGTCCTTGGAGCTTGATTTTCTCGTTCCACGGAAGAGGTCCCTTTCCGTGGTCGGCCAACATACTGTTGTGTGCCTCGGTGTACAAATCTTCTGTGTTGAGAAGGAGACCATCCATGTCAAAAAGACATGCTTTATACTTCTTTCTGTAATGCACACACATGATAACAAAACCAAATAGTGTCAGAGTACAAAAAAACAACGATTCAAGTCAACATTTAAACATACTTAGATGCAGAAAAAGTCATTTCTTTTAAAATAAATTGTTTTCGCCAAATGTCGAATCAAAAATCAATGGTTGGCCTAAAAATAAGCGGGAAATGTGCAAATATTGACTGAAAAAGACAGTGTCCAAAGTGAGTAAGCAAACAGTAATCATTACAAATACTGTATAATTACAACAATATTTCAAATGTATTTGAATTTACAATTGTCCCAAGTGTTTTTGGTGGTTTGAAAGTCATCAAAATCAATTCTATATATTTTCTTCTCATACATTTCCAACAGATACGTGTCCAGTGTGTCGGATATGCTGAAATAACTGGTTTTGGTTTGAAAATTCCTGTTTGCATACGTTGCAATTCAGTCTATCTGAACTATTTGGTCCAGTAGCTCCCTTCTTTTTGAGCCTGCGCTGCTTAGCTTTTCCAACAGGCTTTGTAGGCGTGTTTTGTCCACTTTTGATATCAGTGTTGGAATTGACATTTGGTTTTGAGGATTCTTTGTTTGATGCTGTTTTGGAATCAGAAACCTTTATATTATCCATCTCGGCAAGAAGATCGTTAATGTCTAGTTTTACCTTTTGTTGGCGAGCAGAGGGTTCCTCATCATCATCATCGCTGTCGTCCATCAATGCTTCAAATCCACTCGATTTGGGCTGTTCATCGTCGGAGTCACTTTCCATCAGTGCAGCAAAGCCGCTAGACTTGGCTTGAGGTTCGTCGTCGCTTTCTGATTCATCGCTGTCCAGCAAGGCACTAAACCCGCTAGACTTTTGATGGCTCGTATAATGGTCATCACTGCTTTCTTCATCACTTTCTTCTTCCTTTGACTCTGGTTCGTCCTTGACTGGGGTTTGTTTTGGAGCATTTGTGTCTTTATCCAAACCAAGTTCGATTCCTTCCTTCAACATCTCTTCTCGCAGGTGCTCAACGGCTTTGATGTGCTTTTTAGATCGTTCATGCGCAACCAGCTGTTTTTGTGTTGTAAACGTCTTGTCACACACAACACATTCAAGCTCTTGGTTATCATCATCAAAGCTCTGGCTTGAACCTTCTGTCTCCGTCACATTCTCCTTGTTATCTTCTTGGTTATCTGGTTGAGCATTCCTGCTATCCTTTTTGGCAGCATCCTCGCCCTGCTTGTTCTTTTTCTTCTTTTCGTCTCCAGAATCAAGGTATCCCTCAAGCTCGTCATCCGAAATTCGTTCCCAAGCTTGTTGCTCATAGTTTGTCCGTTTTTCCGCATTCCGCTTGCGGTCCTCTTCTGAATGGTCCTTGGCAGACTTTTTTCCCTTTTCCGTGCTGGCAGCGCCAAAGCCCTTGACTTTTGCAGCATATTTTTTGAATCTGGGATCGTTCTTTTTGATGAATCGTGCAAAGGCCCTAACGGCGTCATTAAATTTGCGTTTTTCAGACTCACGAATTCGGTTGTTTGCGGCATCCATGGCGCGGCGGGTTCGTCTGTCTTCAGCGTATCTGACATCGTACTTGTCAAACCATGAAAAGGTCTTACGAGTGGAGAACGATGTCCATCTGTTGTAAAAGCCAGCCAGATCATCGTCTTCGTAGTTTGTTTTGGAATTTCCAAACCGACTGGGATAAGGCTCCCACAAGGGATCAAACTTGAGGTGAGCATCCCGTTCTTCTTGGTCCAGTTTTTTGAAAAATTCGCCGGCAACTTTATAAAACTTTGGTTCACCACCGGGGGTGGCGCCTTGGTATTGCTCAGTCTGCTTGACCCAGTCACGGACCTGTTCTGTTGGCGTGAACCTGGCCCCCGGGCTGTCGTCATATTCCTCTTCTTCATAACCAGCATTGAATCCGCCTGGTCCCTTTCGCGACCCGTACTGGTCGTAGTACGCCCGTTCTTGCGGATCTGACAGAATGTCATACGCCGCCTGCACTTTGGCGAAAAGAACGGTGGCGTCCTCTTCCATGCCCAGGTTACGGTCCGGATGGAGTCGCAACGCAATCTTACGGTACGATTTCTTGAGTTCTTCAGGTGTACATGTCCTGCTTACTGATAAAAGTTTGTAATGGTCGCGCTCTTTAATGAGGCGATCAAATTCGGCCGCTTTGGCGGGATCGACTGATGGGGTTGACATGGTGAGATGATTCCCTTTTTACCAGAATTACAAATGAAAAAAAAAAAAAAAAAAAAAAAAAAATACAGAAAAAAGTTTTTGCAAAAAAAAAAAAAAAAAAAAAAGAGTTCCCAATTAGGAAAGTAGCCGTGCTATGAGGCTCAACAATTGTCAAGTCTACAATCGAGTGTCATGTCGAGTCATTGGAAGCTTATAAATGCAAAATAGAAGAGAATAATAAATATATTAATGAGCATGAATGGACGGAATACGTTGATCTGCAAAGGGTTTTTGGTAAACAGAAAGTTATATAGAAAAAAAACGTTAATCGGGGTATTAAAAATGGTTTGCATTTTCTTTTCTTTCATTTTTATCCAATATTATTTCAACGGATTACCCAATTCACAAATGTCGAACGATTTCAGTTTTTGTTAGGAACAGGTTGCATTTTAAGTGCTGTTGATTTGGGTAGCAACAGGTATCCAATCTCGTTTGGAGACCCACATTCGTAGCCTGGAGTTTCCTTGATTCCAGGCATGTTTGACATATTTGACATATTTGATATCCTTGATAACGATGAGGGTCTGAGTGGCTTGTGTCCTACTACTTTTTTATTCCATGCCGTTTTTTGTGTACTGGCTTGCTTTGGAAGGTTTGTTGGCGGGAGTTTGACTAAAGTGGTTGGGCTTGGAGGACTTGAGAAAAAGGGATCTTTGGTTATTGGGACAAAGTTTTTCCCAATTTGTTCAATATGATGCTGGGTTTGTGCTAGTTTGTTGTTGATTTCAGCCATACGTGTTTCTAAACGACACGACAGCCGGTCAACTGTTTGAAGGAACTCATCTAGAATGGAGGATGGTTTTTCTAGTCGAATATCCGAAAAGGTTGTGTTTTCATTGTTGATTTCGGAAACGTGTGGTTGGGTAATGGTTTCCGTGAGAAATTTTTTTTGATTCACTTTAGGGTCCCTCGTCACGAAAGCCGAGTTTTCGTCGCCGTATTCCCTTTCGGGGGCTTTAGAGGTGATGCCATTGGCACCAACAGATGAGTCTTTATTAAAACGGTACTTCTTTGCGCGGTAGTTGGATGATATATTTGAATTGCACGAATCGGATTGCGAGCTTGGCAAAGAGTTTTCAAATCGCACTTTCTTGGACATCATGAAGGAGGTATTTGAAGATTTTGTCAGAGTGAAGCTTCGAATCATAGAGGCAGAGTCTGACTTTGTGCTCATCTGTGATTTATGGTATCGAAACGATGAGGAGCGTTGGGATATATGAATAGACATTAGAATTGAGGGGGAAATGAACAAAAAAAATGTAAAAAGAAAAAAGAAAAAGGAATAGATGCAAAAGGATAGAGTACAAGTTGTTTATAAAAAAAAAAAAAAAACAAATTAGATATCAAAGGAAAGGAAAAAAGGTTGAATTAAATATTTGTTTAGAAAAATTATAAAGTTGTTTATAAAAAAAAAAAAAAAAAAGGCTGCATAAACAAGTTGAATACAAAAGCTGATAATTTGTTTTTAAATCCTTGAACCTACCGAGATTTTAGGCAGGAAAAAAAGGTTTTAAACACGACGTGAAAACATAATTGGCTTGAATCATTAGGATAAAGTAGTAATCAAACTAAACGGAAAATAGGTCTTGTAGTACTTTTAAAACAATTAGTGACTATAAAGCTGATTCAGCGTTTGATGCTGTTGATTCTTTTGAAACTCGCACAAGCCAAAAAAGCAGACTAATCCAAAGACGATAAACATTCAAAGACATGGTGACAGGACAAAACAATCCACAGTTCAAGTTCCGAGACGTGACGACTCGGTCTCCTGGAACCAAGCTTAGATAGTTGTTATACCGAAAAGAAAAGTTTTATTACTAAAGCACATGAGTTTTAAAACGTAAACGTCCAAATTCGTTTGACGTTGCGATGAAAACGATCAGATTCAAGATAACGTTAAATATATCTAGAATATTAAATACCAAAAAGCAGACGGAGTTAAATTCTATTTAGTATCTTTTTCCATTGCTGTTTTCCGGTTTGACGTGAAAGACACAAAGGTTCATTCCATTGATTCTTTAGAAAACCAGACAAAAAGTGTATTTAAACACGACTGAAATGTGTCCGTTGTATTCAACGACGTTTAGGTATATTTGGAATGCTTTCATTGTATTCAACGACGTTTAGATATTTGAAAATTATTTCATTGTATTCAACAACCAGGACAAAGTTCCGTTTGGCTTTCAAAGTCTCTGGAATTTAATTCCAAACTTTGTTCTTTTGGTTTAATTTCATCAACGCCAAAATTCATTTCGCAATCAAAATGACGTCAATCTAGCCGTGTGCTTTTGCAACATTTCCAATGCTTTTAAATCGTTGAAAAGATCAAATTAGGTGGGTATTTCACTGATTATATCGAATTTGATCCAATGTTTGTTCAACGTCGTGTCAGACAAACAAAAAAGAAAATCATGCTAGTCCGAAAAGAGAAGCATTGATATTGTTTTTGGTAGAAGGATACAATAAAATGTTCCAGTAGGTATCAAATGTAAACAAGAAATATATCAACTTGATTAGAACAACGCGATTAATAAACCTTTGAAAAAACCTTTTTCAATTGTGAATCTTGTCGTAGATTAAATAAAAAAAAACAACCTTTTTCAACTGTAAATCTTGTAGACTAAAAGAAAAAAAGTTTGGTTCCATTAAATGTAAACATTTCCAATTGTCAAGTCAAACAACTTCCATCTTCACAAGCCATTGCTGTATTTGACCTTCAAATCCATTCTATTTCACACTTGGAAGCTGCGCTGAGGCATCGCTTGCCAAATAAACCAAAATCAACCTGTTTTCATTGCCTGGTACCAGCTCACTATACCCATTGTTAACGGCAACCAATGTACCTTTCTCCATCTCTTGCGCATTCTGCTTTGCCCGAGCCAGCCTCCGTTCTGTTGCACCCACCGCGTCTTCAATTGCTTTTTTCTGCTTTTCATAGCTCTCGAGCGCAGCATCTGCGTACCGCGCGAGCGCAAGCATGCCGCCGCTCTGTGAAGGCTGGCTCCATGCCATCATGCTTTTGGGAACCTTGTATCCGTATACAAAATCCAACCGCGCTGTATCCAAAAGCCGTGACGCAAAGCCCAGTCTCCGATAGTTTTTGGTTGTAAAAATTCGTGAAACTCCCATGACTGCAGGAACAGGTGGAACAGAGAGAGGGTATGGAGACAAAGACAAAGAAACGGTCTTTGGAACTGAAAGGATTTGGCCGTTTGAATTGTTCAAGTGGTGAGCATTTTTGATACGCTCGACAATGAGTACTGCTACAGCTTTGTATGATATGTTTGACGACACAGGTTGCGGCTTGGAAGACGTAAATTTGAACTGCGAATATTGATCTTTTTTCTTGCTTAACCTGGAATCATTTGAGCCCAGTTCGGTTCCGTTCTGAGCGTCCTTTTTCAGCATTTTCTTTTTATACTTTTCCCATTCTCCAAATAGCGTGGAAGAATCATAACCAGTAGTGTAAACGTACACAGCACCAGCTCCCGCAGGCCCCAGTTTCCAACTTGGATTCTCTGGCATGGCCGACAATTGTGTATTCATACAGTCTATGAGCTCCTGGACCGCCTTTTTTTCTGCAGCTTTGGACGAAACTGAAATTTTTACAATTCGGTCCTTGGTACCTAGTACATTTTCATACCCCACTGGCCCGCGGTCAGTTTTTAACGGGAAAAAGCTGGACGAGCAAGACTGTGGCGGAGACACATCTAAAGGCTGGATATTTGATAAAGACCGTTTACGTTTGGTGCCCGAAATATCCTCGTCAATCTCGTCAAAAGGGGTAAATATATCGCCACTCCAGACAATGGTTCCCCAGTTGGATGACCAGTCCCTGCCCATGGAAGCGCGAGCATGAAATTTGGTATGAAACGACGAGTCTTCCGTATTAATCAGACAGTAAGACATACCGCATTCTTCGCAAGTAATGTTTGTCGGCGTTGATCCAAAATTCAAGACAGTCTGCTGGGGCTTGATGGGTTTTGTGTGTTTAAAAGTTTCGTTTTTGGTGTCTGAACTGAACAAGGGTGGGGGAAAAGAGGGTTTGGGACTCAACGGGTCTTTGGACGGAGAAATAGGTTCTATAGAAGAGTGAATGTAGGATAATTGCTGGCGAGACCTTTGATGCTTTTTGCGAGTATAAGTTCCAAACTGACGAGGTGGTTGAGGTATGGAATAATGAATGGTATTTTCCACGAATTTGTCGCCCGTCTTTGACTCAGGTTCCGATTCAGGTTTTGAAACATTGACCGGAAAATCAGAAATGTCCTTGGTATCTTTTACCTCATTTTCAGGATTCTTTTGTACAGGAATCCTTTGCTGATTAGATTCGGTTGCTTTGGCCAGAGGTTTAGTCTGAGATTTTGGATGAAAAAAGTCTAAAAGCTTTTTGGAATTGTTACATTGTTGTTTTTTGGATCCTTTTTCAGTGGACAAATTTAGTGAATTGGACGAAACTTTTTGATGTGATAAAGAGTCGATGGACTGGTTCGGTTTTAGTTTATTCAAGGTCTTTGGCTGTTTCGGAGACATGTTTGTGGATCAAGGTGTAAAAAATTTCGAGAGTGAAAAGTAAACAAACGCGAAATATATGTGATTGAGCACGGCTGTTGCGTACAAGCCATTTGAACATGTTAGAAACTAAAGAGCAGATCGCATTAATTTGTGAATAGATTGAACAAAATCAACTGGTTAAAATATTGTCGAATTGGACCAAATATACGGAATATTCGTTTAGGGATCAGTTGAAGTTGGTCTGGGCTTGTAAAAGTTCTAGATATGCCTGTGACAACTTTCGGTAAATACTCGGTTCTTTGTCAAGGACCATCTTTATCAAAAGCCAAGGGGATTGAATCAGTGCTTGAACTGTTTGTCCATGACGATCATTCATTGCAAAACCATCTTGCTGTACCCGGAATCCAATCATTGATTGCTCATTCGCGACAAATGATTGCAAGTTTGGATATTTAAAGTTGTCCAGACAGAGAAACCATTAGAGTCCAGCCGTATTTAATCCGCAACACAAAAATTGGCTTTTTTCAATCGGTTTGATTGGAATCGGACATATATGATTTCGTATTTTATAGTTTTTTTTTGGCACATCATTAAATCGGATTAAAAATGTAGTTAATAATAAAAACATAAATAATAAATTAAAAATAAATAATAAATAACTAATTACGGTATTCTCTGAATTGATCTACAGATTTTTGTGAAACCAAGTTGTCAGTTTTGGCGGTATCAGGAAACTTTTGAGTAGGTCCGCCGGGTTTTTGGCCAAAACCATTGAGATTTCGGTGATGCATATTCATTTCCATGTCTTCAGAAGTTCCATGGCTCGTGTTGTAAAAGGCGCCTTCCGCCTCTTCGTCTAGTTGGACGTCGCTCGAGTTTTGTTTGCTTTTCCGGACTCGGCGCAGGTTCTTCAAGACGAAATCTGGAGCAGTCGGTCGATCCAAAATCTCCATGTCTTGTTTGCTAATATACTTCGGCAGGATGTATCCCACAATTACGGAAAGCAAGAGGACGCCTGGAAAGCCGATAGCTGCGACTGATTCCGTGATTCCGACCTCTGCACCAGCAAATATTACTTGGATGATTGTAAACAAGTACAGCCCGCGCTTGCTGCACTTTGTCCAAATCTCCATTTCTGGAGACAGATAGCGTTTGTCAGTGATCATGTACTGTAGTCGGAATGTAATTCCATTGTGCATCAAGCCACTGATTCCCATGATCCAAAAGAGGCCTGCCAGAACGGCTTGGGGAACAAGACCAAGGACAACGAGCAGTGGCCCACTCATTGTTCCTAAAATCATGAGACCTTGGAAAGTGTTGCTAAATCGTTGTTCTACGGCACGCACATAGTTTGTGCCAGAAGTGTTTATAATTTTTTCCTCTTCTTCCTCGGTAGAGTCTTGCTCCTTGTCCTTGACCAGGTCTGCAGGAATACATAAACTTTCTGTGTGTAAAGGAGCTTGAGGAATGAGACCGTTTGGTGCCGGAATGCCTAGAATGCCGGCCAAACCAGTAGTGATGCCCAGGAGGAAGAAATCCCAGTGGAACGAAGCTGGCTTTTTCAGTTTGTACTTGGAATCTTGGGCAATCAAAGAAGACACGTTGTGGTCAAAGAGAAACAAGAGAGTCAAAAGGAGTGCAAAGGGAAACGCTAGAAAGACGTCACCGACCGAGACATCGTGCCAAAAGTGGATGAACCACCCATGTGCACGTCCGAGGTGTTCGCCGGAGGAAGTAGGAGCAAAGGATTTGGTAGTGGGCAGGTACTGAACTGGTGTATGTTCCATGCGGCTGCCAAAATGGACAAACCCAGAAAAAAAAACTACGGTCAAGGGCGTACCGTAGTCGGCTACGAACTTTCGAACGCTTGGAGCAAAGAACTTTGACTTGGTACCAATGACGGCGAAAATTAGGCCAAAAAAGACCATGAGCAAACCAAGAGCCACTGAGTAGTAACCAGCCGCCAGATCGATAGAGTAGTCTCCGTTTGCAGTGGTTTGGCCGACGGTATGGGCAAAGGCAGCTTTTGAGTGAGCAAAGCCGAATTGACGGGTACAGATCTGGATACCCTTTTGGATATATACGATACAGATGAAAAAGCCAAAGATGTCACAGGAAAAGAGAGTGACGTAGCGCAGGGAGTTGATCCAGTTGAAGATGGCAATGATAAAGTGCATTACCATTGCCCAGAGACAGATCCAGCACATAAAGGGAAAGTAGGGGATACCTCTTTTTGCAATGATATCGTATACGGTGTAGTT
Organism: Magnusiomyces suaveolens; assembly: GCA_900642975.1. Classification (NCBI taxonomy): domain Eukaryota; kingdom Fungi; phylum Ascomycota; class Dipodascomycetes; order Dipodascales; family Dipodascaceae; genus Magnusiomyces; species Magnusiomyces suaveolens. The sequence continues at coordinate 168,958 of CAAAMA010000004.1, forward strand.
AAAGATGGAAATGGGACCGGTGACGCCTACAATGCAAAGAGGTTGACCGGCAAACAGACCAAATACGATGCCACCCAAGGCCGAGGCAAGCAAGACTTCATTGACGCCATATGCGTTGTCGGTTCTGTCAAACATGTCTTGAGCAAATGAGATTGCTGGCAAAAGGTTTGCAAAGTACATGAAGATGGTTGCTGGTACCACACGGTAGTTCCAAGCGTCGGTCCAGTCTGAGAGATAGTATGGCAAGCGGCCCCGAACGTCCTTGATGACGCCGGAGAACGGGAGGCCAAATATTGAAAATGCTATGGAGTTCAAATGACCTGGTTTGGTCATCTTGGGAAGTTATGATTGGAGGTTGAATATAAGTCAAACAGGGATTTTCTATCTAGTCAAGATAAATTTTTTAAAGCAAACTTTCAAGAAAATAAAATGGAATAAAAAGAAAGATTTGGCAAAAATTTGAGTTGCATGCAAATTCAAATCCCGACGTAAGTTTCTAAATTTTGGTGCAAACCAATTGTACAATTTCGATTCGAGATTTTTTACAGAAACTTGCTTTGACAAAACACGGCTTTCGATTTAATGAAAAAAAAATAAAAAATTTCTCACCAAACAGGTCAAAACGTGACTTTCAAGTCAAGATCAAGGCTGAATCAGCGCTGAAGATGGTTTTGTTACCGAAAGAAGCCAATTCAAACTTAGCATTTATTGATTATTTTATTCAAAATAATAAGAGCTTGTGACAGTTGCTCGAAGTTGATCCGGGCGGGATTTAGCTGCAGTTATAGGTGTTTTTGGACAAAAAAAGAATAATGATATGATTACGTTTCAAACAACTCGTTCAAGACAAATCAACACTGGAGAGTAGCATGACAAGGCAATGCCCATTGCTTTACGACCTTGGAACAGAAATGGTTATGAATATAATAATCACGGTACATTCGTGTATAGACCTTTGTTAGTTGGATGATGATGATGATAGCCTGTACCGGTTCATGCAGGATTATCAGAGTACAATGATGATGGCAATATTATCAATTGCTGTCGTACAATTCATTGCTACTCGTCGAAACGTCATTACGAGATCCGCCTTTTTTGCCACCAGCCGAAATAATCAAGGACAGAAAACAATTACATAATGTGCTATTTTTATCCTTCTATAAAAACTGGCGAGATCTAGTTTAGTAGCGTTGACAAGTTGTTTCTGGAAACTTGATATTGGGATTAGTTCGACTGGGTACTAAGAAAACGTCATATTATGAACTGGGTTTGTCTTCAAGCGCTATATGACCAATGTTTTTCAATTCGTAGTATTTCTAAGGAACATCAGCGTTTTCAGTAGCCCGATCAAAAGCTGATGGTTGAAAATAAAAACGATAAAAGGAAAAACCGAGTCTTTAACGCTTCTAAGTCTTCTTCGGTTTAGTGTACAGAGGTTCATTCCAAAAGTCTCGGACTTTTGGAATGAACCTCTGTACAAGTCTGTTTCAGTTTAGTGTGCAAGTCGGTTATAACTTGAAAGTATATTCCTTTTTAAATAATCGGATATGCTTTTTCAACACAGATAGAATCATTCAGAATCAGCTTTAGCCATATGTTTCAAGCCAATTTATAATAAATTTCACCGTTTTTGAGACAAAAGTCTGACATGTTCAACAGTCTGATTATACAGCCTGGAGATCGTTGACGAAGAACAGAGAAAACTATTGGACATGTAAGAAGCACACCGGGTCGTATTTATTTCATTTACAGACTATAAAAGTATATGACATCACCTACTTTGGCCATCCGTTTAATAAACTTGGTTCAATATACATTGTCTTTTAAACTTAGTTTCGAATCAGTACAAGTAAAAGCCCAAAAACAAGCTCATGAAAACAAAATACCATATATAGTAAGAATTTTCAAACTTATATCCATTTAACTATCAACAAAAATTTTCCCATTGTTAACATTTTACTAAAACTTATTTCCTTGTATATTTGGTGCGCGAAAATAAATGTTTTTTTGTAAGAAATCAGCCCTAGGTCTGGACCAGTGAAACCCAACCTCGAAGATATTACCTAAGCAACCAATGACCAAGACAGAAGGGAAATTAAGATTCGAGATGAAACTGATGAAACAACGGAGATACGATAAAACCAATGAAACAACGGAGATAAGATAAAACTCAATAAGTCGGAGACTTAGGAAAATATCAATATGCTCGATGGTTTCCTGATGAGGATTAATTATCACTTTGACGGATATAAATAGAGACGGAATTCCCAGTTGAAGGATTACATCCTTAACACACAGAAGACTCAATCTTTTACAGACTACTACCGATCTATTATCAGAATCTATACTTTAGATATATTTATCCACCTTGTTATAACTCTTGAATCCATTCTATTATATCTCCTTCCTTTAAACAGATAAGAATCATACTAATTATTAGGTGCGTAGTATTCAAGCTCCCTCCGCATAAGGCAAAGATCTCAACTCGGGTCCTAACCCTTACATTTTTATCAAGTAAGACTCCGTGGCCAAGCTGGTTAAGGCGCACGACTGTTAATCGTGAGATCGTGAGTTCAATCCTCACCGGGGTCGCTTTCTTTTTGATCTCAATTAGACATGCAGTTGAGAGTATCAAGTTGATTTTTCATATACATATATATATATAAAGTTAAAACTCAAGTGCAATAGGAATCACCGAATATTCTTTTTAATTTATTCATCAATTTATTTTGCAAACGACGATGATTTGCTGAAAAATGCTCCGCGGCATATCCGGTGGTCTATTTTATCCGAGATCAATACTGATAAGCCGCTTTCTCACGTTGAAGCTTGAACAATCTTTATCAAAGAAATCCAATTCCAAATATTAAACTATTAAACTAGTGAATTATTTTATTATTGACTAGATTTACTCAAATCACAACAAAAATTCCAATTGAATGATTTGAATCCTAAAGTTGAGCTAAAGTTCTGTATTTTTCTCAAAGCAAACGGCTGTTGTCACTTATCATTAAAACAAACGATGAATTTTTTTTTTTCCTATTTAAACCCCAGTAAATCCAGTTTTATTCATTCTTCAACCCATTCAAAATATACCCAAAAATGACGCAGAGCCTTCCCTTCACCGTGTATCACGGAACATTCGTTCATCCAAAAGATTTAAAGCACCTCGATATTATTCTCCATGGATCCATCGGTGTTGACACTACAGGCACTATTGTCTTTGTCGATCGCGAATCATTGACCGCAAAGGAAGCTTTTGATAAGTGGAAAAAATGTGCTAAAGAGAGTCATTCAAGTTCTATTGAGGCAAACAATGTCGAGTTCATTGAAGTAAGCGACTCTCTAGCTTCATTTTTCTTTCCTGGCTTTTTTGACACGCACATTGTAAGTACTGATAACAAAACCGTAAAGGCAAAACATCTAACCATTCTCGCCAGCACGCTCCACAATACCCAAACTGCGGCATATTTGGTAAATCCACTCTGCTCGATTGGCTAGAAACTTATACCTTCCCTCTTGAAAGCTCGTTTCAAGATGTGAATAAAGCAAAACAGATTTACACCAAAGTTATTGACCGAACATTGGCCTACGGAACTACCACCGCAAGCTACTACGCTACAATACATCCCGAAGCCACAAAGATTTTTGCCCGTCTGGCTTTAGACAAGGGCCAGCGAGCCTTTGTCGGTCGTGTTTGCATGAATGACAATTCACCCGACTATTACAAGGATGCCAGCGAAGAAGAATCCCGCGCTCGGGATTTGGAAGTGATTGAGTACATCAAAAGTATCGACCCAGAGTACGAAATTGTTTCGCCCATTTTCACTCCACGGTTTGCTCCCTCCTGCACTTTCGAGTCTATGAAATGGATTGGATCCGAGATGACTAAAACAGGGCTTCCGTGCCAAACACACATTTCAGAAAACTCTAAAGAGATTGAATGGGTAAAAGAACTGTTTCCCCAGTGCAAGAATTACGCAGACGTTTACGACCAGGCAGGAATTTTGAGATCCAATACCATTTTAGCACACGCAATCCATTTAGACCAAGACGAAATCGAGGTCATCTTAAAGAGAAAGTCGGGCATTTCGCACTGTCCCATCTCCAACTCGTCAATTACTAGTGGCGAGGCGCCGGTCCGCAAGTACTTAGATCTTGGAATCAAAATGAGTTTGGGAACAGACACCTCAGGAGGATTTTCGCCCAGCATTCTGGAAACTGCACGTCAAGCATTACTTGTTTCTCGACACATTGCCATGAAGACAGAAAAGGAGGAAGATAAACTCAGTGTCGATGAGGTCTTGTGCATGGCAACTCTTGGTGGTGCACAAGTCTGCGGACTCGACAGTAAGCTGGGAACTTTTGAAGTCGGAAAGAAATGGGATGCCCAGCTGATTGACTTGAATTCCAAAAACTCGCCCATTGACGTCTTTGAGTGGCAGGAAAAGGTCAAGACTTGTAAACACTTGTCGTCCGAAAAGGAACATGAACAACGAATCGAAAACCTAGTTGCGAAATGGTTGTTTGGAGGTGATGACCGAAACGTCACAAAGGTATGGATAAACGGAAGACTTGTAAAGAACACTTGATCCATTCTGCCCAGTATTTATAACAAATTTAATAATTAATACAATCGCTCATAATCCATGTCACGTGCTGCGCGGCTAAATACGAATTTAACTTTTTTTCATATTGTTTACAAACGTTTATTTTATTTTATTGTTTTAAATTAAAATGAAATTTATAGTCATGGAATTGTTCAACTTGGCTTTTTTCTTCGTTCAACAATTGCTTTTCATTATTGATATATGTATTTCCGATTCCTTTACAAATTTGTAGTCTTTTGAAATGCACGTGTTTTTTTGTTGACGCACAGATATACGTCATAATTTTTTTTAAAAAGTGAATTTGTCGATTTTAAATCATTGAAAAAAGTTTTTAACCGTTGACAATTTTTTTTTTTCTTACCATTTTCACAAAGCAGAATTTTTATTTAAATTTGCGTTTTCACGGATTTGTGAATTTCCCAAAAACATGTCCAAAACGAAACGTCGCAATCATTCGCGTAACAAGCCTGGACCCAAAAAGTCGAAATTTAAAGGAATTTCAAACTTGGGAGCTACTCGCTCGGTTCTTTCAAGCGATGTCAGTGTCCAGAGTAACGATGAAAGTAATTCCGAGTCTCATTCTGAGTTTCATTCTGAGTCTGTTGCTTCGTTGAATATCCAAATACAGCCCAAGTCTGGCGTGGATACCAGTTTGGAAAGCTCGGTTGTCAACAATGATCAACACGTTGATGACGGCCAGAATGGCCAAAATTCAAATGACAGAAAGAATGATGATGCTGGAAATACCAAACCTTTGAATACCTTACCAACTGAGATTGTCAACAACTCACAAGTCCCGGCAAAAAAGGCTGATGATTCAAGATCCTACAACACTCGTCAGAGTCGTCATCACCATCATAACCCCAATTCTTCTGTATCCTCTATTCCGGGTACTCAATCACCTCTTGTTGGCCCATCTTCAGGCCATTTTCATCCAAAGTCGCATATCCATCATCATTCAACTTTGAATGCATCCAATACCTCTTCTGCACAGCCTAGCCGTCCTCCTCCTTCAAACCCTAAACGTCCTCCCTATATTCGCCAAATCTCTGGCTTCAATGACGGACTGTTTCCAAATAGTTCACCTCTTGTTAATCCTACCGTTCCTGCAAACAATCACAAATCCGCTACATCCCTTTCTTCTCTCCAGCACTCGCCTATTCTAGGCGCTTCAACTCCTACTTCCCTTTTGCTCGATGACGATTCCGCTAGCACTTACACAAACTACGGAGCTGCTGGATTGACTACACTGCCTCGCCACGGTAAACTCAAACCAAAAATGACTTCCTACTGGGCTTATTATATTCCTGCTCTTGAATGGATCCCGCGTTACAAACGCAAAGATCTCTTTGGCGATATCTGTGCCGGTCTGACTCTTGCATCTTTCCAAATCCCCGTTTCCATGTCGTACGCAAACTCTCTTGCCCGCGTCCCAATGGTTTGTGGTCTTTATGGCTTGGTAATTGGGCCGTTGATCTACGGTCTCATGGGAACGACCCCCTATATGGTTGTCGGTCCCGAAGCCGCTTTGTCTCTAGTCGTTGGTCAGTCCGTATTACCATATTTGGACTCGAAATCAATCACTCCTGCTCATGTTTCTGGTATCATGTCTGGTGCCTGCGGCGCCGTGCTGCTTGGTGCTGGACTGCTTCGGTTTGGATACCTTGACTCGGTCTTGTCCCGCGCCCTTTTGCGTGGTTTCATTTCGGCCGTCGGTTTCGTAATGGTCGTGGACCAGTTGGTCTCTGAACTCAAGCTCGAAGCCTTGCTACATAAAAATATCGGGCACCACGCAACTACCTGGGACAAGATGGTTTTTTTGATCCAGAATGCATCACAAGCCCATCGTTTGACGACAATTGTTGCATTTACCACCATCTTTATCATTGTTGCATTTAGAATTTTCAAAGTCAAAATGTCTCGCGTTTTCAAGCAAATCATCTTTATTCCAGAGATTTTGATTGTCGTCATTGCGTCAACCGTTTTGACCGGCTGTCTCAATCTCGATGACCGCGGCCTTGATGTTGTCGGAAAAATACCTTCTGGCCATATTGGATTCCACGTCCCATTTACACATACTCGTTGGACCGTTTTTAAAAGCACTTTTTCGTCCAGTTTTGTCTGTGCAGTGCTGGGTTTCTTCGAATCAACAATTGCAGCCAAATCACTTGGAGCAACTGCCAACGTTTCTGTCTCTACGAACCGCGAGCTTGTCGCTCTGGGTGTCACAAACATTGTTGGATCCATGGTCAATGCCCTGCCCTCGTTTGGTGGCTACGGCCGTTCCAAAATCAACATGCTTTCGGGCGCTCGCACTCACTTGGCAAGCTTTGTCTTGGCTGCTACAACTGCCTTCTGTATCGCTTTTGCAATGCGATACTTCTACTATCTTCCCAAATGTATCTTGTCGGCCATCATCTCGGTCATTGGCTTGTCGTTGATTGAAGAAGCTCCGCGCGATATCATGTTTTACTGGAAGATTGGCGGCTACGAGGACTTGTTTACAATGTGTTTAACATTGATCTGCACAATCTTTTGGTCTTTGGAGGCTGGTATCGCCATTGGCGTCGGCTTTTCCTTGGTCCGCGTTGTCCGCCACTCCACAAAATCCCGTATCCAAATTCTTGGTCGCGTTCCTGGAACCAACACATTTGAAAACGCAGACGGCATTTCGCCCGAGCATCTCGAAGAAATCGACGGCTGCCTCATTTGCAAGATCCCCGAACCGCTCTTTTTTGCAAACACTGGCGACCTTCGCAACAGACTGCGTCGCCTGGAAGTGTATGGCTCAATGAAGGTTCATCCCTCTTTCCCCAGATTGCGCGACGAGGAAATGACGCGTTCAGTCATTTTTGATTTGCACGGCATGACAAAGTGTGATCCGTCTGCAATGCAGATTCTTATGGAAATTGTGTCTTCTTATGTTGTCGACCGCAAAATCCCGGTTTTGTTTACACGTGTCCCGCAGTCCAAGACAATTCGCGACATGTTTAAGTTGTCGGGTGTCGACGAGCTTGTTACAAAGCCTTCTTTAGAGAGATATTTCAAGACCATTGATGAAGCTCTCAGACACATTGATCAGCAAGGTCTCAACTATCAAAGCCAACGACCTGGTTCCACCAACAGAGTGTAAAAAATCACGACAAGGCATAATTTTATTTATTTATTTATTCCATTGATTTATAAACATTCATAAACAAAAAAAACTACCAAATTTAGTTTTTCTATCTTGCTAAATATAACTAATCAAGCTAAAACGTGGAAATGATCCCGGCCTTTAGAAATGCCTTGTTTAACAAGTTCAGAAACTTTGTTGGCATCTCTAATCATTTGCGTAAAGTTCTCGTAGCCGTCTTTTGTAACTAAAACATCGTCCTCTAACCGGACACCGCCAACCTTCCAGTACTTTTCCAAAACGTCAGTGTCAATGACTTCCAGGTGCTTTTCATTGTTGAGGTAGTCCTTCAACAAAAGCTTGTTAAAGTAGATACCGGGCTCGACAGTGACGACAAAACCAGGCTCGAGAACACGGCGCAAACGCAGGTATCTAAACATGGAATCGGCATCCTCGTAGTTGGGATGGCCAGCAACGTCATGGGTATCCATGCCGAGCAGATGTCCAAGACCATGTGGCAAGAACCCAACAGAGGTTCGGCGTTTCAAAATCTCATCGGCCGGGATGGATGACTTGAAAATTCCAAACTCTTGGAAGCGTTTGATGAGAATCTTGTGGGCCAAGAGGTGCAGGTCTTCCCATGGAACGCCGGGTTTGACACCTTTGGTGCATTCGTCTTGCATCTCCTTGACAGCATTGTAGATTTGTAACGATTCCTTTGTCCACTCGCCGGAAATTGGAAACACGCGAGTGACGTCCGATGCGTAGCACTGCCACTCAGCTCCAGCATCAATAAGCACCAACTGCTTCTGTTCGCCGTCAGGGTACTTCAAGTCCTGGTCGTTGCGGACGTAGTGTAAAGTGCTGCAGTCGGTTCCTGAGCAGCAGATTGGGTCGTAACTTTGGAACTTGGATCCTTGGCGCATGGAGTGGTAAACAAACTCGGCATGAATATGGCCTTCTGACTGCTCGATAGGCAAAGCAGACATGACGGCACGATGCGAAATATCAGAGATTTCAGAAGCCTTCTTCATGAGCATGATTTCGTACGAATCCTTACGCAAACGGGCCTCTTCAATGGCTTCTTTGAAAACTGGCGAAATCTTGACTGACGAATTTCCAACAAGCTTATCCAAAGTGTCCTTGTTGCGGTCATCAATAGTCACAAGACCAGTGACATTGGCAAGATCCTCGGGCATATCTTTTTGGTACTTGACGTCGTCCACATCGTAGAGTTTCTTGGCCTGTTCAATGGAAATGGGCAAACCTGACCACATGACGTCGTCCTCGTCGATAGGAGGAAGGTACAAGATAAGCTTATCGGTGGCGGGGAAGTAGAGCACCGCGAGGCCTGGCAGATCATGAGCACCAGTAAAGTAGTTGAAGTAGCGGTCTTGACGGAAGGGCTGGGTCTGATCACAGTGAGGGTATAACTCTAAAGAAGGAGCAGTCAATGCAAATACAGGTGTGGACTTGACGTCTTCAGGCGTGATGTTTTCAGACAATAAAGAAGCTGAGGTCTTGCCAGTTGCCAATAGACTAAGAAAGTGCGCCAGAGTGTTTTTGGCATGTGTCTTTGCAGGGTATTTAGTAGGAACTGGAGCCGAAATGGCTGAAACTGCAGAATATGAAGGAACAGGGACCATGATATTACTGATTTTTTTCAAATTTCTTGATTTTTGGTTCTAAAGCCTCTGATTTGGTGATGTGGTGCCGTGTGTGAATGGGAAAGAACAGAAAATTTTGAATGGTGATAACGGTTTTTATAAAAAGGCCAAAACACTCGTCTAAAGCCGAGCAGCTGTCAGACATTAACCTCTTTTGTTCTTACAACAAAATCCTTCATAAACAAACTGATTCACAAGGAATTAATGATCAAGCATGATAATTTAAAACGTTGTGTAAAGTATTCGAGGTGTATTGATCTTTGCGTTGTTTAATCTCGATTGAACATTGACATTGGTAATGTCTCGCTTTGACAGTTGGCAGGTTTGCAAGAAGAATTTGCAAACCAGTCAAAAAACATATGTGTACAAAATTTGTCGCTACCTATAAAATAAACGTCAAAGTATATATTAAACTGATAACTGGATACCTGATTGCCAAATCTCCAACTATGGAATCGGTTTAAACAAGTGCTGAGTCATCTTCCACTAAATACTGACAAAGTTGAGTTGACCTGGATTTTTTTATCCCGGCTTTTCCTAAAGCACTCAACCAGTCATTATGAAAATTGCCCAATTTGATCTATAGACGAGCAGCTGTTTGGATTTTTGTTTAAATAGAAGTACAATTTTTTTTATAGATTCTTTGATTTATTTCTTGAAACAGCATGAATGACAAATCTATAGACGGTTTCCAAAGTTTTGATGATCTGCCAGTTGATCCATCTTCAACTTCAAACCAACAGGATGAGATTTCCACAAAACGAAACACGTCTTTGCCATTGACGGCAATCGAAGAGCACTACCTTAAACGCGAACTCATTCGTGTCCAGCTCAATTACGAGCTCACTGTTTTGTCGGATTTCAGCCAAGTTGGTAGACTAGGCCCTCCGTTCAAACCTCCGACAGATACCCAATCAAATGGCCCTGACGCTGATACCTCGATGCCAATTTTGCGTCATATGTTTGCTCACCACATCCGCACTTTTCCGTTTTTTGTTGCCGGCTTGGACAAAAAGGGAGCACCTACTTCGCGCGCGTTTTGGCAAGACAATCTACAAAAGTTTCTTCAAGTCTGGGGCGCCAGAGATATCTCGTCATCAGAGGACCGGGAAGAGGCGACCAAGCGTAAGCGGATTGGAAACAAGCTTGTTTCCTTGATCGCGGTATACATGTCGTCCGGCCTTGTTACTACCAATCCAGAAGAAAAAGACGCGAAAATTCCCGAGACTGGAATTAAGTCATCTACAAAGTCGGGCGTACGTCTCGGAAAAGGCAGTTCAACTGCCGCAAAATCTGGCGTACAAAATATAGACCCACAATCTCTTGCGAGAGAGTTGTCTGATGCCCCAAACTTTATCAATGGGTTTGATATCAATGTAGTCGGGGTACAGATGATACATGGGAAAAAGAGTAAAAAGGGCACTGGTCTAGGAAACTTGGGAAACCTTTTTACGATTGCAAATGATCATGCAGAATTTATCATTCGTTCTAGGATGGGTTTGCCTGGTGACGAAAATGGGAAATCCAACTCCATATCAATTGATGAGATCCCCGTTGTATATGTTTCCAGACGGTTTTCAGACTTTCGAGAACTTGACAACAAGCTTTCAAAAGAATTTACAAACATTGAACTGCCACGTTTTCCGACAAAGAACAAAAAGTCTACAAATTTGAGCTCCAATGATCCCAAATCTCCAACCCTGATACCTGATGACGATATATCTTTAGATGATGATGATGACGAGACTCTATACACAGATAGCGATTCGATCCAGCCGAGTCCAACTCCTAAACTTTCAGAACCTTTGCCTTCATCCAACTTTAATTTCCAACAACAATTTCAAAACCTCTCTTTAAATACCAAGGCGCTGTTCACCAAGAAGCAAAACGCTTCTCCCACGCCGACAAGCCCCTCCATAAAGCAACCAAAAGCCCCTCCATCTGCACAATCTCTAAACCTGTTGCAAGAAAAACAACGCCTTTCCTTTCGAGCATACCTCAGGGCTCTGATTTCGATTCCTCCCATTGCCAAATCCCTAACACTTGCCGAATTCTTTTTCCAAAACCAAATCCGTGGCGATCTATCTAAAGAACAGCAGCAAGACATTGCCAGACGCCGAATGATGGATATCAAAAGAGTTGAAGACCAGATTGAGTTTCTGCGGTTGGCCACGGCGCGTGCCCGTGAGTTGGAAACCCACTTGGTTGACTTTAAGAGGGATTTGATGGAACCCAACGGGTTACAAAATATTTTCCTCGAATTACATACCAAGGCTTCCATTGAGGAGCTCTCGCCTCGGTTCCGTCTGTTTTTGGAGTGGGCCTGTGTTGAGTTTGCGGCAACGCTGTATTCAATGTTTGTTGCTAGTGATTCATCTGCAGACCTATTCAGTCAAATCACACGTATCCATAAACTGATGCCTTATTCAGTTCTCAAAGGCATTTTGAGATGGAGCAACCCGGTAGCTATTATGAAGGGCGTCATAGATTTGTTTCTGGCTCAACCTTTTGGTAAACGGTCGCTTTTGCAAAACATTTTTTACATGGTGTTACAAGAAGACATTAAAACGCAAGACCGTCAAATCAACGCCATTAAAAAGTGTCTGGACCCGAAACATGCCGAAATAATTGTTACAGTGTTTGACGCATACCTGCGTGCGTCGCCATCTGTTCGTGACGAAATCCGCTTGCTTGCAAAGCCAAATGGGCCGGGCAGTTTCAAGGAACAGGAGCATATTGACACTGTGGTGGCCATTTTTCAAAATGCTAGACGACTAGTTCCAGATGGCGACCCTCTGCAGGACGAAGTAGCACTGCGAGTCGAAAGCTGGTACGAAGCGTGGAACAATGCAGTGGAAAAGAATAAAATAGAAACAGTTGAATTGGTTGAGTATCAGAATGAGTACATTTCTGCGTACACGGCGACTCACAACCTGTTGCGACTAATGATGCGTCGTAACGATAAAGACAAGCTGCAAGCTCTTTGGAACGAGCCGCAGACAATGAATTTGATTCGCGAGCTGTTTACCATTTTCTATAGTCCGTTGGTTGAGTTGTTTAAAAGCGCCAAAGTTCACGAGGCATTGGGAGATTTTGAAGACTTTATGGCTGATTTGATTAGAGTCGTGAAGCGGGCTGAAGATTCGGTGCTGACACGCGGTCCCAACGAAATGGTGGAAGAGTTTGTGAATCTTTGTAACCGTCATATGCCAGCGCTTTACCGGTTTGTTCACGAAATGTACTTGAACGACAAGGGAAACTTGTTTGATGGAGTGATGAAATGGCTGTCTGATATTATCCAGTTTCTACGACATGGTGTTTTGGACCCGGCGACCACGAACGCAAACGTTTTCAGACATGGAAGTGCCTTTGATTCGCACAATGTCGTGCATCGAGAAGCGCCCAAGTTGGATTTGAACAAGATTGTTGAAAATGCGAAACGATATGATGGTGTTGATCCGACACTTGTTGTTGAGGAAATGGACGGGCTTGTTGCATGGTTGCTGAAACGTCGGAATTGGATGAAGCAGCAAGAAGCCATTGCCAAAGAAATGACGAGTGGACGGGTGAATAGACCGAATTCGATGATGGGTGTTGGCAAAGATGGAATGGACTGGGACGCAGCTATGCCGATGTCAGACACAATTGATGGAGAGGTGTTTGGGTTTGCAGAACATGACTTGGATACGTTTGAAATGTTGAATCATGGAGAAGAAGATGATGATGATGACATGATGAGCACGGATATCCCATTTTCGCCAGCAAAGTCGCACGGGGTTCGGACTAAAGACAAACCCGAGAAAAAAACAGGTATGAGTCGCAGGCTAGGCAAGTTGAGGTTTGGGTCTCGCCATACGCCTAGTAACGGGGCCGATTCAAATTTTCAGACAGCTGGCAATGGATGGCAGTTGAGTGCTGTACAACAATCTGCTGTGGAAGCCGAACGTGAGCGGCGGCAGCAGTTATTGATTCGACTTGAAGAAACGAAGAAAATGCCACAACGACCAGCAATTGAAGAATCTGCAAAACTGAGGAAACAGTTTGCAAAAGAATTGATAAAGGTCTTGATGATTGAATCAAAATAGATGAAATGTAGAAAATATAAAAAAAAGCAAAAATGCCTCCTAGCGGAATTGAACCGCTGACCTTTGCATTACTCGTAGAAAAGTACAAGTGCAATGCTCTACCCCTAAGCTAAAGAGGCCCACGTTTTTTTAAATTTCGGTATTTCAGCATATTTAACTTGAAATTAATGAAAAACTTTCGACAAAATGTGATGTTGGATTTTTTGAAATCAGTAATAAATGGATTTTTGAATTTTTGACGTTCATATTGAACCACGAACACGTGCAAATTTCGGCGTTTGAGTGTCTTTTATATTCCAATAATTTAAGGTTACAAGGTTTCCATATTGCAAAAGATTGGCAACCAAAGAGGAATCTGCCAACGACGAGGATGATGACTAACTGCATGACTGCGAAGGACAAGAATCTCAATTCAAATGGAACCAAATCAATAATTAATAAGGGAATCCGAGATGAATAAGAAGAAATTCGTTGTAATTACAGTGATTGTTGGAATCAATGAAAAGGATGGGCCAAATATGGCAAGTTGTGACTAAAAACCGGGTTAGATTGGGCCCAAATACTGAAATGAAACATGGCATCATTTTTTTCCCCTAAAAAAGCCCCTCACAGTGAGGAGATTATGGGACGTTTTTATTATTTATTATTTATTGTTTTTGGTGACGATACACGGAAACCGGTGATACGGACCGAGTTCAGAATTGAATGAAATGGTCGGTGCTGGGATTTTATTGGTTTGAATATGGTTGAAGGTATCGGACATGGTTGTGTTTAAACGGAACATCAACGGTTCTAAGCGGAACACTTTGATACACGACCGGGCTTCAATGTGTCTAAAAGTGGTGTCATTCACGTTCGAGTCACAAAATGATCATGTCCATGTTAAGAAATCAGTGTCATTATGTATTGTAGTTGTTTGGTTCAATCCAGCAATTTGCTGAGTTTTTTTTTTTTTTTAAATCACCTTCAGTGATGGACAGAATTCCGCCAATATCAAACAAGGAAACATTTGATATTTAGAATTCCGTCAATTTTGCTGTATTTCGAATATAGAACTCACTTGGACTCATTTCTAGATTATTTAACCAAAAAATTTAATTATAGATTCACAAAAAAGAAAAAAAAAAAACTATATAATAATGCTGCGGTCCTTTGTCTATCTGCTTTTTCCACCATTATTATTCCACTATCTTATCCTTCTTTTCTCTATAGACGTTGCTTCCATTTGGAACAATACTACTGATTACCTCTATTCTCATATCGTCAAGCCTGAGCCTCCTATTGTCATTGTCGAACCTTTTGATCTTCAATCGCTAAACATGTCTGAAATCCTTACAATTGCTCCTTCTCATCCCTTCCGGGTCTGTGTCTTGGGTTCCGGTAACTGGGGTACAACGATTGCCAAAATCGTGGCCGAAAACACTGCAGCAAACCCGGAATTGTTCCAAGCTCAGGTCAATATGTGGGTTTATGAAGAAGAAGTTCAAGGTCGTAAATTGACTGAAATCATAAACACAGACCACGAAAACGTCAAATACCTTCCTGGTATTAAACTTCCTAAAAATATCATAGCTGTCCCTAGTCTTTTAGACACCGTTAAAGACGCAAACGTCATTATCTTCAATATCCCTCACCAATTCTTGCCAAACGTGAGCAAACAGCTCGAAGGCCATATCCATCCTCATACCCGTGCAATCTCCTGTCTCAAGGGCGTCAATGTCACTAAAAACTCTGTTCACACTCCTCCCGACTATATCTACCGCCATCTTGGCATCCACTGCGGTGCCCTTTCAGGCGCTAACTTGGCTCCCGAAATTGCTCTTGAAAAGTTTTCAGAAACTACCATTGCTTATCGTATACCCACTGATCCTAAAAATGTCCTTCCTGCAGACCAAATCAGTCAAGACTTTGATAAGGACGCTGTCCGGGCTTTGTTCCACCGCCCTTACTTCCATGTCAAGGTCGTTGACGACGTCACTGGCATCTGTCTTGCCGGCGCTTTGAAAAACGTTGTTGCCGTGGCTGCTGGTCTTGTTGATGGTTACGGCTGGGGCGAAAACTCAAAGGCTGCTGTTATGCGGGTCGGCATTGTCGAAATGGTTAAATTCGGTGCCACGTTTTTCAACGACAGTGATCCCAAAACTTACACTGAAGAAAGCGCGGGTCTTGCTGATTTAATCACTTCCTGCGCTGGTGGCCGAAACCATCACGTTGGCAAGGTTTATGCCGAAAGACTTCGTGAAAACCCCGACACCCCTATAACCATCCAAGATGTCGAAAAAGAACTACTCAATGGACAGTCTGCTCAAGGATTGGTTACTGCCGAAGAAGTTTACGCATTCCTTAAAGCTAAAGGCAGATTGGCAGAATTTCCTTTACTAGTCACCACCTACAGAATTGTCTTTGAAGGCGAAAAGATTGAAGATTTACCCAATATGCTCGCCATCAATCCAATGGATGGAAAATTGTGATTTTAGAGGATTTTATTTGTTAAAAATTATACTAAAGAATACTAAAAAGACTAAAAAAAAATACAACGCTTTGATGACCTTTGTGAAAAAAAATGATAGAAAAATTAAAAAAAAAAAATTAAATTTGAAAGAATAATATATTGTTTGCATTCCCTATATTTCTATTTATTAATAAACCTTTTTTTACCATTCCCAGCATCAGTATTCACCGACTGTTATTTGAAGTTTTACAATATATACAGATTTCTCGTCCGACTCATAGTCTAATTTCAATCGACGTTTCTCAATATTGTTTTCAAAATACAATGGCTTGTTGTTCATTACCAAATCATTCAATATTGCTTTATTGGTGCTTGTCCTTTTCAATTCTTGAAATCAGGCAACCTTCCTGATTTCGCCCATGTAAAGCGATCCAATGTCTCGATTTTTCCTTTTTCAAAATCGTTTGGGCTTCAAATCTCCGAAGCTTTTTTTTTGTTTATAAACAGGACACAAAAAAAAAAAAAAAAAAAAAAAAATCACGGATTTGGGCTTCAAATCTCCGTCTTAGCAGATTCTACATTTAATTGAAATATACTTAAAATGTAGAAACTTTTTGGGTCAAAAATAGCTGTCATGATTTGTAAACTCAAACACCTGTTTCCTTTCGTTATCTTGGTTGTTTTTAATGGCCAATCACAATCATGGAACGGTTCCAAATTCTCTCCAATTGATTCAAACAAACATATCAGATTCCAAATACTGTTAAAGATAAAGAATTACTCAAATCCGAATCCTTTTTGTTCTACTCGATCCGTGTGTCAAGCATTCAGTTGGTCAGATCAGTACATTTGTAAAATAAAAAAAATAAAAGAGTCAGCCGTGCAACAGAATGTGCTATTGCATGGGTATGACATTAGTTGTCACAATATTCCCATCCAGTGCCACCAGGTAAAGGTTTTTTTATTTTTTTTCAGCTTGCCTGCTCCAACCTTTCCACCATCAATTATAAATATATATTGATATTTATTTATTAATATATATTAATCTATCTATCCTACATTTATTCATCTCACGATGGTCAGACTCGGCCTCAATTCAACTCAAACTATGGGTTTCTCACTAACCCGTGGTGTTTCTCAAATTTTCCTCGCTCCACGCTCTTTATTAATTACTTCTGCTCCAACTCGTTTTTCATCAAACAGTATACGCCAGGGCATCCGTTTCTCCAGCACAAAACAAGCACACCCTCAATCATCTTTGACATGGAACGAGTTCCTTGCTAAGCGCATTCAACGCCGCCGTCTCAACATTGCTGCCAGCATCTTGACTGGTTTTGTTAGTGTGACTGTAGGCTGGGGCATTCTGGCCAACGTTGAAATCGATCCTACTGAACCCATTTACGGCTTCAATCCTTTAGTAGTCTTGCCTGTTTCTCTCATGATCTGTGCCGGTCTTGGTTCTTTACTCGGTCCCTCATTGGGCACCTTTCTTTTCCGCATCTCTCTCGGTAAAAATTTTGCTTCCTTTGCGCAGAAAAACGTAGAGTTTTTGCGTCATGTTAAGAATAACAGACCAGACCCCTCTAAACAGACTTACGCCAATCCGGTCCCAGACTACTACGGCGAGAAAATCGGCTCGCTCAAGGATTACAGAAGATGGCTTAGAGATGGTATTGCTTATCGAAAGAAGGTTGAGACTTTTTGTAAATATATAATATCTACTGGAAAAAGTTACAAACCTGACAATAAAATACGAAAAAGAAAACGAAATATATAACTATTCAATTTATATTTAAAGCTCTGGAGTTATATATTAACCTCTAGCCCTCAAGCCAATCTAAATAAATGTTTATAAACGTTGCTCAACTAAGGGCTTTGTACATAATTTATTGAAAAAAAAAAAAAAAAAAAAAAAGCACCTGTTGCATGATTCATGATTCCATAAAAAAAAATTGCTTCATCTGGATGAATGTTGTTCACTAAGCTGACAAACTGTAAACTACTTTCAAGGTTTTTGAACTGACGATTGTTTTAGTTCTCAACACCTCATACGAAAACAATATGATAAGTACATTTGTTTTCTCATTTAATCAGCTCGAAAACATTGAACGGTATCAACAGTTTTATTACTATAAGTTTTGATGAAAATGACATCTTGCAATACTGAACGAGGCATTAAATGGAAATCATAACCGAAACCCGAAATAACATACGATTGCAATGACGACATTATACTTGAAATATTGAACTAAAAACTTATCAATTACAACAGTTTAAGTCTTGAAATTTCAAACAATGGTTTATATGACAGAATTGAGTTTAATGCCTTATTCCTTGCGATTCGGTTGTAATCAACAAAACTGAAAGTTTGATAAACAACTTTCCTAATAAACTCAATTTCAAGAACATTATAATCAATCATTTGAATCCAATTTTGTTACTGAAGCCTTTGATATTTGATATCTTGTCTCGATACACCTTTTACCAAGCTGCTACAGACGAATTCAACATGAGTCGCTTTTCCAGAGTTTCGGTCCTTGAATCTGCAACTATAACCAATTTTGTTTCCAAATCCCAGTTTCTCGAAACTAGAATCACACCGGTCATTTCTATTCCTGAGATTCTCATAGCTACTTTTCTTTTTGGTTCTTCAACCGAAATACTTATAAGCATGAATAAATCAGTCAAGACCAGCCTCGTTATCAGTCTCAGCCGCATATTGGTATCGTCAGTTTTAGCACGAACCCATGTGATTGGTAAAGCTAGTGGAGATGGCTGAAGCATTGGTTAGAATTTCACTTTCTTCAAATCAAATACAGTTTTACTTGGTCTTGTATCATCGATTCAGAAACAGTGTTTTGATACTAATTGAATTGTCATTGAACGTTTTTTGTCAATGTACCATATTTCAACACAGTCTACAGAATTTGCGAGTTCCAACAAGGCTTTCAATATGTTTGAAGGATGCGGTCAGGGCTCGATCCAGGATTAGTGAGATATCAGTCATTTCGTCTATCTTGGCGAGTTCGTGACCAATGAATCAAAAGTAAACCGCTAGGATTTATTTATAATTTCCATCCTCAGGTTTTTTTTTCTTCTTTTTTTTTTTTTTTTTGTAACCTTCAATTAGCCACATTGTCATTAATTATGCAACCGAATTCTCAACCATCAAAGTCTGATCAAAATACTAGCTTACCCTCACTAATTAGCCAATCTTATATCAGAATTGAGTATTTACAATCTCGAATACACCTGCTATCAATTGAGCCCAAAATCTCGGTAACAGAGTCAAAGTTATTCACTTGGGAAATCCGCAATTGGAATGAGCTTGGGATCAATGAATACAGCCCCGACTTCCCTTGGAAAATACAATTATTCCCCAAAGGAAAAGATGTTTCCTCTGTTTCTATATTTTTAAAGGCAATTCCGTCTTATAGTACTAGCGCTGAACAATGTGAACCTGTCGTCGAAAATGACTGGGCTGTACGCGGTCTATTCGTACTGGCTATTTGGAATCCTTATGACCCTAAAACAATGACTTTAAAAACAGGAATTCATAGATTCACGCAAGAGGAACCTGATGCGGGCTTTAACAGTTTTATCGAACTCAAGAACCTCCAGCATCCAATAAATCCAAATGGACGTCCATCGATCTCTTTAAATGGAAATGTCAACATCTCTGTTTACTTTTGCGTCCTTTACAATCCGACCTGCATCTCGTGGAGCGATACCCGAAGCTACAACTCTACAGAAGCAACCAATTATACTGGACTCGTACACAATTACTCAGCTTTTCATCTGAATTCGTTCATCCAATCTCGTTATTTTATTAAACCATATAGGTTTGTTATCGATCAAATTCTTACATATAGCTCTGCGAATAGGGTCTCCCGCGCATTACAACATATTTTTACCAAACTTGATACCTCTGAAAAACCGGTCGAAACACATTTGTTTACACAGGCCTTACGCCGGGACTCCACCATCGAGTTTACCCCACGCCGTGTCAGTAATGCTATTCATGCTTAGATTCCCCTGTTTGTTCGTTTGACAAAAGGCACTTCTGTCGATGGCGTTTTGACTAGCTTGTTTTTTGGCCAAGTCAAGAGCGTTATAAAATGCATAAATGTAACATTCGAAACTAGTCAGTATCTAGTCTTTTGTGTTATTCTGTTCAATTTTAAAGGGTTTAAAAACTTGAATGAGGCTTTCAACGACTACGTTCAGGTCAAAAAGCTGCAAGGTAAGAACCGGTATCGGACTAGACAATACGGTTTGCAAAAGGCAATAATGAGGTCTGTGTACTTGTCATTTCCACCCGTTTTACTTATCCAACTCAAACGCTATGAGTTTGAATATGAAGATAGTGAACCTGGCCAGATTGACAATTCATTTGAATTTCCAGCCGACATTAATCTATTTTCGTATCTACATCGAGACGCAAATATTCCTAAAGAAGACTGTGAATATACTTTGCACAGCTTTATTGTTAATTCTGGTGACTCAGTTAAATATGGCTACCTAGAATTTGTGAAGCCTACTAAAGACGGCCCATGGTACAGATTTTATGACGAACAAGTGACTCGAGCCACAAAAGAGCAAGTTTTTGAAGAAAACTTTGGGCGCAGTCCCATTATCGACGGCGCAAATCCAAGACCAAGCAATAAAAACACCCAAAACAAGAATGTACATGTGCTTTGTTACATTAGAAAGTCAATGGTTGATCAAATTCTATCTGAAACCCCTAGTCTACACTCCATTCTTCCATTCAGATCGTTGAAAGAGCTTGAACCGCCAACGGGTATATCAGATCTCGAGCTGAAAAACAATTATATCACATCTATTGTCCGCCAATTCCAATACGGCATGTATGATGATATTTCCATTTACAAAGATGAGAATAGTGACAATGAGGTAATATATAATGTGACAGAAGCTCCTGACTCACTCTGCATTTTGAAATCTACGACAGTTGCAGAATTAATAGCTTGCATTCAAAAGAAATGGTATCCAACACTTAATGTTGGTGCAATGAGATTGAGGCTTATGACCAAAAAACACTTTGTGGATTATCAATTCGGTCATTTCATAGCTAATTCAACAAAACCAATTGACCAAACCAATGATTTTTTTTTTTTAGGTGAGCCCATGTTCAATTTCTTTTTAGATATTGCAGGCCCAACGAAAATAGATCCAAGGTACCATGACCAAGGTCATTTTTTTAATGGTGATCAGAGCTCTGGTAATGGGATGTTTTTGTTTTTGAGACACTTTGACCCTGTGCAACAAGCATTTACTCGGACGGTATCAGCAATTCTTTACGATAATAGTGATACTTTGGCTCTTGTTTCAATCATTTTGGAAACTATGGGTTGGGACCGGAGTACTGCAATAAATATTTGAAGGAGACTGAATCGCTTGTTTTTAATCGAGTTTCCATCAACAAAACAGCTGGAGCCAATGGGCTGGCTGACGGCTTTAATATTTTTTTGAATGCGTTTTACCTGCCCAATTTATAAAGGCTAATATACTCGAGCATTACATTTGACTACGACTGCTCTGGCATATGCAGAACTCTTTTGGATACCACAGACTTGTTTGAACTTGTTTGGCTTGATCAAGGCATGCATGTTTATCAGAGACTTCTGTTCTGGACCTTTTCCAAAGATTCATCATTATCCCATTTTGCGCTCCTTCTAGTAATCCATCATAAATTGGATCGCAGCCTAGTGAATGAGGTCGATATCTGGTCTGTCGTTAATCATCGCATTCAAAATCGATTGAGATGTACACATAAAATTGCATCTTTAAGAGACAAAATCATTTGTTTTGCATTAGAGACACCTGAAGAACGGAATCTGGATCTTGATGAGTACGATTCGCCAATTCGTATGATTGAAGTGTTTCACTTCCACCAGACCATTGACCGTGCACACGGAATGCCATTCAGGTGTGCACTGATTTGAGACGAATTGTTTGGCCAGACCAAGATCAGGTTAAAGAATACTCTTGGGATGAACGATGCCGAGTTTGGAAAAGTAAGGTTTGCAGTAGTACGTGGATCCACATACACTGTTTGGATTTATGGAATCAATAATGGTAACTTGCCTAGCTATGCCGACATGATTCACTCTTCTAATGAAACGGAAACCAATAATGACCTGCCTAGTTATTCTGATGTGACCAACACTTATACTGAAACAAGTACCAGTGATGACCAAACGCGTATACAGTATATCAATCATGAAGACCGAGAAACAAATAGGCCCAAATCTTAGGATCATGACAGAGTCCATGCTACAAGCCTTGGCTATGACACCAAGCTATTTGATGTGATGCGCACCACAGATGCGCTGGGTCTTGATTATGATAGCAAGAAAAATGACAAACGTCTCGTCGGGTATCAAATGATATACATTAAAGATTAGATATACATAAATACAAAGATGTGCTAGTATTTCTAACTTAAGTAGATGGCGAGACATTTAAAAATGTTGTGAATGTTTAATGGTTTAAGTACATACTCACAAGTCTTGGACATGGTAATTTTTCAAAAGTTTTTGTGTAGTTACGGAAATTTTGGCTTTTTTCAATGCTATACCAATACATGAGTCGGAACCGTACCACAAACAGCAATTACAAGACACACAGTCACTCCAAATACAATGAATGTTTTTGAAAAGTCTAACAATACAATGGAAAGATGTATTAAAAACTTGTAATGTTACTATATATGCTTTTTCATTATAAAAGTAAGGGAAAATTCCTTGGAACTATTTTGACCTAGTCACCAATTTTCTTTTTGCATTTTTGACAGATGTAAATGAGCACTGGATAAATATACTTCACTTTTGGACATTTCAACTATTGGATACTTTTTGGCTAAATTTCGTTGTAAAGTGATAAACAAGTTTTAAAGTTTAGATGAATTCAACAGTGACAAAATTCAAGATATATTCTTATCATAAAGTTGTCCTAAAACTAACATTGCAATTGAATCGACCAAAATCAATTGTTTGTCAAAGAGCAGATTGAAATTGGCTGAGTAGCTGACGAGAACTAGGTAGACAGTTGAACGTACTGGATTAAAACGGGTATCTATTAGATTATAGAGTTTAATTACGTATACCAGCCAATAGACATTATCACGTTCAAAAAAGAAATAGCTAGGATGTATATGATTTTGGCCTCGGGCTGATTTTCTTTTTTTTTTTTGGCTGAAAACGTTAATTATCAGACCCGATAATTAATCATTACCAATGAGGAGGAGATGCTATATGTTCTCCTTCACTATGACGGAAAAAAAATGACAATACCGCTACTGACATGGCGATCGGTTTAGACCTGATACCCGGATAACAGGTCTATCACACCATCCAAGCAAAAATGTTGGTGGAAATGTGTTTAATCAAGTCTTATCAAGGCTCATTTGACGAATACAATCTCGTATCGTTTAAGAAAAATTATCTTCATCCCCTCGTAGCATCTGACAAAACGTACTGGATTTGGTTCTTGGTCGATGGAAACACTTCTCTTTTCATAACCTTTCAACAACTGCAGATTATTTTATCGTTCCTGCAATTTTGGATTTTTATTTTCAAGATGAATTTCACTTTAAATTTAATAAAATACTAATTTTCCCAATGGACATAATATCCCTGCTTAGAAATTGAATTGAAAGCAAGATATAAAGTTAGTCACTATATTGTTTATCCTTCTGACTCCAATTTAAGGCTAGCTGATTATTATTTTTTTGCATTATATTATTGTTTTTACAGTGTCTATAGATCATTCTCATAATTATCGCTTTTGGAAAAAAATCCTTTTGATGCACCAGGCAATATTGAAACGTTGGTAGTAAAAAGACGCTAATGCAAATTTAAAAGTGTTTTCTTTGGCCATCATTGTCTTTTTCAATTGGAATCGCAACAATAAATAAGCATAAAGGAAAGCCACCGGTATAGTCGAATCTAGAAAAAGCAAAAGTTAACTACTCGATATCTTTATACATAACTGTCAGACAAAACTCACACATCTTTGAAATAAACAACTTGTTGATTAACTGGAAAGCGTTTCTCTGTTGTAAGATGGTATTGAAACAACAAAAGGCAAAACTTAGTCTTGGAATGTTGTTCTCTTTTTGACATTTGCCCAGCTTGGCGATGAAACTGTTTTCCGATAAACTATTCAGGGAATGACGATTAGCTGGAGTTGTTGGTAATAACAATCTATTAAAACCAATCAAACAAGTATTAAAAGGCTCAGTCGTGTTTTTTTTTCGATTAATCACGGTCTTGGTTTTCAAAAAACAACATAATTAATAAAGTAACTGCACGTCAATATTCTAAAAATTGGAAATTAAACCTTATCGCAAATCGTTTAATCTGATAACTAAATGATGAACTGTAAAACTCGAAGCAAGCAGGCGAAAGTGGGGATTTTTGGGTTGGAAGTGATATGATGGGTTTTGTTTCATACAAGTTGATTGGCGAAAAATCGTTTGATAAGCAATAGTTTCAACTAGCCTAGTTGCAAACAAGCCAACCCGATAAGAATTGTAAACAAAATGTGGAGATCTAGCAGGACTTTAGACAATGACTAATATGGTAGATATGGATCATTTGATTTAAAAGGCCTTTTCAAAAATGTATTTAAACCGTCGACCTCCCTATCAATTTATTCTTCCAATACAATCTTCGTACACTCAAATATCCATATTTTGATCTTATTTGTCTTCACTCATAAATATTCAACTATTAAATGACTGGTCTATACAACGTTCAACTTATTTCGGAGCCTTTCAAAAATAATCCCTTCTTATCTTTTAGTGGCAATGAATGTAATAACACTAGTACAGAACGTATGTTTAGTTTATATCAGGTTGACCTATATTGATTTGTTACTAATCATTACTTGATTTAGTTAAATATTTGAAATCTCGACTCCAGCCTCCAACAATTGAGCCCGATATATCAACTAAATATGATGCGCTATTTACTTGGGAAATCGTTGATTGGTTTGAACTCACTAATCATGAATACAGCTCTTCTTTCCAAGCTGGTGGCTTCACTTGGAAATTGATTATATGCCTTCAAGGAAATGACATTTCTTTATATCTTGCTGTTGTTTCGCCTGGTACTAACAATCAAGGGCAATCTAGATATACAATGGGAAGTGACTGGGTCATATGCGGCCAATTTGTTGCAGCTTTATGGAATCCAAACGATACTGAAGCCATGGTCTTGAAAAATGCTAACCACAGATTCACACAAATGAATCCCAGCTGGGGTTTCGCCCAGTTTTTCAAAAACGATGATATCTTGTCTCCAATCTGTTCAAATGGCTCATGCTTGGTGTCTGTAAATGGGAAAGTTAACATCTCTGTTTACCTACGTATTCTCGACGATCCAACTGGTGTTTGGTGGCACAATATGCAAAACTACAACTCTAGAAAAGCGACTGGTTATACTGGATTGGTAAACTACGGCACAACATGCCATCTCAATTCGTTACTCCAATCGCTTTACTTCACTGCCCCCTTCAGAAATGCCGTTCACCAACTACCTACTGATAATGAAGCTTTCGGTATTGCATATGCTTTGCAACAGATTTTTATCGATCTTACCAATTCTGAAAAACCTGTTGAAACCCGGCTATTGACAAAAGCTTTTGGTTGGAATTCCAATGATTCTTCAATTCGATACGATGTCCAAGAAACTGCTCGAATCTTGATGGCCACATTGGAAAACAAAATGCAATTGACTGCCGTGGATGGCGATTTACACAAGCTGTTTGTTGGCCAAGCTAGGTCCTTTGTACAGTGTGTAAATGTGCCATTCGAAACTAGTCGACGTGAAGACTATTGGAGTATTCAGCTCAACGTCAGGGGTTTTAACAACCTCTACAAATCCTTTGACGACTACGTTCAGGTTGAGATGCTGCAAGGCGATAACCGGTATATGGCTAGACAATATGGGTTGCAAGACGCAAGAAAAGGGTTTGTGTTTTTGTCATATCCGCCCGTGTTTTATCTCCAACTCAAACGCTATGATTTTGACCACGTGACAGGCAAATCTGTCAAGATCAATGATTTCTTTGAATTTCCAGCCGATATTGACCTGTCTCCATATTTGAATAAGACTATTGCTGCCTCAAAAGACAATTGTGAGTATACACTACACAGTGTCATTGTTCATTCTGTTGAGTCTGGTAAAGGTCACTATCATTCCTATGTGAAACCTACCAAGGATGGCCCATGGTACAAGTTCTACGACGAACAAGTTACTAGAGCTACAAAGAAGCAAGTTTTTGATGACAATTTTGGTGGTTGTGAAAGTTCACAACGCAATAGTAGCGCATATATGCTTGTTTACATTAGAAAGTCAATGGTTGGTCAAATCCTACATGAAAACCCTGCTCCAATTCTTACTTTAAACCCCAGACCAAGAGAACTTGACTTGAGAAAGAGCATACAGAACCCTGAATTGGGAAAGCGTTATACAACAATCCACGTCGCATCTGCCATGCGCCAGTTTAAAAATAACACTAGTTATGATATCGCCGTTTTCAATAATAGCGATGGCATCTCCCAAACAAATTACGGCAAAATGGCTGTTGCTGATTCATTTCGTATTCCAAAGTCCACAACTTTTGAACAGTTGATGGATTATATTCAAAAGGAATTGTATCCAGATGTTGACCTCAAGTCGATGAGATTGTGGACCATGACAAAAAAATATAATGAAACATATCGTCTTGGCGATTACATTAAAACCGACCCAAATAAATCCCTTGATCAAATGAAAAGGTTTAGAAAATACGATAAAAATATCAATCTCTTTTTAGAAATCGCTGATCCAATGGAGGTTGAACATTCTTACCGAAACCTAGAGTACTTTTACAAAGGCGATCGAAACTCTGGAAAACGAACACTTTTATTTTTAAAATATTTCAACCCTGTACAACAGTCTCTAGTTGGTGTAACTTCTGTTGTTCTTTACGGAAATAGTAAAATTCAAGCTCTCGTTCCTATTGTTTGTCAAACTATGGGATGGCCGCCTGATACCCCACTTAGGATTTGGGAAGAAGTTAACGCATTCGAGGTTAAACTACTTGACATTACTAAAATGGTTACAGCTAGTAAACTATTTAATGGTCATATACTTGTTTTTGAACGAATCTTATCGCCCAGATATATGGAGTATGTGTTGCCGGTTGCATCCAAAACGACAGCAGAATATTATGACTTTTTGCACAATCAAATCAAAATTACATTCAAGCGCTGTACACATCTCTATGATAATAGTAACGGAATATTGAATATTCCTACCCAGACTATTGACGACTATACAATAGTTGTCAGTAAAAAGTCCAAATACCAAGATGTTGTAAAAACTCTTGCTAATCGCATTGGAGTTGGTCCAACAAACATTCAGCTGCTTGTATTAGGACCGCGCTGTTTAAGCAATCAATCTGTGAACCACATTGTCCGTCCTCTTAGTTATTTCATAAATAACAAACAAACTTCAAGTATTGAAATCCAATACGACTGCTCCCAGATTTGCAATACTCTTTTTGACAATCATGACTTATTTGAGTATATTTGGCTTGATAAAGGCAAATACGTTCACCAAAAACGGCACTCGGTTATTATTCCCAAAATAACGACGCTTTCCAATTTCAGGCTTGTTCTACCTTTTCAAGTTGGAATAAATTCCAGTCAATTGGATATGGTCAGAGTATGGACTGTTTCTAATCATCGTCTTCAGGAGCGGTTGAAACTTGACCATCGAGTCGCGTTGGCGAAAGACAAAAACATTTGTTTTGCACTGGCGACACCCGAGGAGTACGATTTGGATGATAATGATCATAATTCATTGGCCCGCATGATTGAGGTATTTCATTTCTACAAAAACGTCAATTGCACACATGGAATTCCATTCAGGTTTGCACTAATTCGAAACGAGCCGTTTATTCAGACCAGGGTGAGGTTACGCAAAGCTCTCGGAATGAATGATAATGAATTTGGAAAAGTAAAATTTGCCGTTGTGAACGAGTCTGGATACACGGATTGCATCGAAGGAGACACAGAAGATAATTTGCCCAGCTATGCAGATGTAGTATACTCTCACAATGAAATGAGATCCAACAGAAATGAATCGGGTGTTGGATATATCAATCTTGGTGCTGGAGAGCGCGAGAGCAGAAGGCTGAGGTCTCGGAGTCGAGCTGAAATACAAGTCATAAGTCTGGGTTACGACACCAAGCTATTTGATATGATGTGCACCACAGATGCTTTGGGTCTTGATTACGACGGCGAGGTTTATTACCAAAACCTTGCCACTCAGCACTTTATTTATATCAACAATTGAATGTAAATTTAGAACCAAATAATTCTGTATTTTTGAATTTATCATAAAGCATTTACAACACTGAGAAACTTTGTTTTTGGAGTCACATGTAAAAGTTGCGAATTGCCTTGTTATTTGCGCCAAGGACTGAATAAAAAATCGATAGGCAGTCATCATTGTATCCTGAAACCATTGTTGACATTTTGCACTGTTACAGAAATATCATGCTTAACGACTATGAATAGAATCAGAGTCAGAGATTACAATTGCAATGATACCCGGAATTACTAAATGGTTGAAGCATTGAAATTATCAGAATAGAAAAACAATTTTGGATGAATTCTGTTTTTACAATTTATTAAATACTATGACATCATTGAAATGACAAAGCTATGAAGTGATATACTGGGTCTCATTTTTGGTGTATTTGGAAATACCCGGTTTCTCATTCTGTTTTTATTTTTGCGACACCGGGTCTTATATCCACTATTTACTACAATTGATTAATGTTTTCTTTCTAACCTGGGTGAATTTACCAACATATTGTCAAATGACTTTCCGCACAACCTGTTTTAACTACATGTTGTAAACTTTGCAGAAGGAACTTATCCTCGTTTCTGGCCGTTTACTCACTAAACAAATCTACGGTTCCTACTCATTAATAACGGCATTCTAACTCGCCATTTACTTGGTCATTCTACATAATCTGACCTACATTCGATGTTTCTTATCAAGATACCTATCACTTTTACTTTAGAAAAGTTTCTCTCAAACATTTTAATAACTTGTAGAATATTCTTGATCAGAAATGAAATTACAAATAAAATGTTAACCAAGAGATTAATATCAGCATCCCGTCACACCATATTATTTTTCTTTGTTTTTATTGTCCCTCGTTATAGTTATTATAATTGTCGATATTCAACACCGTGTGAAATGAATAAAAATGACCAGTGGATAAAAAAAACCAAAAAAATTTCAAATGAAGTGCGTTTAGATATCTATAATTTCGGGTGTCGTCATGACGCCAGTAAACCAAGTTGCCGATCCTTTGGGTTGAAATAAATACCATATTTCGATATCTTATGGGTCAAGCGACTACAGACGAGTCGTTTAGAGAACGTTTAAAATCTTCCAATAGATTTTTTTTGTTTATTACTAACGTTCCATTCAATTTAAATTTTTCGAAAATCAAACGAGAAATTCCGCCTGAAACTCATGTTTATGTTTTGTTTTGTTTTGCAACCTGAAATTAAGTACACAGAAACCGGCCAAAACGAGCCTAGTTATCATGTTCAGCCGCATGTTGATTATATAGGTCCTTGGAACAAAGTGAAGCTCATGTGATTAGTAAACACGAAGGAACAGCTGTTTCAAAAGCGCCGAAATCTGGTTGCAGCAGCATTTGATTTAATAAAACCTGTTTCTGGGATTGAATATAATTGAAATAACAATGGTTTTTTCACATTAATTGCCCTGAAATGTATCTCTATGGATACAATCTGTTAATACAGCATCTTTCAGCATAGTTTACAAGGTATTTTACTCAAGCTCTGACAAGTCTTGAATCAGTTTGATCATTGAAATTCTTTCCATTTGTCTCATGGATTGGATTATTTGTATCATTATATATTTTTTGAATATTTTGTTACAAATAATCACACATACTTCAATAAGACGAATCTTAATGCTTGTATCTATTTAAGACGTCGATTTCCTACCATCGAATTTTTTTTCCTCGGAAAATCCAGTCACTGTTTTGTTTGGCCATTATACGTTTTTCTAATTTGTTAAAAAATACTTGATGATTACGCTATCAAATTACGCAGGCCCTATAGAGCCTGTCCAAACCAATGCTTTGATATCTCTTTTTGGCAGCGACCCTAATGAGACTGCTACAGACAGTATGTCCGAATTTAAACAGAATGATCATATTAAATTTTACTAATCATTTGTTTAGTTGAATTGTTGAAAGCTCAGATACAACCCCAATCAATTGACCCTGAAATCGTTATAAACAGTGATACCCTTTTCACTTGGAAAATAAATGATTGGGATAAACTTGGAAAGTCCAAAGACAGTCCCCATTTCAAAGCTGGAGACTACACATGGAAATTAAACCTGCGTTTTCAAGAAAACAAAACTTCTGCTGTTTCTTTGTTTCTTCATGTTATTTCACCTAATACCAATCTTGAACAAGTACAAAACACCTTGTCTAGCGAGTGGGCTGCATGCGGCCAATTTGTCGCTGTTTGTTGGAACCCTGACGACCCAAGAGCTAAAATCGTACAAAGCTGTAACCATAGATTCACAAACGAAGATTCTATTTCAGGCTTTCATGATTTTCTCAAACCTCTAGATTTCCTTTTCCCAATTCATCCAAATGGCTCTTTTTTGTTTTCCTCAAAGGGACAAACCAACATATCTGTATACCTTCGTATTCTTGATGATCCGACTGGTGTCTTGTGGTACGATATGAATAAATACGATTCTCGAAAAGCAACTGGTTATATGGAACTCAAAAAACGGACTAGTAGTTACTACTTCAATTCTTTACTTCAATCGCTTTACTTGATACCAATTTTCAGAGAATCTGTTTATTGTATACCTACTGCTGAAGATACTTTTAGTGTTTCTTATGCATTGCAGCAGGTTTTCACCGAACTTCAGAATTCTGAAAAACCTGTTGACACATATCAGCTATGCAAAGAGTTTGGTTACAATATTTTCCCACCTGGTTGCGATTCAGGTATTCAAGATACTATCTATGAATTGTTTGGCAATTTAACAGGGAAAATGGAAAAGAGGGTTGTAGATTGTGTTATACCATTTCTATTTGCTGGAATGATTAAACGCTTTAGCCGGCTTCGAACAGAATCACAGGGAACCATTCTAGATTGCGTTTTTGGGAGCATCCCGCTCAACGTTAAAGGATTCAAAAATTTCAACGAATCTCTTGAATATTACGCTCAATTCAAAGCTCGCGAATTAGGTAATCAAAACATGGCTAGACAATCTTTTTCACAAAATGCGAAAAATAAACAAATTTTCTCGTCATTGCCGCTTGTTTTGCATTTCGAACTCAAAAGAGACAATCCCAGTTTTTCAGGGAACAATTTTGACAATATACACCATCCATTTGAGTTCACAGCCAATATTGATCTTTCTTCATACCTGGATCAGGGTTTTAACCCTCACCCAGATTGTTGCCATTATACTCTTCACAGCGTTATTGTTCATTCCAGAGATTCAGGAATTAGTAGTTACCATTCTTTTGTAAAACCAACTAAAGATGGTCCGTGGTACAAGTTTGATGACGAAACAATTACTAGAGCCACAACGAAACAAGTTTTTCATGAAAATTTTGGAGGGACTCCAATTATCGATATTTCAAATCCAGCATCAGGAAATAATATTAGACAACGCAATAGCGCTGCATGTTTGCTTGTTTACATTAAAAAGGCAGTGGTTGATAGAGGTCTATCATCCAATCTTTTTTTCAGGTCCTTTAATGACAAATATACGAAGTCTAAATTTGAGGCCCCAATAGTTAACCAAGAAGTTAGAAGAAAGGAACTATATAAAACGATCCGCATTGCTTCAGACATGCGTCAGTTCCGCTTTCATGATACCCATGGTATTGCATTTTTTGAAAATGGCACCAATATGAACAAATTGAGATACAATGTGAAAGCATTAGCTGATGTATTTGAAATCAAAAAATCCCCACCTCTAGCAGAGCTAATGGATTACGTCCAAAATGAATAGTATCCAGAAGTCCAACCCGGTGGAATGAGACTTTGGACTATTTCAAAAAAATCGCATACGACTCATTGTGTTGATATGCTCATCAATATTAAGAAAACGCAATTCCTTGATCAACTAAAAGGGTTCGCAACATATGGTACAGACATCAACTTTTTTTTAGAGATTGAAGACTCTGCAAATATTGACCCTCTTTATAGAAAGTCAATTCTTTTTTTCGAGGATGATAAATACTCAGGCAAACGAATTCTTTTGTTTTTAAAGTTTTTCTGTCCCTTGAAGCAATCACTGGTTGGTGTTACTACAGCGATTCTTTATGAAAACAGCAAAATTGGAGCTCTTGTTCCAATCATTTGTAAAAATATGGATTGGCCATCAAATACCCTAATCAGGATTTGGCAAGAAACTAACACACTTACGATTGGTCCCCTTGATATTAATAAAAGCGCTGCAGAAAGTAAGTTACACAATGGTTCTATTCTTGCTTTTGAGAAAGAAGCTCCTTTTGATAGTATGGAAAATATTATCCGGCCTACCGAATTCAAAACGATACCCGATTATTATTTCTTTTTGCAAAATCAAATTAAAATCACATTCGGAAGCAATCGCTATTCCATTTATTGTCCGACAAATGCATTGACTGATGCTATCTCATCGAATGGTACACATACGATTGTTGTTGATAGAAATTCCAGCTATAGTGATGTTGCAAAACTCATTGGTAGCCATATTGGTGCCAACCCTGATCATATACAACTGTTTGCATCACATTTTCGTCGTCAAAACGATTGTTCACCCAATAATTCAATACATACTCTCAGTTGGTACTTCAAAAATAAACTACTCACACATATTGAGATTCGCTTCCACTGCTATCCCCAATTCAAAAATCCTTCTGATAGACATGATTTGTTTGAATATATTTGGCTTCATTAAGCCAAATATATTCATCAGCAACGGTATTTTGCTCTCATGCCCAAGAGCTCAACAATATTCCATCTCAGAGACATTTTACCATCTCAAGTTGGGATACACTCGAGCCATGTGAATACACTCAAAATGTGGACAATTTCCAATCATCGTATTGAAAAGATGGTGAATCCTGGATATCAACTTTCCTTTTTGAAATCAAAAAAACATTTGCTTTGTATTAGAGATATCAGAAGAGAGTGACTTGGAAAACAGTTATCACAAATCTTCAATTCGTATAGTTGAAGTGTTTCATTTTCGCAAAAAGGTTTATTGTCCACATGATATTCCCTTTAGGTTTGCCCTTATTCGAAACGAGCCGTTTAGTCAGACTAGAGTTAGATTGCAAAAAATTCTTGGAATGGATGATGTCCAATTCAGCAAGGTAAAATTTGCAATTGTAAGCGCATCTGGATATCAGAACCAAGTTAACGAAAGCTATGGTCACATATTGCCTGACTATACCGAGGAAGCCAACCCGCTTGATACAATAGATGCCGATTATGATTTACCTAGTTATAATGAAGCAATTCACTCTCATACTATAACGGAACTCGATGACAACCGATTTCGTATTGAGTATATTGAAGATGTTGCAAATGAGCAAGAAACAGAACGGCCTGTATTTCAGTATGATTATGAAAGCACACCTACACTTCTAAATAACGATATCAAGCTGTTTAACAAGATGCGTACTACAGATTCCTTGGGGCTCGATTACAATGGAAAGCCATTTCAAGAAAGCCTGGTTTATTTACATTTTGCAAGTATTCAACATTAGGTCTATTCATAAATTTCCAACCTGATGAAAATATGAAAGCACCAAAAGAGGTTCAACTGGCCGTTATCATCATTAAGAATTTTCAAATAAATATATATCTATTAAACTATGTTTTTGAATCATAAATATTCCCACAAATATAGTTAAACAGAGACATAGAACTACTACTTTTTTTTGAAAACTGTACCCAGCACTTTCCCAATTATGTTAATGAAAGCAGGTACATTCTACTGAAATGAATTCGAAAAAGTGGATTATAGTTTTTGCAACAGTATATTTACTCAGAATCTTTACCAATATCATGAGCTAAAGGTGAAAACCGTTTTTTATATTACAAGTTTGGCAGGTTTACTTTCACCAGGTTTTGTCAGATAAAATGTTCTGGACAGGGAATAATTTGTAAAACTACATTCAGCCGCATATAGTGACAGTTTTGTATTTTTTGGTTTCTGGTTGTCAGATTGGATTTCGATATTTTTTTTTATTTTTCACAACAACAAGACAAAAATTGTGTTTTCTTCTTACCACTTTGTTTAGCACCTTTTGTTTCTTCATCGAAATATATGAATACCTCATGATTTAAAAGCTTTTTTGTTTTTAATTTTGAATAGCATTTGAATCTGGAGTTAGATCATATTGTTATTCATCTACTAGAGATCCTGGATATCGTCCGATTCGAGAAACATATTGTCTGTATTTCCAATAATGGCTGATATTCGATTTCGTTGAGAGATAATCATTTTTGATCAATTGCCTTTTTCATCGTTTGCTTTCGTTGGTTCAGTTGGTTTATTTTTCAATATTTTCCACGTCTCGCCACCTAATATCTGTTGATTTTTCAACATAAATTTCACTGCCAAGGTGTTTTTGGGTAGCTTTCCACAAAAACCTCGTCGTCTACAGATTTCATTGGCCTCCATGAAACTGATCATAAATGTTAAAAGGCTTAATTAGGCGTTGATGCTTTCATTTTTTGGCCAGCTGTTTTCATCTGTTTGGCTGTTTGAAATCTCAAACAGTGCCTCGTTTGGCTGAAACAGAAATCCCGTCCAAACTTGACACACTTGTTTGCTTGAAATATCCTCATATGTTTTGGTATCCAAAATGCCAAATACAATTTTGATTTTCAACCTAATAAATGTACTTGGAAAGTGTATACGCCCCTCCAATGATACTATACTTGCTTCTGTCAACTGGAAAGGTCAACATGCCTGTCTACTCTGCATTCTTTGCAGCCATACCAGTTTCCCATGGCACAATATAAAACCATACCATTTAAAAAAAAACTGATGAATATACCCCTTTTTTTAATCCGTGGCAGCTTGCTGTCTCGATTTTTCACTCTAATTACTTGACTGCGTAACATATAGCCACGGTGTTTAGAAGAGACTCTGGCGATGACTTATTTTACGTCATACTCAAAAACTCAAATGTCTATTAATTTATTATAGGCAAATGAAATGAAAAGTTTGGCTTTTAACAGTGTCGTACATGCCTTTGATTTAAATGTTCAAAACAGTTTTTAGTTTGTCCATTCAGTTGCTGTTTTTGTGGAACCAATGCAATCCAAGACCTCAACTCAATTGCTTGCAAAACTAGGTGTTCGGCAAATGACCCATATGTTAAGCTGGACGAGAAGTTTATACCTGACCTAGCGGTTTGCAGTTGATGATATCGACTGAATTTTTGGATAAGGAACTTTAGTTTTGAGCGCTCTTTCTATTCCCATGACCTTTAAAAAAATATCAGGATTTGTGCTTTAAACAGTCTTTTGCCATTACTGTCTTTGTGCAATTGGACTTTTACGCTACAGCAAAACTAGAATTACCATGAATTAGTCGTCATAAAGGCATATTCGCCCCCAACTTTGATTTCCGGGTTAAAATGAAATGTGTCATATAGGCACACGCTGCTCGAAATTCTACGGTTGTCATTAACTTCAGTTTTGAATACGCAAAAACGATTGGTATTCAAATCTCTGCCAAATTTTAATGACTTGAATTATTTGAGGGCTAATGCCATATTTTTTTGATTCCCAAGAAACCCCTTGTATAAAACCTCTTATTAAATGTTTCTGAATTGGTCGAATTATCTACCTAGAAATCGAGCAAAGAAGTGTCATGAACGGTTTCAAGAATCGTATTTGGGTATTGATAGAGCCGAATGATTTGGTAATCTTGCTACACGGATGTTTAAGGTTTTTTTATTGTCGTTTAAAATACTTGAGGACCAAACCCTGCAGACTCCATGACAACTTTTCAACCCGTCCCGTTGAAGTTTTTAGTTTTTACTAGTACAGATGGAATTTTCATGACGTTTATTTCAAGTCTTTGCTCATTCAAGGCGAAACTCTTAATGTGGCCGAAAAGGAGACTTATAAATCCTTTTTGGAGTGAGTGGCAATGATTACGGAAAAAGCTGCGTTTGCAGTCATGGCTGTATGAAGAGCTGGAAACAGTATTATCTTCAATGCTAAAAATTTACTGTCTGGCTGCACTGAAGCGGTGCATTCACACTGATGCACAAGGAGTTGACTAAGAGAAATGAAGAATTCGAAATCTTACTGAGCTTCAACGGTATACACGTTGAGGTCTAATATTCAGAGTTTTAGTATAGTGGAGGAACACAAACGACTAGGTTGGGTCATGATACCAAGTTTTTTGACAGGATGCACAATAACTGTGTTTTGGGCCTGGGCTATTTATTTCTGGTCGATTGTACGAACCCTCAGAAGAAATGAAGAGGGTTTTTTTTATCAAAAATTTGACATGGACATTTTTGATTATCAAAATGCAATATTTTAATCGTCTTGATGTTGAAATGGGTTTGATTTAATAATGCTTGCTTGAAGTCCACATGAAACACTAACTAGACTGAAAAAATTGATGAAACAGTAGCGATTTGTATGGAGTCGACAAGGTTTAGAAGGCAATTACGTCTACGAATCTCCCATTTGGGCCAGCTGCAGCAATAAATGGCACTTGACGAGAATCAAGCACTGTACCTAGACATAGCGACCACCGAGTTTGGATCAACGTTATTGGTTGTGATGGCGGTTATACTTTATTAGCACCATGGAAGGTCTGATAAACACTCAAATAAAATTGATGATTGGGTTCGGAGGCTTAGCAAGCAAAAATGTCGCTGCCCGAAATTCGGGATGTCGTTTGGGCGACATGTACCGATTCGCAGTAGTTTTAATTCGACTTTGTTTTGTTTCAAACTCCTTATAAATTCAAGGGAATTTTTTTTTTTTCTCTCCTACCATTTCTTGAATCTTTTAGAGTTTTCTTGACAATCAGAATAAACGACAAATTATTATTGGTTTCAACTACGTCTTTATTCAAATTCCTATATATTCAATATGCCGTCTCACTATAAGGATTCTAATCGGCCTTTTTTTTTCCAGCGTCTTCAGGCTTATAAGCTCGGAAGACCTACCTGGACCCGGATCGAGAATAGCAGCGCTATGAACAAAATCAAACACATCCTTACTAGCTCCTACGTCAACATTCTATTAATATTTGTGCCTCTTGGTATTTTGGCATATCATCTAAATTGGGGATCCACGGCCGTCTTTTTACTCAATTTTCTGGCAATTATTCCGCTTGCCGCGCTTCTGGGATATGCTACAGAGGAAATCGCAGTCCATGTAGGCGAAACAGTTGGTGGATTGCTCAATGCCACGTTCGGTAATGCTGTTGAACTCATTGTCGCCATTGTTGCCCTGTACCGCGGAGAAATCCGTATTGTTCAGACTTCCATGCTTGGTTCCATCTTGTCAAATACCTTGCTTGTTTTGGGTTCATCCTTCATTGCTGGCGGTTATAACCGTATCCAGCAAAGATTCAATGCCACAGTTGCTCAGACTATGTCTTCTTTAATGGCCTTGGCCGTCACTTCCTTGTTGATTCCTGCCGCGTTCAACTCAGCCTTTCCTAACAATTCCGAGCCTGGTCAGGATCCTGACGACGTTAACCAAGCCGTTCTCAATGTCTCCCATGGTACTTCGCTTATTCTTTTGATTATTTATGTCTTTTATCTTATTTTCCAATTAAAGACTCACGCCACGTACTTTGCCGGAATATCGGAAGAAGACCAATCTGAGGCGTCTTCTTCTGCTAATGGCTATGGCGCCAACGAAAACTCACCCCTTTTGGGAGCTTCCGGCTCGTCAAGCTCAAGTGAATCATCATCCTCATTGAGCACTTATGAAGCTTTAGGTCTTTTGACACTCATTACCGTTGTCGTTTCTTACTGCGCAGACTACATGGTCGATTCTATCGACGCAATTGTCGTCGAAACCGGTATTTCCAAGACCTTCATTGGTATTGTATTGATCCCCATTGTCGGAAACGCTGCCGAACATGTCACTGCTATCGTAGTTGCTACCAAAGATAAAATGGATCTTGCGGTAGGCGTCGCAATTGGATCTTCAATGCAGATTGCTCTTTTCCTTACTCCATTTTGTGTTTTGATTGGATGGTTTATTGACCAGCCCATGTCTTTATTGTTCACTACCTTTGAAACCTGTGCGCTATTTGCTACCGTTTTGATGCTCAACTACATTGTCATGGATGGTGAGTCTAATTGGCTTGAAGGTACTATGCTTTTGGGAACTTATTTGGTAATTGCCATTGCCTTTTGGAATTATCCTTCAAATATTTAAAAACATATTTTATTATGTAGGTTTTAATTTAATTTCAATAATTTATTCACGTTAATATTTTTGAGTGACGATTATGTAATGACGTTCATATGATGTCACGTGGGATATGGATCTTTTAGTAAGTCTTTTTTTTTTTTTTTTTTTTTTTTTTTGATATTCTTGATTATGATTTCAACTTTATAATTTATATCTAATTCTACAACCAATAATGCCAAAGTAAGTATTTCAAATCACTGAAATAAAACGCAAATATATAAGAACGAAATGCTAACAAACCACAAAATCAGAGCCGATATTAATAAAGCCACCTGGGAGGAAACAGAAGTACCAGCGGTTTGCGAGACCTGTCTTGGTTCTAACCCATATGTTCGAATGACTCGCGAAAAGTTCGGAGCCGAGTGCAAGCTATGTACCCGTCCATTCACAGTATTCAAGTGGCAACCTTCTCGTGGCGGCAAGTCAGCTGGGGGTGCTGGAGGCAACGATGTTGGAGCAGCAGGTAACAAAAAGCCTCGCAAAACAAATATCTGTTTGACGTGTGCTCGCCAAAAAAACTGTTGTCAAGCGTGTCTGCTGGATCTGACATTTGGGCTTCCATTGGCTATAAGAGATGCGGCCCTGAAAATGGTTGCGACGAACGAGTCTACAGGTTCTGGTGGCGTCAATACCACTTCGAACGCTTCGAATGCAATCATCCGACAATACATTGCCCAAAACTATGAGCACCAGAACTCAGAAGATCCAGATAGCATGGAGGATGAGGAAAGGAGGCGGATGCTTGAGGAAAGCGATGCTGCAAGAGAGTTGTTGAAAAAACTATCAGAAGGTTATTCTAAACGTCATACCGCTTTTTCAGATATGTCACCAGCCCAGCGACTACAGCAACGACAAAAACAACAACAAAACCAAGAGAGCGATAAAGCAGTCGACCAAGAAGTCGGCAAGCTCGCGTCAAAATTACCATTAAACGGATCCAACGTGCCACCCAAAGATACCTCTATTACCTCGCTCTATGTGATGGGTGTCGATACTGATTTGCCAGATTACATTTTGAAGGATTATTTCACAAAGTTTGGACCAGTCGCAAGTTTGGTCTGCATTCATGCTGCCCGCTCAGCTTTCATAAACTTTGCATCGCGTGCTTCAGCAGAAGCAGCCGCAGCATCTGTCCAAACCCCTTCCGGAAAGTTCGTTCTCGAAGGCAGCAAGCTGCGTCTTGCTTGGTCCAAACCGCGGCCTCTCGGCACCTCTTTTAGGGTCCAATCAAAGCTTGGACGAATCGTCAAAATGGCAATGCGCAAGCGCGACATGAAAGAATCAGGACGCGGCGGAAGTAACACCAATGATAAACACAGAAAGTCTGGCAGCCGTCGTAATGAACTGGCACCTCTTCCTGGTGAGCAGATTGAGTATAAAGCTGCCCAGGCTGGTTACGAAGGTTGATCGCTGGCAGTTTCTTGTTTGTGAGTAAACTTCATTGCTGTTCAAAATACATCATATGTTTAACTAATGGAATTTGTTGTAATATATTTATCTAGACCAAATTGTAAGTTTTTGTTTTTATTGTAAAAAAAAGATATGGGTTAATTTTGGTATCTTGTATTCAAGAACCGAGGGCCCGTTTTGTATGCATTACGAAACAAGGCATGATTTTGATTGGTGTTGAGATTTGTAGTCTTGGAGTTTGTACACAATATCATTGTTTTATTGGGTTCGTAGTCTACTGAGTCTGGGAAATGTGTTTTTTCAAAAAAAATATATATTGACGTTTCCATTTTTCTCATTTAACAAGGTTTGAGATGAATGGAACGGTTTTTGATTTCATATAAACATACCAGTATAAATCACTTGTAAATGTATATCAATACAGTATTCATTATTTGGGCTCATATTCTAAAGTCGCAACAAGGCATTTCAAGTCGTAATTGCCATAGCTATCTATACAAAAATTTAGCCATAAAAGTCATCAAACTCCTCTTCCTCTTCCTCATCCGGTACAGGTTCCACTACCTTCTTCGCCAATAGATCCTTTCTGCAAAGTGGACAGTCTGCATGTAAAGTCAACCAAGGCGCGATACAGTCCAAATCAAATCGATGGAGCGTGGAGCACGGCAATTCAACAACCAATGGGTACTCGTCCTCCAAAAAGGCTGTCGCGCAAATAGGGCACTTGTCGTCGCGTTTCAGCTTTTTCTTGGAAACACGATCAAGGTTATCCAAAAACTGTTGCGAGACTCCGGACGGCTTTTTCGAAAGAGACCCATTTTCGCCCAGAACCAGGTCTTGTGCGAAAGACGAGGCATTTGCCGCAGCCATGATATTTTGGAAAAGAGCAGCTTGGTGTTCAGTGTTGTTGGTATTGTTTGTTCTCGTTTGGGTATTATCATTGTTTGATTCAAGCTCTCGTTCGAGTTGGTTGACAAGATCTCTGGCAACATCTGACTCGTCTGAATACTGCGATAAAGCACCGAGTAACGCACGAGTATAGCTATCGCGAGATGCCGGGTCGGCAGCTGCACCTCCAGACAAACCACCAGAGTTTAAAAAAGAGGACATTCTGGAGGACTGGTTGGTATCTTCGCGGTCCATATTGAAAAAAGAAGAAAGATCTGGCTGCTGGCTCAGCAAAACACGATGGTTCTGTTCATGGCCTTCATCGTTATTGGTATTGCTTGTTCTAGAAGACCGAGATGATATACCGTGATCTTCTTCGTAAGATGCCATATTGTTGTTTTTGTCGACTGGATCGAAATGTTGATAATCTTTGATGGTGTATGAAAAAAAAGTCAAATTTGTTTCTTTGCATTAAAAATATAAAAACTGAATCAGGCTGAGATCAAACAACAATGAAATTTAATTTTATTGCCGCCAGAAATATGATTCAACGTTTTTACTAAATTATTTTATTAAATTAATAGCTTTTCTTTAAAAATCCCAGATACACTTTAACAAGCTGATTCTTTTTGATCACGTGCCGGAGATTACACGGTGTATATATATATATTTTTGTTTCGACATTACACCAAACAAAACAATTCTGTAGGATTTCAACGTTGACAACTTTTCAGTAGCATTGATAATATAAAATCAACAATCCTTTAACCAGACATGTCGTCATTATCTCCTTCTATTCACTATTCGCCAAATCTACCGTCCGGGCAATATTTCGGTGCGGGCCGGTCGTCACCATCGGCCGGATACCCTCA
Organism: Magnusiomyces suaveolens; assembly: GCA_900642975.1. Lineage (NCBI taxonomy): Eukaryota > Fungi > Ascomycota > Dipodascomycetes > Dipodascales > Dipodascaceae > Magnusiomyces > Magnusiomyces suaveolens. Next base: position 210,627 of record CAAAMA010000004.1, read on the forward strand.
CCCTCATCAACATTTAGTGTCTCTTAAGGTACGTCTTTGCAATCATGGCATTTTCGATTTAAATAAAACAGAATGGCAATTAACAATTAGTTTTGGTTTCAATTGTTTTGATTTAGGTGCTCCGGCTTTCGCGACCGAAAATATCTCAACCGCGTTTATTAGTCAACCTTGACGATAAAGATGAGCCAGAAGATCTACTGGATACCAGTACAGGCACTAGTATTGGACCAGAAGGGTTCCAAGAAACAAGCACTTTTTCGTTTGAAGTCAAAGAAGCTAGGCCCTCATACCCAGAAGATGATCCATTACTTAATCTTCCTTCTACATTTGGTAGCTTGTACGTTGGCGAAACATTTAAAGCATTACTATCACTGCATTCTGAGGTCGACAAAACTAGCAATAACAAAACAGTCAATGCAGCAAAGTCGCCAGTCCAATTATCTACAGGACTTGCTATTCAAGTTGATGGAACAAACTTGGGACACCATCCCAATGCTGATGATATCCATGGCCAGTCTGCCACCGATTCCGAGGGAAAGCCTTTGAAAAAAGTGCCTGATGGACCCCCGTATTTAGCAGTCACACTCACGGTAAGTCTTTCGACGCCTGAACAAAAGCATCCGATTGCGTTAATACGGTCTTCAGATCCAGACGCGACAGCCCACCTGGCACCAGGTAGTGCGAAGCAGTTTACAGTTGACTTTGAAACCTCGGAGGTTGGCGTCCATACGATCTCAGCGACCGTGACATATACCCCTGTCCAGCCCATCTACCCAGAAAAGGCATTGGAGTCGAATAATACTGAAGAAGGTAAGGAGCCTGCCGACCTGCAGGAGGATCCCACGGACAAAACCTCGGAGGGCTTGGTTCCTGTGAAAGAGACTGACCATCCTTTGTACACAGCTCCATCCTCTTTAACAAAACAGGAGCCCGTATCCTTTGTATCTGTCGGCCCATCGGGCTCGTTTACAAAGACCTACAGATTTACGACAGAAAACGGGTTCAACATTGGCACGAAAATGACTGCTATCGCCCACGATATCTACGTGATCCAAACACGCATTGAAAACCTGACAGACACTACCATAAGCATAGAAACTGCAGAATTTTTGGCGCCGGTTGGGTGGGTTTCAAAGTCTTTAGCCACGACGATTGGCACCGAGCCCACCAGCGGCCATCAAGAGAGCAGTGATGCAGATACGGAAAAGTTTGGACAATTAGACGAGTACGGACTTTCTGACACGCCAACGGATCTCTACATCACCAATATCAATACACCGTCGCTTATGCCTAAGGAATCTTGGCAGTTTGCGTACTTGGTTGAGCATGATCCTGAATTTTTTACAGAAACCAGGTCCAGTTCTGATCCGAGTGGAAGACAGCAGAACGGCCGCCCGGTTTCCATGCAAAACAGGCAATCAGTGGGAACGGGCAAGTTTAGTTTTTCATGGCGACGCGAACCGCTTGGTGAAAAGGGATGGTTAATGACGGGGCATTTAAAGAGAACGACTAGTTTAGAGTACTGGGGATAATGGAAAGGATCAATTATGTAAATGGAGCTTCAACTATTACATTATAACTTCGATACAATCTGCTCCGATAAAATAATTAAATAAGATGCAAAGCGTTCAAATCATTAGTCTAAAATATGATTGTTTATAAGTGATCATTAGTGTCATTAATCATTAATGGTTTTTTCATAAAGTCATTATTTGTTCTTTTTTCTTTTTTTTTCTTTTATCTTTTATTACACATTATTTTTCTTATTTTTCATTTTTATGTCTGTGTAACGATTCTTTTTTCATTCTCAATTCGTAACTTTTTCTTTTTTTTGTTTTTTTGGTTCTTTTTTTCATTCTTTTCTTCAATATGGACCCATTCCACGACCACGGCTCTTGAATCCGCCTCTGTATCCTCCTCTAGGCATGTATCCGCCACGCGATCCTCTTCCTCTGTATCCACCGCCGCCACGGCCTCTAAGCATAAAGTTGGGTAAATTGGTTCTCTTTGGGACAATCTTCAAAGGTCTGCCCCGGAACAAGGACTCGTTGAGAACAAGGGCGCTGGCCACAAGTGCAGGCTCATAGAATTCGATATACGCAAATCCTTTTGGATGGCCGGTGAACTTGTCGCAGACAATTGTGACACGGTTGATGGTACCGCATGACTGGAAGTGGGCTTGGAGTTCCTCTGGAGTGGCGCCGTAGTCGACGTTTCCGACATAGATGCTTCGTGCATCGATATCTTTTTTGTCTTCGGCTGCCAAGTCCTGGCTTTCTTTTTGGAGCTCGGCTTGCATGGACTGTAATCGCTGGGCTTCGACTTCGAGCTCTTTCAATCGCTTCTTCATGTTATCGACTTCTTCTTCGTCCTACAATAAACCAATTGGATGCAACGGTTAGAAAGATTGAAATCAACGAGGTTTTGAAAAAAATAATAATAACAAAAAACATACTTTTGGGTCGCTAGTAGAAAAGTCAGAATGGACTTTAGGAGTTTCAATAATAGGTGCATTTGTAATCCCATTTGAGCCAAGTGACAAGCCAGCGTTATTTGCGACATAGGCATCCATAGGTCCACCTGAAGCTACAGTTGATATGGGATTGGTTTGGGGAAACACAGACTGTGCTTGTTGTTGCTCAAAAGAATTAGGATGTTCCGACATGTTGAGAAATCAAATCTGAAAGATAAAAAACAGGAAAAAAAAATGGTTAATCGAAATTGACGTGTTGAAAAAAAGTTTTTGATAGATATAAAATCTCAAAGTCAAATGTGGTGGAAAAAAACGAGGTTGGTATGTACAAAGAAGAAGAAAAAAAAAAAAAAATTATAAATGAAAAATAGATGAGTATGTGTAATCATTTGTAATCTATTAGACATTATTACTCATGTTTCGTTTTATAAGAGTTAATTAAAACCGATATGGCTTGCGTGATATTTGTCAGAACCAGTCTCGTACAAACCAAACAAGCGTACTTTGACAGATTCGAACCACTGCATTGCAGGTGCAACTATTAATAAATACAAACGGTATTGATGATCCCGGTTTTTGATCCTCGTCATTCGACACAGTTTCGTTTCATCTGGTATAGAGCTAGTTTCAACTGTTTTTTTTTTTAGAACAATTTATTTTTATCTTTTAGGTTATTATTCTTGTATTTTAATTAAAGTGGGTAAAAGGTATCCAAATGCAGATGACCAGTATATCAATACCAATATAAATACATGTTACATTCGTTTATCGCTCAATCTTTTGGAATCATGACGGGATATCAATTAGTAGATCAAGAATGTGGTTAAATTTATAAAATATAATCATTAAAGTCGTTAAAGAAATTGAGTCAAAAATACAAGGAATAAAAAAGAAAAAATGAAAGACAAATCTCTATCAGATTAAGCAAATATACACATTGTTCAAGCACCAAATTTGGTACTTTGATCTCCACGTCCTAGCCCGTCGCTCTGATTGTCGCCAGGGTTACCAAAACCGGTTTCACTAATTCCACCGGTAGTACTAAACGTTGGCGCCGTGTTTTTATATGCTTTCTAAAATTGTTTGGCGATGGCTGCGGATAGCACTTGCAATGATTTCATACGAAAGTAGAGTGAGAGCGCTAGCCGGGACTGTACGAATCATATTTGTTCCGAGACCAGAATAAAATGCGCGCCAACCTTCTTCTGCAAAAATAGTTTTAGCGGTTTGAATGATCCCACGGTACTTCATTAATGATTTGTTTTGGTGGTTACTCTGTGGCCAAAACCGGCGGCGAAAGGTCCTGGAACTAGAAGGATTATCTAGCGGGCCGCTGTTGGCATGGGTATCTTTAAAATTGGGCTGGATCTGAATGCGGGTTCGAATGACTTCGTGGGGATATGTGAGTGTGGATGCACAGATCTTGGAAATGGCAGACGATGCAAGGATTCGGGGTACTTGGGTGAGTTTGGGTTTAGAATCGTCGACATTGAAAAGATCTTTGAGCTTTTCATATAACGGGAATTGTACAGCGACATGTAGGAGCCCAAGAAGAGCAGGGCCAAGGCCAGCGTAGAATGACATGATTCCTTCTTGAGTGTACATTTTGTGAAAGGCATCTATAGTTCCCTTGTAATACCAACTGCCTGCTGTCTGGGCCATGAGCCGAGTTTTGACGACCCAGATGGGGTTTGTGAGCAGTGTCGAGAAGACGCCTGCGGTCAAAGCAGAGAACATGTTTGAAATAAACGGGTATTGGGAGTAATTCTTCATAGTCAGCTTCCTCATGTCTTCGTAGACGACAAAATAGATTGCCCAAGTGGGTAGGTATCCTATAGTTATTGGGACTACACCCCGGTAGAGACCGGGGATGCCGTCTTCTTTGACGATTGTAGACAGAGTTCTAAACAGGCCTTTATATTTTGGACTAGGAGGTGTCGGGGCCGAAGTCACCGGAGGAGTATTGACTAATTTAGAAGTTGATAGGGGTGAAGGTGGAGAAGGGAATAGGTTTTGTTTGTTTAAGGTATTAGGACTAGAAATGCTCGAGGAAGGTATTTGTGGGGCCAGTTTGGAATGTTGAAGCATGATTTTAGAATGGATTTCGGAGTCCAATTCTTTGTATTGCTTTTGGAGAGAGACCATTCCGCCTTGAGCCTGAAGTTTAGTTTTAGCGACGTCTAAAGGACAAACGGCCAATGCTGAGATGACGCCGGCGGAAGCACCTGAAATGGCATTGATTTCAGAGTCGGATAGGTCGACAAAGAGTCTGTCTATAAAACCAAGCGAGGAGACAGTTTTTGGTCGCGACATTGCATTCTAATCTCAAGAAACAAACTGACAAACTGTGTATCTATATATAAAACAAAAAAAAAGAGTTTATAAGTGTAAAAAGAGGATTTAGAGTGAAATGATGAATTTGAAATCGAAAATAAAGTCAAATTGACGAATGCTTGAAATGCTGAAGCAATCCAACCAATCTGAATATGTGAAATGATAAAAAGTTGCTTTTTTCTCTTAGAAACCAAATAAAAAACAGAAACAAAGATTTATATATTCAATACAAATAGATTTCAAAAAGTCAAGTTCTATTAGACTTGAAAAGGATTCAAAGCTTGTTAATTGAAAGAAACTGAAAATTGATTGTGAAAATCTCTTGAATCTTGCTGAAATCATCGTTTTGGAACTATCAAAACGTGATACACATGTGATTTACACGTCACGTGAACTATGTTTATCTGCATGTAGCATGACGCAGCTAATGTGTCGAGACCAATCCAACCATCGTTGGACATAATATCTGTGAAAAGTATTTGTACCGCCAGGGCTAGGACTAATTTACTCCTAACATGGTAAAACGATATCATGCAGTGATCAACAACAATTCCATGGAATAGAGTTGAATCAATTTGAAACAGCAACTGAGAGTTTTGACACAAACGTCGGCAAATAATATCAAACAATTCCAACAAAAACTGTCAAGCCGAACTACCGTCGCAGGTTTCGACTGACTGGGCCCAAGTGCTGCAAACTGTGCATGTAACTTTCTTTCTTGCCCCTTAACGCTTTCTTTTTCGCTGATACATTCCGACTCTGTTTTTTTCTTTTTTTTTTCTATATAAACATGAGAAAACCAGATCAGCTCGGACTTGTTTCTTTTCCATTCACTCGTTTTTTTTTTTTTTTTTTTTTTTTTTTTTTTTTTTTTTTTTTTAAATCTTCGTTTCAATCGTCAATATTCATTTTGTAGAAATATATAAAAGAAATCAACCGTCAACAATGTCTGTCGATACTTCTAAACGTCGTTCTTGGAATCCAGCTGCTTTTGCTTCATTCAAATCCGACTTTGGGTCTTCACCTTTGTCTTCTTCTCCAAGAAGTTCAACCTATTCTGATTCATCACTACTTTCGCCAATAACGTATTCTACTTCTCCTCCACAGTCCCGTCCATCGTCATTGCTAATCGATTCAACCTTTTATTCCGGAGATAGTCCTGTTCCTGATACCTCTGCTTCGTTTTTAATGGCATCAGATCAGTTATCGGTAAATAAGTTTTCTACTCCAGCAAACTCAACTGCCCGTCCAATCAGTAGTAATACCTCATCCACTTTTTCAACAGGCTCTTCAACCCTTTTATCGCCTTCAGTTCATACTACTGACTCCATTTCCACTGATTCGGATTTCATCACCTGTCCAAATAATATTACCCAGCCTAGTAATAGCTGCAGCAAAAATAGTCCCGCAGCTACAGATGCCTCACAAATGACTTATTCCAATGATGCATTAGCTTCTGTTGTTTCAGCCTCTCATTCAGGGAGACATTCCATTTCTTCCTCTAGAATTAATAGAGCAAAGTCTCTTCATATTCCTTCTTCTTCAAAACGCTGGTCGTCTTCTGCTGTTTTGGATAATAACAGCTCTCGTCTCATCTCCTCAAACTCAAATCCTATGTCTTTGACTGCTTCTAAATGGATGCATCCTGAACAAGAAAGTGCTCTTCAGACAAAGTTACAACAGCTGGCCAGAACAGAAAATGACCGCTTGAAAGCTCACGAAGATATATTCTTATCCACTGCTAGTCCAACAACTGCTACTCCTTCATCGGTGTCTTTAGCTGATCCTTCCAACCACCAACATCATGTTCCTCTTCCATTCGCTGTAACAGGCCCTGCTTCTGCTAAACGCCCAACCTCTTCTTCTCATCAAAGACACTTGTCACTACAACCATACTACAACTCCAACCATGTGGCCCCTGAAATGTCCACCACCACTTCAGGACCTAATACCCCTATATCTTCAAATCCTTCTAATTTGACACTTCATTTACCCTTGTCTGCATCCCCTATTCATGGTTATTCGGCTGCTTCTATCCATCGACATTCTAGCTCCACTAGTAGCGCAACCTATCGTTCCACATCTCCACGAACGGTCGCGCGTGCAGCTGCGCTAGCCACTTTAAATTCGGAGTCGGATCCAAACGGTCTTGCCCACAGTCACCAAACCCACACAAACGGTAATCAGCATTTTAACCACCGGCACCAGTCTAGCATTACCAGCCACCACAGATACTCTAACTCTTTCTCGCCTACTCCACTCCTGGCCCGCAGCACCCACCGTCACCACGGTTCTTCTTCTTCCTCTTCCTTGTCGTCCTTTTCTGATTTGCACTCAGAGTCCTCGCCTACTGTTTCTACTTCTTGTTCAAGCGTTTCCAGCCCTCAGTCTTCAGTATGTGATTCCGAAAACAACGCTTACAGATCAATGAGAGCAAACTCTTTGGGCGGTAAACGTCGGGACAAACCGATACTAAAACCCATTGATTCTAATCATCACATCGAATTGTCTCAATTTACTAAAGATTCTTGTACTGATGCCCACTCGGCGCCTTCCGGAATGAATGTCCCTGAGGGATATTTCATTATATCTGCAGCCGAATTGGACAAGCTGAGAGGAACTGATAAAGACAATAGCTCAACAATTCAGGAACCTGTATTGATACCCAGTTCCGAGAATTTACCATTGCCTGTTTCAGACTTGCCAGAAAGCAAAGAGGAGTCTTCCAAGCCTTTGGATGCCACCACTAGCAGCTACGAAAAAAGAAGTCCTATGGATCTCCAAAACGCTCTCAAATCCTGGAGAAAGACTGGAGATATCATGAACGACTGGATGAAATCATACAAGTCGCCTGCAGCTGTGATTGATTTGTTTTCATTATTTTGGACTATGCTTGCTACAGGTGGAGAAAGCGTTGTTGACAAGGAAGAGACTGAAGAAACTCAAAAGAGTGATTTGAATCTCGAGTTGGATTCTTCCGAAACAGACAAAGTCAAGGATGATAGTGAGGTGGCTCCTACTCAAGAACCAACAATCAATGGAAATGTTTCTAATTCATTCAAACCGACCAATATCCACGACTTGAGCGATGTACTGAGAAAAGCACATCAGGGAGTCATTTCTGCTGTGGGTACCAGTTTTATTGTCAGTCTTATTTTTATCCAAGTCTTGCTGATTGCCGTGATGGTTGTTGCATATGTCTTTGGCGATATTATTACAATGCCAGCCCAAATGGGATTCGAATATTTCTCAGAATACCAGATTCGCAAAGCCAAAGAGAGATTTGAAGAGAAAAAGCTAATCAACAAGAGAATCAAAGAAGAGAAGGATAAATTGAGAAATGGAAAGAATGACGACAAAATCGAAGAAGCAGTTGACGTTGAAAACAAACAGCCCGAACCTATTGTACAATCAATACCAGGTGACATTAACTTTGGCAAAAGCAACAACAATTCAAGTACCGGTTTATTAGCAACTAGCCATAACAGCAAACAAAACGATATCGATGACCAGGTCATTAAACTCAAACCAGTGAAAAAGGCTAATAAACCAGCCCCAGAGTATATTGATCCTAGTGTGATGTTGAGTAACGCCTTAAAGGCAAAGCGGGCCGCGTTGAAACAAGCCAAACGTCGGTCAAAACATTGAAAACAAAAAGAAAAAACAATGCTACACCAGGACATTGACTGTACCAAACCGACAAGTTTACAATCTTTTATTTATTATTACTTTTTTTTTATTTATATTTTTTTCAGGAAAAAAAACCAAGGCTGGATCTAAATGGCGAAATTGAAATATTTTGATTTTGCAAACCTTTTTTTTGTCAAGATTGGGTCTTTAATATTTTTAGTTTGAATTTCAATACATTTTAAAAATAATTTCTGCAAGCAAAAATGAAAACAAAACTAGGCAATAGAGGATCATCACATGGAAGAACAACTGTGATTAATGACAGTGTATGCAACTACAAAAAATGCTTGTCATGACATAACTTGTAACACAATGGATCACATGAATATCACGTTACTGACATGTCTGCTTTAATCATGTGAACACCACAACTGCGGGGTTCCTTTTTTTGGGTGGGCGCCTGCAAAGCGTCAAGCAACGTGCGGCTGAGTTTTCAAAAGGCCGACTTTGCAGACATAAAGAAGCGAGTTTTTGCCCAAGATTAAAGCAGCCGAAAAACCAAAGAAGAATAATTATAAAATATCTGAAACGTCAAACCTGATGAATCAGGAAATTATTTCTGTTCCTGCTCAGCTGCAAATTGGTTGGAAAGCTGGTTACGTGTAAGCTTGGAAGTGATGCTGCAAAACGTGTCATACGCTGGATTCTGGTTGAGTTGTTTTTTGACATGTAAATAAAAGAAAAATTTTTTTTTTCTTGTGGGTATAAATATTCAATGCTTTGTCCTTTTTTTCAAAGATCTTTTTTACTTATTTTATTTTATTTCTAGTTTTGTTTTTTTCTTCTTACTTTTATTGTTTTTACAAAAAACAAATCATTCAAGTCATTCTTAGTTGACCATCAATTCAAGTTTCTTCAATTCAATTCAACTCAAATCAGCATGATCTATTCCTCAAATCTTCCCGTTTCTAATATCCAGTGGCTCACCACTTTAGACACTGCCCAGGTCCCTACTAGAAACTACCGTCGTTCTTCAATCATTTGCACCATTGGTCCTAAAACCAACTCTGTTGAAATGATTACAAACCTTAGAAAGGCTGGTCTTAACATTGTCAGAATGAACTTTTCTCACGGCTCGTATGAATACCACCAAACTGTCATTGAAAATGCCCGTGCTTCCGAAAAGCACTTTTCTGGCCGTCCTGTTGCAATTGCGCTCGACACCAAGGGCCCCGAAATCAGAACTGGTACAACCATTAATAACCTCGACTACCCCATCTCTGTTGGCCATGAAATGATCTTCACTACCGATGAAAAGTATTCCAAGGTCTGTGATGACAAAATCATGTATGTTGACTACAAGAACATCACCAAGGTTATCGAACCTGGTCGTATTATCTACGTCGATGATGGCGTTCTTTCTTTCGAAGTCCTTTCCATCAAGGACGAACAAACTCTTCATGTTAGAGCCACCAACAACGGTAAAATCTCTTCCCACAAAGGTGTCAACCTCCCAAAGACTGATGTCGATCTTCCTGCTCTTTCTGAGAAGGACAAGGCCGATATCATCTTTGGTGTCAAGAATAAGGTCGACATGATCTTTGCTTCATTTATCCGTACCGCTGATGACGTCCGTGCCATCCGCAAGGTTCTCGGTGAAGAAGGAAAGAACATTCAGATCATTTCCAAGATTGAGTCCCAACAGGGTGTCAACAACTTTGACGATATTCTCAAGGTCACTGATGGTGTCATGGTTGCTCGTGGTGATTTGGGTATCGAAATCCCTGCCTCTCAGGTCTTTATTGTCCAGAAGCAGCTCATTGCCAAGTGCAATCTCGCCGGCAAGCCCGTCATTTGCGCTACCCAGATGCTTGAATCTATGACTTATAACCCTAGACCTACCCGTGCCGAAGTCTCCGATGTCGGCAATGCCATCCTCGACGGCGCTGACTGTGTCATGTTGTCTGGCGAAACCGCCAAGGGTGATTACCCTATCAATGCCGTTAACATGATGCACGAAACCTGTTTGGTTGCCGAAAAGGCTATCGCCTATCAGCCATTATTCAATGAACTCCGTGCCTTGGCTCCCAGCCCCACCGAAACCGGCGAAACCATTGCCATTTCTGCTGTCGCTGCTTCTTTCGAACAACATGCCAAGGCCATTATTGTTCTTTCTACCTCTGGTAACACTGCCCGTCTCTTGTCCAAGTACAGACCCAGCTGCCCCATTCTCATGGTTACCAGAAACGAACCCGCTGCCCGCTTCACCCATCTTTACCGTGGTGTTTACCCATTCATCTACAAGAAGCCCCATGCCGAAACTGCTTCTGAATGGCAACACGATGTCGAACAACGTCTCAAGTGGGGTATGGACTGTGCTGTTGAGCTTGGTATTCTCAATTCTGGTGACGTTGTCGTTGCTATCCAAGGCTGGACCGGTGGTTTTGGTCACACCAATACTCTCCGTATTCTCGAAGCCTTTTAATTACCTATCTTGAGGTAATTAAAGACGACGACTACACAAGAAAGATATACCCAATTGATTTTATTAGAGCAATTTACAACACCCATTAATAAAACCAATACAACAATTTATGATGTAATGAAAAAAATAAAAAACTTAATATCTATAAATTAATTAATTCAACATAATTATAATTAAATCTCAATGTCTAGCCTGTGTGTATCAAGCACAGTTTGTTTTACAAGGATATAAAGCTCGACAACCACGTTGCACCATTCGTGAAGCCTAGCACACCGCGAGCCGCCATTTTTGCAGCCGCACGCATTGTCTAGCTTTTTAGTGTTTAAGTTTCCTCGATCGACACAATAAAAACATTTGCATACTGGTGGTCCACAACCGTTGGCACTAGCTTTAGAGTTTCCGCAAGCTTGAGCTTGCGACAATGGTCCGGAATCGCGGTCTGTGCTAATTACTGGGTCCGCATTTGGTGACAGTAGTTCCGGAGCAGCAACCGGGCCTAGTCGTGTCCATTGTTGCGAGGTTACTGGAGGATTGATAGCCTCCATCCGTGTCGCTTTAGTCCTTTGTTGTCTTGTCAAGGATGCGTGTTGGCTGACCTCAGTGTGCCTGTAATTATTTAATCTCTTGATACTGGGTTTGTAGTTTTTCTTGTCGGAACTATTTCCCTCATTTTGCTTATCGTGTTTCTTGTTCAAGGTGCTTGCTTTACAAGATACTTGCGCAATCAGCGGCGTAGCCCTCGTTTTTGGATCTGCCGAGTTGGTAGCGACATCCCGCCGGCCGTTTACGCTTTCAGCAACACTTTTCTTACTTTTCTTTTTGAAATCAGTCACACAAGGGTTCGGCTTTCCGTTTCGGCGAACCAACCTGGGTATCCTTTTGCCGTCCACAGTCGTTGCTGGTTTTTCCAAACTGGGTTCGCAATTACGGGATTGACTACATCCGCTCTCCTCACCTCTATTAATCTTGGCGCTCCAGCATTTGCACCCCGTAATATCTTCAACTTCGCTCATCACCCATCGCACAAGCTTGGCCGCATTGATCCAGCGTAAAGGGTCGGACGCGAGCTTGGTACAGTACGCGTAGAACAGAGACAGGTCTGCAGGATGTGGCCCTAGCTCAAGCACCTCTGCAACGTACCTCTTTGGCAAAATCGGGGTTGTTACACGGGACTGGCTCATACTTGGGCCAGCGACAAACTTGATTCCGTTCCGTTCAACGCTTGTTTTGAAGATACGGATACTCGACCGCAGTAAAATGGATGGTCCTTGGTCGCTTTGGGTAGAATCTGTGTCGGTGTCGTCATCCATGCCTGTAGCTGTACCGTCGTCAACTTCCAAATTTGTGTCATTTTCTAGTGTCTGGGCTTTGTAGTTTTGAACCTTTTGTTCCATCATTAATTCCGCTTGACTCACGTCAATGACTGAATCTCGTTGTGTCGGCAATGAATTGGCGGCGACAACTGAATCATTTCGTAAAGATAAAAAACTTAGTTCCCCTAAAAATTCAACATCATCGCTTTTTTCAGAGTTGGAATCGTTGATATCTTCCTTGTTTAGACAACCATTATCCACATCATCCATGAAAAACTCTTCAAGCTCTTTGATTTTAGAAGATGACATGTCAAAACCCAAATCCTCATCTTTGTCGCTCTCCGTTCTAAACGAACTTAAATCACTTATTGATGAGCATTCAAGGCGTTTTTGTTCAGGGTCGTTTTCTTTTTCGGAGACCGGTTGAAGGGGTGCCAGTTTCTTTATATCCTCTTGAGGTCCGTTTTCTGATTTCCCATTCCTCATCTCGAGCTGGCTGAAGCTTAGCGTCTTGACCAGAACTTTTTTCTGTGACGTTTCTTTGATCCATTCTCGGACAACTTGACAAACTTTTGGAAAGCTCTTTAGTTCAAACACCAACCCAATTCCGTCATTCGTTTGAATTTCCTGGTCTGATTTATATGTATCCAATACTGGCGCAGTTAGGGTGTTTCTATACCTTTCCTTTCGGTACTCATTTAAAACCAGCGGTTTATCCTCATCATTTTTTGGAATTTCGGCACACGCTTGCTTCTTTAGCTTTTGCTGTTTCCGGGTGTCCAAATCGTTTTGTAAATCAGAAACAATTGTTGACGGAAGTTCGCACAACACCATTGGATCTATGATTGACGGATGATCAAAGTAATTGACCTGGCTGTTAAGGCCCATGCTATTCAAACTGTCTTCAATTTTGTACTCGTTAACAATGTGTCCAAGTCCAGGTCTGCCATTATTAAACAAATTGTTGGAGTTTTCAGGATATACAACCATTATTTGATTGGTAAATACTTTGGGAAGCGGCGGTCTGCCACGCCGCCGTGGCCTAAATGCTGGTTTGTACAACCGGTTACTGGTTTTTGATGACTCGCCTCCAAACCCGTACACATTATTTGAGTATTTGGACACAATTGGCTGGGCTTGCTGATTAGAAACAGGTTGCCGAGGGGGTATATCCAAAATAGGTACTAAGGCTTTGTTTTTGTCATTGCTGAGTTTGGTCGAAAACTGTTGGGTCAATGTATACTGGCCTCCCCAAATTCCGCCGTCATTAGCAAACCTTTTCCACTTTACCGGCTTGGGTGTTTTCTCGCGGACGGATTCATTGCTTTCCAACTGAGACAAAAACGAGACTGAGCAGACCGTGTCGTTGGAATGAACCGATGACTGCGAAAGTGCTTCCATAGACAGAGGCAGCGGAGAATGTACTTGTCTTGTAGGTGGATTGGATCTGGTTGGGGTTTTCGGAAGCGGTTGAAAGAGGGCATGTGGCGCAACCGGGTCAGTTGAGTTAAGAATCGTACTCGTGTTATCATTAGAACTAGGTCGTGAAGTCGGAACAACAAAATCGTTAAAGTGTAAATGGTTAGGATTGGATGTTGGTGACTGCAAATTGTTTGTGAGTTTTCGCGGCGTATTGAGTAGGCTGTACGTATCTTTAACAACTCGTCTTATAGTATTTGGTAATGCGTAATATGTATCCCAATCAATTTGTGAAGCACCAATATTTGTCGTAGGTATTGTTTCTGAAACGGGTGTTGATACAGCCAATGAGGACCGATCATGGGGATTCTTATTTGTATTTGAAAAATTAGGCAACTTTAAAGGTTCTGGTACGATCCTATTCTGTGGTATTTCGACACCAATATTTTGACGATTTGAAAAACGATTCTGGTTATTGGAAACTGGATTTGGATTCTGCTTTGAAATAAATCCAAGGGTATTTTGATTTCCAGGCCTGTTAATTTTTCCTTTTCCTTTTCCCTTTGCCTCAGTATCATTTACTAATTTCACCATTTGGATTCCTATGCCTCGCAAATCATGGGGAGCGCAGTTTATAGATTTGTAGATGCTCAATGCTAACTCGGTCAACACCGCTTCATCTCTAGTTGGCGAAACGGATGAAAAAACGGATTTTGACTTGCTGATGATATCACACTGACCATGCCCCATACACTTTGCCTTCATCGGATCCGCATTTTCTTTGGCTTTATAAACCTTAACAGTCATCTGGCTTCCTTTATATCGAACTGTACTGATATCTTTATCAGTATCTGAGGCTAACATGATTTTGCTAAGAGAGCTTACACCCCCGCCAGCCAACCGCGAACTGAGTTCTTGACACAAATGTCTAATAAACGCGTCCACTTCACCTTGTGTCTCTGCACGAACGCCCCATGAAATTTCGACACCAATAGATTTCCTATCCATTGCCACTTCAATGTACTCTTGCAAATCCGTGTCACCAATACCTTGCCCAAACTCCCAAAGTTTTGTACCGGTCTTGGGCCCAAAAGCACGTTCCAACTGTTCTCTTCCCTGTTTTTTGCCCATCATTTTGGTTTTATCCGCACCTTTGCAACAGAATGAAACCAAGTCTATGTAAGACGCAATATTAAAAGGAGGCGATGCGAGTTTTTTAACAATGCTATACCCGACACCAGGAAGGTCCCGGAGCTCAAGTTTCTTTTTGCCATTCATGAGATCGTTAAAGCGGGTTTCCCAGTTAATGACATAAACACCAGCAGGTTTTGCGTTAGCCAATGCGACGCGAGCCAATAGGATATTTGAACCTATTCCGACACTGACGCTTAACCCAGTTTTGTTCCAGATTTGTGCTCTGAGTGATTCTCCCAACTTTTTTGCAAAGTGTGTCACCTTGTTTGGTATGACACGAGAGCTGGATCCATTTGGGGAACTCTGTGATCCAATGTTTTCGAGGCTATCAAATTCTTCCATTTGTTTCGTGATAATTTCAGTCACATCCAACATTGCTTCGTCAACACTTATGGGGTATACATAGTTAGCACCCAACTCCATCAAAATGTCATACATACCCAACGACGCTTTTTCGTAGGCTTCAAAATCGTAACATGGTATTACCACCATTTCAGGACATATGGCTTTGGCGCGACCCAAACCCATTCCGTTCTTTACGCCATATTTACGCGCTTTGTAGTTGCAGCTTGCGATATCAGACTTGTCGTGTGTGCCACTAGCCACGCAAAGTGGCGACGATTCGCTGATTTCTGGTCGCTGTTTTATGGCGACCGATGCAAAGAAGCAGTCAAAATCGACATGAAGAAATACTTTTGCAGAGTGCTTGTTTTTGGCATGAGGGGTGTAGATAGAGTCAGCAAACAAGGAAGCTTTGGTCAAGTACTTTTGTCGAACCGCGGCTTTCCACATACTCAAATGGTGTAGCCGGGAATTCAAATAGTAGTGTTTGATAAAATCAGGATCGGATATTTTAAAAGTTGAGGCAGAGGCATACTTAGTTTGAGGTGCATCATGATGGTTTGACTTGCCTGTAAATAACTTGGTTTGACCTTTCGGTAACATTTCTGGAACTGTTCGAAACTCTTTCCAGTCCAACAAGCGGCTTTCTTGAATACAATGTTTAATCCAGTTTGGCAAAACTACACGATAATTTACAAACTCCTGTTTTTTTCTGGCAGTCAGGGTTGTTGCAATGATGTGGGTTACTGATGTTTTGCCAACCATATGCTGGATATGAACTCCGCCATGTAACACAATCATTCGCTGCAATTCTTCTGACGAATATTCAATCCCAGTGTATCCATTGATATAAATTACGCATCCCTGAAATATTGTTTTATTTTCTGATATCTCTAGCCGACAATTTTTTGCCATGTTTGGATCGGATTCTTGTGCCATGTTTTGTTGGAGAATGAGTTCGTGCGCTTGGTTCTGTATCTTACGACGTTTATTGGCCATATACAAACCAAAATTGCCAAATCCAGTTCCTGCATATTCATCGCCGTTTTCGTTTTCAAATTGATGAGTCAAGAGGTTTTTAGAACTTTTTCGTAATTTTTGATTGCCGAGAGAGGTTAAAGGTATATTTGTCATTCTGGATTTTTCCAAAGGTTCTAAAAGTTTCGAGAAAATGAATCGGCCAACTAATAATAACCCAAATTAACAAATAACTCTTTCACATGCCCGATTTTTGGTATGAAAACAATCAATAAAAAACGAATATTGTTTGAGGTTGGAGTCAAAAAGAAGGAAAAAAATAAACACGAAAAAACCACGCTCAGTAAAAACAGTCACGTTTAAAAAACAAGAATCAAAAAAAATATCGACACCAGCAGGACTCGAACCTGCGCGGGAAAATCCCAAAAGATTTCTAATCTTTCGCCTTAACCGCTCGGCCATAGTGCCTTATACTAAGGTGTAAGAAATCAGCTTTAGTTGTCAACTAGTGCAACCCAACCTCAAAGATATTACCTAAGCAACCAATGACCAAGACAACAGGGAAATGAGAACTCGAAATGAAACTTATGAAACTGGTGAAACCAATGAAACAACGAAGATAAGATGAAACTCAATAAGTCGGAGACTTAGGAAAATAACAATATACTCGATGGTTTTCTGATGAGGATTAATTATCATTTTGACGGATGTAAATAGAGATGGAATTCCCAGTCGAAGAGAACAGAACACAGAAGACGAAGAATACAATCAACACACGATACTCTGCTCTTTACAGACTACTACTGATCTACTATCAGAATCTATACTATAGATATATCTATCCACCTAGTTATAACTCTTGAATATATTCTATTACATTCTCTTCCTCTAAACAGATGAGAACAATACTTAATTATTAGGTGTGTAGTATTCAAGCTCCCTCCGCATAAAGCAAAGATCTCAATTCGGGTTCGACTCTTTACAGAACCTAAATTTTGCATGATGTTTTTGTCAAAATTCTTTTATTTTAAATAAAATTCGCTGTAAAACCTGTATTTAAAGGTAAAACACGAGATATCTATTGGCTACAACTGTTTTTATTGCAATTGTAGTGAAATTTGATATTTATTTCATATTTACTGCAATTGTGTGATTATGAAACGCGTTTAGCCACCTTTTGTATACACGATTTCCAGATTGTCGCGGAATGTCATGTTGAAAAGATTGAATTTTTATGGGTCGTTACCTGTTGGTTTATCACATTACCGTTTCGTTTATGATCATTCTGACATTCTTCAATACTATTAGAAATGACGCTACGATACTCGTTACATTGTAGCCTTGTGTATCGAAGAATTATCTTTCAGTTAAATTTATGAATTCAACGGCCAAAATATAACCAGGACAATATCTGAATCTCGAAACTCTTTGATCATGATCGAAACTAAGCAGTAAGGTCTTTTCGATATTAGTGAGGGCAGTTGAATACAGGTATGTTACTGAAAGTTGTATATTTCAAACCAGATCATTAATTTGATTTTGCTTATATTCTTTTTGATAAAGTGAAAAAATGTATCGCCAACATGCTGGCTCGATGTGAAGTAGTACAAAACAAAGATGGATGCTTTGCCTACTAGGCTGCGACTTTGCATTTATTTTCTTTGGTACTTGTTTAACTTTTAGATCTATTAAACTCGTTTTTTTTTATCAATCTGGTAACTATTATGGCTAGCGATTTTTTCAACTGTCCAGTCACATGCTCCCAGACCTGGTATAAGTAAATATACTCAACTATCCGTTTTTTTATGCAGGAATGCGTACTCATTTACTATTTAGCTGTTTTTCTAAATTTGTATTTTTAATGGAAATTAAGTTTTACCAGTACTCATTACCGGATTACTTGACACATAACAGTTATTGCTCAGCATTAACTGGAATTAAAAATAATGGTTAAAACCAAAGTACATTCCGGTCTAACCTTATATTTCATATGAAGAATTGTTGAATTGTGCCGTTCAACGGAAAACTGTTGGTTTTTAGGTGTAATCATGCGAAAATTCAAGTAAAATCAGTGGTAATTCAACAATTGACTTTTAAAGCGATTTCCAATTATAAACATTAAATACAATTTTGGCAAAGCAACAAAGCAAACGCCAGAAAAAGCCCTTAATAGTTACATTCAAATACAATTTTCCGGTATTTTTTTACCAGGAGAAAACGTTGATTATATCGAAAGTTTTGTATCTCGTACAATGCAAATTATTCGGGGTATGCTGAGCCTTCAACAATATGACTGTTTGTAATAAGAAACGTGTCATACCAGGAAAACAGCTACAAGACAAACACGTCGTTTACTGAAAATAACAAAGAATGAACGGTCTGTACTTTGCTGTATATTCACGCCGGATTGAATACAACAGGAATGTATTTATTGAATTAGGTATTTTGGTATTTTCTAGTTATTGCTTGAAATACTTGGTGATTCGGTTAGACTTGATGAAATAGGACTATGTTCCATATTTAGATTTAATTAAATGAATTGAAATGAATTTGCTTTTTTCTTTTTTTTTTATAGTAAATATATATAACAACAAAAATTACAAAAGGATTAAAGTTACTCCTTATCCGACAAAAAAGGCGCAATTTTTCTGTGCCATGACCGTTTGTGTACATTTTGGGATGAGGGATATCGAGCGTTGGTGCCGGGCCTTATACAGACAAAATTTCTCGGTGGGATCTCGGAACCCAAAACTACACAAAATTACAGACAATCCAAGACACGTTCAGCCTTTCTAAAAGAAAATTACATTAAATACATGTAAAGGAATTGATGAAATACAATTCAATCAAACGGGAAATATCTTTTTAATGCAGAGGACGAATTGAAAAAACCAAAAAGATCCTGCTGTCGTGGAAAATTATGTGTTGTTCTAGAAACAGAACTACGTCTTGACAGCTTCTGCTTTTGTGTCACGATACGCGCCGAAGCTGCTCCGGTCTCAATTCTGGGCACACGGCTAAACTCGATAACGAGCCACTTATCTACGCACGGCTGTCAGGGCCCAGGCACGGCTGTCAATACTTTGTTCTTTTCGGCATGGCGATACCGAAAACCCAAGAAAGTTTAAGTCTTTGAGAGCTTTTACAACTGGACTATTTAAAGGGCTAGCTTGGACCTAAAATATTTCAAATCTACGGTTTCAATACTTTTATTTAGAGTACCTCAATCTCATCTTTGCGTCTCAAATTGACAAAAAGTAATCACAACATTAGATTTGTACATCTACATTATACCTCCTCATACCTATTTTTTTTCTACTCTACTATTTCTCATTTTGACCTGTCATAATGAATGAATTTGAAGTTCAACCTGAACAATATCATAAACAAGATGATTCTTCATCAAGCGATGGAATCCACCGAATCAACACACAAAACTCATTGAACCAGCCTACAAGAATCACATCCGCTGTCGATTATGCGTTCGAAGATCCTGGATTACAAGAACAGCTTTCGCGTATCCAAACACATCCCGATTTCAAGGCAGGCTTCAATGAAAATGACCCATGGCAATATCCAATTGATGCAGACACTGGCTATAGAATTGTGGAATTCGTTGATGATGACCGTGAAAACCCAATGAACTGGTCCAATGCCCGCAAGTGGTTTTTGACAATCAATCTCGGTATCATCTGTTTCACTGTTGCCTTTGCGTCTGGTGTCGTCACTGGCGATATGGAAGGCCCTCAAAAATCTTTTAATGTTTCTATGGAAGTCGTTATTTTAACTGTCACTCTTTTCGTCGTCGGTTTTGGTGTTGGTCCTTTGGTTTTTGCCCCCTTTTCGGAAGAGTTTGGTCGTCAAATTATTTACAACACGACTCTATTCGTGGCGGTGGCGTTTATTATACCATGTGCCGTAGCTAAAAACATTGGAACTTTGTTGGTTAGCCGTCTCATTTCTGGTATCGCATTTTCTGCTCCAATGACCCTTATTGGCGGCTCTCTTTCTGATTTATGGAAGACTGAAGAGCGAGGTGTTGCTATGGCTGTCTTTTCTGCTGCCCCCTTTTTGGGTCCTGTTATGGGTCCTTTGATCGGTGGTTACATTGGTGACCATGCTGGCTGGAGATGGATCTACTGGGTCATGTTAATATACTCTGGCTGCGTTTACGCTCTAGCTGTCGTATTAGTCCCAGAAACTCATCATGCTACTCTCCTACACCGCCGAGCCAAAAAGCTTATTAAGATGACAGGTGACGATTCTTATCGCACTAAGAAAGATCTTACTTCTGTCAAGCTAGGACAAATGATGAAAGTTGCTCTTTTCAGACCTTTCCAGCTCTTTTTTGAGCTAATTGTCTTTTTGATCAGTCTTTATATGTCTGTTATCTACTCCCTTCTCTACTTGTTTTTCTTTGCCTACCCTGTTGTCTTTATGGAAGGTAAAGGCTGGAGTGCAGGTAAAACCGGTTTGACGTTCATTCCCATTGCTGTTGGTGTTATCTTATCTTCTTTGCTCGCTCCATGGATTAACAAGGACTATAACCGTCGCGCCAAAGCTTACATAGACAAAGGCGAGGTTCCTCCTGCAGAACTTCGTCTTTATCCCATGATGATTGGATGCTGGCTTGTTCCTATCGGCTTATTCATCTTTGCTTGGACATCCTATCCTAGCTTGATTTGGGTCGGTCCTACTTTAGCTGGTTTCCCTTGTGGTCTCGGTTTCTTGCTTCTCTATAATGCCGCAAACAACTATCTTGTCGATTCATACCAACATTTCGCTGCCTCAGCTCTGGCTGCCAAAACATGTGCCCGATCCTTTGCCGGTGCCGGTGTCATTCTTGGCGCTGTCCAGCTAATGCACATGAGTTATCAATGGGGTGTTTCTATTTTAGCATTCATCTCTCTTGCTTGCTGTGCAATTCCTTACATTTTCTTCTTCTTTGGTGGAAAGATTAGAGAAAAGAGTAAATACGCTTTCAATGGTTACTAATTCTTTTGCAAATTTTCCTTATTACCAAAAAGTTTATTCTTTCAAAAATACCTTCTTTTTTTGCTTTACACATTGATTTCTGTATTTTATTTTTAAAATGTTTTGTCCCTTTAACTATTTGTACTATTAATGTTTTCACGTTGACTTTGTAATATTTATCCATCTCTAATTAATTTAATAAATTTTTAAAATGTAAAAGTCTGATGAAAGGAGTTCAATTTACAAGTAAAATCAATTTTTGAGATTGAACTATTCAGATTTTGTAAAATCTAAATTCATGCTTGGCAATAAAATTTCTCAATGCTGAATTTATCTATCAGTTACATTTTTTATGAGCAAGATTGTATAAATGTATGCTTTGATACGCAATCAGCAAGCAACAATATTTCACTTGGTTTCTAATTCGGTCTTGTGCTTGAAAGCATAGAAATAACTGTTTTCAACTACAAACGAAAAGACTAAAGATACGTATGTTTAGCATTGTTTTGTTTAATAAACTTTGATTGCTTGAGTATATATGGATGAATTTGATATAAATGTCAAAGGATTTGTAGGATACTGTTGGAGTTGGCACAAAGCAAATAGCTGATTTGTGACAATTTACTGACAACATATGTAATATATTATGTAATATGTATGTTTGTTTTAACAGTTTTTATAAGTGGCTTGTCACCATTTTTTAGTTGGAACAATTCATTCATTATTCATTCAATTTGAGATTCATTTTGGGAAATATTTTGAAGAGAGTCATTTTATTAGGAGAGATACCTTATTTTAACTAATAATCTTAGAGATACTATCTCGGCAGTCAGCTAAATTTTACTAAACTCGTTCATTAGCAGGCTTCAGATGAAATGTAGCTTTTATTAGAAGTAAACACTAATTCCAATAATTTGTTGAACCATTTTTAAACTCGCAATTAGAGCTATTTTACCAACGTTCAAATTATCTTTTTAAACACGGAGTTAAGGTAGTTAGACAATATCATAGGTCGTAAATAGGGAAATATAATTTTGGTGTAAGAATATCAGATACCCGTACTTGAATGTAGAGTCGAATAGCTCTCAACCACTAGCAATGAATGAATCAATAACTATTAAAGAAAAACAGATATAAGCTAATTGAAAACAATGATGCATACGTTTATCATTTCGTGTTTTCGTAATTGACTAATATGGAGAAGACGATCACTTTTTGCAAGAGTTTTGGCTGTAATTTCTAGACTATATGTTTTTAACAAAAGAAAATAATTGTGTACTGAACGTATGTACTGTATGAATATTCAACATTACCAATTTTTTCTTGAAAAACATTTATTCGAATTTAATGTCAGTAGAACTGGTTGTTTGTCCGGATATGTATAATCCTTCTTTTTTGGAGTTTTCAATTCGATTAAAAAATATTTGGAAATTTTCCAAGACCTGAATGCCATTAAGTTTTGTTTAAATATCCAATAAACAAAAAAACTCTTGGTTGTGACACTTTTTGAACCAGTCATACTTCAAAAGTAATATAATGAAGAATATAAATTCAATAATTAACAAATATAAAATAACTAAAAAGAATTACAATTATAATTTTTTGATAAAAGTCTGAGTCTTGTTGTATTACAAGTTTTGTTTATTTATCTTTTTGATACTAACAAGAAGTAAATAAACCTAAACTACTTTAGGCCTACTACTAGCCACTGGCTCTCTCGTTGGAGATAAAGGAGAAATGGCACCAGGAATTCCAGAAACAATTGGCTTTACGGCAAAACGAATATCGCCAGAGATATCATACTTAGCCTGGGCCATTGCCACCTTGTTGTCCGTAATGTCGAAAACAGTGTATGCAGAACGCAGGAAGTTTGCACCTAAAATAGTAAGACCGTGAATCTCTGTGTTTTTAAAGATACTTAAAATGTATGGCGCAGGAGCATTATCGCTAGTAAATAATCTGACTGGAAGAACGTATTCAACAGCCGGTACAATGATTTGGGCTCCACTGAAATTGAATGCTAAACTAGGAGTTTTTTCTGTAATATTGGGCACGAAGTAGATACCATAGTCTTCATGGTAAGTGGCACCAAGCGTGTTAACAATAGCATTGAAAGCTGTTTCAGGAAGATATGTAAAAGATGTTCCGGTATCAAGCAGAGCATTTGATGCTGAAGAATTGAAAATATTTGTGGTTTCGTCATTAAGTTTGAGCGAAACACCAGAAAGTGGAATGGAAAGGTGTGTATCGTTGGCCATGGGGATTTCGTACAGAGGACCAGTATATCTGGAGGAATCTACACCTCCAAACAAAATTGTACCAACACCAGCATTCAGACTGTTGAGGAAAATGGAGTATGCGTTTTTGTTGATGTAGCCCTCGGCATGCAGTCTAGAAGGAAGGTTATCGTATCTTTTTGGGTTTGCCTCGTTGCTGATTCTGCCTAAACCCAAGATACCTGGAATTGGAGATCCACGAAGTAAATCTCGTGTTGCAAGACCAAGTGTCGAATTCTGAAGAATTGCACTACCCATTCTTAGCACATCTGTGCCCCAAAATCCTTTGACTGGGCCAGATCCGTATGTGATGTACATGTCGCTACCGTCGCGTCGAAATGTTGATGATGCGTTGGAATTGAAACTTGGATCGTGTTTGCTGGTTTTGTCGTAAAGCCATAAATCACTGGATCCAGTATCCAAAACTGCATTGACGGCCTGGGGAGGTGTACCTACACTGAAATCAATCGTATAGTAAGATAAGTAGTTTTTCAAGTTTATTGTGCCGTTGAAAACATCATTCACGTTTCGCTTAAAAATGTTTTTATTGTCTGTTTTTTTATAGTTCAATGATGTTTGGAACTCAATTACGCCATTCGGAAGTTGACTGTCGGATCTCTTTTCGACTGGAAAAGCTGAAACAAGAGAGGTAGTGAGGACTAAGAATATGACTGCTTTCATTATTAAAATCAAGTGTATAAGACTAAAAATCATCAAAATACATTTACTTTTTTCAAAAATATAATGTGTTTTCAGTGTTGAATATCTTGTACAAAAAACCAAAGCTGTTCAACTGGGGGACTCGTCAAATTTATACATTGCAAGCCTTAAAAAATCAAAAAGATTTATATAACTTCTTTTCATTAATTTTGCTGTTTCGAGTTTTTTTTATCATGTTTTGAAAAGGGTATAGTAAATCTAAATCTAAGGCTTAAAACTGGTGAATAGTGAGTCAGTACCGCTTACACAGTCAATGATACCATTGGTTTCAAAAACTTTCATGCTAGTCTTACAAAGTATGGAAGTTTTCAAAACCACCAGAGATGGTACAAAATTATTGAAGCTCTACAAGACTAGTTTTTGGTTGATATATTTAATTTGAAAACCTTCTTTGTTCACATCTTTTCAATATGCTATACCTGGATTATATTTCAACATTACATTAAAATGTACTATGAAGCAAAATTATAGTACAATATTTGCCAGACTCTGGCTTTTCTTGTGATTCTCACCTTTAAACTATTTGATTATTCGTGAAAATAATTATTAATTGATGATTATTTGCCTAGAGATAGACTGGTTCACTTTTCGTATAGTTGTAATCAGACACCAAAACCATTTAAACACTTTCACAAAAGTTTAAATGCGTAAGTTAAAAAACTACACAAGTAGACAGACTTGTAGAGAAGTACTTCAAAATAGCCAAACCCTTTTTCTTTTTGAAAATACGCTTCGGATAGCATGAATTTTGAGCTGTCTACCCATACTGTTCTTTTCAATTAATGTAAAAAATGACTTGTACAAACAAGTATACTAAAACCAGTAGTATATCAAGAAATTTCATTCGAAATCACATTGTAAATACTAATTCGATAGACATAAAGTGAATGGTTTCCTCATATTTTTCCGTTTTGAACAATGTGTTTCCCATTTCCAGCCTTGAAGCTCTTCCGATAAGTCAAATCTCAGCCGTGCGGCTTATCAGCCCTACATCTATTTTATTACTTGATTAGGTATACCTATTTCAAAAAAAATTTTCAGTCATGCCTACTATGAATAAATTTTTTTTTTTTTTTTTAACTTTCCTTTTATATTTGGTCACCAAAACTATCACTAGTTAAGCCTCAACGAAAAGTGAATTTTTTTGGCCTTTAAAATATACAACTGTGGTTTTATCAATATTTTGACCCACAGAAAATACCCTTTAATATATAGCATTTATATCATCAGTCACATATATTCCAGGACAATATGGTTAAAAGAAAAAGAGCTGCTCTTCTTCCTGAAAACACTGCCTTACTTCAGAACCTTGTGAAGAGGGATCCTGCTGCTTATTCCAAAGAATTCGATGAACAGTACCAGCATTATGAAACCCAGCTTCAGTTATTCATGGTGAATCCATCTGGCGACGGTTGTCAAACAGACAGTTTTTTAAACTCTGTTAGCTTCATTTCTCATGTCTGTTCCCATTTCCCAAAAGAAACTGTAAAATTCCCCAGTGATCTTTCCAATATTTTGCAAGCTCAGCACAACCAACTTCCACCAGATGTCAGAGAAAAGCTTATCCAAAATTTGGTCTTATTGAGAAATAAAGATGTCATCACTCCCGAAGCATTGATCAACACACTCTTTCCAATTCTCGTCAAAACAAACTCCAAGTATACCCGAGCACAAATTTATTCCTCAATCATATCACTTTTAAAAACATTGAACCACAACGCAAAGAATCAGAAACTTAACAAAATGATGCAAGCATTACTGTTCAATTTGTTGGAGGAATCAGAAGCCAACGGTTTATGGGCGACCAAGCTCACTAGAGAGCTGTGGAGACGTGGTGTTTGGGACGACGCCAGAACTGTTGAACTCATGGTCCAAGCTTCGTTGAATGAAAACATCAAAGTCGCTATTTCTGCAGTGAGATTCTTTTTGGGCGCCGACAAGGAACGTCAAGAAACCGCTGAATCAAAATCAGACAACGAAGAAGAGCTTGATTTGAATGCTTTGAAACATAAAATGCAAATCAACAAAAAGTCAGGTCGTCGTGGCAAGAAGTTAGAAGCTGCTATCAAGCAAGTCAAGAAGAAGGGCAATATTAAACACTCCGCTACATACCTAAATTTTTCCGCCATCCATTTACTTAGAGATCCACAAGGCTTTGCTGAATCGTTATTCGACAAATACCTCACTTCGAAAAGCTCAAGAAAACTCGACCATGAACAAAAGATCCTTGTCACCAATCTTGTCTCTCGATTGATTGGTACTCACAAACTCCACGTTCTTGGTATTTACTCCTTTTTGGAAAAACTTATGACTCCAAAACAACAAGATGTTACCCAGTACATGGCTGCTGCTGCTCAATCATCCCATGACTTGATTCCCCCCGAAACAATTCAACCGCTGGTTCGAAAAATTGCCGACGAGTTCGTCAGTGATGGTGTGTCATCCGAAGTTGCTGCCGCCGGTCTAAACACTATTCGCGAAATTCTCGCGCGTGCTCCTTTGGCTATTGATGACACTCTTCTTCAAGATTTGGTCACTTATAAGGGATCAAAATCTAAAGCAGTGATGATGGCCGCTAGAGGTCTTCTTGGCCTCTACCGAGAAATTGCACCCGAAATGCTTGCTAGAAAGGATCGTGGCAAGACTGCATCTATGGAAATGCAACACGGTGAAAACTCCGAGCTTAGATACGGTATTGAGTCTAACGTTGTTACTGGTATCAAGGGTATTGATCTTCTTCAGAAATGGCAAGAAGACAGGGAACAAGGAATTGAAGAAGATGAGACTAATGATGGCTGGGAAGTTGCTAGTGATGACTCCGACGACGATGACGAAGAAGGATGGGTCACTATGGAACACGACAGAGAATATACCCCATCAGATAGCGAAGACGAAAACGACAAGGAAAAGAAAAAGAAACCAACTGTCAAAAAGGTCAAGAAGAAATCTAAGAAAGATAGCGAAGATGATGATGAAGAGGAAGAAGACGAAGAAGAAGAAGAAGTTGATGAGGACGGAAATGTCAAAAAGAAGCGCAAACTTACACGTGAAGAACTTGCAAAAGAAAGACTTAGAATTGAAGAAGAAGCATTTATCAAGATTGCATCCACTCGTGTTCTTACACCTGCCGATTTCCAAAAACTCGAAGAGTTACGAACACAAGCCGGTATTGCCAAAATTATGGGTAACAGTGGCCGTAAGGCTAGTGACGACACAGTTGATGCCGAAGCTCTCGTCGGTTCCAGAAAATACAAGCAAAGTAAAGAAGAAAGAATGGCCGATATTGCTGAGGGTCGTGAAGGCCGTCGTGAGTTTGGTTCTAGAAAGGGTAAGCGTGATAACGACAGATCCACAACTAACAAGGAGAAGGCACGCAAGAAGAACATCATGATGATGATTCACAAGAAGGGTGTTCAAAGCAAGGCTCGTCGCAGTTTGAGGGAAAAGCAAAAAGTGTTGCGGCAACATATCGAAACACAGAAAAAGAAGGGTTTTTAAATTTTATTTTGTATTTCATAAAAAAATTGCTTCATTGGTATATGTTTGTACCTTTGTCACTATAAATAATTTAAAAAAAAAAAATCCGTCATATTACTATTACAGAATTTTGTATTTAATCTTCCTTGTTTTTCTTCTTTAAAATTGCAGCAAGCTTTGCCAACTGGAACTTGTAATAAAACAACATCTCAACAAACCATGCTGGCATTTTAGATAAGAACCAAAACCACCAAATACCATGTCCACCCCATACGGTTCGCTTTGGATTTGGCGCAAGGGTTTGAGGGACAACGATTTTGGCAAACTGCGTAGGGGTCATTGAATTGCCTTTATTTGCCATTTTGGAGCGGGCTGAGACAGCTTCTTCAATTGGGTAATAGCTCGAATCAGAAGAAATGGATTTCTCGTCAGCAATATCGGTATCAACAGGTGCGACACAGAGCAAGACCACTTTAACATCAAAAGGTTTTAATTCGATTCTGAGAATGTCTGTGTATTGGCTAAGAGCTGCTTTGGAAGAGGAGTATGTGACTGCGTAAGGGAAAGGTGTGAATGCCGCAATAGAGCCTGTATTCACGATGGTTCCCTTGCTCTTTTTAATCAAGTCGATAGATGCATTGATGACACGCATTACACCGAATACATTGACTTCATAGCATTGTTTCGCATCGTCCACCTGGATATCAATTGCAGGGGATGTGTAAATAGCACCAGCATTATTAAATAGAATGTCTAACTGATTACTATCGTTTTTGATTTTTTTGATTGCAGCATCTACACTTTGCTGGTCGGTCACGTCCAGTTCGATTGTAACGATTCCAAGCTCGGCAAGGTCTTTCATTTTATCAATGGTACGGGCGCCAGCATAAACATGATAGCCTGTATATTTGTGAAACGGATAAAAATGTTAACGGAGATCAACTGAAGGAATGAATATCCACAAGCGTGTTTTTAAAAATGTCCATTCTCTTACCTTTTGAAAAAAGTTCTTTGGCAATACTTTTGCCAATTCCGGAAGATGTGCCTGTAACAAAAGCAGTTTTCATTTTACAGACAGTTATATGTATCAAAGAGGTTCTTGAACAAATATGACAACTTTTAACTGATGAATATACCTTGGTTAAACAAATGGCAAGAGTCGAAAATATCAAGTTTTTTTTTGTGAGAAAAAAGGCCAGAATCATCAAGTTTGCTATTCATAGTCGTTAGATTGCCCTAAATGACATACATTGTAATTATTTGGATTCTATCATTACATTTTGACACCAGCGATCGTAAACTAAAACCGTAACCAACAATACGAATTAATAAGACACCATTTATTATCAATACGAATAGATTTCCAAACGGTTCGAATTGGTGTTATATCAAGGAATTAAACATGGAGTATCTCTCAAGCTGCTCTATTGTTTATAGCAACCATCATACCACTAAACTATGAAAAGAAAACGACAAATGGATTTGTGGTGATAATCATGTGATCTGTTGATGCTTATTTGGGAAAAATGGCAATTTACAAGTCTTTTTCTTTGAATTGATGTTGAAAAGAGTGTAAAAGTACAGCGAAAAATGAATTTCAGGCATAGAAGTACCAAGGTCAAATTGTTTTCAAAACCCAGAATATAAACTACAATTCCCTGGTCCCATTCTAAGTATTAATTTAATGTATCGGATGTGATTAATAAATAAGATTTAGATTTTGATGTATATAAACATTCAACCCACAAAACAAATGTTCAAATCCGAATGTAACCAGCTGAAAAACCAAGACAACCACGAAGAATTTGATTAACGGTATTTATTGATACAATAAAGACAGAAAAGAGCGGTGGAATATCTTTGAATGTACTAAAATTAGCATTGATATTTATCCAAAAAGTTGAACTTTTGTGTTTAGAAATGTTAAGGTTTATATTATAAAACTAACTAAATAAATAACAAACGCGAACATTATTAGACCATAAAAATAAATAATTGTGTATTAGAAAAATTGTAATAGTTTAAGTTATATTAATAAAAAAATAAGGCACATGTGTGTGCAAATAAAAAAAATAAAAAGAAAAAAGCCAAAGTGCAGCGAGTGACTAAACAGAATAATCGAAAGAGTTATCAAAAAATTATAACAAAAGAACGCCAGCAATTACAAGTGCAGCCATTCCAAAGGAAGATCCAATATCAACAGCACCATTTACTTGGGGGACAGAACTGGTGTAACCGGTGGTGTTGGCATAACCGGGCGAAGATCCGCCAGTGTTGGGGACAAGTGGTGCAGCAGTGGGGGTGGTGCCGGGGTTTGTAGTCAAAAGAGTGATCATAGGAGTGGAGCTGGACCAACTGTAAGCACTATAGGACTCGGTTGGGGTCCATGAAGCACTGTATTCAGTTGGAGCACCTGAAGCATAAGTGGCACTTGGCTCAGCTGAAGTATCTGAAGCATAAGTGGCACTTGGCTCAGCTGAAGTATCTGAAGCATCTGAAGCATCCGGAGCGCCAGCAGTTTCAGCAGGTCCGCCGGCACTGGCGACTGCGGTTTGCTCGCCAGAGCCTCCTACAGCTGCAGATGCGCCGGCGTTGGTAGCAGTGACTGCGACAGTGGAGGCGTCGTTGCCAGCGGCAGCAGCGTTAACTGTTTGGTCGGCGCCACCTGTGACAGCGACAGAGGCGACCACAGAACCCTCCTGGGCTTTTGCAAAGGCAAGAAGGAAAGCGGCTAAAAAGGTAGCTGTATTCTTCATTTTGAATAGTTGGCGAATTGGTGATTTTTATGTCTGACTAAGTAGTTGAAAATGAAAACGATTGTATCAAAGATTTGGTGAGAAATGTGAGTTTAAAGATCTAGGTAAATATCTAAAAAAGCTGATATGAGCAGTAGTTGATGAAAATCAAAGAAAAACAGGAAAATTTCCGTCTATTTAAATCGTTTTTTTTTTTTTTTCAAGTAAATAATAACAATAGTCTGATCTGAACTTTACGTGTTACCAGTAACGTAATCTGATATTCAAAGTTAAAGGGAAAACTATTATACCAATTAGTTATTGAAAGCATTGTATCTCTATTGAATGATGAAAAGTTAAAAAAAACACTTTGGATTAGAACATAAAGTTTACTTTTCATGGTTGCGAATATGAATCAAAAGTATCATTGTTGGAGTGTACCTGAACTTTCTATACTATGTACCACCAGTCTTTCAGTTGGCACACAACGACGGAGGAAAAACAATACATTAACTGCATGTTATTTAACTAGATTGTCAGATCAAAATACACCAGTTTCAAGAATCTAAAATGATGATGTGTGTACTTGAAATGTTTGCCTTTTTTTTATCAATTCTAGACGTTTTAAAACCAGTAATTTTTACAGCTGTCAATAGTTAAACCTTTACCCTGTAGACTATAACTGTGTAAAATACTAAAAATACACTGCGTTCATTAGTTTTCAAATACAGAGATATAATAATAATTGACTTTTAAGATCAAGAGTAGTTTAGTTCTTAAACAAGCTCGAATACAACCATGGCTGGATGGATCCACTTTCTGTCAATAAAACAAGCCATTTCTTTTTTTTTTTTTTAACTCATGGATTTTGGGCTAGAATTGATAATTGAAAATAATATATACACACACCCTCATTGATTTCTTAAAGTTTGTTTCAGTCTGCACTATTTCTCAAAAATGTTTTTGTTTACATTATTTTGGAACCAGTTCAGGTAACGACTGGCAAGTCTATAATTATAGTTGTGTAGCCAGCTGTGGCAAGATATCTGGAATTGAATATTTTATCTCGAAACTGCTTGTTTCACTCTTTTTCCAATTATTATTTCGAATTGAAGTTAAGATTATCCAGGGTTTGAATCACTACAAAATAAGCATTTATTCGACGCCTGTAAAATCTTGAATGTTGTTGCTGGAGATAGACACATGTACAGGTCCATCTTAGTTTTATTGTTTAAACAAAAGTCCCAAGTGCCAATAGAACAAATATCCAGAAAATATAAATCCCTGTGACAAAATTGATAACCCATTCTTGTATCTGTGGTACAATTGTAAATATTGCCATCACGACATAAAAGTCTGTAAGCATGATAGTTTTAAACTGGGCAATTAGTATCTATAACAAAGCTAGTTTTAAACATTGCGATAGATTGGCGTGAGTTATTTGGATTTTTACACCAAATTGTCGGTTTTTCTTAATAATATTTGTCAACCTGTCAACCAGTCATGTTACCCTTCTCCATGTTTCAACTAAAGGTCTGTCCAGCACTGCCTCTATTCTAGGAAATGACTTTTTATTTATATAATCCTGAATCTAAATGCTGAAAAGGTTTATCTCAATGGCATCGGTGTCATTTTGTCGATTGAGTTGCCTACCGCTGGGCTTGTTGAACACGCTTGGAATCTTCAACAGTTACACAACCTAGTTGGTTTGGCGTGTTATAGTTTAAGATGCTGCTGCTGGTAGACACCTCTATTTCAGTGTATTTTGATTGTTATGATGTTAATGTCTGAGTATAGGGAGACTAATTCCGATGCATATCTTCACTATCCATTCGAGCTGTAGATTGATTTGTATCCTTAAATAATCAACTAAACCAACGTACAATTAGCTTTCAAGTGCAACCGATTAAAATCCGCTCTATCTGAACGATACAATCGCTACGATGATACTAACCAATTCACAAAAGAGGTATTCATTTGGATACTTGTTTGATCGAGCCCCGTTTGCGTAAAACCCTATTACCTTGGCCCAAACCTTTTAGCCCCAATTGCATGCGAGCATTTCTTCCAACCCATTTCGATTCAAACGGCCACTAAGATTAGCATACAGTGATTTGATAAAACTTTAGAAGAGCGAGCAAACCGGCTGTCGGTTTTTGTGTTATGTTTTTTTTTTTTTTTCGACACTGCTACAGACACAAATTTTGGTACTTTAAGCCATGGCACTATGTTCCATCGTTTTGATACAGTTATAAATAGCAGTACCGAAAGGAAAACAGCTTCGTGTCCGCACCGGTATATGGATTAGAGTTTTGTACGGGGCAAAAGCGCAATGCTTGTTGCTGGCGGTTCTGTTGCTCGGCGCTGTAGGATTTTGTTTTTTTTTCTTCCTGAAACAAATGTTGGGTATTCAAGCGGTTTTTAGTCTGGTAGACTATACGACGCTTGGATTTAAAAAAGGGTTTTGTATCTTTGAACTCTTGTCGAATGCCTGGAGATTTTGTCTTTAGAATAAAGTGTAACTATATCTTTGGAAAGTGGTATCTATATTGACTTATAGCTATAATTTTTATAATATCTACACTTGCGTTCTATACACTTGTTTATCATTCAATGGTGATTGATACAATTTCTGGCGGCTCGACTGGCCGGTCATTTTTCCCAACTTGCACATTTTCAATCGTCTGAATAGTATCCGCACCCATTGTCACGGCCCCAAAGATCGTATGCTTTCCATCGAGCCAGGGAGCCGGAGCCGTCGTGATGAAAAACTGCGATCCGTTGGTCCCAGGCCCTGCGTTGGCCATGGAGAGCACCATTGCCCTCTTGTGCGACAGCTCACCGCTGGGATCCACCTCGTCAGCAAAATGAACCTGGCCCCACGTCCCGCCAGTCGGGCCGCGGTGGCTCTTGGCAAACCGCGCGTCCGCCCACATGCTTTCGCCGCCACTTCCGGTGCCTTCTGGGTCGCCGCCCTGGATCATAAACTTTTTAATAACACGATGAAAAATGGTCCCGTCATAGTAGCCGCGCCTTGCCAGCGTGACAAAGTTCTCGACAGCCAAGGGCGCCACGTTTGGATAAAACTTGAGACGAATATCGCCCAGAGTGGTATGAATAGTTGCAGCGCGCACTTTTAGTGCTTCAGGTACTTCTTTTTCTACTTTTTCGGCTGTCGCAGAGGAGCTTGGGCTGTCGCGGGCGTCTGCAGATGCTCCAGGTCGGCTTGGTTCAGATCTGTCTTTGAGCCATTGCCGAACGTTTTTCGGCATTCGCAGCTTGACACCATTTACAATCTCAGAGATGCCATTGCTGGTATCCGTGCCGTTCTTTTCATTAGTGATATCGTCCTCGTTGCTGTCGTCGACCTCCCGAATGCGTGAAAATAAATAAAACCGGGACGAATCCATAGCTGTCGCAAACAGTACGGGGTCAGGAACCAGAGACTTTTGAATCAGCACATTGTCGCTGGCAAGGGCCTCGACTGTGAGTTTTCCTGCGTCGCTTGGACGGTTAAACCCTTGGTACAGTGCCAAATTAATGAACCGCTTATCGTGTTCTCCGGCACCCAATGTCCGGACAAGCTTATTGGTATGGATGTTGACAAACTTGATGCCAGTCGGAGAGGAGTAAATAATAAACCTGCTCATGACATCAAAAAGCACATTCATGTATCGTGTAATATCAATCCCAATTTCCTGGGAATATTCTTTAGAAACAAGCCGCCTGTCTCGTTCCATCTTTTTGTCAAACGCTGCACCATCCATCTTTTCCAAACTCTTTGCGTCGTTGCTTATTGTCTTATTCTGCTTTTCCTTTTCCATCTCCACGCCTTTGCCGACACTCTCGAGTCGCCTGAAATCCTCGATTGTCTCTAAAGACTCGTCGTATTCCCGAAACAGCTTTCCGGACTTGAAGTCAAACACGCGAACCTTTCGGTCGGGCAAGGAAAAGGCGGCAAAATATTTACCGTTTGGAGAGAGCGAGATTGTAGTGGGTACACACTTTTTTTTCCGAAAGTCATATAAATTTGTCGCACTTTTTAAATCAAACCATCCGTCGCCTGTCGGCCTCGTAAACGGGTCTTGGGTCTTGGCAGCAGGCTTTCCAAAGCTGTTGCTTGACGCGGGTTCTGGTGACCAGTACTCAACCATACCGACCGAGTCGACAGAGAGGGCGACGCCAAACACGTCATTGTACACAATTGATTTGATCGGCTGCTTGTGAAGATGAGACAAGACGCTTTTGGGTTTGTCGGGGGCGTCTAAAGACAGGTCGTGGATGTAAATGTTTGTGTCGTTTTGCAAACCAACCAACAGCTTGGGTACGCTTGAGGATTTGGCTGCAGAACCCCAGCAGACGCACGCAGGAAGCTTGGGGAGCTCGACAAAGTGGATCATGTCAAAGTTTATGACGTCAAAGATCTTAATTGTGGTATCTGGCGACTCTGAGGCTGGTGTGGCACCGCTGATGGTGGCAAGATACCGACCATCCGCCGAGAGGACCGCGTCTACGACGGGTCCTCGGTGCGCCTTGAACTCTTTGATAAACTCGATTCGGCCGATAGTGTCGTTAAGCGCTTGTCCAGCGATTCCTGCAGAGCCTGCTGTCGAGGCCAGCGACTTCATCTTGTTCCAAAACACAATGCGCCCGTCCTTAGATCCCGTCACGAGAAACTCAGATAGCTTGCTGGCACCGCCTCCCGTTGCCTTTTTTGGGTTTCCAGATGGCACGCTGCTTTCAGTGTCTTGGGTAAGGTACTGGTACGTCCGCACGATCGTGACCTGCTCCTTGTGCGCAAACGACAGGTTATAAAAGGGGAAATCTGGCAGCTCGTCCAGGAAAATGGAGTTGGCCAGCGCGACGTCCTGCCTTTTTTTGGCGCTTCCCTTTTTCCGTCCGTGTGACTTGCCGGTAGACAGCTCCGACTTGTTTTCAGAGCTCGCGGGCCCGTGGCTTTTGGAGCTAGGTTTAAGTGGACGTGCTGCCGGCAGCGAGGGCCCGAAATCCTCGTCCGATGAGCTGGAATCGTCGTGGTGGGCAGGCTCCGGAATCACTTTTTGTTTCTTGGTGACCGAGTCGGCATTTTGAGCAGAATTAGATTCTTCCTGAGACTTTCGTTTAGAAACTTGCGTGGCGATTGCCATAGTGGTATCAATGGATTGTAGTGGGGTGAATCACAATTTTTGAAAAAAAGAAATAAGAAAATAAAAAATACAATTACGTAACACACGGCTGAGCTGCTGGCCCAATATCAATCATTTTCAAGCAACTAAATTAATATAAAGCAAACAAGTGCAAAAAACGAGACATATACTAAATAAGGAAAAATCATAAACTATCTAAATCTCAATCATAACAATTGGGTCATTTTTTATCGAGCAGCTCCAGTAGTTTGTAAGAGAGCTTGGGACGCGCCTTGCGCGAGCTGGCGCGTATCAGGCTGCGCAGAACCGTCTGGATACAAAGGCTGCTGGTACCCGTACTGTGCCTGGACCTGTTGCGGACGAGCCATGATGCTGTGAGCAGGTATAACACCTGGTGCTACCGATGCAGTTGCATTTCCGGTAGCCACGGGATTGGCGACAGAGGCCGCTTGGTGCTGGAGATGGGCACTGGAAAGGGAGTTTTGAATCTGCGCGTTTGTGACCATGGTAGACGCAACTTGGGACTGCTGTTGCGAAACGAGTGACTGGACGACTTGGGCACTGGAAACTGGATTGATTCCAGGGATTTGTCGTGCGACACCAGCGGCACCAGGCTGGGTAGCGAGCAGTGAGGCCAAAAGGTCAGGTTCTAAACCCAAGGAACACCCGCGGTGGTTGAGCAATGCTGTTCTCAAGGCAATCACCTCGTCTTGTAAAACGGAAACCTGTCTGTTGAGCACCTCGTTTTGGGAAGCATATGTTTCAACTTTGGTTTGCAGTTCTTGTACCCATTGTTTCTTTCTTTGACGACACTTGAGAGCAGCGATTCTATTTCTTTCCAAAAAGGATTTGCGTTTTTCTTCTTCAGTAAGTTTTCTTTTTTCAGATTTGGGGGTATCGTTAAACGACTGCTTTGAATTGTCGGCACCGGTATCATCCAAGCCAAGATCGTCCTCATCATCTTCATCGTCCTCGTACTCGTCAGCGCTTGCCTTCTTTTTAAATGCAGCGTTTTCCTTTTTAGTTTTAGATTTGGTATCAGCCTTTTTTCCGCGCCCGCGGGAGGTATTTGAGGGTTTCTCTTCGTCCGCAAAATCGGCTAGAGTCTCGGCAGACTGTCCTTTGCGCCGCTTTGCTTTTTTGGTTGCGGAACCTCTACCCCGCTTTGCAGCTGGAGCAGTTGCAGGCAGGCCCGTAGCGGGAGCTGAAGTCGTCAAAGGAAGTGTATTTGGCAAGGTTTGGTGGAAATCGTCGCTGGAGAGTTGGTTTGTTTTTGGAGCCAAGTGCGAAAAGGGAAGCAGTGCGGGTTCTTGGGCGGCAGATTGCTGGGATGCGAGGATGCTGTTGATGGACGGATCAAAGTCTGGTGTTTCGGTTTTGATGCCAGAGAGGATGTGGACAGGGATCTGGGGAGGTTGCGGCTGCTGGGGGTTCTGTGATTGGTATGGTTGGGAGTTGCCTTTACTCATCATGTAAAGAGACGCGGCGGCGTCGACCGAGCCGTTGTAAGTAGTTGAAGAGGTTGTGGGCTGGGCTTTTGATGTTGCAATAGTTGTGGCAGCAGTAGCAATTGTGGTTGGATTGGTGGGGGCCAAATCGGGCATTTGGACGCCTTGGGTGGACTGGGATAGAGAGGCTACAGCAGGCAGGATGGACGCGGTGGCGCCGGAGGTCATACTGGATTTCAAGGGCAGAGGAGTGAGACCGGTCGCTCCGATTAGATCGCTGTTGAGGGAGTTCAAAATAGCCGCGGTTGCTGGACCAGGGGTGGGAAACAAGGCACTTGCATCAGTTCCTAAAAGCGAACTTTGGAGAAAAGGCGATAGTGGACCTGGACGAATAGCGTTTGCAGTAGCGATGGCAGCAGCAGTGGCAGCAGCAGTGGGGGTATTGTTAATGTTGGTATTGGCGACTACGGGACTGGTAGAAGAGGTGTTTAATGGTGCGGATCCAGCCAAGCTGAGCAAGGAAGAAGATAAGCCAGACGTCGATGCTTGCTGCGGAGCAGGGCCTTGAAGCATTGCAGGCGAGAGAGGGCCAGAGCGCAAGGAATCCGACCAGTCCGGATTACCAGGATTTGTCGCGTTTGGCAAAGCAGATTGAGGATTAGTCGATGAGATGGAGGACATTGGAGGAAGCACACGACGCCTGTCAGGACTAAGGAACTGGTTATTGTTAGAAAAGAGGGAAGGCTGATTGGCAGCTCCTACTGCCGGTTTGGTAGGGTCTGTATTTGCAAGACTCAACGTGATGACCGGCTGGACAGATACATGGTTTGAAAGAGGTTTTTGAGCTTGGAGATCGGCAGAAGAAGAAGAAGAAGGTGGTGGTGGTGGTTTTGCAGAAGATTCGCGTTCTTTGAAAGATTGCTCAAAAGGATTTGGTTCCATATCCAATGATAAGCGAGGCAGAGGAAGTGGAAACGAGGCCGGCGCGACAGAAGAGATTGCATTTGAAGACAAGAATGGTTTTTGATTTGAAGCAGCAAACGGATTAGAAGCAGCTGAATCGTGCGTTGTAGTTACAGGCGCTGAATCGTATGGATGAATGACTGACGAGACAGGATCAGTAGCCTTATTTGGAGCAGCAGTATTAGTGGCCGGAGCAGTAGCAGGAGGAGGAACAGCCATTGTCAAACAAAAGACGGATTCCAGTTCTACACGTTTAAGACCAATGAGTCCAAATATTTATATAAATGTATATGATAACAATGAAAACAAGGTGATATTAGGAAAAAACAGGCACAGAAGCACGAAAATGCCCATGTAATAGATTAATTCTGTGCTGGGTGGAAAACAAATCGGATGGAATTAAAGGAGAATAGCAAGCCAAAACCAGGGTTTTGATGAAATGTGTGTGGGATCCAACGTCAAAGCCTGAGCTTGGCTATTGGGTGCCCGAGAATCTGGCCACATCAGTGTGGGTCTCTTGCGATTGCTGCGTTTCCGACGCATTTCGGTCGGCCGGTTGGATTCAACGCTGTTGACTCGGCCATCAAGCATGCTGCAATGCTCGGAGTGTTTTCCGGGTCCCGAATGCGCCGATACACAAACGTTTGATTGCTCAAGACATTTTAATTTAATCCACTCAATGACACAACCGAATACTAGTCTTGAATTAAAATTAAACTCAAAAACGTAAAAATTCTGATGGAAAAAACCGTTGAAAGATAAAAGTCACGCATTGAAATTAAAGTTGTTTCCACGTCTTGAGCTATTTGGACATTACAACTGGATTTGTGCCCGATTACATCATATCTCGCTGCTTCGGGCACAGAATTGGCGGCAGTGAAACAAAGTCACGCTGGTATCATGTGATTCATTGGTATGTTTTCAGGTTGATTAACTATTAATTACTTATTTATTATTTATTATTTATTATTTATTATTTATAGCTATTGAGAATGGTATTGGTATTGGTATTTCAAGTCAATTCGGATTAATCTGTATATTCGTTATGAACCTTTTTTGCTGATCGGCGCTTTTTTTCTTTTTTTTAAACCAGGCACGGCTTGTAGGTTCTAGTTGTAATTGGCCAAGTCCAGTTACAAGTACCGAATATCAAGACTAGGAACGGAACAATCGTATTGAATCGATCGGTTTTAACCCCAAAGAAGAACAAAAAACATAGGCAAAATATATCTAAAGATCAGCCAGCCATACCTGCAAACGTCTTTAACGATACCATCAAATCATACAAAACTAACCGGTTCTGACAGAGATAAAGCCTCCACCAGTTACTACTCAGTTTGACCCACCGCATAACCCCCCATTTCCGGTACTTGCTCATAATCTCCTCCCGCTGCTCTTCGTAAACTGTTTTGGCACAGTACGAAGCCATGATCAGGAACGTGCGCTCAGGGCCCAGCGGCGAATCCAGCTTCTCGTCCAGGTACCGCGTCAGGTCGTTCGTCTTGAGAATCAGCAACACGATCCGCGGTACATGGTGCAACAGCATCATCATCTCGCTCAATAGCCCGTCCTGCGAGACCGCACGTGTCATTTTAGAGACTTCTGCCTTGCTGCGTCGCGATGCAAGATTCTTGGTCGCGTTCTCAAAGCTGCGACCCGTGATGGCCGCCGCAAAGAGCTCAAACTGGTCGTTGTTGATCTCTGCAAACTCTCTTGCGTACCGCCGCATCGCCAAAATGTCCCGGTCAATCAGCGCCAGCCAAAAGTGTGAGTAGCTGCGGCGCACGGCTGTAGGAATCTCGCGGTACAAACCATGGTCATACAGAATGATTTCAAAGTTGCGAGACGACACTGCCCACGGCCAGAACCACCACCCGCTGTGCGTGCTGTGTGGCTTGATAGGCCGGATGGCCATGTTGCCTGCATGAGGGTCGCAGTGAAGACCGACATTGGGCGTAAAAATCATGTTGTTAAACACGTGGGCCAGACAAGCACTCAGGTCCGCACGCGAAATGTTGTGCTTCGTAAGAAACTCAAGGTCGTCGGGCCGTCCGCCCGTGAGGTACTCCATCACAAGAACCCGGCGACTGGACCAGCATACCTTGGGCACCCGCAACGCCGTCACGTCGTAAAAGTTTCGAAAGTACTCGGCTGTCCGCTCCGCATTGCGTGCTTCATTGGTAAAGTCCAGTTCAATGTAGACGGAAGCCTGCAGCTCCTCGCTCAGCCAGGTCAGCGGGTATTCCGGGAAAAAGTAGTCCATCATGGCAAACACCGTGCGGGTCATCAGAATATCCAGCGGTACAAACCGGG
Organism: Magnusiomyces suaveolens; assembly: GCA_900642975.1. Taxonomy (NCBI): domain Eukaryota; kingdom Fungi; phylum Ascomycota; class Dipodascomycetes; order Dipodascales; family Dipodascaceae; genus Magnusiomyces; species Magnusiomyces suaveolens. The sequence goes on from CAAAMA010000004.1 coordinate 250,848, forward strand.
CAAGCGTCGGGTGCTGAACTTTGACGGCCACACACTCACCAGTCTCCTTCAATGTAGCCTTGTGGACCTGTGCCAACGACGCAATGCCCAACGGTACAGGATCAAACTCCGCAAAGAGCTCGCCAATCTCCTTACCCTGGTCCTTGCGGACCATCTCGCAAACGCTCTCAAACGACGAGACCGGGCACTTGTCCTGCAGCGGGATCATGGTCTCTGTCCACTCGGGTGGAAATAAGTAGGTCAATGCCGCAATGTGCTGGCCAATCTTGATAAAGATGCCAGCATTCGACTCCAGAGTCCTGCGTGTAATGAGTGCCGCCTGTAAGTGTGCCTCCGAGAACGCTTGGTCCCGTTCTGTCTCGGTATCAAACTGTTTGGAAAGCAGCGACTTGTAAATCAGGAAACAACGGCCAGTCGCCAGCGTCGCAACCCCAATGCGCTTGCTGGTGAAGTACACGCCGTCAATCACTTCTTTGACCGAGTTGTTTGCGTTGTACGCAATCGCACCAGCAACGACCGATGCCGCAAGGATTTTCAAAAGCTTGTGCGACCTCGGACTCGGAGCAGGGATTGGAGGCAGCTCAACACCAGCTCTCGTACGCTTGGTCGTGACATGCGGTCGGATCTTTGTAGCGTTTCTAACTGCAGAACTAAATAGGTTCCGAGTCGGCTGGAACATCCTGCCGGGTCCCATCTGTATGAGCATTTGAGCAGAGCGCGGAAACATTTGATCAATATGGAAATAAAGACAAAAAAAAAAGAAACAAAAAAAAAAAAAAGCCAGGTTCAATTGTAAATTTGATGCCAAAATGTCTGGTCCAAAACTAGATACTTGTGCGGCTCAGTTTCAGTTTGGTTTTTAAACTCATTTGGATAATTGAGAGACCCCTTTGAATTTTTTTATTTTTTCTTCTTTTTTATTTTTTCTTTTTTACTTACACCCATTTCAAATAGAATTATGTCAGGCGGTGAAGACTCGGTTGACAGGCAGTTCAAGCCATCCAATACCAAAACCAAAGAATGGGTCCCAGACACTGGCAAGACGGCCAATTTGGACCTGTCAAATCTAAATGTAGCCAGTTCAGACGCAAACCACGTCAAACTAGACGATACCAAAGAGCATGACAAGCCAGTCCATAGGATACCAGCCAAACATACATCCAGACTGATCAAGCTGGTGTCTTTGTCAATGATTGTATTGGGAACACTGATATCAGTAGCGAGCACAGTCGTTTCGTTGGACACGGGGTCAAACGGTTTCATTTCCAAAACGTCATACTGGATCGTTTGCAACACTCCTCTCCAGATGTTTGGCGGATGTATACCCACTGAAGCAGAGCTGTGGAAAGATTCATCAAGTACCCAGAATGATCCCTCAGAAACCCTTGTAAAACCCACATCCCTCGTGAACACAGACGAGGAACTCGTCAACAAAGTGCGGGAACAGTATCTGAAAAATATGGAGGGCCAGGACATAATGACGATCGACGACCTGTCGTTCCGGCCACGGAGTGCTGGCCACTTTTCCAAAAACATGACGCAGATCGGTGCCGAAAACGCAACGTTCTACATGCTTGTGCGCAACAGCGAGCTGTCGCAGACGCTGCAGACGATGCGCGAGATTGAAGACCGCTTCAACAAGGATTACAAGTACCCGTGGACCTTTCTGAACGATTTGCCCTTCACTGACGAGTTTAAGAACCTGACGAGCGGCATGGCGTCGGGCAAGACAGAATACGGGCTGGTTCCTACAGAATTCTGGTCAGTGCCTGATTTCATAAATAACAAGACGTTTGAGGCAGCGCTTAAGAAGTTCGAAGCTGATGGAATCATATACGGCGGGTCGACGTCCTACCGCCACATGTGCCGCTTCAACTCTGGCTTTTTCTTCCGGCACGCGCTTATGAACCAGTACAAGTACTACTGGCGGGTCGAGCCCGGCACGCACCTCTTTTGCGACCAGCGCTACGATCCGTTTACGTTTATGAGAGAAAACAAGAAGCGGTACGGCTTTGTGATTACCATTCCCGAGTACGCCAGCACCATTCCGACGCTGTGGCCGACGGTGGAGACCTTTTTTGAAACGCATCCTGAGTACGTTGCGGCAAACAGCGCGCAGCGCTTCCTGACAGACAAGACCCTGACGCGACCGGAGGACTTGCTGCTGCTATCGCCGACGAGGTACAACCTGTGCCACTTTTGGAGCAATTTCGAGATTGGGGACCTTGACTTTTTCAGGAGCCAGGAGTACCTAGACTACTTTGAGCACCTAGACAGGTCAGGCGGGTTTTTTTACGAGCGCTGGGGCGACGCGCCGGTGCACTCGATTGGGGTCGTGATGATGATGAACAAGTCGGAGATCCATCACTTTTCAGATATCGGATATAAACACCACCCGTACTACCGGTGCCCTCACGACGAGGAGTCGTACACTTCGGGCCGGTGCTACTGCGGCTCGGAAAAGATGGAGGACAATGTCGACTTCCAGCCGTTTTCGTGTTTGCCCAGGTGGTGGGTCCATGGCGGAAAGCCGTTTTTGTATAAGTATAAAGATGAGTTGATATTGATGTAGATAGATATATAGTTATAAACGCGGGAATCAGCCGAGTTTGTTTAGCTAGAATGAATGTTAGAAAATATACACTTTGAAAAACAGTGGAAAAACATACCTGACTCAACAGCAGTTGGAGTTCTTCGTCAGTCTTTTTTCTTGCAAGACTCGGAATCAGTGTTTTTGCTTCTTCGGCCTCTTCGCACGCGAGCGACCCAAGCTGCGCAATCTCAAACGGGTGGAGGTTTGCATTCTCTGGCGACTTTAGCAAGTTCTCCACCGCCGTGACCGTTTCCTCGTTCTTGAAGCGCGCAAAGACCGAGAGATATTCCTGGGTCTTGCGCAGCACTTCGTTCGAGTTGGAAAAGTCCTCGTCCTCCTCGTTGCCGTTGCTGCTGTTGGCGGCGCCCGCCCCGTTCGCGGCACCGCTATTGGCCCCGCCAGCCCCGCCGCTCGGGTCGGCGCTGTTGGCCATGAGGTCGTCCTCATCGGTGAGACCCAACTCCTCTTTCCGGCGCTGCTTAAGTGCCGCGTTGATCAGCAGCCGGGTCTCTGAGTTGTTGAGCGTGATGAGCTGGGAAATGGAGCCGTCGTGGTTGATTTGGTTGATGTCAAACTCGCGGCCAAGGTTGAGCACCGTGGCATCCTCGTTGGCGATGTTTCCCTGGTTGGGCTTACGGCGAGGCTGTTCAATGGTGGACACGGAGACGTTCATTGTGGATTACGGGGCTGGTTTAGGATGAGTCGATTGAAAAGTAAGAGATGGGTTGGTGTGGTGGAGTGAGTAAAAAATTTTGTGATGAAATGTACGCAGTTTTCTAGTGGTGCGTAGATGTGAGAATGATATATGTGGGTGGAGATTATGACTACGGTTGATTGACCATGGAACATAACTACAGCTCATTGAAAATTGATTAATATTCGGTTCATCGAATATGGATTATGATTACGGTCCATCAAATATGTATTAATATTATGATTCATTGACTATGGATTATGATTATAGCTAATTATTGATTGCTGTATTCCCGTTTACCCAACCCATCGTTACAATATATCAAGTCTGTGCAAAAATAGTCATTTTATACAAGCACACGATGTGCCTAAACATAAACTACAAATCGCCATTCTAACTTAAATCTTTGGGACGTGCAGGGACTTTGAAATCATGGCCGAGCCCGAGAGCAAAAAGAGCAGCACGAGCGGATGGAACTCCAACGGGGTATCTTGCAACACAGTGCCAAAGGGGATTGCTGCACCAGTCTTGCCGGACGAAAGCAGATAGTACATCAGCGCGACCAAGGAGAGGGTCGTGGGGATGGGTGTGCCTTCAAAGTACTTAGACTTGCCTGTCTTTTCGTCCTTTGGGATGTTTGCGACGGTGATGTTGAAGCGGGCCAGACGCGTGAGGCCGCAAAGAACAAAGACGGCCAGCACAATGGTATCTGCTGCAGTGGAGAGCCCGATGGTGTACGCGATGGAACCGGGCGCGACGCCAAAGGACACGAGGTCGGCGAGCGAGTCGAGTTCCTGGCCCATCAGCGACGCCTTATTGCGCAGGCGGGCCACACGGCCGTCCAAAAAGTCGAAAAAGAGGCCGAGCGGAACAAACACCATGGCGCGCTTGAGGTACCACTGGGTTGATGTGGCGGCCAGGTGTGGGGCTTCGTTCGGGAAACTCAATTGGTTAAAAGTGAGCAACGAGACGATAGCCATGAACCCGCAGCATCCGTTCAGCAAAGTGATGAAATCGGCCATGTGCAGGTTGCGAATCATTGAAAAGTGACGGTTGTCATGAGTAAAGGCAATGATTTCCTTTTCATCTACAATCATAAAAATAACAAAAAGAATAATAAAAATAAATTTAAAAAAATAAAAAAAAGCGTCAGTATGTGTTGGTTCAGATCCGGTGCTTTCAATACATACTTGGAGACGGCGGAGCCGGTGACGGCGAGAAAAACGAGGAACGTCGGCTGCGACGGTTCTTTAAATGCGGGTCGTGAGGCAAGATGCGCTCGTCGTCGGAATTGCCAGCGACTGTCGACGACACTGCCGAGTCGGTGCTGGCCAATGGCCCGGTCTTGATTTGCTGTTCCTGGACCGACATGGTACAATAATGGTTACAAGAAATAAAAGAAATGGATGTTTACAGGACGCTAAATCTGGTAACGAAAAAACGGAGCTGTAACAAAAAGTTGTTTTTGGGTGGCTGTGGAAGAGCTTTTATTGGTTTTTTTTTTTTTTTTTTTTTTTTCACATGTAACGCAAGTTAAGACTTGTGCCTAGAAAAGTGTCAAGTGCTATGTACTATCTAGGCCTAACCCTGATAGATAATCAGCACTGAACCTGAAACAGGACCTGGAAGACGGGTTGCAAGTTCAGTCCGTTGGTTTAATTGAGGTTTATACAGAGAGATCCCGACTGGTTGGACCGAGTCTGATGAATCAAAGCTCAAGTCCGTATATCGTGGCTGTGTAGGTCGTAAACGTCAATTTGTTCTATTTTTATATAGATACATAACCCAAACAATACCTATACATGAATCGGGTATTTACGTTTTTATGTTTATTTTATTTTAATAATAATAATAAGTAATTTTTTGTTTTAACTCGGTTGTCAGGCATCAGGATTGGCAACACGTAGAATAGTACGACTGTAATCACGATCGTCAGCTAAGGAGCCTTCCGATAAACGGCGCTCACCCAGCATGACGGGATTAAGTCGCTGGTCCACAGCCATGAAATCATCTGCTGGGCCAAATAAAACCTTGTCTTCCTCTGCACGAGTGACAAAGGGGTCTCCAAACGACTGCGTGCTGCTCTTTGCTCCGGGAACGTACTGGTTCGTGTCGTCCTCCGTTCGCCGGCGGCGCAGGAACAGTAGCGTTGCCACAATCACAGCAATCGCGGCGACAATGCCAATAACGATGCCGGCGATTGCGCCGCCAGAGATGCCAGAGTGTTTTGGGGCCACGGCTTGGCTAGTGGATGTAGAAGATTGGGAGGAGGAAGTGGTGCTGGCGTTTTCGTTGGAAGAAGACGAGCTAGTTGAGGTAGGGGCAACGGTGACTAATATGGTGGTCTGGCCGCTGACGATAGATACTACTGTTGAGGGCGATGGGGTAGAGATTGGAGTAGTTGACTTGGGTTCTGTAGTGGTTGATGGGGGCGTAGATGATGGCGTAGTTGGTGTAGATGATGGTGTAGTTGGAGTCGATGATGGTGTAGATGATGGAGTTGGTGATGGAGTAGATGATGGCGTTGTCGGTGTGGATGATGGAGTTGATGACGGTTCTGTTGATGATGATGGAGTAGATGATGGCGTTGAAGATTCTGTTGAAGATTGTGCTGTAGACTCTCCAGACGATTTGCTAGATTCTAAAGACGATGATCCACCACCATTACTACTTCCGCCTGGCTGCGAAGCACCAATAGTTACAGCACCACCACCAGAGTTGTCTGATACGACTTTATAAACAGTGTATGAAGACAAGCCACCACATGGTTCTGAGGCCCAAGCCATACAGCCCGTTGTACATGTTCCTTCGTTTCCGGACGGTGCTGAGTTGCCGCAGTAGCAGGTGTTGCCGTTGGTGAGTGCAAAATATGAGTAACCGGAACAGGAGCTGCTGCACGCTAGCGATGTCTGGTAAATGTTTGTGCCTTTCGAAGTGAATCCATCTAGAGATGCAAAACATCCAGCATATTCATATGCATAGCCCGAAACGAGCTGCGGTGCCGATAAGGCTAGTAAAAGAAGGACAGAGGTTAAGTTTTTGAGTGAAAAGGATTGCGATTGAGCTGGGTTCATGATGAAGTCGGTTTTTATATGAATGAGCGATGCATTGAAGGAGAATAACAAATGAATGAATGAATGAAAAAAAAACAAACGAATGAATGAAAATTTGTAGAATAAAAAATAAAAAATAAAAAAAAACAAACGTGGTTAAAGTGACTTGCAAGAAGAAACTTTTTTTTAAAGGAGGTGTTTTAGAAATACACTGCAAATAGACAAAAGAAAGAAAAATAAAAATGTTTGATGTTGCTTGTTAGTGCATGGCCTGTAACACAATGTTACAGCTTATGCGCACACTTCATTTCACGCGTTTTAAAAGACGCGTCTCGCGCATCACTTGTCATTGCAGATGGTGTAATGTCAAATGATGTTGCATTTAGTCATGTGATGATTTACATTATCATGTTGTATTGTATGCTATATAGTTTTGATCACGTGTGTACGGTAATTGATCACATGATACAATTAACGAATTCACGTAATCATCTATTTGGTGTGTATGTAAACCCGCTCGACAATTTATGTTCCTCTGCACCGGCGCTCATGACGTCATTGCCGCTGTCGTCGTATCGCTCAACGGCCGACGACAACATGGCGAAGAAGTCTTCCTGTTTGCTGGCCAAGCCGGCAGCGCTCTCGTCGGCCACAAACATCGAGCTCAGCGGCGTCAGGTTGTGGTGCGTGCTGGGCATGCCCGCGGCATCGACATTGTCGTTGGCCGCAGCGCTGGCCGTGTTTGGCGACGGCGTAAACAGGTTCAGGTACTCGTGGTAATTGAACTGGGACGGCGTCGAGGGATTGTGGAAGCTCTCGGTCTTGGAGTGCGTCCGCTTGTGTGCCTTTTCCTCGTTGCGTCTCATGGTATTTGTCGGCGACGTTGCCAAAAACATGAGCAGGTCTACTGCTGCCGACGACGAGGACGACGAGGATGTTGACGAAGAGGACGACATTGTCGGGTTGCTGTTCAAACTGGCTTTGGCCATAGCGTGCGCCGATGAGGTCGATGACCGGTTAGACCTGCTCAGCGGCCCATGCTTGCTTGTCTTTAGCGACGTCACTGTACTGTTGCTGTTGGCTGTCACAGTGGCTGGTTTGGCAACGTCCGGCGTTGTCACCTTGTTTTCTTTGGCAGCCACGGCCGTCTGGGTATTGTCGAGCTTGGGTGTCATCGGGTTGGTCTCTTGTTCCTCCTGGCCCGCTTCGCCAAGCTCAGCAGCATCCAAAGGTGTTGCTGGCCGCATTATCTCTTCTGGCCCCCTTATCTCTTCCGCCCCCCGTATCCCATCTATATCTCCCGTCGTCTCCTTCTTTTCTTTTTTCACATTACTCTTTTTGCTTTTTTCCACGTCATTGAAATGTAAAACAGGCACAGACACGACTCGTCTCGGATTCTGTCCCACATGCCGCTTTTTGTGGGGCCGTGCCTCGCCCGCCTTTTTCGCGTGCTTTTTCGACTCTTGTTTCTGTGATAACGCAAAAGAGTCCTGGGTCTGCACCTGGAACTGGCTGCCAACCCGCATCTGCATCATAAACTGGCCTTGGCCAGGAAACTGGTTGCTCGAGTTTTGCGCAAACGTGTGTGTGTATGTGCCCATGGAAGGAGTGCTGTTTAGCGAGGGTGTTGAGTTGTTCATTTTGGTATTGACTGGTGTGTGTGTTTGCAGTGGTGTGTGTGTTTGGGCCTGCATATTTGTTTGGACCGAGATGCTTGGTTGAACTGGTGTGGAAGAACTTGACCGCCCGCCCATTTTGGGGGACGGGCCGGACTTTGGCGGCACAAACTGAATGAATTGAGTTGGCTGTGGGAACTGGATTTGCGACATGACGCCTTTATTGTTTATACTTGGATTCACAGGGTACACCGAGTGGACCGAGTGCACGGACTGGTTATGATGCTGGTATTGCACAACAGGACTGCTGGCGTTGCTGACGCTCGTGTTGGACGGATTCATGCTGAGGTTCTGCATGGGGCCTTGGATTACGGGGTACTGCGGCTGCGGCTGGTACTGGATGGGTTGAGGCTGGGGCTGGATAGGGATCTGGTGCACAGCTCTAATCGGCTGAAACGTTGTGGAGGGGAGATGCTGTGGAAAGTACTGAAAGTTTTGGTGCTGGTTCTGCTGCTGGAGATTTGATGCAGGGATTAGCATTGCGCCTGCGCCAATCATTACAGGTTGATCTGTGTAGTACTGTGACGTTGGAAAGGGTGGTGGAGTCCTGTCGATATGCCCATATGGCTGGAAAGCTTCCATGTACTGTCGTTTGGTGGTATTCTGGCCATGCAAATTCGGCATTGAAATGGAGTTTGAGAGCCTGTGCGGGTTGTAAATGTTGGCATTGGGGTTGGTGTTGCAGCTGTTTTGGCTACTTCCAATGCTACTGATGCTGCTGTTGCTAAAGTTGGCCACCATGTGGGAGCTGGTGATGGGCTCGAGCCCTGGCGTGGTGCTCAATACCGGGTAGGGAGGATGATAATTAGGGGTGGTGAAGGTGGTGACGGTGTTGAGGGTAGTTGTTGACGTAGCAGTAGACGCAGTGGTGGGCGGAGATTGTGAAACATGATACGATGGGGTGGCCGGCGTTATTGGGTCCTTGATGATGATGGAATCTTTTGCCACGGAAGCGTCGTTGACGACTAGTGTAGGCTCGTTCATGAGTAACAACGACTCATTATCTTTGTCTGGCGGCTTTTGAATGTTCTGTGTGAGGTTTTGAGAGTCGTGATGGTGCTGTTTGGCTGAGCCCAGCTTTTCACGTTCAATGCTTTCAATGTTGAGGTTTTCCCAACCTCTTTTGGCTTTGAAGGTAGCCAACGCCAGTCTTGATTTCAAGTTACGAGTGATCTGAAGTCGACGAAGACATTAGTATCGATCTGGTCTATTTGGATGGACTTTGTCTCATGCTTGGATTGTGGAATCAACCCATTTTCCGTGTGCACAACATACCCGTGAAATATTTGCTTTATTTAAAATGTCTTTATCGCCCATTGTGATGAAATTCTTATTCGACCATTCTCGAAACAATTGTCATAATTCAGTGCGATTCTGGGTATCGGCGATGCTAGTTCGAAATATTTGGTGAAAAATAAAATAAATAAAAAAATGAAATAAAATGTAGCAAAGATTAAAGAGTGTACGAAATAAAACAAATAAAATAAAAAAAAACAGTTGGCCATGTAAAAAAGCCCGAAAATGGTGAGTGACATTTGGACTTTTCAGAGCCAAAAAAACCATCAAAACCATCAAAACCATCGGTGCCGGCTCCGAACACGTCGAGACGGGTCTGGACCGGTTCGCAAGACACGAACTTATGTCCGTGGAGGCTTGACGGCGCTGCTCACGAGGCCCGTGCTTTGCTGTCGTCAGTTTCGGAACTCATCGCTGTGTCTGCTAAACGAATCAAGGGGTAATTTTCACCGTTGTGAAACAAATTGTCGTTTTTACGGAAGCTAAATCGGAGGTTTGTACTTTATTTGTAAACAATGAGTAATGATTATATAATACACTTTATTCCACGCAAAATGCCGCAACAGCCGTACTCAATGTTACATTACATGTAACATCGTCATCGTCCCACGTCTTTTTTTTTTTTTTTTTTTTTTTTTTTTCCTCCATTTACATTTTTCAAAATCCGAGTTTTTTTTTTTTTTTTTTTTTTTTTTGTATAAAAGCAATTGATTTCCGGATTTTTCCTTTTTTTTGAAAAGTGGTAAATTTACACCTATTCTTCGTCATTCTCAATGCCCAATTCTCAAACAGTCCCTGCAAATGAACAAGGCATCTATGATGCCTTGGTCCAAATTAGAACTGATCTCACGACCCTGAAAAAAAACAGAGAGACGTATGTTGATTGATCTCGCGATTGGCGAGTGTTTGATGAAATCCCTCATGAAATGGGAAATACTATTCAAATTTGTATTTCCAATCCTTTCCATGGAGTTTTTTCCAAATTGGATCTGAAATCAATTTGATCTCGTGTTAGCGGGATTTTTTTTAGACATTCTGGAAATCCTCAACATGAGTGTTTTTTCCGTTATTATTATTGATTCCGGAATATCTAGAGACTAACTTTGTTTTTCCGGGATTTAGATACATCAAATCAAGCGACATTCTTCCAATCTCTGAACGTCTTATTAATCAAGTCAAGGAGCTAAACACTATTCGTCTTGATCCGAGCCTGAAAAATGAACAAAACAAAGGTATGTGTTGTTGATTCATTGATAATTCCAAAGTCTTGATTTGTCTAGGATTTTCTTTTTTTGCTTTTCAATATTAAGTTATTACAAATGCTTATCGAGAAAATTTTCATGCAATTCCGTTGACGTCATTGACTTTTATTATTATTATTTTTTTCAACTTATCCCCATTATTAACTGGATTTTTCACTAGTTGACATTATCCTCGACGACGTATTTCGCCTTTTGTCGTTGATGTACCTGACCGTTGGATTGAATCGATCAGCCCCAGCTACATACTCTTCCTTGAGCACCGTACAAAATCTTCTTGACCATTTACACGAATCCCAAGTCTATTCCGATAAAGATATCGCACCCATTCGCAAACGTTTAGAAGACATTCAACAAATCGTCAAAGATGACTCGAGCTCCGAGTCTCCCGAAAGCATCCGGCTCATCGAGCGCAAGCTAGATGTCTGCTTCCAAACCCTCAAAGAACTCGAAGAGCCCATGCAGGCATTGTTTCAAGGCGGTCTCAGCGATACGCTCGGCCAACTAGTCACCCTACGTCGTGATATCTTGGCCATCGGCTCTAAACCGAAATTCAACCCAGCCAATTTGGAGCCTTTGCGACAGAAACTACACCAGGTCGAAGACGAGCGAGATGACGAAGGCCATTTCATCACCAAAACAGGCGTCCCTGTCTCTGAAAAGGCACAAGGCGTCCTAGACGGCCTGTTGGACGAATGCCACAACCTCGTCAGAGACTTTAGCGCAACCTCACAAACTGATATCCCTAAACAAGTTAGCCACTTATACGACGAGCTGATTGAAATGAAGTCACGGCTCGAAAACTTGTTAATCACCCACCGCTGGACCCTCAGAGAAACCGACTTGTATACCTTTCAAAACAAACTCGATTCCATCGATGCCGAGCGCCAAGGGCCCGATTTCGTCGCCGTTGCTGGTGCAAAAACATCAGCCATCATTCTCTACCTATTACGCCGCTGCTACGCCATCCTCTACAAACTGTTGGAGTCCTCCCAGCCCGTTTCCGAAGCACTCATACCCATCCACAACCAGCTGTCAACGGTCCGGAGATGTCTTTTGGAGGTCCAGCGCAACGGCGGCCTGTCATCAACTCGCGAGCTCTATCCCTACCAAATGAAACTCGCTTCTATAGACAATATGCGTGTCGATGGCAAGTTTATGGTTTCCGGCAGCGTTCCCGAGGGCCAGGGCATGCTCAACGCTCTCCTTTCTGAGTGCTTTGAGATCTGCTACGAGCTCAAGGTCCAAATGGAGGACAATGCACAAGAGGACGATACAGAATCGGCGGACGAAACTCACGGCATTCAGTTCACCGAAGGCGCCGGCGACAAGGAGGAAGACAATGATGACGGCCTGGACGAACTCGAGGACGGCCTGGACGGCGTGTCACTCCAAAAAATCGGTTCGCACAAGGATTAGGCCAAACACTGGGGTTTAAATGGATAGATTCTGGGTATGGGTCGGGTCTCCAAAATATAGGATACGTGTACCAGGCTTTCAATGTTTAGAATACTTGTACTGGGCCTAGCCCGCAACTGTAAACTAAAAAACATTTAGATTTGGTAAATTAAAACTTTAATCAAAAATGTATTCAAACGTGAATCCAAGTATAGTTTACAAAAAAAAAAAAAAAAAAAAAAAAAAAAAAAAAAGTCTATGCATATTTGATGATTGGACGCGGCCTAATAAAGAACCCTTCGTCCTCGCTGCTGTCATCGCTGCTATCGTCCTCAGTCACTTCCATCTTTGATCCGTACCCAAGCGACTGTTTCGTGATGCCGGTCGGTTTGGCAAAATCCGTGCTTTGCAGCCCGTTTTTAGAGGGCCCGCGTTGGGCCAGGTACGCATACTGGCTCGGAACGCTGACAGGAGGCGCGGGACCGGGTTTGGGAATGGTGGGTTCAGGTTGCTGACTGAAACTGGTAGAACCAGGTTGCTTGGTCGCAAGCCGTGCGTCGTAGACACTCGACTTGAGACTCTTTTCTTTAGTTGCCAAAGCCTCCATTTCCCGTGCAAGGAGGTCAGGCAATGGAACCGATTCCAAATCAGCAGCACCCGCCGAGTCCCTAGCTTTGTCACCACATAACGATGACTGGGTTTTGTTAGTGGTGCTGTCCGCTGCTACCAAAGGAACAGAGTTTACTCGCGGTTTGGAGTGCTCGTTACTGTTTTTAGGTGACGCGAGCCGTGACGCGACAGCTACTGAGATGCTTGCCCGCTTGTCTGACTGGCCAGCGAGTCTGGGTGATGCAGATTGGGATATCATACCTGGCTTGGGTCCGACAGTCAGGGTGAATCCGCCTTCTTGGTCAGAAGAGTCGTCATCGTCATCATCATCGTCGTCGTCCACAATGAACCTAGAAAACACGTCAAGCGCCGACTGTGTCGGGCCGTACGATGCTGCACGCTCCTTTGGCACGCAAGAATTCAAACCAGCTGTACCACGACAGAGTGGTGAAGTAGTAGAAACAGACCTTTTCTGAGACACGCAATCTTCACCAAACTGCTTTTTATTTGCACAAGCGTTCAATGACGGGTCACAAGTGTCGCCATTCTGGTTGGCACCGTAACTGCAAATGTCTGAGCCAACTGCTGTCTGTAGCTGGTTAGGTGATGGCCGCGAGCGCGGATTGACGATCCCGCCGGCTTTGGACCTGTCGCGCCATGATCCACAAGCATTGGGCCCTGGCTTGGTCTCAAGAGTGGCACTGTCCAAATCACACATTTCGGCAGCCACACCCGGTCCAACGCTGTTCAAACTGTACGCGTTTGCATCAGCAATTGGTTCAACACCCAAAAGCGGGCAAACAGAAGGGGAGGGACACGCGGTCGCCAAACCCGTCAACGAGGGAGGATGCGGCAACGCTTTAGAAGGCGACTGCTTGTTGTCTGACTTTTGGGAGCTGGGCCGGTGGGACGACTCGATAGTGGAGTTGGTGGACACGTTGCTCGGAAGAACCTTGCGAGCAGTGTCTTTGGGATCGATTTCGTTGTCCTCGTCAATGATTCCATGGGCCGAGTGGCCAGCAATGATGCTGTGCAAATTGTAATTGTTGGCGCTTGTCGACAGCCCAAACCGGTAGATAGAGCGGCCCAGCCCATCGCCTGGAAACGACCCCACCGCATCCTCCAAACTTGCGCCACTGTTTCGTTTGTTTTCGGGGTTTGAAAAATTGCCATCACCACTTTCGTATCCGCTGCTGCTACTGTGGGGACTAGTTGTGTTTAGAGAACAGACGCTTTCCGATCCACCCCTAAAGGCCGAAAACGACGGAGTGTCTGAATGCAAGCGCGGCCGCGAAGGAGGGGTACAGTAGTCCGAACCAGTAGAGGCGCTGGTGATGGAGCTGCTCATATCATTCAAAAACAAGCTGTTGTTGCTCGACTCAGCCATTGGGGTGACGGGGGAATTACAAGAGTCGTTGGAAAGCCGCTGCTGGCCTTCAACTATAAAGTGCTGTGGAGCACTGCTTGGCCCGCTGTACGAGATGTGACGACCAGAAAGCGGGAAAATTCCGGCTCCAGAAGCACTGTGGCTGCTGGTGTAGCTTAACTGACTTGCAGCATTCGTCATCAAAACACTGCTGGTGCAGATACCACCAGAAGCCGCTGTATCTCTATTTTGGTTCAAGTTTCTAGCCAAAGCAGAAGCAGTGCGGTCACGGGTATTTGGATGCCACAAGGTCTGAGGATTAGAGGATTGGTAGGAAGAAATGGAACTCAGTGATGAGTAACTCGAGTTTGCGCTTTTGTTGTTTGATGTTGCTCGGTCAATAAGTGGATTGCAATCATAAGCACCTTGAGAGGTATTATTGTGGGTATGAAATTGCGAGGAAGGGACTCGAGAAGATGATGTGTTTGAAAAATCGGAATCGTGACCGCTGTAAGAACTAAATACAGCCTGGTCAAAGTACTTTTTGTTTTTGCGAGCAGTTTCTGATTGTGAAACTTTTCTGGGGCTTCGAGAAGAGGGCTTGCTGGTGAGACCCGTGGCATCCGAATAAGTCAGAGGCCCGGTACTATCGTCTCTAGACTGAGACCGAGAGGTGGAAGAGGATTGGGCAGCAGATGAAGTTGATGAAGATGAATTTTTGCGACGGAAACCAGCAAACTGGAGAGCAGATGAGCCCAAACGAGATAACCTGCGTTTGATGCGAGTTCCCAAGCCCAAAACAGCTGTTCGGACCTCTTCGTTGGTTACAATAATGCGTTGGTCATCAGCGGTTGCTGTGAGAAAGTTTTGTAAACTATTGTTGTCCATTCCTTGCATCATCCATGGATGATGCTTGATTCCTTCAATATCAATACGCTTTGTTGGGTCTCTTTCGAGAAGTTTTCTGAGCAAGTCTTTGACAGAGTCCAGTTTTGGGTCTGGAGAAACCAAAGGTACTGGAGCTGTTTCCTCGTTTTTAGCAGGAGGCGACTCCTTCTTTACATGATGGTCTAAACTTTCTTCGACCAAGTCGTCATTTACATTGTAAAACATGGAGTGATGGCTCTTTTTTCCCCTAGGAACAGGAAAGATTGGTACTTCGTCGGGAAAGACGAGTCGTTCGCGAGAAATGACGTCAAACAGCTCATACTCGTTTTCGGCACTGAAAGGCAGTTTACCAAAAACGAGACAAAATAATGTCACGCCAAATGCCCATATGTCGATTTTGTTGGTGATGGGAGGTCGGGGCCCACCGTTGGGAGCTGTAGTAGTGCAAAGTTCTGGTGCAAAGAAAGCAGGTGTTCCTGCGGTTTTAGCTAGCTCCAGCTCGTCGTTAGTTTCTCCATCGACGTTGCTTGCGTAGGAAACGCCAAAGTCGGAGATTTTGACAGTTCCGGTTTTGTCACGCAACAAGTTTGCAGGTTTAATGTCGCGATGCACAATACCTTGAAAGTGGAGATATTCCAAACCAGAAACAACGTCGCGGGCAGTATCACGCGCCTCGTCTAGAGTCAGTACCGGGTTGGCATCGTTATCTTGCCAGTGGATTTCGCCCTTTTCGAGGTATTCCAGGACTATGTATATTTTCTTGGACGAGTCGTCTAAAACTTCGATAAGTCGGACGACATTTGGATGATGGCACTTTTTCATGATTGCGATTTCCTGGCGAACCTTATCTTCTTGGGATTGGGCCACTATTGACCTACCCAATCTTGGCTTTCCTAGTCGGTCTACCATTTTTATTGCCTAGAGTCATTGTTAATTAAGTGAAATTTGATATAAAAAATAATAATAATAATAAATAAATAATAAAACTTACGACTTGTTCGTTGGTTTCAGTGTCTACTGCCAGTTTGACTTTACCATGTTGGCCACGGCCAAGTTCGCGGATGATTTCATATTTGTTTAAAAACTTCCTTCCGGACACCGGGTCGTTAGAGATTGTGACTTTATTCGTTTCGATGACTGGAGCTGAGATGGGACTAGATGGGACGGAACGGGAAGTTTGGTGCACTGGCGGAGGAGGCCTTGAGAGAGGAGTAGAAGGTGATGTCGACGAGCGCCGTAGATCACTAACAGAAATGGTTGCAGGGGGCTGGAGAATCTGCTGATTTGGTTGGTGTTGGGTATCCGAGATTGCAGTCAAGGGTGGAGACCTTAACGAAGACGAGGTAGAATGGGTCTTTTGTTGTAGAGAGTTTATGGATAAACGCCGGTGATGAGACATGATGCCAGAATGTTGGATTTCTTGTTTTGAAGGCTGTCTTGACACCGTTGAAATGGGTTCGTTGAGTTTAAGAGGAAATCTAGGCGATAAAGGATATAAAAGAGAGGTGGGGGACTGGGGTTGGTGGTTTGAGAGTGATGTTTTCGAGAGTTGGTGGCGGATATCCTGTTTGAGAGAAGCAGACGAGGATTCACGTACAGGATGGCTACTTGGGATTGAAGACGAGATATTGATGGACATTGCTGATCTCGTTGGACGATGCTTATGAGAATTGGAAGAAGTGATTGATCTTAAAGAAGTAGTGGAAGAAGAAGGAATTGCTCTAATTGCACTGACAATGCTGGAATGATGATTCGGTGATGACAGACGAGAGCTTGATTTTTGATCTTTCAGGCTATGGTTTGAAGTCATTGAAAGATGTCCTAAAGAAGCATCAGAAGACATTGACGTTGATGACGAAGAATTTGACTTTTGTCTCGAATCAGTTGGCGAAGAAGATCTGTTTCTTGAACCAATTGTCCAAGACGATTTTACCAGTTGAGTGAATGATGACTGAGAAGAAACAGTCCTTTCATCATTCTTTTGGTCTGGGTTCGGTCCAGACGACGGCAAAAGAGAGAGAAACTTGATTTTATGGCCTTTGAGTGACATTGTCGGCCAGAAATGCTGTGAAAAATGGTGGCGAGATGGTTTAACAAGATTTGATATTTTTTAAAAAAGAAAAAGAAAAAGAAGAAAAAATTAAAAAAAAAAAAAGGTTTTTGAAATGAAAAATAAATTTCACAACATTAATTTTTTTTTGCAGGTTCCAAAGTGAAAAATCGAGTTATTTATAATTTCAACAATTCTCCAACCGTGAGAACAGAAATTTAATGTCGTATATTTTTGACTGTTTAGGTTATCAATTCATGGATTTTTATAAACAAAAAAAAAAGTTTAAAGAAACTCAATTATGTAGCTTTGAACCAATTTTCAGGAATGGAACTGGACTTGAAAAACATCAATCATGATTGGACTCGTTCACGACGAAAACAGACGATTGCCCAAGATCAACGAGAATGTCTTTCAAAGACGGAATGATATCAATAAAACCCAAAGGTGTGATTTCACGTATCTACACGATAGTTCACTATATGTGACTACAAATATGTTTCCGATTATGCATTCCAAAAATCATCAATCCAAAAAACACCATTACTGATAAGAACTTGGGTTATCCAAAGTTTATTTTCATCTATTCATGTTGGCTTCTATATATACATTGGCTGATTTGGGACTGGACCTGGTCAACTGTTGAAATTTGCAGTGCTGGAAAATAGATTTCCATAATCACAAAAACCGAAATCACAACCATTCACAGAAACTTTGCAAGGTTAGGATTCGAGTTTTTCGGGCTGGCCGCTGAGAAGAGTATAGACGGGAGCATCCAACTGGTCTCTACCCTTGAGGAAATCAAGCTCGAGAAGGAACCAGTATTCCAAAACATTGCCTCCAAGTTTCGAAACAAGCTGACCGGCAGCAGCAGCAGATCCTCCAGTAGCAATGATATCGTCGACAATGACGACTGACTGGCCTTTGCTAAGAGCATCGGCCTGCATCTCAAACACGTCCTTGGCGTATTCCTTGGTGTAAGTGACCTGGACAGTCTCGCCCGGGAGCTTGCCAGCCTTGCGGACAGGAATGAATGGGATGCCCAACTGGAGCGCAATAACGGGACCGAAAAGAAATCCGCGGGCGTCCAAACCAATGATGGCATCGACCTTGAGCTTCTTTTCAGCCATGTGGAGCTTGAAGCCGTCGACAAGGAGCTGGAAGGCTGCTGGGTCACGGAAAATGGGCATAATGTCTTCAAACATGACTCCCTTGCTGGGGAAGTCGGGGTACTGACGCAACTTCTGACGGAGCGTATCTTTGATTTCGGTTAAAGAAGGAGAAGACATTGTGGTAGATGGTTGGAAATTATAATCAAATGGTTGTAAATGGAAAGAATCAAATCGGTGTAATTTTTTTTTAACATACGGCGTGATGACTAACCAACTAAAGACGTGCGACTTGGATTGGTTTGCAAGCCTTGCACTGGCTACAATTTCAGCCCAACTTCATCGTTTTTGGAAACATGGAATTCATGGATTGGAAAACAGAAATAGTGTATTAATAAATAGTTGGCTTGATACTATAAAGATGAAAAACGAATAAACTCATAATAATCAATCTTCTTCATTCCACCGTAAACATGGTCAACCGTTTTCATGGTTTGGTGGTGAATATGCTCTACCAAACTTACACGACCGGCTCCTTTGCTTGTAGTTCCAAACCTTGATCATCTCTTAAAACGCTAGGTTCTGTCGTGGCTACCAGTATACTGGTAAGCCCAGGCCCGAGATGATCAGGCAGCCCAGGTTGTGCGTCCCGACACTCAATCGGTGCCGATATCATCTCCTTGGTCACTGGCTCACTGAGATTTTCGTCCGACTTGTTGAGTTTGTTCAAGACCTTTTTCATGAGCGTGTTCTTGTACTCGTTGGCCTTTTTCTTTCCAGAAAGCAGCACGGCCTTTGCCTCTCGCTTAAATTGGTTGTCCTCCTCGGAATTTGTAGACCCAAACGGCTGTTCAGTCTGAGCAGACTCATCCTCTTTAGAAAGCGTGTCGTCGACTTGGGCAGCTACCGTGCCGTGTGTATCTGCAAAACCATCGTATTGGAATGTGTGGCTTTCGTTTTGGGTTTTGGAATCGGCCAAGTCAGAAATGTTGAATTTTCCAGTTTGGTCCAAAATGGGCTTATCAAGAAAACAAGAGTCAACATGTGGCTTTTCAGACAATGGATGAGGGGCTTGAGGTGATTCAAATGTAGAGTCGGTTTTGGCTAGACTCGACTTTGGGTCACTGGATTCTTGTAAATTGCCTAGTTTATCCGGATCTTGCAAATTGGAAATTTTCAGCCCGGGTTCTTGGGGGTAGTCTTGTTTATCCGAGCCTTGTGAGCTAAGAACTGAATTTTGTTTATCCGAGCCTTGTGAGTTGAAAACTGAATCTTGCTTGTCCAAACCCTTTAAACTAAAAACAGACTCTTGCCGATCCAAACCTTTTAAACTAGAAGCAGACTCGATTAAATCCAAATCTTGACCCAAACGAGGTCGTGGATCCAGCCCTTCTTTTCCCTTTTCTGCAACATCTGCAGAGATATAATCAGTATCCTTATCGGCACCGTGATAATTGTCGCCGCACTGAGTCAAACTTGTTGTTATCCAGTTTGGCAAACTTTGTTTCTGATTATAGTTTGATGGTTGCATTGATACCACAGAACCAGCCTGCAAACCAGGCTCACACTTTCCGAGTGTCTGTGAATCAACTGTTGCTGGTGCTGGAGAATCAGCAGAGAAATCAACACCACCAATACAAACTGGCTCGTTTGCACGTGGCGTAGCCTGCTTCCGTTCGCTGTTATCAGACTGTTGTTGCGAGCTGGCAAAATCGCCTGCCTCCACTGTTTTCAACTGGTCAAACGTTGCAGTATTTTCTGGAACCGATAATGGCTCGAGAATAGGGTTGGATGTAACCGAACTAGTAGAGTAGGCGCGCGGTTTGAGCAAATGGTGGATCTGGCTGGCCTCTTTTTTTTCCTGGGTGTTGTTCGATTGCCTGACCGGTTTCCGTTTGACAGTGTGGAGACTCTCCTTTGATGTAACCGAAATTGTAGACAGTGGCCTGTCGGTTTGCGCACTGCTTTGGGAAGAACTGTTTGTAGCAAAAAAATCAGGCGAAAGCTTTGAAACATTTTGGGTTGGGACAAAAGCCGAAAAAGAGGGCGAGGTGTCGATTTTGAGTTGCGGAATCTTTGGCGGTTCACATGAAGGGTTTAGAGCGTTTTCCGGATTGTGTGAATCTGGGCTAGAGTCTGTTACTACAAAGATGGTTTCTTGTGCATTTTTACTGTTTTTCTGGTTCAAATCGCTTTGAGAAGTAATTGCAACCTCGTCATTGCTTTTTCCGGTTTTATCATGTTCAGGACAAGTAATTTCTGGTAATAGCTCATCTACATCTGCACCGGTCTGTACATCACTTTCCGTGTTTGCAAGATACGGGTTTGGCGTTGGCGAATCCAATGGCACAAGCAAGGAACTTGGTTTGAGCATTTCATGGCAAGGCTGGCTGCATCTTGATGATTCAGCCGTGCCTTCTAGTTGTGAACCATCAGCATGGTTTGTAGACGATCGAGAGTCGGGCTGCGTCGAGCGGGAGCCCACTGGACTGGGCATCTCGTCTGTAACTATTAATGGTGTTGTTTCAGAATCAGGGTAACCGGTTTTGGACGAAGAGGGGTCTCTGCAAACGGGTTTGTGAGAGTGGGTGGAGACAGGAGCATTTCGTGAGTGGGTATTGGGGTCCAAAGATAAAGACTTTGAGTTTTCGACAGGGGATCGACTGTTTTCCAGAGTTTCAGGTTCGTTTAGTTGGGAGTGGTGGGATTCTGAAATGTTTGCTATTCCACCGTGCGGTTTTGAGTCATTGGGGGAGTTGATGTTATTTTTAGTGCTTGGCTTGCGAATTGGGGGACGTCTGTGTCGAGGTGGATCAGTTGTCTTAGATCTAGCCACATGTTTGAGATCAGGATCTTGGTTATTATCAGAAGATGAATAGTTTTGATCGGTAGGTTTTTGTGTGTTTACGGGGTATGATTTATGGTGTACTTTGGGAGACGAAGATGAGGGAAAAGAAGACATGATACTGGATGCCAGCTGAGTTTTCCGTGGATCGAGCTTTTCAGGAATGTCAAAATGGATGTTTTCGCCTGCAAAATAAAATAAATCATATTAAAGAGTTTTTAATCCATATTAGCGTGATTTCGGAAATAAAGAAAGTGTCTTTGGGTGGGGATAGTTTGGTCATTTTCAAGTGTAAATCATGTTCAGCCTAAAAATAAACCAAGCTTTTAAAGAAAATTAAAAATAAAAAATTGACAAACAAAAAACATACCTGTCAAACGCTCATTAGTTGGATCAACTTTAGCCAACATTTCAAGCATTTCCTTTGGAGGACAAGTGGAAAAAGACGACTGATTAGGAACTGGAGACGAATTGTTGGATCTTTTGCTGCTGGAAGAATGGGACGAAGCAGGAGACGACGATAGACTTCTGTTGTGTAATTGAGGAGTTAAATGAACAGGTTGCGAGATGTGAGATCCAGGAGAAGACGGACTGAACGTGTTGTCTTGAGTAAATCCTTGAGCATTGGAACCAGTATTTGGTGAGTTTGATTCAAAGTTGTCGGTATTATTATTAGTTCCTATAAGAGACCCAGTCGTTAACGCATTGAGGTATGAAACTGGTCTGATATTTTTAGAGATTTTGTCGCGAATTTTCAGACCAAGACTGTTTGCAGAAGAAGAGATTGATAATGGAGGAACAGGCAGTGTCGGTTCTTTTGAAGGTGAAGACGAGATGGTTGAATCCAGCAACGGCTCTTCGACGATTTCGCCGGACTCTGGGTTCTTTTCAATGAGCACAAACTGGGCGTCGGTGCTTGAATGATCGCGTCGGAACATTTTGGTGAGGAGGAACGGAAAAGAAAAAGGATGAAAAAATTAAAAATTAAAAATTAAAAAACTAAAAAAATTTAAAAATAAAAAAATAAAAAAAGGAATAAAAACGCCAAATTGCAATTGAATGAAATGTCACTTTATGTCATACATTTACACGGCTGTATCAGCACGTGATTAGTTAGCGAGGCTTAGTCTCAATTTGGTTTTTTTAGACTGACGTAATCGACTAATTTTGGTGTTTTTGTTTTTTCAAGCAATTTTGGTTTCTTCTTCTTTTATTTTTTTCTTTACGATTTATTTTTATTTTTATTTTTATTTTTTTATTTTTTACGCTATTCGTTTGCACGAATTTATTTCAATTTTCAAAACACATTTATCAATCAACAATGGGAATCTTTCGACGAAAAAAAGAAGACGGACCTATTACTGTAGGCCGATTGGACGGAGCTACGGGTCCTTCTAAACATTCCAAAGCCCATTCCTACGACATTCAAGACCCAGTTCTTACAGCCATCCATGACGAAGAGCCGTTCCAGATGAACGCCAACCTGCATGCCAATGTCCAGACCGTGAGTCCCGACCTTCAGATCCGCGACGTCTTTGGAAACGTGATTGCGGCGCCTGATCTGTCTAATCCCACTCGGCCTAGAGATGAGCGACCTTTAGATACCGTACGAGCTTTTGAGTACTTGTGCACAGGCGACGAACGTCTTCGCGAAGAAATGGAAACTACCCGGTATGGCTGGACCCCTCGCCCGAATTTTGTCGGTGCGTCTGCGAATTATCCTCAGTTTGCGTCTAATCCGTATGCTCCTGCCACCATGGGACAACAAGGCGGCCAGGCACCTTCTATTGATCCAAACAGCCAGTTTAAAACATATGATCCAACCGTTGCTTCTAAAACCAAAACGAAGAGAGGTCTTTTCGGTCGCAAGAAGAAGGATTAATCTCGTTTATTTTTAATAACCTCTCTACTTTTGGCGCCTTTTTTTTGTTGTTTTTTTTTAAATCTCGTTGTTTTTATTTTTTATTGTCTCTAAACATTCCAGTCTTGATATTTTCATGTTGCTTTACAACGGACTATTAAAGTTTAAACC
This sequence comes from Magnusiomyces suaveolens, assembly GCA_900642975.1. NCBI lineage: Eukaryota > Fungi > Ascomycota > Dipodascomycetes > Dipodascales > Dipodascaceae > Magnusiomyces > Magnusiomyces suaveolens. Next base: position 273,716 of record CAAAMA010000004.1, read on the forward strand.
AGTTAGAAAGACAATCGGGTCGTCTAAATCTTTCTAGTTTCTCCTTTAGTTGCCCAAACATTTAATCGCAATGTGTGTTCTTCTACACTTTATAGACATTTGTCGGCATTCCTCAGACCCAAAAGTTCATACTTGAAGAATTGTCGACGTTTGTTATTTCGAATGCTGTGCATTCTACATATATAAAATACATGTTTTTTTTTCTATACAAATATGTTTTGACGATTTTTTGTTTGTTTTTGTTATGATTAAAAAACCAAGTTTATCATGAAAATTTTCATTTTTTGTATCTCTTTATATAATTGAATCCATGTTTTTTTTTTTTAACCACCTAGTTTTTGACGTTTCGACAGTTCCTACACAAATAATCCTACAAAAATATCGACCGACGTTTACAAAGTGTCCTTTAGCGATTTGAGCTATTAAATTCACACAACCTGCTTTGTTTCAAACGCAATTTGGGTTTAGGAATTGAATAAATTGTCACACTTCTGTAACAAGGTTTGTCACACTAAAAAAATAAAATAAATTTAAAAATAATAAATCACGTAATAAAAAAGAAATTTACATATCATGTGATGATCACGTTCCAACAATTTAAGCGAAATTTTCAAAAAGAAAAACAATATAAAAAAATCTAGAAATCTACATATATACAAGACGTCAAACTACGTCTAATCCTTATACTCTTTGGAATTATTTAATAGTAAAAAAATAGTATTCATGATAATTTATACCCATATCGTGTTCTGGTTAAAATGGAGACTCCGCAGCCGACCCGTCTTCTAAATATTTTAGGACAGACTGGTACACCAACAACATGACACTGCTTTGCACCGAGGTCCAAACCACACGCGGCCAGATACCGCTGAAAAGGCCGGCAAAGCCTTCCGTTTTGTATATAATGCGGAGACCGTGCGAGATCGAGTCGGTCAAAATGGCAGGCGCCTGGGCCCCAGTGTGCGTGGAGGATGAGGATATGCTGTATGATTTAGTAGCCTGCTTGATGACTGTCGAACGAGATGGGGGATGCGTGATTGAAGAGGTCGCAGACGCATGTGTTGGCGACGTCGCGGCCGTCGTCGTTCGCGGTGAGTGTTTCAAGGAGTTGCTGCTGGCTACTGGCGGCTTGTTTATTGACGGAGCCGCCGGCTGCTCGGTCTGCGCGGTTTTCGCGGCAGGATCCAATAGTGCAGACGAGGGTTTGGGTATCGCGCTAGTACTGTCTGTTAGCTGTGTCTGGATCCGGGTCTTCACCACATCCAGCGGCGTTGTGATGGCGCCAGCAAGACCGCCAGCAATGCCGCCGGTGGCCAGCTCGAACCCGACACCCATGTCGTTATTTTGGCCGACGTACTCTTGGGCCATCGTGTGTAGTTTTTCGTAAAAGGCAAACTGCAGTGCGGAAAAGGGTAAGTCACGGATTAACGTGGCCTTGTAGCCGTAAAACAGGGCACTGAAGCCCTCTTTACGAGTGATGGTCTGTACTGCATCAATCATGCCTTTATAGTTGTACCCAGAATAGAAATAGGGATTGTTGTATCGTCCCTGTAATTGCAGCCGGGTTTTTAAAACCTCGGAAGGGACGTAGATGAACGACGACGCCAAATCACCAAGGAATCCAGAGGTGAAATGCGCAACGGGTTCAGGAAGTTTCATGTCATTGATCATTAACCGTTTTGAAGACTCGTAAACGAGAAAAAATGTCATAGTAGAGGGGAACGAGCCCAAGGCGGCAGGCGAGTAGCCGCCATAGACACCGCGAAAAACACCCTCTTCTCTTAGTAAAGTGCGAAACGCTTTAAGTGTTGATTTGTACTTGAGTTCGTTTGGCGCACCTTGTTGACGCGTCTTGACTGTATCTAGCGGATACATGCAACTGTCGCCAATGAGACCGCCGATACCTCCAGCCAAGGATACCTAGTTGAGCATTAGTTTTTGTTGGATGAAAAATATAAATATAATAAAAATAAATGATAAATGGTGAAAAAAGGATAAACATGAAATTTCAGTTTCTCCGATTAAGAGGCAAACGATGATTGGGTGGTTACCAAGGCACTACACAATGTATGGCTAAAACACAAACGTCAAACCACACTCCAAAAATTTTTCACTCATTAAAACGACGAGCTGGAAACGAGGCAAGAAAGAAAGAAGAATAAAACGGCACAAGTATAAACACGCACATTTAGTAAAGAAGATTTCGACGACAGAGAGTCGTTGTCGTCAGTCTGTGAATTCGATTTAGAGGTAACCATAATGTCGGGTTTCAATTCTTTTTAATGGGTCGTACAAAAAATAATCAGCTTTTTGTATCAGATCAAAACTTGGTTTCGTAATTATAATAAATAATTCAACAAAAAGAAGAAACGAAAAAAAAAAAAAAAAAAAAAAGGTAATAATCAATCTCTAGATATCGGCATTATCTGGTTACTCTATAATATATCTACCAATTCTGCAATCAGTAAAAGAGACGAAACAAACAACCAATCCAACCAAGAGCTATCTTGTACAAAACTGGTATCTGGTAATGAAGCTGATCAAATGAAGATGTGTATATATAAATACAAATATAAATATATGTAATCACTCGATTCTATGGTAATTTAGTAATTTATAAAGATTTAATGGAATCAATCCAATGCCTCGGTGAAAAAAAAAAAAATTAAAAAAAAACGGTGTAACAAGGTATCGTCTGTCTGATTCAATATGAAAAAGGGAGGAAAAAAAGAAAAAAAAAAGAGACGAATAAAAACAATGAGTTTAATTTGGTGATGCAAAAATGCAATACATTGTAATGTATAACATACTGTGTAATGAGAATGTGTAACATGTAATGTAATATAAATAAAAATTTGTGACATGTAATGTAACAATAAATGTAATTGAATTATCTAAGTTGTGACTTGTCATGTGATTTTCCTTATTTTTTTCTTTTTCGTTTTTTAGATTACAGTCCTTTCCATATTTGTCTTTGAATCGTCATGGGACGTGAAAAGGAGCAAACTTGGTGTTTGGCACGAGTTGGAAATTGTTTTTAATACAGAAGCAGGAGTAAAAAAATGGTTATATAGCACACTCGGGGTTCAAGAGAGTCTCCGATTAGTACCCGGAAACAAAAGCAGACGGGATTTTACACAGTGAGAGCAATTTTGGTGACATTTGTAGTGGATTTTTTTTTTTTTAATTTAATTTCGTTCTTGAAAATTATCGTAGTTCTTGGATATAATGGACGCAGCAGGTACACAGAGAATGTTCCGGGGTCCGATAAGGTTGTGAAGCACACTAATGACTGTTCAACAACAATAAAATAATGACGCAGACTTTGACGAGTAGTTTCTCGTTCATCTTCCTCACAAAAAATGGCTCAGCTCGAAATACGTCATTTCAACAGTCATGTGACGAGGGATAAAGCAATGGAGTGTTCTGGTGACGACTCAAACATGGGATTTGGTCGATTTCAAATCAAATTCTGTGGAGAAAAACTCAAAATTGCCCATAAATTTTGTCATGTCCAGGTGTTTAGTTGGATTTTAAATCCGTGAATTATTTTTTTTTTTGGGGTATAAATACCGACCTAATTCCATGATGAAAATTCTTTTTTCCATAATTCACTAAACTTTTAAATCCAAATCTATTCTTTATTTCAAATAAACAACAAATTCACAATGGTTCAACCAATTGCTTCTTCTGAAAACACTGCTACTCAGTCTATCAAGTTCTTGACGCTCACTGGCCCTGTTTCTAAGCCATTCATTCCAGTCTTTGGCCCAGCCAGCGAAGAAGCTGTTGCTCAAGACTCATCGGAAGACGAGCTTCCTTCTTTTGACATCCACCACTCGCGCGCAGATAGTCAGGCCTCTGAAACTAATATCTAAACTCTTGGTCCAAAGCCCACGTTTCCTTGCAATGCATGTTCAGTGCAACGGATATAAATCAATAATGGAGACTGCTGTTTTAGTGTCTGCCATTGATAATGACATTTTTTCACTTTTATGATTTCCTGTTTATGATTATTATTATTATGTACTCTATGTTTCGGTTTTTTTCCTTGTTTCTTTAAAAAAATATATATTATGGTTGATTTTGAAAATTTTATTGTTTAAAACAAAATTTCCTCGAATCTGGGGAAAACCAGTCCGTGCCTTGCTTTCTCCATACCTTTCATATCATTGATATTTTTTCAAAGATAACAGGTCATGTGAAAATCATTCATTTTATTGGATTAGCAACGTGCCTTCTCGAGAAATGTATCCGCATTCGTAAAAGATAGCATGTTTTTTTGTATCAGTATTATTAATATTTTTTCTTCATTTTTGCAATTTCCGTTTATTAAACTCAATCCTTCATGCTTTGTGAATCAGCAGGTCTTTTGGTTCTGAACCAAGTTCTATATCATTAACACTGGAGAGAGCCAAGTCTAACCCCCACACGCATACATAATACGCCTATTCGACTGACTCGGGTCGTTTAAACTTTAGCCGTACTTACGATAATTTCGACTTGGCCCAGAAAACTACAATATCAGAAAAAGTCAACTTATTTCGTGGCTGCTGACCTAAAAACTCAAATCTCCATACTTGGAAACCGTATTCATTTATCCTTTTTTTTTCTTCTTCTTGCTTTGGATTTAGGCTTGTTTATACCATCATGACGTTTCCGTAGCTTTTTTTGGATCAATGTTGACGTTTCCGTGACTTGTTTTGGAGCAATATTGACATGTGTCTTTTTACCTGTCGCCTTCAATAACCGTACGGAAAGAAAAAAAAATTTATACCCAACTATCCATAATAAAACCGTTTATGCGGTCGGCTAATGTCTCTACTACTCGTATATACAACCCCCAAATCTTCAGTTAAATTCTACTACGTCGCAAAAATAGGAACTTTTTTGACTAAATATCAATCACCGGTTTATTTTCAAAAGTTCCGGACATCCTACCGTTATCGTTGCTTTCATTAATGTAACCTTGAGTGAAAAATAAACAAAAGAAACAGTACCTATTGGCGAGTGAAACGTTTGCGAAATATTGTACCTTTTTTCGGTTGAAAAATAAATTTTTTCACTATTTCAGCTTGGTTACAGACTCGATCATCAAATTTGACCAAAATGGGCTGCAGATTTAGTTGTGAATTGAATCGGCGAATCATATCAAGAATAGATGTATGCCTCAATTTGAACCTGTGCTTCAGTTTTATTTTGATAATTATATAATGTTTATGTTGTGATTACACATTATTACTAATCAGAAAACTGTCCATTGATATTTTTTAGTGTTTGCGACCAATACACCTGTTCCAAACTCTTGACTCAAACCCTTTTTCAAATCCCTCAAAATGGTACGTTTGAATCATTTCAAAATAAACACAAATCGAGTTTGAATCGTAATGCTGACCTCTTATAAATAGGAACATCCTGCTATGACAATGTCGGTGCTTTGCACCCTTGGCGGAATTGCTGGCTTTGCGTAAGTACAACTAGTAGAGACCTGGAATTTCCAATTCAATCCATCCATTACCAATTCAATCCATCCATTACCAATTCAACCCATCCAACTAATACCAATCTTTGTCTTTTTCACTCTTTTCATTGATTGTTTAGCCGTCGTAAGTCAGTTCCTTCTCTTGCCGGTGGTCTTCTTACCGGTGCCCTTTTTGGTAGCGCTGCGTACCTACTTCACAAGAACGCCGACTGGGGCCTCGAGCTCGCCCTGGCTGGATCCGTCGTGCTCGGAGGTGCCAGCATTCCTCGTGCCATTGCTAGCCAGAAGCCCTTGCCTCTCGTGCTCAGCGTCCTTGCCGGTGTCAACATGGTCTACTATGGTAAAAAGTACTACGAGTTTTACGGTTAATCTAATAACTCAATATTCCCTATGTACATATTACTTTTTTTGTGAATTGAATTTCTCCGTTACGTAAAATACACTCTTTTACCCTTTTGTTCTCTTGTTTCACGTTATGTGGTTCATTTTCAACTCTATAAATTAACATTGAACAATTAAAAATACATAATTACCATTTTTTATTTACTCCTTGTCAACAACAGAAGAGTCGTGGTTCTTTGCAAAACGACCAGAAGGATCAGAGTGGCAACCCCAGTCAGCCTTGGGAATCCAGCGCATGACAGTGGTGGCAGCAGTTGGCTGAGGGAAAATCTCGTCAAACAGGCATCTGTACCAGTAAGCCTCCTTAGTGGTGGGAATATCACTGCCCCATTCGGGCTTTGCAATCTTGAACTGTTCATCAGAAATCTTGGCCTCGGCAGCGTCCTTAAGACCGTCGATCCAAGAGTATCCGACACCGTCAGAGAACTGCTCCTTCTGGCGCCACAAAATCTCTTCGGGAAGGTATGGCTTGACGTCAGCACCCTCGCCAGAAGTGTCAAAGGCCTTTCTCAAAATGTACTTTTCAATGTGGTCCTTGTCAATCATCTTGTACTTGGGGTCGGTGGTCATAGCAACGTCCAAAAACTCCTTGTCAAGGAAAGGAACACGGGCCTCAAGACCCCAGGCCATGGTGGACTTGTTGGCACGAAGACAGTCGGCAAAGTGAAGGTTCTTGACTCTGCTAACGCACTCCTTGTGGAACTCTTCCTTGGAAGGAGCAGCGCCAAAGTAAAGATAGCCGCCAAAGATTTCGTCGGAACCCTCACCCGAAAGGACCATCTTGACACCCTGGGCCTTGATCTTGCGGGACAAGAGGTACATGGGGGTAGAAGCACGGATGGTGGTGACATCAAAGGTCTCCAAATGCAAGATGACATCGTGAAGAGCATCAAGACCTTCCTCAAGAGTGAAAGTGTGTTCGTGGTGAATGGATCCAATGTAGGAAGCAACCTTCTTGGCAGCCTTCAAGTCGGGGGCGCCAGGAAGGCCAACGGCAAAAGAGTGTAATCTTGAGCCGGAGGTGTTGACGAGCTTACCGCCCTCGTCGACACCGGCCAAAGTGTGGTCGATGGGGTTGTCAAGGGAAGCCTTGGAGGTCTCGCGAGCAGCAATGGATGCAATCAGAGAAGAGTCAAGACCACCAGAGAGAAGGACACCGTATGGGACTTCAGACATGAGACGCTTTCTAACAGACTTTTCAAGGGTTTCGCGAATCAGCTTGTAGTCAACGGGAGTGGTGGGGATCTTGTCGGCATCCCACCAAACAGGGTTGTAGTATCTGGTGATCTTGTCGGTCTCGGAGTCATAGACGTGGCCAGGGGGGAAGGCAACGATTTCGTCGCAGTCATCGACAAGACATTTAAGCTCGGAAGCAAAGGCTCTGCACTTGGGGAACTTCTTGCTCTTACCCATATAGAGTGTGGTGATACCGATGGGATCACGGGCAGCAATGATGCGGTCCTTTTTGGCGTCGTAGAGAGTGAAGGCGAACATACCGTCGAGGTACTTGGCGAGTTCAGTGTCATACTTTTCGTAAAGAGGAATGATGACCTCACAGTCAGAGTGAGTCTTGAAAGGGTATTGGCTAAAATCTTTACGAAGAAGTCTGTGGTTGTAAATTTCACCGTTGACGGCAAGGGAAATGCTGTTGTCGCTGTTGGTGATGGGCTGGGCACCGGAGTCGACACCAACAATAGAAAGACGCTCGTGTAACAAAATGGTGTCATTCTTGATGAAGTTGCCAGACCAATCGGGTCCTCTATGGCGAATACGCTTAGAAAGCTTCAAAGCATGATCTTTAAACTGATCAATATCAGGATGTCTGAAAAAGGCGCAGATACCGCACATTATGGAAAAATAATAGAATGAAAAATTGAGATGGATGGAAAAAGAAACAAAAAAAGGGAAATGAAATTGGAAAGAGATCGGAAAGTCGGAGAATATTTATATTGGATTCTAAAGATAAGCTTAATAAAAGAGTCATTGATATTTGAAAATTTTCACACAATGTGTGACACAAAATGTAACACATCTATGGCCAATGACAGGCGGTAGAAGTCTCTCGAAATCGTGCGAAGCAATACGAAACCGGATAGTGTGCCGAAACTTAGAACAATTGATAAACATCGGGCCCTGCTGCTCGGTGCTTTGGTCCGGGTCCCCACATAATCAGGTCCGGTTGTTCGGGACTTTACAAATCTCGTCGGTCCAAACGATTTTCCAGCCGCGCATAAATCAGTGATTCAGTCATGAAATGAGTCTATAAAACGGTTCGTCAATGCATGACTATTTGTAAATTGTGGTTATATAATGATTATTTGTGCTTATGTGATTGTATTATGTCATGATTGATCATGATTATTTATGTTTATATAATCTCATTAACTAATCATCAGTCATCATTTGTCATTTGATTATTTCTTACATTCTATGTAACAAATATTGTTACAACTCCCACAACATCTTCCATGTTGCACTTTTAGATTTCGACATTTTTAGCCAATAACAACGAATTTTGTCAAACCGCCAAAAAGCTCAAACTTACAAAAGCTTCATTTCCATACTTGGTGAACTTGTCTTTATTTAAATTGATCTTTTTCTCGGTTCAATTCCTGTTTCAATGGTTTGTAGATTTGCTTATCTCGTTATCTATTTCATATTCAATGTAACTAACCATTTCACAAAAGGACTCACCGTTACGTTTCTCTGCTTCTCTAAACCAAGCAAACGACACCAGTCTTGATCAAAAGAAAATGACTGCTGCTCCAGTTCAATCTGTTTCGCCATCAACAGTCGTTTCGCAATCTGTTGCTTCGTCTTTGGACCTAGCTTCCGCCGATAATACCGCAGCGCCGTCAAATCCAAACCCAAAAACCATTCCGTCCTCAGGAAGCAATTCTATTGCCACCTCCCAAGCTACTAAACGAATATCGTCCTTTGCATCCCTTCGCCGACTATCGGCCGTTTTGACGTTATCTCAACCTTCTTCGTCTACAAACTTGAACAATGACCAAGAACACGCAAGTAATAGCAATAATAACAACACATCTTATGCTTCTTCAATCAATTCCACCTCATCTGTGGATAACTCTCCATTTATATTCAGTGCCGACAAAGATCCAAGCATTTCCAAATCTAATTCATTGTCTTCTTACCCTTCAAAAAATACCAATAGTCCGTCTTTTAACGGCATAGCCGCTTATCACCCACCGATAAGCCCCACCACACTTCCAATTCCATCCCTTACCCACCCAAACCCTCCTACTTTAGCACTCCAGTCAAATACCCCTTCTGTCGGAAGTTCTGTCACAGACATCCCAATTGCTTCTTCTGGTCATTCTTCCAGATCCATAGGGTCTGAGTCTTTGCCGCTTGCTGCATCTCGCAGTGCTTCGTGGTCTTTTCGTTGGGGCCGCGGGACTAATTCTACCTTTCGCAAGTCTAGTGGTCTTAGTCACGAGCTCATTGATGATTCATCTGACTCAAATCAAACCAACACCGAACCAGCTTTTGTGTCTCCGTCAAATACTTCAAATATAACCATTCCTACACAAAAGCAGTCTGCTCCCATGCATATTCCTGACGTCCCAAATCAGATCCAGGCTGGTTCGGCTAATGACGAAAATATGGTCGTCAGTGCTAAAAACGAAAACACCAATGATACCCAAATTGTCACCGATGGCTCTGATAAATCTGGACCAGATCGTCGAAAATCTTCTTGGTGGTTTTGGGGTGCTTCTGCCGAGCAAACTCATTCCATGGATACAACTTCTACTACAACTACCACCACTACCACTACCACTACGACAACCACTACTACTACTACTACAACAACCTCCCAGCATGCATCTTTTAAAACACAAGACCAATTAGGATATGCCTCTCAAGCTATACCCATAGAAGACTCTCATAAAATACAACTTGTTAGCGAAGGCCCATCAAGCTCTGAACAAAAACCCTTGGAATTGTCCAAATCGACAGAAAACGCCGAGACCCAACTGTTGAATCAGAATAATACTTCTTCTTCTTCATATGTCGGACTCTGGCCCTTTTCTTCCATGTGGAATACCCCAACCCCGTCTTCTTCCCAAAGCATTAACTCTGATACCATAAAAAAACCTGACGAAAAGTCTAGTGATGAACAACTCGCTAAAAGCACATCTACCCTAGTCGCCGAAAATTGCTCGTCCAATACCAAATCCCCGCCACCAAATAGCAATACCAAAGAAAAGGGTGGCGGCAACACTGAGCAAAACTCTGCCCTCAAAACGCCACCTTTGAAATCAACTGAAGACCAAGCTTCTGGTTCCCAATCTCCTAGCCAGGCTCAAAGAACAGAACGTCAAAAATCATCTTGGGCATTTTGGTCACGCACGTCAACAGACGAGCCTGAGAATTTGGACAAAAAGGGTGAACTTATTGTCGGCGGGCCAGAGTCTAAACAGGATCCCGTCATATCCAATACTCTTCCCAACAGCATTGAGGCACAGAGCCAGGAAAATGATGATTTAAAAAACCAAAGCACAGACTCAGACCCGAGTGCTGTTCGAAAGGGATCGCAAGATAATAAAGACGGCTCTAAAGAGATAAAAGACAATAAACGAGACAGTTTCAAAGATCAAAATCCTAAACCAAAAAAATCAAAACGCAACGACAGCTTTGCCTCACCCGAAACCGAAAATGATGCTACTGTAAGCAATACCCAGACCAAACCAATCAAACGTCCCATACGAGACAACTTGGTTATACCCTCGATTGAAGACACTTATTCCGTCTATACCTCTACCAAAGCAATCACTGTTCCCATCAAACGCTTCCTTTCCAGCGCCTTGATGCGTGGGCTTGCTGCCGGCAAAGGTATCCAAACCGCTCACTCTTTTGCACCCAGCTCGTTGGCATCGGCAGCAGCCCCAGTGATCCAGTCGGCTACACAGCATCATCAGCCAATTGAACATTTATACCTCACACATCCAGCAAACGATATCCATAAAGTCGTAGTGATTGGCGTGCACGGGTTTTTTCCCATGCGCATGCTCCGTACATTTATTGGCGAGCCCACTGGAACTTCTTTGAAATTTGTCACTGAGGCTAGTCGTGCCGTCAAGCGCTGGGCCGACAAGCACGGAAAAACCCTTGAAATTGAAGAAATTGCACTAGAAGGCGACGGAAAAGTATTGGAGCGTGTCGACAATTTGTACAAGCTATTAATGAACTGGATAGACCACATCCACAGTGCCGACACCATTTTGTTTGCGGCTCATTCACAGGGTACACCTGTTTCTGCGCATCTCATGGCCAGGCTTGTTGAAGAGGGACATGTCGAGAATAAGAGGCTTGGTTTATTGGGGATGGCTGGAATCTCGCTTGGGCCCTACTACGGGCTCGATCAAAGTATGTTTATGCGGGCATATTCTTCCTTTGAGAGCGATTCGTTGAGAGAGCTGTTTGAGTTCCAGCGGCCCGACAGTATCCAAGCCCGCAAATACCTGGACGCTTTAAGAACAGTCATTGCCCACGGCGCCAAGCTCGTTTATGTCGGCTCCATCAACGACCAGCTCGTACCACTCTATTCCTCTACTTGCATCCACGTCTCGCATCCTCACATATTCCGTGCCGTTTACATTGATGGCGGCGAGGACGTGTCGCCCGAGTTCATTTCCAACCTTATCGGCCTTGCTCTCCGTCTCAAAAACAGCGGCATTTCCGAACACGGCCTGCTCCGCGAGATCTCGAGCTCTCTGTCGGGGTCCCTCCGCGGCGGCGGTCATTCCCGCATCTACGACGAGCCGCTGGTTTACGACCTCCTGCTGCAGCACGTCTTTGAGACCACCAGCGTGTCGTCCAAAACGCCGCTCCGCGTCGACTCCGCGTTCAAGGTGCCGCGACTCAATAACAACCCGTACGTTCTGCCGTGGTCCTTGCACGGGATCATGACTGAGGCTGCTGTACGGCCCAAAATGAAGGGGTACGTCGACGAGCTGTTGCAAGAGTTTGCGACGTGGAAACCCGACTCGAAGCCGTTGAAGGATATCAAGTACAGGCTGGGCGCCATCCAAGCCAAACTATAAGCATATTTTGTCATATTTACATTTGTCAAGTCCATAAAGAGTTTCATATACTTTGCATTATTTTGGGTTTACGCCTTGGGACTTGTAAACTTTCCATGACTGTAATTAGAAATTTAAGCTCTATGTTTAGACCAATTTTACTGTTTTCAAGAGTTGCATGACGTAGATAGATTTGAATGGGCCTATCGACTACCTAATATAAAATGTTTGTGTTGCAATTCTTTTTTATAGTTTACGACGTGGAGACACAGATTTTGCAGTTACACTGTAATGGTTGTTGATACAATAAATAAAGAACAAAATAATAATGCATTATAAACATTAATGCAAATGGATAGAGAGCATAGTCTGCAAAGTTCATGCCTGCTCGTCGCCGGCATTGCATACAAGTTTGACAACTCAGAACCGCGAAAAGTTGGCCGTAAAGCTTTGCGCAAAGGTTGACCGAGCAGATGGATTCCCTTTCGGCGCCGCATTGTCAAATGCTCTAGACGGATCCCCAGCACCGGCATCCAAGCCGGGCGCCGCGGTTTCGCCAGGCTCGTCGCGGTTCAAAGACGAGGCCCACCTGCTGTTGGCAGTCCGGTTCAGTGCTGGTGTTCCGAAATCGGTAGGCTCCATCACCGACCGGGACGACAGCTGCCGTTTTGCTCGCTTTTTGAGTGGCAGCTTGTCTACCAGGAAAGGGCTGTCGTTGCCAAGGCTTTCTGCCCTTGAATCTGAAAATGATCTGGGTGGATGGGGTTCATTTAAGACATACTCTTTTCGTTGGGCGACATCAGTGCCTTCAAACTGTTCTTTACGCATACCTCCGTCCGCAGAAAACGATCTTGGTTCCACGTTGGTAGTATTTCGATTATTAAACTGTCGATAATTATCTGAAGGACTCAAGTTATTCGAACCAGCATTGCTGTTGGACTGACTATTAATCCGAGAAATAAACGGCGTTGCCGAAAATTCAGAAATTGTAAACGCATCCTTCTTATTATTGTTGCCCAGTCGTCTGTCTTGCAGCCTTGGGTTAGCTTTGGGGGTATCCAGAATTGAAGGAGATCCCTTGTCAAGCATTGGTAAAGCTCTTCGGGTGTTGGAGACGCCAGACACTAATCCGTCTCTCACACCAGCAACAGTTTTCCGCGATCGTTGTGGAACTGGTTTGGTGACGGCTCCTCTTGTAGCAGTACTTTGCTGAGTGGCAAGTCCTCTTGTAGTAGTAGTACTTGGTTTGGAAGATATACGAAGCGGTAATGCAGACACTCGGCGAGCAGCAGTCGCAGCATAATGGCGCCGGACCACCTCTGGGGTTCGTACGAGCGGACTTGTAGAAAATAGATCAGCGACATTTTTCTGTCCAAAAGGCTCATTGTTTGAATGATTATCTTGTTGTGCAGCATGGGTTTGGTTAGACGACGAGTTGTCAACTCTGGTATTCCTGAAAGGAGCGACCCTCTTGGGGGTAGTAGAACTGACATCGAATGCCTCAGGCAAATCATGATTATTTTGGGCAGCTTCTGGGGTGGCCGAGGTATTATGGCTAAGATAGCTGCTGCGTCTGCCAAGCTGACTTTCCAACGTTTTGATTCTACGCTTCAGTCCTTCCTGTCTTTGGTCGCCGGTAGTTTTCAAGATTTCCTTTTCAGATCGGGCCTTGTCCAACTCACTCTTTTGTTCATTTATGTTGGATTCCAGGCGGTTGATTCTGGCCTTTAGTTTTGAATTTTCAATTTGAAGCTTTCTTTCCAAAAACCTCGAGCTGGAGTTAAAAGATGCAGAAGAACGGCGAGCCGATTGCGTAGATTCGGTTGTTAATGGAGCTGAAGGTTTATCCTTTTCAAACTTGATAATTTCTTCCAGAGCATCTGAATAGTTTTTCTTCAAATCTGCAATAACCAAATCCTTTTCTTCATTTTTATGTTTTAAAGCAGAGTTAATAAGTTCAAGCTCCGTTACACGAGATGTCGTTGAATTGTATGCACTTGAGGCTTGTTGTGATTGCACCTCTTTCTTCAGATCCAAATACTTTTGTTCCATAGCGCTGTACTCAGCCATGATTGCCTTATTTTCTTCGCGTAGACTGAAGATATCGTTTTCGAGGCTTTTGGCCTGGCTTTCAATAGCCTGCAAATCTGCCCTGGCCTGTTGTACCGTAACGCTGCATTCCTTATTTAAAGACTCAACCTCGTCAATGTGTGCAGAATTAAGGTCACGCAGTCTTTTTTGGTATTCTTCTTCAATCTCTTTTCGGATGCGAGCAACATACATTTGTCCTTTGGCATACTTTCCGCCTTCCTCTTCGCCATTCAAAATGCGCTTAATGTCTTGGTATTTGCTTTCTACATCAGCAAGCTCCGAGTCCTTTTGTTGGATAGACTTTGACATGTTTTTGACCTGGCCCTTTAGTGCCTCTTTAGCGTCAGTAAGGGTTTTGATATTAAGTTGATAGACCTCTATGCTTTTTGTCCTTTGCTCTTCCAGCAGCACGATTTCGTGTTGCAGCTTTTCCCTTTCGATGCTGAACTTGCGTTGCATTTCAGAAAGAGCGAATTGATGGGCATCCCGCTGACGATCCATAAACGCGTTAAAAATAGCCTCAGACGAGGCCGAGGCCTGCTGCCTTGCCTGAAGAAGAGGTTCGATATCTATATCTGAACCATCTGAAACACTGTCGTTGTCTGCGTGTGTTGACGACTTTGAAGGTTTGGAGGAGGTATTCGTGCTTGGTTCCTTGTTTTTGCCAAGTCTCTTCCATGGCTTTTCTTTCTGGGGTTTATACATGTTTGGTCGGTGCGATGGTGGCTTACGGCTTTGTGCGCGCGCAGATTTTGTGATTTTGACTTCTTCGATAGATTCGACCATTTCTTCCATGGATTCGTCGCTGTCGTCAGAATAACTCGAGCTCTCGTTCTCGCTGCTGGCTTGGGCTTTGGAAGCCGTCCGAGAGGAACTTGCCTAGTTTCATAAATCGTGTCAGTGAAATGAATGAAACTAAGTCATAAATACAGTAAACACATACTCTTGTTGCAACTCTAGTTCGTGGCATTTGGATTGAACTGCGTATTTATAAAATTAATGATTTGGCTTTAATTCTAAAACTAGAGTCCAAAAAGGTTGTGAAATCAAGAGATTGTTTTTGTTTACATTTGGATTGTGACAGAAAAATATATTTATAAATCATGGGTAATCATTATATAAGCTTCACGTGACTATAAGCAATTGATTTTGACCACATCAACCCTTTTTTTAAAAAAAATGTAGGCAAAATATACACGTTTGTTTATAATTTCGCTTTTTTTTTTCTTAAATTAACCCGTCTTTTATTTAGCGAGACTCTGCAAATTTCAACCCAGTCAGCTACATTATTTTTCTGCAACGATGCGATTCTCGAATCTAGTCCAATTGGCTGTGGGCTCTCTCCTATTTTTCAATTCTGCGCCAGCGGCGGCCGGCGACTCCAAGCTTGTCCAAAAGCTTCTTGACAAGGAAGGCGCCAACGGTCCAATCATGCTCAATGACCGGAACTTTGACAAGATCGTGAGCGGTCCGCGCGACTACGATATTCTGGTGCTGTTGACTGCCGTCAACGTGCAATACGGGTGCCAGTTTTGCAGGATTTTCGATCCTGCGTACAATTTGGTTGCAAAGTCATGGCATTCTGCGCACAAAAAGTTGGGAGATGGATTGGTTTTGGCGACTGCCGATATTTCGTCAAACGGAAAAATCTTTAGAGAGGTGTGTGTTGCATTGTTTTCATTATTATTTTTCAATCAAAACTAACAAACCAACTTTAGCTCAAACTCACTCAAGCCCCCAACCTTTGGATTTACAAAAAGTCTGGAAGCGTCGAACCTTTCAAGACTGGTTATACCACTTACAGCTACCCCATGGTCGAAGACCAGGCCAATGGCCTAATTGACTACCTCAGACAAGAAATGGGCTACTCCGTCAAGATTGTCAAACCCTTTCCTTGGGACAAGCTCGTCGCGACTATCGCCGTCATCGTCGCCAGTATCTCCCTAATCAAGTTCTACCACACCAAGATCATTAGCTTCTTCCGCTCCACAAAGCTCTGGGTCGCCATCACGCTCGTCTCCGTCCTGCTCTTCACCTCCGGCCACATGTTCAACAGCATCCGCAAGGTGCCCTACGTCGCGAGCGATGGCAAGGGCGGCGCCACGTACTTTATTGGCGGCCACTCGAACCAGCTCGGCGTCGAGACGCAAATCATTGCAATCGCGTACGCCATCCTTGCCTTCTCGTCCATCCTGCTCGTCACCAAGATTCCCACAATCAAGAGCGTGCACGTCCAGTCGGGTGCTGCCGCGTTCTTGGTTATTGTCATTTTCGTGACAATGTCGTTTGTCATTTCGAAATTCCACATCAAGAATGGTGGATACCCCATCTGGCTCCTCAAGTTGTAATTGAGTGAATGCAGTTGTATAAATATATTTAAAGAAAACAGTCATAAACACTGTTTTATAAAATGTAAACCAATAAAATACAAAAAGCCGACATCAATTGGAAAATATATAAAGTGTATATTGAAAAAAATTATAAAGAAAATCACAAAAAGGGAATAATAATACAAGAAATGAAGAAAAAAAAAAAAAAAAAAAAAAAAAAATTATAAATAAATAAATAAAGAAATAAAATAAAATCTAAAGTCTAAGTCTCTATATATATATATATATATATAGTCTTGTTTTTTGTTTCCCTCATGAACAGTGCCATTCAGCAAAAACACTCCAAGCAGTTCCAGAATCAGACAACACCAAACCTCTCCATATACCGGGCTCGTTGCATTTGGCAGTGCCTTCGTATAACCCAGACCCGTCTTCATAGACCTCTGTGCGGCTAAGTTTCAGAATCTTGCCGTTCGGTGTCTGCAGCGCCATCTTGACGCGCGAAGAAGCTCTTGCTGCTGCCGTCTCGGTGTATGTCTGGTTTTGAGACAACTGCAAAATTAAATCCTGCGCAGAAGAGGAAACGTCATTGATAGTGGCAGCAGCAGCATTGGTTGTGCCCATTGTATTGTTGTATGTGCTTATCGACTCGTTCAGGCCTCCGTTTCCAAACCCATTGCCGACGCCATTGAGCGTCATCAAACTGTATCTACTATTTCCAGAACTAGTGTTGAATGCAGAGATAGACGCAGTATTGAGCATGCTTGCATTACTCTTGAGTCGTTTCAAATCAACGCTTCGACCTCGGCTCAATTGGCCTGGCTCGTCGTTGGGGTTGCTGTTGCCGCCCCGCAGGTATCTTGTCTTTTTCGGCGTCATGGTCTTGGAAAAGTGCTGGCGCATTGAAAACACATACATGTTTCCACACACCAAGTCACGGCATTGGGGTTCGTTGATGTAAATATCTTGCTTGTCTGAATGAGGCGTGGGATGGCGCACAACAAAGTTAAATACTGGGTTTTCTCCCGAGTGAACAACTGGAATCGAGTACGCCAATGATAAAACATTTTTCGAAATGGACTGCAAAACACCTCGGGACCCAACATAAACATTGAGCGCGCCTTGACGCTGGTTCTGTGGCAAAACAGCCTTTATTCGGTAATACCGCTCACCAGATTTGTCATCCCAAAACACTTGCGCCAGTGCCGGCTTGGTTTCGCGCTGGTCCAAGGCGTTGCCCAAAACCAAGGTTCCTGCAGAGCCGGCAGGAAAGTTTCCTGCAACCACTTCAACTAGGATTTCGGCTTCTGGCGGAACAGCCATGACTATCTCAGCAACCTCAAGGCCTTCGAGTCGCGTAAGCGAAGTTGAAAACTCAACGAGTTCCAAATTAAATATGAAAGCAGAAGGACCGGCAAGCGGAAGCGCAATACAATGGTCCTGTGGTAACGGAGGTAAGACATGTTCGTGGTTAATGTCGTATGGAACATGGGTATACAAAAGCTCAGAAGGCCTTGTCAAAAAGTAAAAAAATTCCGGCAGTCGCTCATCACATCTGGTGTAAATGTGGCGGGTTGGAAAAGATGGATTTGCAAGACTGGCATCAACCATGCGCCATTGGTTATCTACAAGAACAGAGTTCCAATAGTGGTTGGGCCGGGGGATGCCAGGGTTTTGCCAAATTTCGCCGATACCTTTCAAATAGCCGGGAATAACCTCACAATACACTCCAAACGCATCGCACATTTGTTTGAAAGCTTGAGCAATGTCCAGGGTAGAAGCGCGACGCGTTTGCATTACACGCGATAATGCACAGATATCCACACGTTGGACAGAGTAAATCGGATTTCCGTATTCATCAAACGACATATTCGGCTCGTTATTGTTACCATTGTCGCCATAGAGACTGTCTTCGTCTTCGTCACCGCCCAATCCAGACTCCCATCGCAGCTTGGTGGCACAAAAGTCAAATGCAGCCCTCAATTGGTCAATAGGATCATTTGAAACACGTTTGGCGACAAAGTTGCGAGCCAACTCGCCAGGTGTAAAGTAGGGCCAAGAATTCATGCCAAATATTTTAGAATCAACCATGGAGAAATCAAAGTCCTGCAACTTTTCACCAAGCGGCCCATCGTCTGGAATACATCCGCTATCACCAGTTTCGTCGCCAGCAACTTGGTTTTTGAGCACGTTGATGGGCTGCAACACTCGGCTTCCGTCAAACTGTGGGCGAGTTGCGCGCAGTTCCTTTTCGTGGTTGGTGAGCGTGTTTGTACGGTGGACATTTCGGTGGATTTCAATCCAGCGGTTAGTGCCATGCGAAACGGTTCTAGACCCGAGTCGCGAACCAGATCTGGATGCATTGCGAGACAATGATTTTTCGAGATTGGTATTGTGCCTGCTGATTCCCAAGGACGTATTTGGTTTGGAAGAGTGGTGGAAATCCACCGACGAAAAGGCAGTTCTGCCAGTGAATGATTTTCCAGACACTTTACGGAGGGTGTCGCGCATAGAGGTGCTAGACGTTGAACGGTTTGCGGCAACAGAGTTGGAGGTATTGCCGTTATTTCCGCGGAGCTTCTTTACTTGAATTGTAGAACTGTCGTAATGTTCAGGCTGCCTGACACTACTTGAAGACTTTCTGCCCGTGATGAAGCCAAGACTCGAACTGGCACCGCTTCTAAACCCGGACCTGCTTGTTTTTCCGCCATGCTTGTCATTACCGGAATCGTTTCTTGTGGAAGTGCCAAACAATTTACGAAAGAAGCCGGGTTTTTTAGTGACTGTAGTGTTTGTAGCGTTGCTAATGGTAGATTTTCTGGCATCTTGTTTAGAGGCTTGAAATTTTTCATTTGTAGGGAGATCTACTGCCACTTCGTTGGTGTCATGTACGTTCAGACCGGCCGCAGATCGCGATCGTGAGTTAGAATTATTGTTTGCGTCTGATCGGGAAAAACCTTCTTTACGGTGAGTTGGCAGACTGCCTGCAGAAGTGGCTGAAACATCGCTTATTGTTGTGGGCGTTGAAGCTCTGCTAGCGACCGAAAGGGACACGCTGGTGGTTGATGAACTTCTGTAAGTGCTATTTCGGGAAACCAATAGACTAGAGGAGCCGTTATTGTTTTTTGGTAATGAAGTCTCTCTACTTTTAGAGTCTGAGAGCTGTTTTGTTGGAGAAAAGGAGTGAGGACCAAACGGGACTTCAGAGTCAACAGAAAAGTCAGTGGCAGTACTTGGACGGGGTTGTTGTTTAGTTGTGGATACGGATGAGGTAGCTATTGGTTTGCTTAAGCTAAAGTTGTCCTCAATGATCATAGACTTTGTTCTGTAGTGGCTGCCAATGACATTGGAGGTGGTATTTGGGAATTTAGCTTTTGGGATGGGGCTGGTAGTAAGACCAAATGTTTTTTCCGGAGAAAAAGAATGTGATCGAGCATGTGTAGGCACAGTTGGGGCGGTTGGAGCAGCTGTAGATTTCACGGGTGATTCTGCTGGTTTTGTCGAAGAGGAGGCGAGTTCCAAATGGTCGAGGCTGTTCAAGACATCGTCCATAGCGTTTCTCAAAGGGGAGGGCGTTCTATCCTTATAGATATTTTTAATAGTAGAATTAGAGTCCTCGCGACACGTTTTGTTTGGGATATTTTGGTGGCCTTGTTGAGAAGGGGGACGTTGATCCTTTGGTTGTTTATTGATAGAGACGGAATGGGGGGGAGGGATTGGAGGAGGGCCAGAGGCGGTTTGGGGTCGCTGGTATCTGTTATTAGAGCTGCTACGGCCGTTGGAAATGTCGGAGCGATAGTTGTAGTGGTAGGAGTCGTTGGATGTTCCGCTTTGGTTGTATGGTTGATCTAAAGTATAGGATTGGCGAATGTTTTGTTGGTTTTGGGGGTCATAAAAGTATCTGTTGTCATAGGGTCTTCTGTGGGAGTCTTCTGGATGGATTGTAGACATTGAGCCATTGTCATTGTACATGAGGGAGCTTGGAGGTCTATTTTGGCGGTATTGTGATGAAGACGGGTAATGATTAGAGGTGGTAGAACGCGAATAGACGGTGTAATTGTCGCCGGCAATACTGCTGTTGTCCATGTTGTTGTTGGAAGTTGGTGTGATGTTTGATTGATTAGTGTACAATGTTTCTTGAGAATAGTCTTGGTAGTTTTGAGTTTGGTGCTCGTAGTAGTCTTGGTTATGGTTATCAAAGGTATCATGTATGTTGATATTTGAGGGTTGCCGGTCCGCAAACTCATTTTGGGGATCTGAAGGTTCAAAAGCACGAACTCCAGACGAGTCGGAAGAGTTTCTAGGAAAGAGGTTAGATGGGTTGGTGGTGATGATAATAATAATAATAATACAACATACACATATTCTACAAAGTTTGACGGAAAAGTGCCAACGACTTTGTTTCTTTTCAGACGACCGTTCCACCAGCTACCGTCGCCAGTATTCAAGACTTCAATCAAATCGCCTTCAATGAAACCAAGATCCTCTAATTGAAACCCAGATAGTTAGATACAATGAATGATTGAATCAAGGCAATGGTTGCATCGAGATTGACGCGTTCAAAAGATACATACTCTTTTCTTCGCCAGACCAGGAATAGATTGCACGAACCAAGCATGGCAGCTTGACGGGCAAAGGAAGAGACGTCATTAAAGTCGGGACTCTTGTATTTGATGCTTTGTTACTACGAAGAACTTGTGCTGAAGACTGTGAAAAGTTTCAAACTCGGTGGTAAAAAAAAAAAAAAAAAAAAAAAAAAATCCAAATTCTTTGTGCAAGTCAAACACAACAAATGTGATGTTTGGATTTTAAAAAAGAAAAAAAAGAAAAACAGATGTGAAATGCATCACGTGATAATATGTTTCACTTTGGTGTGAAATGTAAATAGAAACTGGTTTGTTACACAAACTGACATGACATATTTGAGCCCAGCCACACAGATTAAATGAAAATCACGTGTGTGTTTTATTGTTTAAAATTAGGAGAGCTAATTTGCGGTTTCATACTATAATTGTATTAATTTGCCCAAATATAATTTTTTCTTCATATCAAGCATGCAAAGAGCAAGGCAGGAAATTAAATAGTTAACAAGCCGTCAATACAGACTTGATATTATTAATTATAACCAAATAATAACGGTAATAGCAAAAATAATACCATTATTATTTTCATCGATAGTGATATTATTTACCCAGGAGAAGCAAATTGGGGCCTTGTGCGTTTGAAAAATACATTTGTTACTCCGAGGAGGTTACAAAGACAGGTTGGACACAATTCTCATGCAGTTGGCAGGTATGAGAGCAGCTTACTAGACGAGTATGTATCCACATGATACCCATTCGAGGCCGGTTTGACCGTGTGGTGTTTACTTTAAATCTTTATTATTACAATTTATTTGTGTGTTAGTCTCCACATAGTTTGGAGGAATTTGTATGTTGGATTACAGGGCATGATATGATGAATGGAATGATGAAACAACGAGGTTACAGTTGATTGTCTAGATAAAACAAAGTAGAAACCAATTGAAGAAGTCAAACAGGAAATTTTGTGAGGAATGTGAGCAATTTGTGCGTGTTTAGAGTTGGGACTGTTAGGTCTGAAACTGGAGAAGGGCAGGCCGAACGGGGTGGTTTTGAATTAGTGATTAGTTATAGGTTCAGGAGAACTGCCTTTTCATTGGAATAGTAATCAATAAAGATGGCTTTGGTGTTGTTGATTGAGTTAGTAACTGGTTGTTTGAATGCGTGGTGAAGGATTATTTGTGAATAGTGAAGTAATGAGAGAGTGTATCGGCCATGGTACCTAGAGCTAGAAGCGGCGAAAAGAGTATTTACAAGAGTGATTGTACAAATGTCTAGAGTATGGAGTGAGGTTTGAAAAGGGTATTTGCAAGAGTAATGACGAAAGGCTTCAAGACCTTATACCCGATGTAATTCGGACAAACCAGGCTACATCCACCAATGAGAGGTTGTCCTATTTGTTTAGACGGATTACAAGAATAGCCGACAAGGAGAAAAAGACGAAATGGAGACAAAAGACAATGGATGACGCCAGAAGGTTGTTCCATTGTAGACTCAGGCGATATGTGTGCGGGATTGGCAAGTCTCAATCAGCAAAGACGCAGAGATGGAGCAATCAAAGTGGGTTTTTTTTGAGTCTAGACAAAAATAGGAATAGAGAAACCGGTAAGCGAGAACGAGAGAGATCTACATGATTATAAAATCAAGGTGAACGGCCATTTCGACAGGAGAACGATGACAAAGGGATTTATGACGGAGCTAGAGTGGCAACGCAACAAGACTATAGAGTTAAAGGGTAAATAATGATCCAGTCCAAGACTTTATCCGAAAACAATAACAAGTCAATGCAACAAACGTGACAGAGATTATAGTTTGGATCTGCGGCAGATATAGTCATAAAGTTTACGGGCTTTAAAGCAAAGAAGACATGGAAGAAACAACGAGTGGAGCTGGTAGGTTTGTTTAGTGTGGCGAAGGGTTTGATGAAGGGTGGTTTTTAGTTTTCAAAGCTGATATTGGATATTAAAGCTGATATTGGATACTAAAGCTGATATTGGATACTAAAGCTGATATTGGATACTAAAGCTGATATTGGATACTAAAGCTGATATTGGATATTAAAGCTGATATTGGGCAAAATATCGATATTCACCGCCATTTTTTTGACGCTCACCTATATTGAAATACAAGCTTACCTCCACGACCAAAGACGAAAATACAACAGAACCTAAAAAACAGCCCAAACTCAAAAAAAAACCATAAATAAACTATAGTTTTTTTTATTTTTCAAGCCAAAAACAGCCAGAAACAATTGGCTATTGCGTTCCAGGCTGGCGTTTGCCTTGATCGACCCACGGGATTTGAAAAATGTCCGAGATTGGGAGGAGTTACAGTCTTGATAAAATGAGTGTGGGTTTTGTGATTATTAATTTGTAGTACATGGCAAGCAATGAGTCGAGTGACGATCGTAGCTTGGTTTCGGGGATTTTCTTGTATTTTCATGCTTTTTCAAAGGTTTTGTTGATTGAGTTGGTTGAGTTGATTGACGATATGGACAAAATAGGCGTTGATACCAGTCGGGCTCGTGCTGAAATGTAGCGGCTTTAGAGATGAACTTGGACGTCGCGGCGAAGTTGTCACTATTGTTATTAATGTTGTTATTACTATTATTATAATTACTGTTGTTGTTACTACTGTTGTTACTACTGTTGTTACTACTGTTGTTATTACTGTTGTTATTACTGTTGTTATTACTGTTGTTGTTATTACTATTATTATAATTACTATTATTATATATTATTACAATTACTATTATTAATATAATCACCTTTGCATCCTCCAAACTGACAATTCCACCTCGAAATATAAAAAATAAAAAGAAATTTTGTTGTATTTACTTTTTCAGACTAAAACAAAAACGGATCAAAAATGCACTTTTTATTCCAATAATAACGTTATTCGACATTACAGGATTTTGGATGCCGATGATTCAAAACGGGCTTATCATCTGCTGGAATAAAGAAAAAAGATGATTATTGTGCATTTTTTCAAATGGTCCTTTTCATTTTTCTTCTTGTTTTGATTACTGTAACAGATAGACTTCACAGTCGGTAACGGTGAACGGCGCAGGAATCTCTCGGTAATGTAAATACACAATTCTGTTACAGCGATACAGACCAGCACTAATCGTTTTCATGACTTTGAAACGAATTACACGATACTCATTATTAACTCCAACAACAATACAAATCATTCGTACTTGCCACTATAAAACACTTTTGGTATCAAGCTCCGCCACAACTCGTCTCGCCGCCGTTACAGCGCAACAAACACGGCAGCTCATTGGTCGGGATATGATATCCGATAATTACCAACTCAACAACTCGCACCGACTTGGTAACAAGCACCGAAACTATAACAACCCCTGAAGCTAGCATCATGGGTTAGGGTTATGACTAATCCTATAGATAAGACTTAAGAACCAAGTGGGCAATAGCTCAAGCATATGAACATTTTTCCGCAGCCTGAACGAGGGTATTTATATCGCTGGTTTTCCTCATTTTTTGTTTTCTTTTTCCTTTTTTTTTTCTTGTTGTTGTTGATTTCCAGTTTCTTATAAAAATATATATTTTTCCAACTCACTTCCAATTTATTTTATTATTTTTATTATTATTTTCATAGCATTTCACCCATTTTCATTGCCGACATCATGACTTCAAGCAATTCTTCTGCTCCAGCCGACGGTTCTAATCGAAACGTTGTCCGGCTGAATGTCTTATCTAGTTCCTATTCCAACGAATCCTCGTCTTCTCCTTCTTCACAATCGTCACAATCGTCATCAGAAATCTCTGCTAACGAGATCTCCAATACAATCATCAACAACTTGCCGTCAACTGGCTCCCAACATATTCATTCTGTACTTGCATCTAATCAAACAAACCTCATCAGCTTGACTTTACCTTTGGACTCTTTATCCGTATCGTCAAACTCCATTCCTACAATCACAAATACTACTATTCCTATTCCAAACAATAAAACAAACACAAAACCTACTAAACCCTCTGCTTGTTTATCCACATTCCACCACAACAAACTATCATCCCCTTCCTTCAAACCTTGTTCTGGAGGACACCGACTCTCGCGATCAAATCTCCGTCTCCGAAAAACTACAAAGAAAGGCTCGCTATCCTACTCAACCGTCTCCTTCCACGATCGAAGAGCTAAAATGACCCGAGACCCACAATTACCCCAACTCCCCCATCTCACGTCTCAACCCCCTGTTACACCCTTGTCCACTTCACAAAACAACCACATTCTAAACCCCCAACTCCTCCCTCCCATCAACGTTGACTCTCTGCGAGAAATCGAACTTCAAGAAATCATTAAAAACCCCCAACTCCGTCACGACATTGTCTTTGATCCTCAGCTCCAGTTCCGTCCAAACATGGACGGCGAGCGAGGCCGTCGTAAGAAAGTCTCCACTGAACTCTACTGGGACTCCGTCGTCGCTGAGTGCGAAGCCCTGGCCGCCGTCACATCCCCTGCCCAAGCAGCAGTCATTGTTGACAACCCAAATTCAAAGCTTAAGGTTCTCTTTGTAACTCTCCGCGACATCCTCGACACCCTCCTGCCTGCTAAAGACCGCGACCACGTCGGCTCCGTCCTCGACCCAGAGCTCCTCGTCCAACAGCTTCGCCAATGCGTCTTGGACTTTTCTGCCCTCGCCAACTGGCTCTCCATGATCTTTAAGGCCCACTGTGCCCCAATGCGCGACTCCTGGGTCGACCAGATGGTTGCACGAATTGAGGACGGCGTAAAGTCAAAGTCCTCGCAACGCATAGTCGAGGGCCTCCGCATGATGTTTGCCATCTTGGAAGCCATGAAACTCGACGTCGCAAACCACCAGATCCGTACCTTGCGCCCAGTCATGGTTGAAAACGCCGTCGAGTTTGAGCTGGACTATTATACCCGAATGATTGAAAAGGGAAAGTTCCTGATGCACGATTCCCTTCAATGGTACTCTACGAACCTTTCCAAGTACGTTGAAAAGAAGCAACAACAGCTTGGCTCTGCCGGCTCGCCCAACACTTTCCGCCGTAGCCTCGAGACCTACCGCTCGGCCTTTGTTCACGACCTTGTTAAGCTTCTTTCGTGTGCATCTGAAGAGAGTTCCCTTGAGTTTCCCACGTCTTTTGCCTTTGACTTTATCCGCCTTGCCAACTTCAAGGCCGAGGTGCGCCAGATTGTCTGCCTCAACATTTGCATTCTCCACTACAGCCAGCTTCTCCGTTCGCAGCTCGGCAAGAAGAAGAGCCTCAACAAGCTCCAGCGCGAGGCCTGCTTGAACGCTGCCTTGTCCCGGGCGCATGTTGAGCAGATGAAGCGCGACATTTTGGCGATTGTTGGCGACGGCTACGGCAACTCCAAGTGGACCAAGAACATTGGAAACCTGGCGCTGGAGCTTTCGAAACGGATTGAGCTGGCGTGCACCCCCGGTTTTGGCAAAACAGGTGAGCAGAGCTACAGCGCGGTCCCACCCAAGGACCTGGTTGACTTGATGAACAACATGTTTATCAAGAACATGCAGCCTGGGTCGCCGGTGTACTGTGTTGTGGAGAGCAAGATCATTGGCTCGCTGATGAACCTTTGTTGTCGATCGATGAATACCATTTCGGCACTGGACAATACCCCGACGCTTGCGAACCAGGAAGCGTTTGTGATCCGGTCGTTTGGCAACGGGTCGAGTTCGGGTGCAAGCTCATCGACGATGATGATTTCGTCAGATCCTGAAACAGTGTGCCAGCAAGAGGTGTTGAATGTTGCATCCAAGCTGTTGGTTCTGTTGTACTTTCATTGGGAGGTTTTTAGCAAGTTTTACATCCAGTATGCAGCCACGAATTCCACATTGTCGTCCAAAGAAGGCAATGAGGAAGAGGTCTCTTCAGTCCAGTCGTCGTCTTCAGTTTCTGACAATGAGCAGCCCATTAAGCGGGCCAAAAACAGTCAAGAAGCCAATGTCTTGAAAACGACTGCTGATAACGAGATTACGTTGTAAATTAATATTATTAAAAAAATTACAATACGAAAAATAAGATTTAATGTTTATAGATTGATTTTTTGGTTTCTTCATGACTAATGATTTTCATTTTTTATATTTTTATATTTAATTGATGTTTTATAGAAAGATTTTTTTTTTTTTTTTAAAAAAGAGTTTATAAAGTACTAAAAAATTTTTTTTTAAAGTTTGAAAATGCATTTACAAGAAGAGAAAAAAAAAAAAAAAAAAAAAAAAAAAAAAACTCGTCACCAAAATGTAAATATTTTACGTTTCCAAACTTTACAACGTCTTAAGAATATGTGAAAGCTTAAAAAATGGAACCGAATGATTGGTTTGATTAGCCCGAAAGAGTCCAACCGAACACAAAACGACTTGAATATTATAAATATAGCCTTGATACAAGATGGTTTGCTTGTCAAGTAAAACGTCACAAACTCTCCTGAAGAGGTTTTGCAACTATTTCACACAAGATGCATTTTTTGGATGCCAATTTTCGGATGGGACCATGTTCCGATAAAATGATAAATATGTGAGCTCCTAAAGTATAAAGCTGTGAAAAAGTAACGTTTTTTATTAAAAAGGTTTTTGGATACAAATAACGCTGTTTGCATACTGGGGCGAGTAGGACTAGGCTGAAAAGAGAAAAGGATGTAGGGGCTGTTTGTGTAAATAATCGGACAAAAAGTTTAATATCGTGATTGTGGATTACAGGAAACCTAAATTTGTGTGTGTACAGTTAGTAAGAATTGGTAACGGTTGTGTTACCGAGTATCTTGTAATAATAACGGGTGGTTACCGAAACTAACTGCCTTAGCACAGTGTTACTAAACCAACAGTTGCAGTGTGATATATCTTACGTCATCATTTGTGCATCTGCGTATGTCTTTAGTCTTAAGGCATATTTAATGGCCAGTGTAGCCGACCCACAGTTACAGTTGCAGCAAGACGTTACTGGTGGAAATGTGTCGGGAGTCGTTACAGGATTGGATGTGCTAAGTCAATATCGGGATATTTTTGTATTGAAATAGGATTTGACCAAGACTTTTTGATTATTTATATTTAAATAAATTATCATTATTATTATTATTGTAGCTTTTAAAGTTTTGTGATCTATGTATCAAGTTCATACATGGCGACTAACGCAGTTCATTTGGAAATCAACCATTTGCAAACGCCGTCATAAAAATTTAAATATAATGTAAATAATAAACCGTTCAATTAATCCGAAAGATGTGATTTCTCCAATCTAATAAATCATATTCAAAATGACTAAAAAATGTTAATATCAATAATATAAATAATGACGAAATCAACAATTTCCTGTTTGGTCTTGTTACAGTAGTAGCTTGTTTAATATCGATAAACTCGATTTCATTATTTCTTGTAAATAATTATTTCATTATTATCGCCATTATTATTTCTTTGATAACTTCATCTCGTCAACCGGTCCGCTTTTAAATCGACATTTGACTTGTTGTCGGTTCTTCAAGCATGACTATCTTTCTTTCTCTCTCCGTCATTCTACATAAAGATTCATTTTCAACTTGACCAAAGAAACCAAAAAACACATTTAACATATCTGTGCAGAACTCTTAACCTGTAAACAAAGATCAACTAATCTCACAAAGTACTGTTGGTCTCCTTACTTAACAGACCCTGACATTCCCGGTACCGCCAGCAGCGGGTGTAGTATGAAAACGTCCACGCTAAATCTCAATAATCGTCTATAAAAAGACAAAAAACAAAAAACAAACAAACAAAATAAAAAATAAAATATAAAATGACGCTGGATAAACTCGATCATCTTGCTCTTGACTTGATTTTCACCGTTGGAGTAATTATGGTAATTGGCGGAGTTAATTTTTTTTTTTTTTTTTTTTTTTTTTCATCTCTTCATATTGGTCATACTTCCCTTTGTACTGCATTCACAACCCGGCAAATCATTCATCATCATATCCAGATTGAAAAAAAAAAAGCGTTAGAATACCATCGCAATGAATAGCAAACAAACTCTTGAATCTCGTCATAAAAAGTACCGTTATCACAATCATCAAATCGTCCTCCGTATTTTTCAACCGTTTATGACCTTTGTGCTGTTTGGGTGATCAGCCTCGACTAACAAGAATCCCATTCATATCCACAGCAAACAACCATCAAACACTAGCAATTATTATATCAGTAACGTTATTATTTTCATGGTTGTTGTTGTTGCATGGCCACTATTAATATTAATATCGGCTATGATTGATGACAACTTGATTCTTTACCGTTTCAGTCACCATTTAGACATATCATCCCAAGAGCCTGAAATGCACAGTCCTGTGGGTGCCAATCCGTTTGTACAATAAACCCTTATATCTACTTCCTACTAACGTACTGTAACAATGGTATTTTGCCCATTGTTCCTTCTGGTGACCTTTACTGAATTTAGCATCCAACAAGGACGGATCCAAAAATAAGTTGAAAATTTTTGAATTTCAGCATTAAAACACTAAAATTTTAAATTTAAACAAACAAGAAACATTCAAAAGGTAAATATAACAATAAAAATAGTGAATCACTGATGCATTTTTCAAATAATAAAATAAATAAAAATAAATAATAAATAAATAAAAAATAAATAATTCAAAATGAAAAATCAAAATTAAAAAAATAAATAAAGAAAAATCATATTTAAACCAGTCTGTAAAATACCATCAGAAAATATTCCAGTCTGTTTTACTTGTATTTTCATTGTTGTGTGTTTTGCGGAACTTGTTTCTGAAATACATATAAAACAGACTGATAATTATCAATCACAGCATATCTCAGTCTACCTGTCATAGTTGCACGTGTTATGTACTGTCCCAGCCGTATTACAGGAAACTAACTAATAGGTGACCTTGACGCGTATTTCCATTTCGCTTTTGTTTTTTTGCTTTTTTATTTTATTTTATTTTATTTTAAATTTTTGTTTTTTTTTTTTTTTTTTTGATACTCATGTCTCCGTCACCAGTAAAGTCAAATGAATCTGTAACCTTGGCTTACGCTTCGAAATCCCTGCAGCCTCCTCATCCTTTGGACTTGAAACGGGAAACACACTTGCTGTTTTCAGACTATTGGGCTTCTTCCGAAACGGATTCCTCAAACCTATTCTATTCCAGCGGAATCGTTCCTGATAGCGACGGGTTTGCAAATCATAGCGAGAATATCAATCATTTGCCCGAAGAAGAAGAAGAAGAAGAAGAAGAAATTAATGATAATGACGATTCAGAGTATGATGAAGAAGACACATTCCATGTCGATGAACAACCTGAATTGGATAAAAACAGTTTAGAAACCAATCCTTGCAAAGACCCAATAAATGACTCACAACTCGCCTCCATTTTAGACTTGGACATTGAAAAATATTCCTCCCGTTCTCATTATAAACGCGTAAAACAAGACGACGGAACACGTCTCCAGAAACGTGCAAAAACATCTTACAACCGCTTTTCTTCCGAGGCCGACAATGCCGTTTTCGAAATGTCGTTGCCACCAAGCTCACCCATTTATCAGACCTTTTCCGATGACGAGGAATACGACCCAACATACCTCCCTAAAAATGAACCAGTCACTACAAATAACAACGACAGAATGGTGACCCGCAGCAGCCTGTTTTTGCAGCACGAGACCGCGGCCGACTCCCGCGACGAGGCCGCTGCAGCCGAGAGTGCCGCACCCAGCAACTCTAGCCAGCCTCTCCCTGTTCCGCTGCCCGACCCGCAACCGCGGTTTTACAACAATATATTCTGCTACCTCAGGCCTGAAGACGGATTTAAAATGGCGCAGAAAATACTCACGAGCGCAATCGACGAAGGAAACCCGCATTTGCAGCTGTCAAACCTCTCGCTGCAGAAAATACCCCCGGAAATCAGTGACATTAAAGACCTCGTGTCGCTGGATAGCAATATCGTCGTCGACTTGTCGGAAAACCAGCTCACGGACTTGGGCTACGATTTGTTTAAAATTACAAACATGTCGGTGCTCAATCTTTGCCGTAACAGGATCACAGGCATTCCGCCCGCCATTCACAATCTGACCAACCTCAGGGTTTTGGAACTCAATGGAAAAAATTGTCCTTTTCTTCCCGCAGAAATTTTTTCGTTGCAAAAACTGGAGAAACTCACCGTCACCTGTGTAAACAACATGCCCGTTCCCTCCAAACACCGGGCAGCGGCAGCCAGTTCCAAACACCGCATCCAGGAGAGAGGCGCCGCCACCAACATGCTGTCCGCGCCATCCGCGCCAGCGTTCAAAAACATGTTTAGGTATTGGGCAGAAATCACCAGCACAAGTATTCCTGACGAGCAACTAAAGGTTCTGTTGCGGATCTCGAAAGCACGTGAATACCCAGTGCGCGACCCTAGTTTACAAACTGAGCCAGACAGTAAGCTGGCAGTGGGTTCTGCAAGCGTTACATCTTTGCTCTCGTTGGTTAAAGGGGTCACGCTCAAGGAGACCATTTTGCAGCTGCTGGCCGACACCGGCATCACGCAAGAGCACGCAGCACATCTTGGCGAGTACTTTAAAGACCCGATTCCTGAGTTGCTCCAGGAGGCCCAGCAGGTGCACCAGTCGTGCGGCGTCTGTGGCCGGGCGCCGCTGGTCATGCCCGTTGCCAGCGTGCACGAATGGTGGTTCGAAAGCGTGATTAATCAGGAGATCGTGTTTAAGAGGTCCTTTTGTAGTACAAGGTGCTTTGTGGCATGGGCCGCGGAGGTTGTTGAATCGGTCCCAGACCTGTTTTAGTGCGCGTGTATATACCGGCTTTTGTTTGGACTTTCCCGATTGTTTTATTATTCCATTTGCATATTTCCATTGTTTCTTATTTATCTGCATTTCAATCTATTTTAGTTTGTTGGCCATCAAGTTCATTGCCAAACCAAAGAAAACAACAAAGCTCGTAAAACCAAGAGAAATCCAGTCGTGCATCATGTAGCAACTTCCAGATATATTTCCTAGTAAATGCAACATCGTATATGGCAAGTTACAAAAAAGTGACATGACACGTCATGAAATGTCACACCAATGTTGGAGTGTCGTAGCAACAAACCACGAGTCTCGTCGGGATATTTAAGAATCCAGTCAAGAAGCATTGGTTGATTGTATCTTGTCGGGTCCCGGTTTCCTGTTTGAAAACACGTTATCGGGTTGTCGTTGTCGTTTTATAAAAAAAAAAATAAAAAAAAAAAGAAAAGGAAAACCAACAAAAAGATTTTCCCATATAAAAGCTTTTTTAGAGCCCATAAACAGATTCTCCTGATTCCTTTCACCACCACCACAAAAAACAGTTTTTGAACGATTGCTTCAACGATCCCGTCACGTTTGCCTTTTTTTTAATTTATTATCAAGTAATTACTTGCCGTTAGTTCATTCCGTTCTATTTATACAAATTCAACCTAAACCAGGTCACATTGTGAGAAGTTTGAGTGAGTGAGTGTGCTTTAATTGTTAGTTTAAACCAATACATGTACAAGTATTATCGATATCCCCTTTTTCTATTACCACAATAAAAAAACAAAAAAATGTCCGACAACGACAGTACCAATCCTCAACAGACATGGAAGTTTTCTCAATGCTTCGGCGACAAGAGCGACATTGAAAATATCACAGAAGCCGATGTCATTTCCACCGTGGAGTTTGATCATACAGGCAACTACTTGGCCACTGGAGACAGGGGTGGCCGGGTCGTGCTTTTTGAACGCAACAACTCCAAAAAGGGATGCGAATACCGGTTTTATACAGAATTCCAGTCGCATGACGCTGAATTCGATTACCTCAAGTCTTTGGAAATTGAAGAAAAGATCAACAAAATCAAGTGGTGTAAACGCCAAAACAAGTCTCACTTTCTCTTGTCCACAAACGACAAAACAATCAAGCTATGGAAGATTTATGACAAGAACTTGAAGATTGTCGTAGAAAACAACCTGTCCGAATTGGGCAACTACCCCAATCCGTCGACCGGTTCCGCCGTCTCTGTGGCCACCTCGCTTGGTGGCATGGGCGCGGTTGGGTTGGCTACAAGCCCTGCTGGCGCCGCAACAAACCCCCGATTGCTCACAATTGGTAACTTGAGACTCCCTAAAATGTCCCTCCACGAGACAATTACGGCTGCCACACCACGTCGCATCTATGCCAATGCCCATACCTACCATATCAACTCAATAAGCATCAACTCTGATAGCGAGACCTTTATCAGTGCCGACGATCTTAGAATAAACCTTTGGAACTTGGGAATTGCGGATCAGAGTTTCAACATTGTCGACATCAAACCAGCAAACATGGAAGAGCTCACCGAAGTCATAACAGCAGCCGAATTCCATCCGCAGAGCTGTAACCTCTTTATGTACTCGTCCTCCAAGGGCACCGTCAAGCTGGCCGACATGCGAGAAAACGCACTGTGCGACCGCCACGCCAAAGTCTATGAGGAATACATGGATCCAGCACAACACTCCTTTTTCACTGAGATAACGTCCAGCATTTCGGATGTCCGGTTCTCAAACGACGGCCGGTACATTGTCGCGCGTGACTACATGACGGTCAAGATCTGGGACGTCAACATGGAGCGCGAGCCCGTCAAAACCATCAGTATCCACGAACACATCCGCGACAAGCTCTGCGACACCTACGAAAACGACGCCATTTTCGACAAGTTTGAAGTCGTCTTTTCGGGCGACGGCAAGTCCGTCATGACCGGCTCCTACAACAACAACTTTATGATTTATCCAAACGCCGTCGACCCCGCCGCCGAGGAAACGGAAATCGTGTTGCAGGCCGACAAGAGCGCGTTCAAGGCCAAGAAGGTTGGCATGCCCATGTCGATGAACTCGGGCATGCTCCGTAACGGCGCGGGCCGCGCAAACAACGGGGGCCAGCAGAGCCCGACACGCGCCGCCATGAACATGATGCGCCGCGACGTGGACTACGATACCATTGACTTTAAAAAGAATATTTTACACTTGAGCTGGCACCCGCACGAGAACTCGATTGCGATAGCAGCAACTAACAACGTGAGTGCTTTTTGGGATTTCGATTTGACCGTTTCTAACTGTTTGTTTCTAGCTTTTTGTCTTTTCCACGTTATGACTGTGACGAACTACACATTTATAAAAAAATACCAAACAATACCAAGCTTATTTCCAAAATACAGACAACTTATAATTTAATCCAGCTATTGATTTATATGCAATAAAATAAAGTTGTAATAAATTTATATCTCTATTTTTAATTGAAAAACAACACGTAAATAAATACAAACTATATCGAATAATAATAATAATAATAATAATAATATATAAAAGCAACACCTTTTTCTAGCTTGTTTCTTTTTTTTTTTTAAAAAAAAATCAAAAATTACCCCATTGCTTTGCTAAACTCAAAAGTTTATTCAATTATAGTAAACAGTGGGCCCATAATCATTAGAATCCGGTGGAGGCATTCCAAACGATTGAGAATGGTGGTGATTATGCATGGCAATGTGTGGAGGAATGTTCATCATTGGGTGAGGAACTGGCATGCCCATTGGATGTATTGCGAGTCCATTACCAACACTGGGTTCATTGTGAACAGGCGACATAGACATGTATGGAACTGGAATATTGGAATAGCCAGAAGAACCCATATTCGATGGCGGGTACGGAGGCGGGAGCAACACATCGGAACCTTGACAGCAATTGTCATTTCGGCCCTTTTCCGTGCCTTCCAAACTCTTTTCAAGAGAAAGCTTGTCCAAAGGCAATGCGTCTGCAGATCCACCAGCATTGTCACCGATTTCTTCAATTCGGGCAGTCTTGGGATCCTCGAAATCAGGGCCATCGACACCACCATTCATCATCATGTGAGGAGGATAGCCATACATTTCATAAGGATCGTAGTAATAGCCTTCAAACATGTCATAGCCATTGGGCGGGTAAAAGTAAGGGCCTTCGTCGTTTGGATCCATTGGAATTGGATGAGGATGCAAAGGGTCCATTCCTCCAGGACCCATGAAATGACCAAACGGAGGCGGTATAGGCATACCGTGAGAGGGAGAAGGAACACAAGAAGGAATACCGACAGACATGTGTGGATGCCAAGGATGTTGAGACTCGAGATCCGAATGCTGTGGATGCATAGGTGGCATTCCGTAACCAAACTGAGGCACTATACCATTGGGAATAAGACCAGCGCCAAAGGGGATTTCGTCATGGGGATAAATTTCATTCATGGCAAAGTCAAAACCCATATCGGTACCATTGTCACCAAGATTTTCGTGCATTTGAAAGGGTTCCTTTTGTCGAATAGTCGAAGAATCCACAATGATGGCTTTAGAAGTGGAGGACGATTGTGAATGTGTGTCATTACTAGACTGTGAACTGTCATTCACGACATCTTTAACATCAGTAGAGGATTCAATGTTGATAGAGTCAGACTGTAAAATGGTATCATTTCCCTTTAAATCAGTCTTGTTGGGCTTTGGAGCACCAACAGCCAAGTTTTGATCCAACAAATCAGAATTGCTGGTTTGGTTTTCAACATCTGCAGGTGGAGGAGTAGCAGAGAGATCACGGTCACATTTAGAGAGTTCAGATGACTCGTGAGGTTGAAGATCATAGTACCTAGAACGATAATCAGTGGTAGCAGGTGATCTTGAAGGCGAGGGAGAAGCAGACAATGGGGGAGATAAAGATCCAAAGTTCGGGTCAGATAACTGGGCATTATGACGGCTCGAATCGGATTGGATTCGATTGGGATGAGTAATACGTCGCGAGGATTTGGCATCTCGAAAAGAATCAAGTGACTTATTTTTAAGTTTCAAGTTCTCTTTATCGGAGCAACAGGTGTCAGGTGCGGGAGACAGAAGAGCAGATTTTTGGTATTTTGTACTGTTGGAACCGATAAAAGGTTTAGAGGATGGAGAAGGTGGTGGCAAAGAAACACGGATTCCATTAGAGTTTATAGCTGGGACTCGTTTCTGAGGGATAAAGCAACTCATGTCGTCCAGTGCCGGGGAATCAGACGCATCAGGCTGTTCTTGAGCATGATTCAAATCAGCAGAATTATTTAAACGGGTATCCTCCAACACTGCGACATCAGAAGTGTTGTGAAACGAGGCGAATTTTGAATTCTTCAAGCGAGATGAATTATTTTTAAAACAAGCAGAGAAAGGGGTTACAAGGTGGCCAGAAGCTTCAAGGCTAGATGAGGAAGGGTTTTCTGATTCAAGAGCATTTCCACAACCAGATTGCTGTTGGCCAGTCAGTTTTTTAGATGAAATAGACACCGAGTTGTTTGCATTTTGAGAATTGCGGGATCGATGAAATGCACGTTGCTGATTGCCAAACGCAAAGTTCTTTCGTTTCAGAAAAGCAGCTGGAGCTGTTGGAACGCCTTCTAAACCAGCCGGTTTTTGATGATTCTTTGATTTGGAAAATGACGAATCAGCAACAGAATGACTGTTTCCAGAGCTAATAGATGAATGATGGGTTGATGAATTGGTAGTAAATTTATGCTCTGACTTTTTCTTATTGTGCAATGAAACGTTCGAAAATGTTGCCATTATTATGATTGAATGATGATTTTTTTATCAACAAAAGTCAAAAGAAATTCATAGAAAAAAAAAAAAAAAAAAAAAAAAAAAAAAAAAAAGAGAAGAACGATGAAATAAAAAACCAAATCAAGATGAAAACAACAACAAAATTAATGAAATAAATTAATGAATTAATGAATGATCGATTGTATAAATATGATTTTTTAAAGATGAAAGAAAAAAGAAAAAAAATTAAAAATTATTACAAGGAAAAGAATGAAAAAAAAAAACCAAGAAAAAATAAAAACAAGGATTTGGTGGTAGAAAGAAAAAAGTCGCGGTTTCAATTTAAATGTAAACAAAATAAATGAAAATATTTTGTCACAAAAACGCAAATCACGTGGAAGCTAGTTTGCCACATCATATTACAATTGTTGCGTCATATATTACATGATGTGTAATATAATGATTAGTACTGATGACCAATAATTACATTATCATTATTTATTGATTATTAATAATGACACACAAATGACACATGATTACCAATACGAATTACACATAATGACTAAACATTTACATAATAAACAAAAACTGACCACTCACAGGTTGTATTTTGTCAATCATAAAATTCAAGCTGATCGTTGCGGAATGACACCACCAGATTTCCCACTAATCACCGACTTTGAATTTCCTTTTTCCTCTTTTTTTTTTTATTTTATTTACCATCACATCGACAAACTAACCACCACCAACAATCACAATGCTCTCTCGTGTTCTTGCCCGACGTGCTCCTGCCGCCGCCATTCGTCGCCAGATGTTTTCTACCATCAAGCCTGGCCACGAAGGCGAGATTCGTCCCGCTTTCAACTATGTCGCCAACCCCTCCGCTGGCAAGGCTTTCATCAAACTTGAAGAAGAAACCATTGCCCACGCTGCTTCCACTGCCAGCTTGTGGTACAAGGTCTCTTTGTTCATTGTCGTTCCCGTCGTCATCGGTACCGCTTATCACACCTATGTTGTCGAACAGGAGCACTTTGCTCACCACGCTGCTCACCCCCGTCCTTCTGACGACGAACTTCCTCCTGAGTACGAATACCAGAACGTCAGACGCAACAAGTTCTTCTGGGGCGACGGTACCAAGACTCTTTTCTGGAACAACGAGTTCAACCACAAGAAGGCCGAGTAAATGTTTTAAATCCTCTGAATTGTGCGTTTTTACTACTTTACTTAGACCGTTTTAATTATTATTATTATTTCAATCATCATCATCATCACCAACATTCTTACGTGTGTATTACTTTTTTGTAATAATACAACTTACTATTTTTTTCCCCTGTGTATTTGACTGAAAGTTTCAATTCTGTACAATTAAATCCAATTTGGAAATGTATAGTCGTTTGGCCAACACTTGTACACAATGTGGTACCGTAATTCAATTGTGTATTATACTATGACTGTAAACGCTTTATATTATTTTTACTCGAGTTATTATTTATTTGTTGTTTTTCAACCCATTACTGCAATTAAATAAGAAACAAAAATATATATATATATAAATACACTATTTTAACGATAGAAATCAGGACGTCTAATGTTTAATCCATACTCAGACAAGGCGCTTCCCAAATCTTCCATTGTCAACACCAGCTTTCCTTGACTAGCAGCACCGCCTGTAGGAGCAGTCGAGCCAACCTGAGCAGTTGCCGCAGCTTGGGCTGCAGCCGCCGCCGCTGCAGCAGCCTGTTGCTGAGAATCATCGCCAGCTCCAGCCGCTGCTCCAGAACCTACTGCAGATGCGGCCTGGACAGCCTGGGCTGCCGCGTGTGCGCCAGCCATGCCTTGCACAAGAGCACGAGCGCGGGCTTGCGGGTTGTTGGCTGCGTAAACAGAGGACGCAGACCGGATGCGTGAGTACTGGTACGCGTCTGCAGCAATTCCAGCGACAAACTTTTGGGTTGCCAGAGCCAAGAGTCGCTTGATTCGGACATCAGCACTGTCAAAGCCTGCACGCGCTAGGTAGTAGTCGGTCACCGCATCGGGAATAATGGGTGGATAAGACTCGAGCTCGTCTAAAAATTCAAGCAGTGTTTTGTCCTTGCGTGTAAAGTTTGACATTTCTGGAATGTCTACAGGCGGTCTAGTGGAATCATAGTCTGGAACCTGACCATTGCTTTGTTTGCCCTTGTTTGTATCAGAACCCAAACTGGTATCGTTGGAAATACCACCGCTAGACTTTTCACTGTTTTCAGTATGTGATAAATTTGGGTCTTTGGACGATTGTTGTGGAGATGTTCTTGTGGCAGTGCCATCTGTGCTAATTGAACCAGTTGGCGCATTTGTGGACGGCGATGATGATTCTTCTGGTTTTGAGTCAACATCTTTCATCTCTGTGTCGTTATCGATAATGTTCATATCGATATCTTCGTCATCAATATCCATTTGATCAGCTGATTTAGAAGGCTCAGAAGATGGTGCTGGTGGGCCCGTAGTAGTTGGTACACTTGATGGTTTTGTAGTTGTAGAGTCGGAGGTGCTAGCTAGTATTGGTGCAGCAGCATCAGAAGACGCAGCCGATGACTCTGGAATGCTATCACTGGTATTAATGGAGATATTTGTGTTGGTATCATTTGTAGCATTAGAGACACTGATGCTATTTACAGCTGGCGTAGCATCGGTGACTTTAGTGTTTTCGTTATTTACAGTTTCAGAGTTGGCGTCAGCCAGGTCACTGGTAGTAGAGGCACCAGTGGTTTCTGGAATGGATGCAGAATTAGATTGATCATTTTCACTTGTTGTCGGGGCGTTTTCTAAAGAGGTTGTAGGCAATTGTGCTTCATTTGTAGTGGATTGAGTCGATATCTTGGTATCTTGAGTAGATAAAGAGTTGGATTGGGCCAAAGCCTGGTCAGCAGCACTAGTAGTAGATGAATTAGAGGCGTTGGATGGCTCATCAGTGGTATTAGCAGCAGTTGTCGTGTTACTATTTGACGTTGAATCAGATTCGGTCATTTTAATAAAGTACACAGACTCTTTTCTATATTTTTCAATTAATGTTTCGGTTTTGTAGTTATAAAAGTGAATGTCAACAACACAATGTGTATCGAAAATGATATTCAAGCTCTCGACAAACGACAGAAATGGATTGGGATCTTGTAATTTCGGTATCTTGTTTAAACGCTCAAGATGAAAGTTGTGTCGAAAATGGTGGTGATGTTGGTTGGAAAAATCAAAAAAAAAAAAAAAAAAAAAATCTAAAAACAAACAAACGCGTGTGTTATGTAATGTTACACGAAAAACACAATCACATGATACATACATACATTTACTCGTGTCATCACATGACATAAATATATTGATCGAGACCCGGTCCAATATTGTGTACGGACCGAACTTACAAAAGCATTGATCAGCCGCAGACACCGGAAAATAGCAGAGTGTTGAGTCTCCCGGCACCGAACAAAGAATATAGCGCCGTCATAATTCCAGCCGTACAAATACAAGTCCGGGTAACTTATATATTCGGTCTTTGATGAAGCCCGATACATACGTCAGACCCGACACGAGCAAACACGTGTTCCGAGTCTGGTGAGCACATGCCCTGGCACCTGAAATTGGCTGGTTCTAGACCTGGTTTTCGACTCGAACCGATTTCAAATCACGAACGGGTTTTGTCGGTGCCGACAACCCCGTCAGCTTTGACATTGTCGGTCATTTTATGTCGAATTCAAGCTTAGTAATGGCAACTTTTGCTTTTCTTTATTCTGGTTTCATTTTTTCGTATTGTTCCAACCTTTTTGCATCATAATTTTGTTGCTAGACGCAGCTCCAAATCTTTATAAATGGCACCGCGTTCCCAGGCTTTTTCCAGGTTACTTTTTCAACCAAATTTTCTTCAATCCACTTCATTATCATCTTTGGCTACTCGTAGACTTGCCGTATTTTCTTCTTTTCTAACATCGTCTGCTTTTTCTACTCATTCTTATACAATGGCTCCAATCTCTCCTAAACACTACGACTATCTCGTCATCGGTGGCGGTTCTGGTGGTGTTGCTTCTGCTCGCCGTGCCGCCAAATTCGGTGCTAAGACTCTTCTCATTGAAGGAAAGGCTCTCGGCGGCACTTGCGTCAACGTTGGCTGCGTTCCTAAAAAGGTTATGTGGTCTGCTTCTTCCATCGCCAAGGCCTTGACTGAGGCAAGAAACTATGGTTTCGAGGACGTTGATCCTTCTTTGGCTACTAAATTCAACTGGTCTGGTTTCAAGGCAAAGCGTGATGCCTATGTCAAGCGTCTCAACGGAATCTACGAACGTAACCTCGAAAAGGAAGGCGTTGAATACCTCTATGGTTGGGCTAAATTCGTCAATAAAAACACCGTTGAGGTCAGTTTGAACGAGGCTGACAAAGACGGTAACAAGGTCAAGCAGTTTACCGCAGACCATATCTTGATTGCTACTGGTGGTGCTCCCAATATTCCTAAAAATATTCCTGGTGCTGATTACGGTATTACTTCAGACGGCTTTTTTAAGCTCGAGAAGCAACCAAAGCGCGTTGCTGTTGTTGGTGCTGGTTACATTGGTGTCGAGCTTGCTGGCATCTTCCATGCCTTGGACTCTGAAACTCATCTCATCATCAGATACGAAACTGTTCTCCGTTCCTTTGACACTGTTATCTCGGAAAATATCACCGAGATCTACGAAAACCATGGTATCAACGTGCATAAGGATATTAAATCTATCAAAAAGGTTGAAAAGCAGTCGGATGGCTCCTTACGTATCCACCTCACCGATACCAAGTCAATTGTCGTTGATTCGCTTATTTGGACTATTGGCCGTCACCCATTGAAGGACGCTTTGAACCTTGATGCCGCTGGAGTTGTTCTTAATGACAATGGTACTATCAAGGTTGACGAATACCAAAACACCTCTACCCCAAATATTTACAGTGTTGGCGACATCATTGGATATGTTGATTTGACTCCAGTTGCTATTGCTGCCGGTCGCAAGCTTTCAATGAGACTTTTTGGTGGAGAAGAGTACAAGACCTTGAAGCAAGACTACACAAACGTTCCAAGCGTCGTTTTCTCCCACCCCGAAAGCGGTTCCATTGGTCTCAGCGAAAAGAGTGCTGCTGAAAAGTACGGCAAGGAAAACCTCAAGATCTACAGCTCTAAATTCACTAGCATGTACTACGCTCCTCTTGACCAGGAACAAAAGTTCCCTACTATCTACAAGTTGGTTTGTGCCGGTCCCGAAGAAAAGGTTGTTGGTCTTCATATTGTTGGTGACAGCTCCAGCGAGATCCTCCAAGGTTTCGGTGTTGCTGTCAAGATGGGAGCAACCAAAAAGGATTTCGACAACTGCGTTGCTATTCACCCAAGTTCTGCTGAGGAACTCGTCACTCTTGTTTAAATATTTTGTATTATATTTACTACCTTATTAATCAAACTTTCTTATCGCTTTTAAACATTTAATGTTGCCAACATTGTCATGTTACATATATAAAATCACGTGGATGGTCACATGATAATTAAAGACCAATCAAATGGTTTGCTTTACAATATTTGCAATTAACACTACAGTTACGGATTTTTTTTTTTTACATTATTTTTTTTCATTCTATTTGATTATATTCAAATATTTCAAAGCCAACCACTTGAACGTCTACAAACATGTCTTCATCTTTAATTAGATCCCTCAGAAACCTTTCCAGGGTCGGCTTCAAAGATTACATTCGCCAGCTCAACCGTATTGGTGACACCAAGTCCGGCACACTTGTTGGCACCGACGACTACGGCAACAAGTATTTAGAGAATGAACAAGAGGACGAAATTCACTGTAAGTAGCTTCAATGCAATGGATGGCCTTTTTTTATTTTTTTTACTGTTTATGCTTTGAAAAATACGTCCCTCAGTACATATTTGAACTTGTCTAATGATTATTAGTGAGAACTCGATGGGTCGAATACAAGGATTACTACGGAAACGTCAGTTCGGTCGAAGCTGGCTGGCACTTTTGGTTAGCATATGGTGTTGATGTCGCTCCTAATGCTACTGCTAAAGAATTCACTACTGTCCGTGCATACCCTCCTCCAGAAACCAGTCTTCATCCTACTGGTACCCCTGGTGCTTATGTTCCATACAACACTGTCAAGCCAAAGGTCCAGAGCTGGACACCTGTTGCTCATTCCAGAGTTTAAAAAGAAGTAAAACACAAAGGAAGTAAAGAGAGCAAAGACAAATACACATAATTTTGAAGCGATTTGGCATTTGATAGGTATCACCACGATCGCTTGCCATTTTATCAATTCTAACTATCTTATACAATGATTGATTGCAGATATTAATAACGTATCAATATGAAAACCAGTATAATACCAAATACAACATGTTGCATTTTAAAATATATTAAAAGAAAAAAAAAAAATAGATTTAAAAAACTTGAAAATTTAATGGTGATGGGTATACTCTATGGAATCATTCAATGATAAATTTATACAAAAAACAAATGAAAAAAAAAAAAAAAAAAAAACGGCAACAACAAACTAAAGCATAACGACATGAAAATTTAATGACTAGTAAAAGATACAAGCAAAATGTCAATTTCGCTTTATTATTTATTTGCCGCTAGCAAAAGTAGCAGCGACAATGAGAGGGAAAACAAGAGTGACATCACCGTAGATTTTGACCTTTTTGGCATCGGCACGAATCTTACCCCAAGACACAGCTTCGTCTGGGCGGGCACCGGCATCAGAACCGTCGAATTCCTGGCCAGTGTTGATGTAGACGGCAAAGTCAGCACCATTGCGCATAAGACAAGCGTTGGCGATGTGGTGCTTGATAATACCACCTCCCAAAATGATCATACCAGCCTTAGGTGCAGACATGGCCATGGCGTTGATGCGACGGATATCAGCAACAATGTCGAGGCGAAGCTGGCGGGGAGAAGCCTTGTAGGTGTGGAAAAAGAGCATATCGCCAATGGAGCCGTCAGTAAGAGCAGGGCAGAAAATAGGGATATCGTTCTTGTAGGCCCAGTACAAGACGGATTCCTCGTCATTGATTTCTTTTCCCAAACGAGCAATCATTTTAGAAGGAGTCCACCAAGCAGGAAGGGTAGGGTCGTTGACATCAGCGCCAGCAGCCAGAGCCTTTTCTGCGGCCTCTTCTTGTTCCTTGAGCATTTGGTCCAAGATCGGAACAATCCATTCCTCAAACTTGACATAGTTGTCGTTAGGAACAAGCAAGTTGCCAATTCTGTTCAATCCCTTTTCACGCAAATCAGCACCAGGTGTGCTGAATTCACCAAGATAGGTCTTAGCAAGGCACTTGATGAGATCTTCCTCAATACCACCTGCAGTGGTAACAATGGCAGAAACCATCTTGTTCTTGACCAAGTACTTGAGGGTAGATCTCAAACCAGAGGAAATCAAGTTGGAGGTATAACCAAGGAAGATGGTACACTTTTGCTTTTCACCGGTTTCAGGGTGAGTGCCCTCCCAAGCACGCATTT
This sequence comes from Magnusiomyces suaveolens, assembly GCA_900642975.1. Lineage (NCBI taxonomy): Eukaryota > Fungi > Ascomycota > Dipodascomycetes > Dipodascales > Dipodascaceae > Magnusiomyces > Magnusiomyces suaveolens. Next base: position 317,686 of record CAAAMA010000004.1, read on the forward strand.
GGTTGATGATATCGCAAGCAGTGCCCAAATTAGTGGCTTGGAAACCCATGTGCGACATACCAGCTACAAGGTCAATTGCAGAAATGGGCTTGTCGGCAGAGTACTTGTCGAAATCAATTCCGGAAACTGGGACAGCATTGTCAATAGCAACGGAAGGCTTGAGCACGGCGTCGGTCGCCAAAGCAGGACCAGTAGCACCGACTTGGGTATTCTCGATTGGGTTTGCAGACATTTTGGGTATTTTGAAGAAAAAACGGTTTTTGGTCAAAAAAAAAAAAAAAAAAAAAAAAATTTGTGAAAATTTCAACTAAAGCCGCACTCGCGTGAAAAGAGAAAGTCCTTGCAGAACAATGATTACATAATAATTTTATTCTTATGTAATAAGAATTACATAATGTGTTACACTTTATCTAACACACAATGTAACACCGTCATCGGGGCACCGGAAATAAAAACACACGTGATATACACGTGAAAAAGCTGGGGTATATACTCGGACTGGCGGCTTCTATGGCGCGTATGAAAAATTCCGTCTCATTGGTCGAGCCATATTTAATACTCGAGTTTCTTCTATTTAGTTTTTTTTTCTTTCTTTTCTTCCTTTAATTTTTTTTTTTTTTTCAATTCTTTCATCCAAAGATTTGTTTATCAATCCTTTTATTTATATTTACACAGAGTAACCATGAGTGAAATCGACAACCTTAAGAAGCTCGTTTCCAGCCTTACTGATAAAGTCGAGGCTCTCGAGTCTAAATTGTTGGAAAAGGCTGGTCTCCAGCCTGCCGTCAACGTCCCCAAGTCCATCCGCATGGTTTTGATTGGTCCCCCCGGTGCTGGTAAGTTCTTTTGATATATTTTTGGAAATATATAGTATTTATTTCCACTGTTGATGAAGTTGAAACGAGAATTCAATCGGTTCAAGGTCAATTTTTGTGGAATTCAACAACACCAAGGCTTGAAATACGCTTGCTATCCAGTTCTATTGTTACCATGATCATCCTTATTGATGTTTTTCTGTTTTGTGTCAATAACGGTGCAAAAAGAAAAAAAAACTTGAAAATCTTCAATGGTTGACAATTTTCTACATCTGGACCACTCTCAAAAACAACAGTATTTAGATAGCAATTGCTTCATATCAAATATTGTTTTTATTTCAATTGATACTCATTTTTCATGTCGAAATAACAATGTCGATTGTGCAAGTTGATTCCACTCAAACATGAAGAAATTTCGATAGGACCATAACTCTATTTGACAAACTTAATAGATTGCTTCCGTTTTATTCCTTGGACAACATTTTTATTTTTATTCCTATTCTAACTTTTCAATAGGTAAGGGTACCCAGGCTCCTAAACTCCAGGAGAAGTTCTGTGCTTGCCACTTGGCTACCGGCGATATGCTTAGATCCCAAGTCGCCCAAAAGACTGACTTGGGTCTTGCTGCTAAGAAGATTATGGACCAGGGCGGTTTGGTTTCTGACGAAATCATGGTTGGAATGATTCAAAATGAACTTGAAAACAACAAGGACTGCAAGAACGGTTTCATTTTGGACGGTTTCCCTCGTACCATTCCCCAGGCCGAGCGTTTGGACTCTATGCTCAAGGAACGCAAGACTCCTCTCCAAAAGGCTGTCGAGCTTAAGATTGACGACGAACTCCTTGTTTCTCGTATCACTGGCCGTTTAGTTCACCCTGGATCTGGCCGCTCTTACCACCGCATTTTCAACCCTCCTAAGGAGTCTATGAAGGACGATATCACCGGCGAGCCCCTTGTCCAGCGCTCTGACGACAACGCCGATGCTCTCAAGAAGAGACTCGTCACTTACCATGCTCAAACAGCTCCTGTTGTTTCTTACTACAAAAAGACCAGCATCTGGTCTGGTGTTGACGCCGCCCAGGACCCCAAGGACGTTTGGAACTCCATCCTCAAGTGCTTCAACGACGCTAAATAAATTCTCGGCTAATTATGTAAATAGGATACATTTATCTACATGTTTATAGTTTTAGAAAAGAATTCTGGTAAATAAATTCACATTGGGTTACAATTTTTAATCAGCGGCAGATATATTTGCCAATTATCCGACGTTTTGATGTTGATAAGTCATCAGCCGGTTTAAGCCGTTTTCATACAACAAAAGAATTCATGTATTAATAAATAAAAGTACAAAAAAAAAAAAAAAAAAAAAAAAAAAAACAAGAAATATAATAAATAAATAAAAATCAATATATTCCATTTCTATTCGATTCTTCCTCGTTTAGCAGCAGGCTCTCCATCGCTGCTTCCATTATTTCCAACACTCGTTATCGCCGAACCCGTAGTGGCTGCGGTCACAGTATTTGCTGTCACTGGCCCAGCCGTGGTGGCTATTGTGCCAACAGCACCCGCAGCATTATTTATCGTTGGTGCCAACGACGACGACGACAGACTTGGAAAGTTGTTTGAAACTAATGACGCCAAGGTAGAGGCAAGCAGCGAAGACGATGATGCCAAATTGGTGTTATCAGTGTGGTTCTCTCCAGGTCCTTCGGATTCCTCGCGTTTTCGCTTGACAGATTCTAAAATTGCAGACAAATCGATTCCTCCAGGAATATTGGGAATCACCGATCCGGTATTATTTCCTTCGCCAGTTACGGGTTGTGCCTTGCTCGCAACACTATTGGTATTGGAATCTTTAGATTGCTCATTTCCGGCGACACCATTACCATTATGGTTATTAGAGTTTTCCCAAGAATTGTTGTTTTTGTTTCTATTTCTGTTGCGCTTGCCTCTCTGCCGTTTCCCGCCAGACCCGCCATTCTCTGGGCCATGTTCATGATGCTCACCAGTCGCACCAGCACTAATCAAAACCTGTTTCAAAAACTCACCACCTTCTCGTTCAGCGTCCGCGTAACAGGTTGCGTGGAAAAACTTGCCATGCACTTTGACTGCATTTTTCCAAACCCATTCCTCAGAGTCGTCGTCAAACACCGGCGTAAACTTTTCGCGGCATATCGGGCACGGTGTCGCAGCAACTGTCTTGTTGGTTGGTAATGTAACATTTTTATTGCGTAGCTCTTGAGCGGAAAGTTTCATCAAGTTGAGCTTGGGCATGTTTATATCATTATTGTTGTTGCTGGAGTCTGCAGCCTTGAGGCTCGACAAAGTTCCACCAATTCCAAAGTTGGGTACAGTTCCAGAGTTGTTTGAATTACTCCGTCCGTTTTTCTTTCTCTTGTTTTTAGAATCTTGACCCTTGGAATGCTCTTGAGAAAATGAAGCGGCTTGGTTAGCAGCAGCACTTTTGAACACCGCGTCCAATTCGCTTTCTTCATGTAGCTGTGTCCAGTCGCGCTCTGAAATGTACCACGAACGCATCTGAGTCCAATTCTCTTCTCTCAACTTTTTGTTGACGCGGAAATGCCAGTCCAAGTGAGCCTCACGGACTCGTCGGCCTTCGGCACTGTCTGGAAAACGTTTACCACACGTGCTGCAGAGTTTAGGCATACTACTATAGAGCAAGCTCACCAGATCAGGCCGTGGTTTGGACAGCGAGGCAGAAGTCAAGTCAACTAACTGTAATGATGCGGTAGCATGGTCGTTTTTTTTAAAAGTAGACGATCCTGGTGGACCAGTGGGTATCGAGCCATATGGTGTGCGGCCATTGTTTCCCTTATTATTTGGTTGACCAGGAACAGAATATGGCTGGGCTTGTGAATGATATGGTGGCATAGAGTATGCTGCAGTTTGCTGAGCGTACCTTGATGTCGATTCATATGGTTTGGGCTGAGCTGGCATCGTAGGGTTTCCCATATTGGCAATTCCTTGCAAGGCAGATATAAGCTGGAGATTGGATCCATTTAAAAATCCGTTATTAGCTTGGGGCTGCTGTGGAATCATCATATTATTGACATTTCCTTGCAAAGAATTTAGAAAATATGGATTAGTTAACAATGTGTTGGCATTTTGAAATTGTCCAGATTGATTTATGGGAAACTGTTGTTGTTGTTGTTGTTGTTGTTGTTGTTGTGGTTGTGGTTGTTGTGGTTGTTGTTTACCCATAGCTACAATCTGTTGTAATTGTTGTAATTGTTCTGGTGTAAGATTCAATCCACCATTATTTGGCGACGGCATGTTTTGATTCGAGTCTCGATGCTTCTTGTTTCGCTTTTTATTGTTACTTGCAGGAGATAATGATGCCGGGCCTGTAGGTATACTTTTGGAAACAGGGCCAGCTAATTTAGCAAACGCAGCGGCAGGTGATTTCTCAGGCATTTTGCCTTTTTGGAGAGCAGCGTAAGCGTTTTCTTTATCCGGCTTGAGTCTACTTAATTCTTCGTTTGTGAAAGTGGTCAACTGTTGCTGGATGACCTGTAAAACCTCTGTTGTGAATGTTTTGTTTTTTAATTCACTCTTGAGTTTATTCAAAATGTCTAATTGCTTATCAGCATTAACATCAGATGGATTAGATTCCTTTCTTAAACGGGTCAAGTTTAAAAGCTTTTCAACCTGAACCAATAAATCTGTTTGGCTCAAAGGTCCTTTTGTAGTGAATATACGAGCTTGATCTCTAAGGGTATCAAAGGAAGAAGCAGGAGCAGATGGCACTGTGAGAGACTTTTGTGGCACGTTTACAGGTGGAGTCTGTTGGCGTTTTTGTTTTGCAGTAACCTGAGACAAAAAGCCATCGATTTTTTTCATCGGAACACTATCAAACAACTGGCCACCAGTAGAAGTAGGCTTTTTCCACGACATGAAAAGCTCTGTCATACGATGGCGGGTAGGATCAGACACCAAAGTATAGGCATCTGCAAAAGTTTTAAATAGATTTAAACCAAAATAAATGGTGTAGGGTTTGCCTACAGTCTTTGAAATCGAGTCCAAAAGATAAAGGCCGTAAAGTTTATGTTGAGGAGGACACTTGAAGAAACGAATATGAAAAGTCAGTAATTAAGTAGCAGTATTTATATTTAAAAATACGACACATACCTTTGCAATATGCTCTTCTATTGTTTTGGAGATGATTTTGGCAGCATGTATATTTTCCTGAGCAATAACAGTCAAGTTGTCAATGATAAGACCAAAGTTATCTGTTAGATCTGCCAGAGAAGTAACATAGCCTTGACGGATATCTTCAAGCTCTTCTTGCGACATGATGCGTATTTCTTGAGATGGACTTATTGTGATTCAGAACCGAAAACAGAGAGTTTAGTAATAACAATAATAATAATAACTATAATGTCGATATTCAAGATTTGAATAACAACAATGAATGAGAATAATAGAAAAAAGTACGAAAGAAATGGGTTTAATGGAAATACCGATAATGATAATTTAAATGATGAGTAGGACAAATCACAATAACCCTTCAAATAATGGCCCGGAACTAGTATTTACTGTTTGAATTCTTCGCCAACAGTAGATGGAACAGACAATAGAATCGAAAACTATAATTCAATTGACTGAAAACCAACCTTGTTTTATAACTATAATATTCAATCCTTTTTTTCTTCCTTGTTTTATTGGTATATGAGAATCCCAAAAGAACAACAACATCCAAATGATACAATAAAAACAGTAATAAAATGGATGATCAGCAAGATAAACACACGAAATAAACAAAAAACAAAAGAAACCAAGGGTTTGATGCTTTATTTCACGTAAAAATGCAGTTCCAGAGAGAAATTACAGTCAAAATAACAGAAAAGTGCTGATTTGAACAGTTTGTAAACGTTTAGAATGAAGGAAAAAGGAAAAAAAAGAAGAGAAATGGTTTGTTGGCGCTTTTTAATCAAATATAATGCTTAGTAAATGATGACAGATCCATGAAATCATGTAATATATTACACGTGATATGATCAAGTTTGCTTTTTTGTGCTTTTTTTAATTTTTTTCTTTTTATTTATTTTAATTTTTTTTCAATTCGGTTGTTTTTACTAAAATAATCACTGGTTTCACTCAAAATGGTATGTTTTTTCAATTGTTTTTTCGTATTTCAATTGACCGACAGGCATTGATTGTTTATGAAGGAAAAACACTGATTTCCTCAACGGGTTTGTCTTTTTCCTGTTGTTACTGGTGTTCATACTAACTTGTAATCATTACTCATGCAATATCTTTGTAGTCTTCGGCTTCTACTATTCCTCCAATTGAAGAATCTGGTCTTCCCAGTGGCTGGGAAATTCGCCAATCTAGATCTCGTAATATGCCATATTATCATAATCCTAGTACTGGCGAGTCTGTCTGGGAACCACCTTCTGGTACCGATAGCGATAAGTTAAAGGTCTACATGGGCCAATACTTTTCCCAAACCGCAGCTGCTTCTTCGGCACCTAGCGATCAGGGTGAAGGTGAAAAGATCCGTGCCAGCCATCTCTTGATCAAGCACAAAGACAGTAGACGTCCTTCTTCTTGGAAAGAAGCAGAAATTACTCGTACTAAGGAAGAAGCCACGTCAATTCTTCTCGGCCACGAAGCACGAATTCGTGCTGGTGCAGTTAGTTTGGCCGAGCTTGCAGTCAACGAATCCGACTGCTCTAGCGCCCGAAAAGGTGGTGATTTGGGATTTTTTGGTCGCGGCCAAATGCAGAAACCTTTCGAGGATGCCGCCTTTGCTTTGAAACCTGGTGAGGTCAGCCGTGTTGTTGAAACTGACAGCGGTTTCCATCTGATTGAACGTACTGCCTAAACCGACCAAAGTATGAAAAAAAACATTCATATTGTTTTTTCGTAATTATCAAGTGTTTTTAGTTTGGTACCTTTGTTTCTAACAGTCACCTACTTTAATTATCGTGTTTATTTTATTCTTTACTGAACCTGTCAAAATTCACTCTTATTAACTCACCAATTATTTTCTTCTAAACTTTAAAGCTCCAACCATATCATAAAAATCACATGACACACTTTATTTATTTGTCTCAATTATGTTTAATGTATTTTGACAAATGTAAATTTTTTTTTTTTTTTTTTTTTTTTTTCATTTGATACTGTCGGTACCGAATTGAAAATATTCAGACATTTCACATATATATAAATATAAATATATATATTTTCCACTATGATTCGTACATTTACTCGAAAGCCTTTTTCTATTTCAAACTCCTCTCTTGTTCGTTGTAGCAAGCTTTTGCCAGCTGTAACAGATCAAAAGGCCAGTTTTTCAACTTCCAAAGTCAGCCAGCAAGAGTCTTTTAAATCGTCGTCAAAGTCCTCTTCTTCCTCTTCAAAGACAATTTTGTACTCTTCGTTGGCTGCTTTAACTGCCTCAGCTGCTACATACTACTTCATTAAGCCACCTCAAGAAACGCGATCCGTCGTGACTGAATGGACCGCTACTCAATATGGTACCCACGCCGACTTTGTCAAAGCCCTTCCAGAACTTCGAGCTGCTCTTGACAACGACCGCATCTCTATCGAACCTGAAGATCTCAAACGCCATGGATACAGCGAATGGGCTACTACCAATATTGAAACCACACCCATCGTCATTGCATACCCACAAAGCACCGAGGAGGTTTCCGAAATCGCCAAAATCTGCACCAAATATCGGCTCCCGATTATCGGCTATTCCGGTGGATCCTCTTTAGAAGGAAATTTTAGTGCTCCTCACGGCGGAGTCTGTGTAGACTTTATCAATATGGGAAAAATCCTGGAAGTCCGTCCTGACGATCTCGACGTTACCGTTCAACCCGGCGTTGGTTGGGTCGATCTCAACGAAATTTTGGCAAAGGACGAAAAATCCAGAGGACTGTTTTTCCCGGTTGATCCCGGCCCATCGAGTAAGATTGGTGGTATGGTTGCAACATCATGCTCCGGTACTCAGGCTGTCAGTTATGGTCCCATGCGTAACCACATTATTAGTATGACTGTCGTGCTTGCTGACGGCACCGTCATTAAAACCCGTGGAGAAGGCCATCCCCGTAAATCATCAGCCGGTTATAACCTCAACCATCTTTTTTGCGGTTCCGAAGGAACTTTGGGCTTGATCACAGAAATCACTTTAAGGCTTGCCATTGTACCCGAAAAAATCACTGTTGCGTGTTGCCCATTTTCTACTGTCCGAGATGCCACTGCTGCTTCATCGGATATTGTCCGTGCCGGAATCCCAATTCACTGCGTCGAATTGATGGACCCCAACCAAATGTATCAGATCAACACCATGAAGTACACCCCTGATAGACACTGGACTGAAAAACCTACTCTTTTGCTCAAGTTTTCTGGTAGCGAACTATCTGTAAAGGAACAAATTGAACGCGCCAGCAAGATTTGCAAAATGCATGGAAGTGCTTCAGTTGGTAAATTTGAATTTGCAAAAGACGATGCTGAGGGAGTGAAGCTGTGGTCAGCTCGCAAAGAAGCTCTCTGGTCCGCTTTGGCGTTGGGCCCAGAAAATGCCAAACACTTTGCGACAGACGTCTGTGTTCCTATTTCCAAGCTTGCTAGTCTTGTTGAAGATGTCCAAAAGGACTTTGAAGGCTCTATTTTTTCAAGCAGCACGCTGGGTCATGTAGGCGATGGCAATATCCATGCCAGTATTGTTTACAATGGAGCCAAACCTTCTGATTACGAAGAAGCCAAAAAGATCTCGCACAATATTGTTTACAGAGGTCTTGCAATGGGAGGCACATGTACCGGTGAGCACGGTATTGGCTTGGGCAAAATGGACTATCTTGTGGATGAGTTGGGCCCTGAGACAATCGGTGTTATGCATACCATTAAGCAAGCCCTTGATCCTTTGAATTTGTTAAATCCTGGAAAAATTTTTACTCCAGAGTCAATTGCTAAAGGTTATGCTAAAAAGGAAAATGGCACCTTTGGATTTGACCATTATAAGCTCTACACATTTGAAAAAGGCCGTCCTGGATATTTCAAAGAAGATCAAGGTAAAAAGCAAGAGTAAAAAAAATGGAAAATTTAAATTTGAAACTAAGCATACTAGATTAAAACTATTGAACAAATGTAAATGCCTTTACCACCGAAAATAAAACAGTGTTTTTCCCTGTCAAAGATTCAAACAGAAACACAAGCTAAATTGAATGTGATGAAAAATGAGAACAGGTTGTAATCACACATACACAGAGTTGATTTATTCCAAGCTTGTCAAAGCATTGGTTGGTTTCATTGGTCCTTTCTAGACTTTACAAACTTTACTATTTCCAGTTTAATAGACCAATGATTGTTCAACTTCTTGGTGATTTTCGAGACTCTGGAGTTTGTCAACATATATATCACAAGTCACTTTCTTATTTTCAGATTCCATTTTTTCTTCGCTATCGTTACTCTTTTCCTTTTCCAACTCTTGCGGTTGATCATCAAGTGCGAGTGCCGTCCCTGGTTTTTCAGTATCATTCTTTTTTGATTCATCGACTTTGAAACTATTCTCGACCTCTTTATTTTCGTTTGGTTTGCGTGAATTATCATTGACACTTTCCGAAGCAAGGCTTTTATCAATTTGTTTCTCCATTGACGGCTCTTTGCAAATATTTTCTGTTGTATCTGTCGTTTCTACAACAAATAACGGCAGGTTTTCAACTGAGGTTGTATCAACCATAGTATTGTTTTCGTCAGTTTTTCCATTTGGTACATTATTGGGGAGCTCGGTGTCATTGTCTTCTTGTGCAGTGTCGATTCCATTCAATTTAGGCAGCCTGCTGTCCTGTGTGGTCTTTGGTACTTTTGAACCTAGTGTTTGACTTCCAGCCAAGTTGGTTTTATCTAATGTTTCGGCAGCTGGAGTCCCACCTAAACTGTCATCCGGAGAAGTTTCAAATTCTTTTATATCAGATTTTGTTAATTCTGTTTCATTAGAATCATCAGTCAATTCTTCTCGAGCAGGGGAATCTGTACCTGAGTTTGCTTTGTCAATGTCAGTATCTCGACCTTCTTTTTCAGTCTTTATTTGAAGAGGTTTCTCGTCATTAATCTGGGTAGAGCACAAAACTCTGGAAGGATTTTGTGTTTCTTGCCCTTGACTTTTGGGGCGGGTTACCTTCTTTTTAGGAGATATAGGAAGTGCAGTACTGGAAGAAGGTAGTTGAAACAATGCACTCGAAGGGGTGATGTGCACCCAGTTTTTCTTAGCAGCCAAAACAGCAGCAGATGACGTCCCATTGGAAGAAGGTTTCAACACACGAGAAGGATTATTGGTAGTAGGGCTTGAAATTGGAGAAGAATCGGACAGCGGCGAGTTGCTGTTTGGATTAGTCCGAAGTGAAAGTTTGATTTTTGGAGCATTGGAGTTTGATGTAAAGGGTATAGGAGGAGGCGGAGCTTTTGCAGTTCCTTTTGTACTGTTTTTTGGAGGCAAAAGTACATAATTGTAGGCCGGAGACAAACCTGAGTGTATAAACGAATTTGTAGCATTCCTGAATTGGAGATCAGCCGAAGATGTTTTAGCATGGCCTTTTTGAAAGGCCGCTTGTGGTTTACTAGAATTTGACAACGATCTTTTTAAGCCTGACTTGCCTAAAGACTGCTGTTTGCTAAGTTGTAAATTTGTATTCATGAGGAAGTTTGCAGTTTGATTTGCTGGTGCGACCAGTTTACCTTTAACAAAAGCACGCTGTTGAGAAGGATGCTTATTTGATGACCCTTTGAATATTTGCATAGGTGACGAAATGACGGATTCCCTTTCAAGAATAGTATCGTAAAACACTGAGGATTGAAACTTGCCAATTGGCTGTGAAGGATGTGATCTAAGTGTTGGGATATGGACAACTGGTTTCTTGGGAGGACTTCCAGGCTCTAGCTTTTCAGCCTCTACTCTATAATTTATACCTGGAAATTTGGTATCCTTGGTGGGTTTGGCCAAAGATGATGATTCACAAACATCTTTAATTGGTTCAGTATAAGAATCCAAAGAAATCATTCCCATTGAACTAGCCAATTTGGTTTCAGAAAGCTGTTTTCCAAATGATTTGATTTCAATCGTTTCTGAAAATCTAACTTTTCTTTTTTCTTTACTAGTCGGAGAATTACCAACATATAGATCTTTTTCTTCTTCAAGAGAACTATTATCAGTGTTATCGGTAGCATCACTCGATGAATCAAGACCCGCGGTTTCAGCAACTTTAGACATTGCAATATCTTCTTGGATAGGGCCAAAATATTCAACAGATGTAGATGCTTTTTCTGTTTGAATTTCCTTTTTGGGTTTATTCTTCTCCTCACAGTTTTTTGAGCTAGCAATATTTTCTAGACCGTTATTATGACCCAATCCTTTCATTCTGTCAGCATGATTTTGTTCCTTGCCAACAACATCTTTATTAGAGTCATGTTTTAAAGCTTCAGAACTTAAGTCATAAATTTCTTTAGAACCATACAGGATATCTTGAAAAGGTTGACTGTCACTAGACTCCAAATTATTACAATTTGAACAGTCCAGGTCGAATTTTTGCGGAGAATCTTGTTTGGGATCAAAGTGTGCAGCACTATTACTATTTGGGAGATGCGGCTTATTTAAGCTTTCCAAATATTTTAAAGATTTTGCAGACCCAGGGGTATTCATTTCCAGCTTATCAACGGCAACATTACCAAGTTCAGGCAATTCTGAATGTTTCTTTATTTGTTGAAAGTCAGTTGATTCCTTGCGTTCATTGTCACTTTGGTCATTATTTGGAATTGGTAAAACTGGGCCATTCACATCTGTTTGAGTATTTTCAATGGTAAAGGGGTTAGGGTAGTGCAATACGAATTGCTCAAGTTTATCAAGAGCTAGTTTTGTCGAAAACTCACCATTGCGAGTATGATTTAATAGCCGACTGAGATTTTCAAAAACTTGGCCTATTTGATTTTCGGAATCAGGAATAGATTTGAGGGATATAGGAGGTTGCAGTTCATGGGCTGGATACAAGGGAAGTTACGATAAGCCAGTTAGTCATCAGTATGGAAGTACCATAAAATACACCAAATTGGAGAGCATTCTATGGGCTCTAGAAGAACCAATTGAAAAAAAAAAAAAAAATCAAAAAAGTAAGAATGATAAGGAAATAAGTGCGATGAATACTCACAAGTAACCATTATATCACCTTTCAGTTCTTCATCTGATAAGGTACTGCTTGTTGTAAAAGCTGCACCATTTCTTGGTTTTGGGAAACGAAGTCTGTCTGGTTCGGCTTGCCGAGATATTTTTTTCTCATTAGGGCAAATCTTCACGGTGTTTTCCAATGGATCAAAAACATCATTACCTAGTAAACACGAATTGTCTGACGATTCGTCATTAGCTAATATTTGTTCAATATCAGTAATAACTTGTTTGAAAGAATCTAGCTTTTTGTCACATTGAACAATGTATTTAGACCTAACGAGAATCATTCGATCAATTGTTTCTAATGCTTGTTTTGGCGGGTAGTGCACATAGTATCCGTCACCCATAAAAACGGCAACATCATTGGCTTTGGGTTGAGTCGCCAGGTCGGAAACACTTTTGCGGGCTTCTAATAGCTCTTGTTTTCGAGAACGGGTGTATTGACGATTTCTTTCAATACTGATTACAGTATTTTTCATGAAAGACACCAGCAATTCTGAATCATTTTGGGAAAAAGCCGTCATTTTATTAATATTTCAAAAAGTATTGCAAACAAAAGAAGAATTGAAAAGTTTCCATCTTTTAATTTTTTTTTAATTAAGACCAATACCAAGATGTCATATTATCATCCCTAACCCTGATTTGAACATTTGGTTTTCAAAGTGAATTTATTGCATCCAAAGCAAACGGTTTTACAACTACAACATCATTACCTGCACCAAACATCACCAGTTGATAATAAAAAATGGCTCCTACTCCACTCAGAATAAAAATCAACGCTCTTGCCCGTTTGTTAAAGGAAGAAGGTCTTTATAAACAAGAGGCCAAAGAACAAGAGCAGCATATCGAAAAGTTGAAAGCTTCTGGTGCAGACGAGTATGAAATTAAGAAACAGGTAATGAAATTCTTTACTTTGATTTTTTTTTAAAAACAGCCGAAAGGAAAGAAAATAAAATACATAAAGATCAATATTAACATAATATATTCATGCAACACAGATTGAGGTTCTTGGTGATACTACTAAAATGATTCCTGAAATTAGACTAAAGATCGAATCAACTTTGGAAAGTCTCAAGGCTACTGGCGTATGTATTTTAACCATGTTTTTCATTAAAATTTGTTTGATTTGATCCAATTCTAACCCTTGAATTCAGAAATCTGATAATGAAGAAGATAATAAAGCCGCTCAGCAAAAGATTGAAGAGGTTGAGGCTTTTCTTAAAGCTGATAGCTAAATTTTAATACTAATCACCATTTGCAATAAAAAGTTAAATAAAATATAATATACCTCATTTTCGGAACACTAAAGTCGGAAACACAATTACTTAATTCTCATTTGGTTTTATTATTCATGTTTAATGATTCTTTTTTCCTTCCTTTTCTTGTATTTGTAATAGTTTCCTCCTTTCTGAAAGCTTTGAATTAAATCCAAGCATTCCCTTTCTACACAAACTGCATCTTTAATGAGGTGACTATTTTCCAGTCTGGAAACTGCTTCATATAAAAATACCAAAGGAGAAAATACCAAAAGAAAAGTAGCTTGCTATTTGTCATATTCATAGATTGAATGGTTGCATTATTATACTTGGTTTTACAGTTTACAAATGATACCGCAAGGTTGGGATGCTTCTTTCCTGATTTTTTTTTCCTCTTCAAATTTGGCATGATCAATTGAGCATTCTAACTCAAGGGTATCCATTTAGAAATAAATGCAAAACATAATGATCCATACCTTGGTAAACACGTTAACAATGTCCAAAGTCGTTACAGGTGGAAAATGTGTCAATAATGACCCAAGTCGTTACAAATGGAAAATATGGGACTGAATGACTTCAAGATCAACGTGAAAAATTAAACATGTACGAAATGTACAATAACATCAGAAATGTTACAGAAATCCGTTACAGATTATTAAAAAATGCCAAACATTTCAATACTAAAACTCATACACCAAGCTAAACTAAGTGTAACATGTCCAACTTGACTAATGTAGTTCAAAAAAGACAATTGATTCGATTTCTTTAGTAGCAAGGACCAGTCCGATTTGGTACGCAAATGATTAAACTTGAGCAACGTAAAACTGTAGCTTTGCATTACTTCAAACTTTGCAAAGTATTGGGTATTCAAACGAACATGGGAGTGAAACATGAGTATCTGTAAAATCAAGGATAAAGTTTGAGATTTAGCTGCTGATTCCTAACATGAAAAATCAAGAACTTTAAGCTGAAGGCAAAATAATTCTCAAATACTTCTAAAAGTGAGTTTGTGCATGATGAATTGAATTGAATCCATTTTCTCAACTTCAAATACCGTTTGACTTCTCGACCACCAACGCAACTGTTGCAATAGCATAAAAATCATGCAATTTGGAAGGTATCATACCAAAAAAGTTCACATTCTTTGGCCAAATCAATTCACACAATACTTTGTAACTAGCCAAATAATTTCAAGTTGAAGCTAATCTATTTTCATCAGTTTTGAATGGTTTTGTTGAATTTTTTTTTTTCAAACCATGCTTCAATCAACATACAAAAAGGACCACAAAATACCAAACTCAGTATTTCTGAGCATGGTTTAACGCCACCTCTACTTGTAACATTTTTGTTCTGTGGTCAACATCTTTATCATATTTACAAACAATTTAATATCAGTTTCCATCAATTATTGTCTACCTCATAGTTACCCAATCGATATAGTTTCCAACCGAGGTGGTAAAAATCTTTATTTTTCACGTTAAAAACCATTACTTTCGTATCTACGCGCGATTCATTACTTTCACCCAATTGATTTCTGGAAATACCCAAAGTTTGCCACACAATCCATTGCTACATAATCCACTTTAATTTCAAACATGTCTACTGTTTTAGATACTCCTCATGGCCTTTCCAAAAAGAATGTCACGGTTGCGCCGTTAGTTCTTCTTTCAGTTGTCGATCATTACGACAGAAGTGTTAAGGATACCAAGAAGCGAGCTCTTGGTGTTATCTTGGGTGACAACAAAGGATCTACCGTTAAGGTAACCAATAGTTTTGCCGTTCCTTTCGAAGAAGATGAGAAAAAATCTGGTGTTTGGTTTTTGGATCACAACTTTGTTGAAGCTATGGGCGATATGTTCAAAAAGGTCAATGCAAAAGAAAAACTGATTGGATGGTACCATACCGGTCCCAAGCTTAGATCGTCTGATCTTGAAATCAATGAGCTTTTCAAAAAGTACACACCCAACCCTCTTCTTTTAATTGTGGATGTCCAGCCCAAACCAGTCGGTATTCCCACTGATGCATACATTGCTGTCGAAGATATCAAGGAAGATGGTACTTCCACTGAAAGAACATTTGTACATATTCCTTCATCTATAGAAGCAGAAGAAGCAGAAGAGATTGGTGTCGAACACCTTTTGCGAGATGTTAGAGATGCTGCTGCTGGATCTTTGTCTATTCGTATTACCAACTTATTGCAGTCGTTAAAAGGTCTCCACCAACACATCCGTGATATTGCTGCTTATCTTTTAAGAGTAGTCAATGGCGAACTTCCTGTCAATCATGTCATCTTAGGTAAGCTTCAGGATGTTTTCAACTTACTTCCTAATCTTTCGACACCGGGTGCACCCCTGTCTTCTGCTGTTACCGGAATTTCCACATCTGATGGATCTGCAGAACCTCCTAATGCTCTCAGTAAGGCTTTCACCATCAAGACTAATGACGATATGATGATTTTCTATTTGAGCAGTCTTGTACGTGCAATCATTGCGTTCCATGACTTAATTGAGAACAAAATAGAAAACAGAAAGAGTTTAGCAGTTGGAGAAAAGAAGATTGAAGACGAAAAGAAGGGTGATGAAGAGAAGAAAGACGAAGCAAAGGGAAAGGAAGGCTCAGAAAAGGAAAAATCTAGCAAATGAATTTAAGAGTTTGTACTTGCAAAAGTTTGGTTAAGCATCCAAATTTATCTTGTAATAATATTTATGTTTAGAATTAATGGAAATTATTTTTTTTTTTCATTCTTTAGTCAGAAATTTCAAGCCTAGTTTATCGCAACGAGTCTACATTCAAGTCTTGATCTGAGTTTATTTTGTGTCCAAGTAAGTGGTGCAAATATTAGAGTTAAGGTTGTTTGACTCAGAACGTTAGTTTGACGTTGACAATCACAATATCATATTTTGTTTTAATATTGATTGTATTCATCGACCATCAATGAAATCGCATCTTTAATATTTATATCGTTTCATTCTCACTGTTGACTTTTTTTTTAATTTATTTTTTCATAATTTTAACCTACAGTTCTTTCAAGTTTCAATTTTATTCTATCCTCAATTCTTTCCAATAATAACTATACAAACAAACCAAATACACAATGTGGTGGTTTTGGAGACGTTGGGCAAGGTCTTGCTCGAGAAATAATAATTCTCTCAAGTATAACAGGATGTATCGACATTGTCGATCTCGTCACCGTCATATGAAAACTGAATACTATCTGCATCAATATCCTGAAGCATCTGAGTATCTGTCTATGGAAATCTACAAGAAGCAGAGAAAGCGACTTCTTAGGCGTTACTTCCGCATGTTTTCTCACTCCAAGCGTCCATGGTTTCAGCACAATTCTGGATTCGCTAAGCAAGACTGCCGATATGGCAACTCGGTGAGCTTTAACGAAAATACTGATGCAGCAAAACCAAATGCCAGCTGGTTTGATTGGAACAATGAAGCTATTAAGCAAAAATTGGAAACATACTTTGACAAAAAAACACTTGATCAATGGTTTAATGAGCACAGATACACAACTTTCGAAATGAAACCTACTCAACAGTCTTGTGCCAAATCAGCAACTACAACTGACAAATCAGGCAAAAAATCCAAGAGTGAAGCAAGTGCAACTGTCGAATTCAACAACAGTGATAATTCCAGATACACTGAAAATAACGGAAAGCTTGATCTTGATGACGATTATGATATCGATTTTATCACACTACGTAAAAAACCCAAGAAAAACACAGCCAGTAGCACTGACATTAAGAATAGCAAAATGTCAGAGACTACTGGAAATGATTCCAAAGAATCATCAGAGACATTTCAACAAAACAAATCAAATGCCTCTAGGTCTGATATCGAGAATCCGCTTTCTAATACTACTGCAGACACTTTAGCTTCGCGCGACAATAAAGTATCTGTTGACAAACAAAAGAGAGAGGCAATTATTGACGAAGAAAAATACCACAACGAGGAGTTAAACAACATCAAATCTCATGATGCCCACAAACGTTTAAAAAATAGTGTTGAAACAGAAGACACTTGTGTTGACAAAGATCAATTCGGTTTCCGAAAATCTGAAAAAAAAGTTGACTCATACAAGAATCTTGAACCAACTTTCAACGAAACGAATTCAAAGTCTAGGAAGAATCAGTCAGAGTCCATGTCTTCGACTCTAATGTCAGATTTTACAAGAAAGGAAAATAATGCAACCAATTCCATTAATGGTGAGCCATTGTATAGTAAGACTATCTACAACTCTGATTTCGTTGTTGGTCAAGTCCTTGACAATGATATTTTTCAAAACACCAAAAACTCTGTTCGAGAACAAGATTCCAAGAGCAACAAGGAATCTACTTTCTCTGGATTGAAGAAGAAATCGGATTCCTGCAAGAAATACGAATCTGTGATAGCTGACAGAAATATTTCCTCTCCTATTCAAACTTGGAAAGATATTAGCACAGAGTACACAATTTTAACGCCTACTCAGAAAACAATTTACACGCTCACTCCTCCGTTTAACCAAGATACTGTTGTCCAAGACCTTATCACCACACTTTCCAACCTGGAAAGCCCTGAAAAGTATATTAAAGCTATCAAAAAATTGGAGAGTCAAGGATGGTCAATTGTTGGAGGTTCAAAAACTGGAAATCTTGTTGTTTTTGAAAGAAAACTTAATGGCAAGAAAAAGCGCTTAACGTATTTATTCAAAGTTACTTTAGGGGCAACAGGAGCTGTGGTGATTGTGTTTTTGGGCCTTCTTGCTACTGTTCAGGTCCCAGATACCACAATCCACAAGCAACGAAAGGAATGAAGTAATTTGATCAACCTTTGATATCCAGTTACTGTTATTTCAAATAATTTCAATGTTTTTTTGTTCCAAGATACGTAAAAGAAGGCTTTACGTTTTTATGTACATAGGATTTAGTTTCTCAAATTGTTAACTGGTATTTACAATAAAGATAAAAACATTCAGAAACTGTGAATACAATAAAACCATACTATAAATCATATTAAAAAGGGAAAATAATTTCAAAAAGCCACAGGTTATGAAAAATCAACTTTGAAGGTTTCTTTCGTCTTTTGATACTTGTGATAATGGTAAATTTCCAAAACGGTACATGCTGACTAATTTATGAAAATTACCCGGCCACATATTCAGAATAATTCACGTGACAATCATTTACCAATTCTTTGTCCATCAAAACTACAGACCAAACTCTAGGATTGTGTTTTTCTTTATTATTTATACAACGCGTCATTACCTATTTCCACCAATATACCGGCGACAACTAGGTTGAAGATGGTAACTTTTGACTGTAATCTGTAAAAAGTTTTAAAAAAGTTTTGTAACGCGTCATTTAATACCAAGGAATGTGCAAGTTTTTTTTTCATACATTTAAAAGCCGATTTCCAACACTTTAACTTTACATTTTATTTGTCCAACCTTTAAATCACCAAGTTCAATTGATAAAGTGACGATTCGCACACATTCAATTTAAATAAATTTAACTCAACATGCCACTCCGTGAACCCTATAAGGGCAAACAGTTAGCATCTGACTTACGATCACGGATCCAAAATATCACTCGTTATGATCCAGAACATGTTTCAAGTGACAGCGAAAGCGATGAAAACTTTGCTTACTCGCAACCCCCTGTGAATTCAGCTCTATACGGAGTCAACAAACCTTCATACACAAATGGCCTTTTTAGCCAGCACTATTACCCAAGTCGCAATGGCAATACAGCCGAGGTTTCTAGCGGCCCTGAACTTTACACTCGATCATTCAGCTCTTCCATGCCAAGGCCGAATATGTATAATCAACAGCAAAGGTACTATCGAAGTAACACGAATGAAAAGCGGTTTAGTGTAACATTTGATACCACTCCAAATGGCAAAAACATGAATGTTAGTAATATCCCTTCATACCCAACGCAAAGAGCTAGTACAGTGACCTCACGAAGTTCTAACGGATCCCAATCCTATGCCTCTGTCCCGGAAATACAAAACATTGATCGTTCTTATGTAGAATCTGGCATTTTGAGAAATAGTGATGTTGAAATTCTTTCAATAATTGCAGGAATGGCCGATGAACAAGCGCAACAGGCAAACCGTTCTGGAGATTCTTCTTTACCTGACGACTATCAATTCACATATCTCTACGGAGCTTTCGAGGCATTTACAAATGCCAACAATTTATCTCCGGATACATACCCAGCATATTATACCTTATTCAACGCATTAGTAAACTTATCCAAGTACAAGAACACTCCCTACTCAGACTCACCCGATCAACAGCCAGAACCGCTGAGGACTTGGAAGGAATGCGTGGAAGTATTTTCAAAAACATATAGCGCTGCAGAACTCAAACGGAACAAATACATCCAACTACGCGAAAAGCTTAGAACTTTTGATGATGCTACACGTGAGAGATTTCTTGCCTTGTGGTACGACGCATATATCACTTGTAATCAAGAAACTACTCATCTCAATCATCTTGCTGACGCATTTGCTAACGTCACTTTTACCAATTCTGTTGCGTTTCTACTCCGTAGATGGGTTTTAAAACAAAATAACATCAAAAGAATGGAACACAGAGCAATACACATCGATACTGCAATCACCAAGTCTAAAGCGTTTGGCGTATGGCAGGATAAAGTTGAAAAGTGCAATGAAGATGAATTCATGGCGGACGGAATATTTGCTCAACGTTATCTACGAAAATGGGCAGCACATTGTCGGCAAATCAAACAGTCAAATGCTAAAGCTGATAACATATGTCGCAAAAATATTATCAGGAATACATTCAATGGCTGGCACCAAAAAAATATAGAATCGATTGTCTCCGACCAGTACAACGGCAGACTCTGTTTGAATATTTTCGATACTTGGGTCGACAAAACTGCAAACATTGTTAATTCTAAAAACATTGCCGAAGAATGGGATGAGTCTAATATGATGGCTTCAATACTACAAATTTGGACATCAAAATATGAATCAATCCAACAACTGAATGAAACTGCTGACGACATTCGTGACGAATCTTTAGTTCGAACAACACTGTTGAATTGGAACAGAAAGCTTCGAGATAACATCACCATTGAAGAGCTGGAAACCGAATGGAATAACCGGCTTGTGGCTAGAATTTTTTCGGAATGGAAAATTCGTAATTTGCAAATTCGAGAGGCCCGGCGATTTCGAGACTTTATTTGCGCATACCGAGCGTTTAAAAGTTGGCGGCTTGCTGCTCAATGTAAGCAAGTTATGAGATCACACAATTTCACTTTAATAAGCAATACATTCAGAACATGGCGTCTTGCAGAACGCGAAAAGGTTCTTTCTAGGTCCATCAATGGGAAAATACTATCCAATGTTTTTTCCTTCATGCAAGAACAAGTCGAAATTCGCAATGAAGAACGCGAAGAAAAGCTGGATGAATTTACGCAAAGAGTGGATTTGAAAATACAAAAGCAGTGTCTAGCAGTTTGGAGACATAACGCCAAACAATCAGAGGCTAACCAAGAAATCGCAGACGACTTTTTTGCATATTCAACTCGTGATATTGCTGCGAAAGCACTTCTTACTTGGTATGTAAAGATGCACCGTCAACTTAGTCGTGAAAACCAAGCTACCGAAATGTATGAAACCAATTTGGGGGAGCGGGTAATGATGAAATGGAAACTGAGTGTTGTTTCGGCACGTCGACAAAAACGAGACGATTTACTCCAACAGTTTCTGGCTAAGAAAGATATGCTTCTCAAACAGCGAACTTTAGAAACCCTTTTTGCAAAGTTCGACGCCGCTATGCTCTTGGAACGAAAAGCAGATATTATTGAAGGGTCGAAAAACCGTTTGGCTGCAAAAAGAATTTTTGATGTATGGACTGATAAGCTTATTTCTATAGATGCTGCTCGAGGCGTTGCAGAAACGCTTTTCCGTGATAACCAATTGCATCAAATATTTGTCGACTGGCAAGCACGCCTACATCGCGTTTTATCGTTACAGCAACAAGCCAAGGAGCTGGTTGAAGGGTACGATAATGCTGTTTTAGAAAACACTCTAAGGGTATGGAGGATCCGTATGTTTAAACTAAAGACCAGATACAATGCCGCAAAAGAGTTCTCTGAGCGTGGAGACCGCCGAAGAGCACGAATGGCATTGAAGATTTGGCGCGACAAGACAGCATTAAGGCTAGCACAAGAACCGTTTGTCAATGTAAACCAACGGCGTATGAGTGATGGCGAAGTTTTTGGTGTTTTGGGAGGCAGCTCAGAACCTACCAGGAGTTCACTCACTGATGCCAGAACTCAATCATTGTTCCGTGGAACTTCCAACTTTACTAAATTCGCCAATGGTTCAAGCATGGACGCGGATTCTTTGAGTAAAGTTGCTGTGGCTGCAGCGGAGCGTCTTGCACCTTTCCACCCAATTGTAGATTATCCCGAAAATGGAGTTTTTTCCGCACCGAGAAACATTTTTGGACGGGCTGCGACCGATGACATGTCACCTTTGAATGCTCGTCAGCATCGTAGCAATGAGCGTGGAAGATACCAAGACTATAAGAAAGCTTTGGATGATAACAATAGCCACAACTCTGTGTATTCTGACAATTTCAATACTATCAGCAACATGAACAGACTCAATATGACCGAGCCCCGATTACCATTTCGACGGTACGCTCCTGTTTCTCCACCAAGCCCTAATTACGCGATTGAAACTCCGACCCGGTCCAGAGTTAGAAAGCCTGTACCAATGACTAGCATATCGAGGTGGAAATTGGCCATGTCAACAGCCAACATTGGTGGTTTGACTTCTACACCAAGCAAAACACAAAATCACACGGCGTTGGAAGTCGCAGAAACTGCTGAAAATCCCACAAACGGTGACGCTCAACTGGATTCCCCTAGGAATGACGTTGTACGAGCAAATTCGCTCTTTAGTGCTAAAAGGAGAGGAGGAGGGTCTCGACTTCAAGATTTCACGACCAAGTAACGACTAAGACTTATGACATTTTTTTTCTTTTATTTAATTATTCAATTGTATTTTCTTTCACGTTTGTTTTATCATTTTATAAAAACATTTATTCATTTTGCATGGTTTGGTTTTTTTATTGTTTTTATTTTTACTCAATGGGGTCATATTTTACAATTTGAGTTTAAATAAATTGTAATTCCGTTTTTGGTTAAATCAAGCCGTATCATGGTTGTCTCAATTGTGGTTATGTCAAAAATCAAATCAAAATTTGATATAAATATCAACAAATTCTGTTTATTTTATTTTATTATTATTTTTTTTTTTTGAAGTTATTAATTCCAAATACATCAACAATGACTAGCCAGTCATTTTATAAACCGCAAAATGGCGGCCATAGTCAATTAGCTTATGGAAAATGTTTAGTAAAATACAGAGTAATCAAATACTCATACATTCACGACACTACTAGTACACCAGACGGTATTTCAAGCGATTCGACTGATTACTCGCAGTGGACTCACTATAAGGGTATGGCGATGAATCTCAGAATCAATAAAGTGTTTTCGTCAAACGATGACGTTACAGAAGACGTAGTGCCCATGATAGCAATAGTTTTGACAAGAAAGGGCCGAGACAGGCGTCCCGAACTTATACTGGTGAGTCTGTTTCTTGTGGTTCGGGCTTGAATAATACTAACCAGCGCTATTATAAAGGAAGAAATAAACATCCCAAATACATACTTAATGGTTTGCGATAAACTCGACGGGCCAGTAATTAGATGCATCGTTAGAGATAATACTTTTGGCTTTTGGTATTTGAAAACCCAAGAGTCTAAAGTGATGGTAAGTATGGTTTATTAACCAACCCGTTCAAAATGTACTAACTAGGAATACAGACATTTCGATTCCAAATCAAGCTTGATTCATCACCAAGCAAATTAAAGTTGATTGACTGGTTACACCGCCTACACATTCCTGCAAAGGTTCTTCCAGACAAGTCAATAGCTAGGTCAGTGACGATTAGTGCATTGGCTGACCAGACAATGGATGCACACCAGCTCCATTCCCAGGACGATGAAGAAAAGTCTTGCGATAGTTTCGACGAATTTGATTCGCACAAACCCGGAAATCGAAAAAGTTTTCGTTCAAAAACTGTAGGCTTTCGATCTCAGTCAAACGATTCACAGACAGACTGTCCAAACCAAGACTTTGGACCACTCAAAGACAGATTACATTTTTCCAATCGGGTTAAAAAGCCGCTTCCAAAGCCTGTGAATGCCGATAAGAGAAGCATTACGCTCATGACACCATCAAGTTCACAAACCAGCTCATGGAACCAGCACAGTTCCCAAAACCAAAATGATTCTGATGACGATTTTAGTGAATTGGAGTTTGTGCCGGAGGAGCCATTGGATAACAAAAACCAGGATTTAGAGGAAGCAGTCGTGAATGAGGAGGAAACGAATGGATTGGAAAATTCAAAAAAGAGAAGCAATCTTTCAAACGAGTTTAATGAAAATACAAAAAAGTTAAAAAGGCTGGATCCACCCAGCTTTCCAAACATTGAGACAAAGAACTCGAAACATTTGGCAAATCCTGAACAATCTTTTAAATCAGGCAACAACCAAATACCAACATCTGAAGACGGCATTAAAAGACAGGTTGACTCTGGATCATTTTTTTTGCAACATGTTACAGAGTCAAAAAGCAGTATTCACAATGAGCAAGTACATAATTTTGGAGACTCCCAGAATTCGTTTGATCGGCAGAAGAACACAAGCGTCGACCAAGATCACAATGGTTATATTGGACAAACTAGCCAGCTTGGTCAAATAGGCAATAGTTTGTATACACCACAAGCCTCAGAATCGTTTCGACAAAACCTACTTGCGTTGCTGCTCCATCCACCTGTCCATGACCAAACCCAAGCAGCAAGACAAGTAAGTTTACAAGCCACCCAAAACAATATACACAACCAGGATTTGCAAAGTCTGTTGAGTCTTTTGCGAAATGGACCAAAAACAAGTTCAAATGGGTTGCCGGGTTTGGATAAACGGAACCAGGAAATTGGACCAACCAATACATCAAGCGTCCCTGCACCGGCCTTTCTTTTGAAATCGGACAATCCGCAATATTTTTTCAGTTCAAAAGACGGGCATTCCCAAACCCAAGCACCGCCAACTGAGAAACCTACGATTCCTGACACGATCCGAAACACACAACCCGCCAATAGCCAATCCTTTGTCCAAACTAGCCAGCCACTGCCGGTCCAGTCCAACACAGCTCCCGGTAACGAGGCTCCTGAGCCGTCTAGGCTTTCGCTCAACCACCTGCTCTGCACATTGATCAAAAGGGTTCGGGAGCCGTCCCAAGATCAACGGGTTGGTCAGCCTGAGACGCATTCGGACATTAAAGTGTTGCACTCGAAAATCCGGAAACTCATAACGGATCCTGTGTTTTGGAAACTGGTAACCAAACTCGAAGATATTTGGACCGAGTTGGCTGAGGAAAAATAGTGTTTTAATGTAGCTGCAGATTGCGTTTTTGGATAATTGGATATAAACATGGGTAGTCATTGCAACAGCCGTGTAAACAACGGTTATTGAGGTATTTTCTCAAACGTTGAAAATTTTTTACATTGTACAGATTATTTTAAAAAAACATCAATTCATTACAATTTTTAGTAAATAAAGATTAAAACAAAAAGCAGAAAATCTATAATACAAATTTTAGGGAGTATGAAAGACCGTTTAAAAAACAATCCTTCATAAAAAGACATATATAAACACAGTTATCCAAGTTGGTGCGTTTAGTCAACCTCCTCAACGGTAGGACCGTCAGAGCCGGGGCCAGGAGCAGCGCCAGGGGCAGCACCAGGGAAACCACCAGGAGCGGCACCAGGACCGCCAGGAGCAGCACCAGCGTAGAACTTCTGCATGATGGGGTTGGAAACACCCTCGAGCTCCTTTTGCTTGTCACCGAATTCTTCAGTGGTAGCAGTGGTGTTGGCATCGAGCCATTCAATGGTCTCGTTGATAGCCTTCTCAAGAGAAGTGCGGTCAGCCTCATCAACCTTCTCCTTGAAGGCAGATTCAGAGACAGTGTTCTTGAGAGAGTAAGCATAAGACTCAAGACCGTTCTTAGCAGCGATACGGGAAGACTCCTTGTCGTCTTCGTCCTTGTACTTCTCAGCTTCGGAAACCATACGTTCAATGTCTTCCTTAGAGAGACGACCCTTGTCGTTGGTAATGGTGATCTTGTTAGACTTACCAGTACCCTTCTCGACAGCAGAGACGTTCAAGATACCATTGGCATCAATGTCAAAGATGACCTCAATTTGAGGAACACCACGGGGAGCAGGAGGAATGCCAGTAAGCTCGAACTTACCGAGGAGGTTGTTGTCTTTAGTCTTGGCACGCTCACCTTCGTAGACCTGGATAAGGACACCGGGCTGGTTGTCAGCGTAAGTAGAGAAGGTCTCAGACTTCTTGGTGGGGATAGTAGAGTTTCTGGGGATGAGCTTGGTCATGACACCACCAGCGGTCTCAATACCAAGAGAGAGAGGAGCAACATCGAGAAGGAGGAGGTCCTGGGTCTTGGAAGAAGTGTCACCAGTAAGGATAGCAGCCTGGACAGCAGCACCGTAGGCAACAGCCTCATCGGGGTTGATAGCCTTGGAGGGCTCCTTACCGTTGAAGAAGTCAGAGACGAGCTTCTGGACCTTGGGGATACGGGTGGAACCACCGACAAGGACGATATCGTGGACAAGGGACTTGTCAATCTTAGAGTCACGGAGGACACGCTCGACAGGGTCGAGGGTAGATCTGAAAAGATCCTGGCAGAGTTCCTCGAAACGGGCACGGGTAATAGAAGTGTAAAAGTCAATACCTTCGTAAAGAGAGTCAATCTCGATAGAGGTCTGGGCAGAAGAAGAAAGAGTTCTCTTGGCACGTTCACAAGCAGTTCTGAGACGTCTGAGAGCACGCTGGTTGGTAGACATGTCCTTCTTGTTCTTGCGCTTAAACTCTTGGATAAAGTGGCTGACAAGACGGTTGTCGAAATCTTCACCACCCAAGTGAGTATCACCAGCAGTAGCCTTAACTTCAAAGATACCGTCTTCAATAGTAAGAAGGGAAACATCAAAGGTACCACCACCGAGATCGAAAATGAGAACGTTGCGTTCTTCCTTGGCACCCTTGTCGAGACCATAAGCAATGGCAGCGGCAGTGGGTTCGTTAATGATACGGAGGACGTTAAGACCGGCAATGAGACCGGCATCCTTGGTAGCCTGACGTTGAGAGTCGTTAAAGTAAGCAGGGACAGTGATGACAGCATCGTTGACCTTAGAGCCAAGGAAGTTTTCAGCAGTCTCCTTCATCTTGGTGAGGACCATGGAGGAGATTTCTTCGGGCTGGAAGACCTTGGTCTCACCCTTGAATTCAACCTGGATGGCGGGCTTACCAGCCTTGTCGACGACCTTGAAGGGGAAGTGCTTAATATCAGTCTGGACTTCGGGATCAGAAAACTTGCGGCCAATGAGACGCTTAGCATCAAAGACAGTGTTGATGGGGTTCATGGCAGCCTGGTTCTTAGCGGCATCACCAATGAGACGCTCAGTGTCAGTGAAGGCAACGAAAGAAGGAGTGGTTCTGTTACCTTGGTCATTGGCAATGATTTCGACACGGTCGTTGGTGAAGTGGGCAACACAAGAGTAGGTTGTACCAAGATCGATACCGACGGCTTTGCTCATTTTGAAATATGAATAAATATGTGGAAAATGTGTGTGAAAAAAAGATTCGAAACAAGATTCGATGAAGAAAAAAGAAAAAGGAAGAAAGATTTCTTGAAATTAGGGGGAATTGGACTATATTTATACGATTCTCATGGAGATTCCATCATGTTCTACGAAATTCTTGATGACTTATTGAAAAATAACAAGGCTGGAAATCCATGGAAGCCCAGAGAAGGTTGGAATGTATGACAATAGATATATGTTACAATATGCGTAATATAATCACACGACATCATGTGATACAACATGATATACACATGATCCTAGCTGGACTGGCATCAGTCTTTCTCAGAAACTTGATTTGGCTTCTCACATCATATTTCTTTTATATTATCTTCTAGGACAAATCGCAGGCTTTGCATACATTAGTTTTAAATATAACTATAAATATATAAATACACCGTTTGACCGGTAATTGTAATCATTTCTTCAGTCTCACTATTTTTCTTTTCGTCATTTTTGTTGTCAGAAATGGTTTGCCACACTATTATTTTGTCTAAAGTCATTGGCGCAGTGTCTATTGGTGCTCTTGCTGGATCACTGGCTACTGCTTCGAATGTATCGTTGCCAACATTGTTGTTGACGTCACCTCAAGGTATGTTGTAAATAGATGTGTCGGCATTTGATTCAGGATGATTATCGTCAGTATAGTACTTATTAGTGTCATGACCCAATTAACACCTTCGATCTAGATACCACCACTCTCTTAAAGTCAATCACCAACAAGACATTGTCCATTGTTAAACCATTGTCTATTGCTGCCTTTTCTTCTTTGGCATATGCATATGTCTTTTCTAGACCTTCTGGAAAACATCCATATCTTTTATATGCTGCTTTTTCGATCCCGTTAAGTTTCGCGGTCGCCTATGTCAAAGGTCTTCCAGTATATGCTTCTTTAACCAATTTGCTCGACTCTCAAGCATCTGCTGATACCAAACCCAAGTCTGAGGAAACTGCTGCTGCTGCTGCTGCTGCTTCTGACGATTCCAGTAATGCCAATCTGGAAGGCTCTGTTTATAACATTACCAAATCCGATCTGGATTCCGAAGATGAAACTAAGCCCGCCCAGAAATCCAATGTTGCTGCTGAACCCAAAAAGGATTCCGAGACAGTTGAAGTCAAGGACGGCTCTGAGTCGGTCCAGGATTTGGTTTCTGAGCATGTCCAGAAACTTATCAAGTATGGTCGTATTGTTACTGCAGTTACCAGTACTGCCTTTTTGATTGTTACTGTTGGTATTTACGGTGATTTGAAATAGGTTTGTTAAATGAAACTTGCCTTCTTTTATTATATTTACTCTCCCTTTGTTTTTTTTTAAAATCATTATTTCATTTATTTTGATTTTAGTTTAAATTAATGATTAATTTTTACATAGTTGACGATTTATTATATTGAATATGATTTGGTTAACCAGTATAAACATTTAGTTTTCAATGTATTTAAAAAAATAAAATACAATAAAACCAGCCATGTCACATGATCTTTTGAAGCACAAACGATTTTTGTATAATTTAGAAACGGTTTATAGACATTTAATGGCATTTGCTTCATGTTTGACGTGAAGCACGGATCTTCGTAACCTTGTTAATTGAGTCTCCAGTTTCACAACCAAAAACACACGAAACCTTTTTCAATGCCGATTCTTTTTTTTCTCGAACCAGTTAGATGGTTGATGCGTCAGACATGAGACTTAAACTTTGATTAATGTCTTGCATAACAAGTACCCGATACTATCGACGTCAATAATAACAACAAAACCTACTTTATGACTGCTCAGTCCAATTTTAAAAGTTGTAGAGACGGTTTCTACACATTGAAATGATACTGCACGGCTGTCAAAACGCTCAAACAATAAACTGTGTGAGGTCTTTTGAAAAAACAAATCTGATTGTTCAATCGTTAATTGGACACTAATCTGCAGGCTACGTGAATACTTGTTTCATAGCAGTATTATAAAATGCACAATTTCGTCGAAACATTAGGTTTATTGGCTACTGTGAAGAAATAAATACATAGACAAAAGCAATCCACTTTTGAAATTATTATTATTATTTGAAAAGGACTGGCATCAGATGATGAAAGACTAGGACAACTCTAAAATGGGTTGTCGTCTCGTTATTTTTTTATTTGACGTCACGTACAATTTTTAACTTGTGGCTTTTTTTTTGTTATTATATTTTATTGGGAGACAGCTGTGTATACACAACTCGTTTTTGATCGGATTGGTTTTGCCTGTCTTAGATTGGCGTCGAGGTGCCACTAGGAACTCCAGTTCCGCCTGGACCAGACGGACCGGTTCCGTTGTGCAGTTTACTGTACATTAGATCTTTGAAATTTTCATGTGAAAACCAACGGGCACGTGCGTCCTCAACGTCATTGTCTTTTGAAGGATTGCCAGATTCCGGCGGGATCCAGAAACATCGACGCGGGAACGAGGGAGGTTCGTTTGCGTCGCTCGAACTTTGGGAATTGGAGTGTGTGGAATCATGAGCGTTGGATGAACTAGTGGTTTGAGCAGATATCGTACTAGCAGCATCAGAGTTTTTGGATGTGTCTTGTAAAGATTCAGAGGTTGAGGACTCGGCACCGGCCTTATGAGAATGCTTTTCTTTTTCATGAAGATGCGAAAATAAGCCCCTTAGTTCTTTTTCAACTAAATCTTCAAGCGACGCTGAGGACGAAGGCCTTCTTGGTAAATGCCAGAAATGCGGTGGTTTTGAGCTTGAATGAGGTACGAATGGTGCTTGTGATGATTTATTATTCGAAAGAGGGTCTTGTGCAGAATTATCTAAAACCACAGCATTCTTGGGAGAACTTGGCGAGTTCAATTCCGGAACAGCGGCTGATTGTTTGGTATCATCTTTGTGCTTTTCAGTGGTATCAACTCTAAATGCAATACCCTTAGAAGCAGCAGAATGATTATGATATGAGTCTTTCAATGAATAATTAGCAGCAATATGATTGCCGTCAATGCCGATACTATTTGCGTAATCATGGTTTATGGCATTATTCTTTTCTGTGTCATGGATACTATTTATGTCTGCAGAAACTTCAGATTCTCGTCGGCCAAAATCCATCCTAGCATGCCTGGCAGATCGAGCAGTTGGACCAATATCCGAGCCGCCCTGTGCCAAAGCGCCAATATCTGAAACATGTCGAGCCAAATGGAACGGAGTGGATGTGGAAGGCAGTTTTCCGTCTTGCTTAGCCGTGAATACGGGATCAGTTGGGGACTTTGGAGGTGAAGAAGTATAATCAGTCATGATGAATAAGAAATGGGTAAAATGGTAGATATAAAGTAATTATGTTTAAAATATATAATTTGAAAAAAAAAAAAATAAAATAAAGGGATATCGACGAGTATTTATACCCGAAACTCATTGGTAACATTGTCACGGACCTTGAATATTTTATTGAGTCGTCCATGTTCTTTGTATGATGAATGTGCGGGGTTTAATGAGAAGATTCTTGTAAATAATACTTGTCTGCTGATTTTTAGCAATTAAAACCAGGTCACAACTCTAAATTCTCGAAATGGATTGATTAAAATGAAGCTGAAAGTCGGTTCTTTTTTCAGGGAAGAAGCTGGCGACGACTTGAAATGTGTCTGAATGACAACGACTGGCATTAAATTAATGTCATGTTGTGGTAATCAGCATCCAGTTTTCCATAATTAAAGCCAATGATTTGCAAATTGTACCTAGTTTTAAACATTGGGTACGATACTAAATCGATAGCAAAAATTTATTAAATAAAACACAATACAAATCTGTCAAAAACCCAAAACACAAAGCAACCGCAAGTTTATTCATGACTCGTCCAAACCTTAACGACAGTCGTTATTTTCCACTTACGATACTGTTTCCGACCTTCTTGGCCATATTCACCAGTTTATTCCGGCCAATTGATCAATTTGACCGGTCCAATGCGCTTGTCCTCCCCAGATTCCGGGCTTGCATGTGTACCCTGACCTGCCCGGAATAATCATCACGTGCTTATGCATTAACAATAACGTGATGTTGTTTTTTTGGCAGCGGAACCCAACTGGAAAATCGACATTGTAGGTCAAAGCTGCAAAAAGGTTTTTGTTGTTTTGGAGATGCCAGTGGAAAAAACCAAACGGCTTTCAACGCCTTGCAAGAAATTTGGTGCTGGTCTGGAAACACGTAACCGGAACCGAGTGTAGAGGAATTTTGTTATTTTAATACAAAATATAAATAATCTAATTACAAAAAATCAAACCAGTAATTCTCATTACTTTCATCATTATTATCATTATTCTTATTGTTGTTGTATATAAAACGGATTGCCTTCATTCCGTTTTTTTTCTCACTGCTTGTATCGTTTTTTTATAGTTTTTTTTGGTACTTTTTTTTTTTTTTTTTTTTTGGTATTTCTCAGTCGTATCATTCATCGTAATCATGCTTTCTTTTCTGTTTCTTTAATTTCTTCAACCTTTATGGTAGACTCTGGCTTAGCCAGTTCATCCTCTTTTGATTCGACATCGTCAGCTTTTTCAACCTTGACGGCTTTAGAAGGTTCCTCATCTTCAACTTCAACAACTTGGCCTTTGCCTTGTCCAGTGAGCTTTTGTAATGCTCCTAAAACACCCGTAGCACTCGATTGAAGTACAATCGATCCATTACTATTGGTAACAAGCTCAGCTCCCGACCCCAAAAGCTGCTGTAACGATAACCCTCCACCAATGGTTCGGCGGAAAATCTCCTCATAAGGTCCGTCACCTTCCTCCTCATCCACAGCAGATTTGTCGCTAGATTCGGACGATGCTGCCTCGGCAAACGACTCTGGAGCAACGGGCCCATCACCCTTGGCGACCCGGTCACAAATCAAATCGTACCACTTCTCTTTGGTCTTACCATTGAGAATACCAACAATGAGAATGGTCATATTGTCGCATCCGACACCACTCATGTCGCTGGCTGGAGCCAAACAGTTATTCATAATGTTTTCGCAAATATAAGAAAGCTCTTGTCTAGCTGAAATGCCTCGGCGAACAAATTCAACAACCTCTTGCGAATCCATGCAGTCCCAAATACCATCACAGGCCAAAACTAAAAACTCGTCATCAGGTGAAATCTCATGAACAGTAATGTCGGGTAAGGCAGTGACAATCTGTTCCTCTGGTGGCTTGTTGACAGACTTTTTAAAGTCGAAATCACCAAGCGCACGAGACAATGCCAAATTACCATTAACTCGGTCGCTTTCAACAAAACCGCCTGCTGCAACAATACGGCTGCGTTCACCTTCATTCTGGGGTTTATGGTCAAATGACATGGGTTTGGCAGTACCTTTGATGCCTAAAACAGTTCTCGAATCGCCAGCATTAGCTACAATAATTTTGTTATCGGCAATAATAGCGGTCGTAGCAGTGCATCCTGACATATCATTGCGGAACGAGGGGTAAAGCAATAAAGACCTATCAGTGGATAAAAACCCATCTTTTAATGCGGTACCAAAGTCTCTTTTAGCAAAAGAATCTTGGAATGCAATAATATGATGAAGTTTTTTGCCAGTGAATATCGCAGCCTTGTCTCCTGAAAATAAAAAAAGAAACCAGATTAGAATTGAAATGCGAAATAATAATAATAAAAAACAATTCATACCACCATGGCCATCATAGACACCAAAATAAGCAACACGTTTGTCAGTCTCGGTTTCTGGACCTTCGTTTTCGGGTTGGTCAAGCTGGTCACAATTAATTTCTTTAGGGATCTTCAGATCCAAAACAGCGGCATGAGCGTCTTCCATGGTCACACGCCAACCTTGCATTGACGATATTCCAAAAAGAAGACGATTATCCTCGCCATGTTCAGAGTGCTATATCAATCGCCTGTTAGTACATGGTTACAAAAATCGCAACCTAGATATGAAAGTCGATGTGGACGGTCATTCTTTGCTTCTTTGATACGTGGTCATGGATCAAAGGAAGATAATTTTAATGTAAATCGCATTCTAACAAAGCATTCAACAAATATCGTGCCCAATCATAATTCACCATGTTGGAGATCTTGAAATGAAGGAAAATCAACCAGATAGCAATCAATCTCAATCGTCAATTAACATAATACAAGTTCAATTAGTAAATACAAATCGGCATTTACGGTTGCAACTTTGGTTTCTACAGAACGTCCATTATACACGAGTGTACAAAATCCATCCTTTGAAAATCTCCCTTTAAAAGCCTTGTACATATGCAAATAGTTGTAGACATGTAATCATATCCAAACGCCCATCAACTCTATAAACCAATAATCAAAATCAGGTATTCAAATACATGCCTTTTCTGTGACGGGTTGAGAAAGAATTTGACCCATGTTATTAGGAGCGAAATTTAAAAAAAAAAAAAAAAAAAAAAAAAAGGAATTTGAAATAGAAAAATAGAAAAAAGACAAGCAGGAAGGAATAAAAAGGTGATGCAGAGAAAAAAACAAAAGAAAATTGTGGACGATAAGTAGTGGCTGGATTCGGAATATCTGGTATGTTCAGGTGATGAACAATGAGCTCACATGATTATATCAATAAATGTCATGTGAGCTTAATAATTGGTGTGTTTAGTCATGATTACATAATGATTTTTGTCATTTGCACTTGTGAATTTTTCAAATCGATTTTTCAAACTATTTGGACTTTTCTTGATTTTTGTCTTTTGCACTTTTGAATTTTTCAAATCGATTTTTCAAACTATTTGGACTTTTCTTGATTTTTGCCGTTTAATCTCTTTGATTTGTCTTTTGATCCTTCAATTAAAAAGTTATTCCGAATCCACTGATTTGACGACGATAAATTCCCAATGCCTCTCATCCAGCCAACCCTTGATATTGTAAAGGAAACATTCAAGTCTTTCACCGCCAAAGACTCCCCTTATACCCCTGAGACAATTCCCAACTTGTACCCGGTTTATTCGTTTTTCTATGCCGATGAAATCACTCCTCATTCTGCCTATTTGAAAATCGTTCGTCCTGACGATCCTAAACGCGAGCCAAAGCGTTCCTTCTTATTTGAAGCGACCGTTGGCAGCGAAAACTTGGGAAGATACTCATTTATAGGCTACAACCCCAGAAAATCAATCATCACAGGCAATGGATTCGGTCCAGACGTAGACCCGTTAGTTCTTCTAGAAAATGAGTTGGCTGGTTGCCGCCAAGTCCAAACACCAAACGTTCCCGAACTTTCAGGTGGTGCCATTGGCTATATTGGTTATGACTGCGTCAAATACTTTGAGCCCAAAACTGCGCGCAAAGACATGAAGGACCCTTTGCACCTTCCTGAGGCTGCTCTGATGCTTTATGATACTATTCTTGCTTTTGATCACGTATACCAAAAAATCCAAATCATTCACAATATCAAATTACCCGAACCCAAAGAAGGTGTTACCCAGGAGGAATACGATACCATAATAGAAAAGGCTTACGAGGAAGCTGAAAAAGTCATTTCAGACCTGATTGACGTTTTGCAATCAAAAGATTCGTACCAACCTCCACAGCCTCCTATCAAAGATAACGCCGAATTCTCTTCCAATATTGGCCAGGAAGGCTACGAAAACTATGTCAAGACTTTGAAAAAACACATTTTGAAGGGTGACATTATCCAAGCAGTTCCTTCGCAACGGGTAGCTCGGCCAACTACATTGCATCCCTTCAACATTTACCGTCACTTGCGAACAGTAAACCCTTCGCCATACCTGTTTTACATTGACTACCTTGATTTCCAAATCGTGGGTGCCTCTCCTGAACTTCTTGTCAAGGCTGAAAAAGGTCGTATCATTACCCACCCTATTGCCGGAACTCTTCCTCGAGGAAAGACTTTGGAGGAAGACAACTTGTTTGCTGACCAACTCCAAAACTCTACTAAAGACCGAGCCGAGCATGTCATGCTTGTCGACTTGGCCCGCAACGACATTAACAGGGTCTGCGATCCCAAAACAACCTCCGTGGACAGATTGCTAACCATTGAACGCTTTTCACACGTTATGCACTTGGTCTCCCAAGTGTCTGGTGTGCTGCGACCCGAAAAAACACGATTTGACGCCTTTCGGTCCATCTTCCCCGCAGGCACCGTTTCCGGCGCACCCAAAGTTCGGGCCATGGAACTCATTGCCGAACTCGAACGCGAACGACGGGGTGTGTACGCAGGCGCGGTCGGAAACTTTGGATATAACCCACAGGTGATGAACACGTGTATTGCTCTCCGAACCATGGTCGTCAAAGACGGTGTCGCGTACCTCCAAGCCGGCGGCGGCATTGTTTATGATTCGGATCCATATGACGAATACATTGAAACCATGAACAAAATGGGTGCCAATAACACTTGTATTCGTGAGGCTGAAGTTATCTGGAAAACAAAGCTCGGACAAGAATAAATTTGAATTCTTGTTTATTAAAAGTTTACTTTTTTTCTTCCCTTGATCTGCTCATGCCTTGAGTATTTGGTATATGAAAATACAAATCGTATTTATATTAGACTATATTCCTAGCCATGTATATATCTTAAATAAACATAAAACCTCTTTAACAAGTGTTGTTGGCTTCCGTTTTTTGCAACTCGCCAACAAAACTTTCTCCCCAAAATGAAGACGTGAATTTGGAAATGTAAGCATAAAGTTTTTTGAAATCCCGCTTCTTTTTGGACTCAGGCATGGTGAGTGCTTCATTGATTGACTTTGCGAGCTCCTCAATATTCCAAGGATTGACAATGATGGCACCCGTTAAGCCTTGCGCAGCGCCAGTGAATTCAGACAAGATCAAAGTGCCATAATGGTTTTGTTGCGAAGCAATGTATTCATAACTGACCAAATTCATGCCGTCTCTTGTAGAAGAAACAAGACACACGTCCGAAACGGCGTATAAGGATATCAATTCTGAAAAATCGACGCTCTTGTGTAAAAAGTGGATAGGGGTAAACTCAACTGTTCCAAATTTGCCGTTTATTCGGCCCACCAACTCATTCACGACAGCCCGCAAATTTTGGTATTCTTCAACATCTTGACGAGAAGGAACAGCGACTTGGACCAATACCACTTTACCAATCCATTCTGGGTGCTCGTGCAAAAAGACTTCAAACGCATGGAGCTTTTGAGGAACACCTTTGATATAATCTAATCGGTCGACACCAACGATAATTTTGATTCCGTCAAACTTGCGAGTGAGCGCAGCTATTCGGTCTTTTACTGGCTTTTGGGTCAGTCCTTCTTTAAATTTGTCAACATCAATACCAATGGGAAAGGCGCCCACAGTGATTGTTCTGTCGTGGTACAAAACAGCATTTGGAAGCGTTGGAAGTCCCAAAATTCGGGTAACTGCGGACAAGAAATGACGAACATAGTCGTATGTGTGGAACCCAATTAGATCGCAAGATAGGACTCCCAAGAGAATCTCACGTCGAACAGGTAGGATACGGTAAATTTCTGAGGATGGAAAAGGGGTGTGCAAAAAGAAGCCGATGCTGACACGTTTAGGGGCAGGGAGCTCGCCATTCGGGCCAATTTCATTAGAGTAATAGGCTTGGTTACGGAGTTCTTCGCGAAGCATGGCAGGCAAAAGCATCAAATGGTAATCATGGACCCAAACCATATCGCCGTCCTGGACTTCGGCAGCAATGGCTTTGGCAAAAAGACGGTTAGCAACAGTATAAGCGTCCCAAGCTATTTCATCAAAATTCATTTCACCTGGGTGATAGTGAAACAGGGGCCATAGAATCCTGTATAAAAGTTAGAAAACGAAAAACAAGAACAAGCATGCTGAATACAAGAACCGCACGGTCTTGATGTGAAGCAAAGAAAAGCACCTACGAATTTGAAAAGCCATTATAATGTAAATCGGCCAGTTCTTCAGATAAAAACACCGGGATCGAGTTATGGAGATTGACCAAGTCATTATAAACTCGTTTTTTTTCTGCATCAGGAATCTCTAATCCCGGCCAACCAAACCATTTGAAATTTCGAGTCTTTTTGAGACCTGACAAAGCAGAAACCAAACCTCCAGAAGACATTTTGTATTCATAACTTCCATCAGCAGATCTATTAATTGTGACAGGAAGTCGATTTGAGACAACCAAGATATTACCTCGTTTATGTTTAGAGGGTGTTATGCTGTCGCCTGCAGAGGTGCTTCCATTACTGTTGCTCACATTAATCTCTGGAATATCACTGGATGGTTTTGAATCAGACCCATTTGCTATACTATGTGGTTTATTGTAAACATCCGAAACACCATTTGATGAAGGTTCTATATTAATCTTGGTCGTTTCATCGAGGGCAGCAAGTGTATTCAAACTCTGCTCTCCTGTTTTATTGATATCCTGTAAAGATTTCGTCGACTCCTAAATGTTTGAAAAAAAAGTTAGAAATGTAGAATAAAGCAGTTGCTTGGTATTGAGACAGAAAAAAGAATAAATCAAATAAATACATGATTTAAAAAGAACTCACATTGTTTGAAAACGACAAAGAGTCATTTTGTTGGTTTAAATTAGTTTGATGGTCGGACATGAATATAAATTTCCAAGATAGCGAGCAGTGTATATGATAGGAAGAAAAGAGAGTTCAAAAGGTTGGAGAGTTTATACTGTGCCGGATCATTCATGGTTGATGGAAACAAATGTGTGTACAACACATGGAACAAACAAACAGAAAACGTGAGAAGAATGTTTTTTTTAGTTGCAACTACCGGAAAACGATGCGTTGGGCCGAACTTGTAACCAAAATGGAATTAATCCCGCCGTCAAAACCCAGATTGACTTTTGAATTTATAGATTTAACGAGCTTGTAATTGAACGACTTTTCGATGAATTGTTGCTTTCAGCAAATAGTAAATTGAAATGCTGTGGTGTATTTAAATAATTCAGCAACTTGAATTTGGTGTTTAGAGCAAGTGTGAGACGCAATTGTGTACATTTGCATTCGGACCTGTTTTCAAATAGATTGAAATTGAGTATGGCCAGTCTTCAAACAGATGGAACTTGAAAATGGCAAGTTATTTTAAAAAGTGGCATTATATTTGTTATTTAGATTGGGTTTTAGGCTTGATTTTTGAATCCGATGCCTTTTTGATTCGCCGAATTCTAGCTTTGGCAATACCTCCTTCAAATCCAGCGCGTTTCTTTGCCTTTTTGCCATGAAGCTTACTTCGCTCAATCTTCAGTGCTATATTCTCATTTCTCTTTTGTACTTTGTCAGTCCTATCTCTGGTAACCTTATCTTTACGCTCATTCCACTCTTTTTCTGACTTTAGCTTTTTGTTTTTGTGCCGTTTTAACGAGGCTTTCAGCTTCTTGACATCATCTCGTACTTTGGATCCTTCAGCTTGCGCAATCGCTCTACCCCATTTATTCTTTTCCTCGATATCTGCCCGCTTCTCTTCATTCATTTTAGCGATTCGGGCTTGACGAGCTTCAACATGCTTTAATTGGCCAAGAATATCTCGCGGTCCCTTTTTGGATTTTTGGTGTCTCAGTTCTTTGAGATCTGCTGTCGCTTTTGTTCCATCTGCAAACTCTACAGATGAATACATTAAATTAGAAGCATCGACACTATCATCATCGATATCTTCATAGTCGTCATCATCTTCATCTTCTTCTTCTTGGTCATCTTCGTCGTCTGTTTCTCGTTTACGTTTCAGCTGCGCCCTTTCTTTTGATATCCGTTCTTTTTCGCGTCTAGCAGCAAGCATGGCGTCTCGAGTTCGAACAGTGCCATTGGTAACTGTCCCTGGAGCTTTTCTTTTATCTTTAAACTCTTGAATTCTGGATGCAAGTTTCCGACGCAGTTCCAACATTTTCTCGGGATTGGGTTTATGCTTCAGTCTAGATTTTTCTGGTCTGTGCATGGTATCAGCTTCGTTTTCTTGTGGTTTATCGTTCTTTTCGTCAACAGTATCGTTGGATGCTGTAGAATCATATTGGGTATTATCGGCTTGTGCAGTGGGGATATCTAAGGCCCTTTCAGTGGATTCCTTCATCGTTTCAGAGCTCGAGTTGTGCTGGGCTTCATTCGAGGCTTCGTTACTTGATTCACGAAACTTGCCTATAGCATTTCCTTCATCATTGTAAATAACGACTGTTTCCTCTGTTTCAGCTACTGGTTTGGTTTCGTTAGGTATTTGGCTAACTCCAGATTCTTCTTTAGCTTTCTGTTTCTTTGCTTTTCGCTTTGCTAACTTTTTCGTCTTTCGATTCGAAACTTCATGGTCCTCATTTTCGTGTTGTTCTTGTGATTTTTCTTTAGAGTTTTCGGGAAGTAATGTTAAAAGACCTTCAAAGGCATCTGTATGTTCGAGTAAATGGTTCTGTAAAACAAGAGAGTTAGCCAATGTTGATGGTGATTCTGCAGCTTTATTTTAATCGCTGATCATTATTGATGTTTCACAAAAGTCAATCGGAATCATAAAGTCAAACTTGAACTGGAAAAACTTTAGAAATTCCAATTAAATAAAACAATTGCAATAATCCTCGCCATTAAACACCAAATCAAACACAGCATACCTCTAATAAGTTACTAGACATGATCAAATATGAATAAATAAAAGTAAAAATCAAGACTATAAACGAAATGACCAATAAAATCAATCAAAAATTCTTCACTGATCTGATCCTTTTGTTTTTTTATTAATTATATTTTAGTTTTTTATTTTTTTCAAATGAGAATTTGAAATGTTTAATGTTATAAAATTTTTCTAGTTAAAATTCTGATTTTTTGTACTTTTTTTACAATCAGCTGACTTGTATACATGTTACGCAAGGCTATACATGTTTCCCATCCTGTCATACATTTTGTAATGTATTACGTAATGTCTAATTTGATAGCGCACAAGTCCGATTTGGTTGGTCAAATGTATGAGAAAAAGTCGGGTTTTCAATGAAAACAACCGAAAATATATATGAATTTTGCGTCAATTGAGCTCTAAATAACCAGTTTCTCGATGAAAAACACGTTATAAATGATGTTTTTGGAGGTTCAACGTTCAAAACTTGGTGCTTTCGCCGTAGAATCGCGCTGCCGACAAGAAGCAACCAGGCTGTAAAAAGTGTTGCATACACACTAAGCAACAACCACCACCTAGAATATTATCACCACCATTTCTTTCTTCATCCCATACACACACAGACCTAACTCTGTGCAATTCCAACTGTCGTTTTTGTTCAACGTGAAGAAACATTTCCAGGAAAACTGTTTTTCTTTTTGATATAAATATTTTTCAAATTATAGTGTTTTTGGTTGTTTTAGCCTTTTGACTGGGTCTTTATTACTATCAACATTTTGTGTTATACCAAGTTTATTCTTTTTTCAAACTCCATTTATCAGACTTTAATACCTTTATTCAGATTCCAAACAATTCAAAAGCAATGTCTTCCAACGTCTTTTATCTTCTTTCACTTCCAAGCAGCGCAGCTCCTAGTGGTGGAGACCCCGAGGACCAGCTTGAAAGTTGGTACTCAAGCTCTTTGAACTTACCTTCATCAGATGTACACCACTTTGATATTCCCAGCTTTAAAATTGGCACTTTAGACAGTCTTGTACAACAGTCTGAGGAGCTTGCTAAGCTCGATGGCCAATTCGGCGGCATTGTTGCCAAAATTGCGGATGTCATTGGTTCTCTTTACGAAGACAACGCCGCCCATATCAATGCTGCTAAAAGAGTCGACGATAAGTCGCCTGTTGATTACATCAAATCCTTTTCTTGGAGCTCAAACAAGTACAGACTTGACAAGTCTATTCCCGAACTCGTTGATTTGATCTCAAAGGTATTTAGCTGACATCATTTTCACTTGAGCAAAGAGCATGAGCAAACAATCTAACTGCTACTTTTATATATAGGAAACATTTTCACTTGATACCGATGTTAGAACTGGATACTCTAGTTATACTGCGGCCAAAACTAACCTCACTACTATTGACAGAAAACAAACGTAAGTCTTGAGAATATGGTTGTTTTATACTTGTTTTGACTGTTTAAGAA
This sequence comes from Magnusiomyces suaveolens, assembly GCA_900642975.1. Lineage (NCBI taxonomy): Eukaryota > Fungi > Ascomycota > Dipodascomycetes > Dipodascales > Dipodascaceae > Magnusiomyces > Magnusiomyces suaveolens. The sequence goes on from CAAAMA010000004.1 coordinate 358,668, forward strand.
GTTGGCACTAACACACGCCCCAGAGGAAACCTTTCAATTCGTTCTCTTCACGATGTTGTTCGTCGTGAGGACTTTGTTCAAGACAGTGAGTATCTCGTTACAGTTTTAACTGCTGTTCCAAAGGCTTCGTCTCGTGAATTCCTCAACTCTTATGAAAGCATTGTTCCTATGGTTGTCCCCAGAAGTGCAATTGAAATTTCTCGCGACGACGAATATATCTTGTACAGTACCACCTTGTTTAAGAAATACGTTTCTGCCTTTGCTCTTAAAGCTCGTGAACAAAAGTGGGTTCCTCGCGAATTTCATTACTCCGAGGCCTTGATTGACGACTTGAAGAAAGAGCATTCTGTTGCAACTGCCACCGAGAGAAAACAGTTCAATGACATTGTCCGTCTTTCACGAACCGCTTATGGCGATGCTCTCAAGAACTGGGCCCATCTCAAGGCCATCCGCATGTTTGTCGAAAGCGTTCTTAGATACGGACTCCCTCCAAATTTCGTCAATACCTCCATTTATTTTCCTGTCAAGTCTCAAAAGAAGATTGAAGAAACCCTTGTTGCCAAGTTTGGTTACCTTAGTGGAAATGCTTTTGGAAAGGATAAAAAGGGTAAACTCCAAACTGATTCAGATCTTCATGAGTATGGTGCTCTTGTCGACAGCGACTACACACCATTTGTTTACTTTGAGTTGGACATATTTTAAATACTATGCAATATTCTTTTATCAATAATTTGTTCTTTTTTTATACCTGAATACAGTTTTTCTTTAATTTCACAAAGCTATATAAATTATCCTATTAAATTTTGTTGGTAATTTGCTTTACTAAATTTCGCATAAAGTCGTTTGCACGTTGTTTTGCTTGTTTGAAATGTAAATGGGTTTTTGAAGGTTTAAGAGTAAGAATCGGTGAACTACCAACATGCTTTTTTTTCAATTTTTTTTTTTTTTTTTTTTTTTTTCCTTCTACCAAAAAAAAACTGCTGCAAAAACAACTAACCAATTTACCAACAATTGATCAACATGTCTAGACTAAGAAGAGCCACTAAACGACTTATTCGTGAGCCTGATTTCGATGATGAAATTCCTCAGGTTTATGATGAGCAAGGTTAGTATTTTCATCCATCCTTTTTCTATATAGAGAAATAGATCTTTACTCAAACAATTGTCAATATCGACTTGAGAACGCCTAGTTCATACGTATTTTCCAATTCACTAACGGTTTCCGTTTAGAACAAGAACGAATCATTAAAGATCTCGAATTGGAAATGTTCAATTCAGAGAATCAATTCAAACTGGCATTTACTACTGTACAAATGTTACCAACTCCAGTCTATATTCTGCTTCCATATTGTCGCAAATATAATTCGATGCTGTCACTGCTATCACTTCTTTCAATAGTCATCTCGATCTATATTTTGCAAATGTTCAATAGCAGTATTCCATGGCTCAGTCACGATCTCGAAAAAGCTTTCAATCACTACACAAAGCCTCCAAACCCTACTCAAACGATTGCGCTCACCCCGTTAGAACAGTACCTGACACCTTTAAACATTTTACTAGCTGCTGCGATCATGATTAGTGGGTATATTGAACACCGTCCCTGGCGAGGATACGACTATGTTTGGTTTTTACCGTCCTTGACCATTCTCATCACTATCTGCTTCCGCAAATGGGTTGCAGAAACACACCAGTCTCTGTCAAGCCTCAACAAGTCGCGATACCCCTACAAAGGTGCGTAAGACATATATCTATTGCATCAGGTGTAATATATTTCAGCCGTGCATTATTTTCCCGTGATTATATTTGTTTACATTCCAGTATGGCGGGTATCGAGATAGTCACCAGAAAAAAGCATGTTTTTGATCTTTCCTGTTTCTTTCCATACACATTTCCCCAGATCTAATATTGGAGCTCACTTTCGTTGATACAAGAAAATCCGATCGTTTTATAGCAGCATTCGTGTCGAATAGGTCTAATTATATATATTATAAACATACTACCCAAACCTTTTTTTTTTTTTTTTTTTTTAACTTTTGCTTGTATATATTGTGTGATTCACGATGGTCGCCAGTGATCAAAGGCATACTCGCAGCAGGTCTTCAATAGTGGCTCCCGGCGATATTGGATCTGTACCTGGTCTGCCAGGTTTATCTTCAACGACAAATATCAAAGTAATCGCTCGATTCCGGCCACACAACAAAGATGAGATGGCCCTGGGAGACTCAGAATCCATTGTTGAATTTCTATCGGATGATTCGTGTAACATTGAAACTCGTGATTTCAATGGATCTTTCACTTTTGACCGCGTTTTCGACATGAACTGTCATCAGGAAGATGTATTTAACTATTCCTTCAAGCAAAATGTCGACGATCTTATGAAGGGCTACAACGGTACCGTCTTTGCTTATGGCCAAACTGGATCTGGTAAGTCGTACACCATGATGGGTCCAAACAATAACATTGATGACCCTGACTCTCGTGGTATGATTCCAAGAATTGTGGACAGGATTTTCGAAATGATTCTCAACTCATCTTCCGATATTGAGTACACTGTAAAGGTTTCTTATATGGAAATTTATATGGAACGCATCCGCGACTTGTTAAAACCCGCCAACGATAACTTACCCATACATGAAGAGAAAGCTCGCGGTGTCTATGTCAAAGGCCTCACAGAAGAGTATGTCTCCTCTTCAGACGAAGTTTATGAAGTGATGAGACAAGGTGCTCGTGTAAGAGCTGTGGCATCAACAAACATGAATCAAGAGTCATCTCGCTCACATTCCATTTTCGTTATAACGGTTGCTCAAAAGAACACTGTTTCAGGTACACAAAAGGTTGGTCAGCTGTCTCTGGTTGATTTGGCTGGTTCTGAAAAAGTAGGAAAGACAGGCGCCAGCGGCCAGACCTTGGAAGAAGCAAAAAAGATTAACAAATCTTTGTCGGCGCTGGGAATGGTAATCAACTCATTGACGGATGGAAAGTCTACTCACATTCCCTACAGAGATTCTAAACTCACTCGTATATTACAAGAATCTCTCGGCGGCAATTCACGGACCAGTTTGATTGTTAACTGTTCACCCTCTTCGTTTAATGATTCCGAAACTCTTTCAACTCTTCGCTTCGGAGTTCGCGCTAAAACCATCAAAAACAAGGCCAAAATCAACACAGAACTATCTCCGCTCGAGCTTCGTCAACTTTTACAGAAATGCCAGCGTCAACTCGAATCTAGACTTGTATACTCTGGAAAGCTTGAAGTTGAAATTACCGCTTGGCGGTCCGGTGATCCACCTCCTAAAGATACCTGGATTCTTCTTGGGGGACCACCTACTTCTTCTTTGTCGGCTGATGGCACAAAAAAATCTGGACATCGTTATTCAGCTTCCACAAGCTCTATTTCTTCAACAGTCTCATATGACGGGAATTCCAGGTTTACGTCGTTAGCGTCCCCCAAACCAGGATCATCTTCTTCTCGTCGGAGAAGCTCTTTTGTCGCTGGCACATCACTCCAAAAAAAAGCCAATGCAGCAGATACCCTTTCTAGCAAATCTGAATTACCTTCGGGAACTGTAACGCCCAAACTGGCGACCATTCAAGCAGATGATTCAGAGGCTTCAATTAGTTTAGGCAACAGCCCAAGCGCTATCAATAGATACAATACTTCTGGTGATGTCGATACAATCGAGGAGTTTATGCGTCGCGAGAATGAACTAAATGACCAAATTTCCGAAAAAGAAAGGATTATAAACGAACAGGAACAACTTTTGACCAACCTACGTACTCAAGTAACTGCTATTACGCAGCAAAACCAACAACAAAAGACTCAAAATCAAGCACAAAAGAAGGCCTCTGGAGAACTAAGTCAAATCAACACCGATCTGAAGCTGCAAATTGATAACTTGAGCTACGAGAAAAAGGAACTTTTAATCACTGCTGATACCCTTAGCGAGGAAAATAAAAGGCTTTCGCTAGAGCTGCAAGATGCCAAGCGCCAACTTTCGGAATTTGGGCTGCACGCAAAAGATGTATCCAGTGTGTCATCCGATACAACTCGGGATTCTTCTACTATTTTAAATAACGGAATTGACGAATTGAGCACTGATGAATCTATCGTTGACGATACTTCGTTGTCGTTATTCTTGGACAGTTTGAACTCTGCTGACCGTAGTGAATCAGCCAGCGATAGTCTCAAAGTACCAAAAGTTCGGAGCAGTAATGACATTGGCAATGAGAATGGAAACAACACAATTGACAGCGATGAAAGCTTGACACCTGAAGCTCTTCATGAGAAGAAGAAGCAACAGAAAATGAATGAAATTTTGGGCCAGTATTACCAAACATCTTCGAATGAAGACTCTACGAAAAACCCTAGCCGGAAAGTTAGTCGAGCAGTTAGTATCGCAGATATTATCAATAGGGTGGAACATAAAGAAGTCTGCGAATATCTTGATTCTGTTCTTGAAAAGCAAAACAAAAGCTTTGAGGATCGTATCAAAACTAGTCAAGTATCCAATGATACCAAGGCTGAATTGGAAAATCTTTATGAATTAAGATTGGATACTAGTGAAGAAACAATCCGCCAACTTGTGCTAGAAATCAATCGCTTGAAAAATGAAAGACAAGACACCAAGTCTCAATCTGCAGTTGAATCAAACGTTGAGAATGAAAGCCAGTCGCAAGAAAAGAATGAAGATCTTGTACCTGTTTCTGCTATGAAAGAAAAGGAAGAACAGGCTGCCGCTGCCCACGAGCAAATAGAGACAATGCAAGGCCATATTGCTCAGTACGAGTTGTTAAAGACCTCGCTGATGCAAGATTTGCAAGAGCGCTGTGAGCGCGTTGTCGAGCTCGAGATTTCGCTGGATCAAGCTCGGGAACAATACAACCAGGCTATTCGCAGCTCCAGCAACAAGCAGCAACAGAAAAAGGTGACATTACTTGAACGAAACTTGGAACAGCTTACCACGATTCAACGCCAGCTTGTTGAACAAAATGTTGTTCTCAAGCGCGACGTTTCAATGGCGCACAAAATCCTAGATGCTAGAAACGAACGTATCCAGTCGCTTGAAACCGCCCTTAGGGATTCACAAAGCCGGTTGACCCAAGAATCAGAGACCTTTGAGACAAAGCTGACATATCTGCGAGATCGTCTTTTAGAGGTTAAACGGGGAGGATCTGCTAGTAGTAATGCATCTACTCCTCTGTCAGTGCCGTCTCTTTACCAACCGAGAGACCAGCCAAACTCTAACAACCCACCTGTGCTTGGCAGCCCAGCCATTTTCAAATCTCCCCCAGGCTCACCTGTAAACACGTCTTCTGCGACGTTTCCCACCGTTGCTAGTTATGGCCCAAATAATCGAGTAGTTCATTACCCCGATCTGTCAGGCACGTCATCCACCGGACCAACCGCATCCCGTTCCAGTTCGGGCAGTCTTAGTAGCAAAATTGTCAAACCTTTACGTGGAGGAGGTGCAAACTTCGGACACTCTTCTTCTATTCGGGGCAGCAGTACCAATAACAATACCAATTCCGGTGCACAAACGCCTATTCTTCAAAAGGCTAATGAGATCACACGTAGCGCGACTGGCCTTTGGACGAAGCTGAATTCGTTGGTTACGAATGGTGGTAGCAACCCAGGCTCTCCAACTCGGTCACCATCTCGTCCTATTTCGCCGATGCGGTTTTACAGAGGAAGTGATACAAGAGGCGAAAAATACTCGCCCATTTCAGAAGGAAGTTCCAATGAAAACGGTGTGGAGAAGAATCCAAAGAAAGATGGTGATGAAGCGGAATCTACATATATTGCAGGAATCCCACCGTCATTGTCTTCTTCTACCTCTTATGGGGGAATCAATTGATTGTCGGTCATTTTGTTATTCCCAATACTTTCTTGTCAAACTTTTTTTTTGTTTTTTTTGTTTATGGAAAGACGACTTTAAAAAAATTGACTTTTTTTCGGTAAAAACAGGGTTTTCTAATACTTGTATTTAAATAATCTTAATATTAATTTTAATAATTTTTTTAAAAACTTGAGAGTTGATTACAACTAGCAACAAAACACTTGGACATGTTTAGATCTTTGAATTGTCTTATCTAGAATCAAGAGAATATACCCTCAGATTTCGAAATACATATATGTAAAGTTTTTTTTTTTAACTTTATCCAACTCATTCTTGGGGGATGGAGTCGAAAACATATAAAAATAAAACAAGTTCTCCAATATCAACACAGAATGCTTGCTAATTATAGACGTTAAAAAAGGCAAACATAATTGAAGAGATTGCTCTTTATTCTTGTGCTGGTGCCAATGAGTATCATCACGATCTTAAAAACGCTCCAGTGTAGTATTCGTGGTTCAAATATAGAGTGGATACTTGGTATATAATAAAAGTAAAATTAATGAACTTAAACGTTGAATGTGAGTATTATAATAATACAACAGGTTCTACATATACCTATGACTAGTTTTTTTTTCTTCTTTCAATTGTTCCAAGAATCATATATTATGTGAGATATAAATATACTCGCAGGTGTTGCTTATTTTTAAGACAAGTTCTAAAAATAAAAGAAGCGAAAAATATAATTTCAAAGTCTGTTAAATTATGGTTGACAATGTTTGGCAAATTTATTGTCTGTGGCTGGTCAAAAATTACATTTATAAATGTAACAATTGAATTTACTAAAACGACTGTTGGGATCCAATATAAAGATCTCATCGGCTTTGAAATTCCAATGCTACAAGTACAAAACAACGCTGCGGAATTGAGTGAAAAAAAGTAGATTTCGTCAATGAGATTTCAAACTGGAAGCCCGATTTTTATTTTATTTTATTATTTTTCAGGATGAACTACCAAAACTATCATTGTTACATCAACTTTTGAAATAACGACAGAAAGAAAATATTGTCTTGTTGTTCTCATAAAGTTATAATTGAATTGGGTTCGAAAAGTTTGAAACAAATATATGTAATTTTTCAATCCAATACTATACTGTAAATTGGATAAATGTGTCTGGAAATAACCTTCCTCATTATTATTTTTTCCAAACATTAATTATTATCTTGGTTGCTAACTTGTTCAACAGGAACATTTTAACTTTGGTGACAGTTGCTTCTATCACGTGAGTAGATTTTTTTGGTGTAGAAACGAGAGAGATGCGCGTATGCAGGCAGTCCAGCCGCACAGCATTGCTGGTTCCATGTTTACAAGTTTTTGACAGCTTTAATGTTCTACATGCACGAGAAAATATTGAATCAAACACAGCAGCCCGCTAAGTGAGACAGACACATATTATAAGCATTTGGGTGGCTGGAACCGGTGTATAGACACTGCTGAACTAACAACTGGTAGTATTATTCTAATAAATTCTAGGTTCATGGTTACATTTGAACCGTGAAAAAAACAAAAAAAATATTATAATATTACTGACATGCCGAAACAAATAAATATAAATGTGCTTGTAGGAATATTATTCTCAAAACAACATGAGTTACTTTGTTAGAGAGTTTTTGATCAAATTGTTTTTCAAACAAGTCAAAGCGTCGAGAGTCTAACTATAATTGGATTGGACAAAAAGTAGTGACGAGTGTGTAGTGGCTCGAAGCATTGAAAAGTGCCAAAGTCGCTAGTTGAATCCATATAATTGCAACAGAAAAGCATGGTTTATGGATCAGTAAACGTAATTGGAGTTCTACTTGTAAATAATTATTTTGGTTGTTTCTTTTCCATTCTGCAAACTTTGCAATTGGAAAAGAAATCAAGGGTTCATGTATTATATTTATATTTCCTAGAAACTACGGCGTGTAGACCCAACCACAAGTTTTAGACCTTGATCGTTATAACTCCACAATAATTCTTTTACAGTATTATACTGCTGTTCTAAAAACTATTAAATTATTGTACACGCGTTTGAAAACTCACCAGGCACTAACATCACTTTAATTTATAGTTTATGTGTCTGTGTACCTGAATGATATTGTGCCATACAGCAGTCTCTAGAAATACGATGCATTGTTACAACGAAAAGCCATTAACTGAGTATTATGTTTTTTGCTTCTTTTCCCTCTAAAACAAAAACCTTCAGCTGCAGGTTTGATAACTCCCAAGTTATGGAAATACTTTTGATTTCATATGTATATTTTTATTTCTTTTTGAGTACATGTAGCTGCGGTTCCAAGAGGTTTTATATAAAACAATAAAAATTAAACCAATCTTCAGCAAACATAATGAAGTAAAATAGTTCAATACACAAACTTCGTTGGCTTTGAATGTCGCCTTGAGTTGACAATATTTCATCTTGAAAGTAACCAGAATATTGCCTCATAGTTCAATCAAACAATACAAAGTGACTCCAGTTTATTTTTATACGCCAATTATTTTTCAAGAAGAAGGAAATTATGTTTTAGATTAGAAAATATATAAATTTCACTGTGACTGTCGATATTTTTTATAAATGTCTCATTGACTTTTGTAGAACACGCAAGGCTGAAGTTTCTACTCGTCAATGTATAAAACATATATATACTTCACGTGACTTGTCAACGCCTAAACATAAAGTATTATTTGTATGTAACACGAGACTCAATAACGGGTCGAGCAAGCAACTTGTGTAATTGAATTACTGGTGACATATAACTGAAAAACGTGATCCATATATTCTTGCCAAAGCCAGTGTATACAAACTACCAAATACGGTCAACAAATATAAATACCTGCCTGCCCAATATGAATGAGTTTGTCACACATTGCTATTTTCAGTTACTTTGGATCTTTTTACTTTCTTCATTCATTCGCTAATCTGGTTACGCTCAAGATCCAGAGATCTATTATAAAAAAATATTTCTCAAAATGTACAAGCGTGAAAGTCCAATTTTTTTCAACTTGTCAACAGTTGAAAATCAAATTGGAATTTGTTGTGTACAGTATTTTTTTTTTTTTGTTTTTTGTTGACTCCATCTCTGGCCATCCAACATTGTATATCACATGATTTCTGTTGTTGTATCTCGGAAAATGTCACTTTTTTATCTTACAAAATCCCAACGGTTTTCTTTTGTATAGTGACACATGTGCTTGATTATCGATATGAGAAATAATCCCGCCTGCGGGCCAAAAGGGTCTAGTGAAAACTAATTGAAAATATAAAGTCATTAATAAGTAAATTATTTGGAAATACTGAAAACTATAGGTATCGATGCGTACAAGTACAAAACTGTCAATTAAATAAAATAACATGAATAAAAAAAATAAATCAAGTTTGGAAACTTCGATCCCCAGACTTTAGTCCGAGTATGCAACGAACGTCTGTGGTGAATCTAAGTGCAGACAAAAATGGAATCATTGCCATAAGAGATGTGTCACTGGGATCGTTGATCCAGCCCTCAATCCCAATGCCATTGCTTTCATGTTGGGTATAAGATATTGGCGAATTATCGATAATCATCACGTTGGATAGATCTGGGTCAACAATTTCTAAATCCTTCACATAGCCCATGGGCGTAGATGTACAATGCTGTCTATAATATCGTTGAACAAAGTACTTGCGATCACGTTCTAGCCAATCAATCATGGGATCTGCATACGCTTGAACGGATGCCGTATACACAACCAAATTATACCATTGAGAAACCTGATCCAAAAACTCGTCGCAAAACGGACGCTTCAAGACTGTGTATAAGGTGGTGAATTGACTGCGGAATTTCACTTCAACCATGTGACCTTGTGAAAATCCAGTTGCTTTCGACAATGTGTGAATCAACGTTTCGTCAAGATCAAGAACAAGTGTCTTTTTCTTAAGTCGGCGATTATGAATGGCATTTGCATTTGACGATATTCGTAGATTTGAGGGCGATAATGGACTCGAGAGGTAAATGTCCGCGCTTGAGGAATGGCTAACTGTTGAAGATGAACGGGTATGCTTTGGTGATTTTTTAGGTTTAAATTGCGTTGTTTCTGGCGCTGGCTCCATCAACGCTGCGTTTCGTGTTTTTTTCGACGAAAACAAATCCCAAAATGAAATGACTTTGTGGGTCAGGGGAGGAAGTAATGGACGAGGTGGTGCGTAAATTCGAGGAAATCGAAATGCATATGCAATAGGTGACTTTCGTTTTTTGGTTGCTGGTTGCGATTCCGACAAATCCTTCGATTGTTTTGACGGCGAATGAGTAGAAGAGCTTTTACCCGATTTAGTTCGTGAACTACTGGAACTTTTGCGACTATGCCTGGTCTTGGGTTTTTCGATAGGCGTCGATATACTGGGCTGGGAATATTCTTGACTTGATGAAATGATCGGATCTGTGTCTTGTCCAGACGGTGACGTCAATGAATGATAGGGCGATTGCAAGTTTCTTACAACATCATGATTATGTTCTTTTGGTAAACTAGTACTGTCCAGTTTCACTGGGGTTGTTTGTGTATGAGTTGAAGTGAACGGAATCCAACTAATGAATGCGAAAAAAAATGAGTTGGAATTTTTGTGTGTGATTTCCGAAATTTGTTGGTGTTGGGCTGGGGTTAAGTCCCGCTTGGTTGTTGGGTCTGAAAAAGAGGACGGTGATGGGGTCGCCAAACTTGCTGTGTTGCTCTTGAAATTTTCGAAATTATCTTTTTTCTGAGACTGACTTGGCGGTGTTTTGATGGGAGTATTTTTTTGGGATGTTCTTGAAAAAATGCGGGTAAACCAATTAATAAAGGAGTTGATAAATCGGATAATCTTTCGAGGGATAAAAAATACAAAATTGAAAAGATAAAACAACAACCATGTCAGGGTACCGGAAGGATGCAATTGTCGGGCGATTTCCGCCTCTTTTTGAACTTGGGAGTGGGAAAGAGAATGTGCCAAATGAGGTGCAAATGTTTTATTGTTCCGAGCCGACTGGCTTTTTCCATCATAGTTGCTGGTATCGTCAGATGTTTTATTTAAATCTTCATCCTGCGGTAAATATTCAAAATAAGGGTTTACCGAGTTGATATAATTATCCTCATCATCAGGCGATCCATTTATTGAGTCATTATCTTCACTTTGATCTGGATGTTCTAATATTTTACTCTGGTATAGTTGAAGGTTGTAATCAATTCCACCCAGGGGCAAAATTGTGTTTGAGAAAAACCAAGGCCAACTGTTAGAATCAAAACTTAAAGAAATCTGCAAAAAAAAAAAAGCAATACAAAGAAGAAAACAGTCGAATATTCCAAGAAAAATACAAAAAATATCAAACTGATAGTTTCTGATAAAAAGAATCAAGATATAAAGTTGTGATCTCAAACACATACCAAGACAGGTGAAGAAAACGATCTTATCGGGGTATTAGGAGTTGTTGGGTTAATTACCCTATCAACTGTATTTGAAATGAACTGGATGGAGTTCATTTCTAAAAAAATTGGAAAGTTATCAAAATTATTGAAAGCAATGAAATGTTGAAAAAAATAAATAAATAAAAGTTGGGAAAAAAGAAAGAAAAAATTGAAAGCTCAATGTTGTAGATTGGCAATGTCTAAAAATGTTGTGGAAACTAAATATAAATCGAGAGGTTTGGGTTGTTGAGCCGCAATGTCCTAAGCTGTTCCCGTGATCACGACAAAGTTGTTGAAACCAACAACTTCGAGGTACCAACAAAAGTTGCTGGCACTTGACTTTGATCACGATCTTGACCGCATATAAGCACATGCGGTTGTGAAATAGACTAATAGGCGTTAGCATGAACCAGCACCTGACATGGCTCTGTTTAATATCGATCTTGTGTTTCCTATTATTATCAACACCATACCATTTGGGTATATATGTACAAACACAAGACAAATAATTTGATCAAAGTCAGATCAAGTCGATTTGGTTGCTTTTGACTAATGAAATTGGTATTAATTTTATGAAAAGCAAGCAACTAATTTCAAGTGTGTATTTTGGAGCTTTACTAATTTTTTATTGTCGGAATTGTGGAGATGGTTTGGTAAATATGATATATTTCATCATCAAATCCATGAAAAGATCAACAAATCAATGCTTTTGTCTAGCTTTAACCGAAAATAAAGCCCTCAATATCTCGAGCCCTATAAATACTTGATGGCCCAGATTCACCTTCTTGTAAAAACAATATATCCCAAAGAGCATTGTAAATCTCGTTTGAATTTCCAAAACAGTCGTTTATGGTGGGTATATAAATCGCGTTGGATACAACATTCTACCAATAAAAAAAGCCATAATCAGCATCAACTCTAGTAAATCGCATTCATTATTACTTACTTCACGGTATTTTGCTGCCCGGAAACAAATCGGTATCATGTTCTGAAGTTGGTTGATAACCAAACACGCAACAAGGTAGTTAGAAATTGTAAGGATATGTGAAATCCGGGGTATGACTCCATTTGTATTGACAAAGGTGATTTTAATTTCTATTGCTTTTAATAATCCACAGGCGTCCTGTAATCCTTCACTAACAACTTTCACTGATTCAGACGTTTTCATCTTGACTAATAATAATAATAATAATAAATGGTCAGAATCTATTCATCATGTAAATAAGAACCTTTTCCTAAAATTCTGGTGAAATGTCTTACATGAAAAAGAGCTTTCCTGAACTGTCTCGCCATTTTCTGAGCCAACTAGTGAACCTAAATGCGTGATATTCAACTGACTATTTTTCCACAGTCTCCCGTTCAAAATCGATTTCTCAATTTCGCTATTTACTTCTCTCGGGAGGGGTCTTGAATTGTGCGAGACACTCAACATAAACTAGCGTAAATCCATATGATTCAAGTTAGTGACTTTCGATAATGAGGTAAAAATTGGAATTGGAAAAATTGTTTCGAGTTTGGATATCATACATCAAAACCAAGGTCATCAACAACTATATGATCTTTTGAGAGTACAAAGCCTTTACTGTACTGGATTGTCAATGCATAATCCATGATAACTGTTAGCTCATAAGTTTTAAACGCAGTAATAACCTGTTTTTTGGGTTTGATGACAATCTTGTTCATTCTGGAGAGACTAATTGAATGAAGAAATCATAAAGGTTTTACATTTATTTAATATTTCTGTTATTTATTCCAGTGCCTGATTACATGAAATTATGATTAGATTATTGACAATTCTTTTGTCAAGACCCACCCGGTTGAAGCATTGCGGATATTTCAGTACGTGAAGTATAACTTGTCACTTGGGTTTATGTCCACAGACTAGCCATGATATTGCCAAAGCTGTAACTTTTCAGTTCAAACTGGAGCAAAAAAAACATCAAAGGGATTTTCGAGTGAAAGATAAATCCAAATTCACTTTTGCAAAAGACTGAAGCTCTTTTGTGTTTCTGTAAAAACTTAAACCAGATACTTTGAACTGATTAGAAAGTGTTGAGACCACTATGTCTTCAAACTTGACAATGTTTTACAATCTTATGGTACTTTTAAACTTTTTTAGTTTCTATTCATCTTGGTATTTTACACTTTTAAAATAATCCAGACTCATAACCACACAGAAGCCTCACACTAAACATTGCCTTCGGTAAAGTGCATACCATCAAGGGATCAAATTTTACAATGGCTATGAAATATGGCGTCCAAATTTTTAAAAGATGGAATATACAGTTTGTATATAGATATTGGAAAGTGAGAGTGGTACAATGAATTAGCCTGACCAATGAAACAGTTGAAAGTCTCATTTTTGTAGAATCTTTACGATACCTTCATTAATATGCTATGGCTTATAAGAAACCATAGGTGGTTTGATCTTGTATGTTGTTGCATCAAAATGGAGAGTTGCATGATGTTCTGAAGTAAATTGAGAACCCGTCAAAGGACATGGACAGTTATACTGTATACAACGATTAGCAAAAGCTTTTAAGACCCAGTTTCATTGATCCAGAAATCAAAATATAAACTTGACTGAACATTTGGAAATATATGCAATTTGAAAACTCTCCAGAATCCTTTTTTTTTAACTAAAGTATGAAACTTTCTTGCAAAAATATCCTTTTATTGGTTCCAGATTCAGCAGCAGCTCAAGTTCAACGTTGCAAACAAATATTGACTTTTAAAAATTCTATGTTGGTCACAATACTGAATTTAGTCTATTGACAAGTTTGACAAAGTAGAAATTTGTTTTATTAATTAAAATGATAGATTATACAATATGGAAAAGTGGATTAGTGTTGGGAATATTTCAAATATGACTCAAACTACTATTAAAGTGACGTAGCGCAAATCAATTCAAGAGTATTAATATTCAAGCTGCAAATTTATCAAAATCTTCTTGCAAGCAAAAACGACATTATAATTATTACTAAAAGCGAAAAATATTGTTTATCTGACTCTATTGAAAATAGTAGAATCATGGTATTCCGTCAAACAAGAAAAAGTACATGAGAAGCTTTTTTCCATATTGACAAAAAAGATTTCCCTCTAAGAAGTTTGAATTCACGGTTATCTGTAACAAAATAATTTATTTGGTTTTTCTGCTTGCTTTGTTCTTTATATGTAGAAAAATATACGATATCGATATTCTTTAATGAATTCCTTAAATCGTGTTAAAATAACAGTTTTTGGGTATATTTCACCTCTACAGGGATCTCAGTTTGATGTTTACATTGAAGATTCTTGCTACAAACTGAACAAAGTTTATTTATCAATCTTTATTCAGCCAATGACAAAGAAGAGACATTCAAACAGGAAAATTTTACAACTATTGTTTTTCTCGTTTGAGATGGTTTTAATTAACTGATTTAATAAATTACAGATCAGGCTTGACTTATTGATCTGTTTTATAAGTTCAAAAAACATATAAATGGATTTAAACAACCATCTTTTCCAGTGACAAGAAAAACTACTGAGCGGTCAACTTTTACATATTTATAAACCCTTAGTTTTCACAAATTAAAAGTAATTTATGGATTGACTTTTCATGTTTTACTCATAATTTAAGAACCTTGGAACAATTATGAATATACGGAAAATGAAAAGAAATAGAAAAAAACAATACCTTTAACAACGATTTCTAAAATGACATGTCAAATACAACCCACTCAAGACTGAGATTTTACGCCAGTGTAACTTTTAAATTTGGTTTGAATCATTTTGTTTCCATTTTTACTGTTTTATTTTTTGATAAACCTATAGATTTAACGACTTTACTTTACTCTTTCAGTCGTTTGGAACACTTTATTTATACTGTCAAGTCTTTAAAAATGTTTGGCAACATTGATTACCAATGAAGGAAGCGTTAAAACAAGCAGCAAATATATGATTTTATGCCTTTTTGTTTTATTTCTTCCTTTAAAGGTGGAGATTTCATGTAAAGAACTTTATAAAATCTGACATATGAATTGCTACCATTCTTCCCAGAAATGATCTTCATGTATTATATACATGCAAGTCGGCTAGACATTTGCAACACAGTCAATATGAGACGAGATGGCCGAGTCCGATTTATGTAAGGCTGGCCATTTCTAGCAAACAAAAACAGTTGTAGATCACATACGTCATAATACCGGAAACATATGTCCAGTCGTATTACCAACGGTTCAGCTGAACTTGCCATTTAGCTTGCACAAGAATGTTGCAACTCGCCATTCCATAAAACATCTAGCTTTTTGAGCACATGTTTAACAATTAGCAATAAAATGACATATACAACGATCAATACAATGAGTTCCATTCGACCACCCAAACACCATTTTCCAATTTGCAGAATGGTGGTGGGCTTTGTGTCTATAAAAAATAAATTAGTATCAGACAGTTACCATTACAATTTGAAAAACATAAATCTTGAATGTAGTGCTAAAAATAAGAATACAACACGAAATAAATAAACATAAAGGATGAAATCCACTCTGCAATCAAACTGGTTAATGATATTTTGCTGGACGCCCTAAAACCAGGCAAATAATTTTTACAAGTACAGCATGCAATTGACTGGTTTCTAAACTGATATAGCGTTTGTGAACCCTGCTGATTCTTGATGGATCGTGTAGTTCCAAGTTTGGTGGTGGCATTACAAATGTTAGGGTCGTTTAAGGTTATGAATGGAATCAATGAATCCAAAATTAAGTTTAGATATTTGTAATTCAGATGAATGAGTTAAAATGTATTTTTGAAACCGACAAATCGGTCATGATGCTGATGGTTAATAGACAAATATTAAACAACATTTACGGAAAATACAAACAAGTAGGGTATCCAGTCTAAGGTCCATGCAGGCTTCAAACACACAAAACCATGTGAATACATGCAAGTTATCCATCTGATTGTTAACTTAACATGTAGAAGTTTGCGAATAATACAGTTCATCTGGTAAAAGAAGAAGAAGAAAAAATAACAACAGGCGGTGCCATTACACACCATTTAAGACGCGATGTTCCACTTTGAACTTTTTCGCGTTATTCAAGTCGTTCACTTGCAAGCCACATGTAAAACTCTTACAAGCTGATGATTATTTAGGTGAAATTGAATGTTATTTTTTAGTGGCTTTTGTTTTTCTTTTCTGTCCAGTCTCTATCCTATTTTGGTCTAACGTTTTTAAACTGTCTCGTTCTATTGGAGTTTTTGTTAAAACAAAGTCCTCCAGTGCATCCAGCGAGAACTGCTAGAAAGCAACCAAATTAAATTTAGTTAAAAAAAAACAAACAGAAAAAGTATAACAGAAAATCCTAAACATGTTCAACAGGGCGGTAAAAGGGCACATCGTACTATTTCTTACTATTATTGCTAGGCCAGAAGCAGTATTAAATAATAAGATGGAGTGAAAAGTAACGGAATAATGAGAGTGCTGGTTGTTGACTCAAGTGAAGTAATAAGGAATATTTATAAATATAAAAAAATATCGATGTCGTCTTGAAAAATATTAAGCAAATCTAAATAATTGTGAAAATGAAACGCCGGAATAAAAGAACATTAATTGTAGAACTTTTCAAGCACCCTGCGTTCTAGCTGTATTCTTTGGAAATGTAGTACCTTGCAGCAAATTTCTATTTTGGGAAAAACTTGATTTCTACTTTTCTGGTAAACGTTTGCGGGTCTCAATTATAGGGTCGTCCCAATTATAACACTTGGATATAATTATATTATTTCGTTCCAAAGTAATTATGTTTTAATTATTTTCAAACTAAACTGATTTTCTACCATTTCACACTGTTGTTCCACAGTATTGTTTTCTACCTAAAATTAGATTTACTTTCGCGTTCATCATGTTGGTTGCTTATTCTACAATGTAGTAAAGTAGTTTTCTGGGACTTGGACATTAACTAGCCATTTTTATTAACTACTTCAATCATTATAATATACTTCTATTACCAATTCTCATCTGGTTCTCTGTATATAAAGTCTTTCTTTTCCTCATCACAGAAAGGAAATAACAGTTCTAATCTCTTTTCATCAGCTTACATCTTCTCTCGTTAATCGTCATCATTTGTTCAACTCTCGCTTATTTATACACATTATAAAATAATCATATATACATTTACATATTAATTCCATTGTGAAATTCATACACGTCTCGAATATTCATAAGCACCCATCATCTTGAAATCAATCTTTATTATTGTTTCCGACTTTGATAACTATTGATTAATCTTTTTCTTTCTTTGGTAGTAAGTACATTTCTTCAATCGTATTACTAGGTGTTTTTTTCTTCTTCATGAAGTAGTCGCTAACTGTAAAATCTTAAAGTTTCAAATGCATACCACTAGTTACCTCAAGAGCTTGGCTCTTGCGGCTCTCGGCGCTTCAGCAGTGAGCGCCCAAGCCAGCAATAACGCATCTTCTACAGCTATGGATTCTTTACAAGGTTTCTATACAACTAATCAGCCCGTGACTGTGACTGTTACTTCTTGCCCTAATGAAGAATGTCATAAACCTGTAATTGTTACTACGGAAACTATCTGTCCTGTTCTTTATCCAACCAGTGTTGTTACCTTCACCTGTCATAAGGAAGGAAGCTGCACAACTTATGTTCCCCCTGAAGCTTCTGCATACACCACCATCATTCCTGTCACTGTTGTCTACCCTGGTGCAGTCAGTACCGTCCAAAACACTGTTTATAACACTGAGTATGAAACTGTAAAGAACACGGAAACTGTCAAGCAACCAACCACCCTTTATGAGACTGTTCAGGAAACTGTCTATGCCACTGTCACTGCTGAAAAATATAAGAACGTTACTGTTACAACTGTAGAGGTTTCTGTCAGTACCGCTACTGACTGGGAGACTCAAGTCGTCACTCAGACTGAGGTTACGACGACACCTACAACCATTGTCTCTGAAACTACTGATTACAAAACTGTGGTCCAAACCTATCAACAAAATGTTACTTACACTCTCACCAACGAAGTCACTCATACTACTACTGAGAAGGGTGTTCCAGTTACTTATGTTGAAACCCAAACTCAGATCCAAACTGCTCCAACTACTATCTATGAAACTGCTACCAACACTGTCTCTCAGCCTACAACCATCGTCTCAGAACAAACAGAAACTGTTTCCCTTTACGAGACTATTGTTCAGACTGTTGAAAACAATGTGACAAATGTAGTTACCTATGTTAGCACTGCTGAAGGTACACCCACAACAATTATTGAGACTCAGACTAGTCACGAAGTTGTTCCAACTACTATTGTCCAAACTCAACCTACCACCATTTTCAACCAAGAAACTGTTGTCCAGACTGTTGAAAACACTGTTACGTATCTTTCAACTTTCACCACTGAGAAGGAAGGCACTCCAGTTACCATTGTCCAAAGTCAAACTGTTGTCCAGACTGCTCCTACCACCATCATCCAGGATGTTACACAGACTAAGACCGAACCCACTACTGTCTACAGTGAAAAGACTGTTGGCCAGACCGTTGAGAAAACAATCACTTACCTTTCTACATTTACAACTGAAAAGGAAGGCCAAAATGTCACTGTCACTCAGGCTTACACTGATATTCAAACTGTGCCAACAACCGTTGTCCAGACCAATTATCAGACTGTTGAAGTTCCTACCACTATTGTCCAGTCCACAACTGTATACAATGAAAAGACTGTTGTCAAAACCGATTTGGCTACCGTCACTTCCTTGTCTACTTATGTTTCCACTGTGTCTGGTGAAGCTGTCACATACACAGTAACTGCTACTACTGTTGTTCCTCACTCAACCACTGTTGTCCAAACTCAAGTCCAGACTGTTCCAACCACTTTTGTTGAAACTTACACTGAAACTCAAGCCTTTACTGTTTTCAATGATAAGACTGTTGTTCAAACCGTTTCTGAAGTTGTCACATCTTTGTCTACTTATGTTTCCATCGTTTCTGGACAGGAAGTTACCTACACTGTTTCTGATACAAAGGTCGTTCAACAACCTACTACTGTTCTTCAAACTGTTCCTACTACCGTCATGGTTGCCAACAATGTTGTTGAAACTGTCGAACACACCGTCACTTATGTTTCCACTTACACTACTGAAAAGGAAGGCCAACAGATCACCGTCACAAAGGCATACACTAATGTTGAGACAGTTCCAACCACCATTGTCCAGACTGCCACTCAGACTCAGCATGACACTGTTCTCCTTACCACCACTATTTACAACGAAAAGACTGAAGTCCAGACCGTTTTGCAAACTGTCACCGCTTTGTCTACTTATGTCTCTACTGTCTCTGGCGCACCAGTCACATACACTGCCACTGCCACTTCTGTTGTCCAGAATCCTGTTACCGTTGTCAACACCATTCCAACCACAATTGTTCAGACTGCTACTGAAGTCAAGACTCAGACTGAGCGCAACGTGGAAACTAAGTATGAGACTGTTGTATCTACTGTTTTGCAAACTGTCACCGCTTTGTCTACTTACGTCTCTACTGTCTCTGGCCAGCCTGTCACTTACACTGCTACTGCCACCACTGTTGTCCAGAACCCAACTACTCTCACTAATGTTGTTACTGCTACTGAGCATGATGTCCAGACCAAGTATGAAACTGTTGTTTCTACTGTTTTGTCTAATGTCGTTTCATACTCCACCTTTGTTTCTGTTGTGTCTGGCGAACCCATTACCTACACTGCTACTGCTACCCAAGTTGTTCCTCACCCAACTACTATTGTCCAAACTGCCACTGCCACTGCTACTGAAACTCAAGATGTAACTGTTCTTCAAACAACTACTGTGTACAACGAAAAGACTGAAGTCCAGACCGTTTTGCAAACTGTCACTGCTTTGTCTACTTACGTCTCTACTGTCTCTGGCCAGCCTGTCACTTACACTGCTACTGCCACCACTGTTGTCCAGAATCCTACTACCATTGTTAACACTATTCCAACCACTCTTGTTCAAACTCAGACTGAACGTAACACTGAAACCAAGTATGAGAACGTTGTTTCTACCGTTTACTCTACCATTGTTTCATTGTCCACATTTATTTCTACTGTTTCTGGTGAACCCATCACTTACACTGCTACTGCCACCACTGTTGTCCAGAATCCTACTACTATTGTCCAGACTGAACATAACGTTGAAACCAAGTATGAGACTGCTGTTTCTACTGTCTCGCAAACCGTTACTGCTTTGTCTACCTATGTGTCTGTTATTTCTGGCGAGCCTGTCACTTACACTGCTACTGCCACCACTGTTGTCCAGAATCCCACCACTCTCACTAACGTTGTCACTCAGACCGACGCAACCACCGTTTACAATGAAAAGACCGTTGTTTCTACTGTTTTGCAAACCGTTACTGCCTTGTCTACCTATGTCTCTGTTATTTCTGGCGAGCCTGTCACTTACACTGCTACTGCCACCACTGTTGTCCAGAACCCCACTACTTTTGTCCAGACTGAGACTCAAGTTCAGACTCAAACTGCCACCAACACTGAAACCAAGTATGAGAACGTTGTTTCTACCGTTTACTCTACCATTGTTTCATTGTCCACCTTTGTTTCTACTGTTTCTGGTGAACCCATCACTTACACTGCTACTGCCACCACTGTTGTCCAGAATCCTACTACTATTGTCCAGACTGAACATAACGTTGAAACCAAGTATGAGACTGCTGTTTCTACTGTCTCGCAAACCGTTACTGCTTTGTCTACCTATGTGTCTGTTATTTCTGGCGAGCCTGTCACTTACACTGCTACTGCTACCACTGTTGTCCAGAACCCAACTACTCTCACTAATGTTGTTACTGCTACTGAGCATGATGTCCAGACCAAGTATGAAACTGTTGTTTCTACTGTTTTGTCTAATGTCGTTTCATACTCCACCTTTGTTTCTATTGTTGCTGGCGAACCCATTACCTACACTGCTACTGCTACCCAAGTTGTTCCTCACCCAACTACTATTGTCCAAACTGCCACTAACGTTGAAACTCAATATGAAACCGTTGTTTCTACTGTCTTGCAAACTGTCACTGCTTTGTCTACTTACGTCTCTACTGTCTCTGGCCAGCCTGTCACTTACACTGCTACTGCCACTCAGGTTGTTCCTAACCCAACTACATTCACTAATGTTGTCACCCAGACTCAGGCTTCCACTATCTACAACGAAAAGACTGTTGTTTCTACTGTCTTGCAAACTGTGACTTCGCTGTCCACTTATGTCTCTACAGTTTCTGGAGAACCTGTCACTTATACTGCTACTGCCACTCAGGTTGTTCCACAGCCCACTACCATTGTCCAGACACAGACCCAAGTCCAAACACAGACAGCTACTAACACTGAGACCAAGTATGAAACCGTTGTTTCTACTGTCTTGTCTACCGTCGTTTCGTTGTCCACATTTGTTTCTACTGTAGCTGGTGAACCTATTACCTACACTGCTACTGCTACCCAGGTTGTTCCCCATCCTACTACCATTGTTAACTCTGTTACTGAAACTCAACATGACACTGTTCTTCTTACCACCACTGTTTACAACGAAAAGACTGAAGTCCAAACCGTTTTGCAAACTGTCACTGCTTTGTCTACTTACGTCTCTACTGTCTCTGGCCAGCCTGTCACTTACACTGCTACTGCCACCACTGTTGTCCAGAATCCTACTACAATTGTTAATACTGTTCCTACTACCATTGTTCAGACCCAAGTTCAAACTCAGCGTGATACTCATACCGAAGTTCAATACCAGACTATTGTTTCTACTGAGTACTCGACTGTCACTTCTCTTTCTGCATACACTACCACTATTTCTGGACAACCCGTCACTTATACTAACACTGTCACCAAGGTTGTTCCAAACCCAAATACCATTGTCCAAACCCAAACTGAAAAGATCACTGCTACCGCTACTGAAGTAATCACTTCTGTTGAAACTGTTCTTTCTACTGTTACTTCCCTTTCTACCTACGTCTCTGTCGTTTCTGGTGAACCCGTCACTTATACCGCTACTGCTACTACTGTTGTTCCCCACCAGGTCACTGTTGTCCAAAGTGTTCCTACTACTATTCTCCAAACTGCTACTGAACGTAATACTGAAACCCAAATTCAGACTCTTGTTCAAACCCAGGTCGAGTCCGTCCCAACAACCATTCACGAAACTCAGTTACAGACAGTTCCTACCACAGTTTTGAATACTGCCACCGTAGTCGAGAGTCACAATGTGGTATCTATTGTGACCGCTCCTACAACTATTGTCAGTGAAAAGGTTGTTGAATCCACTGTTTTGTCTACAATCACCACTTTGTCTGTCTATACTTCCACTATCTCTGGTCAACCAGTCACATTGACCTCAGCTACAACTGTCGTCACTCCTTGTATTGTTTACAAAACCACTACTGCTGTTATGACTTCAATTGTTGAACAACCCACTACTATTGTCAACCCAACTACCATCGTTCAACCATCCACTTTAGTCCAGACTGAGGTCCAATCTGTTCCAACTACCCTTGTTCAAACCCAGGTTCAGACCCAACTTTCTACTAGTATTTTGACCGAAACCACACTTATCCCAACCACCGTGCTTAGTTCAGTTCCAACCACTGTTTATGTCACATACACCCAGACTAAGGAGGGTGAAGCTGTGACCATTACTTCCGCCACTACTGTTTATCCATCACCGCAAGTGATTTACGATACAGTTACTGTTGTCGAGGCTAGCAGCACCAACCGCGTTGTCACCTCTTGCACTGTTTTCACCTACCCTGCAGTTGTGACCGTTTCCTGCCCTACTCCTGCTCCAACAGAAGGCACACCAGCTATCACCAACAAACCTGTTGCAAACACCTTACCTTCTACCCTTCCTTCAGTAGTCACCGTTAGCACTGCTGCTCAACAACCTGCCGCCACAGCTACTTTGCTTCAAGTCAACAGCGCTTCTTCCTTCAATACTAATGTTTTCTACGGATTTATTGTAGCTTTCGCTACCCTCTTGTTCATCTAAATCCTTTCATGACCCACCCACCACCATAAAAAAAAAAAAAGGACAAAATATCACGGCATATTTATTCACTTGTTTACGATTTAATGTTTGGGAAAAATCTTTATTTATATGATACAGAACTATTATAGGCTTATTTTTTTGGGAATTTTTTTGTTTTATTTACGTAACTCTATTATTTATTAATAAAATGTAACTATACATTTATTTAAATTATCAAATTTCATACTCTAATTAAACAATGGGATATGGGATTCTTTTTCATATAAACCACTTACAATTTATGATATTTTCCTTTTTTTTTTTTTTTGAATAGACAACAAAAAATAGAATAGCATTAAATAAAAAATCGTAAAAGCTACATTTTTAAACAAAATAAATAAACAATAGTATGCAAAAAAAAAAAAAAGGAATGTAAAGACAAGAAAAATCAAACAAATAAAAATATTCTTGGAAAAAAAAAAAAAAAAAAAAAAAAAAAAAAAAGTCAATAAATAATAGACGAAAAAGCTGTACCAACAATGACAATATGCATTGTCATTATAAACAATTAGTGATACAATTATAGATTTTGGCTTTGGGGAGATTTAGTTATACCAAGTGACGGTTTGCGTACGACTCCAGCCCCCGAATTGGGAGTCTTACCAATGTCTTCAGGACCGTATTGAGGAGTATTGGGATTAATCATAGATGCATGACGCCCAGGTCCAAGAGCTGTGTTTCGATGTCTCATGGTTGCCATAGAGTGATGTTTTTGTCGGACACTGGTGCGAGTGGAATTCAAATCAGGAGCAATGGAATTTCGAATGGTTGACATTCTGTTTACAGATTTTTGTGGAGATTGGAAGGGTCCCGAATTGTAACTGGGGTTTCGGCTACGGGTATGGCGTGGACTTTCTAAATAATCGCCGATGCTGTCGGTTTCTTCGGTATTGGCGGAATCCCTAGAGGACTCAACAGAGCGTTTCAAAAGGTACTGCAAAGACATAAGCCAAATATTATGACGCTGTCTATTCAGACATGAAATTTTGATGCTACGCTCTGGAGATTGAACAATAATACTGCGGTGATATAAACCTGGGGGCAAAGGATTACCATCTTCCACACTGGTAACCGAAACAATGGCAATCGATTTGCTTTTACCATTAGATCGGGTATCAAGTGCTGGATTATCCATGCTCCAGTACAGAGTCATAGTATAAGGATGAACCCAGAAATATCGCTGATGACGATTTTCTGAAATACCATTCATCACAAAACGACGGGTATATTTGTAAAGGTATTCACCAATAACAATTTGAGTAATGTACTGAATCATATTGTGATCGGTGGTGAAGTTAGAGCCCACAGTGAGCGGGTTCATACCAAGCATACTGTCAGCAACTTGATCGGAATCTTGTTCAGCAGAAGAATTACCTTGCTGGGCCCCATTTTTAGTGGGAAGTAAGATAGATGCAAGTGGCGCAGATCGAGCAGTAGCGCCTGCGGTAGCAGGGATGTGGCTACTGAGAAGACCAGAAACAGAACTCGTATAAGCAGCAGCAGCAGTTGTGGGTGATGTAGGATAATCTGTGGTAGATGCAGTACCAATGGAAACGACAGCAGGCAATAAAGAGACTCTAGGCTGTGACATTGCTGAAAATCTGCCGCTAGAAATAGCGCTATTGTGAGGAGAATTAGCAAAATCAAATTGTAATGAGTTTTCATCAATAGGGCTTCCTAATTCAAATGAATGTAAGGAAGAATGGTCATTGGTCGGAGTGCGTGCACCATCTGAATCGCTTTGCATATATTCATCTACCCTAACTGCGGCAACGGGCAATATATTTCTGTTGTTCTGATTCTGTCTAAAATCATATGTTTCGGGATTAGTTGATGGATTTTGATTACTGGTATCATGAGATTTCTTTAAACTTTCATATTCGGAAAGAGGAATAGCAACAAGGCCGAATTTTTCAGCATAAGAATTAAGTGAATTTTTAGTAATTTCGGGAGATTCTTTACGAGAGGTAAGCTCGTTGTAAACATTAACTGGAATTTGAACGGTTCCACTGGTATTTTTCTTTTCTTGTTTGTATCGCATAAATAGGTCATATTCGTGTGTAGGGAGAACTGACAAACCCAATTTTTGGGCAGATGATTTAACTGAATCACTGTCAATTTCTTTTGGTGTTTCAGTATTTTTGGATTGCATAGCCTTGTAATCATGATCACTAAGAAGATGCAAGCCCATAAGTTCAGCACGAACTTGAAGTTCCTCGGCGGAAAGTTGCGATTGCTCAGAAGCTTCAATTGAACGTTTAGAAGCAGTGAGTAGATTCGTATGCTCTTTTTGGGTGATTACAACATATCCTTTCTTCACAGCGGCAGATGATAGTTCTTCTGGAGAAATGTTGTCAATGTTGAACGAATCCTCAGTTGAAGGGGAAGTTGGAGATGTAGGCGATATGTAACTTGCTATAGATCTAGGAGAAGTATCCAAAGAACCTATGTTGACGGATAGAGGCAGCATCGATTCAGAAGACTGCGAGCTTCGCTTTAGGATATCATAATCGCCCTTTGTAACAACAACGTAGCCACGCTCTTCTGCTCGCTTTTTGAGAAGACCTTCATCGGTGGATTCACGTTTGAATTTCTTTTCCAAATCAGACAATTGATTCTGCAAGTGTGTAATTTGGCTTTGTGATTGCTCAATGACACGAGTGTTGGTTGTCTTGGTTTCCTTAATAATTCGAGAAGCCTCAGCCTGTGCTTCTTCAGCAGCTGCTTTGGCAAGTGTGATAGCCTTCACTGCTTCAGCCTGTGTACTGGCAACAAGTTTAGCGTTTTGTGCTTCCTTTTCCTCAAATTGTCTAGCAATGTTCATGCGTACTTCTTCAAGGCTCTTTGTTTCGAGTTTGCTAAGTTCCAAGGCTTTCAGTGTCTCAGAAGCGTTGTCATGAATGCTTTGCATTTCTGCTGAACTTAAAACAACAAGACCCAAAGACTTGGCAGTAGAACGCAAATGTTCTTCACTATACTCTTCTTCTTGTAACTGTGGTGATGAGATAGTAGGTTGTTCATCCGCATCTTCGACCATAATTTGGATATCATCTGGTGATTCCAGAGCATCATGGAAATCAGGCGAAGAAGGACGCCTGGAATGGCCAGCAGAGGATTCTAGTGATTTTGTATCGTTTTCCATATCTTGGGTAATCGATTTAACCTTTTCTTTTTTCGGTTGTGATAAAAGTCTCTGATATTCTTCTGTGGTAATAGCCAAGTAGCCGCCAGACTCCAGGCCAGGGGTAGAAGCAGTCGGGCTAATTGCATCGATGGATGAATTTCTAGCAGAAGTGCTAGCTTCGGGAAGAACAACTAAACCAAGTCTCTTTGCAAGCATAGAAACATCGTGGGCAGTAGGAGACTCAGCGATTTGTCTCAATGAAGCCAAGTACTGTGTAGGAACGGTTTCCACATCAATTCCGTTATCAGAGTTGTGAGAGCTAGCAACCGATAGGTGTTTCGAAGAAGAAACAGATCTAGGTACTCCTTTGATACTCATTGGACTATTCGGTCTAGATCGTAAAAGATCGTCAACCGCAAGCAGGTCCACGGGATATCCTGTTGTAGTAGGACCAACAGACTTATTTCTTTTGAGAAGCAACTGATACTCATCATTAGGAATAGCGACGAGACCAAAATCTTTGGCTGTTCTGAGAACATCTCTTCGAGTAGGTTTGTATTCCTTCTGGTTTTCAACGAGTCTCTTGTACTCATCAGACGCAACAGGCACATAACCCAAAGAACGCATAGACTCAATCACCTTTTCACCATGAGATGACGAAGTAGGTGTAGACGATTGACGAATGATATCTTCAAAGTGTTCCTTGCGTCGCAGTACTGAACCGATAGTTCTGGATGTTGATGAATTATCGGCCAAAGTCGAACTATCAGCGACGCTTCCTTTTCGACTATCGCTCTCCATAGCAATGTAAGTCTCCTTGGTGACTAAAACAAAGCCAAGCTTATTAGCAGAGACTTCCAAATCGGATTTGGATGGTTCCTTAACTCGTTTCAAGAGATCTTCATAATCTTCGCCAGGAACACCAACAAGACCAAGACGCTTGCAGTGTTGAAGAATAAAGTCGCGACTAGGTTCAGTAGTGTTTTGCTCCAAGGTATCAAATTCATCAATTGGAACAGCAACGTATCCAGCAGCCTTAGAAAGTTCATTAAGTTCAATAAATGTAGGTGCAGTAAGGCGTCTTCTCCAATCTTCCAGTTCGTCTATCGAAAGCAACGACATATTGTACTTTGAAGCAGCGTCACCAACATCGGAGATTGATGGTTCGTTAACCTGCTGTTGAAGCAAATCGTACTCAGTAACAGGAACAAGAGCAAATCCGTTCTCATTGCTGTGTCTCCGCAAATCTTCATGTGAAGGGTTATCTGCTCGTTTCTTAAGAGCACTAAGAGCTTCAATAGAAACTACAGCACATCCCAGACCAACAGCATGCTTTTCAATATCCTCCTTTGTTGGAGAATTCAGTGCGTCGAGCTCATTCTTTTTCAAAATAACAGATCCATTTTGGGCGGCAAAATTAACAAGATCGGAGTGAGTTGGTTTAGTACTGTTGCTTTTGAGTTCCGCTAATTCTGCTGCTGGTAACGTGACGAGACCAACCGACTTGGCACGAGAAGCGATATCTTCGACTGAAGTAGCTGCAGAAGCTTTAGAAGTCAGATTATCATATTCTTCAATGGATATGAGTTTTTGTCCAAGGGTTTTAAGATGTTCAGCATCAGGGGTATTAGATTTGGCCTGAATAACAGCCAGTTCATCATCAGCAATGACGCTATGACCATGCACAGAAGCATGCTCGGAAATATGTTCCAAAGAGGGATTGGTGGCCTTTTCAACTAGGTCTTTATATTGATCATTTGGAATAACTTGATGGCCAGTATTGGCAGCATGCGTGACAAGATATTCGAGAGTTGGCTGGTTGGCCTTATTCTCGAGTTCAAACATCTTATCTTGATGTAACAGAACCATGTTGTAATGTGTAGCAGCTGCATCTTCCAATTCGGATTGGGAAGGCTTTTTGAAAGCTCTTGCCAAATTCTCAAGTTCATCGGATGGGATAACGGAAAGTTTAAGTCTTGCAGCACCAGCTTCAATGTCTTCTCTTGTAGGATTTTTGGTAGCATTTTGAAGAGTTTCTAAACCAGTAGTCGAAATAATGCTGTATCCAATGTTAGAAGCAACCTGCTCAAGCTCTTCTTTGTTGGGCTTTTTCGCCTGGCGTTGTAACTCAGACAAGTGAGCAGCGCTGACCACTGCAAAATTTTGGGAAGCACCGAGTTTCTCAAGTTCATCTAGAGTAGGCTGGCGAAGTTTGCTGTTAAGAATAGTAAGCTGAGATGAAGGAATGACAACAGCATCGATCTTTGCAGATTGACCTTCGAGATATTCAAGAGTTGGGTGAACCAAAAAACTTGCGTCACTCTGTGGAATCAAGGAATAACCATGAGTTTCAGCATACTTCTCGACTTCTTCTTTTTCAGGATTATTGGCCTTTGAAAGAAGCTGGTCGTATTCAGCATTCTTAATAAAGCGAGAATCAAGGTTTTTTGCGTATTTAGATAGCTCATCAAAGTCTGGATCATTAGCCTTCTTTTCGAGAATCGAAAGATCACGGTCATCAATGACGGAGTGGCCATGTTTAGACGCGTGTGATTTAATAAACTCTAACGGTGGACTATTGGCAGACTTTTCGAGGGTAGTTAGATCTTCCTTGCTAACAACGCTCATTCCAAAAGCATCAGCATGATCCTTGATTAGATCAAGTGACGGTTTTTCTGCCTTGGCTTTCAAATCGTTATGTGCATCACTTTGGATAAGATCATAGCCTTGTGCTCTAGCTTTGTCAGATAGGTAATCTATGGATGGAGCTTCAATGTTTTTCGTGAGAATTTCGTGGTCTTTGTCTGGCAAAACTTTGCATCCCAAAAACTTAGCATCCTTGGTAACGTCGTCCAAAGTAGGCTGGTTGACACGTTTTTCGATAGCTTCGAGTTTGGAGGTTTCAATTACTGAAAATCCAAGTTCGTTTGCGAAACGCTCAATATCTTTTTGCTGTGGGTTAGTTGCCTTGCTATGAATCATCTTATACTCATCTTTTGGAACGAGAACAGAGTCCAACTTTTCGGCGTTAACATTGATTTCGTCGATTGTCGGTGAATTAACACGCTTTTGAAGAGCAGATAGATCATCGGCGGGAAGAGCGGCGAAACCAAGGTCAGAAGCATATTTTGCAATTTGCTCTTTAGTTGGATGTTCGATACGGCCCTTAAGGTTAGCTAACTCTTCGGATGCAATCACTGTACTTCCTAAGCTAGCTGCCAAAGCAGAGACTTCTGAAATGGTGGGTTTAGATGCCTTTCTGTAAAGTTCCTCATATTGATCTTCATCCAATGTGACCAAATTCAATGCCTTTGCATGTTTGGCAATTACATCCTTATCAGGGTTTTCAAGTTTTTTAATGACATCGCTATCCACATATGTCTTTCCATGCTTAGCTAAGTTCTTTTCAAGCACATCCAAATCCGGTTCACGCAACTTTTCGAGTTCGGTGATAGGAATGGTTTCAAGGCCAAATTCAGCAGCTTTCTTTTCAACCTCTCCTTGCGTAGGAGAGTAGGGCTTAATGAGGTCGTCATGTTCCTTTTTCATAAGAGTGACCATACCATAACGTTTGGCGAGAGATGAAACCTCATCAGCAGGAGGGGGTGGTGGGTGTTTCAATGTCTTTAGTTCTGCAAATGGAATAACGTCATATCCTTCTTTCTTTGCCATCGAAGTAATTTCTGTGATTGATGGAGGTTTAGGATTCTTAAGAAGGTCGAGAGCACCAGTTGTAATAGTTGCAAGACCAAGAGATGCGGCGGCAGACTTAATAAAAGCATCATCCATCGGACGATTAGCCTGCTCACGGATAGATTCATACTGACCAACAGGAACAGCAACAAGACCAAACTCTTTGATAGTTTCTGTAGCCTCTGCTTCAGTAGGTTTGCGTTTAAGTTCGTCAACTTCTGGTTGTGTGAGAGTAACAAGGTTCAATGATTTAGCCTTAGTTTCGATTTCATCCTTAGTGGGTTTGTAAGCTTCACGCTCGAGTTCTTTGAGGCCAGAAGTTTCGACAACAGACAAGTGAAGCTCGGCAGCCTTTTCGCGAAGTTGGCTTTCAGTTGGATTATTAGCCAAGCTTTGAATGGATTCGTACTCGCTGATAGGCACTGCAATAAGACCTAGCTTGGAGGCTTTAGAAAATATATGCTCAGGGGATGGTTCAACTGCATCTTTGGTAAGAGTTTCCAATTTAGATTTATCAATCAAATCCAATCCCAAAATATCAGCCTTCTGCTTAAGTTCAATGGGTGTAGGCTTTTCTAGAGCACGCGTCATTTCGTCGTGCTTGTTTTTCTCCAGAGCTATAAAACCAGCAGATGCAGAAAGTTTAGCAAGTTCTTCAATGGTAGGCTTGGTAGATTTGCGTTCGAGTTCTTCGAAATCAGCCTTGGGAACTGGAACAAAACCCAACGATAACGCGTTCTTTTGAACAAGCTCTTCAGATGGAGAATGTGAATCATTATAGAGTTTTTCATAGTCACCCTTTTCCATCGCGATCAAACCTGCTTTTTGCGCGACTTCCTTGACATGACTTGCGGGTGGTGTTTCAGATAATTCCTTGAGAGCTTCATAATCATCTTCTGGAATAAGAACTCTGCCTGATTTCTTAGCTTTCAATGTCAACTCATCAAGCGTAGGAGTTTCGGCAGCTCTAACCAATTCATTGTACTTCTCTGAGTCCAACGCGGTTAATCCCTGTTGCGTGACATATGATTCCAGTTCTTCCTTTGTAGGATGATGAACCCGTCGCTCAAGCTCGGCAAGTGTAGCGGAGGGAACAGTGGCAAGACCATGGACCTTGGCCTTTTCCGTGATATCTTCTTCGGTGAGTGGTTTAGTGAGCTCCTGGTACTGGGCCTCAGGGCACACATGAAGATTATGGCGAGAAGCATACATTGCAACATCTTCTGAAGATGGCTCTTGCAAACTTTCAAGGTCTTTGTGTGGAATCACGGATAGACCTAGTAAGTTGGCACGTTCAGAGACTTCGTCTTTAGAAGGATGGTTGATAGAACGCATAAGCTCTTGGTGATCAGTGGTCTTTATAGTATGTAAACCGTGAAACTTGGCAAGTTCAACAGCCTCGTCGAGAGTGGGCTCAGTGGACTTGCGGACAAGATCGTCATAATGGGTACTCGGAACAACCTTCAAGTTGAGACGGGTGGCATGTTCAACAATTGCATCAGAAGAGGGATTTTCCAACTCTTCAAGTGATTTAGCTGGAATTGTGACAAATCCAAGAGCTTTAGCCTTGGATTTGATTTCGTCTTCTGTAGGCTTTTCGGAAACACGACGAAGCTCATCAACCTCAGATTTAGGGATGACAACTGAGTCATGGACCTGAGCCTTTAATGCAAGATGTTCTAATGGAGGATTTTCAGCGTTGGCCTCAAGGGTACTCAACCGATCTTGCGGAACCAAAGCAAAATTTTGGGATTGTGCCAGTTCACGCAACTCCTCAAGGGTTGGACTATCAGCCTTGCGGCAAAGCGATTCAAAGCCGTCAGCTGAAATAGACACCAATCCTAAATCCTTTGCCTTTTCGGATATTTCTTCAGATGTTGGATGGTCTACTTTACGTTTTAAGCTAGCATACTCATCGTTTGAAAGAAGTTTGGAGTTCTTTTTGGTAGCTGAAGCCTGCAGTTGTTCGTATGTAGGATCTTCGGCTGAACGAATAAGTTTTTCATGAGCAGCAACAGATAGAGCGACTAAATCAAAGCTTGTTGCCTTTTCAATGATCTCTTCTTTAGTAGGATTCTCGGCTTGTCGAATAATTCCATCATATTTTGATTGGGGAATAACGGTAAAGCCGATTTGTTCAGCTTTTTTTGAAAGTTCTTCAGGTGTCGGCTGATTGGAAGCTCGCTTAAGTTCATTAAAGTCTTTCTGGGGAATAAAAGCGTAGCCTAGTTTCGTAGACTTTTTTTCCATCTCTTCCACAGTTGGATTATCAAGGGCACGGGTGTTTTCTGTATGAGTGTCTAAGGGAACAACAACCAATCCGAGATCTTTGGCTTTCGACTTGAGCTCATCAACAGTAG
Organism: Magnusiomyces suaveolens; assembly: GCA_900642975.1. Lineage (NCBI taxonomy): Eukaryota > Fungi > Ascomycota > Dipodascomycetes > Dipodascales > Dipodascaceae > Magnusiomyces > Magnusiomyces suaveolens. The sequence continues at coordinate 391,202 of CAAAMA010000004.1, forward strand.
GACTGGAGTGGGCGCGCTTGAGATCTTCGTAATCGACCTTAGGAATAGAAACACAACCGATTTCCTCAGCTCTTTTAGAAAGTTCCAAAGGTGTGGGCTCATTAAGGGCGCGAAGGGTCTCTTGATGCTCGTCGGAAGGAATAGTCACAAGACCAAATGACTCGGCCTTTTGGATAACTTCATCTTTGGTCGGTTTGTTTGCAGCGCGACTAAGTTCATTGAGCTCATTTTCAGAAACCACAACAAGTCCATGATCCTTAGCTTTGATAATAATTTCATCTTTAGTAGGTTCAGTAGCTGCACGGGTAACTTCCTTATTATCATTAGTAGGCTCGCCAACACTCTTGAGTAGCGTTTCGTAGTGGTCATGTGGAACTGCCACATATCCCATCGCTTTGACATTTTCTTTAAGTTGTTCGATACTTAATTGAGGTATGTTTGTGTCACTCTCGTTATCAGTTGATTGACTGGGTATACTTGAAGGCAAGGGTACGGGTGTATCCAAAGTAGTGGCCGAGCCGAGAGGTGAACGAGAGTCGTCAGATGCAAGTGTATCGGCAGGCTTTACGGGACTTGCAGTTAAATCTTTGTTATCTTTCGTAGAAGCGGCGTGATTGGCGAGGAAATGTTGGTATTCTGATTCTGATGGAACGTTTGAGTTGCGTGTAGTAGCATGTTGTTTAAGTTCTTGGTCGGAGGGTTGATCAGGAGTAAAAGCATACTTTTCATTTTTTCTGATTTGGTCTACAGGAGTAGACAGTCCGATGTTTTTGTTTTCTTGTACATCGACAAGGACATAATCAGCATCAGGGTTTTGGGTAGATTCCACTTCATTTTGGACTTCCGAAACTTTATTTGTCAGGTATTCATACTCTTCGACAGTGAGAGTCACAAGACCATGCTCAGCAGCGTGTTGCTCGATTTCTTCGATGGACATAAACTCCAAGGCAAGACTCTTGGGAGCATCAAAGCGAGAATCTTGTGTGTTTGGACTAACACTTCGGTTGCGAGAACAGTTAGCACCGAAACCAAGAGCACCTGCACCGATAGCCTTGAATACGCCTCCTAGTCGAGCATCGGCAGCAGATATGTCTTCATTGTCATAAGAATCATCAGAGCTAGTATCTAGTGGTTCGTCATCATTTGGAGGTCTATTATTTCCAAACTTTCCGCGTGCAATATCCGTAAAAATTGATATTGGAGCACCTTCGTCATTACACATATCTTCATCAGAGGTATAATCGTCGTCAAAATCATCTTGTTGAGAGTTGAGCATATCCAAGCGCTGTTGAGTTAGCTGTTTGAATTGGTTGATTCCGTTCCCAGTTTCAGAATCTTGGGGCTCGTCATAATCGCTAGAATCATCGTCATCTATCAGGCGATTTTCTGTTAACTGCAAAGTATCATCATCATTATCATTTTGACTGGATGCAGGTTTGGCAGATTGTGAAAAGCTTGGTAAAAATTTGGCAGAAGTACGGGGTCGCTTTCCAGTAAATATGGATGAAACATTAGTCTTGGAACCAGAAGTGCTACTTCCACGCTGTTCCGATTCTTCTTGCATCTTATTCAACAAGCGTTTAAGCTCCAAATTCTCTGCCTTATCACGCTGTATTTGAATTTTCTGCTGTGTAATGACACGATGGGCATGTCGGAGAGAATCTTTGGTTGTTTCATTTTCCAATGCAACAGCAGATAAATGAGAATTTTTGGAAGGAGACAGTTGTGTATTTCCGAGCTCAGGGTTATCAATTTCTTCATCAAATTTGTCAAGTTCTGCTTCATTTTCGGCATTACGTTGACGATTAATGATATCATTTGTTAATGAAAGCTGTTTAGATTTTGATTGGACTTGTGATTGGAGATGTGAAACGTGCTGTTGCAAGTCAGTCAATTTTTGCTGTAGCTCAGAGTTTTCATTCTTGAGAACCTCTTGTTCGATTTTAAAAGACGAAATAGTAGAATCGTGCGCGCTTCTTTGGCGTTCTAATTCTTTAGTTAAACCTGACTCCTTGAGCGTGAGAGAGTCGATTAAATCTAGCTGTGCATTCTTATCTGTTTGAAGCTTTCCTTTTTCGGTTGTCGCACGCGTGAGGAACTGCGAAGACTTTTCGTTTTCATCAGAAAGGGTTTGAATTCTGACTTCAAGATCCCAGTTTTCTTCTCGAAGTTGTTCTAATGAAAAGAAATATTAGTAAATTAAATCAAAATAGAGACAGGGGGAAAAACATACCGCTTTCTGTAGCTAAAGTTTTGATCTTAGACTCTAAAGAAATGTTTTGAGACTTTAGCTCATCTTGATCTTGTTCTAAGCTCCGAAGTTGAGTTTCACGTTGCTGCAACAAGCCATTTAACCGGCGACATTCGTGGAGAATGTTTTCGCCAATATTAGAAACAAATGTGACATCATCAGTTCTAGAGTTTCCGGTACGACTTCTGTGTCTTCGTGTTGGAGTGCGATGTGCTTCATTATCCAAGGTAGCCTTTAAAAATTGAAGACACAAACAGTAAAAAAGGTAGTAAAATAAGGTTAGGTGAGAAGAAGAAAAAAAATCTATATATCGTCGATCCAAAAGATATCAAAAAAAAAATAAGATTTAAGTTTATACATACTAAGGTGTTGCCAGAATGACTGAGCCGATTGATTTTTGCTGTTTCAGCTACTATATCTTCTGATTTTTTGGTCAGGCTGTTTATTTTTTCTTGGAGTTCTTGTGACTTTTTTTCTTGCTGATCATCGAAAGCATCTTGTAAAGAAGATCCGCGAGGGTTTGAGTCTTTGAGCTCTTTCAAATACAATTGAATCTCATGCTCTGTGCTCACAAGTGATTGACCAAAAGCAGCTGTCTGCTGCATACGATCATGAATAGTGCGTAAATGAGTTCGGTATTGTGAGATTTCGGTTTGAACCGAGGCATCAGGGGTATCTGGACGAGAAGTTGTGGATGTGTTGATGCCAGAGCTCAGGTTAGTGCTTGAGCTGGATATTTGAGAAAGCGTATCGTTATCTGGGGTTCCTGCGCGTTTCTCAACTCGCTCAGATTGAGAGAAACGGTTTGATGAACTCGGCATTTTAATAAGACCTGAGTTTTAGATGATCTAGATTACTTTCTGAAATATTTTCCTAGTAGAATGATGGAAATCGGGTATTGTAAATCAAAGAAGGGGTTTAGGGGGTATATAGTAGAATAGCTTGGTGATGTGGGTAATAGTTGAAAATCAAGCGAAAACAAGTTACTGGTCAATGGTAGAGTGAGAATTAACAGTTATAAATCAGAAACTTTATGGAAAATATGATTTAAAAACAATTCAGGAGCTTAAAAAAGGACAGGAAGGAAAGATTTATGCACGATTGGTGGGAGTGGAAATTAAAAAAAAAAAAAAAAAGAAAAGGATAATCGGAAACGCAGCCCACTTGTGTAGATTCTCCTTTTTCTAATGCTGGATCAATTATTTTCCAAAAAAGAAGACGTTATTCCGGAATCGAACACCGGAGGATAATAAATAAATACACTAATTAAAATTGTAACAAAAAATACTCTGCACAATATACATATTCTTTCATACGACTCTTGACTATTTCTTCAAACCTTTACTTTTCAGACTTTTTATCTTCGTCGGGATTCTTTTGTTTTTCACGAGTTTCTTCCTGGCTTCGGTAAATGCCATTCAAGTATCCTTCGACCCCTTCTCCGCTGTATGGATATTTCATTTCGTGTGCAATTACGTTTCCTAACGTTCCCTGACGCAAAACTGTAGATAACGATTCTGCATTCTGTGCAAATTGAGATGATCTGAGTACTCGAATTAGATCTTCTTTGGTATTTCCAAGCCCTTCGGGGATCACCTTGAGTAATGGCTCCAACTCTTTGCTATCCAAACTATTGACATACTGAATGAAATCTGATGAGGAAAAGGCGTTTGAAACAGAAAGAACAGGGAACTCGTTATCAAGTTGTTGTTGCTGTTGTTGACGTTGTCTGACTTGATTGTTTATTGTTTGTAAAAGCGAACTGAGATTGGATGAGCCAGTTGATTCTGTGTTTTTTGATCTATTAAAATAGTGATAAATTGAAAAATGAATTCATTAATACCAATTTCATACATAAATAAAAATATATTCCACCTGTTTCTTTCTTTTTTTTCAAATGCGAAATCATAACAGAGTAATGAGATTTTGATATGAAATTTAAAACTTTGCCGCTTTTCTTTGATACCAAGTGTGTTTGAGGCTTGATTCAAAAGAAATAATATATCTTCAATTCCATGTATTCACCCATATTTCGAAATGTATCTTTGTGATTCGAGAAAAAATGATAATGAAAGAAAGAAAAAAAAAAATGTATCTTAGGAAACACCCATAAGTTCACTTACGCATTAGAAGGTTCTTCTTTTGTAGAATGAGTGTTGACATCTGCCATATCTTCATCTTCGTCGTCTTCCTCATCATCCTGTTCGTCTTCTGTCAGACACTTTTGAAAAGTTTCCATTACTTCCTTATCTGCCTTGGAAAGAGCACCAAGATTCTTGTCTTTGGAGTCATTTTTTGTTTGCATCCAGAAAAACTCACGTTTATCCGAACTTTCAAATTTTAATGCAAACACACGCCCGCTGGTGCACTTGTTAATATGGACCCAACTGGCATCGCCAGGAATCAATAATAAAGGTTCGCGTGCACTAATTTCTTCTGTGGGTGTAAAACCATCGCGGGGTTCCCATGTAAAGTAATAATACGGATCATCAGAGTCTTTGCTGACAACAATGTGGCCAGTGCCAGGACGGGGTGTAACATTTTTGGAAGAGGAATCATACAGTGCGTACCCAGCAGGGAAATCAAGAACGACCTCTAAAACCATGATGAATTGATGTTATTTGAATGGACAATGGTGGAAATTTATAACGACAAAGAGTCAATAGTTGTGCTGTGTATGAAAAATAAACGGTTGTGAGTCTAGATTGAATAGAAACGAGCAGCTTTTGAAATTCAAATCAAAGGATATTAAGACAGATTAGAAACAATGACGATGAAAAAAAATTTAAACTGATGAAATTTGAAAATTCGGTAAATTAGGAATCACAGTAAATAATGGTATATGTACTTGTATTTGCCACTGGTAAGGCAAATAAAATAAAAAATAAAAAAAAAGATGTAACCATGAGTTACCCTGCCTGGGGTATGTCAACACTTGTCGTACAATTAAGGCATCATGATGAATAGGCTGAGTTTGGATTATAATCTGCTGGGATTTCGAAAAGTTCAATATCTTATTATTGTTTTATTTTTTTTTATATATTATTGGATTGTAAATTGATAATAAACAATGTCATTTCCGCCTGCTGAAGTAACGGATCTTGTTGGAAAGATCTCCAAGATTCTGAATGCTAGAAATGAAACCATCAGCGTTTCTGAATCTGTAAGTTGATTAAACATGGATGGAACTCGATACTTTTGTTATGATTATTGTTACTTGATACATATTGAATTTCAGTTACTAATTTTCATTTTTATTTTCTGTTATTTAACAATCAGGCATGTGGAGGTCTTATATCATCATATCTGGTATCAATTCCAGGCGCATCATCATATTACCATGGAGGAACTCTTACATATGCTCTTAAATCGAGATTGAAATTGAGTGGATGGTCGGAGAGTGATATCAAAAGTTATACGTAAGTATTTTTATATTAGATCAACAGCATTTTCTCGAGATTTATACTCAAGATATCAATCGTTTGAGTGTAGCTTATTGAAACTTACAACAGTTAAATAGTACTTAACACAAATAATCTCAAAACCAACCGCTAATTTGCCATTTATTAACATATGATATATTTTTATCTAGTGGTCCGAGTGAAGATGTTGCGATCCGTCTTGCACGAAATTTAAAATATGAGCTTGGAAGTACTTATTCACTGAGCGAAACTGGCTGGGCTGGTCCTACAGGCCAAGATGGTAAAACATCGGAGGGAGTCGGACAAGCTTATTTCGCCATAGTTGGAGGAGGCCAAAAAAGCGTTCAATTGAATCTCAAAGAGCTTGGATTATTAACAGAAGATCGAGCAAAAAACATGACAATATTTGCCAAATTGGCACTAGAGTTTTTGCTTGAGTTTTTGGAGGAACAAGAAAAGAAATAAGATAAATTCAGGCGTATATATATTCAATACCAGTGTTTAATATTCATATTGGTTCATGACACTGTTATCATCTTTTGATACTAATAACAATCAAACTACAACCAACTCAAACGTTCAAACTGACAAAAAAGCTTTGGTCTTGAATCGGTCCAAGTCGATTAAATGCAGCGTCATACATTCAAAAAAAAAAAAAAAAAAAAAACACCAAACACCTGGCGCTAAAAACTGCTTTTCTCGCCAATAAAATGAATTAATACGGATCAAAAAAAACCATTCGACTCAATAAAAACAGCTTTTATCGCCAATAAAATAACTTGAAACAGCTCAAAAAACCATTCGACTCGGTTTTGGCCAGCAAATCAGACAATTCTCCCAATCAAACAGTCTCATCCATGCCGCCATCACCAAAACTATTACCAATTGGATGTTGCGATGCTTGCACCAACCCGGGTACAAACGGCTATAATGTCACGTGAATTATTATTTCCAGTACGGACTGCGGCTCAAAAAAGTCCTTGTGTCAAGTCACGTTATATGTTTTGTGTGCGCAGTGCATTTCGACAGGAGGCGTTGTCATGGCAACAGGAAGACAAATTAAGATGCTGGCAGTGTAATGACACTTTGTCACCATCACCTTCCTTCGAGTCCCCAACGAGTCTTCCTCGATCTTCCAAGTAACTCGAAATCAACTTGCCACATCGGTCGCCACTTTTAGTATATATAGCTGCCATTCCCCCGTCAGAGACCTTTTTTTTTTATTTATTTTTCTTTCTTCTTTGTAAAAATTTCTAATACCTGTCAGACATCTTTTGTCCAGATTATTTTATTTTTCAATTTATTTTCTTAATTAACTTTCACTATGGGTAACAAGGTTTTCTTTGACGTTAATGCCGATGGTACGTATATTTGTTCCAAGTTTTAGAAATTGTTGCTTTTTTTCGCAAATTGATTCTCAATTGATTGGATTTCCATTCAATTGATATTATTCAATTGGATTAAAACACCTTTATTCATTGTCTGGTTTCTGAATACATGCTAACGGGAAATTTTTCATTCGTTTCAGGCAAGCCCCTTGGCCGCATTGTCTTCAAGCTCTACAACGATGTTGTCCCCAAGACCGCCGAGAACTTCCGTGCTCTCTGCACTGGCGAAAAGGGTTTCGGTTATGCCGGTTCTCCTTTCCACCGTGTCATCCCCAACTTTATGCTCCAGGGTGGTGACTTCACCAGAGGTAACGGTACCGGTGGCAAGTCCATCTACGGTGAAAGATTCCCTGACGAGGACTTTTCCCACCGTCACACCAAGCCTGGTCTTCTTTCCATGGCCAACGCTGGTCCTAACACCAACGGTTCCCAGTTCTTCATCACCACTGTTCCCTGCCCTTGGCTCGATGGCAAGCACGTTGTCTTTGGTGAAGTTACCGAAGGTTTCGACATTGTCAAGAAGATTGAATCTTTCGGTTCCGACTCTGGTGCTACCTCTGTCAAGCTTATCGTCGAGAAGTCTGGTGAGCTCTAAATTATTTCGCCTTTTAACGACCAATCAGTATTGAATTGATACGATTACATATGATGTACACGACCCTTTTTTTATTATTAAGAATTGAGAATTACTTTGTTTAAATATTGGAATAAATTTTAGTAAACCTTTTACTGAAAATATTTTGTTGGTCCGTTTCCAGTTTGTGTGGGAGAATGAAAAAAAAAAGAAAAAAAAATTTATAATATCCGGAAGGCACCGAAACCTGGACTTTTGCAATGGAAGCAAGGATGTATTGGAATCAATTGGAACTAGATGGAAAGTCAATTTATTACCACACGTGATGCTTTCTGTCGGAACTACCTGTCTTGACAAACGGAGTCTGCTACAAAGCTCTTTAGTCCAATGTCACGGACGAGATTCGATCTTTGCACTCTAATTGTAACGTTTTATATGACACAAGAACTCAAAGTCGTCTTTGTGTGTATATATATACCCTCACAGATCAAGAGCCTACAGTGCCAATTGTTCTTCATTCAGGTCTCGTCTACGTTTTAAAACTACCCCGATTTATATGACAACTTTGATTAAATTCATCGATCGAGGATTGTTGGTGTCAGTGTCAGTGTGTGTATATTTTAGCTTTCATGCCATTTCTAAAGATAGATTTTTCCATCTCATCGACTATACACCGTTTGGCAGGTACTGTGATTGGCCAAAAACCCTTCATATCAAGAATATACACAAAGTTTGTTATTTGTTACATAAACGCTGATCGCTAAATAGTTTTACTATTTCTCAAACCCAAATGATGGTCATGGATCTTGTCAAGTTTTTGAATTCTTCAGTGTTATTTTTTTTTTTTTTTCGTGACTTGAATTTTAAACTTGTGCATTCGTGTTGAAACATATGACTTAAACCTTGACACTTTTTTTGCCAGCTCACCAGCCACAACGCTTTGTACACACACTTGGGTTGTATGTCAATTTGGTCTCGAATTCACAAAAGTACTACAAACATTGTTACCGTTTATAAAACGGACAAACCTCGGATCGCACTATTCAACTTTGGTTCTAAAGGATTAGATTTATACACTGGTAACTCAGTAATACAAAGTGGCAAAAAGGTATGCGAGGGTTTTGCAGACTACATATAGTTGCTTTCGTTGTTGAGACTAGCAATGGCGTTTACAATAATCATTCAACATATTGTCCAAATGTCCTTTATTTATTCCCAGTGCCCGTAGCCTCTTGTCTCGGTTTACTTCCTTAACCATTTGGTTAGGGTTTATACAATGGTTACAAACAAACATGTAACTGTCAAAAAACCAGACACTAATGTCGGGTCAATTTGATCAGAACGGCTTTAGAATCTACAAGCCTGGATTGTCAAAATTTTACTTGCCCACGTTTATCAACAATACACACATTCCATTCTTTTTCTCAATATATTAGTCAATTTTATCTCATTGACAATACCGTCTATAAAAAGTTTCACCAATCAAATTGTATAAAGCATCTTGTTCCTGTATATTTACGTCCACTTTCTTTGTCTGAGCTTGTTTGCTTTGTTCGCTCTTCATTCAGCAAAACCAAAATCATTCCCACTTTCGCGAAAAATAACATCATTTTGCTCTGAAAAACTAATTTCAGCATAGTTATATGTACTCAATCCTTTCTTCAAGACTCCTTGTCCTCTTTTTTGGCCTTTTCGCTTAGATACTGCTGATGAACCCATAGAATGATAGTCTCGTAACACAAAACGTATTGGCAAAGCATCTGAACCATAGAAAGTCGTTGTCTTCTGAAATCGTGAACAGTTCGGTATATCAAGTCATAGCTTTCGAAATCAGAGTCTGTTTTTTTGTGAGCCTTTTTACTTGTTTCTGTCGACTTGACGGTTTCGGAGTTTGATGAAAACGCCTTTGTGGCATTACTGGACTTAGGAGCCTCGGTACCATTAAATGATCTAGATGATGAGGCAGGATTGCTAATACCAACACTCTTTGGTTTAGTGCTAGTCGGTGTACCAATTATTGAACTCAAGTCTTCTGTGTCATTCGGTTTGTGGAACGGGTTGAAATTCGGGTTTCGAAAAGGAGTGATAAGTGGATTATGATGTGGATTGATAAACAGATTCGGCATCTGAGTACTAGATGGTGTAGACGGAATATGGCCTTCTGCAATTGATTTTCTGGGAAGCAACAAATTCATGTTTCGTAGTGGAACGCCAAAAGATGAAGCAGAAGTAGCCAAAGAGGGCGGGTTACGGGGCAAGCTCACAGTAGGATTGTCTCCTGAAACGGAAAAGTACGACGACTCTTTTGCATTGACGGATCTGTTAGAATTAACAGACGCTGTAGCAAAAATAGAAGCCATAGTGGCAGCAGAAGTGGACGGTGCTGTAGACAATGGCAATGTCAATGTAAAAGGTTTTGAAGAAAAGTCAGACGTCTTGTTGGATGCTGAAGGAAATGTACTACCCTTCGCTGAGGTTTGACCTCTAGCTTTTAAAACTCTTCGGCTTTTGGGAACAACAGACATTCCATACTCCCTCAGCATGTCAACCACAGAATCGACAGTACAAAAAGTACCTGTTCTTCCACATCCGGCAGAACAATGAACAAGTACCCACGGTTTGGGCAATTGCGCTACATCGTAATTTCGGCAGTTGTTTGAGTGAATAGCTAATGTGGTTGGACTTAATCGGGAGCTATTGTTGTCCTTGTCAGAATTTTTCACTTGAGAAACCAGTTCATTCAAGTGATCATCCTTCAACTTGCAAATTGCTATGAGGTCGTCAGGACTTGCAGGAGAACCTAAATCGGGCCAAGAAGAATACTGGATCTGCACAACTATATGACCAGTAGCAGGCTTCTGTATGGGTTCCACTCCATCTTTGGCCCCCAATCTTCCTTTCGTGTTGGTAGCATTGTTTGTGCAAAGATTAGTGACAGAGATAGGGGTTAAAGAAAACTTTCGAACAGTGACTAGATTTTGAGTACGACTGGCAAGCTCTACCTCTTTTTCTTTCAATAGTTCCAACTTTAATTTGCCATAAGTACCGCTATTCCAATACTTGTGGCATTTGATGTGTCCACCTTCAGTTTCGGAAGTTAGCATTACAATCAATGGTATCTTCTTGTCCCAAACGACATGCCAAAAATCACTAAAAGTGTCGGGTAACGGTCCTTGAGTAGCGATATAGCGGTTTCGTGAGCTTTTAGGAGAAATGTACGAGGCATTAAAGTAGTCGTTAGTACCATTATCGTGCTGGTATTGGCTAGAGGTAGAAGATGTCGCACTTGCTGGTGAACCTGTATTAGCCGTGTTCGAGGTAGTTATGCTGGTGGTGGCACTAGAAAAGCTGTTGTTTTTGGTAGAGGTGGGACTGTTGGATTGATCATTTGTTTTCTGTTCCAACGTGCTAGAGGTCACTGCAGTTGGAAGATTGGGTCCAAAAGAAAACGAGCAAGACTCCGGAGAAAGTTTGACCGTTGGCTTCGATTCTAAATATGCGGCTGACTTGGGTGAAGTTACGGGCGAATTGACATTGCTTGTAACGATATCTTTGGAGCTTGTGGAAAGATGGCGATTTGAAAGAGTATGTGAATGTTTTGGACTAGAGGCCTTTTTCGAAAGATATCGAGAAATGTCAGAGTTAAAACAAAAATTAGGTTCGACAGGTGAATAATCTCGTTCATCAGTATGCAGTTCAGAAGGTCGAAAGCTAGGATTCAGACTATTAGCATCGATGCGATTTTTATTCAGTATCGGAATTTTGGTGTCATTAGTCTCAGAATCGACATTGCTGCTCTCATTACTGTCATCCAAAGAAGAAAGCTCGGCCACACTGTCGGTAGAAGATGATTGCTTTTCGGTAAAAGTCTCGGGAAGCCGAACGCGAGTATGGTCATATGGCCAAATGTTTGAGTAGCGATTTTTTGCACCCAGTTCAACGCCTGCCGAAAAAGAGTACTTTATTTGAGTATCGTCGGGCGTAATTGGCTCACAGCAGTCCTCGTTTATAATATTAGGACTGAAGCCGGATCCGAGAAATAAATTTTCGCCAGAATCCTTATTGACTACAATCGCTGGGATTTTATCTGGTATTTCAGAGTTGCTTTGTGTGTTGGTACAAGTTCCGTGACTAGTATTTATGCACGTTGTTGAGCTTGTGCAAGCTTGCGCTTCTGGCGGATTTTTCACATCTTGGTTAGATTCGGTAACCAATGTGGAATTATCGATGTTTTTAGTGTAAGTTTTTGACGGGATAGAATAGACATTGGAAGAAGGCATATCAGAAACAGGCTTTTTTACAGCTTGAGAAAAAGCAGTCTGAAGCCTGACTTTTTCAGCCTGCTCAATGTCGTGAAATCGGCGAGCGATTTTTTGAGGGCCCACATCAGGGTCGATCAAATCACGAAGCCAAAGTGGGAAATAGGTGTCAACCTCATCGCTTGAAAGGTCTGGTGGTAAATTTAAAGGAGACAGATCGTAATCTAGGCTTTCTAAGGAATTGCTTCGAAGATTAGAAACAAATGGCTTCATTGGGCCATCCTGTAGAGCTTTCAAAGGTAGACTAAAACCAGTCAAGACAGGAGGGTAATCAAAAGTTTGGGGAGCTCCTAAATGCATATGGGGACCACCGATTGAAGAATCGTCCTTCGAAGGGCTTAAAGCGTGGTCAAGATTATCCTGGCTTGGTTTTTTTGTTGTATTTTTCAAGTTGTGATTATTCGAAGACAAGCTCAAACTTTGAGGAAATCTAGCAGGCTCGCTGAGCTTAGACATATCTATCGGATGACCATTAACTAGATCTGGATATGCTGCAGCAAAAGCAGAAAATCCGCCCAAAAGGTAGTAAATATTGCCTTTTAACGACTCTGCTTTGCTGAATTTGAGAATGGTGTACGCAATGGGGGAGCAGGTTGTAGGTGAAATTGTATCTGTAGATTGGTCATAAATGATGACATAGTCATACTGGTCTAGTTTTTCTAAAAAAGATCTTTGTGAAGGAGCCATGCACTCTCCAAACCGATCGAGTGTGAATGTAGGACGTTTGAGAAGAGTTGACGGGATACATACATTGATTGCTGTTTTTATTCTAGACTTACAGTATTGAGTGAAGGGACGAACGTCAACAATTAATACCTTCTCGGAGCTTTGAGAGCTGGATGTGGAATCAGGGTTACTACTGAGTAATTCTTGAAGATGTTTAGATGACATTATTCGTAACGAAGAGGGTATTTGGATTGATGGTGTCATGAGGGAGTTTGCAGGTAGAGAAGGAGATCGGTACTTATGGTGGGACAAGCTTGGTAGTATTGATGCTTTTGACAACAATATTGATTCGTTTCCTGCAAAAATAGATGAAATAGATGCGCCATTATGTATCCGTTCAGGGCCGGTCATAACAACCGAACCATTTCCATTGCTTTTTTCACTTGAGTTGTATGGAGTCTGAGAACGAGGAGATGGAATTGACGTACTGGGTGATACGGACGAGCCATCGGTCGAGTCTGTCCGTTTCCCGCTAGGATGATTCGAGTCTATCGAATAACCAAAGTATGAAGATGAAGATGAAGACATTTGCAATTGAAAATAACTAGTACAATAAATGGGTGGAAAAACAAAAGTAAATTGGTGATGTGAAAAGCTAAGAAGGACCAGTTTTAACAGCAAACAAGCAACGTGACTTGGACCTAACGGAGTCTTACAGCTGAACAGTTTTTTTTATCTCTGGTGATACCAAAAGATTCTTTGTACTTTATCACCAATGTTTTGTTTTTGGTGATGTTGGTTCCGGTTTGTATTCGGGTCTCCGGGCCTTTTCAACACTACAACTTTGAAACATTCAGATATATTTATATTTGCATATACGAAAGACCTTTCTTTAACTTGCCACTTTGCTAATAAAACAACAATTCTGTTGCCACTGTTTCCAGAAATAGAATATTATTTTCGCTTGGTTTGGAACAGCTCTTGTTGTGTTCATACCCGATCTCAGGTTAAACATTAAGAACTGATCATGTATCTACGTAACATGAATAGAATTACATTTAAATATCTGCCCATTTCATCTTAAATCTTGAAAACAACAGGCCAGAACCTTTAGTATTAAAATCTGACTGGAATTGTTTGTTCGATCGTCAAAATACATGATCACAAAGTTTTTGTAATATAACATCAATGATGTCACTAAACTCTAATATACTATTTATAGTAAGTACATTGTTTTCTTTGAAATTTCTTTGTGACGTAATAACCGAAAACTACACGCAAAAATTGTTCAACTGGTCATATAGTCACGTGTTTATAAAACATGTAACACAATATGGATCCAGTATGTCACATGACAATTCCCCAATATGGAATCACTTTGGATATGTAGGATCCATTCAACACAAACTATATCAACTATTTTTGTTATATTTTTTTGTTTTTTTTCAACATACCTCCCATCAGTTTCTATTTCAAATTTCATTAAATTTTCTGAATGAACGTGCTAAAAGCTGCTGCTTCGGCTTTAGGAGGTTTTGGGTCTGCTAATAGTCATGATGTAGACGGTAAGGACATTACTTCTGATACAAACCCTGATACAGATACCACAAACGCGTCACATTCAACGTTTAACATTGATTATATACAGAAACAACTGTTTGACGCAAAACTACATTACAATAGTCTTGCCAAGTCTAGTGAAGAAGGGTTTAAAAATGAAGAAGAAAGACTGGCCTTTCAAAAAAACTTACAGGAGTTTAAAGATCAAATATTGGCTTACTCGCAACTTTGCGAAAAAAACATGATCAAACAACAAAGACATGCGCGTTTAGAGCGACAAAGAATGAAAGCGAGGCAAAAACATTTGAGAACGAATTCAAATGTAGAAGATACCGATGATACTGATGCTTTTGTTCGACCACCGCTGTCTACAAACACAAGTTTTTTTGACACTACCAATATTCAAAGCTTTTCAGAAATTGAACGTGAAAATGAAAAAGCAGTGCGAATGCTTGAAAACGTAATTGATATAGATTACCCCGAGCCCTTTTCTAAAGCAAAACTATCGAGTTTAGAAAATAATTCCACAAATACGCCGAGGAAAGATTATTCACATAAAGTAGTGACTCCGACAGGTAAGGTTTGGAGAATACCTCTTGCGAAAAACGATAATGAGTTTCTTGAACCACCTTCATTTAACGGTTCTTTAGATCCTATTCCGGATTCTGGACAATTAAAAGATCATGTCATTAATATCTCCACTTCCTCCATGGAAGTTATGGCACCATCAATACAAGACGACATCAGTTTGCAGGTTTCAAGTGCTACTAAAACTCCAACCAGTAACCCTCGTGCTCATTTTACGCCAGAATTTAAACGAAAGGTTTTCGCTCCACAATCATTAAATAAAAGTGAAACCCCTGATGAAATGTTTCCAAAAATCGACTTGGCGACCAAGTCCGAAAGTTCCAATAACACTGGCACTGGAATATCAAAATCATCACCAACTAGTGGCAATGAAGATGTTGAATCTTTAATGTTAAATCTTAACGATTTGGATTTAGAATCTGGATTTAGCGCTGTCAAAACAAGAAAGCTAGTACAAAGGTTTAAACTGCTTAGCGAGGAATATCGAAAATTAAACACACTGTTTACAGAACAAAAGAATGAGGTGTCGATTCTAAAAGATAGTAACTCACATCTACGAGATAACTTGGCATTAAAAGAAGAGATTATTAGGGACAAGGACCTAATCATTCAGCACAATCGTGATTCCATTGATAATACACCACCGAAGAAAAATACCGAAGATACTTCTTTACATGGCAGACCATTGTTAGAACGTGAAGTTCAAAGGCTGAAAGATGTTCACAGTAGTTTACATTCAGAGGAGCTAACGACCGATGGTCACAAAATTCCGCTGATTATAATGTACTTACTTCAACATACTATCAATGGCTTGTCATTGTTTGCGGATGGCGCAAGCACGGAAGAAATTGCAGAAAAACTTGGAGTTGGAAGCTTTTTCAAAGATACACCAAATTACGATTCTTTTTATTTTAATGACGAAGAAACAAACGATTATGAACGCACGAATACTAATGAAATGACTACACCTACGGCTACAAATTTTAATGCTAACTCAGTTACCTCAAATAACCCTGGAACCCTTAATAACAATCTTAACGACACTGTTGATATCCAACATGACAATACCAACAATGCTGGCATTAATGGCTCTCCATCGCATCCTCCTCAATCAGCAAAACATGACCTCAACACTCCAAAGCCCAATACAGTAAAAACAAAAACGCATCCATATCACATTTCAAAACAAGTTTCGTGGAAATCTCCTCGTCATTATCAATACTTTCGCGATAGTGGTCATAGTCCTAGCAATAATGGCTCAGATTTTGAGGACGAACCAAATCCTAGAAACCAGACCTACGAGGATGTCGACTCTAATGGGAACTACATGCTAGACCCATCCACAAACCCAAATTTGATACCTATCCGAAACCCCAAGCTAAGGTTCCAAGCAAATAGAGAGGAAGCTTTAACGGAAAGACAACAACAAGATGATAGCTTTCGTACATATGGGTATTATCATAGTATTACACGAAACAATAACAATCATGCCAGGCCTCAAGACAGCACCGTTTCTAAAATTACGGCTGAAGAGTTTTCACATTTTTCGCCAACCCAAAGAAATTTGTTATGCCAATACTATCTCAAAAAGAAAGAGCAAAAGATCCAAGATCTTATTTTTGTGTCTATGATACAACAACAGGAAATCCGTAACTACAAACAAGCACTCAAGCGCCAACGTCAACTATGGGAAACAATACATGTGGCCATTTTCAATAAACCGCCGCCTTTGAGCCGGATTGGTTATGGAAATGACGGAATTTTCCATCCAACTTCACAATACCATAAGTTTCTTTTATATTCAAATAACGAAGCTGATGGATATCCCGATGACTATGACACTGACGATTACTATTACCTTGACTCCAATCAGCATGGTAAGCCTCGTCGAAGGAATAGAGATGAGCTGCGATTCAGGATCAAACTAAAACGCGAAAAAAATAGGAAATTTTTTCGTCATTTGATTTTAGCTGTCTTGAGCATAGTTCGTCTTAGAATGAGAGCACAAAAAAGTAAAGCTGAAAAGACTGAGATTATTGACAAGATTAAAAGCATACAGTGATTTTAATAACATGGCAATGTACATTTGGTCCATCACACAAATAGCATATACTTTTGCTTATAAAAACGAATTCCTTTTTCACTTTTAATGATCTAAAATACATAAAAAAAATAAAAAAGTGTATATTATTGTTACAATTAATCTAATTAATGATACATAAAATAAAATAAAGATGCACATGCAGACTATAAATATACAAACATGTAAATGCTGGCTTAAATTTACTTATTCACGACTTTCATCTTAAAAGTAAGTTCGCCCTTGTCCCCAATTGAGACAGGTTGTTGGTTTGGTCCAGTAGGCTGTTTTTCAGCACTCCAAGTAGATTGGCCACCATATACAATATTTCCGTCGCCATCTTCAGTAAACTGTCCCAAACTGTTACCACGTGCACAGTTGAAAACACCGTCAACGACATCACAGTTGCCTTTAGAAGAAGTAATGGTTATACCGCCGAAAGTTGCCTCACGTTTGCGGAAAGTGGCACAAGTTCCAGAAGTGTACCAATGGCCGTTAGAAATAAGACAGCCAGGTTGGTTTTCGAGACGGATATGACCCTTTGTTGCTGGTACGCCAGGCTTTCCAGGCTTTCCAGGACGAGGGTATCCGGGAATAGGGTTCTTTTTACTACCCTTAGGGTAATACCAGACACTATCTGAACATGAGTCCTTATCGGGTGTGTCCATTGGGATAAATGAGCCGCTAACGACAGAACCTCTCAAATGGAAGTAATACCAAACCTCTTGCAAAGCACCGGACCTAGTACATCCCAAACGTACAGTGTGGTTGGTATGTGTGTGAATAGCGTCAAGGATATCTTGCTTGGAATAAGGCTTGTCTTCAGAAGGAACGATACCAGCCTCTTCCAGAAATTTGTATGTGCCCAGTGTAGACTCCAAAGAAACAACAGTTTTGAAAAAGTCAACGACATACTGATATTGGCTCGATGATTTTTTGTAACAACTGGGGTTCAATGTGTACATACAGGTGGCATGCTTATTGAACTCGTGTTCCCATAGGTCAGCATCACGACCGCTAATATCTTTCCAGGTATACTGCATTTCTTTGAGAAGATCCAGTTCATCCATTTGTTCCAAAACAGCAGTGGCATTATGAATAGCCCAGCTGGGGTTACAGAATTGCTTGTAGCCACCACCACACATGTTTGACCAAAGGCCATGTGTGGTAAACAAATCGCTTGGACCAGTTGCAGGATTGTAATCCCAAAATTGAGTGGCTAAAAACATACCATTGGAGCCCTCGTAACAACATGAGTCTTCTTCACCTGGTGCAGAACAAGAAATCGGGGTGTCAATAGGGCATGTTTCGTGGTCCGGAGCAGAAAGAAGAGGTGATACATATTCATAATTGTCATCCTCATCTGCATCCCTATCATTAGCCAAAGGGAATTGATCATATTCAGGGGAATCTGGAACTAAAAACCTCAAAGGTGATATATAAGATGCCAATGACTCAGCCACAGACTTCGAGCCAAACAAAGGTGCTGCATGAGTGTTTGATAAAGCAAATGCCATTACCAGCAAGGTAGTAGCACTTGCTCTAGAAGTTAAAGGATTGAATTTCATGAGAATTTCAGTATTGATAATGATGATATAAAAGTGAATTGAGAATTGTTGGATGTGGTGGCAAGAATAAAAGGAATTATGTGGAGAACAGTCTCAAAAACGGAATAGCTTTCTTATCAGTGTAACAAATGATAAGTTGCTTGGAGATCCAGTGTAATTGGTTTATCGCCGATAAGTGCAATTACAACATATATGTATGTAATATCAAAATGCAATGACACTTTCCAATTAGTCATCACATGTAGTGTACAATTGGAGACCTCGTTTATTGGAAAATATTTCAAGTCACGTGTTGGGTATATTTAAATCAGCCGTTTCCTCCATCCGTGCAGACAAAAGTGACATGTCTGAGATTGCACCAAATCCAAACACACCCACCGGCTATTAACGACGGACTGTGACTTCACAATACGAGCCAGATGAATAAGACAAGACGTAAACTTTTCACAAAAAAACATTCTTTTATTTATATTCTTATCAATCTTTTAAATATGTCGACCTCTAGTAAAATTTTCTAGTCAGAAGCAACTTCGAACAAAAAAGATGGAGATCTGTTCGGGTATGAGCATGCATTTATGCATGTATTTTTCATAGTATATGCATAATTGAGTTAGTTACTGAGACCGAGCATATCCATTTCTATGACTGTAGGTCTGGGAACATGCAATAATACGAACGACGGAAGCAATGATCATCATGGCTGATTGTCTTCATGGCACGAAGTGCCCTTTCTTTGGAATGTAAAGGTCATTAGTAAATCTTTTCATAACCATATAAATGGAACCAAAAGGCGCAAAACTTTATGAAACCAGCCCACATACATAACGTCCATTGTTGAGATAATCACATTTCGTTTATTCCAAGCCGCCGTAAACTGATGTGATAGGCTTGTTGATTGTCAATTGCTTATTTAGTACATGTTCATATATTTCTAGACATTTTGCTTTGACTTTGGCTTTGGCCCATGACCCCAAATAAGCGAAAAGAACAAACAATCATTACTTGATTGGTCTATAAGCGCTGAGCTTTCAAGGCAGTCCAAGTCGATCATCTGTAACAACAAAAATAAAGTAAAAAATTAACATTAAACAACTAATAGAAAGAATGCTTATAGTATTGTTTGTACAATAATTATTACAAACTGAAAATCACGGATTGAGTCGGTGCAACTTGTATACGGTCTAGATGTACAAATATATCTTAGAAATAGGTCGTAAATTTTGGTCTCAACGTACCCAATCTATTGTAATTGTCACAAGATTATTACTTATAAGATCCTTTGCATGTTTTTTTTTTTATTTAAAATACGATTGACTTGTAAAGAAGTAAGATATAAATATTCGGTATCGTCCGCCTTTTCAATTTCATTACAATTTTTTTTTCTTTAAAGTATTTTTGTTTTACTCTTTTGGATTTTTCACCGAGACCAATAGAAATCACAAATCCACAATGAAAGTTTCTGGAACAACTGACTTATTTTCAAAGGCCATTGTTGCCTCAATTGTTATGTCGAACTTGGCTTTGGCTGCTCCCTCTAACCCACTTTACGCTAGAGATGTTGCTCAAAGTGATTCCGACGATTTGTTTGATGTATTCGTCACTTGTGAAGATAAGGGAAAAGATCCCTCCAAGAGATATGCTCCCCCATACTTGCACTCCCGCTTTCACGAAGACTGTTACGTTTCTAGCCAAAACACTCCTCTCTCTTGCTCTTTGACCACCAATGCTACCTGTTGTTATGAAGGAAACAATGGCATTTTCATGATTGCACAGTTTTGGGATTACAACCCTGCTACTGGCCCTTCGGACCTTTTCACCACTCATGGCCTTTGGTCAAACCTTTGTGCCGGTGGATACCAACAGTACTGTCAACCCGACTGGGAAGTCAAAAACGTTACAAAGGCCCTTCTTGACGGAGGTGCTCACCGCTTGCTTTCCGAAATGAACTATAGCTGGAAAAACAATGCTGGATCTGACGAGGACTTGTGGTTCCATGAGTTCAACAAGCATGGCACCTGTATGGACACTGTCAACCCAAGCTGCTACACTCCCAATTCTTACAAGTACCAATATGTTATTGACTTTTTCAAATCCGCAGTCAGTCTTGCAAGAACTATCCCCACTTACAAGTTCCTGAAAGCTGCTGGTATTACCCCCTCTTCCAAAAAACAAGTTGCTAAGGCTGACATGTTGGCAGCCATCAAAAAATCACCTTTCGGTCAAGAAGTTTTCCTTAGCTGTAGAAATGGTGTTCTCCAGGAAGTCTACTATTATTTCTATTTGAGAGGTGCTGTTGCTAATGGTATTTTTGTTCCCACTAAGCCACCTGTCAGCACTGGTAACTGCCCAGACCAAATCTGGTATTATCCCAAGGGTTATCCTGGTGCTCCCCAGGTTTTACCTTCTACCTCGAGCCAAGGCAAACTTAATCTTTCTGGAGCAACTGGCTGTATTGATGTAAGCGGCAAGTGGACCTCTTCTACTTCTACCTGCGGATCTTTCAATGTAACAAATGATGGATTCGGCAACTTGCTCATTTCTTCGCCTATTGGACCCTGTACTATTACCAAGACTGTTTTGAGTTGCGCTGCTGGAAATATTGGTAGTCAATTTACTAAAGACGCTTCTGGTTTCATTCAGTATGGTGGCAGCAACCAATGGTCTTCTTCCTCTACACCCAGCGGCTCGGATGGTGTTCAAGTTTCTTCGGGCTCTGCTAACTCAAACTCTTTCAAGATCAAGTTTGATGCATCTTCCTAAGTTTGTGAACCATTTGTAATTTTTTTGTTTACTTCCTGTTAATTATCTGCACGATAGTTAAGGTTTATTGTATAAATAACTTGTTCATAATACAAAATTTCAAAGAAAATCGATTTTTGAAATAATTTTATTTTGTCAACGATTCAAAAATAAGATCGGACTCCATTTTTTTAAAAAAAAAACCTTTATTGAAAAAGTATAAATAGACAGCTACCTCATGAAGGGCCTGCTACCGGAGCTGTCCAATTAGCATTTATCAAATCTATAACCCCAGCTTTTGTATAGTCACCAGTCGTACCGATGCTAGGTACTAAATTAGCAAATGCAAGCCTGACATATACCTTGCTCAAAGCATCCAAAGATGTAGTTTCTGCGGCACGAATAATCCAATTGGCCAGCTCAAATTCGGTACTATTGCCGCGGTACACTTCAATATCATTTACAATCAAACTGTATCCATTCCAAAGTGAGTTAAGATAATCGCCTTGGGAAGAAGTTTCATGTAAAATATCATACCATCTAACTATAACGTCCGTGCTTATAGTATTATTTCCTGCAAAGTCTATCAATGGATCCTTGAACATTGGCAATCCCCCAAAGTTAACGGCGTCACCACGATTCAATTGCAAAGCAGTTTGTAGGATACTATCAAAGTCCCACTTGGCAATACCACTTACAAATAATCCCGTTAAAAAGCCTTGGTAAAACAGCCCAGGAGAAGTCTGGAAACCGACACCAGGTAGTAATAACAGACCAAGAATATAATGATGAATTCTTAATGTTTGATTCGGGATTAGGGCCAAAAGTAATAATCCAAAAATCATCAACAAGTAAATGGAAAAATATTTTTTAAACTTTCTCATTCGCCAAATAACCAAAGCTTGACCAATTGCCGCTAAAATTATCACACAAACAATGATAATCAAGGCGATGAAACCACCCTTTTGTTGCCTTATATCTGAAACAATGAGTCGATTAATAGGCAATTGTTTAAAGGTATAATTTTCCATAGCGGAAATCCAAAAACCGCCAACCCATAAAATAGTTTTGGACAAATGTGTTTTCAATCCAACAAGCATTCCTCGAGCACTGCAACACCAAATAACATAGGAAGATAGTATAAATGGCAAGAAATGGCGGAAGGAAGTCGAAATCAGCTCCGAAATAGTTTGCTGACTTGAATAATTTGCATTTGACCACGGCGGATCTGAGGCCAATACAACTGTCCAAAATCCAAGGACCATCATAACCCAATAAAAAACCAGACCATCGGTAGTAAAATAGGCAAAGATAACGGAAAGAACAATATTGATCCAAATAACGGCCAAGCTGAAATCATGGTTGCCGGACAGTTTATGCTGATTAGGAAAATCGTCGTCAAACGAGAATGATTGAGGAAACCAGCTATCAAAACTCAAACTGTCGATACCAGCCCCACCCTCAGACCCTTCAAATTTAGACTTGGGACCTTCAAATACAATTCGACCAATTTTACCCTCCCTGTTGTTCATGTAACCGTGGTGAATTGCAGCAGCACATACGTAGGAATCGGCTCGGTAATTGTTCCAGGTATCCGAGTTTTGGTGATCACCACCTCCGATAACGTATGGCCGGTATATTGCTTCGTAATCACCGACAGCTGTGTAACTCCATATATGACTATCATCGCTGCATCTGACTGGACACTTGAATACAAAATCTTTAATATCTGGGTCCATCACACGACACTGAGTTGCGTTAATTCCGCACCGCTCATTTTTACCAAGCCAGAGTTGAACAGTTGTACCGCAGTTGATAAGGTTAATACTAGAGTCGTCTACCATTGGGACAGCTAAGGTTGAGTTGATGACAAGCAAAAAGAAAAGGAGGGCCCATAGACTGAGAAAGCTACATAGAAGACATTTGAAAAAGAAGGGAGGTTGACGGCTCCAAAGCTGTTCCGGAAAAAATTGAATCTTTGGGAAAATGGGCGTTACAGACGGTGAAATAGGTGTTACAGGGCCATCCATCCAGTTAGATACTGCACGACAAGCATTGATCAAAAAATATGGTGATCGAGAACAAAGTTGATTGCGATCAGTATTAATGAAACTATTACCGTTTTCGTCAGAGCACATAAAAGTAGAGCGAGGTGAATTGGTGTGCGATTCAAGATCTTCTATTTGGAACCGCTGACGGATTGGCGAAAACAAATCAGTATTGGAATTTGTAATAGAGTCAATACTGTTGTTGATATTTGGTGATGAATCTAGTGGACTCGAGATTGGAAAGTTTTGATAAACGGACTCATCAGAGTTATCCAAAAGCAGCCTTTCCCTTTCATCCTGATAAGAAGGCATTTTTTTTACTGTTAGGATGATTACTCAAGAAATTGGAAATAATAGTCAATCAGAACATATGAGTCGAAATATGTATAGCTCCACCAGTAAAGCATTGGAAAAAAAAAAAAAAAAAAGAAGAAAGAGAGGGTTACATCCGAAAAAAAAACACAACTATTCAGAGATATTTATATGCACAGAAAAAAGAAATATAATTGGTATTACCGTTTCAATTAGAATATTAATAGAAACTTTGTTTTAGATGATTTCAAGAACCAAATGGTACAAAGTAAAAAGGAACGCTGTTTCAGCAATCTTTTCAGAGACTTATTTGCAGAAGGCTGCTGGTAGAAGAACTAGACCAAGCTGGGACGGTATGAATTGTTTCAAAAATGGCCTGCAACGTATCAAACAAAGTGATTAATTATAAAAAATTTCCGTTTGAATCAAACACGATGCCAACCAGTCTGGAGCTGGTTTCGGACTTGGTTTTACTTCAAGGTTCTCTGATTCCAAATGAGTCGGGATCTCAAGAACAAATCGCCAAAGATATCAAGATTCAAAGGAAGATAACCACGAACAGTGTCACAACTGGGAATTGACTACTAGCAATAGACTTATTTATTATTAGAACTTCTCAATCCTCAATTCAAGCTTACGTTTAGAATTGAAATGCTTGGAGGGAAGCCATGCGTGCACGGCCATATTACGTAAACATAGCACACATAAAAATGACTAATCTTTCTTTTATTAGTAACCCTTTTGTAACCGTTGTGTAATCATTCACTTTTTTTTGGGACGGCTCCACAACTGCAGATCTCAGACACTGTCACTAACAACTAGATTCATCGATTATGATGACCCAACCGTCGATTAAAGCAGTCACGCTTTTTCCTGAAGATTGACTTCCTCCAGAAGGGACTTATGAATCGCGGGATGCTATATTCCAGGCTATCAATGCATGGGCAGCACCCCGAGGATATGCGTTCACAACTGCGAGATCTTCGCGCTCAGCTAACGGCTGCCAGGTTGTCACATATGCATGTGATACATCGCGTCGTCCTCCTAGTTCCTGAAGGAGACGCCAGCGCAAAACTTCTACCCGAGGCAGGAAATGCCCGTTCTCTATTAACGCCAAGCAATCGCTGGATAAGACTGTTTGGTTCTTAAACCATCGCTCGGATAGACGATTTGCCTCACATAACCACAAGCCAAGCCAGGACCCAATTGCTCACCCAGCACACCGTAAACTATCTGACAAGGATAAGTCTTCAGTTGCTAGGCTTGCAAATGCTGGGATACCTCCTAAGTATATTATGACCTATATGCGTCAGAACTCCAATTCAATTGCAACTCAGAAAGATATCTACAATTGTATTGCTGATTGCAAACGGAATCGCCGCTAAGGCGAGAGCCCTATCCATGCCTTTGCTAAGCACCTAGATAAGGAAGAGTTCTGGCACCGGATCCAGTTTGATCGAGATCGTCAGGTAACAGCAGCCATATTCGCTCATCCCACCTCATTGGAATACCTTAAGACTTACCCAGATCTGCTCTTCTTGGATTGCACATATAAGACGAACAAATACGGGATGCCGCTTCTTGATATGATTGGTGTTGATGCCTGCAAGCGATCCTTCTTTATCGCCTTTGCATTCCTGAGAGGCGAGACTGAGGAGGACTATATCTGGGTCCTGACCCAGCTGAAGTCTATGTATGAGGACTGCCGCTCAAGACTTCCATCTGTTACCATAACAGATCGCTGTCTAGCATGTATGAATGCTGTATCTCTCTGCTTTCCATCTGCAACCTCGCTTCTATGCCTTTGGCATGTCAACAAGGCAGTCTTTCGCTCCTGCCAGCCAACCTTCGTACGCCACCAGCAAGGTATTAATGATTGGAATGAGTTTTATAATGACTGGAATTTAATCGTGAGTTCAACAAACGAGGCGGTCTTCTATGAGCGCGTCAAAAAGCTTGAAGAGCGCTACTTACCGCAATATCTCAAAGAGGTTGGTTATATTAAGACTAATTGGTTCCTTCCTTACAAAGAAAAGCTTGTTAAGGCTTGGGTTGATCAACACCCCCATTTCGGCAATGTGACTACCTCACGGGTTGAGGGTATTCACGGGATGCTGAAAAACTATCTCAAGACATCTCGGCTAGATATCTTCGAGGCTTGGGGGGCTATAAAGAATGCACTACTTAATCAGCTATCTGAGCTACGAAGTACCCAAGCTGCTCAGCAAACGCATACCCCTACTCACCTCTGCCGGAAACGATATAGTGCTATAGATGGCTGGATCTCCTACGAAGCTTTACGGAAGGTCGAAGAACAGGCAGAGCGGCTCTCAAAAAGATACTTACCTATTTGTACCGGATCTTTTTCTCGGTCTCAAGGGGTCCCTTGCGCTCATAAACTCAAGGTTTTACAAGACCAAGGGCAATTCCTTCGCCTGGAGCATTTTCACACACAATGGCATCTGAAACGCATTAGTACATGTCCGTTTCTGCTAGAGCCTCGTTGTCGAACTGATAAGATAACTGCTGGCTCAACTAGAACGCAAGCAAGCACTCGGAGAGAGCCAAGTGCTTTCGAGATAGTTGAGGCAACAACTATGCCAAAGGCAAAGTCTAAATGCAGCAGATGCCACAAATTGGATCATATAATGACGTCGAAGGTATGTCCTTTATGGTATAAAGAACTCTTGCAATGATCAGCAGCACCAGCAGTAAGGACATCCAGGTAGCCGATGAGATCGTAGTACGACCCTTTTCGAGCAGACGAGGACTGGGTGAGATCTGGAGAGCATGTGAGAAGGATATTGAGGAGCAGCAGGCATTGTATTCAGCTATGTAGCCATATTTCATTTGAAGTTGTATTACTGAATTGGAATTCGTTATGCCTACATAACCAACTGGGCGCCTGTTGCAATGTCAATTGTCGAACTGAATGATTACACAACGGTTACATAAGGGTTACTAATAAAAGAAAGATTAGTCATTTCCATGTGTGCTATGTTTACGTAACATGACCGTGCACGCATGGCCTCCCATGCTTGGAAATGTGCTTAAATAATGTATAGAAATATGTTTGGTCATTACCAAATAAACTGGTACTGCGACAAACTTTAATACCGCAATACATACCGAATGTCGTATGTATAACATATAATACATACAATTAGTGATAACTAATCACCAATGACTATCACGTGATGTTAATTATTGTTAATGACATCATATGATTTGTTAAAAACATCGTAGATGACTGGCAGAGCCGCCATCATTTATACCCTATCCGCTCACAGAATTGGCTAACATGGAATATACACACCAATTTCTCATTTTATAATTCGAGTTTGTGATTCGTGAATATTTTTGAAAAACCGTTGACAAAAATATTAAAACAAGACAAAAGTATATATTACAGATATATTTTTATAAAGAAAGGACCTACTTACGACATTGATATCATTTCACAATATTCATTTTATTTCATAATTATACCCATTTCGATAAAAATTTAAAAGATAGTTCACGACTATTTCTAGCATATATTTCACAATACCTTTGACAGATCTTAAGTTTTAAAATCAGCTTAGAAAACGAATTTTATTTCGCAGAATAATTTGTCCAACTCGTATTAGTTTTTTTTTCAGTTACAATTATATATAAATTGTTACTCAAATTACCAGCCCAACTGTTTATTCCAGTTTTGCGAAATTCAAATTCTCATATTATCGTTTCGTTCAATTTAAATTATTTCACAAACCCGATTTTGACTTGAAAACCTTTTATTTACGCGGTTTTCTTGTTTGATTTGAGATTTATCTTTACAATTCATCTTTCCAAAATCAACTACCAACATTTTTCACAGCAGTATCATATCTAAATACACATTTATTTCAGTAACTCACGATGACAGAGGAACACTTGAAGCAACAATTATTCGACGAACAAGATGAAACTCGCCACATTTACGCAACCGACCCAGACAACCATTTGCATCTTCATCATGATGCAGGGAATCAAATGGCAAAAACAAACAGTGATGGGGTAGAATACCAGGATGTATCCCAAGCTAGCATGGCTTATGGAGATGTAGCTGAAAACGGAGGAGCGATTCGAGATGTCTCAGAAAACCAGGAATTTCAAGAAAATCATGATTTAGATGAACCAAACCAAGGGTTTGTGATCAGAGAACAGGATAGGTGGTTACCAATAGCAAATGGTGAGTTGGTTTTGACTATTGGAAAATTTTGAAAAATAGTAACTATTCTAACTCGTTTTTAGTTGCTCGAATAATGAAAAACGCTTTACCAGATAATGCCAAAATTTCTAAGGAAGCCAAAGAATGCATGCAAGAGTGTGTTAGTGAATTCATTTCTTTTGTCACCAGCGAGGCCACTGAAAGGTGCTCTGCCGAACGAAGAAAAACAGTCAATGGTGAAGATATACTTTTTGCTTTGATGTCACTTGGATTTGAAAATTATTCAGAGGTACTAAAAATTTATTTGACAAAATATAGACAGGTATGTACTTTCCCATGTGTTTATGACACCCATGTTTTACCTCGAACTAACCGTTGCAACCTTTTATTTTAGAGCCAAGCAGGAAAAAGCAAAAGAAACCAAGATGAAATTGCTCCCACGGCATCTGATGGAGAGGATGAACGCGTGTACCAAGAGTAAAAGCTGTTTATATGTTTTTAAAAAATATCACATTACCTGTTTTTTTCAATGTTAGACTGCTTTTTTTGTTTTGAGGGGTTTTAAAAGATTTTTGAAATAAAATATAAATTTATTATATTATTTATTCAGAAACGAATGTACAACGTTTTCGAGTCTAGATCATACGCCAATTGTTTATCAGTTACATAAAGATATAGAACAGAGAGTCGAAATCTAGATATCCGGCATCAGAGTCAATAGTGAATGGTAGTTATATCCATTAAAATTAAGAAAATTAATTTAAATTTATTACTTTAGCCATTAGCTTTATTCCACTTCATTGTGGTGCATCTGATTTTGTCTTTTTCTTCGTTGAAAGATGTACAACATGAGTTATTGAGATTGGTTCCTATATTTTAGTCACATGATTTTAATTTTTTCAATGTTTTTTCGACTTTACTCTGTCTCCTATAATTCAATCAATACTTACATTATTTATAATTTGACTGATAGTTCATATTCTGAGATTTATACTTTAATTTCGGGTATATGATAAAATGTCTACAAATTCGTCTAGTCCTGAACCAAAAAACGCATCAAATCCCCAAACACCTTCTCCAGCTAGTGTGTTTTTGCCCACACCCTCTGTTATCATATCAGAAGTCAGCCAAACCGATATACACGGTCAAGATTCTACCGATGAATTCCAAAGTGCCATTGAAAATTTTGCTGATGATACTTCAACCTCTAAAGCAAAGCACAGTCGAAAACCTTTTGACAAAAAATCGATACCAAGTACAAAACCCCCAAACACCGAGCCAGTTTTGGTGCCTGCTTCTCGAAAACATACCAGCATAAGCCTGCTTAGTTCAGATGAAGAATTAAACCATCTTTTAGAAATATATCATCAAATAGCACAGAAATTGGGTATAACGAACAAACTTAAATCGTCGATGCACAAAAGAGTTTTAGAGAAGTTTAATGAGTTTTTGCTTGGACAAGGGAAGAACACGATAACACAGAATCAGTTACAAAATTTTGTGTCAAATAAAAAACGGTCTTACAGTGCGGCAAAGAAAATTATGACACTTACTGGAGTTGAATATTCAGTCAAAAATAAAAGGCTTAATACCACAGTCTCTGAGCTCAAGACTCTTTGCAGTAGACTTGATCAAATTTCTGGAAATGATCAATTAATGGCATGCAAGAAGATACCTTATTTTAATTCATTCAGAAAAATTGACCAGGCTACTGGAGATTGCTTGTTTGAAAATATTGAGGTGGATGGTGATATTTTAGTCAAAGTGTCTGGCAGAGTAACGCGAAATCGTAGCAATCTTCAAAATTTACCCTTCTACAGTCCAGCTATAGATTCTATTCCTACTACGCGTCAAAAAACTTTGGGTCCGGATTCAAATGATCCTGAAAGCTCGCCGGATGAACCAAAAGACAAAATCTCGTCCGAGAATAAATCTATTTTGGAACGTATTCTTTTATCAGTTTCTCAAACTGACCGTCAAGTTATCATTAATTCTTTGATGCATGAGGATTTTTCGCAGCAAATAAACAATGCATTACAATACTATTCCGAAAAATATGAGGATGATTTTATTGATAATCTAAAGTTTCTTGCTTATACCAAATTCAACTCTGGAGATAACACCTTGCACCCTATTATCCTCCCAACTAAAAATGTTAATGAGCTTGAATCTGATGAACTGAATGAAAAACCTCTGAAATTTATTGAATACCTTGAAGTACGGGATCAGTCAGACGCGAACGAATCTTTACAAAATGCAACAGAGTCACCTCTGCCAAAGGTCGACATTTCTGTTAAGCAATTGCCTTTTAGTACAATTCTTAAAAGTAATACCGAAAAGAAAGTTGATTCTTCAGAAAGTCAGGTAAAAGCTAGCGATTCTGGACCAGTTGGAAATGCAAAGAAATCAACACATGAAAAGCATTCTACCAAATCGTTGTCTTCAGAACACAAAGAGCATTCCACCAAATCGTTGTCTCCAGAACACAAAAGGCATGCCAAGTTATTCAGAAAAAAGAATAAAATAAGATCAAAGAAGAAGGAAAAATCCCAGGGTACCACAAATTCCCCAGTAACTATTATGAAAAGAAGTGACGATTATAAAGTCACCAAAGTTTCGCTTGATCCTCTTAGCACTCCTTTAAACAAAGTAACAAAGCAAGCGCCATGCAAAATGAGTAATGAGAAGACTATTGATTCAGCTACAAAATCTCCAGACTCAAATGATACCAAGACATGGACAAAAATTGAAACCAAAACTTCACACGCCAAAAAAGTTTCGTTTTCAAACGCTAAAGATATCATTAAAACCACAAGGAAAAGCACTGATTTTGACACGTTTGCTTCAATTGACAAGTCGAAGCCTCATGTGAATATCCAGCTTTACGAAATGAACAAACATACCACAAAGAAGCTGGCTACCTACGGAAAATCGAAATCCCGAAAGCCATCTAAGCGAAAACGATTTTTGGACGAACTTGATGCAAACAAGAAGTCCAAAGTACCTTAGTTTAATAATCATGGTGGGGTTCATCAGTATGAAAAGCATATGAAAATGTAGATTCCTCATCTCAAAAGCAATAAATATTTATTCGTCCTATTTATAGAATTTTTTTTTATTAAAACATTATTGTCTCCACAAACGAACCAATTCATATTGATTTTATGACTTGAATATTCGGCGATACAAGTAACAGAAAGGTTCTGTAGCACGCGAGTTTACACGTGATTTAAAACTTGGCGATTAAACTCATTGGCACCACCACCACGCGTCGCCTATCACATCTTGACTCCACCATTCCGGCTTGTTGCTAATCTTTGCCACTTTCTATACCTTTTCTTTCAACTTTGTCGTTGAATTGAACTGGAATTTGTTTTATTCAAACATTCATATTTATATACAATCATTTCCAAAGGAAACAGTATTCCTAGTTATTTTTGATATATCCTTATTTTTTTATATTTCTGAATTTTTCACTGTTTTGCACAATCTCCCTCACTTTTTTCTATTCTATTCTTACTTGAATACATCGTTTACAAGCTGAACCATAAAATTTACAATTTCATTTAGACCTGATGCTTTCCACGTCCCATCTTATTCGAAGAAAAGCCCAGCAAACGACTACCACTGTGCTTAACAGGGCAAAGTTTCAATTCCGTTTTGCATCTCACTCATCAGATCCAAAAGTTTCTGAGATAACACGCTTAATTAACGACAAGAAGTTGGAATCTCGAATAAAGAATGTTCCTCTTGAACTTTTACACAACCCCAGCTCATCGCCATCTCCAAACACCTCCTTTTTGGCTCTTGGCTCGCATGGGTCTGTAACTTCTGGGTCTGATAACTACTTTTCAACCAAGATTCTTGCAAATTCCAACAATGACGGCAACAATGATGACTCTTCGCCACCAAAACCCCACAAAACTCCGTCGAAACCTGAAAACCAAGACAAAAAAGATGACTCCAAGCCTGTATCAAAGTCCAAGAAGGAGCCAAACTCTGACAAACCAGATTCAAACACTCCAGAAACTGTTCGTAAAGGAACCCGATCTTCCAGATCAAAGTCGCCAAAGAATAGTTCCAACAACGGGTCGTCGAAACTACCGTCATCTTTTTTTCAATCGAAAACAGCAAATCCCAAAACTCAAACCAATAACACCGATCGTTTTTTCGCTGTTGCTTCTGCATCAGAAAAGAAGCAGATTTTAATTCTTCCCATCAACAGACGTCCTCTAATACCTGGTTTTCACAAGGCTGTTGATGTCAAGGATAAGGATGTTATTAAAGCCCTTCGAAAGATTTATGACGAAAATCTCGATGACCAATGCGTGGGCGTCTTTTTACTTAAAGAAGAAAATGGTGATGCCGATACCATCAAGTCAGCCGACGATGTTTATCCTGTTGGTGTATATGCGCGAATTGGTGGCCGTTTTGAAAATAAGGGAGACGGTGTTGAAACCTTTCTTTTGTATCCCACTCATAGAATCCAAATTGGCGATGTGATGCCTACACCCGCCAACGAAAGTTCTTCCGAGACAGCTCCGTCGGCTGCTGAAGGTTTGGATGCCGAAACGTCTAGCAACCCAGAGCCTGTGTCGGAAGTTACCGAGGAAACTGTTGTTGATGGTTCAAAGCCTGAAGAACTCGATGGACCTCACAAAGAGTTGTATAGCATCCCTGCTTCATGGTCTTCTGGCGCTGTTGATCTGGAAGACTTACCCTACGATCCTCATTCCAGCAAAGTTGCCGCCTATACTGCCGAAATTTTGAGAGTTCTTAAGGAACTTTCTACCCTTAATAGGCCATTAAAGGATCAAGTTGTCCACCTTATACTTTCTGGAAACAAGTTTACCAAATCAAATGTATACGAAGAGCCTCATGTTCTTGCTGATTTTGCCGCATCAGTTTCTGCCGGACATGCCAAAGATATTCAGGATGTTTTGGCCAGTATGGATATCGAACAGCGTCTTGACAAAGCACTGGTATTGGTCAAGCGTGAACTGATGAATGTTCAGTTACAGGAAAAGATTAGTGCTGACGTTGACAACAGAATCCAAAAAAGACAGCGCGAATATTTTCTAATGGAGCAACTAAAAGGAATTAAACGCGAACTCGGCATGGACGATGGCAGAGAAAAACTTATTCAGACCTTTAAGGATAAGGCTGCAAAGCTTGCTATGCCTGATGTTGTTGCTAAAGTTTTTGATGACGAAGTGGCCAAGCTCATGACTCTTGAGCCTGCTGCTGCTGAATATAATGTTACCCGACAATATCTTGATTGGCTCACCCAAGTTCCTTGGGGAAAGTATTCTAAAGACTCGTACAACATCAAAAATGCTGTGGAAATTCTTAACCAAGATCACTATGGTCTTAAAGACGTGAAAGATCGTATCTTGGAATTTATTGCTGTCGGCAAACTTTTGGGAACCGTTGATGGCAAAATTGTTTGTTTTGTTGGCCCTCCAGGTGTAGGCAAAACTTCGGTTGCAAAGTCT
The DNA here is from genome assembly GCA_900642975.1 of Magnusiomyces suaveolens. NCBI lineage: Eukaryota > Fungi > Ascomycota > Dipodascomycetes > Dipodascales > Dipodascaceae > Magnusiomyces > Magnusiomyces suaveolens. The sequence continues at coordinate 424,404 of CAAAMA010000004.1, forward strand.
ATTGCCAAGGCCTTAAACAGAGAGTTTTACAGATTTAGTATTGGTGGTGTTTCCGATGTATCTGAGCTCAAGGGCCATCGAAGAACGTATGTCGGTGCTTTGCCTGGTCGTATTGTTCAAGCTTTGAAAAAGACACAAACCCAGAACCCATTGATCTTGATTGATGAAATTGACAAGATCGGTCGTGCTGGATACCACGGAGATCCTTCTGCTGCACTTTTGGAGCTTTTGGATCCTGAACAGAATTCCTCATTTCTTGACCACTATATGGATGTTCCAATTGACATGTCTAAAACTCTTTTTGTTTGCACAGCAAATACCCTTGATACCATTCCAGGTCCATTGCTTGATCGTATGGAAGTAATTGAGATTTCCGGATATGTCGCCGAGGAAAAGATTGCTATTGCCGAAAAATATTTGGCGCCTAATGCTAGAAAGCTTGCTGGTTTGGAGCACGCAAATGTCAGTTTGACACACGAGGCTATCGAGGGAATTATTTCTAAATACGCCCGTGAAAGCGGTGTTCGTAATTTGAAGAAACAGATTGAAAAAATCTACAGAAAGGCTGCTCTTAACATTATTAAAAAGGTTGGCGAAGACAACTTTGAGGAGGAAGAGGTTGTTGATGTTGAAGCTAAGGAGGAAAGCCAAACCAGTGACGAAAAGCCTTCAAATACTGAACCTGAAATACCTGCTGAAGAAAACAATATTCCTGAACCTGAAATCAATCATAAACCCCAGACTATTCAAGAAGCGTTTGTTGATTCTTTTACTAAACCCAAGAGTAGTGCAACGCCCTCTACGGAAGCTAATAAGGAAGAGGTTTCCGAGTCAGACTCCAAGGAAGCCGAAACCAAATCTACTAGCTCTTCAGGTGATGAGACTAGCACAATTAACCAACATAAGCCGTTAAAGGTTCCTGAGGATATTTCGATTGAGATTACACCCAGCGATTTGAAGGATTACATTGGCCCGCCACTTTATGTTCAAGACCGAATGTATGAACAGACACCAATTGGTGTTGTTATGGGTCTTGGTGTGACCAGCATGGGAGGTAGTACACTCTATGTTGAATCTGTTTTGGAGCAACCGTTGAGCATTGACTCTCGTGCAGGTCTATCACAGACTGGTCAATTGGGATCCACCATGAAAGAATCATCAAACATTGCATATTCGTTTGCACGCATGTTTATTGGCAAGAACTATCCTGAAAACAGGTTTTTCGAGCGTGCTCGAATCCATCTCCACTGTCCTGAGGGCGCCATTCCCAAGGACGGACCATCTGCCGGAATTACCATGACTACGTCATTGCTGTCGCTTGCATTGAACCATCCTTTGGACCCGACTATTGCCATGACTGGTGAGTTGACGTTGACTGGCCGCGTTTTACGAATTGGTGGTCTCCGGGAAAAGTCAGTTGCAGCCAAACGCAGTGGAGCCAAAACGATTTTTTTCCCAAAGGACAATATTGCTGACTGGGAGGCAATGCCAGAAAATGTAAAGGAAGGTCTAGAGCCTGTTCCAGTTGAATGGTACAGTGAGGTATTTGATCGAGCATTCCAAACGCTTGATCGCAAGGCAGCCGACCATTTGTGGGAAAAACAATTTGAAAAGATTGATTCATTTGTTAATAAGAATCGCGAAGAGGTTTCCCCCAAGTGATGGAAAGGGTTTAATGAAATGGGCTGATATAGAAACAATTTGAATATCTGTTGATGCATCAGAAACGAATCAATAATAATAATTAAACAAATTATCAATATTTGTATGTAAATAGTTTAAAGAATGAAAAAAAAAAAATATTTACTCAAAACTTGTAATAAAACCGTACAATTAACGAGCTTCGTGAGTTGAAATCCCTTTTGGAACTTGTGATATCAGTCTAGATTTGCAACTTTATATGCAGATTTGTTTATTTTAATTGAAAAAAATAATAATCAATATACATCTAGATACCGTTACACGGCTGTGCAATCAAGGAATAAGAAAGACCAACTCATCGATATTGGATGAGATAGAACCAACGTTGTTTCATTGCTTCAAGCTTTTCAAAGACATGAAAACGAGTATAAATTCCGAATTTGGCAAATTTAAGCTCTGGAAACGGGTTTGGTTAATCCAGAAACTCTAACGAATAACCACTAATCCTTGTCCTTTTTGGTTAATCACAGTGCGATTAGAAATCTTGAATCCAGATATCCAAATAAACCTTTGGCAAAAAAAGACGGCTTGATACTGGTTATACCAATATCAACTTTTAACTGGGTTTCGGAACCGTTTTGCTGAAGGTATTATCGAGTGGCCATGATTTGCAACATTGTAATCCAAGCAAGAGCCATGACGTTCCGTATACTTTTTAACGACAGAACTTGATTCATACGCTTTGCTTCAGTCCATCCAAGACGTTTCGAATCAAATACTGATCTTTTCGAGTCAAAAAGAATATAGACTAGCCGAGTCTGAATTGCGTTACTACCAAGATCTTTTGCCCCCCAGCCACTCTGAGCCACTCTGGCTAGCAAAAAAAAAAAAAAAAAAATCCAAAAAAACTGCAATGTGATTCAATTTTGGTGACTTTTTCATGGAATTTTAAACATATAATACACGTTTACATTAACCATATTGACGATACCCAAAGCCTCTTGCTTGTTTTTTCAGGAAACGTCGCTGTTCATAGTTGATTACGGAGGCATTTATGACAGTTTCATGTGTTCTCGTGACCTGATATCCATTCTGTTGTATTTCAAGACTTTTTTTTTTCGCTGTTTGCTCTCAATTTCTTTTCTATTTATGGATTCAACCTGCAAAAAGACAAAACTTTGATCCATAGTAAATGATATCTTCTTCCTACCGTCAATTGATACCATCATCAGTTAATTGCTTTGTTCCTTCCAATAACCCAAGTATTGACCCTAGTCTTTATCCACCACCCCCACAACCAAATGCGCCAGCGCCGCCAGCTCCACAGCCCTAGCACCATTACCACACCAATCTTCTCCAGGTTCACACCTCCAGCATCAAAAATCTCTATTGCCGACTACAGAATCATACTCACCTTCCTCATCTTTTTCACCTCCAAATACTGTGGCAATGTTCCATCGAATCCCTCGAAAACAAGTGAATGGCAAAACGCCAGCTGCTAGTAATCCTGGGCCAACACAGTCTTATCCACAGGATTCTTCTCCAGCTTCTGCATCATCAGCTCCAATCGTACATTCACAGCACTCACCAAACTCATTTCCAGTCACTGTTCAACCAGCTGGAACTTCTCTTACCAATTCCCATTTGCCAACACAGCCACTTGCACCATATTCTTACGACCCTGCACCGTCAACTTCACTTCCATCACCACGGTCACCTAGTTTGTTTCCTATTACTTTTCCACCAGCTGGCACTTCTCTTACCAACCCAAGCCCGAGACAGCCTTCTGCACCGGCCTCTTTTCCTCCAGCTAGATCATCTCGCGTAAATCCAAATGCTTTAGAAGAACGAATGCTGAGGATAAGGGGCAATAAAAAGGTGCATCCTCCATTGAAAGTGCCAGACGCTAAATTGCCACCCCCAGCATCACAAGCTCGCGGTCCTAATCCGCGAATGGCAGCACCAAATACCCATCAAAGCAAACCGTTACCAATGCAAATTCAAAAACCCAGAGCCCAAACCAATACAATGACTCAGAAATTTGTTCCGTTGAAAATGCCAGCGATGCCTCATATCCCAACAGAAAATGTTGCTCCAAAAGAACAGCAAATGTATCCGCCTACAAGCGCTGTTATACCGCCAGCATCTTCCTTATCGGACTCATTTTCGTCATCGTTATCCATATCTCCCCAGCCCGTTTTATCCACATCACCCTCCCATTTCCATAGATCTGAATTCAATTTTCCAAATCTATTTACAATCAAGCCGCAGGAACTGCACAAGTACCTTTGGAGTTACCACGACCAAATCCTAGTCATTGATATACGGTCTCGACAGGATTTTAATGCGGGACATATACCCTCTTCTAACGTCATTTGCTTTGAGCCAATAGCAATTCGCCAAACTAGTCATGTAACTTCTGAGACGCTGGAGGATGCCTTAATCATGTCGCCTGATCATGAACAGGCCCTGTTCAAAACCCGTGACACTTTTCCGTTGGTTGTGTACTATGATTCTAATACAAGTTCAACTGATTTTCTGTCTGGAAGATATTCAAATGAATCCGAACATAAACTATTTCTTTTTGTTGATTACATATTCCACAAGGCCCATAATAAAGTGCTCAAGCGTCCGCCTAGCTTATTACTAGGCGGTTTAGAAAAGTGGGTAGAATTTTACGAACAGAGTAGTTTGTGGAAAAGCGCTACCTTACTGCCCGCTTCCCAAAACGGCGATAATGACGATTCAACCGAGTTTGAAATTTACAACATGGGCCCTGCTGAATCCTTTTCTAAACGCACATCCTTTTGGGACAAGGACTTTAAAGAATTCACCACCGACAACTATTACAACAACTACAGTCTGGGCGGGATCTCGACTCCAAAAAATGAACACGGCTTTGCAGCCCTGAATAATCCGCCACTGCCGTCTAAAGAACCATCACTTCCGCCGTTGCTGGAAAGCCACTTTTCGACTGATTCGAATCCAAGTGCTCTTCTCCAGTATAACCCGCAGCCCGCATCTGCTCATCAAAACTATGCGCGAAACGCGACAGAGTTTTTTTCAAACGGAATGAACAGCAACCCACAGTCGTTACAAAATCCTTTTCCTGGTTCTGGAAATGGTACTGCTCTTTGGAACACTTCTAATCCGCAACCTAATCGAGGGTATAATGGAATCAATAGTTCTGTTCCTCGGCCTTTGCCGCCCAAAGTAAATATACCACAGAACCAGTCTCAATACAGTACCTTTGGCGCGAATCAGAGGGATTCTGTAAACAGTGGATCCAACAATTGGCACTCGTCTCATGGCGGGCATGGTATGGGAGCACTAAACAACCAAGTTGTCAGTTTGGCTCGGTCTTTCTCGACGGGTCTCACAAATCTTGGAAATACATGCTACATAAACTGTATTATCCAGTGTCTTGTTGCGACAGAACATCTATCACTGTCCTTTCTTTCCTATCCAAACCAGGTCAATGTCAAGAGCCGACTGGGGTACAAAGGCCAGCTGTATTCTGTTTTTTTCCGGCTGCTTGAGGAGATGATGCGTCGCGACAACTCGTATGTGTCCCCAGTCATGTTCCGCAAGGTATGCGGAACCATTTCCAACGACTTTAGGGGCAATGAGCAGCAGGACTGTCAAGAGTTTTTAAACTTTTTGCTTGATGGCCTGCATGAGGAACTGAACGCCGACGGCGACAAAACGCCGCTGCGTCCGTTGACCGAGGCCGAGGAGCGCGGACAAGAAGAATTGAGTTTGCGGGTTGCGTCAATGAACCAGTGGAAAAGGCACTTGTACAACAACCGTTCGCCCATTACGGAGTTTGTGCAAGGACAGTACTTGAGTCGGTTGTCGTGCACCGAGTGCCATACGACCTCGACGACGTATAGCGCTTTTTCGTCTTTGAGCCTGCCCATCCCGTTACAACACAGGGAATGCACGTTGCGGGACTGTTTCCGCCTTTTCACTGCACAAGAGGTTTTGCAAGGCGACAATGCATGGTTTTGCCCGTGCTGCCAGCGACGCCAACGAACCATAAAACACATGCTCATTTCGAGATTCCCGCAAGTCCTGGTTGTGCACCTAAAACGGTTCCGCAGCAACGAGTGGTCCCAGAAAAAGCTCGAGGCTGCTGTGTCGTACCCCTTAAAAGGACTGGATCTGACTGAGTTTTGGATACCGTCAACGACCTCTGAAAATGACCTTGTTTCTGCCGGCGCCACTGCAAACGACCACCAGTCCCCACCGTTTTTGTACAATTTGTATGCCGTCGCGACGCATAGCGGGACACTCAAGGGCGGCCACTATACGTCTTTTGTCAAAAGAGCTGGCCACGGGTGGTGCTACTTTGACGACACAAGAGTGTACAAGAACGTAGGCTCGAAGAATGCTGTCAACCAGAATGCATACGTTTTGTTTTTCGAACGAGTCAGAGCCGGTTAATCGATATGGGGACAATGCAGACATGAGCCAATTGTTGAAAAAAAGATAAAACCAAAACAAGGATGCGGCTGAGCTTGTGCACTTTTTAACGAAACACAAAGACTAGAAATAATTTTTTCAAAACTCGTTTTATATTCTTACTTGGACATGGATTTTGGAACATAAATTAATTGAAGCATGTACCAGAAACAAACTAGTAGTAACGTACATACAGGCATGCATACTTGGTTGGAGATTGGCCCGTCTCGTAGTCACCTCCATGTGGCCTCGTTGTGCATGTCTAACCAAAGGGATATCAATATACAAGCCAAGTCCAAAACAAGCGACACGAAAAAGAAAGTTTAAAATGTACAAAACGAATTTGATTTACAGTTGGTTATAAAATAAAGAAAATAAATAAACTAGAAATACAATAAAATGCAAAGTAAAAAAAAAAAATTAAAAAAAAAAATTCTTCATTGAATGATCCTCCATCGTTCAAATGATCTTTCTAGCCATCTATTGAGCAGCAAGTCTTCAACTTGGTCCCTTTTGACAGAATGCTTTTCGTTCCGGAACCCGCAACCTGAATTTGTGTTTCGATCCATGGGAATTAGATTCAATGTATCGTCGTAGAGGTTAAAATTGTTGGAAGCGGGCATTGGTTGAAAAGCCTTTCTTTTTAGGTCGTGTACATTAGAGTTTCCATCATTGCTAGAGCTTAAAACATCGGCGCCATTAGAGTTTCGTTTAAACGATGAATTGGAGTATTCCGATGTAGACAAAGTAAGCGGAGTACTCAAAGCAGTCATGTTGGTACTGCTGCTGGCGTTGCTACTTTGCGATGAAGAAAAAGAGGGAGAAGGGGAAGGTGGTACGACGATATTTGCCGGAACCATTGGGCCTAGACCTGAGGTGGATGGGCAAACATCTGAGAGAGGTGGTGACGAAGGAGAGGGAAAATAAGACACTGGGGGCACAGAAGAAGAGATTGGAGTAACAGACGACGGAGAAGATAAAACTGAAGGGGAAAAGGAAGAGGAAGATGAAGAAGAAGAAGATGACGAAGGGGAAAAGGAAGAAGCAGACAAAGGTGACGTAGATCCAATAAAAGAAGTTGGAAAGATTAATTGTTTAATCATTTCGTCCTTGTTGACACAGTCAAAGATCTTTTTTAAAACATAGAGCTCTCTTTGGGGAGAGATGTGTTTTTCTTCAGCTACAAATGCATCCAAGATGCGATCAAGAGAAGATGCAAATGCGCTATCAGGAGGGTCAAGAGACTTTGCAGCTTCAATTCCTTGTTGAATCAAGCGGCCAACTTTAGAGGGATTTGGTTGATGATGATGGTGATGATGCTGTGATTGAGAATGTAGAGATTGATTGTGATTTTGTTTTGTTGGCGGACGAGGAGTACTGTTGATCGAGTTGATATTGTTTGAAAGAGAGGAAGAAGGAGGACCATAATTGAGACCCATGGAAGCAGAGGGGGCCCCGAATCCGAGAGAATTAGGTATTGAAGCGTTAGTGTTACCATTGATAATTGGAATATTGTGGTGGGGCGATCCAAGGTGAAACGATTGCTGACGTACTTTATGATGGTTTTGATGGTTGTTTGGTTGAACTGGTGATCCTAAAACACGGTCATGGATTCTGTTTTCACTGGATCTGTCTTTTCTTCTGGGACTCTGGTTGAAATCAAATACTTGGGGAGAAGGTATTTCGTCAATGTTGTTGTTGTATTGGTTTGATCTGGTGGGACTGTTGAGAATCAGAGGAGTAGATGCTGACGGGTTAAAGTTTAAATTGTTGTTTAAGTTTGTGAGAGGACTGGGGTACAATGGGCGTTGTTTTATGGTAGAGCTTGAGCTAGAATATTTCTTTTTTCTGTGTTGGGGAGGATTGTTGCGGTAGAGTGGAGTTGAAGGGACAACCGATCGTTGATCTTGGATAGGTGAGCGAGGAGTGATATTTTCCTTCATATCGACATGGTATAATGGTAGTGTACCTTTTACGGTATCGAAATCCCATTCGATATCTTTCAGACCTTTTGTTCCGTGGATATTCATGCTGCGAATATCGTCAACGGTAGGTTGATAAGTTTGGCGGCGTTTCATGCAGAGTCGTAGCTTGTTTTGACGATCTTTAATCATGGGGACCAAGTTCGAGGTTCTTCCAGCAGATTTGATAAACTTGTGTTTCAAGAGTGTTTTGACGGTTGCGCGGTTATTTGGGTCTTTTTGTAGACATTCGGCGACAAAGTCTTTGAAAGCTTTTGAAAACCTTGATCCACGCAGGCGAGGAGGGTCAGCTTTCGGGATGACAAACAAAACCTTCATAGGGTGGAGATCAGATAGGGGCGGTTTTCCGTCGGCGAATTCGATTGCGGTGATTCCCAAGGACCAAACATCTGCACGGTGGTCGTAGTCTTCTTGACGGATGACTTCAGGAGCCATCCAAAAGGGGGTTCCTACAAAGGTGTTTCGTTTTGAGAGGTTGTTTGTCAACTGGGTTGCTACACCAAAGTCGCCGATTTTGACGTCACCAGCGTCGGAGAGGAGGACGTTTGCAGCTTTGACGTCGCGGTGGATTTTACTATTTTCGTGGAGGTATTCTAGACCGAGTAATAGTTCTCTGCAAATGATTGCGATGGAAGCTTCGTCAAAGGGGCCAGGTTTTAATAGGTCGAGGGTGGAACCACCACCGAGAAATTCCATAATGATCCATAGCTTGTGGCCTTTTACAAAGCATCCATAATAGCGAGTGATGTGGGCGTCGTGACAATCTGCGAGGATGGTAATTTCTTTTTGAATTTCGTTAATGTCGTCATCACTAGTTTCCATGTCAATCTAAATCAATAAACAAAAGAAAAAATAAAAGATGGAAATAAATAAAAGAGTTAGCCCAACAAGAAAGACAAGGGTTGATTGAAATGTTTCAAGAGTCTTGAAGAATTCGACGGCAACCAAACGAGAATGAATAGAATAATAAGAAGGATGAAAGAAATCAGGATTAAGACATGACAGAAGAATTGAATATTTTATGGAATTAAAGTTAATCAAGGCGGGAAAGGAATTACAAAGAAAACATACAAATGCATGCAGTAATGAAAAATAAAAATAATAACCTGGAGATAAACCAAAGGAATGAGGAAGACCCAGTTGAGAATCGTGCTGATGTGGATAAGTGGGTTTAAAAAATAAGCACAAGAGGGTATCAGGGAGGAATATTGGGGGAATATTGGGGGATTATTGGGGAAAGAAGGATAAAAGGAATGGTGATGGTGATGGTGATGATGATGATGATGATAATAATAATGACATGATAATAATAATGATAATAATAATGACAATAATAATGATGATAATGACAATAACAATAATGATAATAATGATAATAATAATGATAAAAAAAGCTTGATTGAATAAACAAAAACTCAGACTCAAAAGATCAACATACTTGTTTGACGGCAACGACTTGGTTTTCAATTCTAATTAATAAAAACGGAATAAATTAGTAATTTGATAGAGAGGCAAAAACCAACTGGATATAATCGGTATGAATCAACAGGATCCAATACGATGAACATACTTGTCAATACCTCGATAGACCACGCCAAAAGAGCCACGGCCCAATTCCTCGACGAGATCAAACTGGGAGGCCGAGTAAACTCTTCTCTCGGGCATGATGATGTGAATAGAAGGAATTTGTTGAGAGTGGATGGGAAAAAGAAAAGAAGGAAAAGGAAGAAAATGAAGCAAGAAATAAAAAGTGTGGTGTAAAACAAAAAAAAATAAAAGGCAGGAATTGTAACAATTTTATACAGGAAGAAAAATCAAAACGTTGGTTTTTTATTTGGATTCGATGCGAACAAATTAAAGTTTCAAAAAAGCAACAACAAAAAAGCAGTGGCTGGGTCACGTGGTGGTCACGGCCCGCACGCGTGAAGCTTTCGTGTTGGGTTTAACAATTTCCAGTAATTTGTGTTTTGCGGCATGAATTAATTCGGTTCCGTGAAAAACAGGCCGAGTTGGAACGGAACACACGTCCGGCGAAACAGGCGGTCGCTGGTTGTCAATTCATCGACGTCTTGGTTCTTTTCACGAATCGCGTCTTCATCGACTTCCGCCAAATCCAGCCATGCACCTGTCCCAGCAAACGATTTCTCCAGGTTAAATGGTGTTTATTGCTTGAATCTTGGATTTTTACCAGATTTCCACGCCTGTGCAGCTGCAGCCACATCAAGTCAAGATGAATTGGATTTATTTTTGTTTTTTTTAGCCTCGTCGCAAACGACAAAATCTCAGCCAACGGCATTTTGGTGTGTTGTTGCTGATTCCGATGGCTTTCTTTGATTGGTGAAAGCAACAACCGACTCACGTTTACGTCCAAATGTTGATTTTTGACGTTTATGTCAAAATTTTCTGTGGTGATTGATCAGTGAGAATCCAACAGAATTTCCCAAATCGTAACTCTGGACTTGCATTTGATATGCACCGATCTTGGTTGTAGAATTATTTCCATATTGGACATAGTTGGGATGTATGGAAAGTGGTTGTAGTTGTTGATATTATTATTATTATTATTATATTATTATATTATTATTATTATATTATTACTATTATTATTATTACTATTATTACTATTATTATATTATTACTATTACTATTATTACTATTATTATATTATTACTATTACTATTATTACTATTATTACTATTATTATTGTTTTTGTGATTAATATCATCATTATTCACCGCCAAACACCCGTCAAAGAAAACCATTCGCGTTCTTCAAACCACTTCCCTTGTCTGAATCCCGATTGCGTTCCGACTTTCAAGCTCTCTTGGATTCAATTAATTACATCAATTGGCTCATTAATCGTCCCGTCTTGTACACACTTATTACACGTATTTTCATGATTTCGCCTCCAGCCAACGCCGTCAAATGACTCTCTATGCATCCCATTCGTCATACTCAATTGACTACAAATCCCGCCTTTATCTTTCTAAAATCTTGATCAAACGCTTCTGATACCCACATTCTCGATTCGCCTGGAATTCTTCAACTTGATCAATCATTCTATTCTATTCAATCAAATATCAAATCCTTTCGTCACGCTTTTGTTTCCAAATTCACCGCCTCTACCTACAAAGCTCAATCTTCCAAATCTGTTGTTTTCCTTTGCGCTATAAGTCTCTCATACCTTTCTTGTCTTGTTAAACCAATCCTTACTTGTTTTGGTTCTCATAATCCATTCACAAAGAACTCTAGTCCAATTCCTTCTTGAAATTTCCTCTTCGTTTCGTATCTCACTATTTCTATTGTTTCCACCTTCAGTTGCTCTTGACTATTGTTACTCTCTTTGTTACTGGCTTTGTTTTTTTTGTAGATCCAACAAATTGCTAGAGAGTGACCAGGTCCTTATTTGGGAAATGGTCAATCAATGATCTACTCACATCTTTTCATTTTTCTAAATATATCAGGTTCCTGGCTAAGAACCAGCTTTTCTTCTTGCAGAAAATTCTTGGTTTAAAACGTAGTTGGAAAAAATTTATACTACTTATGCTTCTTTCTGTTTGTTCTTTGCAGTCATGTTATACATCACGTCTTTCAACAATGAATGAATAATATTGAAAATATTATCAACGGTAGATCATAATAATAATGATGATAATAATGATGATAATAATGATGATAATAACAACAATAATAATAACAACAATGATAATAATGATAATAACAACAACAACAACAATCCAGAATCACCATTCCATAAACCTCCTCACTAGAAAAAAATCACATCTCTATCAACCTGCAGATACAGGAAATCAAGAAACTCTCCAGGTTCATCCCTGCTATACTCAGACCCATCATTAAACTTGTACCTACCAGAGGCTTGTCTTTTTGATCAACAAACGTAGTACCAAAACTGCTGCATGGCTTAATCCACAAAATTAAAAATACCATAGCCCCACCAAATGCTATTGAAACGCTGTCCAGAACAAGCCTCTGGAAAGTCTCTTGTAATCGGGTACAACTAATTCAATACCAGTCGGATTCCAGACTCCGTTACGTGCCATACTTGTATCTGACCTTGTTGCTTTCTCGTACTGGAAACGGGCCTTTGGTCAAAGTTGAACCCGTCAACAATCTCTTTCTATATCCACTCCCTTTCAAACCATCTCCATAATATCTCCAGATAATACTTTTGTACAAATCAATTGCGATAAATCCCATCTCACTTTAATTTGACCACCTCAGTTTTCAAAACTTTTTCATGGCTCAGACTTGGGATTAGTACCAAACATCTTATTACAATCACAAGACTCGAAACCTCAAGATTTGTTGGCTTACTCACACTATTTCCAATACTCACCCCATCATACGACTCAATTCAAGACCTCCAATCTATTGGAAATCATAAAACACTCACCAACTCAAAAATAATCGGATCCCATTTCATGACCAAAAAAACGCCTTGCCTATCGGCAGGGTTTCGAATTGAGTCTTCTGTGTTTTATTACCCAGACCAACAACCAAACCAAAGCCAAGCGCCTTCACTCCCTCCAGATGAGCCACTAGACTTGAGGTAACGGTTAAATGCCAAAAAAAAAAAAATATTGTTATTGGTCTTTGACTGCATAAGCGACTGGGGTACAGTGGCACGTTGGTACTAAATAGCACCTGCATCACGTAGAATATATAAAAAGTGAACCTCCAATCGGTAACATCAGTAATAACAACTGCAGCCGAAAAAGATTTGAAGAAAACCCTTGAGACATTCCCTCTTTTAATGAAACAAGCACGTCATATACAGAATCCATATGCCTGTTGGCTTCTTCAAGGCAATTTCCATTGGCTGCTTTTGAAAGACAAAATCACCATCAAAAGTAACTTTTAAAACATGACCTAAAATTTTAAACCGATATTTACTTTTGAAATCTGTTACGGATTTGCAAAGCATATTAATTGAAACTCGCTACTACAATAAACGGGTAGAGCTTTTGTGAAAAAGAAAATATCAAATCTCTGCTTCATTGAATATGATTCAGCTTTGAAATGCTCCAATTCGGATAATCCTAGATAAGCAAACTGGCTCATATGACTCGAGTCTCCAACCGACCCATTAATCAATATCAATTTGCAACGCGTGCCACTTGCAAAAGAACAATAATATTATTATTGTATTTAAAGCTCAAACTGGAAATCCCAACCAGAATTGAGTTTGACAACAGCAACTTTAACATTTGTCCATCTCTTTAATCGACTAACCACGATCCAAACCCAAAACGACGTCTTTAGACAATATAACCTAATATGATTGTAAACAGCTTTTTTGTACTCGAAAAGTCACTAAAACCATCCAGTGCCGTTTCACGTAAGTCATTAAGGATAAACCTTTGTCTCGAGTGTACCAAAAACAACCACTCTTGGTTTCTTCAAAACCCAAAATCACTAAAGTGTTTTATCAATTGGAAATGGCACTTTTCTATGAATTCACTTACAAGCCTTTTACATAAATTGAAAACGACAATCCTTGCACACTCATCAATGGCGGCTAAAACCTCGATACACTTGCCTGTGGTTCCAAAGTACAATGCCAGAAAATGCAACTTTTATTCTCAGACGAGCCAACAAACTCGTGATATCACTATGACACATCACGTGAATTGATTTGTTGGCTCTGAACCAGGCTATTTGACTCAAGTAGACTAAAGGAATAAAGATAATTAATCAACGGATTGACAAATGGCATTTCCTGGTCTTTATTCCTGCATTTTTATTGCAATTCCGATTTATAAAGCCATGACTGTGTTCCGGGTTTGTAACTCTGTACAATACTCAGAAACATTGAATGTTTATGCGAAAGCAACCCATAAAAAAACCTTTCATAATACCACTCACATCACTTTGATAAACCAACGCATTCGCCTTCAATCAGCCAATTTTCCCGGTTTCGGTGTGTTCAACCTATTCCAAAACAATAAGAAAACTAATGTCGACATCTAATGTAAGTCTGCTTCATCTTGTTTAGTTGCATCCTCATTATGTTTATTGTTTTCGGTATTCAATTCTATATTCCGTTACTGACACGTTTCATTGTTTACTTTTTCTTTCTTTGATCCAGCAAGCTTCTTATCCCAGTTCATGGACCTCCTTTTTAAAGTCTATTGCATCGTTCAACGGTGACTTGGCTTCTCTTACTGCTCCTCCTTTCATCCTCTCTCCCGTATCTCTTACTGAGTACTGCAAGTTTTGGGCCGAAAACCACACCGATTTTGTCTCCATCGCTCTCGAACAAGACCCCGAACAGCGCTTTGTCAATGTAGTCAAGTGGTTCATTGGAACTCTCAAGGAACAATATTACAGCAGAAACGAGCAGCTTGGTTCCGAAAAAAAACCATTGAACCCCTTTCTCGGTGAGGTATTTACCGGCCAATGGAAGGATTCCAAACACGGCATTACGAACCTTGTTTCGGAACAAGTCAGCCATCATCCGCCCGTCACCGCTTTCAATATCTGGAACGAGCAGCAAAACATGAATCTTGAAGGCTACGTTGGAATCAAGGCCACTCTTTCCACCCAAGCAATCTCGGTTCGTCAGTATGGACACTCTGTTTTGACTCTCGGCGGCTTCAACAATGAACAATATATGATCACTCTTCCTGCCCTTCATATCGAGGGAATCCTTTTCGGAAAGCCTTATGTCGAACTTGAAGGCAAGAGTTACATCCAGTCTTCTACTGGCTACAAGGCAACAATTGAGTACAGTGGCAAGGGCTATTTCAGTGGAAAGAAAAACACATTCAAGGCTACTATTGCCAAAGACACTTCGCCCAGCTCTGCCATCTACACCGTCAAGGGTCAATGGAGTGGCGTCTCCACCATTTCCGGTCCCAAATATAAAGAAAAGGCCTTTTTAGATGCCACCAGCCAGGAGGTTTTGGAATTGCAAGTCAAACCCATCGCTGCACAAAGCCCATTCGAGAGCCGCAAGGCCTGGGCCAAGGTCGCAGAAGCCATCAAGGCACAGGATTTCCAGTTGATCCACAACGAAAAATCCGAAATCGAAGTCAATCAGCGAATCATGCGCAAGAGAGAGGAACGCGACGGCAAGGAATGGCCACGAAGATGGTTCAATGCAGTCAAGGTTGCTGACGAACCATGGTACATCAACCTGTGCGAAAAGGCTGGCGTTGTTGCTGGCCCTGCCCACTCTAGCAGCAGCACCGAGTCTAAAAAGGCTGATCCAGGTGTCGACGCCAACTGGAGATTCTCTAAAGAAAAGTATTTGGCTAGCCCTGTCAAGCCCGATGTTAACACTGAAAAGCCTGACGTGATTGCACAGTACTATGCCGAGCTCCAAAAGGAGGAGCCTGTTGCTGGCGAAGAAGAGCTCAAGGCTGATACCAAAGCTACGGACGGAATGGCTTGAAAACAGCAATTTTAATTTGTACAACCACAAATTCCAATGATGCAAAGGATTTTAAACCGGTAATGAGGGACTTTGAGTTTTTGGATAACAGGCTTATTGAAAGCCTGAAATATTTTTAAAAACTAAATGGTGTCCACTGCGTGGAGAATTATATATATAAAAAAAAAACGAAAAAAATCAAATACATTTCACTCGGTTATAATACAATTGACATTTTAATTCCAATCATTTTATTTATTAAATACATATGACTAGATCCGAATAATACATTGGTTGTACGTGAATTAGTTGATAAAGACCTTCCTAAAACAAATGCATGAACCGGACGACTTGAATAAAATTGCACATAATTGATAACAATCGTATCATTCATGGAGTTGACTGTTGGTTCTTTTTCTTATTTTAATTCTGTAGTCATTTTCTACCATCGTTCTCAATATCATAGTTTTAAAACATATCTACACGCAAATGCCGGTTCATCCACTTGATTCACAGATCAATCAAAGTCAAGGCCGCGAAGCACGACACTCAACCAATACATTGGATATCGCTAACCCACGTCTAATGTTTCAAGTAAAAAGCTATATCGCCAACAATACCAACATTAAAAATTCTCCCCGGTCGTCAATCTGGCCGAGGTCTGCTTTCACGACCCGGTTCCAACACAAACAACCACGCAGTCATGTGACAGCACACGAGCTAGGGAATGCCGGTGTGAATGACGGGAAGCACCGGAAGACATCCAGCATTGCTGGAAACTCTCCGGATTTCAAATCCAAAAACCCGAACCTCGGGTCCGACCCGTTTCGCTTCCAAGAGTGTCTATCCCAAGGCCGAGAACCCGTGTTGTCGGCTCCACTACCAGTTGCCGCACTAAAATACAAACCGTTCCACACACATTCTATTTTCAGCCCCGCCAACACTTCTTTGGCAATTACCAACATTTATCATCCCCCAATTCAAGTCTCCAAAGTTGACGATCGGTTGCAAAACATGGTATTTTCCAGTTATCATTATGCTGCTGCTGGAAAGCCTGTCATAAAGACTCGGTCTTCAAATGCGCCCAAGAACAGTACGCCTCCGTCATCATCTTCTTCAAACACCTCTTATTCAACCCTTGGCCATTCCAATGCTAATAGTATCAGCAATAACGCTAGCCCGGCTTCAGCGGTACCCCCCTTGAATTCTTCCAACAGTGCAGTGCTCCATAATGAACCGCAATCCCAGCAATCAGCACCTGCTAAAAAAACGGCGCCGGCACCTCCTCCTGCACCCAAAATCCAGGTTGAAATGACGCAGTACCTTATTTGCGACTCGTCTGTCACGAATCTGTTCAAGAACGAAAAGAATTGCGTAGTTGTCCAGGAAGGAGTAGAAATTACCGGTTACGAATTGTATATTGTCGAGCAATGGGCGTGTGAACGGAAGCTCAACTGTGTAATTATCAGCTACACAGGCAACCCACACCACACCATAGTTGCCAATATCGTAGCACTACCCCAGAAAAAGCAGCCAGATACCCATCTAGAGAACAGCGATTGGAAAGAGAAAATAACGGCGCCAGAATCAGTATCTTCTCCATTTGAATTATTTCCTGCCACAGCATGTGCCTACTTTGAAGAACTTTATAACAACCACGTTCATCCAAAAACTACAGAAAAGGGAACCATTTACGTCTCAAACTTGTCCTCGTTCCCTTCAAACCTCAACTTGATACCCGTTCCGAAAGGAAACCTTGAGAGTGTCCGGGTTTTGTTTGCAGTCAACGAAAATATTAAGCGTACCGGCTGTGGCGGCCGTTCTGTGCTTACGCTGTCCCAGCCTTCAGTTGCGACAGAAGACAAGTTCCGCCAGCTTTTCAAAACAAACGAAAAAGTGCCCATCGAATATGCTGTCCGAGAACTCATTCTTCTTGTGCAAATCAGTCTTTTTTATTTCGATTTGTTTAATCCACAGTATATCGATGGCCTTTTGTGTAACGAAACTTTAAAGGCTACAAACCATTGGTGGGAACGGTACGGAATTATCCACTACCATACACGTTTTTCTGATCGTGCTTACCTGTCTCCACAGACAGTCTCTGGAATTATTGGACTTGTAACTGGTGCTCGTAACCGTATTGCATCGGTCCTTGGTAATTCCAAAACTTCAAAAGATCCGTTCGACGTTGAATTCTTTCTCATGTCACTTCGCCAATTCCAAAAACACCAACATATTTTCCGATCTTCTCGGTTGGATAGCGGGACTATGGAAACTTTATACATGCTCACTTCTACAAAGGCTGCCGGAAACAACGGAAACTTTGGGCCCAGCAACGCCTATCTTCCTGGTGGCGACTTTTTTGGCATAGTTAAAAATACAATGAAAGAAGTGTCTGGCAAACCCTACGTGGGCTTGGCAGATGTAGAGACTTTGGAGATCGGCCTTATGAAAACCTTTTTACAAGGCTCCCGGGCTCGTTATCTCTGGCTAGGCCGCGGGAACGCATGCAAGATGTTGACTCACCCAACTCAGTTTACCCAGGATATTCGTATCCCCTTTTCTTCGCTATGTCCCAGCGAGATATCGACGTCTACAGATTCTAAATGGGGTGTAGCCCGGCGTGCACTGCCAATGTCTAAAAAGCCAGCATCCAACTTTTCAAATACTGCGTCTGGGGCAGGAAGTACCAATCCAAACACGGTTATTGGCTCCAGTGTAGGAAATAACAGCATCAACGTAATTTCTGGGAAATCTAATGTGCCTGAAGACGGAAACAGTTCAAGGACTGGGAGCTCAACCAATGGCTCTAATAATAGCAATGGATCATCTACAGTACCAGCATCACACTTTAATACAATGGATCCAACAACAAATAGTAATACCAATGGAGTACCAAGAGGTTCAGAAAGTGCAAACGGAAAACAAAATTTTGAACACAAACAAGTCACAAATGGCTCAGTGATACCACAAATAGGAAATCAAAATGTTGACCCGAATGGACAGAACTCAAACATGCATACAAACAACACTTTAGAAAACGGACATCCTTCTAAATCACACTCCACAAAAAATGCCGACGAAGAAGGGCCGACCGAAAAACTACAAACCCATAAAAAGCATCGTCATCATCATCACCACCATCATCGGCTTAAACAAAAATTAGAAAATGGTGATCAAATACCCCGGCGCGACCGATTAAAACGATATATCAGAGCCGGTCGTAGTTCTGGAAATAACCAAGCCATATTTATACCAATTCAAGATGGTACAAAAAATACCGATTTCAATTATGACGGCGGAAACGCTTTTTATTCTGCAGGCGAATCAGATTACGGACTTTCTGAAAACGACGACTGCATGATACAGCACTCGGAAATTACAGACACAGAACTTTGTAACTGCGATACTGACTTGGATGATGAAGAAAGTGGAACCGGACTAGTTGCAGGTGACAGGGCTTTAGGAAGTGTCGACGGGTTTACGTCAAAACACAAATCTGCAACAACAGTTGTTGACATGTCACTAAAAGGACCGCTCACGCGCCCGGCATCTGTTCCCGATTTGCCGTCAATGGTAAACCAAGGGTTTCGTCAAAAAGGTTACAAGAAAAAACGTACGAGGTCCCGTAAAGGTTCCAAGTCAATTTCTGGCTGCAACGACACGAGAAATAGTAGCAGACAGTCGTTGGCAAATTCGCCAGTGTTGGGCAACAAAAGCCGAAAATCTTCAATTTCCAGCACGACCAATCATACAATGGCAGATACCAATAGCAATGCTCACTTATCGCCTGATAGTTTGGGTGTTTACTATCCAAATTCCCCTCGTTTGAGATCATCTTCTTCCCTTGTCTCTTTGGCTTCTCTTGATTCTTTTTTCTCGAATGAAACCAGAATTGATCAGCCAGATCTAGACGATTCTGCTAAATGTTATCAAAACGACGGTTGCATAGGAGAAATTTGGCAGTCCTATACGTACAAAAGTATCGATAGTGCTGAGTACAAGCTTGCAGCATTAAGGCGGTGCCAATCCTACAGTCTAATCGAAAAGCATCTTGACTGTGTCCAAATCCCTGAGATCCAGGCCAGCCAACTCGAGCCCAACCCCGAGTGTATTGCCCAAAGCTATCGTGTAAGCTGCGCTTTCAATTATAAAGTACAGGAATGGATCCAGAGCTTTAAGCAAGAAAAAATGGCATATATGAAGCTTGATGACAAGCTCCGGACATATATGCGCAAGTCGCTCGAAAAAAAGGTTGCCAATATGGACAAAAACATTAGGGTGACGCTACAAGATGACGTTGCTTTACAACGTGGGCTGGATGATTTGGAAAAACTGACAGCCAGATTGCAATATGAAGCAAGAACTCTGGATGCCAAAATTCGGGACGTGGAAGACGCTGTTGTCACTTTTGCGACGAGAGTTGATATGCTCGAAGAACGAATGTTTGATTTCGATTACCAAGACATTGAAGACTCGTCAGGATCTGAGTCACAACACGAAATAGACAGTACTGATTTCTTTTGTTCAAAAAGGGTGTTGAGTGTTTTGGGATCTGGGTTTAATAAAGCGTCAAGAAAGGAGAAACAAAAGCTGGCGAGGGAAAAAAGTCTAAAAACTAAAGGTTTAGAAAACCCGGCTTTTTCAAGTGGAACTAGACCAAAAGTTCGGACTCTAAGCCGCAGCTCAACCTCCCGTCCAGTTTTCTCATCCTCTTTGCACTCGAAAAAACAATACAATGACTCGAATGGTTTAGAATCAGTTCAGCATGAAGGCGGAGTGGTTGAGTCTTTAAAAGGGTTTGGAAACTACATATGGGGATCAGTGGCTCCTTATCTTCCACCCTCTATTATTGGGGATGCTAGCCAAGACAGTTATAACCAGGATACGAAACTTAAAAGCCCTCTGGTCTCTTCACCAACAGCAACCACGTCATCAAAAGCTCCCCAGTCTTCTTCGACTTCGAAACGCCGACATCGCCATAGACATAAGCGTGCAGGCTCCAACTCAAGTTTAGACACTGGCCCGAGATCTCTTGCCAAAACAGGAGCCTTTTCTTCACAGCCAGGTCCAACAATTTGTGAGAGGTCAAGGTCGCCAAAACCTAGGGGCAATAGTATTAGCAGCAACGGCAGCACAAGCAGCAGTAACAGCACTTTGTCTAAATCCAATTCCGTAACTTTTCAACCGCAACAGCGGCCGCCACGTGGAATTTCCCCGTCGTCTATCCGCCGTTCGTTTGGGTCGGGATCAATGCGCCGTCCATCGTTTACAAATAAGCCTAGCGGCTTGACAGGTATGGACAGGCTTCGAGAAATTTCACGAAAAAAGGTACAAGATGAGGCCGAGAAAGATATTAATGGGCTTGGCAACAGACCAAACAACGATGACAGTGTCAATGATTTTGGAATCAGGCAAGAATTACAAAACAATGCAGTAATGTCGGACGAAGATGAGTTGTATGATACGGACACTACAACAAACACGGCGGGCAGCAATGGCTGAGCAGGACCAAGAAACTGGTGTGGACACAATAATAAAATTAAAAGGTGTATCTACATTTGGCATATACGGAAAAAAAATTTTGATAATCAAAATTGCATTTATAAACACTAATTAGAATAAGAAACAAAAGGATATAGATTAAAAAGTAATTAATTTTTTTTTTTTTACAATTACATATACCGTCAAATACATGTACACAGAAGCTTTAATAAATTCATTTTCGCATCAAAACGTTTAATCAATTGTCATTCTTTTACTAAATCAAAATCTCTAGTTATCGTCATCTTGTCTTCCATCCGATTTTCTCATCACCGCTACCATATCATTTCCGTCATCGTCAACCTCGTCTCCATCCTCTTGTTCGCCTTCAATTCCATCCAAGTTGTCTCTTGTCGCTATTTCGGCAAGACGTGAAAAATCTTCCGCATTCATTTCGTCGTCAATTGACTGAGCCGCAGCAGCAGCTGCTGCAACGAGCTGCTGCGTGTCTTCGGAATCATTGTTTAGTGGCCCGTTGTTTGAGCTGTTGGCCTGCTGGGAATGGTGGTGAGGATTGTGATGAGAGTGCGCGGTATCGTTTCGTTGTCCAGTACCATTATTTCCATCATTGCCGGTATCGCTGTTGTTGCCAGTGTCGTCCCCATTGTCCATATCCATATTTGCAGCTACGGCAGCGGCAGCGACTGCCGCGGCTGTTTGGAAAATATCGTCCTGAAAGATTTGGGTGTCGTTATTGGCAGCTGCTGCGGAAGGAGAATTATCGGAATGGTCTATGGGGTTGTGGCTATTGGTTTCATTTGCAGTCGTAGCAGCAGCAGCCAGCTCGTGTGCAGCCGAAACACTGATGCCATCGGCCGGGTTCTGGACATGGCCAGAAACAAGCCCGACATTATTTACGGATCCGTGTCCTCTGTCAGTTCCGGAGACCAATGAAGACGAAGGCCCTTGGCTAGTTCCCAATGAATCGTTCTCGTCCTCCATTCCTCCATTATTCTTTTGTGACACAGATGAAGAAGGGCCTTGAGATCTAGACCCAGAGTCGTTATCATTATGCAAACGACGAGATTCAAAGGCAGCATTGATCTGTGGATCAACTGGGATATCATTGTCATCAGAAGAACGTGACGATTGTACGCCATTTAAATATATTTGCTTTTCCAGGTCAGAAGCCGACAAATCTTGTTGCTGGTGCTGTTGTTGGTTTGCCATTTCTGCTACAGCATGAGCTGCGATTTCTTGGGCCCGGGGCTCATTCACTCTGTGACCGGAACCTTGGCCAGAAGATGAAATCATGCCAACAGATGGATCAAATACAGAAGAAACAAGATGCGACCTATTATCCTGTGGATGCTGGCTCGACTGATCTTGTTGTTGTTGTTGCTGCTGCTCGCGTTGCTGAACTTGGCTAGCAAGACCACTGAGATGATGTAAACTAGACGAATTGTGAATCGAAAGACCACCGGGAATTGAAACCAAACCTGGAGCAAGATTTGATCCTGACTGCTGTTGGTGTGAGTTAGGTGTGCCGTGCGAGTATCCCGGAGGTGTCGCACTATTGCTATGTACTATGTGATGGCCGTGCTGTGATTGATGTTGTTGTTGTTGATGATCATTAGTATGATGGTGATGGTGATGGCGTCCGGATGAAGACTGGGCAAGCATTGAAACCGTTTGGTTAGCGTTGGAATTGATTCCAGACGACCCGCCAACATTTCCTGAAGACATGTTTCCCAAGTTGAAGTCAATACTATGCGTAGATCCGACAGCAGAATTAGAAGCGTTGGATGCTGAAGAAACAGAAGTATTCATGATAGTCATATCACGTTTGACTCGTTTGGGAGCTGGTCGGGTGGTTTCGCGACACTCTGCACAATTACGAATAGCCATGCTAACTGTACTCTTAATTCTAGTCCAATGGTATTTTTCCGTAATTTGGGAAGTAGTTTTGTTAATTCCGGCATGGTTAATCATATGCATTTCTGTAGCAATTTCAAGCTGGCGTTCTGGGTCTGAAATGACTTCTCGCCCTTTCAACATGAGCTTGTTATCAACCAGTTTATAATGTGCTGCTGAAGATCGCAGACGCGACTTTTCCTGGCGATCACTCTGAGGAGGATAACGGCCAGTTTCAAGATAGTATTTGATTCGATCAAATCGTTGTTCAATCATATCTTCAGGCGCGTCGATCAAATCGCGTCCGTAGATGATTGCGTCGATTGCAGATTCATGGCCCTTTAGAATTCCTGCATCTTTGACGCGTCCAATACGCGTAAAATGGAGGGACTCCCAAATACGGCAAGCAGCAACATTAGTTTCAAACACCAAGTTGAACACAGAGTAAGAGTATCCAAGCTTTGGAGCCCATTCAAGATAACACTCGGCAAGAGTGCGACCAATTCCTTTACCTCTGATACCGGCATTCACTAAAAACCCAGCAGTACAAATGTGAGAGCATCGGCCGGGATAGTTGGGCTTGACATAGAAAGTGCCAAGGCATTCTTTTTCCCATTGTCGCGAATCTTGAATAGTAGGAGAATCACCAAGAAGCATGATAGCTGCAAAGGAACCAAACCAATAGTTTTGAAATGTGTCAATGTGAAGCGTGTCAAAAAGCGGATAAGTATCACCGCGTTCTATTTCGACATTAAACTCATCACACAGAAATGCCAATAGACCAAACGGAAGTTGGTCATTTGGGAAAATGGGATATATTGTTGCAGTAGTTTCACCGTCCTTCAAAAGGACTGTAAGTGGTTCAAGTTCAGGAACAACAATATCTGGCCGATAATGAGGAGGTTGAGTTGGATCTTCTAGGGCAGCTGGCATCTTGTGAATAGTTGCAAATTGATATATCTTTTATTTGAGAGGGAGGAAAAAAAAAAGGATCAAACACAGAATACGATCAATGATGTCCGGGGTAGTTGGTAATTTTTTCAACGGTCCGAGTTGAAAATATGTATAAACAGGGTTAAAAGATAGAAATATACTTCTTTTCAAGGGTATCAAACGAGTATATTCTATACACGCAAGCAAGAAATCAGCTCTTGAAACAGCGGTTGAATCAGCAAAATTGATATCAATATTATTCAAGTCCAGTTATCAAACTAGACTAGGTCAACGGTTGTGGGTATTTCAGGGCACGACAGCGAAGTTCTGATAAAAACACTTGTTCTGAAATGTTCTTGGGAGGCAAGAAAAAAGAATAAAAGGTGTGGAGAGGAGGATAAAAAATTTTAAAAGGAGGTAGTGAGAAATCTAATCACGTTTCACAATGTCACACAATGTGATATGGTATTACATAGAATGTAACAAAATGATTCAAGGATTGAGATAAAGAGAAAAGGTCCAAAGCTCATGTTTGAAACTGTAGTTTATTCCATTGAAATATGTGTGCAAGTTGATATTATTGAACGGATCAGTTTATATTTATGCTAGCTTTTTACCAAAAATGATGGAGTCGACGGGTTCGTCAAAGCCTTTGAGAATACCAACGCCGGGAACTCTGCCAATTTTGTCAAACCCCAGGTTTTCCCAAATTTTTACCGAATACTTGTTGGTAACGTAAACGAGATTAAACATGGAGTACGTGTATCCGAGTTCAGGAGCCCAACTCAAGTAAAGCTTTCCCATGGTAGTACCGAGTTTCTTTTTGGATCCTCGGGTTGCAGAAGATACGAGGAAACCGCAGTTGCAAATATGAGAAGATCTACCCGGAAAGTTTGGAAGGATGTGAAAGGTTCCAAGGAAAACCTTATCCCAATCAGCATTCAAAGGAAGAAGGCGGGCAGACTCTGAGATTTCTTGTTCACCTTTTTCATGATAGTTGTAATACAATTGAGAAGGATCATTCTTGGAAGAAGCAACAGAGTCAGAGACATGAGGGCCAGTAGACTCAGCCAACTGTTTGAAATGTTGGAGACTTCCCTGAAGAAGGATACCAGTAAAGTCTCCCATCCAATACTTGTGGAACTCGTCAACATTCATTTGCTCTTCAACGGGGTAAGTTTGGCCTCGTTCAATCTCTTCATTGAACTCATCGCACATGTGAATCAAAAGAGAAAGTGGAACATGATCGGCAGCAGTTATTGGGAATGCAGTAGCCTTGGTACCGTCACCCAAATCCACTTCAGTCGGAACCAAAGGATGATTGAGTGTTTGTTTGCGAAGCTGAAGCTTTGCGTTGGAATTTTCAAGTACAGACATTATACGACAAATTTATAGACAGAAATCGAATTTATATTTAATTTCGTAATTAATGACGAAAGTGAAACTGGTGCTAAGCAATGGAACAAGAAACAAAAAAAAAAAAAAAAAAAAACGGTATCACAAACAATTCACAACAAGACAAGAATTGATTGTGCCTTTATATACAAAAATACCATTGTGAAAGTACCGGTTTCATTGTCAAAATCGGGAACACGAATATGTAACCAATTAGATTCTCATCACAGCACTAGAATCGACCAATAATTGTCTGACGATACGTTTAAAGCCGGTTCAGATTCCAAACGAATTGAGTTGACTTTCTGACAGCCAAATGACTACACTGACTCATGATGAATCATGATGACAAATCTCCTTAGAGAATCCTCGAAAGCTTTTTTTGATTCTTTCTTTTTCAAAACTTTTTCAATTTGAAAATCAACGTTTTGAAAAAAAAATTTCAATGGAAAAACATGTTATTTTCTTTTAAAAACGAGACATACACTTAAAACAGCAAATAGTGAAAAGCCACACGTTTAAGTGATTATATCACGTGATGTTGTTGAAGGTATCTTTTGGGCTGATTGTATATTTCAGCACGTTGAGTACCAAAAAACTTTTTTTTTTTTTTTTTTTTTTTTTTTTTTTTTTTTTTTTCTTTGTAGCAACACATCATTTTCAGCCTTTTGTCTCGAAATATCAAAACATTCATTCCAACTATTCTTGTTTTGGTTTTTCACTTTTTTGACTAAACATTGTTTAAATAAAAAATACCAGTTAAAAGTTTATCTCTTTCGTTCAGATACTTGTTTTCGACATTTTATTTCTGATTTTTCGGTTTCAAATATTACAGTGTTGAATTCATATATAGCCGATACGCACGTTATTGTACAAGAATACCTTTTGTTAATACAAGAAAATATCTTACTCGGATACCTGTAATAGATATTATATTTATTTAATAAATCATTCTGGTTCACAGGGTTTTTATGGATCTGATTTCCGTTTCTGAATCTTTTTTCCATTATTTTCCAAATGTTTATGACATTAGTGTGACTATTACCATATTGACCTTGAAATAGAAACTACCATTTAAACCAGCTAGTTGTCACATTATTTCAACATTTGTTTAATATTAGAAAATACGCAAATATATAGATATATATTTTTATATCCTTTTTGTTGCTCATCTTTTTTCAATACCACATTTAATACCTTTTTATTTCCAGTTTGTCATAAAACTGTTTCTATAATTTCCTTTTGTCAGTGAAATGTCTGGATCAAAGGCAAAAGGAAAATCAAGGGCCGCTGTTCCAAATAATACACGGGCTGTTCAAAAAAGATCTTCTTTTGCATCTGCTGCAACACGATCGAGTTTCGCGGCTGCTTTAGCATCCCAAAACACTTCTTCTGACACGACTAGCGATCATTCCCATAACTTTTCTACTGCAAAAAGCAATTCAAATTCCATGACAGATATCAGCGACTCATCTGTAAATCGCTCTTTGCTTCCTGAAAAATCAGACCAAGAGTTGACCTATGAAGAACTTGTAAAAGTTCTCAATTCTTCAATCGCCTCTTCCTCGCCAGAAAATTCAAAACTCACAATCACAGAAGCTATTCCCTCAATGAGAGAGCTAGTCTCTTTACGATACGACCTTAAACGACTTTTAGAAATATCCACAACACAACTGTCAGAATGCGACAATAATCTCTCAAACCTTAAGCGTTTATCCACTGCTCTCGACCGTGAATCAACAAAACGCATGAAAGTTATTAATGCAGCGGCCGCCAACTCTGCAGCAGCCGCAGAATCAAAGAATAAAACTCCGGCAGCGCGTACAGACTCAAGCACTGATTTGAAAGAATCCCAAACAGTTTCAGAAAATAACGAAAAGAGTTCAACCCAACCCGATAATGACAAAAAGCTAAACGATTCGGTGATAATAAAAACCGAAGTCACCGATGTTGAAACTTCGGCATTGTTTACTGACAATATTGGATTGAATGAACCAGATACTCGGTATAAAACTCCCCCAGAGTATGAGAAAAATCCAAAATCCGAATTCGTTGAATCGCAAGAACTTCCAACAGCGGCCCTTAATTTATTTGAAGATCAAGTGAAGGGTCTTCCAATCACCGGAAAAGAATACCTGCTAAAAAAATATGCTGTTTCTTCTTATCCCGAGGACGATTTGAAAGACTGGCTTCCGGGTATTATTCCAGATCTCGATTTCACTAAAGCAAAACCGCCCAACCAAGTCCAATTCTCCACCTTTGCATCATACATTGAACCATATTTTCGGCCATACGTCGAAGAAGATTTACACTTTTTAGAACAAAAACTTGCAGGCGGATCATACGACTATTCCTACACGCCTGCTCTCACGGGAACAGGAGCGGCAGCCCAAGCTGCTGCCGCTCTCTCAGCCGCCAAAAGAGCTCAATTATCCCCGTATGTTATTCCTAAACTGGGTCGACTGTATTCTGAAGTTTGGAAGGAGCAAGATGGTCCTAACCCTGGGTACTCCCTTAATCCACCAAACCCTCCGCATGCAAAAGAAGTATTACCGTATGGCTCATCAAGTCAAATCACAGACACAGAACTGGAGAAAAATGAACTCTCTTGCGGTCCTCTCGCGTCACGGTTATTATCTGCCATTTTGAGCGAAGATTATATAGAAAATGCGACTGTTGATAATTCCAACAGCGAACCTTCTAGCGACAACAATAACAACTTTTCAAACATCAAAACTGAAAAACCCAGCGACGATACTTCAAAACCTAATGAAGGTGATGCTGATAAACCCGATAAAGAAAATGGCGAAAGCGTGATCAAACAAGAAATCAAATCAGAGGAAGCTGGAAATGACCGAAGCTCAGAATCTTTGGATGACGAAGGCCAAAACGAAAATGATGTGACTAAAGGAAAGAGCTCGACACTAGAAAATACCAATTGGAGAGTCGGTGTCAAAAATAAAGACTTTTTGTCGTTAGAAGAACGACTTAAACAAGAATTAAAGTACGTCGGTATTATTGATATTGGAATGCTTAAAAAGGAAGAAGAAAAGAAACAAAATTTTGAAGAGTTGGCCGATTCTCCGATTGTTTCTGGACACAAGCTTTCTGCAAACACAGCGTTGAACAATGGCGAAGACACTAATGAAAACGAAAGTAAATTTATCAAACCCAACGAAACATTTGATATTGATTGGGTCAATGGACGGGAAGATGACGAAATCAGTACAGAGTTACGATATCTCCAACGTCAGCTCCGTCGGGTTTCGATTTTAAATATGACTTACCAGCGGGTTCTCCATCCTATTGTTCAGCAGCAGCTTGCATGGCAGGAATATAGTCATATCCTTGAGGATTTGGACAAACAGGTTGACCAGGCATACATGCGACGCAATCGCGCTACAACACGTATCAAAAAGAAGAAATCGTCTGCAGCCCATAACCACAGCACCGTAAACGGAGGCAGTGGCGGCAGCAACAACAGCCATGTTGCAGGATCGTCTGGACCAGGTTCTGCTGCTGCCAACGCTGCTGAGCAAGGCCATCGTATGCGTAGTTTGTTGGATAAGCGCTTGAAATGGATCAACATGATTGGCCCTGTTTTCGAATCGTCAAAGAAAATGAAGAGCATGCCAAAAGAGTCGATTTTTTCGCAAATTGACGTTGAGGCACTGATGCAGGACGCTGACAGCACCAAGTTTGGGGACCCGAGTGGTAGGTTTGGTAGTGGAAATGGCAGTAACGGTTCAGCTGGTAATGGAAATAACGAAAACGAGGTTGAGGAGGCAATGATGAATGCGTTTGATAAAACTAGAAGTGGAACGCCTAGTGGAAAGGTTGACGATTTATATGGAATTGTGTCTACAAACTGATACAAAAAAAAAATCAATATAGAAAAAGAATCTCGGCTATTCAATATTCATGTAAATTTATTGGTTAGTCGATTATGTTTTATATATACCTTTATGATTTAATTTTTTTTATTTATTCTTTTTTTTATTTTTATTTTTTCATGTCGTTTATGGCTATAAAATGGTGATAATCAATCCGTTTTGCATTATTTACAATTGACTGGTTTTTCAAAATGAGCCTCATGATGTATGTAATTCCGAAATCAGTGTGATTTACTGAATAGAAAGGTGAATTTTCAGCCCGTCATAAAGTAGTAGTTGCTGATTGGTTATATTGACATGGTCAACCTCCAACGTCCAACATCGGAATTCCCATCAACTAAATTGGTTGATTCAAAGGATTTTATTGGTTTTCTTTTTATTTTGAAAAAAAGATATAAAAACTATGTGGAATATTTAAGACATATACAACTGGAGAAACAAAAAAAATTCTCATGACATTGGACTTTTTTGTTTTATTAGGATTGTAAAAAAAAAGAAAAAATCATGTAATTTTTATTTTTATTTTTTTCTTCAATTTGGGAATAAAAATATCACATCTTGCCAAAAGATTTTGGCAATTAGTAAAGAAAATGTAGGGTAGCTAGAGGATATAAAAGGAATTGGATAAACGGAAAAAGAATGTGCATTGTAGCATTTTGTATCTGCGTAAAATTTGATCTTTATTATTTTTCTGTTCGTTCTTTACCATCTCATCATAGACATATCGTTTCTGATTCTCTGGTAGTCCAAAAGGCCTTCAATGGAACCGTAAGCAGCGATGGCAATGTCCTTGTCCCAGAGGTACTTTTGGGCCCAAGCCTTAACGTCCTTCTCGGTAATGGCGTTGATGGAACGTTCAACTTCCTCAGGGGAAGCACGACGACCGGTGGTGATGATCTGGCGACCAATGTCTTCGGCAACAGCGGTAGTACCGTCAAGAGAAAGAAGAAGAGAAGCCTTGAGTTGGGACTGGGCACGCTCAACCTCGGCAGGAGTAACAGAGACAGAAAGACGGTTCCATTCCTTCAAGGTAAAGTGGACAAGGTCGTCAAGGTTGGAGATGTTCTCAGAGACAAGGTAGATACCCCAGAGACCGGTATCGGAGTAGGAAGTAGAGAAAGACATAAAGGAGTTGGCAAGGTGGTTCTGAGAAACGATACCAGAGAGCTTAGAGCCTTGGTTAGGAGCGGAACCGAGGGAACGGTCCCAGTTGCCAATAACGGCCTGAGCGACAAGACCAGTGTAGTAATCAGGAGAGTTCCATGAAACACCCTCGGTAGCAATGGCAATGTGAGCGGTAGGGATTGTGTCATCACGGAGACGAACTTCGGAACCAACAAAGTTGGGGACATCGGAGGGGTGACGAGAACCAGAGCCGGGAGCAATGGGAGTAGGAGAAGAAGGAAGAGAACCAAAGTTCTTTTCAGCAAGAGCGACGAGTTCTTCGTGGTTGACGGCACCAGCACCGACAAGAACCATACGGTCAGCCTTGTAGTTGTGCTTAATGTAGTTGGTGAGTTCAGTCTTGGTGATGGCAAGGATGTTTTCCTTGGGGCCGAGGATGGTGCGGCCAAGGGGCTGCTGCTGGAAAGCAACAGCGTGAAGGTGGTCGAAAACGACTTCCTCAAACTGCTTTTCTACTTCTTCAGATTCTCTGATGATGACATCACGTTCGCGCTCAATGGCGGACTCCTCAAGCTTGGAGTTCTGGAGAATGTCGGCAAGGACCTCGACAGTCTTGGGGACATCATCCTTGAAGGACTTGGCGTAGTAAACGGTGTTTTCACGGGAAGTGTAAGCGTTAAGATGGGCACCAATGTTTTCGATTTCAAGTTCAAGTTGGTGCTGAGTTCTGTTGGTAGTACCCTTGAAAGCAAGGTGTTCAAGAAAATGAGCAGTACCGTTGTTGTATTTGTTTTCAGCACGGGAACCAGCATCAATCCAAACGCCGACAGTAGCAGTCTTAGCGTTAGGAATGGTTTCGGTGGCAACGGTCAAACCGTTCTTAAGGGTGGTGGTCTGGGTCTTTGGGTAGTCAAAGTTGAAAGAGGTAGCAAGACCTCTAACGGCAGAAAAGGTGGTGGCAGAGACGGGTCGGATGACGCCTCTGCGGGCCGACAGACGAAGCAACGCAGACATGATTGAAGAAGTTGGAATCAATAGAAACAGTGAAAAACAAGGATGAACCAAAAGTTCGGTGGAATGGCCTGAGAATAAAAAGGTTGAAGTGGAAAAAAATTTTGGGAAATGGTGGTGAAGCCAATTGGGTGTAACTGATAATAACAGATTTGTGACAGAATATGTAATAAGTCATGAAAAACACTGAACCAACGACTTATGATTGGCCCATGCTGTATATCAGCCGCACATCATCATTCATGTTGTGTTATTGTTTTGGCCAATCACGAATCTGATAAAGTCATTGTAATAGAAGACCGGGTAACCCTTGGTACTAACTACCAAATTTGTCATCACCACCAACTTTACAAGCATTTGTACTTGTCACCAAGTTAACCACTGTTACCAAACTAATAACTGTTACTAAATTGATCACTATAATGCTTTGATCTGTTTTCTTTGTCAAAGTAAACTGCTTGTACCTGTCAGTAATGTAATTCCTTTCTTGGATTTCTGTCGTTCATTCTGTACTATTCCCCAACCTCAGGGTGGAATCGTAGGAATTGTTAATGATAACATACCAACACCTCTTGTCACTAAAGCCCATGAATCACACCATCGGGCAGCCGAAAATATCATTGTAGTTGGTATAGTTTCTTTGCTTCTTTGGAGCCGTTTCTTGCTCGCCTATTCTTGATGTTTCTCTTTCTACATTGATTTTTCTTCATACTCAGATCGGTTTGGAGTCATGTATCACGGATTATATTCCTAAACATACTTTTGGTAAAAATTCATACTTTGGCAGTTATTGTTCTTCATATTGGTACTCTTATTGCGCCTTATGGTATCTACCAGCTTGAGTAAAACAACATTGGTTTTACTTTGGCTACTGCAACGATTTGGAATGCTTAGGTCTAAATTTTTCACATTTTTATTTCAATATCTTTAATGCATGTGTTATAGTTTTGTTTTTTCGATATCATTTAAGGCCATTCTACAGCTTAGTTTGTTTGTTTTTTTTTCTTCAATTGTCTTTGAATTGACCTCTTGTATTCCAACAGTGTCTTCTCATATCTTTTCAAACCTTATGCATCGCCATTGAATGTCAAATACCCATTGTCTTATATTTGTGTCTCTCTTGGTTCCTCTTGTAAATATTATTGGCCTGTATTCAACTTGATTTAACACCTAGCGATGTTTTTTATCCGTTTTCTTGTAATCCTCCTTCTTTTCTTGCTTGTTTATTAATAAATAACTGTTGTATTCAACTTATTTAAAAAAACATCAACAATTGGGTAGTTCTTTGAATGCCTTTTAAATATTTCCGAAATTCCGTTTCTATATCATGCCTAATATCTATTATCGACATGAAGTTTTGATAAACGATGGTGGGGGATTGTTTTTTTCAATTACCTTTTATCTGAATCCTTTTTGTTTTCAATCGCAAGTTTCAAAGAACCTTATTTATTCACAATAACCTTAGCCGTATCAATGCTTTCTTGGGTTTGTCGTAACATGTTCAAAGCCATGTCATCCCAATTGGTAAAAATATTGGAAATCTCTTCTAATCGCTTCGGACTTACGTCTCGCCCAGCAGCCCACAAGACTTCCACTTCTCGTTCTCTAGAATGTATTCTGGCATCTAATAAATCGGCATAAATGGTATCTATAACCAACGGTTCTATTTCGGATTCTAGTACGTCTTTTGTATGATAATCGTCTTCATCTTCTTCACCAGTTCCACCAGTCCCCTTCATTTCTGAATCTTCGTTGGTAGCCCATGCTGGTTGAAGCGCCTCTTTGATCACATTGTATGTTAATGTTTCCGATCTGCCTGCAAGGCTTACCAGTGTCAATTGCTTGATTTTCTTAAGTTGAATTTCATTTAATTCTGGGAATAAAACTTGTTCTTCATCATTGATATCTTGGTTATTACCTGGACTGCTATTGTGATCCTTGTTATCGGTGTTTCTCCCAGGCGCTGATTTAGCATTTGTCTTATATTTCAGCTCCAGCAAATCACTCCACGAGCCATAAGTGAAAACTTCGAGAATATCTATCCATAAATCTGCAAGCTTGCTTAGTTGGGTATCTTTGGAATTGGCATGTTGCCGGGCGCGTAAAGGCTCGTAAAACTCAGAAAACCCGTATATAGATTTGTGGGATGTGGCGCGCTTCACGAGTTGGATAACAATCAAGCTGCTTAGCGACGGTGAGGAATTGAATAATGCAAGTATCTGTTCCATGACGAATATATTATTTTGTACCTCGATCAAACTATATTAATACTATAGCTTGTTGAGCGTGGAAAGGGAAAAAATTTATTAAATAAGTAAAAGATAACAATAGTGATGGATGTTTTTTATCATAAATTGTTTCGTATTGACTCAACGTGTGAAAAATAGGTGGCCATAAACTTAAACACAGTATACTTTGGCGTATTAGCTCTCATATCATTGCAAAACAGCCGCACCAGTGCTATTTTCTACTCCGGAACGTCAAATCGTATATATTTCGACGATAACCAGGTCAGAAATTTGATCCTAAAAAAAAAAAGAGATCCAAATCAACTTCATAAAAACCTGATACTGTAACTATTCGTTATGAAATGTCTATCAATGGTTTCTGTTGAGCCTAGAAACTTGTACATTTGTAAATTTAACCAAACACAATATATCAACTTCCTGGATCCCGCACACACTGATCGACCTAGGTTTTCGAATTAGGCATTCACAATGAAATTTCATCATCACTATTGTTTAACCCATTCTTGAAAACCAAAGATGCTTAACTTTCACACAGTAGAACCTGAAAAATGAAATTTTCAATCGTTAGGGTTAGGGTAATGATAATGATATATGTAAGCAACAACTTGTTCACTATCTCCCAAACGTTTTGTATTTACATCATCACTAGCACCCTAGTTACTTCTTCAACACTCTTTTTTTTATTTATTATTGCTATCATTATAGTTATCGTACATTGGTCAAATACCGTGAGACGGAGTAGTTGCCATGAGTCTTTATGGATTAGATGAACAGACTCGAAAACTTCTTAGTCCTGCTACTTTCAAGGTACACATTTTGTCATAAATATCTTATACACAAAACTATACATATCCTTAAACTGTTCTAACACCTTGGTAATATAGGACAATAACTTTTCAGTAAAACAATTTATCGAAAAAGTCGCGAAAAACTATGATGGAATGGTAACTTCTGGGTCTGCTGAGGGTACGGTCTTTTTTGCTTTATTTTTATTTTTTCATCATTGAAAAACAAGTCTTTGCTAACATTTACGAAAAGCCCTGGATCCAAAACCATATATTAGAACATTTGAAGCTGTACTTCATGAATTAGAACGCACTCAGGCTCAAATGCTTCAAAGTGAACATAACTGTGCAATTGAGGTCCAAAACTCAGAAATGAAGCACTGTCAAAATATCATCACTTCGTCCCAAACAATAAGCGATATTTTGCGTGATTTTGGTGAGCTTGACGACACTGTTGGAGATATCTCGACAGCAACTTCGATATTGAATGGAAAACTTGAAAAGCTCAGTTTCCAATACGAAAAATGTGTGGAATCTGGGTTTTTAATCAACACATACCTCAATTTGAACAGAAGAGGCACTGCTTCAGATTTGGAAAAACTGTGGGATTCAAACAATCCTGCAGACAAACGCAAATGTGCAAATGTCGTTCGACAACTTCAGACCCTCTCTAAAAAGCTTGAAGATGCCGAGAATGGTGACCGTGCTAGAGATACCATTGATTTGTTTGCCGAAAAGTTGGAACGTGATTTACTCAAGGATTTCGATAATGCTTATCGTTCTGCCGACTTGGTCGCAATGAAAGAATCGGCAGACATTTTGACCGACTTTAACAGTGGTTCAAGTGTCGTTCAAATGTTTGTCAACCAACACGACTATTTTATTTTGCAAGAAAATTTGGTGGACTCGTCTCTATCAGACAATGAAAAACTCTGGGCTAAAATGAGTGACCCTAAGGGAGATGTTTCTGAGTTTGAAGAAATTATAAAGAACATGACCGAGGGAATGGAAGATGTCATTATGCAAGAATTGGAAATTATTAAAAAAGTATTTCGCAATCCTGTTGTCATTTTAAAAGTCTTTCTTCAAAGAGTTTTTGCTCAAAAGCTCCAATTGCAAGTCGAATCTTATCTCAACAAGGCCGAAAGCTTATCGTCATTAGCATATATGCGCACACTTCACATTGGATATACCAAAATCAACATGTTTACTGCATCACTAAAGTCCTCCTTCACCAAAATGAATATTGATTCAAATGGCGAGCTTGCCGCTCTTTTGGACCAAAATTTTGCAGACATTTTCGTCCCATATATTGAAAATGGTCAATATTTCGAAGCTGAACTAAAGAGTTTGAGTGAAATTATTGCACAAGAAATGTCGAAATTTACTGAGGCTCATGCACACAGGATTAATCGCGAACAGTCACTTCTTAGTCGTTTCACATCATCAGGCGATTCTCCCAAGCCTTCTGAATACCACATATTACAGCGTCATGATAGTCACAGTAGTTTGAGTTCTGCAAGGGAAGGCCACAACGGCAGTGCTCCAGCCAAGGAAACAGGCCGAATCAATCAAATCATGCGAGCTGTTCGTTTTGACCGAAATGGCTCCGACCGCAAATCTACCGACGGATCTTTTCATGAAGAATTTGAAGATACTGATAATGAACTGAAATTAGATCTTGTCGAACGTATCCTGGCATCCATGGCAGAAGGTGTTCAAAGAGACTTGGAACTTGCAGAAATGTCTCAGATTCCCAACCATGCAAAATCATTTTTATTTTTGTTACTCGAGACGCTTGGAAAGAATGGAATTGATATTGTTTTAGAGGAGGCCAGCCAAGTTGTATCAAACCATGATGCCAAAAATGAATTGGATTTGGGGTATCTCAAATATGTTCGCGAAGCCACCGATACAGTAATGCTCATGTCGTCAATGATCAAGACTGTTATTTATCCAATGGTACCATCGAACATCACTCAAATCAGATCTATCATTGTCACGATGGTCAATGGATTTTTAGAAAGAGTCGAAAACAAGGTTAACAAACTCCTTTTGAATACAATTGACGCATGTTTGGCTCGAATTGCACACTTGCTGTCCAAACAAAAGAAGAAGGACTTTTTGATGAAAGACGACAACACAGACCTTATCCAGCCAACTATGGTCAGTGGAGAAATCACCGCTTTTTTGACAACAATACACAAATCTGTGATAGCTTCGCTTAATGGTTCTAACTTGGACCTGCTTCTTGAAGAAATCGGCATTGGATTCCGTGATCAGTTACTCGACCACTTTAAAAAGTTTTCCATCAGTAAAGTCGGCGGCCGTGTGGTTTCGAAAGACATTGAAGGATACCGTGAAGGAGTTTTCCGCTGGTCAATTGATGATCTTACTACCGCATTTTCTGCCTTGGATGGTATTTCCCAACTGTTTACTGTTCAGCCACAAGAAATTCCGCAGCTTGTGCGTGGAAACCCGTACTTGGCCCAGTCCAAAGCATTTACGATTCGGGAATATTTGTCCAAGAGAACAGACTATTTCCCTGCAAACATTAACAAAATGTTTGCTCCAACTGCTTCTTCTTCTGCTAGAACTACTACATCGCATTTGGCAATTCATACATACTCATAATGCTTCACGAATAATGATACTATCTAGTGAACTTTTGGTTTTGAAATGTTTTTTTGGTTCATTTTTATTTAGATATTTAGAAATTTGACGTTTTGATCTATCATAATTAGTCAACAACAAAAAAAAAAAAGAAACCCATCTCAGATCGTATCTATTTTCGGACGTTGTAACAAAAATGGATCTGCTTTTGATCTTGGAATCTTTACAGTTAAAAAAGATACCAAACAGTAATCGCAAATATGATTATATTCAATTGAATATCTGATAATACACACAAAATAAAAAGTGACAATATACATGGGGGTTTATAAAAATCTTAAATTTCTCCCTTTGATTTCACCAAAATTTCCACATGGAAAATTGACAAAAAAGAAAAAGATGATACTCACACTCCTTCCGGAGAAGTGCGATAAATGGAATACAACAAAATCATGTAAAAAGAAAAAGCAGAAGTAGAAACCAACAGCATTTCTCGAAGAGACTTCTTCCAAAGCTGTTTGTTCCCAATTTTCATACGGATCCACTGAAGTTTAGATTTGAGGGACCGTGCCGAGCTTTTGCCATCAGGTGAATCAGATGAAGCCAAAAAAAGACTTGTTTCGTCAGAATCGGAGGAAAAGGAATACGGTTTTTGGGAATTGGAAGGAGTACTCTGATTAAGTTCAGGTTTTTCAAATGCAAATGATGATTGTTTAGAGGGGCGTGGGGTATAGATAGCGTCATCAATAGAAATGACCGATGAGGATGCAGAACGATTTCTGGTGGGCACTTTTATAGAAGGCAACACTGGGTGACTACTGTGAGAGTGTTCCAGTGTATTGCTTTCAAATTCAGCCAATTGTTTCCCGTGAAGCGGAAGAGAAGTGTATACTGGCTTGTTGCGAGATAAAATCGTTTGAATGATGGGAGGAAAAATAAAAGACGTAAAGTTTAAAGTTAAGACAAGTATGCAACTAAGCACTCCAAAAATAATGTAACTAATAAAAGCTTTGAAGGGGTTGGGCATATAACAGATCGAAGTAGCAAAGGATGGAATGTTCTTTGTCTCAATACTACCGACAGATTGGGTTGCGGTGGAATCGTAATAGAGTGACAATAGTTGAATAGCAGGATAACGAACTCCCATTGCCATTGAAACTGACTTGATGGTATATTCAGCAGCAGACTTGATTAAAGAGGGCGAGGTATCATCTCTGGAATTTTCGTCTTGGGAGATGGTATAGTTATGAAGCACATAACAAGCATCATGATCGTCGCCAGAAAAGATAACGTCTGGTCTAATAGATTCCAAAATCGTATTGGACTCATCGGGAAAAATTTGTGTTTGGAATTGATTACCCTTAACGTATGGTAAGGATTTCTTACTTTCTCGGTCTGGCCCACACCAGTGTTGAGCGTCTCTGTAGAGCGGAACATGTGTTAACAGAACTCGAGGTTTATCTTGGTAAAAGTTTGGTCTTTTGATTAAATCGTTAATGAATGCATAAGGCCTGTTGAAAATTGTGCTGTTTTCAGTATTCAACATAGAAATGGTATCCAGAAGCACAATTGTGTGATTTCCAATTTCAACGGTAGAGGAGGGGTCTCCAAAATGCAAAGAAAACCGCTCCAGGGCGTTGGAAACGATTGTGTTGCCAAATCCAATGTCATGGTTTCCTGGCAAACTCATCACAGTTGGTTTATTATTCGGTTTTGTAAATATCTTATTCCATCGGTCCAACTCTTTACTCCAAACTGTATCGTCCCATTCGCGACCACCATCGAATAGATCTCCCACAAAGATGTTGGCATCGGGATCAAGTTCGCTATTGATGTATACCCAGTTACGACGAATATAATAATCGACAACAGATTCGGCGACCCGCTGTAGCATAGTAGGTCTTCCAGGATATGTATGTGCATCAATGATTTGGGGGTCGGCTATAAGTGCTATACGGGCAGGGGTAACCCCAACGGGCCAGGACTTGTCTGTAGGCCATTTACACGATAAAACAGAAGCTTTAGGATAAATCCGCTCGCCATAGTAAATGAAAAACAACCATAAGACGCATAGAATGTGAACATGAGAAACGTATATCTGCATTGTATAAACAAGCGTCAAACTCCAGTAATAAACTTGATAAATAGCCTAGAAAAGAAGTAAAAAGGTATCGACTCAAGTTGTTCCAAAAGTATTGGTAAAATAACTTTAGAAAAAAACAAACTGAAGTTGAGTCATTTATTAAATTAAATCCAAAGTGTAAAAACAATGAATGAAATAAAAAGGACAAAAATTCCGAAAGAATAGGGAAAAAAAAATGTACAAACGTATTGAAAATTTATCGAAATGAGTTGATAAAGAAGAAAAAAAAAAGAACAACGTGTTGAACAATTGAAAATATTTAATTGATTTAGTTAGTTAACTAATTTTATTAACTAAGTATGCTACATCACGTGTCTTATTGACACACACTTCAAATTTATTTAAATTTCAGATTAAAAACGACATCAAAAGTAAAATAAAAGCGAGAGAAAGAAAGTCATCGGCAATTTCATTTTGATTCATTGAAGCTTTGTCTTCCGTCATTTTCTGCTATAATTCCCATAAAACAATGGTCTCAAGGCGGTTGTCAAATGATTCAGTTTCCAATTCACCTTCCAAGTCTAGCCCAAGCAAAAGACATTTACGGTCAAAGAGTCGAGGCCGGTATAATCCGGCTGCTTACAGATTCGATTTTGAGAGTACGGTGCAGGGTATTAGTTTCGATGTGAGAATACCGGTAATTCATTGCA
Organism: Magnusiomyces suaveolens; assembly: GCA_900642975.1. NCBI lineage: Eukaryota > Fungi > Ascomycota > Dipodascomycetes > Dipodascales > Dipodascaceae > Magnusiomyces > Magnusiomyces suaveolens. The sequence continues at coordinate 464,082 of CAAAMA010000004.1, forward strand.
AAGACATAAAAAAACACTGTAATAACACCAAATCTATACCAACCGTAACTACACCTCCTACTGTTACCAAAGACAAGGGCTTGAACGGTAGTGAAAATTCTACATATTCTAATGAGAAAAAAGATCAAACCGAAACGTTAAACGTTGTACCGCTGTCGAACGACGAGCTAGTTCCGGCTCCATCTCTAATACCGTCTATATCGTTACCTTCGGCAATGCAACCTAATGATACCAATAATTTTCACGTTCCACTATCGGATTCAAATAAACATACGTTGTTTACTGTCCCTGTATCAACACCATCTTCGATATCATCGTTGCCTTCCTCATCATCATTGCTACCCAAGTCCACTATCGCTCACAGTGCTACGAATACTAATTCCAGTACTAATAGAAAAACTGTATTCACTTTATTCTCATATGCAGGTATTCCAACTGGTCGCCGACACACTCCTGATCCTTTAGCTGCAGACAGTTTTGAATTATTCCACAAACACATGTCACGCGTAGAGAAAAGGTCTCGGTTCCAAGAACGCGAACTCAGCGTGTCTGAACATGCACGGCTTGCCGAAATCAAGGAAGAGCTCAACAACAATCAACTGTGGAAAAGTGTTCTTCCCACTGTCACGAGAATAAAGAATCCCCGAAGCAGGTTAGAAATGGAAGAAAAAAGAAAGAAAACTTTAGACGAAATCGGTTACTATTTAAAAAGATATTCACAATTTAAAGCACTGGAAAAAAAAGTAGTTCAGGCAGCCAACGCTACAGTCGTTGCTAGTGCAGCAGCAGGTGTTGGGGTGATTGATTTGACATCTAGTAACAGTGGTAGAAGCCGGTTAAGTAGCTCGAGGAGGAATAATTCATCAAGGACTACTAAAACACAAATACCTAGCACAATCTCGGTCCAACACCGCAAAGGAAAAATTGAACAACTGATAAAAACCAAAGGAATGACCCACAATACTTTTGATGACGAAGAGCCAGGTGTTGACAGTATGCTCAGTGACGAGCCAGGGGCCGAATTCAGCGACGACGAAGACGGACATTATGACTACCAATGGGAATATGACGGAGCCGGAGTCGGTATTAGAGCAACACAAAAATGACTATGAAGATTAAAAAATGTAACAATGAATAAACCAAAATAATTTAAAAGTAACTGGTTATTTACGAATTCAAATGTTTAACCCATTAATATGCTATCCTAATCTCTCATATACATTAATGAAACCAAATCGAATCGAGATTGCAAAAAGTTCTTTTAAGTAGGATATCAAAAGCTTCAAATGAATTGAATTTTGCTTTTGTATCCAAAAGTATTTCATCATGTTTAGAATTTTTTATTATCAAGTGGAACAAGTTATGCAATCACAGTGAATCTTTTTTACATTTATCGAAATTTGTCCACTCCAAGAGCTTTACGCTTTCTTCATCTGTACAAGTTATAGCACATATATCCTGAGCAAAAATGTATTACATTTTATTCAATAGTCATTTTGAACAAGAAGTATCGATCTCTTAAACTCCAGGTTATTTTTTTCCAATACTGTTTCTACTATATATCAATAATCCAAAAATCTAGTGGTAGTCAGCCGCGCTCATCGATGCGATCCATAGTCTACATACAAAGGGAAAAACAGGATTTCACTGCCAGTCTGTCCACATTTATTTACATATTTCAATCGTTCCGAAAACCCTCGATTTTTCGCTATCGGCTTGGAGAATTGGGATCACCAAACATATTTTAGTTTATATATACACGGAATATGTTTTTTTGAGATACCTGGCTTTCGACTGATTTTATTTTTAAACACATATTCTGGTTTTTATCATTCTATCTAAAAAATGGCGCAAGTTTTGTTCTCGGTATGTATTGATTTCAATACATGTTCCAATTACTTTTCGGCTTCTTTTCATTATTTTTTTTTTTGACTAACTCACAATTTATTTGACTTGACCTACTCAGATAAATGCTTCTGTTGTTCCAATCGTTCATACATTTTTAGCACTCGCAGGCTTTGTTTTAGCGTTTGTGGTTGCCATTGCTCTACACTATTCAAAGCTCATCAAGGAGGTTGGATCTGATGAGTGGCTTCCCTCAATGCTGACAGTCATTAGTCAATTTTTCCCTGAACGAGTCTTATTTCAAATCACTGCTGCATTAGCATCTAGTTTTCATATTGCCATGGTCTTTATTTGGTACTATTTAACGCGACCTTCGTCAGTGGCCCGAAACACAGACGGGAGTGCTCGTTTGAAAAGTAGTCGCTACCAACTCAAAGACTTTACTGAGATTTTTTCTGGAAAACTTCCCAATTTCATTTTCCTCGCTGGAATTGTTCGAACAGTATTTTTAGCAGGAATTATTTATATACCCATACCTGATGACCATGACACACACGATTTTTGTTTAGCAGGATATTTGCTTATGACAACTGCTTGGTTTTACGGAATGCTAAAGTTTACATCGGGCGACAAGAGTATTGCTGATGCAGATGTCATGATTTTGAGCGATGAAATGAAAAAGATCATAGACAATTTTGGTGCTGAACCTGAGGCAAGTGCTACGTTGCCATTACACAATGATGACGGCAGTTGGACAGACCTTGGTGAAGAGAAGAAAACTGGAGTCGATGAAATTACTCGTCTGAGAGCTGAAATCAACGGTCGACGAAATAAACAAAGATTACCAACGGCCGGGTTTTCGAGCAGAAAAAAAATTGCATTTGCCTATACTTCGCTCGCAATTCCTTTGGTTCACTGTATGATTCAACACCGTGTGTATCGCACAGCAGGCTCCTATTCAAAGTATGCTATCTTTGAATGGATTGCAATAGTTCTTGACGTTGCATTTGACGCAGTTTCTGCGCTTGAGTTTGAAGGATTGGAGCTGAGGATTGTGACCGCGCCGGATTCGTTAAAAGAAGACGATGAAGATGGTGAAGAAGTTCATAGAGAGGAAGGAAAAAGTCACTATGTTTAATTAAACCGGATCTAAAAAAATTGTCTACATGGATTCTGTCTACAGTTGGCTTGTTTATTGATCTTGCCATTTCGGAGCTGTTCCTCCAACACTAATTATATCGTAGTATGCCAATAATCAAGGCTCATAGTATTTGAGATATTTTTAATTGCAGGTTAGAAATAGCTCTTATCGATGGGCAATTAGATACCAACCTTGCTGAATGCATTTATTCCATAATAATAAAATACAAAAATTCATTACACCAGTCTAGGAAATGATATTTAGCACGAGCAGCGCTGGAACTACTGTTATATGATATTTACTACCTAGTCATCCTCAACAAGAATTGGCAATTACCGATTCGTTAAACAAGAATATTTCATGTCGTTACCATATGCAATTGCCAAAAGCCGACAGGTTTTACATATTGCTGTTGTTCAAAAGTATCATGTGAATATGGCGTGATATATGTCTATATATTTTCCATCATGATAAGTATATTTGAGAACGATTCCGTAACACACCCACTCGACACAGGAGTGAGAAATGTGGGTAAGAAAATTTTTTGTATAAATCACATAAAAATCTGGCCAATTTTTTTTCTTTTTCTTCAGCTCTCCATTGGTAAGAAAGAAGGTATGTACTATGATTATTTTTAATTTTTTTTATTTTCCATCCATAATGAAGGTGGATGTAATTAATCGATTTAATAGTTGAACAAATGCTAACTATATTTACTTTTCTTATAATAGCACTCATTGATTGCCGACAAGCCTTTAGTTGCAGCCATGCAGATTTTTGTCAAAACCCTTACCGGTAAGACTATCACCCTTGAGGTGGAGTCTTCCGATTCTATCGAAAACGTCAAGTCCAAGATCCAGGACAAGGAAGGTATTCCTCCGGACCAACAGCGTCTCATCTTTGCTGGTAAGCAGCTTGAAGATGGCCGCACCCTTTCTGACTACAACATTCAGAAGGAGTCCACTCTCCACCTCGTCCTTCGTCTTCGTGGTGGTGGTAAGAAGAGAAAGAAGAAAGTCTACACCACCCCCAAGAAGATCAAGCACAAGAGAAAGAAAACCAAGCTCGCTGTTCTCTCTTACTACAAGGTTGCTGACGATGGCACTGTTACCCGTCTTAGACGTGAGTGCCCCACCTGTGGTTCTGGTGTCTTCATGGCTAACATGAAGAAGAATGCTTTCAACGTTGAGCGCCAGTACTGTGGTCGTTGTGGCCTCACTTACGTTGTCAAGGCTTAAATCTTTTTGTATAAATTTATTTAATTTTTAATCAACGTTTTTTTAAAAAAATATTTTCAAGATCAAGAAAGTAAAGGAAATTTTCAATGTTGAAGTGTGTTTTTGGGTCTGCAAGGATTATGGAATACACATACTAGTATATGATTGTACAAGACAAACTTGAAATAACATTGGTCGAATAAGACAAAGACACCCCAATATATGAGTTGAATATTAAGTCTGAGAAGAAAATTTCATAAATCAACATTGATACTTTTACATTTGGTTGTATTTAGTACAATTATCAATTCCTTTCAAATCTGAAAAAAATACCCAATTGTCAAAATCGAGCCCTGAACTTGCTACCAGAAAAGAAAAACCAATATCTTTGTCAATCGTCAGATCAGTAGGCGTTCAACAGTTTTCCATCATGTTTTATTTCTGAGATATCTCTGTCGACATTTAAAAATACCAATTTACATAAGATTTCAAAATTGATGGAGATAAACTGATTGCAATCGTTGAATTGTTTTGCAAAACCATCTCAATTGCAACAAAAACAAATTACTCATTACCGTTAATTGAGTACGGCTGATTTCTAAAAACTAAACAGGATCGAAACTGTATATAAAAAAGGGTTTAAATCAAGTTAATCCGAATCACCCGTAATTTTTGTCCGTAACCAAAAAGAACAGGAAACTGTGGATCTTTCATTGGTTCTGCAATTACTAAACAATCTTTTATCTATACGTTTGATTACCATCTTCAACCCAAACAGTTTAAACTGATTTTTTGGTGTCTTGAAACAGACATATGTTGGTCGTCACTCAATTTTGTCCATGTATGCCAGCAAATTACGTTGCCTTGAACCTTTTACTAGTTATATTTGACTGTTGGTTTACGACTGTGTACCATGATAAATACTGGATGGCTGAATATCGATATTTTTCACACTCTAAAAATAAATAAAACATGATAAAAACACAGATTTGGTACTGATAAGAGATATCGTTGAAAGTAACCATAAATGGGTTTTGGAACCAAAGGAATAGAATTTCCCTGAAAAATAGTAGCTTCAAAATTTACCATATGATGTCAATTCGACAATCGAAACCGTCATTTTGTTTTTCAATTTATTTTGTTTATCAAGGTATTTGATAATTATCATTTCCACCTGGTCCATATTAAAGTTGTAGGCAAGGTTTATTTAAACAAAGCAGCGCACAGTGAGAAATACATATGTACCCATGCATTTGATCTTGTACATAATCGTCAGCCCGATTCCAGAAATACATTTTGGTTTATGAATGACGAACGAACTTTCTGGTCTTTTTTTTATTTATCAAGTGGAATAAGCTATAAAATTATTGCACATGTAAGAATTTGAAACTATTGACCAAGTGATTGGTTTTCATCCCAAGATTTGGTTTGACTGATGGGCAGAATAAGTGCAAAAGGTTTCAAGCTATACAGTGGGCTTAATCAAAAATGAATTAAAAAAAACTTTGATACCGGAAAAAACCCATTTGTCGCTATACTTCAAAAAAATAAATAAACAAATGAAAAAACAACCCAGTACTCGGAATTTTTACAAAAATAGATTTAGTCCATGTGTATTGAAGACATAACCTGCTAGAATGAGATACAAGCGACTCGATAAGAGGAGAAAGTCTTGATATACTTGATTTTGAAAGCATATTTACAATAACAAAACGATTTCCCAAAGATTGAATCCATTCTTCAAAGTCTATAGCTTCAAGAGTCGTTTAAATGCTTTTTTAAAACAATGTCTAGTGTTATCTGGCGAAATTTGGTACCTTGTATAAATTATTTCTAGGCATTTGTTTCTAAGCACCCGAAATCTGCCTGTTCAAATATCGCCAATGAATTCTTTGATTCAACTCTAGTTATTTCAAAACATTTTTTAAAAAAGTCACACTATAAACGGATCTAAAAAGGTTTGAAAACTTTGTGCTGGCGATATACAATCTTACAGATCATTGAAATCAATTGTCGATTTGTGTTTTCAGAGTTTACAGCAAAAAATACAATGTATCAGCCACCAAGATGATTCAATTGATAGCAAACTATTTATAGTAGTTGGGTTGCTTTTTACAAAGCAAATCTTTTGAATAGATCAAGTCAAAAGTATACAGTGGATACTACAATAGAAAATGTGAATAGGGCGGAGACGTGGATACATATGTATAAGTCTAAATTATATTTTAGTATTCAACTAAATACAATGTTGAAAAAAAAAAAAAAAAGAGTATCAAGTTCCATTTTTATGAGGCTGGATATAGTACTGCTTGATTTGGAAAGCTACTATTATTAGCTCGGCGATCCAGTAACCTTACTCAACATACCGGGAGTACTAGATTATGAAAAATTTGTAAACAGAATATAATGCCAAAGTGCTAGTATGAAAACTAATTTCTTTGGAAGTATGGAATGGTAGATTGTGCGGATTCGTAACTACAATAATAATAATTAGCAGTAGTGATCACACAGAAAGAGTTCAAACAGGGCGGTAAGAATAATAAGAAAAAGCTCCAAGAAATAAGCTTTTGGAAAGAATAAAAACAGAGTTGGTGTGCAATAGTTTAGTAAATAATTAACCGAGATTTACTTATAATTATTATTATTTAGACCCATACTACTGTTGATTCATGTGTATTTAACTAAATACAATTGAATTGGTTACGTAGTTGTATTAACTAAAGAGTGGTGTTATTTTTGATGGTTCAAGCGTTTTGCAATTAATATCATTATTGTCAGCAAGTCACATATACTTGAAAGTGTATAACTGCAAAGGGGTTTTCACAGTGTCTACTACAAATGGCCAAGTTATTAAACCTTGTAATATTGATTTTTGCTTTGTTTTGACTATAAATGAATCTTTCACGAATCTGAAAGCATTTGTAAATTATAACAAACAAATGAATTAACTTGAAATCGCATAGGATATTTTTCATTGCCAAGTGTAACGAAAAGTATGAACAGAATGGGAAATCTAAAAGGTTTTGATGATGAAAGTGAAGAAGAAAGTTAATCCACTTTTTTTACAAAATAAGAACCCTCGTATGTTGGTTATGAAATTGAGAATGAAGCAGTTGGATTTAACTAAAACATAGTGGTTTGATTAATGTGTTTATAATTGACAGCTAGGTAACTTGAAGAGATGAGATAGTACAGATAATAATTATAAATTCCCCAGCGTTGAACAAAATATTATCACAGATGGAAAAAATAACTAAACAAAAAGTCCGTGAAACGGTTTTACCTGAAACATTATGGAAACCAGCACTGTTTGGCCATACAAGCTGATGTTGTAGGAAAAAAGTAGTTGAATGCTGAAAACCGTTGGTTGCTTTTATTTGTAAATATGGATCGGTTTGGATAGACTCAATTGGTTAACGCTCATAAAACTTTGAGAAACCCAGTACTTTGAATACAAATGCAATAGAAATCCAGGGATAATAAATACCAAAGTGGTTTGACATGATTCCAGGGTCCTAGTTTCTGAAAAATAAATAAAAAAAAAGTAGAAACCGATTGGTCATGTTCCAATAAAATGGAAAATAATATATATCCAAATGACAATATGGTAGAAACCAAATAAGAAAATATGCATATGTTGTATGGTTGGTACCTGCTTAAAACGTGATATATATGCTTACCAGCACGTGTTTATTGATTATCAACCAGGTAGTAGGTGGTCGTGGATGGTCGTAATTTAGGTGAAAATATTATTATTCAATGTTTTATCTCATACTTTCAAGTATATTTGAAATAATATACAACAAATATTTATAGAATTCTGCCACTTATAGAGAAATGATATGAAATAATATATAAAAGCACTTGCTAGTTTGAAGTGTTTTCAACTAGGTTAGATATCATGTTTGCCAACAAAAAGAAATGAATTGGAAACTGTCAGTGATCCAGTCCAAACTGTTTGATTGCAAGATGGTTTGAACAATTATTGACATAACTAATTGTCAAATCAATTTCAAACAAATTAATAAATGAATTCTGATACGATATATCTGTTAGATCATAATGAGTTTAAAATACATTTACGTTTAGATGCGGTCACCGACTTGTTTATTTAAAATCCAATAACGATGGCTTGACTGTCAAAAGTCTTTGAGTGCTTTTGACTAGTGTCTAATTGTAATCAAAAGTACCCAATCGTAGGATTTAAGGGGAACAGACGCGTTAGTCGTTGGCATCAAGTGCAGGGTTACCGGTGCGTACCTTTAAAAGGTGCCATTGTCGAACGATTAAAAATATTCCGGCCGGCGTTACAACCGAATCAACGTTCTAGATACACGGTGTGATTCAAACCTCTTCATAATGTAAAGTTATTGATTTGCCTTGTTGGTATATAAAACAAGGTCATTTCGCTTTTTTTCAATTTTTTTTTCTTTAAATCGGTTTTGTCCAGCATAATTTCGAATTTCTTTCTTTCCTTTTTTTGTTTTTTTTTCTAGTTGGTTGCTAAATGATTCCTTGGATTTCGTATTCGTATGCAGCTTTGGTCCTGGCGACCATGAGTTGGTTTGGTCCTTCTATAACTAACGCTGCAAATGTCGACTTTGCTATTACTGGACCAGATCTCAATCTTGGTGATCCAGTTTATCAGCAAGTCATTTGTCAACACACGTTTGCCAATTCCTTTGGTCAACCTTACTCGACAACTATAAATGCTCCATCAACGAAAGACTTTTCACATGTCTTGTTGACCATGGAAACTACTGCCAATGGCACACAGTTTGATCGCCTGGCGAAAATCTTTGTCAATGGTGCTGAAATTTGGAGAACTTCAACCTCTGAGCCTGCTGGTGACGAAATTTATTTTGCCTATACTAAAGACGTTTCTTATTATTCCTCGCTTTTCAAAATCGATAACGTTCCATTCACTGTTGATCTCGGGAATCTCGTTAATGATGTATATACTGGCGCTTTCAATGTCGTAATTACGGCTAAATATTACGCATCTTCTTCTTCCAACACAGCCAGTTCTACCAGTAACAGTGTAGTCGACTCTTATTTCAAAAGAGCTGCTCCTGATACTGTAAAACCATTGATTCCTGCCGACAAGTCTCTTAATTCAGGTTTCTCCTGGTCAATTCCTCAACAGTCTCCATCTTTAAACCTTGATCCTCTTCCTCGTAACACCACTCGGGCCGTGGTAGACATTTTTGCCTCGGGTAATGCTAATGAAGAGTTTTGGTATATGAACTTTCTTGGAGACAGTGATTCACCTACTGATACTCCCGCGCGTGTCGTCACTCTCAATATTGATGACGATCCCGTCGGTGCAGTCCTTCCTTTCCCCGTCATATACACCGGTGGCTTTGCTCCTGGTCTTTGGATTCCTGTTGTTGGTGTGAATGCCTATGATGTCCCTTCTTACCGCATCGATGTAACTCCCTATCTGCCCAAACTTTGGAATGGTGCAAAAATCACTTTTGGAATCGATAATGGCTTGGGTGGTACCTGCAACAACGAGTGGTTGGTTTCTGCCAACTTGCTAACTTGGCAAACCGAGGGGATTTCCGGCAATGGTCAAATAATTAAAGGCATTGCCCACCACGATAACAACACTTTTAACAATCCTTCGGGGAATGGCACTGTTGATCTCATGTCGGTTGCTCGGGATCTCTCTACACGTGCCATTCTCAATTTCACTTCTTCTGACAACTCTGTTAGTGAAACTGCTTTTTTTACTTCCTCACAGTCTTTCTCTTATTCTAATGCCAAAAACCAATATTCTGTTGGATCTGACAAGTACTATCGAATTGCTCAAATATCCAGTGGATATAACAGTTTTAAGGTTACTAACAAAGGCGTCGATCTCTCTAAGTATTCCAATGGCCAAGAAGGCGATTCAAATAGCCATGATTCCGGTGCAATTGTCACGGATCCTAATTCAGATTCAGATTTGATTACAATCTCTGAAAAATCATACATTTATCCTCTTGCTATGAACTATTATCCTAGCTCTGGTAATGGTGTCTACCAAACTGACATTAATAGAGGATACGGTTTCGATGATGGTTACCTGACCATCTGGACGAAACAAAACGGTACTGCATTCACTTCTCAAAACTCTGGCTCCAGTGTTGTTACGAGCAATGTTCGTTCTGATCAGTATTATGCGCAAACACTTGTTGAGCTTAGTGGTGCCAATACTGCATACGACCAGTATATTGCCACCAGTGGCCATCAAGTCGTTCAAAACACTTATGGCAGCGGTAATGTTGAATCTCTATCTGCTTTTGGTACATCTGATCCTATCACTACTCTTCTTTCCGCGGCAGCTAGACTTGCTAGAAATAACAAAGGTGACACCGAAGGAATAACCACTGCCATCATCAATGTTTTCAACGCTGTTCTTCCGCCAGTTAACAAAGTATCTTCTTCCTCCTCCTCAAAGAGATCTGTTGTTCCACAGGAACCAAGGCCAACTACTTACACCAGAATCTCTTCATTTATTAACCAAATCAAGAATCGTCTTTATGTTTCTTCTTTGATAGCCGACAACCAACAGGTTGAATTCCAAGACACGCCTACACAGTCTCTTTTCGAGAAACGAGATCAGATTGTCACTCCTGCTATGGCATCCAAAGTTGCCGAGTTCCAAGTTGGATGGAAGTCGACGGTTGATACTTCTGGAGATACCCCCATTTGCTGGACATGCAAAACCGAGTGCTGTAGCACTTGTGATTGTGGTGATAACGACTTTATGTTCACACTTCAAATACCCGGTCGAACTGTTTCTAAACGGGGTGTCAAGGGTGTCTTTCTCGACGCCAAAACTCCAGAAGATGCCGAGATACTTAAACGACAAAAATCTGCGACTACCGATACAGTTGTCGCGCCTGGCCGCAACCCGTTTTTTGGCAACTCCAAGTCAAAACGTAGCGACGATCAAGTTGTTGCTCCGGGACGCAATCCATTTTTCAAAGCTGGATCTTTGAAAGACAAGCGCGACGATTATGCTGCTGGTTTTGGGGACTCGAGTAAATGGACAGAGGCCAATCTACTTTCTTCTGTCAAATTTTGGGCAGATGGGTCTCAGCTGTTTGGTTCATCTTCACTTTGCACTACTTGCGGCGGCGGCTACTATGGAGGATTATCTTATAGTCATGCCGGAAACAAAGATTGTAAATGGGGCAAAGCATGCAAAGGAAGCTCTTGAAGGTGTTTATGAACCAAACTGTCTAATGTTTACAATTTCAAAAAACAAAACTCCCCCACCAAACTAGATCAGAATTGCACATCACTTTTTCATACTAGTATTTCAAAAATGATTGATCACTATTTGACGATTCATTGTTTTTGGATTTTTAAAAAAAATTATTTATTGAATGCCGGAAACGATTCAACCTTTTTTTTCTTCGTTCGTTTTTACCTTTATGACTTTTATTTCACGTTCGTTTTAATGTTTCAATGATTATGATTATGTTTTTTTATCGCTCGTTTTTTTCTTCTTCTTTTTTGTCTTTTAGATAGATTTCTTAAATCATGAATTAATTGTTTGTACATGGTTTCATTGAGGTTATAGTATAGAAATTAATGAAAATATACAAAATTTTTGTAAATATTTCAAAGGAATGAGTACCAACTTGTTTAAGTAATTATGACCTTAGTTCTGATAGTATCCTCGTAAAAGCAATTTCCGAAAACATTCCAGTCTTGAATTGACTCAAAACAGCCCTTACTTGAAATATTAACTAATATCAACTGAAGAAAAATTCAAATGATTCCATTTTGAAACAAGATCAAGTCGATCATTTGTTTGAATGTGTTTCCTTGATTCAATCTTGAAATACTTGGTTGTCTGTATTTTTTTCTTTTTTTCAACATAGTACCATATATTAACACGTGACTGGATCAAAGTATGTGTGTTTTTATTTGAAATTTCATTAAAAGCCAATGAATAATTGAATAAATAAATACTTTAAATAGAACAGCGGCTTGTAACTGACGCAATTCTGTTTGAATTGGAGTCGATGACACAAATCAGATTAATACAGTTTCGATTGATTGTGTGACATGTGTTGGTCTTGTCGATTTTTGGTCATCATCTTACAAAAAAAAGCCCCTTACAACACCACCATCAGACAAATTCTACTAAACAATAAGGAATCCTTTTTCCTGATCTTTTTTTTTCTTTTTTTTTTTTTTCAATTTCTAAAAAAATTATTCAACACCATTTCTTGATTTTTTCTTTATATTCTAATTTTTTTTTTTTTTTTCATTCATTTTTTTAATTTTTTTTTTTTGTTTATTTCTTATTTTCGCCTATTGTTTCCCTCTTTTTCATTTTTCATTTTTTCTTTAACTAATCTGTATCATATTCATTTATTATAAACATCTGCCAAACCATAATTCAATAAAGTAAAAGGCATCAAATCCAAATCTTTTGAACCACATACCCAAAACATCAATATCCACTACATATTACACTTGCGAATCATGGAAACAGCTAATTTTCAAAAGAGCGATGGTACTTCGCATCCAGTAGCTGATGACATCAGTAACACCATCTCGGGGCTCAACGAATTGGAATTTGGCAGACTGACCAGCGAAAAATATTTGTACAGATCCAACTGGCCAGCCCACAAAGAATTACCCGTGGTTCCAGATGACTTACCTTCGCTCTACGTCTTCATTTCTACATATATGAACTATCTAGTCCTTATCATCATTGGTCACATCGAGGATGCATTTGCCAGATTGTTTCGTGTGGAAACTTATAAAAACTTGCGTGCCGTCAAGGGCGTGGCTCCATTCGTCAATAACTTTGATTCTTTTTACGTCCGTCGTCAAAAACAACGTCTTTCTGACTGCTTCAACCGTATCAGCACTGGTGTTCCTGGCCGTTACATACAGGTGTTGGACCGTTATTCTACAGACTATAACCTCTCCTACGTCTATACTGGAAAAATCTCTTCGTGTCTCAATCTCTCCTCTTACAACTATTTAGGATTCGCCCAATCCGTCGGTCAGTGTACCGACACCGCCAGATCGGCCCTCGAAAAGTTTGGTCCTTGCGTTGGTGCTCCCAGAATTTCAGGTGGTACCACGGATTATCATTTGGTTTCCGAACAAATTGTTGCCGATTTCGTGGGTAAGGAATCTGCACTCATTTACTCAATGGGTTATGGCACAAATGCCACTATCTTCTCCGCAATCGTTGACAAGCACTGCCTTGTTATTTCTGATGAACTCAATCATGCCTCTATCCGTTTCGGTGTCCGCATGTCCGGTGCAGTCATCCGTATTTTCAGACATAATGATATGGAAGACCTTGAACGCTTACTTCGTGAACAAATCTCCCAGGGTCAGCCCCGTACCCATCGTCCTTGGAAAAAGATTTTGATTGTCGTTGAAGGCCTTTATTCCATGGAAGGTACCATGTGCAATCTTCCCCGTCTTGTTGCTCTTCGTAAAAAATACAAGTTTTACTTGTTTGTCGACGAAGCCCATTCAATCGGTGCTATTGGTCCTAAAGGTCGCGGTGTTGCCGACTTCTTTTCCATCGATACCAAAGAAATCGATATTATGATGGGAACCCTCACAAAGAGTTTTGGTGCTACTGGTGGTTACATCGCTGCTGATAAAGTCCTTATTGATAAAGTCAAACTGGTAAATTACGCCAACTTGTATTGCGAGTCTGCGTCTCCTCCTGTCCTTGCCCAAATCAATTCATCGTTACTTACCATCTCCGGTGTCATCAAGCCTGGCGAGGGCAATGAGCGATTGCAACGTATTGCCTTTAACTCCCGTTATCTTCGCCTCGGTCTCAAGCGTCTTGGTTTCATCACTGGCGGATTCGATGACAGTCCGATTATTCCAATCATGCTTTACAATCCAGCCAAAATGCCTGCCTTTTCCCGTCTTATGCTCGAAAGAGATATTGCTGTTGTCATTGTCGGATATCCCGCAACTCCACTCACGTCCTCGCGTGTACGATTATGTGTCTCTGCATCGCTTACTAAAGAAGATCTTGACCGTCTTTTGCGAGAAATTGACGATATTGGCACTGACTTGCGTTTGAAAATGAGTTGTGAGCTTTCGCCAAAAACTGGAAAGCTTCGTCGCGAAAATCTTGAGGATGTGCTGAAGACGTTAGTCGACGATGTCCAAAAAGATATGGCAAGTTTTTAACATTTTTCAACCGTGAGCATTAATTAAATATGGTTTCTGTGTCAAAATGGAGAATGTTTGCTTTTTTTTTTATTTTCTTTCAATCAAATGTCGAACAAATAGAAATATCACCAATCACTAGGCTCTTTTTCAATCGCTATCCTGTTTTTGGTGATAATCTACTTGTCGTAGTCGGCAAATGATTTAAAATTATCTATCTTGAAAATAAATGTGTATTTACTACAAATGAATCAATTGAAAAATTTTATTAAATATTACTCAGTTTCATCTCTTAGACACTGACAGTTGGCAAGATTAGGCAATAAGAAACGTGACTAAAGGCTGTTTTGAAATCAAGAATAGTAGTTTTAGTGTAAATTCAGAGACTGTGGTTAAATCTTGTTTTTATTTTTTATTTTTTAAACAGCCACTGATTGAAATAGCAATTCATGGTATCGCTGTTGCATTTTTTAGTTACTAGACTACATATTGAACGATTACGACTGTTGAATAATTGAACTTGTGATATACAAATGACAGAAAATCCCCAGATTTTGTTAGCAAAGGTGAGTAAGATATTTACTTATTGGCATTTTTCAATTTACAGTTGAGCAGTTTGAAATTTCTGAATCAAAGATTCCATTTTTATCTATCCAACATACTGTTGAAACGATTGTCATCTCTTTATTTCCATTATTCATTTTCACCAACAAATTGACAATCACTATTAACGTTTAATATACATTCTCATAAACAGGCAGAAAAAAAAGCAGCACCTCAGAGTGGGATAGTAAGCTTTTTTTCGGGCGGCTCAAGTTATCGATATGAAGAAGCTGCTGAGCTATATATCCAAGCTGCAAATGCTTTCCGGATACAAAAACAAGGACATTCTGCAGGAAAGGCCTTTGAAAAAGCAGCCGAGACTCAGCTAAAGTGCGAATCTAAAAATGAAGCAGCAAGTACTTTAGTAGAAGCGTTCAAGTCCTATAAACAAACTGATCCGAAAGATGCAGCACGAGTGTTGAAGAAAGCCATTCATGTATTCACGTTGCGAGGCCAGTTCCGTCGAGCAGCCAACTATGAAATGGATTTGGGAGAACTTTATGAAAAAGAATTAAACGATATTGGAGAAGCGATTGAAGCGTGCGATACGGCCGGAGAATGGTATTTTCAAGATCAAGCGGAGGTTTTGGCCAATAAAGCATTTTTAAAGGCAGCAGATCTTTCAGGATTAAACGGGAACTACGAACATGCTGTTGATCGCTATGAACAGGTTGCAAAAGCTTCTTTAAACAACAATCTGACAAAATGGAGTTTGAAGGATTATTTTCTCAAGGCTGGACTATGTCATTTGGCCGAGCAAGACGTTGTTGCAGCTGATCGGGCAGTTACTATCTACATTGATTGGGATCCCAGCTTTGCATCAACCAGAGAATGTCTGTTATTACAGGATATGATTGAATGTGTGAGAGAAAGTGATTCCAAGCTTTTATCGACAAAATTGTTTGAATATGACCAAATTTCCAGACTTGATAATTGGAAATCAGCAATTCTACTAAAAATCAAAAATGATATTGCAAACCAAGATGATTATCTTTTGTAGTTGACATGACGTCGTGTGTAATACACTTTGTACCATATCAATATATGTATACACGTGATCAATTATCGAGAATTACCGAGCCGGAGTAAACGTCAGGAACAAGTTTCCTGTGAAAAATACTCGGGTGCAATTTTGAGTTGGTAGATATTGCTTAAAATGGCAATGATTTCGATCGTATTTATTAAAACAATGTCGATATCTGAATGAAATTAGTTTCCAGTACGTCATTTCGTGAAATTGGGCAAAAATCAGTCGTGATTCACCGACTCGAGACTCAAATCATCAAACAAGACTTCCGACCAAAGAGTTGATGGATTTCATTCACTTGAACTCTCCAATTGATCTTTATACAGAGCAATTGTCAATATAGTTCTTTTTTTATTTATTTTTAACCAATCATCATTTTCAATTCTGACGTTTTGATGTCTTCTCCAACTTTTTTTATTTCTCGTTTTCAAACCCATCAAAAGAGTCACGGACACTCGATTTTTTTATGTAACCACTATCTGATTTTCATTTTTTTTCCTATATAAACTCAAGTTTACCCACTTTATATCGAATTTTTTTCTTCTTTTATTTTTTTTCGGCAATTGTCGTCAGTACCGTCTTCAATTTTGGATACTCGTTTTCTGTCAATCTCTAATGATTGTCCGAGCTGTTCCTTTTTCTTATCGGTCAGCTTTTAAAGCTGTATCGGTTGTACCATCATTGGCTACGAAAACCTCCTCAAAGCTTCTTCCATTTTCTTCTTGTAGACACAATAGCTCTATCTCTGCAAAGTACGTTGGCGCTGGCATTCTTTCTCCAAACCAGAAGAAAGAAGGTCTTGTTGACGTGAATAATGTTCTTGTTATTGGTTCCGGTGGTTTGAGTATCGGTCAAGCCGGTGAATTCGATTATTCCGGCTCTCAAGCTATCAAAGCGCTTAAAGAAGAAGGAAAAAAATCTATTCTTATCAACCCAAATATCGCTACTATTCAAACTTCGCATGGCCTTGCCGACAAAGTTTATTTTCTTCCTGTTACTGCTGAATACATTATTGATATCATTGAACGCGAAAAACCAGACGGAATTCTTCTCACGTTTGGTGGTCAAACTGGTTTGAATGTTGGTGTCCAATTAGATAAAATGGGTGTCTTTGAACGATACAATGTCAAGGTTCTTGGTACTCCCATCAAAACCCTTGAAACTTCTGAAGATCGTGATTTGTTTGCTCAGGCCCTTAAAGAAATTGACATTCCTATTGCTGAATCCATTGCCGTTGATAACGTCGACGATGCTCTTGCTGCCGCTGAAAATGTCGGCTATCCCATCATTGTTCGATCCGCTTATGCTCTCGGTGGACTTGGTTCTGGTTTTGCTTCAAACAAGGAAGAATTGTATAACCTCGCTTCTCAGTCTCTTTCTCTTGCTCCCCAGATCCTCGTTGAAAAGTCTCTCAAAGGCTGGAAAGAAGTCGAATACGAAGTCGTTAGAGATCGTCTTGGTAACTGTATCACCGTCTGCAATATGGAAAATTTTGACCCTCTTGGTATCCACACTGGTGACTCGATTGTCGTTGCTCCTTCTCAAACACTGTCTGATGAAGAGTATCACATGCTTAGATCTGCTGCTATCAAGATCATCCGCCATCTCGGTGTCGTTGGTGAGTGCAATGTCCAATACGCTCTTCAACCCGATGGTCTTGACTACCGCGTAATTGAGGTAAATGCTCGTCTTTCTAGATCTTCTGCTCTTGCTTCCAAGGCTACTGGTTATCCCCTCGCTTATACTGCCGCAAAGATTGGTCTTGGTCACACTCTTCCTGAACTTCCCAACGCTGTCACTAAAACTACCTCGGCCAATTTCGAACCCTCCCTTGACTACATGGTTACTAAGATTCCTAGATGGGATCTTTCAAAGTTCCAACACGTCAAGCGCGACATTGGTTCTTCTATGAAGTCTGTCGGCGAAGTTATGGCTATTGGGCGTACTTTTGAAGAATCTTTCCAAAAGGCTATTCGCCAGGTTGATCCCTCTTTTGTTGGTTTCCAAGGTGCCCAATTTGAAAACCTCGATGAGGTCCTTGCTAACCCTACTGACCGTAGATGGCTCGCTGTTGGCCAGGCTTTGCTACACGAAAATTATACTGTTGACCGCGTCCATGAGCTTAGTAAGATCGACAAGTGGTTCCTTTACAAACTCATGAACATTGTCAACCAGCAAAAGAAGCTCGAGGAAATCGGTTCTCTTTTCGGCGTCACCCATGATGTTCTTCTTACTTCCAAGAAGCTCGGTTTCTCTGATAAGCAAATTGCTATTGCTGTCGGTTGCACTGAAGATGAAGTCCGTGCCCGCAGACTCTCTTTCGGCATCAGACCATTTGTCAAAAAGATTGATACCCTTGCTGCCGAGTTCCCTGCCGATACCAACTACCTTTACACAACTTACAATGCTTCTACCCACGATGTCACTTTTGACGAGTACGGAACTATGGTCCTTGGCTCAGGTGTTTACCGTATCGGTTCCTCCGTCGAGTTTGACTGGTGTGCCGTCAACACTGTTAGATCTCTTCGTGCCAACAACAAAAAGACCATCATGATCAACTACAACCCTGAAACCGTCTCTACTGATTTCGATGAAGTTGACCGTCTTTACTTTGAAGAACTTAGTTACGAACGTGTGATGGATATCTACGAACTTGAAAACTCCAAGGGTGTCGTTGTTTCTGTCGGTGGCCAACTTCCCCAGAACATTGCTCTTAAGCTCAAAGATGGTGGTGCCAAAGTCCTTGGTACTGATCCTTATGATATTGACAAGGCCGAAGATCGTCACAAGTTCTCTTCTATCCTTGACTCTATCAACGTTGACCAGCCTGCTTGGAAGGAACTTTCTAGTGTTGCCAATGCTAAAAAGTTTGCTGATGCCGTGGGTTTCCCTGTTCTTGTTAGACCTTCTTATGTTCTTTCAGGTGCCGCCATGTCCGTTATCCGTGATGAGACGGAACTCGATGCCAAGTTAACCAATGCTGCTTCTGTTTCTCCTGACCACCCGGTTGTTATCACCAAGTTCATTGAAGGTGCTGAGGAAATCGACGTTGATGGTGTCGCACATGATGGTAAACTTCTTGTTCATGCCGTTTCAGAACACGTTGAAAACGCTGGTATCCACTCTGGTGATGCCACTCTTGTTCTACCTCCCGTTAATCTTTCGGAATCTGATATGTCTCGTCTTAAGGAAATTGCTATCAAGGTCGCTTCTGCGTGGAAGATCACTGGTCCTTTCAACATGCAGATTATCAAGGCTAAGAACCCTGATAACCCCAATTATCCTGACTTGAAGGTTATTGAGTGCAATATCCGTGCTTCCAGATCTTTCCCATTTGTTTCCAAGGTTCTTGACGTTAATTTCATTGATGTCGCTACCCGCGCTCTTTTGAACAAGGATGTTCCTAAACCTGTTGATCTTATGGCCCAGTCCCGCGACTATGTTGCCACTAAAGTTCCTCAGTTTTCATTCACTCGTCTTGCTGGTGCTGACCCCTTCCTTGGTGTCGAGATGGCTTCTACTGGCGAAGTTGCATGCTTCGGTAAGGATCTCAACGAAGCATACTGGACATCTATGCAATCTACCATGAACTTTAAGCTTGCCGTTCCTCCATCTGGTCTGTTGTTTGGTGGTGATTTGACTAACGACAACCTTGCCACAGTCGCCCGCACCCTTGCACCTCTTGGCTATAAGCTGTTCACTGCTTCTTCTGGTGTTAAGGAATACCTTGAAAAGGGTCTTGGTGATGCCGCATCCAAGTATCCTGTCACTGTCATTGAATTCCCAAAGTCTGATAAGCGCAAGCTTCGTGAAGTTTTCGAAAAGTATGATATCAAGACTGTTTTCAACTTGGCCAAGGCTCGTGCTGAGGACCTTCTTGACGAAGATTATGTTATGAGAAGAAACGCTATTGACTTTGCCATTCCGTTGTTTAATGAACCAAACACTTCTACTCTTTTTGCCAACGCTGTCGCTGAAAAGCTTCCTCAAAAGAAGAAAGGTGTTATTCCTAATGAAGTTAAAAGCTGGGACGAATGGATTTCATAAAGATTTGGGCATTGAACAAAAGGTTTTTGTACATCTTCCTTTGGAGATGTACTTTTCTCTGCTGAAAAGGAGAATGATTGATTTTTAACAACATTGTTTAAAGAGTGATTGATGTTTAAAAATATAAAAATTGCAGAATGTAAAAATAAAAACAAATAAGTATTTGAATTGTAAATATTTAGTTAAGCATTTCAGCAATGATCAACTCTATTGATTATCATGTTTAGTCGAAATAATTGAATATTTTCAACGTGATTCTCAATAATCTTATCTGATTTCTTTTTCTGGTTGATTTAGTTCTATAACACACCTGACGGAATTTTCTGAGTAATGAGATTGTGAGCATCATACCAGGCTTGAAATGCATCCAGTCAACTAATTTATTGTATTTTTTTTTTGGGAAATGACTTCGATGAAAAGAGTTTGATTTGTGATAACGTACTTTTACATTTTAGTCTTGAGATTTGACACTTGAGGCAACCAAGAACCTTTTTTCTTTAGACTGACCAAATATCACTAAAATGCCATCATCCTACTTTGTTGGCTTATATAGGATTATAGTTTTTTTTTTCTTGTTGCAACACTGTCAGTTAAAAACCATAAATTCCATTCAAACATTTCTTTTCCAAACTTCCGCAAAGTTGAATCGTTTTTTCGGTGTGAGCCAGACCAAGGAAAAACAAATGTTGTGATTGAAGGTAACAATCAAATGCAGCATGACAGAAAATTTATAAAGATTAAAGATTGAGTTAAGCCCAAACAAGAAATGAAATTTAATAGACGGGATTTTAGCAAATTCTTTTGATAAAGATTTGGGTAAGGACTGAATATTTCTTGAACAATACTCGGAAAATGTAGTATATGAATATTTCAAATGTAAAGATTTACTTTTTTTTCGTAATTATCTAAAAAGGGATGAAATATCAAAGAATTAAAGACACTAAACTGTGCAAAATGCATAATTATCTCGATGAACTTAGTATTTTGTTTATTTAGTTACAATCTAAACTTTTTCTATTGTATTTTCTAGTGTTTGAAGTAGCTTTTAATCATTGGCGAATTTAACAATCATGTTAATTTGATTATATGTTGATTGGTAATTATTAGTCATCCAGTTTTTATCAAAAGTGCCAAACCCAAAATTCGCGTAAATACTTTCTCATTGTAACTTGACCACTCAAGTATATTTATTATATTGAATCAACCTGTTTGATTTTTCCAGCATTTATCGTTCAACAATAGTCGAAATCCATTTGCAGTTGTTGAATTACAGCTTATTTATTAGACAAAGACTCATTGTTTGTGCTTATTCTTTTGTTCGTTTATCTTTAAATATCCTTGGATTTGATTATTTTGCCAATCAAGACAAAAAGACAACAAAATTTCAAGCAAAACATATTCGAAAGGAGAAATAATTGTATTGGAATCCATTTCTTTCTGTCTGTACTCCTATTTGGTTTTGTTTAACGGGTGAGAGAAACACGACTTATAGCAATTTCATTTGCTTATTTTGATTGCCTTGTTTGTCAAATTATTTTTTGAATTTGGCATGTCTATTATTTCAACAATTGGTGATTCAATATCAGATACCATTCCATATTAAACCAGTAATAGTTTTACTATTCGAGTAATTTTGATAACATCCATAAACACACTGTGTTTATTTATACCTTTTTCATCCAAGCTCATTTGATATACCCAATATATGCCACCCACGCGTTCAGACCGTAAGCGAATAGTACGCGATGAAGACGATCTTCCCGCAAATGGATCATCATCGCATAACTCGCCAGCGGGAGGAACTGCCATGTCTCGTCGAGGGACGGCTCATTCTTTGTCATCTGCGTCATCTCCAAAAGCCCACACCAATGCCCAGCATATGTCCCAACTAGCTGCTTCTAAGCAGCAACAGCAAGCTGGCCAGAAGCCAGCAGCTCGTTCTACAAATCCATTTCATATTACTCCTGAACAGCTGATGCAACAGTACCAAATGCTTACAGAGCCACAGAAAGCAGTGTTGGCGACCTATTCGCCAGCCGATCAAAAAAAGTTGTTAGAGCAGCAAGTCGCCAAAAGAATTTATGAGAAAATGTCGCCAACAGAACAGGCGATGGCTCGTGCTCGGGCACAACAAGCTCACCAGCAAAATCAAGCGCGAGGCCAAGTAAATGGGTCACTGGGTTCGCGTGTATTCTTCTTTTCTGAGACTCCTGAAGCATTATTAAAAAAGTTTGAGAATGAACCTCCTAGCTTGGTATTACATATCCATCCATCACATTTCAGATTTGGCAATCAGGAATCAGTTATTCCAAAAGATAGTCCAATAATGAAGGTAAGATTATCGATATAGTATACAAAGGATCCCATCCATTAGATCTTTTTTTTCTAACGTGTATTTTAGATGTTTTTGGAATACGTTGCTTATAAAGCCATTCCTCCTGCAGCAACAGAAGTCTTTGGAGATTCTGCTCTACGGTTTTATGAAGGAAATATCATTTTACAAATAGTAGATCATCGTGCTGTTCCTCAAGAACATGATACTGACTCGACGACACAAGGTGACAACAAGAACAAAACTGATCAAACCCCTGATTCATCGAATGAAAATTCTGATACCAAGCCCAAGACTGACGGTACAAAGAAAGATGCAACAAATTCTGGCTCTAATTCTAACGGCTCTGCAAACGAAAACGAAAATAAGGACAACAAGGACAATACCGATACCTCAAATAGTGATAAAAATCCTTCTGCGGAACCCAAGATAGTGCGGACGATTCTACGTCCCACGCCTTTATCTATGTGGCATGACTTGCTGTATACTTCTGACTTTCAAACTAACCCATTATCTGACGATGTGGCATTGGGCGTCGAATCTGAAATTTTGCGGTTCACTATCCGTAATTTGGATTTAACAGTTCCAAAGAATCCATATAGTGAGTCAATAGCACCAATACTTACGAATCAAGCTGATGTTCGAAATCGTGCTATGAAAGAGCAAGGCAAAAGGACATGGTCAGAACTCCAAACCGAGCAAATACGGCTTCGGGAAGTCTCCAAAAAAATCAAAAAAGAGGAGGAAGCCAAACTCAAAAAAGAACCCTTACCTGTTGGCCAAGTTTCTCACATTTCCGGCATTATACCTTCTACGGATTCTGGTACAGACACCAAAAACGCAGCACAACTCACGCCCGCCGAAGAAGCTTTGGCCATCAAGGTTGCTGCATCCCAAGCCCAAGACTCTGCATTTGAAAAGGAAGACAAGACAGAACGTGAGGAATTGCGCGAATCCGTATTATTTGACAATGACAGGGAAGCTTCCGAAAAGCTTTACAAGAATCGCAAAGCAATCGACGTCAAACCACGCAAACTACACGAAGAGCTTATGCAACATGGCTCGGAGTATGAGGATCTTATGCTTGTCATGTCTGAAAAACCTCCCAAACCTGGCTCCAACAGCTCATCTGGTCAATTGGTTAGACTTTCATTTATTGAGCAGATTTACAAGAAAAACAAAAACCATCAAAGGTTTAAGCAGCTGCGTCAGGCACAAGTTCAGGCCGCTAGTGGACAAGCGGCAGCAGCCACCGCTGTAACTGCTCCGGTGGGTGTTCCCAGTAATGTCCAAAACCCAACCGCGATCCGAACTCCTCAACAACAACCGCCCATCAACGCAGGTGCTACACAGGCTGTCACAAATAACGTACTTGTTGCTGCAAACAATGCTAATAATAGCAATTTGGCGTCTGGCGGAAATGCTGCAGCAAGACCTCGGGTTCAACCAAACTTGTTGCGTCAACAACAACTACAGCTTCAATTTCAACAAATTAGAGCTCAGTTTCCGCAACTCACTCAAGCCCAAGCCTTGGAACTGCTTCGACGACGACAAGCTGAGCTCCAACAAAAACAAATGGAAGCTGCTCGTGCACACCAACAATCAGCGACTCAAAACCAAGGACAGCTGCAGCAAGATATGCAAATCCCGAATGTCAACCAGCCTAGGGTCAATTCACCTATCATCAACCAAAACCAACTCAACAATGCAAATAATATGATTAATAGTGATGGCGCTTCAGAAATGGTTTCGGCCGCCATGACAGACATGAACTCTCACCAAGATAACACTGGCAAAGGGATGGCCGGATCGCCAACTGGGTCACTTTCCGGGACACCTGTCATGTCATCCAATGTTTTATACAATCATAACCGCGTAGCTGGTAAATCCATTCCTGGAAGACAAATGCGCAACAACTCACAACATGGCATGGCTTCCGGAAAAACTATACCTGGCGCCGGTGGCAGCCAATCTCCATCACAAAACTCGCATCTTGCTAGTGCTGGAAAAACCATTCCAGGTCGCCAAAACAATATGGGCAATATGAATGGCAATGCAAACATGAATGGTGGTAATACAGCTGTGAATGCGAACTCAAACATGGCGCAGTTCAATGGAGACTTGTCGGGTGTTTCGTTTGGGAATATGGGTTTTGCTAATATGAATGGAAATAACAACAATATAGCAAACAATATTGGTATTAACATGAATAATTTAGGTGTTTCCTCTAACAACAATGCCATGAACATTAATTTGGACAACCTAGTCAATTTGAACAATCTGAATGGATTGAATATGGACAACATGGCTACAAACGACCTCAACAATATGGGAAACATCAGCAACGATGCGGCAATGAAGATGAGATTGAGTATGGACCATCAGACAGTTGGCGGTAAAGCAGTCCCTGCTGGGATGGGTCGGGCTTCTGGAAAAAACATTCCAGGAGCAAATCCTGACCGCCAAAATGCAAGTAATTCTTTGCCTGGTTTAGGAATGGGCCAGTGAGTATGTCGTAAACTTTCATTTCGCAAAGAGAAGAAAA
This sequence comes from Magnusiomyces suaveolens, assembly GCA_900642975.1. Taxonomy (NCBI): domain Eukaryota; kingdom Fungi; phylum Ascomycota; class Dipodascomycetes; order Dipodascales; family Dipodascaceae; genus Magnusiomyces; species Magnusiomyces suaveolens. The sequence continues at coordinate 489,003 of CAAAMA010000004.1, forward strand.
AGTAAACATTGGAATAGCTGGAAAATGAAACAGACCGTTTGTAACTATTTAAACTTGTACAACGTTGATTATTTTCAATGTATTTATACACTTATATTATTTTTACGTATAATCAGCGAATTGACATTGAATTGTTTTTTTATAAACTTTCCATAGTTGTTTCATTCGATTGGATGCTATCAGATTGTAAATAAGCCAAGCTGTGTCTCACTGAACTATCAATTTACAAGGTTCATCATCAACAAATGGTTTATTCTAAACTTTTATCCATTTATACTCCTTACGTGTTTAGTGATTCTCAATATTTGAAATCTAACTTGGCCAATTGATAAAAGCCATTACAATCCATTCAACAAAATGTGTTACCTTTTCTCGTTCCAATTACCCTTTAATTACACAATTTGTCAAGTCTCCATTTCAAAAATGCACTACAACTACCTCATTTTCCGTCTTTTTCTTTTTTCTTATTTATTTTTGGTTTTAGGGTCTTGTTGCTAGGGAAAACAGACCCAACAAAAAATGACTATCCACTCCAGGGTCAGGGTAACTTTTAAACAAACAGGTAAATTTAACGTCATGTGATTATCAGCATGCCAACCGTTTCCATAGAAACGGTGATATAATATGTGGATAATCATTTGTAAATAGTTGGCCGGATAGTGGTTGTCATAGAAACGGGACCTATGAAGGTACGGATAGCAGAATGGGTATGACGATAGGTGGAGATGGGAAAGGGTGGTTGAAAGATGCCAATCAAAGGTCTGAAATTTCAACAACATAGGAAAAAGCAAGACGTTCAGTTAGAATAAACAACTTGGTTAATACGGTACTGTTGGTCGGGTATCAGACTGACTGCGTCTCAAATAAATGGCAAAGAAAATCGAGTGACAAAACGGAAACAAGTAACACGGCAAGTTTTCCAACGCATATACAGAAAAAATTAAAAGAGTATTGTTAATGATACTTTGCTGGAGAAAGTCATTTCAGTATATTTAGAAACGAAAACCATGTCGCTGAGCGGCTGCTTAAAAAGTTATCAAAGATTAGAATGAATCCAAAATAACAAAACAGATGGACAGCTTGATAAAGCTCATCGAAAGGTCCAACATTTTTGGATTTCTGGAGTAGCCAAATCCTTCATTCATGTCCGGATTTGAGAGAGTTTATGATAAGACTGAAACGTATCAGGAAACACTCAGCTAACCATAAAAAGATGTGAGTTGTATAAAGAAAGCCTTCAGTGAACAGTTCTGACAAATGAGAAGGAAAAAAAAAAAAAAAAGAGAGAAAAAAGAGTTGGTATGTGGTTGTTGAATTTTTTTTTTTTTTCTTTTTTCTCGATGTTACATTTACCGAAATGACATTACAAACTAGTTTCAAGACTGGTCATTACAATTACGACAATACAATGAACCAATTTGAATTATAAACCGACATTTCGTCAATTTTAGGGGAAAAATAAATAATAAAAAAGAAAAACTAATTTAAATCTGGAATTTAAAGGAATTCTTATGAAATGTTGTATTTACACTTTGTAAACATTTTTTAAGCAAACGAATAGATAACGAATTAGACCATTTTACAATTCTCAAGATGTTGATTGGTCATAATTATTGGTAACCATTAATACTTTTGGTCCAGCGGTCCAGTTGCGGTTTGGTAGTTGTTCTGTTTGTTTTCTGAGTAGTATGCATTGTAGTAATCATACGATACCTGGGGCTCGCAAGTGACCATTGCCGAATTGTTGGTATCGACATGGCGTAACGGCGTGTCAGTTTTGGTATTGTTGAAAAATGACATCTCGGTAGCATTTTCGTTTTCTTTATACATGTAATTACAGTCAGTATAGTCGCACATTTTCCCGCCACATTCTACTCCCTCACCGGTCTTTTTAGTATTGATTGGTTTGTCGGGAATATAGAAACGGAGGTCAACTCTTAGAATTAGATATAAAACGTTCACAATGACCTCAAAAGCGCCCATCGTCAAATAGAAAAGCCAACCAGAATAGACCCAGTGAGAACCCGAATCATGGATTCCGTTCATATGAGCAATCTGCAAAAATGTTGAAGCAGATCTAAAACAGGATACAACTGATAACAAAACTGAAGTGACTGCAATTAACACGACATTGGAAATCATTCTTGGGCCGTTTGTGTGGACACCACCATGGTGCACAGAATAGAACCCACCAGCAGGTTCATCGATAGAAGGAATTATTCGGACTGCCTTGCCTTCGGGCTGGGTATCCAGAAATTTCAATTGAGACCCTTTCTTTGGGAAATAAAAGATTCCAGTGTTTTCAATCCACGTCGCAGAAATTGTATACGGAAGCGTTTCTTTAGTGCCCTTTTTGTGAAATTTTCCAAACTGGTGGTCAAGAGTTCCAGGCGGGAATATGTACGCAAAGGCAATCAAGATCAGTCCAGCAAATGGAAAAAGCGAGTTAAGAACAGACATGGCTTGCATTAATCGAACACATTTGAGATTGGCTTCTTCTGACAGATAATGAACTGCAGGAACAGCTTGAGATACGATAGCAATGACAATAAACGGGACAACCATGCAATATGTTGTATTCATGAAAGTATTGAACCAAACAGCATTTCCCGTCTCTGGATGTCTCCAAGTAAAGATTCTGTGCCCAAACAACATATTTATGATGGAGATATAAAGTGCTGGGACAAATGAAAAGACTGATGAGGTAATGGCGACATCGATATCTGTAACGTTTTTAGCCCACTTGATTCTCAATCCAAACCCGATCACCCTGATAAGAGCATACACACCCAACCCAAAAGACGGCCAAAAGACCTGGCCGCGCCGATAGTTTTTAATAAAAATGTAAAAGTAGGCAACGGTAACCAATCCAAAGATGGCCACAAACAGTGCTGAAGGCGCCACATCTTTAGACGCTGAGGGATAGCCGCCAAATAGGTTGGGTATTTCGTCCTTGATTGTGTAAAAGATCTTGTTGAGGTTTCCTTTGGCACTTTGGCCGCCCAAAATCTTTGTCAGTTCTTTGAGACCCGTGCCAGGAACTTTACCGGAAGGTGTGACAAACGATAAGACGCCGCTACCTTTTCCGGAACCAAATAATTGGGACATGATGAGCTATACCTTCTAGTGATGAAAAAATGCAAAAAAAAAAAAGAAAAACGAGAAGTAACGAATGAATCAAAAATAGAAAAATAATAAAAATAATTCAAGGGAATGAAAAAAACAAATAAAACAAATGTAATAAAAAAACTCCACTTTTTGAAAATGTGTAATTTGGAAAATATTGACATTTATATTAAAAAAAATGGTTGTTCCATATTATTAGAGAATGATGTAGCTAGCAATAACAAATGCTTGTTTAATTTCAAGAGTTTACAAGTAAAATAAACAATGGTTTTAATGATACAGTTAATTATCCTGAGAACGTTTTGTGGGTATCAAATACACATATTAGTAGTTTTATGCCAATTAAAATGAAAAAAAGATATACGGAAACAAGATTCGGTCCCTGTATTTTTTGCAATTACGAAATTTTAGGGTTCAGTGTTGTAATAATTTAGTGCTAGTCTTGTCTAAACGAAAATATATTACTATTAGTTTCCGGCATGAACTGTTGAATGTATGTATTTAAAACTATACACGATGTCAATTATGCAAATGGATATATATATAATAATAAATGTTGAAAAGGTGAATATTATACTGTCCAAAAGAGTATTTATACAATATATAACAAAGCACTTGATTCACCACAAAATTCCAAGACTGTATGCTTCCAACACAATTCCATGATTTGTCAGTAGCTTTTAATATATACATGTCAGCAACCAGACAAAAAGTCCGAGGTTTCCATCGTCAACGGATATCTGCATCACAGTAATCTAAACTTTTGTTTTTAATCATTATATCCTGATAATCTGGCGTGTTTTCAAGCACAAGTCCGTTTTCGCTGGCAATAACCAATAGGGCAAGAAAACAGGTTGCTGTTGAGACATTCTGTACAGTATTTTTAAACGGTTTTCGATGTTGTTGCCTTTCTACAGACAGGCTTGCGTATGCCCAAATGGTGGCCTTTATCAGTGTTCCGAGGGTCGCGGCAGGCTTATGTGTCGAGAAAGAACTGTCGCTGTTTGGCGAAATACAATTGTCAAATACGGCAGAGTGAAAAGAGGTATTGTTATTACGAGGCAATATTGTCTCAAGTGCATGCTTGATTACTGTCTTGAGCTCCTTGAAATCAAGATTGGTAGGAGTTTCATAAAAAATTGGGTTTTCGAATACCGGTTCCAAACAAGATAACTGCGAGTATACATCGTTTTCAATAGTTGGTGATGTCTCTTCTGCTCCACTGTCTGCATAGTCATAGTTCCAAAAATCGGTATCACCGACATACTCAAAACTGCAATGTGCTTCATCAAAACAGTCGCTAGTATTCAAATCGGAAAGACTGTTTGCTGGTACGTCTTCAGGTCCATTTTTAAGCCACGATAAACAGTAATCGTAAGAGACTGTTGGTTTCATAAACACTTTGTCCAAAGCCTCGACAAATCCGTTCCAATCCAACAAGTTCTTGTCTCGAGGACGTAACCCCGATTTCGGCAACGTAAATACATTATCTTCATGACCTTCTATGAAAGCGGGATAATCCGCTATATCCACGTCGTCAAGGCAGTTTACAAAGTCAACTTCGCTGGTATTGTTTAAATACTTGTTCAGGTCTCTCATTTCTGCGGCATCTAAGCGTTTCTTTTTAGCAGACGTAGTACTCTTGCCTCGAGTTGCCAACTTGTTTTTGGTTTGCCGGATTCGCCAATGTTCTTGGACCTGGCTTTGTGGACTGTTGCTGTATATCCTGCACTGTGAAACAAGTGTGTTTGGTACAAGCGTGTGGTTAGATATATCTGATTGCATAGAAACATCAAAATCTAAATTGATATCTTGATTATAATTTTGAAAATATCCAGAATGGCTAGACTCAGTATCAGACAAACTTTGGAAATTTCGACCATACTCAAGAACTTCATAGTCTTGAGGTTCGTCATCAAACACCGTTACACTTTTAGGAGTGCTTTGTACAGATAAAACTGAGTCTGGATCACTAAAGTCTACTACCTTGTTTTCCCGGTCCCGGATGGTAGCTGATATCGTCAAAGTGTCAATAATGTCCTGGTTGTTTTCTAAAAAAAGATGTTTGTAAATACTCCTCAAACTCACTTGTCGCACGTTTTTTTCTGGTTGTTTTACAGTTTCAGATACAGCGCCTTCTTGCGAATTGTCACTGTTTATGAGGAGAGCGCTGCATTTGTCAAAAACTTTTAATCCACGTTCGTCTAGCGAAAGAGTGTTTAGAAACATACATCTAGAACTGCAATCGATAAATTCTGTGAGAGTATTAAGAAACAACGGGTCGCTGACCGATGATACATCTGGTTTTTTCAACTTGATCTTATCAAAGGATTGCACAACTGTAGCTGGCGCAGGAGCTCGTTGGCGAGCTCGCCTAGTTAAAGGCGACGCGACTTGAGGTGACCCAATTGCAACTGACTCCAACTCCACACGCTCGTTTTTTGTAGCATATCTTTTCTGTTTGGGAGCTGAACCGTACGAGGCATCCAAGCTGCTCAAAAAGGATCCAAAGTTTGTTACCAAAGACTTGACCCTGAGCGAGTAGAGCTTTGTGCACGACTCGAGGGCACACGCTGCTCGCCTGAAATCCACTCTTTTGTTCACGACGAGCGGTTGCAGCGAATAGAACCCGTCAATGATCCACAGCTTCCATGGGTCCGTTGAGTCTAGATCAAGCAGCGCGGCCTGCTGCAAAAACTTGGTCCAGCAGTCGTCGCAAGTTGGAAAGTAGCAACGGTTCCATGGCGATTCTGGGGAATATTGAAAACGGGATTGCCAAAAGGTTGACCTTCTTCGTCGGGGCGTGAAATAATTTAGAGGACTTGATTTGGAAAAATGCGGATTCGATCTTTTGATCATGGATCGGGCATGAGGATTTGACGTTGTAATCATGGATTGAGAATCAGCTTTTGATGAATCAAGAATCTGGCTTGAAAATTCAATACAATTCTACAACTTGTTTCAATTTACAAATGAATAATCTTTTTGTCACTATTTCTTATCCACAATTGCTATGTTGCCAAAACCAAATGCTCTAATCCAAAATATTTTCCACAAACGTAAATCAACATTCACATTCAACTATTTGTATTAAAATGCCATATTTAAAGATTAAACCCGATTTTACGTAAAAGAACAACGGGAAAACTAAGATTTTGTCTTTTTATTCTTATTTTTTTATATTTTAATTTTCATTTCCACAAACACACATACACATCATTTTTAGGCAGAGGCAGCGGCGGCAGCAGCCTTGAGAGAAGAAGCTCTTCTCTTCTTGGCCTCAGCAACCTCGGCATCGTGCTCAGAACGACGCTTAGCAACGAGCTTCTGGTATTCCTTGGCAGCTTCCTTGGAAGCAGCGCGGCGGGCGTGTTGCTTGTCGGCAATGCGCTTCTTGTGCATAAGGGTTCTGGGGGTGACAAGACGCTGGATCTTGGGAGCCTTGGTGTAGGTCTTGCCGTTCTTGACGATTTCACGACGAATGACGTACTTGCGGACATCGTCTTCGGGAGTAAGGTTGAAGAACTTTCTGATGTTGGAAGCACGCTTGGGACCGAGACGCTTGGGGGTCTGGGTGTCGGTGAGACCCTCAATCTCGGAGTCACCCTGCTTGACAACAACAAGGGAGATGACGGAGAGATCAGGACCAGCAATGCAACCGCGAACAGACTTGCGCTTGCGCTCACCGGTTCGGCGAGGACGGTAGCAAGAGTGGCCCTTAGAAAGAAGGAGACGGACACGGGTGGGGTGGAGAACACCCTGCTTCATGGGGAAACCCTGCTTGTCGTTACCGCCGGTAATCTTGAAAATGTAGCCCTTGAACTCATCACCAATGGAGTCACCTTCGACTTCCTGGCCCATGCGCTTCTCATAGAAGACACGAACACGGTGCTCGTCATCGATTTCGAAGAGCTTTTGAGTGCCGTTGGCAGGGAACGCAATGTTCAACTAAAGAAGGTAAGTTAGATTGATGAATGTATAAAACCAAGATGAATGTGATTAAGAATCGTAAATAAAGCCTTTCTCAGTTAAATATGGAATCAGTCTTGTGCATTTCCACAGCGTTTGTACAAGTATATCCTAAAACTGCCAAATGGGTATTTGCATAATAGGTATTTGCGAATCAATATAAACTAGATGATTCAAGATATTTCAATAACTGATTTTTGTTTTTTCTTCAATATTGAGATTGACGTTATGTAAAAGTACGTGTGCATGGATTTATGGTAATTTCAAACCAATAGTCGAAATATTACTGGTATTTTGCACTTTTTTCTGCGAGAATCAATCAATTACTATTTGATAAAACATTCATTTCTTCTTTCGAGTGTCAACAAATGGCATCAAATCGGGAAATCACTAAACTGTCCAACAACCTTGAAAGGCAAATATAAATCATTGATAATCACATTTCTCAAAACTCCACCACCAGTCTTTAATTATTTATCTTTTGTTCTAGTTTCCCTCATCCACAACAAAAAAATATATATATGTAAAAGACAACCACCAACTGGTATCAAGAATGTATAATGATATGAAATCGTACCTTCATTGTGTCAGTATTCTGTCCTGTGTGATGTGCTGATGCTGGTCGGCAGAGTGTAAGAAAAAAAAGTAAAAGAAGGAGTCTGACAAAAAGATTTTTTCCACATTGCGACAAAACAATGTGTGGTACTCAAACTTGCTTTATTAGGGCATATGTGCGGCTTAGTTGACCATAGTGTTCAAATAATGATTGGTAAGCAGACACTGAGCTATTCGTCATCTACAATTTGGTGTATCACGTGTACTTGAAGTGCCATTTTTGTGTTTTTTGTAAAAACAAAAATACAAAATAAACCCCTAACCAGTGATATCATGTGATCGCAATGTGATGGTTCATTATATTCGCAGAGTGTATATTTTATCACGATAGTTTTTAAAGACTGCTATACATCACATGATAAGCCCTAAGTTGATATTTACGTGAATGTAACTGAAGCCTGGTTTTGGGGCAAGTCTATTTGCTCCACCAATTCACGTAAGCTAGTTTGGAATCTGTCTCCAACTGGTCTAGCTGCCTGAATATATATAAACAATTTTTTTAAATCAAACTCAATTAAATAAAACGACATAAGCATGCAAATTATAAATAGAAAATATATGAAGGAGTGTGTATTAAAAATCATGTTTTAGGTCTCTTATGCGGCGATGATGTGCTATTTTCAGGGTTTTCCCGTTTTGTGCCGGTGTTGGCGGTACTAGACAGACCGTCGCTAGGCTCTGACGCGTTCAAGGTAGCGTTTTCGGCATCTTTGCCGCTGCTGGATCCAGAGCCGTCGTCATTAGGTTTTGTTGCGGTGGTGACGTTAGACGTAGCTGTCGTGGTGTTTGATGATGTAGCAGAAGATTCGGTTTTGGTGTCGGAAGATGATCCTGCTGAGCTGCCATTGACTAAGGAAGAGGAGGGAGCAGAGGTGGCTGGAGACCGGATATCTGATCTAGTGTCGCTCAGCGAGTGGACTGATGTGGTTATGACAGGGGTATTAAACTGGAGAGGTGAGGGAAGCATGTCGAGGTTCAAATGGTTACGTTGTGAGGAGTGCATACCGAATATTCCACCGGGCGTCGTGAATCCAGTTGCAGAAGGCAGGCCGCCAGCAATAGACGACGATGTGGTGTTGAGGGAAGGTATTGCGGAGCTTGCAGGGCCCATACCTGCACTAGTAGGGCCGTTGAACGACATGCCGAATCCCCAGTCGTTACTGTAAAAGTTTGACGGGGAAGGAAGCAAATCGTTTACTAGGCGACTGGGCAATGCAGCACTAAGAGGCGTCTGTTCGCCGTTAGAAACAAGCGGAAGCCGGTTTAGCGGGTTGCCTGGGCCTAGTGTTGAGCTAGGGTTAAGGACGCTTGACGGCGACGGTGGAGGCAAGTGGACGCCCCAAGAGCTAGTTCCCAGCCCAGTATTTGAATTGCTTGTTGTGTTGGAGGATGACCCACTATTAGAATTCGTTGCCGTTCCATTATTATTTAAAGGACCGTTTCCGGGTAATACAAAGACGCCTCCGTTATTTGAATTTGAGGAACCGTTAGAGCCGACAGCCACACCATTTTGGGAATTATTTTGGTTTGCTCCGGCGGAAGAGCCGTCGTTCAAATTTTGCAAGTTTGCTAAAGGGTCTGACGAGTTTGGACCAGAGGAGGCCGACCTTGCTTTATCCTGGAGGTCGTCAGTAAAGGACCTGTTTGAAGAAGATGTGATTTGGCCTTCCTGGTTTTGGCCCAAGGGAATCTGGACCTTGAGTTTGGGTCTCATGCTGGACAAGGGGGCCGAAGTTTTTCCATTGACGGGCGAGGGAGTTGAGGAGGCTTTGTTTGAGAAATATGGAGGGGGCCTATCGTTGTGAATTCCCATGATTGAAGGAGCGGCAAAGTTTGGTGGAGGCAGCTGGTTACCATTAATGGAGGCATTTGTGTCTGTGGTGGATGGGGTGGGTCCTGGGGTAGCATCATTTTGGGTGGTTGGAACGCTATTATTTCCAGAGGAGCTTCTGTCGGAAGCAGAAGGTTGATTTGTCAATTGGTCAACGGGGACGATAGGGTTTGGGTTATTATAGGGAGATTGTTGGATTTGAGAGGAAAGTAGGGGGCTTTGGTGAGTACCAGGTTGCTGAAGTTGTTGTTGTTGTTGTTGTTGCTGCTGCTGTTGTTGTAATTGTTGTCGTTGGTCCATTCCTCTTCCATACAAAGCAGCATTATTCATGGGTGGGTATGCGAATTGACGTTGAATATTTGCTTGTTGAGGATACATTGAAACATTGCCCAACTGAGCTTGCTGTGCGTAGTGGGACGAAGATGCTGAAGGCTGCATAGCGGTGGAGATGGGTCGAGCGGCATACGAAGTAGTCATGTTGCCAGCCAATTGTTGATGGGTGTACGGGGGGTACATTTGTCTAGAAGAATCATTCATGTCAGGGTGGGGATAAATGATTGTGGGTTGAAGAACGTGATGAGAAGGATGCATTTGAGATTGGGGGTAAGGTTGGGTCTGGTAGACTGGTTGTTGTTGTTGTTGTTGTAGAGAAGGTTGGGCGATGATTGTTTCATGAGGTAGTTGAGGGGTGTTTCCTGGTTCTTGTTTGATTGAGACCATAGATTGAGACAGGGATGAGTTATCAGGGACGCTAGAGATTGAACCCTTTTTTGAATGGGAGCGCTTGTGGATATTTGAAGAGAGTCTAGGAGATGAAGTTGAGGAGACTTGAGAGCCTGATCTTGAGTGGGATTTTAGTTTTTGTTTGGCTAAAGCAGGAGAGGGGGTTGCTTTGCCGCCGGTGCTGCTGAGATGGTCGTCGTCGTCGTCGTCGAGATCATCTTCGCCACCCTTAATAGAGTCGCCATGTTTGTCTAATGAAAAGTCTTTTAGGCGTTTGCTTTCGTATGGTTTGGCCTTTAATAAGTTAGCATGAAATGCGAGATTAAAAGTTTGAAGGAGATGATAGCAAAACAAATGGCAACAAGCAATATTAACGGGTCCAATTCTAGTTGACCAAGTCGTTCTATAACCTTGAAGGATCAATATTGAGATAGTTGGGGAAAACCAGGGATGCAAACGTTGCTAAAAATAGCGCCAACAGCCAATTCAATCCAAAAAAAAAAAAAAAAAATCAGCTGAATGACAATTTAATAACGGAATTAAACCCGTAAAAGTAAAACTGGATGAAAGGTATATTTTGTCTAGTATTTCACTGCTGAAGCCATATTGCTAATGTTTTTAAAGACTGACAATACTTACACCATTGCAACGGCCAACGATTTGACTGAGATCTCCAGAGGAAAATTCATAAAGACGATTGTTTGTTCCGAAAATAACGATGGCGATATCGACTTGACAGAGCACTGCGAGTTCATAAGCCTTTTTAAAAAGACCAGCTTTGCGTTTGAGAAAGGTTCTAGAAAGATGATGTTAATAATAGCTGCGAGGGGCGTTTTTCGTCTCATTTATTTAAGTTTAAAAGAAAAAAAAAACGGTACGTACACGGAACGATTGCGTTCGTTCTCTAAAGGCAAAATGTCGATTTTCCGTCTTCCCATGATTGATGAACGATCTAAATATAGTCGGAATGGTTGAAAAGTTGAGAGTTTAAAACGGGTAAAGAAGCGAATTTTGTGTGAAAAGAGAAAAGGCAGGAATATAAATACAAAAAAAAAAAAAAAAATTAGAAAATTAAAAAAAAAAAAAAACCGAGGCAAAAATGATGCTGTGACACACCGAGGAAAGCCATGACGACATATAATGTTACAGGGGGTGTAACAAAAATGCCTCACGACGGACTTTGGGATTCAATGCTGGCAGTAAGGTTCAAGGAAATGAAGGTATAAATGGATGAAATTTGGAGATTTGGATGAGACGAAACGTATTTCAATGGTTTTAACACAGAAACGTCGATCCGAGTCTGACAAAGACAGGAGTTTAGCCTACACAGTGACAAGCCACGGCATTTGGTCTTGAATATGGTTTGACTGGCCTTGAATCAGGGCAATCTACATTGTTAAATGAAACCAAGTCGGCTTGAAGCAGAATCAATGCAGAATGTCTTTGACGTTCTTGTGAAATCGATATGGAGGCAGTGGTCTCGTTGATGAAGTCGGCATTTCTACAGTCTGTTCTAAATATATCTCAAAAGCCGTTGGACTTGGACAGGAGCAGGTCAAATCAAAAGTAATAATAATAATGATGATATTATTATTACTATTATTATTACTATTACTATTATCAATATTAATATGAACCAATCAATCAACGACAGGTTTGTTTTTCATTAATAATTAATTACATTAATAAATATCAAATATCCCCTGGAATTCGTTTCAAATTCAAGATTCACGTGTATATCACGTGTGTTTACATTTTTCGGGTAAGCCATTATTAACAATGGCACAACAAGAAATTGGTTTATGTTGTTGAAATTCCAATTGATAACTGAAAAATTACAATAATTAAAATATTTAAACTATAAACAACTTAAAAAGCCTTGGCAACAGTCTCGTAGAAAGTCTGGCCTTGGGTATGGGCAATCTTCAATTCAAGAGCAGAAGGCTGTCTAGAACCGTCACCGCCTGCAAAAGTGCCGGAACCCCAAGGAGAACCACCGTGGACCTCTTCAAGGTTGGTGAGATCGGCAAAGGTGTGCTTGTAACCGAGAGGAACGTAGATAAGACCGTGGTGGGTCAATGTGGAAAGTGCATTGAGAGCAGTGACTTCCTGGCCACCACCGGGAGTACCGGTAGAAACAAAGAGACCGGCATACTTGCCGTGGAGAGCACCAGTAGCCCAGAGACCGCCGGTAGCGTCCCAGAAAGACTTCCATTGGGCAGGGAAGTTACCATATCTGGTTGGGATACCAAACAAAAAGGCGTCGTATTGGGTAAGAACGTCATTGGTAATAATGGGGTCGGCAGACTTGGGAGGAGCATGCATTTAAGTCAAGACCGACTCGGGAAGAGTCTCTGGGATTTGAAAGACGTCGGCAGTACCTCCAGCAGCCTCAATGCCCTTTTTGATTTCATAGGCAAGGACGCGAACGTGGTTGTAGAGAGAGTAGTAGACAATAGCGATCTTGGGAGCCATTTTGAAAGAGAATATATTGATGAGTAAAAGGGATTAAAGTGATTATGGAAGAAAAAAAAAAAAACAATAATAATTCGGATTTGTCGTCTTTTTATATTCAATTCGGAGGTTGGAATTTCTTTATTTTTTATTACGCAATTCCAGCATTGCCAGCCGCGCGCTCTACTAATGTCTTAGTAAAACGCTTTTAGTCAAACTTAATAATCCTCGTCAGCGCATTTCTAAGCCAGCATCGCATTTTGTTATTAAGATTAGCAAATATTACCAATCTGCTTTGTTCGGCGTCGCGGTCGCTTCTGTTATTTATACCGTATTTTCTCCCCCAATCAGCCCTCTTCTTTCTTTTCATCACATTTCTGCTGTTGCGGTTCCTAAAGCCAGTTTTCATTCGTCCTTTTTTTTTTTTGCTGCTGTAAATATGTCTAAAGTCGCAATCATTTATTACTCCACATATGGCCATACCTTGGAATTGGCCAAACAGGAGGCTGCCGGGCTTGAAGAGGCAGGCGTTCAGGTCGATATCTATCAAATCCCTGAAACCCTCTCACCTGAAGTCCTCCAGAAGATGGGTGCTCCTCCAAAACCCGTGGATATCCCTGTAGCAACCGTCGAGATTCTTTCTCAATATGACGGCTTTCTTTTCGGTCTTTCCACAAGATTTGGGTCCTACCCGGCTCAATTCAAGTCCTTCTGGGACGCGACCGGCGGCCTCTGGGCTCAAGGTACGCTCTATGGCAAATATGTCGGCCTATTCCTCACCACCGGTACGTTGGGCGGTGGCCAGGAAACTTTGGCTAGAAATACAATCTCCAATTTCGTCCACCACGGCCTTATTTACGTGCCATTGGGTTATAAAGAAGTCTTTGGTGACCTCACTAGCTTTGAAGAGGTCCACGGCGGCTCTCCTTGGGGTGCCGGTGCCTTGGCCGGCGCCGACGGCTCTAGATTACCTTCTGACCTCGAAAAGAAAATAGCCTTTACTCAAGGTAAATCCTTTGGTCTCGTTGTCAATCGTGCCGTCTCTGGTCCTTCAAAGACTTCTGCATCAACTTCCATCCCCAGCTCTACTACCAAGACCAATACCCCATCCAACACCGCAGAACCAAACTCTTCTAAACCTGTTGCTGATGCTACTGCTGCTACTACTACAGCTGCTCCTAATACTACCACTGCGGCTCCTACTAGTGCTCCTGCTCCCACGCAAAAGGCTGCTGCAAATACAACTCCTACAAGAGGTGGTGCCGAAAAACCTACTGAAAAGAAGGACAAAAAGTTTGGCTGTTGTCTCGTCATGTAAATACAACCTCTTTGTACCCATTTTCAATCCGGTTTCAAGCCTTAATTCTTTTTATGTAAATGCCTGTTTCTATGTCTTTGTTTTGTTTAATTCTTAATTTGCTACATTATTTTTTTCTTTAACCATCTTCAAGTGTACATTTAATTAATTATAATTTAGTAATTAGTTTAGTAACTAATCAAATAAAACCTTCAAATGTACATTTAACTAATTATAATTTAGTAATTGGTTTAGTAACTAATCAAATGAAACCATCCTCGTCAACCTTTCCACGTTTCACGGGACCTCCACATCCAAATCATCGTCTCCAATACTAAACCCAAACGAAAACTCGCCTTCATTCCGTTTACTTTCGTGGCCATTCATTCCTTTATCCTCGCCTCCCACCAAAGATGTCCACATCTTGGATACTTGCGGTCCATGTTCCTCCTCGCCTTCATTTCCCTCGCCCTGTAATCCCTGTTTTTCTTGTTCCTGTTGCTTAATGTGCATTTTTTCTCGGTAAAGCATGAGCAACGGCAGCCGCGCAAATGTTTCATGTAATGACGCAATAAATGAAGAATTACCAGATTGAAGGATTTTACTAATAAATAAGTAAAAAACATACCGCGAAATGTCTGCGGATTTACTGCTCGAGCTACAATCCTCGTCCTCCTCTTCTTCTTCTTCTCCTTTGACTTTTCCGCTGTCGCAAAGACCTTCTATTCCCACCTTGTCTGTCTTTTTGGCGTCTCCAGACTCTAATACGTAGTTTCGTACAAGCTCCTTCTCCACAGCTCTCCACTTGAACCCACTGATTTGGTCGTGTTTATTGTGTAAAAAGTCCATCACATCCGGGATCTTGCACACCGGTACAAAGTTGCCTGTGAGTGCCAGGCACTGGTCTAAATTCACCACCAAATGCCACCATCCCGAAGGCACGTGCATCATCTGGCCTGGTCCACAGATCCCGTGACAAAAGCCCGGAGTCTGTCGTGCCTGGTCGTAGTACCCACTAGCAAACCACTCTGCAATTGAAACAGGAGCAGTCACCTCGCTCTCCTGCTCGTCCGTAGCAATGCCCGGCGGCGTCGAAAATTGGCTGTTGCTTTTGCCGAGGCTCGATGAAGAGGGCGGAAACATGATCCAGTACTTGTGTCCCGAAAGCACAACGTTCCAAGCAGTTGTGGCGTTGGGGTCTTTATGGAACGAGGAACCGCTGCGTTCTGGACCAAGAATGAGCCACCGGTGGTCCGGTCTCACATTCCCAAGCACTGTAAAAACATCGTTTCCGTCACCAGTGAATGTAGCACCAGGAAGGCGGTACTCATTAGACAGCTCGCCGCCCCGTGCTTCTTCACCTCCGTCACTACGGTTCTCGTGCTTTGGCTTGCTCCTCATTGCTTCGCTTCTGCAGTCAAAGAGGTATAATGGCGATTCGTCATTGTTGTTGTTCATGTACTCGTAATACACCTTGAGTTTCCAGTCCATAAACTCTTGTCTAAACACTGTCTCGCCAAACCTCTCCACCAGCCCTTCAACAGTCCAAGTGGCGATGGGACTCTCCAGGTTTAACATAAACGGCTTGGAGTGCCACTTGGAATTGTAGTTGTCCAGCGTCATGTCCGCCTCGTTCATAATGGGTATCGTTTTGCTTTCCTTTTCTAATTGAGCTCGAGTCGCCGGGTGCTTGTGTTTGGCCGAAAGCTGCAACTCTTCTTCTTCCTCCATATCGTCTTGTAGTGCTCGCATCAGAATCCGTTTATAATCAATCTGACTGCATTGAAACGGCCGATACAACAGGTCCGAAAAAACTATGCCTTTACAGTCCACAACTGCCTCGTCGGAGGGTTTGGGCGTGCTCTCTTCTTCATCTTTTTTAACTCCCCCTTCCGTCATCTCCCAATACGTGCGGCGCCAGGTACCATACCATTTAGAAGGGTTCCGCTTGAACCGGTAAACTATATGCTTCCACAACTCGTCACTCCACGTATACGCAAACATGGCCTTGCAAGTATGTCCCAAATGCAACAGATCGTCTGGGCTCTCAATCTCTTGTAAAATGGTCATCAGCAGTGGTTCCGAAAGCTTTCCAAACAACGGGCCAAGCGTGTTGAGCGGATCGGCTTTGGCGCGGTCAGCGCACAGCAACGCGTTGCCGGACGGCCGCACGCCTAACGGATGCGGTTTGGTGAACGACGAAATGAACGCGGTCGGGCCATGGTGCTTGGCCTGTTTGGGTTGTTTAAAAGATGGGGAATCAGAATTGTCAATGACTGACGAATCGAAATGGACAGACCGCTTTTTCAAAGTGTTTTCAGCGTTGGCGGGCATGCTTTCAAAGTTTATAAAGATTGATAAGAATCAGATCGAAACCAAATAAACAAAATATACAATTGGGTTGATTTGTATTTAAGAATCAAAGAATCATAATTTGAAATGTTTTCTTTTTTTTCAAAAATTTGTCAAAAGTCAGGCAACTAGCTTATCTAATGATAAGTCAGACATTTTGTAATTCTTTTTAAATTGTTGTATTTTCAGTGTGTTGTAGAAATGATACAGTCTATTTACGATTGCACATCGACGGAACGATTAAACATTGAAAACCCAACATTGTCAATTTGGTTTGTTTTTCCTTGGGCAAGTCTTTTGCAATTCCTTTTGTTTGTCCCAGAACTATATTATTAAAATTTTCGAGTCAATATGGATTTCAGAAATTATAAATAAACAGGGTCACTGATGTACTCATTTATCGTAAAAATATCCACCAAATCATAAACACAAACATCAACGAAATTCCGGCAACAGGTGCGTATTGTCGGAGCATGGCCTCAAAGTTGATTCGCTTTGCATGATTCTTGTACTTTTTAGACTCGGCCCTGAGATTGGCAGACAAATCCTGCATCTTGTCTAAAGAGTCGCCACGGTACAGCAAGTCTTCGATATTCTTTTCCATAATGTTGGTAACGTCTTTGAGTTCGTTGTGTAGTCGCTGGAGATTATCGGACGATTTCGAGTCTGTGAGATAAACTTTCATAGTTTTTTGGATATAGTTGTCAAACCCGACATATGCATAGGGCTTATTTCCCCTTAGCGCCTCAGAACCATAGGATGTCCAAAACTCGCGTGCTAAGTCCTCCAAATACAAAAATACAACCTTTTCTGAAATGCCCAGGGAAATCAGCAATACATACACTATCCCGTTATCAATCAAATAGTGAATTGTGTATTTTCCAGACTTGATGGTGGCCTTGGGAGAACTGTTCTCATTGATGCGGCCTAAGAGCTGTTTGACTTTTCGCTTTTCTTCTTCCAACTCGCTGGTAGCATCTTCGTCGACAGAAGCTGCCAATGGAAGTCCTATTGTACAAAAAAAAAGTTAGAACTGATGCCTGTAAATCAAACAAAATCTCACCGCGTCCCGAACTTCATATTCTGCAAAACAAACACACTTACTGTCGCTGATTCGCACAATACTTGTCGATGTACTCATGGTTTCTGGAATTGACTGGTTTTGGGCGTGAAGACAAGGTGGCATCGCTGGCAAAAACAAAAATTCATACACTTATCAGAATCACGTGTTCCCATCTCCCCTATTTTTTTTTTTTTATTTTTTTTTTTGAAATGGATTGATCTAAAGCGAGTCTTGCCTCAGATTTTCATTTGCCTGTTTTTTTAATGGAAACCGTGACTAATACTAAAGAGACACGCAGCCGGATTTGTATAAATATACGATTGTCATGTTTGGATTGTTCAGTTTGTTACATGGAAGTTACAACACCTATCTTACAACAAAGTATTTAGCCACACAAAACGATGTAAAGTTGAGCTGGTTTTAAAAGAGTAGCGTCAAAGTCGAGGATTGAATTTCAAAGTCATTTTTTTTCTTGGACTTTATTCAAGATCCAGAAAACTGCAGTTTTCTTCAAAATACCAAAAATATAAATTTTTTTTTTTCGAAATTCAGAATTATAGCAGCAATTTAGAAGTTATAATATGACATGAAGATTTTCCACTTTGGAGATCAACCAGAAATCTGTGTTTGGGAATTTTCACTTTATTCAGGGCTGATACAAAAACAAAACTAGTTAAAGCCGCGCTTGGAAACTTCAGTACTGGTATTTATTGTAAATCAAGGCATTGTGTACCATCAATCTCATACATATTAAAGGTGAGGATTACTGTACTTCGATCTAATACCTGCTAAACTTATTCAAACATTATGCAGATGAAGAATAAATACAAATCTTTTTAATTCCCCATTTATTCTTGAATTTGGCTAATGGGAACCCATTCAATTTGTGACATTTGTCGTTCGTTTCTCGAAACTCTGTAAAAACAGTCTGTATAAGCAGACGCGTTCATGTGCGCCAAAAACTTTTCGTCGTGTGTAATTACAATAAGCTGGAAATTCTTTTGCTGCTGCCTTGTTGCAATGATTTGGTTCAGTGCTTTGGCCAGACTCTCAATGTTGTCCTCATCCAAATTGGTGGTCGGCTCGTCCAACGCAATGAGCCCACAGTTGACTCCAAAACATTCAGCCAACGCCAGCCGAATAATGATGCTGGCAAGCACTTTCTGGCCAGCGCTGCAGCGGCCTCTCATGTCGAGCTCAACGTCTTGTTTGACCATGCATACTCGGTAGTTGTAAGTTCGGCCGCCGCGCGACGTTTCGTTTTCAGATTTGATCAAAATTGTATCCACATCTGTTCCGGCATATGTCTTTTTCCACAAGTCGTCAACAATCCTATTGATCTCCTGCATCTTGAGTGAATGGTAAGACATGATTGCCGAGTCCAATGCCCTGGAATATTTGCCCAAGTCATCATTGGCAACAACCGTGGTTTGTAGTTTCAAAAGAGACTTTTTATAATCTTCGACTGTGGTTTTGTAGTCGCGGTTCAGTTGTGTCGTCACACTAGAAAGTTGATCGTCAAGCTGCCGGATTTCGCCATAAATTCCGGCTCGCTCAGACGAAATGTTTGCTTCCTCTTGCCGAAGAGATTGAGCCTGCTCTTCGAATTTGACCTTTTCCGCATCTGCGTTTTCCTTCTCTAGTTCTTCGATTCGTTCCCGTTTAACTTCTATATCCTTTTCCATTTCAAGAAGCTTCAGGTTATCTTTAAGAAGGCGTTCGTGTACATTCAGGCCGGATAACGACTTTTCAGCCTTTTTCAATTCGCCGTCGGACTGTTCTATCGCGTTCTCAATGCTCTTGATTTGCTCATCGAGCGTAGAAACCAAGTTTTGGCATTCCTCCAGTTTGTTTTTCCCTTGCTCTTGTTCATACTGTAAAATGGTTTTTGTCATTCGCTGTAACTCGTTTTCTGCATCGATAGCAGCTCCATACTTTCCGCTCATCTCGGCCTCTCGCTGTACAGCCTTGGACTTGATTTCGTTTCTTTCCTTTTCCAGCGCAGAAACCTTTGTACAAACATCCTCAAGCAGCTTCTTTTCCTGGGCAATAATCTTGTTTGTCGAATCCCGGTCTTTTTCAATCGCGCTAATTTCATCAGCAGAAATCGTCTTGACTTGTAGCTCTTTACAGAGTCGATCAATGCTTTGCGTTTTTTCTGACTTGGATACCTGTAAGTTGGAAATCTTGGCCCGCATTTGGTCTCGGGTTTCAATCAGCTTGTCAAGCTCTTTTCTAACGCCTTTAGACTCTTCGCCTTTGGCACTGAGCTTTTCCAAAATCTCGTTGCTGGATAATATTTCAGAATACTGGCTAGAGTTGCTTAGCTGCGCTTTGGTAGTCGAAATCTGGGCCTTGATGCTTGAAAGCTCATTGGTATTGCGAGTCAAATCAGTCGCAGGCCGTTGCAGCTGTTCCACAGTTTCCAGTTCTTCCTTGCGTTTCTGTAATGTTTCCTTTGACTTTGCGACAGCTTCGCTCTTTTCTTTGACCTCTGATTCCAATTCGGGCTTGCGGTTGGAGTCAAACGGAATCAGAGTTTTTTCAAGAGTTTCGAGACGCCCGATACTGGGCGCAATCGATCGCAAAACCTTGATCGCTTCAACCACTTGTGCATATGTCGTTTTCAGTTTATCGATATCATTGATACGTTCCTCCTTTTCGCTAATGATTCGCAAAAACCCGTCCTTTTCCTCTGAAACTGTAAATTCTCTAAAACACATGAGACACCTGTTGTGGGCCTCGGCATCTTGAATAGCTCGCTGATGCAAATTTTTGAAAAAGCCGGCCTGTCCAATTTCGGCACTCAAGTCGGCCTCTTGCGACTCCAAATCAGCGATCCGTGAAGCGTACTCATGGTGGTCGAAATCAATTTCTGAATAAATTTTATCAAGAACCTGCTTCTTTTCGGTTTCAAACGCTTCTAGTTTTTGGGTATTCATTGCCAACCGAGACTCGGCCAAGGCCAACTGTCGTTGACTTGAATCAAGGTCGTGAGTAGCTTGGTCATACGAATTTTGGTGGCTTTCGATGGTTTTGCGCAATTGTTGTTCAATGGTCTCTGTTTGCGATGAAGAACTTGCTTCGGCTCCAATGTCAATACCAAACTTTAAAAAGTCTTGTTTTTTGGCATCTAGTAAAGCATTGTGAGCATGCTCTCGCTTTTTCAAATCTTCGGATAGGACACTGAGTTTTGCGTGGGTTTCAGATTCATTGTTGACAATCTTTAATTCTTCGTTAAGCTTATCAATGTCTTGCGAAATTCGTTGAAGCTGCTGCTCTTTTTCTTCGATTTCGCCGCCGGTGGTAATTTTTTCGACAAGATCATTAGATTCCTTGATGGAATTTTCTATATCAGCAAGCTGCGACTCCTCGTACGCAAGATCAGACTCGTTGAAAGCGACGCCGGAAATTTTACGCTTCAAGGCAGCAATCTTTTCTGTAAATTGTCGGACGCTCCGTCCATGATTAAGAATTTCTTGTTCGTGCTGTAGCCTTTCTGTAGTAGCCTTTTGAACCTTTTGCTCGTGCTGGTTCTCAAGTAGCAAATTGCTATTGCGCTCAGCATCCATCTCATGTCGGTAGCTTGAACTCAAATGTTGGACGATTTGAAAAAACTCTTCGTAATCTACTGGATCCAGCTGAGAAACGCTGTCTTTTTTGGCAATGTCGAGCTTCTTTTGAATACGTTCCTTGGCAGCAGCCGGTATGTCCAGCTTCCCGCACATATTGGCAACAGCTTGAGATCGACTGGCTGCAACGCTGAGATAGGTTTCGTGAGCAGCTTGTAAAACACCCTGTTTTAAAATTTTTTCATTGTAGTGACGTCGTGATGCAGTGAGCTCTTCCTTTTTTTGTTGAATGTTTTGCTTGGCTTCGTTAACTGTCGTTTCATATTCCTGTGTTTTGGAACTGAAATTTCGGATTTCGTCATGTAACTGGGATTCGGCGAGTGGTAAAAGTTCAATGGATGATCTCAGTTCGGCTATATTTGACATATCCGTCTCAATGCTCTTTTTTAAATAATCAAGCTCATACAAGACATCCCGAAAGGTTTGTTTTGAAGTCATTAATTGTTCCAAATCTTTGACAATGGCCTCCAAATTAGTTGACAAACGATCGACGTTTTTTAAATTGCCTGCAATTTCGTTGGTAATTCGTTCAACATCAGCTTCTAACAAGATGGCTTTATCTCGGTCCGCCTTGAGATAGTCTGTGCGCTGCTGAAGTAGCTTGATATCGTTTGCATACTCTTTTCTCAAAACCTTGATATTATCCAGAGCTTTAGTAAACTTTTGGGCTTCAAAAATCTCGTCAAACTTCTTTTTGAGCGCCGAAGGCTCGCTTAGTGGCCACAAAGACTCTTCTTGATGGCAGAAAATGACGTTTTCAAAAATGGATTTGCTCGCACCCAAATAAATAGGCATGAGCGATTCGAGTTCGGCACATCGAGTGCTGACATTCTGGCGGGTTCCGTCTTTCATAACGACCAGATTTCCTTCCAGGGTTTTGAAAGTGGCCGTCGTTTTTTTCAAGGTCAATTGCATTGATCTCGTTGCAATCATCTTGGACTCGGTTGCGCTATGGAAAAAAAGCTTTACTTGGGCGTACACCTCGCGTTCTCCAGCAAGTTTTGGATCATGGATGAACGCACCGCCTTTACTATTTGGGGGCAAATCTCCAGTGGTGATGTATTTCAAGCATTCAATAATTGTCTATGTGGGTTTGAGTTAGATGAAAAATATGTGTAACTGAATATCAAAGTGAACAAACTTACAGTTTTTCCTGTTCCATTTTGGCCGACAATAAGGGTTAGCGGAGTTCCAAATTGGATCACTTCGCGCTGATTGCTGTCGAAAGATCTGACACCCTGAATAGATAGCTGTATGAAGATTTTTCTGTCAGTATTTGTTATTGCAAAAGTACATGTCGATAAATTAATCAGTTACCTTGTGGATGCTAGACCTATAAACAAACAAAAAGTTAGCTATACTAGCCAATTCTAACGGAAAGAAAAAAACAAGAAAAACCATACATATTGAGTAGTGTATGTTTTGAAAAAACCCAGCTCTTATATTCAAACTACTTGACAAACCGAGTCCTGTAGGTTTGATAAGTAAAAAGATCAAAAGGTCTTGATTTGGGTTGTTTACGAATCTGCCAAAATAACACATTAGATCATGTGAGCGACAGACATGTCACCAAGGATTTTACCAAACCACTGAAAATGCAACAGTAGGTTCACATGACAAAATCAAACAACATATTATTCCGGAACTCAACGGGATGAAGTGAAACTAAGGCCGTGAATGAAACGGGAAAAAGTTTGATTGAAGCTGTGACGATAAAAAAACTCAAGTGCTGAAACAAAATTATTTACAAATCAGCATATATATATATATATATATAAAACAAACAAAATCTAGAACCAAAGTAAAAACAATAAAAATACAGATATATCAAGGCATTTACTCGTTTAACACAAATTTGACAGGTGGAAGGTTTCGCATATCGGTAATGATTTTTGTTTCTTCTTCGAGTAATTCCTGTAACGTGCTTCCATCTCTCAAACTTGTCCAAACGCCGTTAACCAAATCAAAGCGTTTTGGTCCAGAAAGAGGACTTGACCACCAAATCTGTTTGTTTGGAGGCTGTTTGTTAATTACGTAGGACCCGTTTGGAGGAAGAGTCAGACTCAAAACACCCTGTGAAAGCTCGACATCCAAATCAGGAACAACCTCGCAAAGCTCCTCAAAGACCGTGAGCATTGAGTCCATAGTTTCGTCAGAGAATGTATGGTATTCATCGGAAGACAAATTGTCAACGTCTTTCTCGGTAGGAATTGGACTAACTGAGTAGTTACGGCATAATTGGACTGATGTGAGGCGAGAATTAAAAGCACTCTTTAAAAATGAAGACGAGTTTCGGGGCTGCAAGGTTCCCAATGGCATTGAACGAGCCAATGGAAGGGTAGAAAACAGAGCGCGTTTGGAGATTGGGCTCACAGCTATGCGAGAAGTTTGTTGTAAAAGGCGAGTAGAATAGCGCATTGTCGATGGAAATGGTTGATATTCAGGTATAAAATATTTGACAAATGGAATTAAAGATGATTCAAAAAGAAAGAAAGGAAAAAAAAAAAAAAAAAGGCAAGTCATGGTTACTATTACGTTTAGTCACGTGACCCATACTTGTTGTCTTTGAATCATAAACAGAGACGTTTAATCGAAACAATTGTAAACAAAATTAACAAAAGGAACCTCACTGTTATCCGATTCAGTCTGCTTTAGACAACGGTTTTAATATAGAAACGGACCTTTGAATAGCTGACTGAAGCAAATCATTGTCCTTGGTCCATACTGCTCCAAAACAAAGTCAATACCAGAAACTACCCTAGATGAAGACAGTAATGAATCTCAGGTCATATCCGACTGGTTTGAAAACCATGTGATTTTAGTGTTCTCAGACATTATTTGACCTTTTCTCAAGGAGGTACCGTACTTTTTGAAATTAGAAAAATTAACAAGTTATAATGTTTTCGACGACAAATGATTTAGAAAAAAAAGGAATTGATAAACAGCGAAATCGAGTGATCTCGGGTACCTATTGAGATCTGTAATATGGCTTTGATTGGAAATATGTACGTCTTTATCAAATTTATCATCGCACAAATATGACTAAACCGTCATTAGTCACTTGGACCTTTTTAGTCGTACATGGATAATACCTGATAAAAACCAGGAACATGTTCACCAAATTAGTAACGGCCGCGGAGTAAGTTGGTCAGCACAACATTCAGTAATATAATAGAAATCTCCGTCATTAGGATGTCCACTGACTAATACGGGTGGAGATATTTACACTAATTCCTTTTATGAAAATGACCTACCGGGTTGTCTACCCACGTAGTCACAAACCTTGATGGCTTTGAGAATTTTCCACCAAACCGATCCGTATAGTGATTGGTCATTTTGAGATTAAACTTATATTCATTTTCTATCGTTTCGAGAGCCCGATTTTAAGTTACAGAAATATTGAAAAGACCGTGTTCCTT
Organism: Magnusiomyces suaveolens; assembly: GCA_900642975.1. Taxonomy (NCBI): domain Eukaryota; kingdom Fungi; phylum Ascomycota; class Dipodascomycetes; order Dipodascales; family Dipodascaceae; genus Magnusiomyces; species Magnusiomyces suaveolens. The sequence goes on from CAAAMA010000004.1 coordinate 513,484, forward strand.
CAATATCAAGAGTGTTGTGTCCTGCGTGTATATAATTTTCGTGGCAGCCGTTTAGTATTACACAATACTAAAACTCATTTGAATTAAGAATCAAACCAATGTACCTCCAAAAAAAACGCACGGTAAGTTTATCGCGCAACTACCTTATATTCTTGCACCAATATTGGATTGGGTATATTCAATAATTGCTTGTTGATTGGTAATGGTTTTTTCTGAAACAATAAGACTAGAAAAAAAATTTACAAACTACTCAACGAGAGGCACAGAAACAATACACAGTATTACAGCTGTTTCCACTTTAACACACACAGATAATTATAAATATACAACACATAATACACGCTGTTTCCTTAAAAGATGGCTCATGACTGTTTTGGCCATGATTTGAACGTTTGTGACTGTGGAAATACAAGGTGCAAAAATTATAGTTAAACACATGGAGTGTTACAGTAAACTATTTTTCGAAATGAACAAATGATGGCTGGGTATTTGTAAGAAAAAGTTTGTTGAAAAAATACGTATTTATCAAAAGTACGAAAATGCAGTATTAAAAGTGCCGAGTACGGTTGTCTCTCGTTGCCAACAGAATTAGTAATAAGACAAAAAATCATGGGTAACAGGTACAGCAAAAGCTTCACTTGCGTCGCAATGAAAACAAATAAGAGTAAAACGTTTGGATACTTGATTACAAGTGAATTTATTAATCATATAGTGCTATAACATGTTTGGTTCATTCATTCTCGGCTGGATATTATTCATAAAACAAAAGTGGTAAATGTGAAAGGTATAAACGTGATTCAATAATCAACTAAACATGACTCGTTATAAACGATAAAGATAATGTTGAACTGATGTAAATTGTTCCTGAAACAATTATTTAGTTGTTTTTCCTTTTTAAATTCCAAACAAAACAATTGAAAAGTTGAGTAACTGGAATAAAAGTGAATCTTTTTGTTTGGTTTCAATGCATTCAACCACCTCGAAAAAAAAAAAAAAAAAAAAAAAAAAAAACTAAAGGGTAACATAGACTGGCCAATCAGCAACAAAAAGCCGAATTGCTGAATGATCGGTCAGACATAAACGATAAATAAATGGATGTACAAGATAGCCAAGGTTCATGTACAATTAAACCATGAAAGATTCACCACAACCACATTCACCTTTGACATTGGGATTGCGGAAGACAAAACGAGTAGAAAGCTTGTCATCAACCCAGTCCATCTCGGAACCAATAATTGAGAACAAAGCCTTGGAGTCAATAAGAACCTTGACTCCATCTTGAAGAATCTCTTCGTCAAACTGTTGCGGTTTGTCGACATATTCCAAATGATACGTCAGTCCAGAGCAGCCTCTGTTACGAACACCTATTCTAATCATTTGTGGATTGGGCTGGTCAAGCAGGTTTTGGAGGTGTTCAACGGCTGCAGGAGAAAGAGTGATGGCCGCTTTACGAGGCCGAAGCTTTCTACGGGGCTTCTTTACTGGAGCCTCAGCTTCCGCCTTGGGCGGCGTTGTCGAGGTAGATGTGATAGATGGACTTTTGGAAGGGATTGGTTGTGATGATGGCGTGGAAACGTCTTTGGTTTTGAATGGGCTAGGAGCGGGTGAGGGCTTGTTGAAAGAAAATGGTTTGGCTGGTTTGTTGAGCTTGAAGGGTATCGAAGCTGTCGTGTCTAATGTGGCGGTAGGATTCAACACAGGTGAGAATGACATTGGTTTGGCGGAGTGACGAGGCAACGCATAAGTAGCCCATTTCTTGGATTGATCGGTATTAGATGTGTTTTCAGATAAAATATTGATCCTTGAAGAAGCGATTTTGGGGGCTTCAGAATGTTTGAACGATGATGGAGGTAACGGAACGCTTGATTGCTTGGTCTGAACAGTTTGCATGAACCGCTTAGATGAACGAAGAATGTTATTAGAGATTTGGGACTGTTTCATTGCGATTCAATATTAATGGAAATTGATGGGGGAAAAATGGAAATAGAAATAAATAAATTAAGAATGATGATTTGGAAAATGGTATAATTGATGGGAAAAGAAACAGTTTAAAGAATCGCCGAGTTTGGATTTGGATGAGCAAATCACACATCCAAATAACTCGAGTCTCAATACAGACAAATCCGAGTCCGGACTTGCACAGATTACATGCTGACAAAAGCTCAAACATTCATTGGTTAGTTGAGATATAATATTCACGTGATTTGAATTATATATTACATACTTGGTAACATCTTTATGATGACGCAATGATTTGTCATGTCATTTTTATCGCGTCGTCAACGCGACTGTTACAATTATTGTCATGACGCGTTGGTAAAAAAAAAAAAGTAAAAAAAAAATACACCAAACCGATCTTTTCAAACCATCATCCACAATGCAAAGAAAACAATCGGCATTTAACAAACGCTCCGCAGGAAATACCAGAGAAAAAGCAACAGATTTGCCTCGTCGTGAGTTGGTTCCTCCTTCCACTCCTCAACCAAATAAGTTCCCTGATTTAGCTTCTTCGCCGTTAAACAGAAATGGTAATGGTACTCCGTTACTAGGTGGCCCTGTAACACTTCCAATTCAACTCACCTATACCCAACTACGGCCTATCGCGTATAGAATATTTTCTAAAAAGCATGGTCTTAATCTTAAAACTTCGGGTCTTGAGGCTTTAGCCGATTTTATTGGACGTAGGTTCGGTGTCGATTGGCGTGGTTCTGCCGCCCAAAAGTTTATGGATGATGTCGCAAAGCTATGGAAGCAAGAGGATCGAGGCCTTTTTATTGAACGCGAACAACTTCAAGAAATTATCAGAGAGGTTTTGGATTTGTCACAGTCCATAATATCGTCGCGAAACCAATCTATAGCTGAAGCTACCTCAGGTCTAAACAAACAGTCTACACTTCTTGACATGTTTAACAAAACCAACATTAGCAGCGAGGCAACTAGACATGATACTACCGAAGATATGGACTACGGAAACTTTGCGACTGCTACAGTGGAAACGTTAGACACAAACATTATTGCTGCAAAGCTCGCTTTGCAGACTGAAGTCAATTGGAAAGATTATTTTAAAGTGATTGGTGCATTTAGCCAACCGCCATATGAATATAATTCGAAACATAAACAATTTCAGCTCAAACGCCAATCACTCATGACACTGGGCCCGACTTCTTCTAGAGTATCATATTTTATTAGCAGACACCAATTTATCCTCGATTCATTAATTAGACAAGAAATATTTTCGCAGTCGACCACTAGAAGTTTTGCTCACTCTTTTAACGATGTCAGGATTCATACCCCCATCAGCAACCTAAAAGGCCGTGATAACCAACATTTTTACATCTTTGGAATGATTACTATTGGAATAAATGGTGAATTTTGGATCCAAGACCCGTCTGGCAAAGTCCAGATTGATTTTTCCGATACCAATCCTGATACTGGTGTTTACTATTTTCCAGGATCGTTTGTAATTGCCGAAGGTGTCGTCCAAAAGTCTTTATTTAGAGCTCTTGAGTTGATTTCGCCCAAATGCGAGCCTCGAACACTTGTACGCGAAGCTTTTGGATATGTCGACTTTTTGGGTGTTCATGCTCCACCATTGAAAAAGTCCGATGTTGCTGTGAAAGCTAACCGAGTTGATCGAAATTTAGAAAAAAAGCTTTCTATTAAAGAGTCTGAACTTCACAGTCATAGAATGTTTATTTTGGGCTGCAACATTTTTCTTGACCAGTTGAAAACCTTGGATTCGCTCAGAAAATTGTTTGCTAATCTCAAAGCCAAGATTGCTGTCGACTCACTGAATCCCGTGGCGTTTGTTTTATTCGGTCCGTTTCTGTCAAACCCTTTTCAACCAAACGGAAGCTCTTCTCCATACAAAGACGGAATGGACTCACTCGCTCAAATATTGAGCGAATACCCAGAGCTCTTCCAAAACGGTGCCACTTTGCTTTTGGTTCCTGGAGATGGCGATCCTTGGGAGTCTGTTTTTTCTGCCAATGCTCCAGCAACTTGGCCAATGAAGGGAATTCCTCAAACCTTTACCAATCGAGTTCAACGAGTAACTTCCAAAACCGAGTTGACTTCAAATCCCTGTCGCTTGGCATATCTTTCTCAAGAAATACAGTTTGTTCGAGATGATGTAGCTGAAAGAATTCGACGTAACCAAATATTTTTTCCTGCTCTCGATAAGATTTTGCATGGTGATTTTGATGTCGAAAACAATGATACCAATAAAGAGCATATACGAAAATCGTCACAAGATCCTTTACCATCAACACAGAATGATTTAGTTATTGATGAAGACGAAATCGGTAGAGAAAAGGATTTGATTTCCGAGCTCGAAAAGATAGTTATTGATACCGAAGTTGATAAAGATACCCTTCGTCTGCTCGAAAGAACACAGGCAGCTAAAAAGGCTGCAAATGGAAATTATTATGCAAGCGATATCCATATCGACCCAGAGGTTGCAGAGTCTAGAAGAATCATGAAGACGTTACTTGACCAAGCTACACTATCTCCATTTTTATTGAATGTCCGACCAGTGGCCTGGGATTACAAACATGCTCTTAGCTTAACACCCCTACCAACTATGGTATGTATTTATCACTATTTTTTCACTGCTCTTTCCATGTATACTAATACTCTTATAGCTTGTTCTTGCTGATCCAACATCTCCACGCTTCAACGAAACGTACAACGGTTGTCATGTCGTTAATCCTGGGCGATTTTTAGAAAATAACACCATTCACTTCATTGAATACGATATGTCCACTCGTACTGCTGAAGAATGCTATATTCGAGTTTAAACCCTTTTTCTTTTTTTCGTTTTTTTTTCTTTTCTTTTTTTTGGATAAATGTATTAGGTTCATACTGCCAATTATGTGGTCAATTCAATTAATTCTAAATTATCTAAATCTTGATCTATTTCAAGTTGTTTTTCTCATGACTTCAATGGTGGTAACTTTTTCAAGGTCTCCTTAGTCAAACAGTATATAGGATCAACTTCTTTGAGGTTTTCAAAACCCAATAAACTAAGTCCACAAATACCAAAGACCGTGTGGAAAACATCAACTTCGTCACCTTCCCGATCCGCAATTCCACCCTTTTCGGAATCTTGAGCAGATAGAATAAAGTGTCGCAATTTTTGAGCATCAATCCAATCTATCTTTTTCAAAATTGCAAGCGACGATAAAACCCACCAACTGTAACAAACATCAGGCAGTTTTTCTGGGCGACCGTTTAGTCCGCCATTTTCAACTTGGCGCTCAGCGAGCCACCAAGCAAGAGAGTCGGTATCGACAACATCAAGGCGATCTAAAATAGCTAAAGTTCCAATAGATGTCCATACTTTGATAGAGTTAGTAAATTTATAATAAAGCTGGTGGTCAGGAAGAAAATGTGATTGATAAAATGAAAACATTGAGGGTTTACTTACTCTGTGCAGCATGACTTTCAGCACCGGGTACCAACCCGTAACCGCCATCGAAATTGTGACACTTTTGAATCCACTCTATCGCCTTGTCGGTGTCGATTTTGTCGAGCTTTCCTAAAATACGTAGCGCCTGCACTGCTGTGTAGACGAAGCGTGTATCAACTTCGCCCCATTTATCGCCCTGAAACGAGCCATCTGGCAATTGCATTGATGCAATGTCTAAAACTGTAGTTAGCATTGTAATCAAAAATACGTTGGAAAGAATGGGTCATGGGTCATACAATCAGCTACTTTATCTTTGTCGATTTTGTCCAACGCATCTTCGATTAAAAGAATTTGTAGCGCGCTTAATGTATAATGAAGATGAGGATCGTATTGGACGTTAGCACCAAATCCTCCTGATGGGTGCTGACAAGATAGTACAAAATCAATTACTTCCTGTCGCGGCAACTTATCGGCTTCACCCATGATGTCGAGAGCATTAAGGCCCCAGTAAAGACCATCTATAATCGCAAGTCAGTATTGAATCAGAAATGTACAGTCAATAATTAACATCAGTGCATACTTAATCGAAGATGGCTACTGTACCAATACTCTATATCCTCCTTTTTATTGTCCAACGATTGAATATACTTGACATGCTTTTCGCGATGAAACTCAGTTGAAGACATGTTGATGATTTGGTGTTGTGTTGAATACGTTTGGTCTTGAAATTGAAATTATTTGTTACGCGAAAGACATATGTTACACTATTGGTAATAAATAATTATCACATGACTGTCAACAGCTAGTTTCATACACATAGTAACGTTTTTGTTTTGTTTTTTCTTTTGACCAAACCATTCTTCGCGACTTCTTTTTTTTTTTTTAGACACATTATTGTTTTGAAATTGTAAACCCTCGAGTTTTGTTTTTTTTGGATAAAAGGGATTTCTATTTCTATCATGGTTGATTATGATCGATATCGTTTTGATGATAATTTGGACTCGTTAGATTTTAATTCGAATAAAAATGCATCTCCAGTGAAAATGTTTAATCAATCAAACTACAGTTCTGCGAGCCCAAGCCGTATTGGGAAAACTAATAATACATATGGTTCATACTCTCCTCCAAATCGCAAGTCGTTTAATGACGACAACCGGTACAGTACAGGCGGCGAAACTGATACCAACAAAATGACTACCCCCAGCACGCGTCAGCCCAAAACCCCCAAACGAAATATCCGCATTGCTGAGCTCATGACCCCTGGCGTTTCTGAGAGCGAGGTTAATGACAACTTTCACGATTTTTCTACGGTTATGAAAAAGCCTCCACCTGTGGATTTTCGGACCGAATCCAATCTTGGTACTAGCAATCATGCAGACAGGGATTTGTCTGATACTCCGGAATCCATGACTTCACATAAAGCGATGGGAAATAATGTAAATCCCGTCCGCGCAGCTTCTCCTCTCCCAACTCGCGATAACTACAGATATGGAAACAATTACGAACGCAGTAGAACTGATGCGTATGGTCAGAAACAGTTCAAATCTGGACATCACACGTCATCAGGAAACGAAGACTTTAATAAAAGAGAAAATTTTAATAACGCGCCTTATGGAAATTTTAGAGCAAAGGATACGCTAAATCAACGATCTGAGTCCCCCTTCACATCCAGAAACTACACCGTTAACCTTCAATCTTCTCGTTTCCCCAACTCAAACCCTGATCCTGCATTCATTCCCGACATATCTGGCCTGAATTCGCTTTTGTCAGTTTCCGAAGATGATTTTTCAAGTGCAAAATCCAAAAAGGCTTTGGATGGCTATAAAAAGCTTGTCAACGTTCCAGCAGATCCAGATGGAGTTGCGATTGAAGCTGCAATGAAAAGTTTCCACCGTACACTTACTCAAACCCAAGAAGAAAACAACAGATATGCAAACAAAATCGAGGAACTTGAGAAAAAGAATTCTCGACTGAGTGCAAAATACGACGATCTCTACAAAAAGTATACCCAGCTGGAGACGGATCACAAAAACGACAAGTCCTCATCGTCGACTCAAGGTGATCGATTGAGCAAATACATGAACCAAGTTACGACTTTTAAAGATGAGATTCGCCAGCTTGAAGAAAAAATTGTCAAGAAAGACAAAGAACTGGAGGAAGCAAACCAAAGGCTGTTGGAACAGGACGAGATAATTCTTAGACAAGACAGCAACAAGGATCAGATTTCTCATGATTCTAAAGCTGAGATTGAAGCATTCAAAAAAGAGGCTGAAAAATACCGTAAAATGGCAAGTTCTATGGTTTCGCAACTGTATGAAGCAGAAGAGGAAATTAAACTGCTTAAACAGCAAACCGCTGACCCTCAGCCTCAATGGCAATCACATCCTTCCGTCCAAGCCCATTTCCAGCCTCAAGGCCAATCTCCATCGCAGTTTCAACAAGGCGCCAACCCTGATGCGAACAATGCCCAAACCCAACCCATTTCAGGAAATTCTGGTTACGGGCCATCTGAAGTTGACATTTTGAGAGAAAACCTTGAAGCTGTAAGGAAGGAATTGGCTGAACTTAAATCTGCCAGAAGAAGTGGTCCTACACAGGGCCAAGCTGATGGTACTTTTCAGGCTCCACATCCTTTTTCAGACTTTAATGTGAAACCGTCTCCAAGAACCCATACCAGTGTCCCGATCCCACAAGAACCGGCTCCACCAACGACACAAAAAGAGCCTGATCAATATGAATTAGAATTAAAAGATGTTGCTGCAAAGCTGGACGAAATTTTTAATTTGCTAAAGGGCGATAAGGCGTCGCCTTCCAGCTTGAATGGCCAAGATGTATCTGAAAATATGCCTGGTGTTGACCAAGAGTCGGATAATAGTATACATCCTGGCCAAGCCAAAGCAGTTCCTCTGAGACGAGACACGACAAGTTCGACAATGGAGGCAGAAAACAGCAACTCCCAGCTAAAGGAAATCTTATCGCAGTTGTCAGAATATGTCTGTCAGCATGGTCTCTACTCGGCTAACGATAATAGCAGCGATGCATCGACGATACTCGGTAGCTCACGGCAGCAAACCACGCAAAAAAGCAATATTCAAGCTAGCCAACCAGCGGCAAGAAGCAGGGCCACAACACTGGTGTCGCCGATCACTAATGATGCTGATACGCATACCACTCTTCGGAATCCCAGCAAGGAATATGTTTATGTTCCTCAGAATGGAGACGGTTCAGAAGAATATTTTGTGATTCCGGTTAAAAAGGTTGCTGTTTCGAAAACTGGCCAATCTTTTCCGGATGTCCAAGATGCGCAAACAAAGGACACTTTACAGACACCTTTTGCTCGGTCTTCTGCTCGATCCAACCAGCCAAACAAATCAATTTCACAAGCGCAGTCAGATCCGCAACTTTTTAGGCAATCATTGCCGACCGACAGCCAGAATGTTGATTCACAAGCTCGTACCCAATCCGGCACGAAAAGCAATACGAAACAGTGGGGTCGAGACGTGGACGAGCATCAGGGTCCCGGGGTTTACATGAAGTGCCATGCGTGCGAGACGCCTACAAAGCCAGCACACAATGACCGAAACGGCTCTACACAAGTTGATTTCCAGTTTTCGTCGCCTTTAGCCCACAATTTGGCGACTGAGGCCAATCTTGGCGCGTCAGCACATTCGCGTCTTTATACCCAACCACAAACCAGTGGTGGTCACATGCTACACTCTGATACTGATTTGCACAATATCCGCAAGACGAGGTACGATTGGGATGACGAGCCTACGCCCCGCCCATCGACCTCTGCACAAAAGGCCTTTGAGACGGTGTTATCCAAGATTGAATCTGACCGGAACAAGCTAGTGGACATGTACCGGGAGCTCAATAGCGCGTATGAGGAAACGGATCCGGCCTTTGGCAAACGAAAACGGCACGAGCTGGCTATCCAACTCCACAAGCTGATTGACGAGATTGAAGGGAGTTCCAACCAGATCTACGCGATGGCGGACATTGCGCACGCCAGCCCGGGCACGGAGTTTCCGTCGCTGTTTGCAAAGAAGAGCGGCGGTGCCGAGCATGAAGGGCATGTGGCCGACCGAGGGGCCATGAACGAGGCGAGCGCCAAACAGGGCCGGGGACGGCCGCAGCGGGCACGCGTTTTGGGCAACGCGGCAGGGTTTGCGCCGACGAGACAGTACCCGCAGCATCATTTTTCGAAAAGTGATGGAGACGATACGAGTTTTGAGAATGTGAGTGATGGGTATTTTGATTCAGAGTCTGACCAAACTGCGGATTACGCAGGCAAGTACCCGTGGCAGATGTGAATGTAGTTTATATAAATATTTAATGACAATTTTATTTTTTATTTTTTTTTTCAGTGAGATTATAATTCCGGTGATGGCATTTTTAGGCGGGAGAACAGCACGCGATAAAGATTGTAGAGACGGATAAAAGGGAGAGAATTACGATGGGAATAAAAATTAAGATATACTTTGATTGTATTTAAACGATTACTAAACTAGAGAGAAAACAAAAAAAAAACAAAAAGATTACTGCATTTCATAAACGATGCCGATTCTTGGGGCGTTGACAATGATGCCCATGAGGATGCCAGCAATGAGACCGGCACAAGGAACGGTGAGGAACCAGCCCATGTAGGACCAAGTGACCATTCGCCAGTTGACAGCCTTGACGTCACCGTTACAGAGACCGACCATGACGACGGCACCGATGATACATTGGGTAGTGGAGACGGGGAGGGAGAGACGGGTAGCAAAGACGACGGTGATGGCAGCGCCAAGTTCCATGGTGAAACCACGGGCAGGGGACTGGAGGGTGAGTCTGTTACCGAGATTGCGCATGAGATGGTATCCATAAGTCCAGAGACCGATGACGAGGGCGGCGGCGGTGTAACAGAGGACCCAGACGGGGACTTGGGACTTTGTGGAGGAGGAGTTTGTAGACCAGACCATGTAGATGGTAGCGAGAGGGCCGGCGGCGTTGGAGATATCGTTGGCACCGTGGGCAAAGGAGGCGGTACAGGCAGTGATACCCTGGAGAAGGGAGAACAAGTGTTCGGTCTTGTTGTCATACTTTTTAGCGCGGGCATGCATATCTTCAACGTTCTTTGCGAGGAAGGAGCTGTCGCCGGCCTGGTGGTTGATAACGTCTTGGGTGAGACCGTGGGTGACGGCGAGCTAGATGAGACGGTGCCAGTTCTTTGGTTTGAGGAGGAAGGGTAAAGTCTTTCTGTTGAGCTTGTCAAGCTTGACGGGTTCGTTGTTGGCGTTGTCGGTCTCGACTTGGGAAAGGGAATCAGATTTGCTGTTGACGCCGACGGCAGAGCTCATGGCGGCCATTTTTTCGATATCTTCGGGGTTGGCGTGGGAGTTGTCGACGTACTCGCCATTGACACCGGAGACACCAGTGTCGACGACGTTTTCGTACTCTTCACGGGTGCGGCGGCCAGCGTAGTAGTCGATAACGATTTGGTGGTTAGAACCTTCAGGAGCAGGAGGAACGGGTCCACGGCGGAAGAGAAGAGGTCCGTAGAGTATATCCCAAGGCTTGAGGGTCCAGTCTTCAAGAACGAGCTTTCTGTAGAGGAATGGGTACCAGAAGAAGCCGTAGAGGGCAGCAGCAACGCCGGCACCGCCAAAGATGGCACCAAGGACTTGGGCAGAGCTGAGGTTGTCGAGCTTAAGATTGGGGGCGCCCTTCCAGACGATGACCATGATCAAGACACCAGCAGTGAAGGCACAGTAGGCGGGGATGGTGAGCATAGCGATTCTGAGGGAGTTGCGGCGTTCAAGAATACCGTACTTTGTGATCAAAAAGACGCCAGCGGCGAAAGCACCGGCAATAGCAGGGGCGACGAACCAAGAGGCGACGATTTTAGCGAAACCGTTCCAACCCCAGTGGATTTTCTGAGCGCCATTAGCAGCGATACCAGCACCGATGATACCGCCGACGATGGAGTGGGTAGTAGAGACTGGGGCACCGAGACGAGTAGCGAAAGTGAGCCAGGTGGAAGATCCGACGAGGGCGCAAGCCATTGCAAGCATTAAACCAGCAGGAGCGTTTTCAAAGGCGGAGACGTCGATGATTTTGTTTCTGATAGTATCTGAGACTCTTGCGCCGGCGAGGACGGCACCTAAGAACTCACAAATGGCAGCCAGGAACATTGCTTGAGGATAAGTGAGTGCACGAGAGGAAATTGAGGTAGCGAAAGAGTTTGCGACATCGTTAGCGCCGATATTCCAGGCATCTAAGAAGGCAAACATCATTGAAATTGCAAAGATGTAATCGAATTGATGAAGAGCCATTTTTGAAGATTGTATTTATAAATCTGAAATGGATGATTTTCTTACAATGATACAAAAACGAACAAGTTTTGATGATGGAAAAAAAAAAAAAAAAAAACTGAATTTACAAAGAAAGAATTGAAATATTTATAAGATTTCATGATTTGAAAATGATTTACATGAAAAAAGACATTTGACTTGAAGAAACAAGACATTGACTGCTTCAAGATGAAAAAATGGTTTGATTCAAGCAAGACGCCAAAACTCATCACGTCCACGTTTCCAAGAAAAACGAAGCTGATTTGTTAGCAAAGCCAAAGAAAAGCATTTACAAGTAATTTTTGCAGCAGAGCAAGAAAGAAGAAAAAAAATTTAAAGTCCAAGACTTTTCAAGTCTGGGCAAAAAGCTAGGCACTCTACAAAAATAGGTTGAAGCAGGCCGTATGTGCCAAGGTTTGTGTCTGTAACGGAAGCAGCGTGCCAAGATGGGACCAAAGTTAAGAGAAAGAGGAAGCGGTGGAAGAAGAAAAGAAAGAAGAGTAGGTAGGAATGAGTTGAGAATGAAGAATCAAAGAATTGGAGTGAATTGAAGAAACAAATTGAAAAAAAATGTATACAATGTCAAATATTCGAGTGAAAAATTACTTGTAAACTATTTCCAAATCGGGAATAATATTGATGTACAGCCGTGTCAACATGTGCCTGAATCAACTGCGTTGACTGGTTGTTTTTAAAGACAAAAGGTTTCTTGGTTAACAAGCCAAGAAATGTGGGATGAAATATACAGTTTGGCGTAATTTTCAGGCTTTTCAATTGCCGGAACTTCAAGAGGTTGAAAGATTTTTGTAATCATTATTATGATTGTTGTTGATGTTGTTGTTGTTATTATCATTGTAATTTATTATCATCATCATTGTAATTTATTACCATCATCATTGTAATTTATTATCATCATCATTGTAACTTATCATCATCATTGTAATTTATTGCCATCATTGTAATTTATTAATCCATGTGCCTTCTTGACTGGATCCAACTTCAATCACTTTATTCCGTCTTGTCCTTGGCAAATCGTTTACATTTCATTGTTTTCATGATTAAATTACTAATAATTGATTCGTTAAAAATATTTGAATTACAAAAATCGGTTTAAGAAAGAAAAAATCATACTTGAGATCCTCCAACGCCGGCGGAAAACGCAAGATACCACGTCAAACTGGCTCCTCCATCTAAATAACCTGATTGGAACGAAGATGACGAAAAAAAGTTGTATGCAGTTTTCGGATCAAACAACGCCTGGTTGCTTCGTAGAATTCCAAGCCAGCCAGAATTTAAACTAGGAATAATGCCTGAAAGTACTTGGTTCCATTCCTCTTGAACAAATCCTTCACCACGGAAATATGATGAAATAGGCGTCACTGGAATCATATGAATACCTTGAATGTACTCCAAGTTGTCTCCAAAGTATGTACTATGATGCAACTTGTTTTCAAACGTAATACCTGGAATCTTGTTACCAATAAACTCTCCAGGTTGTACTTGATTGTTGTTGCTCATCAAAAAGTACTCACAAAGAGACCGCTTCATCACTGCCAACATCAAATCACCTCTAGATTCCATGGATCCATCTCCAATAACACGGCCCCACAATTTCATGCCATATGCAAAATTGTAATCTTCCGAGGTAGACTCCTCATCTTTGCCGTCGGCTGAAGCAAAAAGTCCCTTGGCCCACGAGTGGCCACTGTACCAATCAAAGTATCGCGAAACCGGAAAGTACCCATCTGACTTGGACGGGTTGGCCACGTCTCGAATCAACGAATTCACCCATCCGGCATTGTCTTTGGCCCAGGTACCTCCCAACGCTTCGTCAACATAACCAACTACAGCCGCAGCATGCACAAAGTACCCATAGTGGAAATGGTGGTCTGAATACGCTGGCGACCCAAAATCAGCCCCGTTATCCCCCGTTTTTAACGACGCTGATGAGGTGATTCCCTTGTACGTCGTATCATAAATCAATGGGTACATCTGCTCATTCTTTAAAAACTTGTCAAAGATTCCTTGCACCCGCCCAAGCACGTGGGCAGTCGCGTTTTGGTCTTGCAACACATCGTGCAAAACAAGCAATATGTATGCAAACTTGTCAAGTCCCTTGCCTGAAAAATACGTCGAGTCTGTCATGATTTGCGCCTCCATGTCTTGCTGGATCTCTGAGTTGGCACTCTCCGCAATCGCCTTTAACGCATCAACAGAATATGAAAGACCCTTGCCAAACGCCGACGCTGACGACCAAGGAAGAAACATAATCTCCCGCGGAAGCGTGTCTGAAAAGTCAAATGAACTAGTCAAGTATCCAGTCATCTCGCCCTTGGCAGTGGAGTCCAGCGTCAATCCAACCTTCTTGCTCGCCATCTCGTCAACAAATCCTAGCGCGTGGTGAGGCAAGGCAAAAATTAACGGACATCCAGACTGCGAAGATCCTTTAGTAGCATACTTGATTCCGTGGCTGGCTGTGTTGTCGCTAACAACCGAACCATAAAGACTGCCCGAAACCGCGTACATACCCGCAGCCTGGCGGTAAATGCTCGCGGCCTCAGAGTTGCCCGGAATATACGCAATTTGAATCACAACATTATCATTATTAGAACCAATAATCGAGTTGGTCGATCCATCAACACTAAAGTCAAATGAGCTCGATGACGAGGGCAGTGTCACGTAAATGCTCCAGCTAGCGTCGTTACCAAGAATAACAGTGTACTCGCGCACTGTATCGGAAATCTGGTTAGTAGCCTTGGACAAGGTCTTGATTCCAAGAGGACTGCGAATCACTGGAGTCATTCCACTGTACTCGGCTGTCACAAATCCCATGCCCTGCAGCATCGGAAAGTTGATTGATCCAGACCCTTCAACCACAGTGGCGTCCGCAGAAAATGTGTCCATGTTGGAAACCTTGAGACCCATTCCGCTGCTAGTGAGCTCCTGTGCACCAACAATAAACGAGTTCAATCCAACTGGACTGAGATAGTACTTGGCCGCGTTGGTGTTGGCTTCAATAGGACCAAAAACCCGCTGGCTGGCGTCTGTGTACGAAATGGCAATACCCTGGAAATCCGCATCGTTGGTGTACGCCAGTTTGTACGGAAGACAGTATACGGGCTGGCTCTGGTCGCCGATAATCATGTTGGAGAAAAACTTGTTGGTTTGAATCGTGCCAGAACCGTCAACGCCGCTGGGAAGGGGCACAGAGCTCAGGCCTTGGCTTGGGAAAACAGAGGGAGGGGCGTTGGTGTCGATGGGTTCGAAAATGTCTTGGTTGGGTGAGTATCCACCAGCAACAGCGCTGGAGATAGCGGCAGAGGTGCTAGTGGGAGTGTTTTCGGATGTGGAAGTGCTTTCGGAGGTGCTAGTGGGAGTGGTGGAAGTGATTTCGGGGGTAGAAGTACTTTCAAGAGTGGAAGTGCTTGCAAAAGTGCTTTCGGAAGTACTAGAAGTACTCTCCAAAGTGCTCTCCGAAGTAGATTCCTCTGAAGCACTAGTAATAGAAGATGGTTCACTGAAACCAGTAGAAGTCTCTGCAGTAGTGGCAGAAAACTGCAAACTGGTAGAACCAGGAACAGCAGAAGAAGTCTGCTGAGAAATAGTAGTTGCAACAGTAGAACTAGAAGTAGTAGTAGCGTCTACTGATGCCGATGACGAAGAGGGCTCAACAGGATATACAGCCTTGGGCGTCGAAAGACTGGACGTACCAATAGTGATTGGTGGATTAGTGCTGTCAGTCTTGATATTACCAGGCGAAACCTTTTCCGGCTCAACAGTACTGATACTAGTAATAACAGTAGTACGCTGAGACGTGACATTGACGGTTTTTGCTTGGTAGATGATTTGAGTATCCCAGACGTCTTCATTGACGGTCTGGACTACGGCCGAGGCTTCGACAGTCGCGTAAACGTCGACTGGAGCATCTGTTTCGGTTTGGATAACGGTGTTTTGGACATAGACCACAGCCGCGTTGGCTGTTTTGGTGAGTGCCAGGGCAAATGCAGTAATGGTAGCTAAACTGAATTTCATTGTTCAAAGTCTTTGAGTATTTTAAAACGAAAGTGATGAATCTAAAGAGCGGTAACTTTGAGTAATGAAGCTAGTGAGTGGTAACTTTGAATAATGAAGTTAAAGAGTGTTGAATAGTTTAGCAATAAATATAATGAATGGATTAGTGGCCAGCACTGTTGTCAATTAAAAGAATGAAACGGTTCACAGAACCAGAAAAGAGTGAATACTTTTGGATTTCGTCCAATATAGAAAAGAGTGATGGTTTCGAAAAAATTTCGAGAATCAAACCTGGTATTTATATTCAAAAAATATATATCTGATATTTACAAAAAAAAACAACCAACGTTTCACAGACAAGAGAATCAAGGAGCGACAAGTCTTGTTTCTGAATATATTGCTTTTTGTTTCTTTTTCAGTCAACAAGGAATTTCACAATTTTACCATCAATCTAACCCGTCCTTTATTGCGTTTCGTCTTCCCTCTAGAACGGGCTCGTGGAAACAGTATCAAAGAACTTGAATACCTTTGTCTGTTTCGGCTATGACAAAACGGCAATTAACCTTGCAGACGTCAAAACTAAACATGAATATCACGTCTCGACTATCGAAAAACAACATGAAAAAGAAATTAAAGTCGGTTTGGGATCACTTGGTCAACAATTGTTTGGAGTCGGGTCTTGTTTCCTACTGAAACAAGTGCAGCTAACCACCTTGAATAAAATAATAAAAGACTGCATACACATGTAGGTACCAAAAACAATATTTCCAAACCCAAAACTCTTTGTTCGTTACTATGATAAATGACAGATTCTCAACGTTTTAACCGTCGTACCGGTTTGTTGAAACTGGAAAATGTCGATCTGTCAAACTATTGCAACTGAAAATGAATGCGACTTTGTTGATCTATTGACGTTATTTACTCGACTGTCTTGGATAGACACGGCTGTGTCGCCGGTTTACATATTGTCACGAAATAGCTACCGTAACTATGCAAATTTAGACAAATCCATCAATTTTGCACGGCTGTACACATATTTGTGCAACAAAATAGTTTCTATTGGCCTTGTCCAATTTACAATTTGAAGCAAGACTTTACCTTTTGTACACACCCACAATTACATAAAAATACAATTTCTAATTATAAACTCTCTTCACGCCTAATTGCCTCTTCGACTTCTCGCATGGCTTTAGAGACCTCGCTTTCGGTATCCGGGTTTGCGCCTTCCTCTAGTCCTTTGACCGTTTTCACCAAATCCTCCAAAACATCCATACATATTTCGCCGTCTTCCTCGTCCTTGTCTCCAGAACCTTTGTTCGCCTCAGACAAGGCGGCGGCCTTGTCTGTCTTTTTTTCCTTGCCCTCGCTAGCAGACAATGCGCTCTTGGGTTTGGCTAAATGTGGAGAAGCAAACCCATTGTCTGTGTGTTGCGCTGGAAAGTGTTGACTAGATTCGTCATCCTGCATCTTTTCTTGGTCCATCAGGTTTTGTAACAGCTTTTCTGCTTCATTTCGGAAAACCGTCTCGTACTCAACGTCAATCTCCTCGTCGCCGTTTCTTGATGGCTCAGCCACTGGCTTGGGGTCTTGAGAAGACGGTTTTTTGTCGTTTGCAACTTGTTCTTTTTCCTGCGATACGTCATCCGACTTGAATCCGGTTTCTCTGGGTTTCTCTTCTCTAGCCTTTGGCTCTTGAAACGTAGACTCCTCTGATTCTTTTTCAGCCGCTTCTTGTAAATGTTTGTCATTTTGTTTACTTTCTGGTTTGTCGGCACTAGACGAACCAGCAGGTTTCAAGCTTTCTAAAGCACTCTCGCCCGTCTCCAGCCCTTTTTTGAAACCCGAGCCCGGCTTTGGACTGCTCGGCGATTCAGATGACTCTCTCTTTTCCTCGCTCGAAATGTAAGCCCCAACCTCTTCCATCAACGAGTCAATAGAAATGACTGCGTCCTCGGTTTCTGGACCTGCATTGTTGTTGACAGGTGTACCTGCACTAGAACCATTATATTCTGCTTTGGATTCAGTTTTGTCGGCCTGGGCCGTCTCCGTGCTTGGCTCAGACTTGGAAGAGCTTCCGACAGAATCTTTGGGCACTCCCTTGTCAAGCTGCTCTTTGGACGCAGACGGCTCGTCGCGCTGCAGAGCGTTTTCCGATTCAAAGCTTTGGCGACTCTTTTCTTCAGACAGAACAGAATCAACATCCTGCTCTTTGCTGGCGCCAGCAGTGCCAGGCAAAGACTTGTCGGGCGAGGCAGGAGGCAGTTCTTCCTGGGACTGTGATGCAGAATTGGAAGACGTGACTGGCTGTGCTGGTTGTGAAGGTGAGTTTGAAGACGTGCTGTTGCTCTTGGCTTTAGACGATTCCAACTGGTTAGAAGCCACGAAACTTAACGTACTGAGCGGAGAGTGTCGTTGTGGTTGATGCAGTCGTTGGGAAGAAGTGGCTTCTACAGAAAGCGCTTGGGTAGACGATGTTTGGGCAGGCGGCTGGGAAGACGCCGGAACCGAATGGGACTGGGACTGCGGGGCCGAATAGTTATAATCTTTCTGTACTGGTGCAGGTTGCTGGTTATTGTATAACGGTGATTGCTGGCTTGACGCGCCATTGTGTTGGCTTGCATTTGCAGACTGGGCCGAGTTTTGGGCCGCGGAGTTTGTCGGCACTGCCGCATTGACTTTTCTTGGAAAGGTGTTTACTGAGCGAGACCCGCCTCTTGAGCCACCTCGACCACGCTTTCCTCTCTTGGATCGGTCGCCACGGTTAGTGTGGCCTGTGACGTTTTGTAAAACCTCTGGCATGGGCATGTTTGCCTTGAGGTAGTACAGCTTTAAATTTCTTGCCTTGTCTTTCAATTGGACCTGGTTCCGGTCTTTCAACACTTCAGACACGGTTCCGCCCGGTCCGTACATGTCAAGGATCTTGCTCCAGTACGGACCGTTCACAATGTTTAGGCCCTCCAACAGCGCGGCTTCCTCTTCGGCAGTCCATGTTCGTCTTTGGAAAAAGCCAGTGCGAGGAGCCGTCGGTGCAGAATTAGACGCAGACACAATTGAAGAGGCGGGGACAGGGGTTTGAAGAACTGTGTCCGAAGAAACGATCCCGTTTCCAGAATATGAATCCCCATGTAAGCCTACGTTTGAAGTATTGGAGTTGGCATGGTCTTCGTCGGCATTGTGTGACGAAACATTTGCTGATTCATAATCTGTTTCGGAGGCCACATATTCTCCGTTTTCAGATTCGATCGCCAGTCCCAAGGATTTGTTCAAGATGCTGCTTTTATTCGAATCAAACACAGTGTGTGACGAAGAAGGCGATGTGTGATCGTCATAGTTTTTAGCAGATAAACTGTTTCTGTTCTTGCTGGGCGGTCTGCCGACTCCATTTTTGGTTCCGCTTAATGGCGTTTTTGCTTGGGCACGACCTGTAAGAATGACAGACAAGTTTTTGTTGACGTAGTCAGCAATATCTTTTAAAAAGGTCAGCCATTGGTATTTTTGTGAAAGGTCAGCGTCGGCCGGCAATGCAGCCAAATGCTCTTTCCGTCGCTTGACTCTTTGGACAAAGTCAGACTCGCTAGGAACAAGTACTTTAGTGTTTCTGCGAGCCAGCAGGACCTGCTCAATATTTTCGGGAAACGTGTTGTTCAGTACCATTTCTTTAGGATCATCGCGCTGCTGGACAGTCACAATATATGCTTGGGTTTTCAAGTCTAGGTATAACGCAGCTTGTAGCTTCAAAAGCCGGGAGCCCGGATGAACAAACACATCCAAAAAGTGGTAGTCCAGTAAATAAAAACTCATTGGATAGACGCCAAATAACGCCGCGACAAATGTAGCCAGGTTTGCTTTCTGGATGATTTGGCGACAGTAGTGGTCATTGTACAACCCGATTGCTTCGGCATTGATGAACTCCGAGTCAGAGTAAATGGTTTTGGTCTGCGTGAACAAGGAAGTCAATACCTGGAACGCTTGGCCTTCTGCAGTTTCGGGCGACGTCGCGATGCCCAAACTGTCTAGATGCCCAGGCTTTGTTAGCGTGTTGAGAATCTGGGTAGCCAAGTTGTCAAGGATTGGAATACTGCGCACACGCAAATTTGTAATGGGATCCCCCATAAAGGTATCAATATAGTTGATGTTTGGTTGCTGGGAACGGTGAGCTTGAGCGTCGTGATGGTTTTGGTTATTATCAGACGACCTGGACGGTTCTCCGTTATTGTAGACTGGACTGTGTTGTCTGCTCCGAGAGTACTCTGATTCTGACCCTTGCTTGTCAAAAACAGACGAATTTCCATGGACGCCAGAGTACGAAGAGTAGGAACTGCCTGACCCGGCGTTTGTTTGGGCAGGAGCATTGCTTTTTAGCTGCTGTTGACGGCTTTGAGATGCAGGTTGGGTTGTAGCTATCGAGGTAGCAGCAGATTTCAGTTGCTGAGCAAGAAATTCCAATTGTTCAGTATCATTGATTTCCATCAAAGCATCAGAAAATGAGTCTCCGTTGTTTTGGCCAGAACCAATGTTGGTGTCGGCAGTATGGGGTTCATGTGGTGATAACACTGGAGAATTGGAGTTTGAATGTTGAACCAGAGCATCAGGCTTTTCTGATTCCAGTGCCAATGCTTCATCATTTTTGTTCTCGTCATCCGAGTTTTGTTTACCGTTTCCAACGGCCTGTCTCTTGGGTTGAGAGTTTGTCGACGAGTCATAGTGTGACGACTCGGGTTGTCTTTTGGCATTAGATGACTCCAAGTCAAACGACTTTGAAGCGGAATCAATTTGGTCAGAAGCCGTTGCAGAACCTTTTTCGTCAGGTATCAAGTCTTGTTCATTGGTACTCAAGGCTTCGGACTCAGCCTGTTGGGCAAGCGCTGAGTTTATTTCCTTAAGCAGATACGTTTCTTCAAGGTCCTCTTCGTCGGCCAGGGAATTGGAAATGGCCTCATGCTGTTGGTATTGATGTTCCTCTTCTAAATTCTCAGCATGTGATTTGGAGTCTTGTTGGCTGTGATCTGCCATTGGAGAAGACTGGTTAAAAGATTGGCTTTCCATAAAGTAAAATAAACTACACACACACACACCTATGGAATGTTTGGCAAATCCAGGTAAATAAATATATAACCAGTATCGCGGTACTTTACAAAAACACGTAAATTAAAAATTAAAAAAACAACTTGTCAAATATATGAAACCAAAATGTTGGAGAATATCACAAAGATGTACGCGTTTGATAAAGATATTTGGAATTAGGGCTTTGTGTTAGGGTAGACTTAGGGTTGAATATTTTAAATGGTTGAAAAAAAAAAATAAACCCAAGTTAGGGCTTGTAAAATTTTTTCTCGTAGAGGAAGAAAAACAAAGCACATGATACTCACGTGTAAACTTCAAATCAAATCACATTTGAATCACATGATGTCGCCACGGTACAGGTTTGGTTTTACTTGCAATTGGTTTATCAAGAGACGTTTGTCAAAGGTTATCAGTGAGAAGCAATTGGTTTTTATTCACTTGCCAACAACACACGAACAACTTTTTTTTCAAAATAATTATTCTTTATAAACTTTACATTCATTTGATTGAAACGAGTTTGTTTTTTCGACCATAAAGATACCCATTTCTAGGTTTAATTGACGTATTTCTTACCAAGCGAAATACGGAATTTCAAAGTCTTGGAAACAGCCTAGTTAATCTTCAACATATCTCGTCTGTTTTAGTTTTTAGATAATACCCAAGCAAATAACCATGAATTACATCAAAAATGCCATTTATGGCCCCGATCCAGCCGAGCAAAAACGTAAATGTAAGGCGCTTCTTCGAAAAAACCAGCGCGAGCTTGACAAACAAATCGGCTCGCTAGGGACCAGTGAATCCAAGACCAAAACCATGATCAAGCAAGTTGCCAAGCGAAACGATACCAAGAGTGCGCGCATGCTAGCGATGGAATTGTACAAAGCCAAAAAGCAGAAACAGCGGCTGTACCAGTCCAAGGCCCAGCTCAATTCGGTGGGGCTGCAAATAGACGAGGCATTTGCTTTGAGGAAAATTGAAGGAACTATGAAATCCTCAACCGGAATCATGAAAGATATGAATACGCTCATTAAAATGCCAGAGCTGATGGGTACCATGAATGCATTAGGACAAGAGCTTGTAAAGGTAAGACGGGTTCCTTTGTCGATAGTTGCTTATGACTTTCTCAATGGATCTCTTTACTGACTGCGTTTTAATTGTTTAGGCTGGAATTATTGACGAAATGATTTCTGATACGTTGGATACATTAGACGAAAATGATATCATGGAAGACAGTGAGGTTGAAGACGAAGTTGACGCCATATTAACCGAAATCACAGGCATCAACAACAAGAAGGTCGATGTTGGCCATGTTCCTGAAGGATTTGCTGACAAGACAGCAGTGCCTGCTGCCAAAGCGGGTAAGGTTAATGCTGACGAAGAATCTGAGGACGAAGAGGAAGACGAAGAAATGCTCAACAAGATGCGTGAAAGATTAAAAGCGTTACAAAGCTGATTTATAACAAGATCAGAATACCAAGGATTCCATATAGCGCATAGCTGGGGATGTTTTTTGTTTTTATTTCTTGGTCTTTTTAAAAGATTAGTCTGTTTCGATTAAAGCATCAAAAGTATTTTAGAGCTGTTTTTATTGTTTTAAATCTCAGAACCTTTTTATTATTATTATTATTATTATTATTATTATATATACCAGGGCTCGTTTATATTGATTACCATGACGCTTTTTCCCTAATAAAACAGTCTACATCCATTGCCAAATGCAACATGAGCCATGATTGTTACCCTCAGTCTGTGGCTAAAAGTATTATTTAATGTTGACATACGGTATTGTCCCATACATAATTATTAGTTACTTTTTTCCGATCTTTTTATTTTCTATTATATGCTAGCAGTCTTTATAATGGGAAAAGATGGCGTAATCAAATGAATTGATGGACTAAAAGGGTTTAATCAGGATCGAAACCTAAAGACTCACGACGGAATAAACAAGACAGATTAATAAGAATTACAGTATTATCTGCATAACGTTCTTTTAATGCAAGTTCCTGATAATAAATAAAGAAATGAAGTTTGGTTAAGGTGTCGTTTCATAAAAATTGAGCTACACCAAGTACACAAAAAAAAGAGACAATGATACAACAATAATTAAAAGAAAAGCCGATGTAATTGATAAATAGTATAAAACATCTTAAACGCAGTAACCGCGAATCATCAAGTCTCTCTCTGAAGTGTAAATTCTTGACCCATCTTTGGTGATTTGTATACTGGTGATTTGGCCGCTGCTGCCATTGTTTTGGCCGTCATGGCTGTAATTAGATGAACATTGTAGAGGAAATGTGAATCCGGTCTTTGCGTTTTTGCCCTCTTTTGTCTTGATCTTTGGAAGATTTCCAAGGTATTTGCCCTTGAGAACGTCCCACGCGCCCCAGTTTCCGTCTTCGTATGCCGCAAACAAAAGGCGGCCACTAGGCGTGAACTTGATCTCGCAAACGCTGTGGTACTCTGATTGTCGTTGTAATTCATTGTGTTGAACCAGGGATGCAGACATGGACTCGATGGTTATATTATTCGAAAATGCTGGCGATAACGGGGTTTTTGGTGTCCGCGGGGTCATCGCAGCCATGCTCTGTCTGCCTGTGCTGGTACTATTGTATTTGTTGAATAGAGGAGCGTTTGGGTTTTCAAAACAAGCGACTTGGCAATCGCTTCTTAGATCAAAAAGACGACAATCGTCTGATCCAGTCATGACTGCATTTCCGTCTGGAAACATTTGGACTACATTGACATCGCCTGAATGGTCCGAAAAGCTTTGTAAACTGGTTTTGAGACGGACATCCCAAACTTTGACTGTTCGTAGAGAGGCAGAAACAAAAATGTTTGGGTTTGTAGGATGCAGGCACAACGAGCTTACGTCGCCAAGGTTTCTGTCAACATATTCCTTGATTTTGACGCCTTTTGTGAGGTCCCATAGAGAAACAGACATATCGCCAGAGCCACTAATGACTTTTTCTTCTGTCAAAAACTCGATACTGGATATATAGCCTTGGTGTCCTCGTAACGAGCAAACGGGTGCGTTTCCATTCATATTTGACATATGGTAACTTTCGGCAAACGAAGCGCTTGTAGGCGATATTTGGAACATGGACCCAATCTTTTTCTTTCCTCCCATGGCATTGAAGTCACCAAAAGAGTCGTTTCCAACGCTTGAGCTCAATAGTGGAGACTCGTGACTGTTGTCTTGAAAGGTGTTGAACGCTGAAAACATTTGGTCTTCAATGGTGTCGACTTTATAGATGGAAACGACGTTGTCG
The DNA here is from genome assembly GCA_900642975.1 of Magnusiomyces suaveolens. Classification (NCBI taxonomy): domain Eukaryota; kingdom Fungi; phylum Ascomycota; class Dipodascomycetes; order Dipodascales; family Dipodascaceae; genus Magnusiomyces; species Magnusiomyces suaveolens. Next base: position 537,570 of record CAAAMA010000004.1, read on the forward strand.
AGACCTCCGACAGCTATATGGCGGCCTGTTTTCCAGGCTGCTAGAGCGATTGGCCAGGTATTTGATAAGGGAATTGCGTGGGTTTTAAGGCCAGTAAATACGTCCCAAATCAGCATGACATCATCTTGGGCGGTTGAGACAATGGATTGGTCATTGTTGGTTAGTCTGATTTGTTGAATTTTTCCAGTATGACCTTTGAACGACTTGAAGTGAGTGAGTTTGACATCGTGAACAAGAGGAACGTTTCGTGCAGTTTGGAATACTAAAAATTGAAAGAGTTGCTGGTTAGCGATTCTGGATAGATATTTTGATTGGAGGGACAATAGAATGGAACAACAATAAAAATGCTTACAATCGGTGTCTCTGTAACTAGTTTTTAGTTTGGATATTTTATATTGAAGGTCTTGAGCTTCTTCTTTTGCGTTCTGAATGAGTTTCAGTTTTGTTTGCAATGGAAGTTGTGTAAGTTGTGATGGGGTTAAAACTGCTTGAGCCATTTTAAGTAAAACTGAGGAAACCAAAAGGATTTGAGTAATAATAATGATAGAAATAAAAAAACAATAGGAATTATAGAAAAGAAAAGAAAAAAACCAAGTCAAATGGTGTTGAGAAATATTGATTATCAGTTCTTGGTGGAGGTTTTGATGAATGATTACAATATGATACACTAGAATGTTTTGAAGAACAACCCACAACAAACCTAAGGACGAAGAAATTGAATGAATTATGGGAATATTCTTGAAAGATAATAACAAGATATTGAAATAGATGAAATAAATGATCGATGCACTTGTTTGAAACTTGAAAAACGAAGCTAAAGAGTGTGGAGTGCGTGAAAAAGTCAACTAAAAGGAAAAAAAGCCCAATAACTGATTCATTGATTCTAAACACAATTGCGACATTAGAATAAAAAGAAGAAAAAGAAAATAATAGACATTCACAATAAAAGATGCTTGTTTCTTTTAAAAAACGACTTTAGAGCTTTTTGAATGCATAAGTCCTTTTCATTCCTTAAACTCATAATACCACACGCATCATAATGACCAGGGTCCATGAAGCATGTCGTAAATCGCAGCTGTGAAACAATGACCATCATTCAACACGTCCAACAGGATTCGGGCTCGGTTAAGCTGCATCAGATGATTCCAAAAACAGCGAGACATGAAAGAAATCAACCAACAAGGAAGTGCTTCAAGTCGTAAATCGTCTCGTTGAACTAGAATTGTCTCGTAAAATCATGTTCAAGTCTCTGTAAACCTGTGCATTTTTTTTGAGTATCGTAATTGGCTAAGCATTCGTAACTAATTAGTTAGCAGCACCTGGTACTTTTGTTATGCATATCTGATTATTTCTCTCAAATAAATAAAATAAAATAAAAAAAAGAAACGTCCGAAACTGGCTTTGTATTTTTCTTCTTTCCTAAATTGATGCCTGAAATATTTTAGTCTCAACAAACCTTTTGGTGTCTATTCATAATCTTCGATTATTGCTTTCTAGTCTCCAATCTTATTTAAAAACATTTATATAATAAAAGAAATAATAATAAAATAATAATAATAATGATAAAATAAAAAAAAAGAAAACAATTCACTCATGGTATTTAAACAGCAACACGCTTCTTCACATATTCCCACAAACTCTTCAATAACGAGTCTGGAAGTGTAAACAGATCCATATGAAATTCCCCTTCTTTGACGTCGTTCTTAATATACATGTCTGGCGTCAAGTTATCCGTAACCATCTGTACAACATTGAATAAATCATCTTCTCCCAATTGCTTCAATCCTGCTGCTAGTCGCTCCAAATCCACTGATCCCTTTTCAATCTTTGGTTTCTTTTTAAACTTGGCTCCACCGTCTTCTGAACCTCCTGGTGTAATTCCTTCCTGCTTTCGTTTGGTGCTTGTTGCTGCTAGCTCGTCTATACTTCCAGTCGCCAATGCACTGCCTTTATTTGTCACAGTACTATTGCTAACCGGTCCTGCTGGTCCACTCTTTTTTTCAGGAACAGGCCCAGATTCTGCCAGTAAACGGAGAAGTCCTGGCTTATTGGACGGGAAATTCATTGTATGAAGAACTTCATACTTGGTTTCCCGGAAATTCAAATCGTGTGTGATTGTTTGTTCGCCTCCTCTTTCGGCAATGTGACACACAATGTAAACATCAAACTCACCCCAACCTTTTTCTTCAATTCGAAATGGCGGCGCTTTGAAAACTAATGCATGGCGTTAGTTTAAAGTCAACACACAACAAAAACAATACTGCAAATTTCAACAAGTCTTTTAAACAAAACAAAAAGAAAAAAAAACATACCTCTAGTAGGATTAGCAAATGTCGGATGTAATTTATAAGTCACTTTATCAAAAACATTGGCTGGCATATCTTTACCGTCTGGTCCAACCATACTAACTTGAATGCTCCATTTGCGCATTGGAAACTGTTGAACTTTGGGCTCATCAGTTAAAACATGCTGAGTCGTCGTGACTTTGATCGTACGTTGAATTGCCATTTTGTTTTATTGTTATTTGCGTATTGTTTGCTGGATTCTGTATTTATTTATTGTATTTTTTTCAACTGTCAAGAGTATTGCATTTATATTGATTGAAATAAAAATTAAAACAACCAAATTGATGACTTTAGACAAAAATATTCAAAAGGTCTCGTTAAATATTTTCGCAATATAATTGTCGATTGATTTCTTGAGTGTTGTTTTAAATGTCGAATAAAAATTTCAATATATGTCAATCGTTTCAATCTGAAATTTTCCAAAAGTCTAAACAAAAAGTTAAATCAGCCTTGAAGTTTCTTTTTCTTTTTCCTTTTCTTTTTCTTTTCCAATTTAATGTTTTCAGATTATTGAATTAATTCTACTGTTTCTAGCTTAGTTTAACTGAAAATGCCGAAAAACAAGCCTTTTTTGTATCGATAATAGCGTTTTGTATATTTTCCAGTCGTGTTTCGCGTCGATGGAAAAAAAGAAAGTTGACGTGTTTCAATCAGCAAATGTTCATAAACACCTTTAAAAAAACACCCGTTGGTTATTGCTCGATATCAAGGAAATAAATGTTTGGTTTATTGTTGAATAATCTGATGGTTTGTTTGTTTTTTTTAAAAAAAGTGTAAACTAAAACAAAGAAAGCGAATCTTTTGATTATAAAAAACAGAAATTGAAACTATTTTGTGGTGGTTTTGCTCACTCTGACACTCTTGTCACCCTAACCCTGGGACATATCCGTGAGTTTTGACTCAACCAAATTGTTTTTGGTCTGTAGAAACTAGGCACATGCTTCAGCTGTAAATTATAATTAATGAAGCAAATAAATTCAAAAAGGATTGAATCTGAGAATGAAAAACTTCTTCATTTATACTTGTAATCATTATAAAAGGCTTTCGTTTGAATTTAGTAGTCAAATTGGTACTAGTACATGGTAATTGTAAACGCCATGAAATTACAACTCAATCCCATTTCAAATGTAAAAAAATTCATATACACTGTACGACATTCTCATTAATCTTTTGAATTCGAAGCCTCTCAGCTACAAAAATATATAGACTGTTTTCTCTTTGGCAGTCTTTGTTGATCGTATCTAGCAATTGTAAATGCACCTCTCCATCCAACCAAGGCAATTCTGACTTATTACAGCAACATCAAAGAAAATGCAAACGCAATTGCAAAACTCAACATGGCATCAGACGATGGGCGAATAGCAGTGCCCGTGGCGTCAGATCTAGAGGTTGACTCCATTTCCTCTACATTTGAATTATCGACTGGCTCGCCGTTGGCTATACTCGTGGTGTTTTTCATTAAAGAATCATTCATGGCACGTTGAACACAACGTTGCAAATGTGCAGTTTCTTCTTCACTAAGAACTCGTTTTCGATGAGAATCCATCGCATCTATTGCCAAAAAGTCCACAAGGTACTCATCACGATCATCATATCCAAACTCATATTCATCCTCCTCAAGTTCATCATTATAAAATTCACTCCTAATACTATCAATACTTGTACCAATACTTTCCTCATTACCCAACGATCGCTTAGTTTTGGCAAATGGTAATGAGATGATTTCCCTTTTAAAAATCTTCAACATATGACTAAATGCTTCATTATTACCAGCAAACCTTTCGTCCGGGTCTTCAATCACATAATTATTGTCTTTATATCCACCAGACCCATCTTCATTTTGATCGCTATTTCCAGTCAAACCCATACCATAATCCTTCTCCCGTTTTAAATTACCAAGTTCCAGCATATTAGAGCCATTATTCTCCGTCAAATATTTAAATTTTTTAACCCCTTTTGAATCTGGAGAATTAGAAAAAACAAAACCTGGCTGGTGCATGGATGAATGAAACTTCAAATTGTTGTACAACTTTTGCCATTGTGATGCATATTGTTCAAGAGATGTTGGTATTAAAAATTCTTCGGGTCCCTTATTATCAAGTGGATGGGAAGAGGCTGCGTTTAAATGAGAATTTACCAAGGTTTCAGACATAGATTCCTTCTCTTCATCCAACTTGTAATGGTCATCATGCAAACCGAGATATCTATGAGGTATCAGTGAGCCGTGGACTGCCAAACCACATAAAACGCCCAAGCCTAATATATATTTGTTGTTAACCATAGCAAAATAAAATAACCGATGATGATCTATCTGTACCCAGATATTGATCCTGTAGCTATATAAAATATTTTCGAAACCTCTCTGGAAATGTTAAAAAAAAGAATCAAGAATCAAGTCTGGAAAAAAGAGCCAATTCATATACATGGGTTAGGGTACTGCCAAAATATTCACAAAGCTTTCGACGCGTTTTTTATTTATAATTTTTAATTCTCTTCTCACCCAATTTAATTGTAAATATTTACCTGAGTCGTTGATAATTGCCAATTCTGCTAGACTATCACCAGCTTTGTATCAATGTTTTCCAATACTCCAATTAGTAAAAGACATGCTCGAAATCAGGTCAACATACATGCAGTCCCAAGTGATCAACCTTCACATCCGATCCGCCGACTTAACTTTGATCAGGACCCAAACTCTGTAGAGTTTTCAGAAACTACTGGCCAGCCCTCTCAAAAAGTTTTAGATAATATGTTTGCCTATGATCAAATGCGAAGGTCTCAATCTCACGACTCAACAAACACAGAAATGCATAATGAAGAAAAACGTACTAATGTCTCACCAAGTAAGAAAGATAGATTCATAAACACCAACAACAAACTCCGTATTGGTTCTGAGCCTGTATTGCATTCTACGGTGCGTACTGGTGACAATGGCGGAAGCGAATCCACGCTTGGTGTCGACGATGAAAATGGTGGTGGCGAGAAACATTTAGACACACTTCCTGTTTCGGATTTTAATACTCCAAACAAGTCGACTGTAACAACTTTTTTAGACGACACAGAATTGAACCCACCTGGAACTATACTTACACCTCGTCGATTACGCTTTTTTTCAGGAAACCTCGGAGAACCTCGAAGAACACCAAGACCACAAGGTATGCTTATTGGTATTTATTGCTTTGATCTTGTCGAAAATGTAAAATGCACTTGTCTATTTTTGTTTAAAGTTGTTAACTTTTTGTTTTTGTTTAGACACTGCCAGCCCTTCAGCCTTTAGATTTGTAAACAAAGAAACAACAACAATGGTTCCGTTAAAAAAAGGTACCCCCTCTGACGACGAAGAGAGTTACTATTTTGAAGATCAGTATGAACTAGGCAGCTACGAAGACTTTCAAGACTATGAAAATGGAGAACCTGATTACGAAAACTACAACCCAGGCCTGAAAAATTTTTCGTCTCCACAACCTAAAAACACTCAATCAAACAATAATATATTATTTTCACGACAACAAGATTTTTCTCCATCTAAACCATCTAATAAATACCATGACAACTCAGCTTCAAAAAAGATGCGTGCCTTGAGTAATACAAAACAATCATCAATATCGTCGGCTGATGATATTGACGATGATTACCTTGAAGACAAATTTTTAAAAATTGACAAAACCCAAGATGCCAGTCAAGAAGTGGAATTGGATAAAGATGACAATTCACTCGAATTATATGAATTGTCCGACTCTGATATACCAGTAAAGGAAACCGAATTTACGAATCGTTATCAACCTACGGCGTCTAATCACTACAATTCGGCCGAAGATCATTATAATTACATGGATAATAAAGTTGTCGAAACTGCAACTGGTCCAAGAAACCATCGGACTTCCACTGAATCTGTAAAGAAAACCAGCAATGCTAAGGAAATCACATCCAACACAGGATTACACACTAACAACAATTCAACTCGTCAAGACTCAAATACCTCGTCAATATCACTGCAAAATGCTGGAGACGATAGCGAAAGTGACGACGATAGCTTTCGTAATAGACACAACACGTCCATTAACACGAGCTACTACGGCTCTAGGGCTGCCAATAGTCGTGGAGTCGATAGATTGGAAAACCAACCAGTGGATGAAGAACATACCTTGGGTATTATTGAAAGTGCATTTTCTTGGATCCGCAAATTTTTTACAGCAGCCACTGTATTTATACAAAATTTTTATGCATCCGTTTCGGATTTCGTTTCCAGTCTTTCAACAAAAACTCTGGTTACTGTATCTGTCGTTGTCATCTCGATCCTTTCAATGCTCTTGATTAATAATTATACTTTATGGATACCTTCCGAACCCTGGTTTACTCAACCAAACAAATCACCAGCCGATATCAGAGAGCTAGCAAGTCGTTTAATGACTGTTGAGAGCGAGGTTTCTAAACTATCCCGCCAAACATTTGATTTGGAAAATAATAAAGATGCAGTTCAACTACAGCTAACTTTATTGCAAGACCAATTGACTGATATTTCAAGAGGAATGATGCTTTTTGATAAGAAAATTGATACCATGGACAAAATTGGTCTACAAAATGACAGAAAACTTAGTGATGTCGAACTCACCATTAAAGAAATCGAAAAGAAACTTTTTAATAATCACGAATTTATGCTAGAAGAGCGACGACTAGGAAAAGCTCGCAACCAGGAAATAAGTCAGAATCAAAACGGTATCTCTAATCTTGCTCTAGCAGTCGATAATATTAATAGCAAAATCGAATCAATCAAAACTCGCGTCAAATATCTTGAAGATGCCGAAAAAGTTGAAGATATTGTTGTTAGAACAATCGACAAGGTTTTGCCTCCAAAGCTTGTTGTTTCTGTCAACAGTACCACTGGTGATATCCAGCCCACGCCAGAGTTTTGGCGGTTTTTGGAAGCTACTTTTGATTCGACGCTTGAAAAGTCGTTGCGTCTCGAAGGAAGAATTAAAAAAATTGTTGGCGATCATCCCGAGTTGTTGCCATTGCGTACTTCAAACGAAATCTCGGCCGAAGAATACCATGAGTATACACAAAAGGCAATCAAGAATTACCTTGAGGATTTTGTTAAAAAGAGCAAGCACGGACAGCTGTTTGACAACTCTGCGATTGTCACCCGAGATGTGTTTACCCAAATGCTTCGAAAGGAAATTGAAAGCATGAGAGATTTCACTATTGACTCTTTGGCTTCCCTTGAAAAATCAATAAAGAAAGACTTTGGAAATGTCAAGGAAGAAGTTGCTGGCGCCTTGAATGATTACCAAAAGGCTGTTGATTCTAAGATTGGATTGGACAGCGAGAAAAATACGGAACGCTCAAAGCGGATGGAATCTCAACTGGACAGATACGAAGATGACTTTGCAAGCCAAAAGGCACGTAATACCAAACATGCATCATTCTCTGGTGAAGAGTCAAAGAGGTCAATTCTTTTGAACGGTACCACTCTTGCGTTGGACAATTTGATTAAAAAGTCTATTGAAAAGTACATTCTGCACACAATATCCAAACCAGATTTTGCTGACCCTGCAACTGGAGCGCGGGTCAACTCTCATCTTACTTCTCCCTCTTATAACCGAAACCGTCGACTTCCATTTTTGCAACGTCAATTGAAAAACTCATTAAGTATGGTGGGATTCGGCCGGATGAAAATCAATCCTCCCAGTACTGCCTTCAATAATGACATTAATCTTGGGTCGTGCTGGCCGTTCAATGGGCCTTCTGGACATGTCGCGTTGACACTTGGGTCTGTAATGAGCCCTACCGACTTGGGTCTTATTCATGTTGGCGCTGACCACAGTTCTAATCCTACATCTGCACCTCGTCGAGTATCTTTGTGGGTTGAAGTAGCCGATCCAGAACTGCGGAAACGTGTTTCGTTACTTGTTGACCAGTCTTTAGGAGAAAACGAAGTCGTTAATAATCACGAGCTCCATGGGTTACTTGGAATTGTATCGCAGCCGTTTAGAATGCCTCCGACATATGTCAAAATTGTTACTGTGGAGTATGATTTGCTAAATAACGATGAGTTTCAAGTGTTTCCCATTCCAATGGCTGTCCAACGACTAGGAATCAAAACTCGAAACGTTTTGTTTAGTATTGAGAGTAATTGGGGACATTCTGAGTTTACGTGTGTTTACCGACTGCGCCTTTTTGGCCATGAGGTTTCCAAAAAAAGGTCAGGTCGTATAGTTGAAGGTCAAGTAACTACTATTACAAATCAGCAATATGATGATATTGCCAGCACTGGTTTTACTAATGCTTGGTATCCGCAAACAGAAGCTAGTCACGACGATGGCTTTGAAGACAATGACTATGTTGTTGGCGGTGAGGTAGTAGAAGATGATGATTTTTTCATTCGTTCTGAAGACGATACACCAGCTTTTGGGTCTGGATTTAAGTTAGCCCAAGCTGATGAAGATGCCGAAGCGAGAGATTTTGGGGACTCGATTTTTAGTAAAAATCGCGAAAAGGGAAAAGTTGTTTTAAAGAGATCGCTGGAACGCCAATACTTGGATTCTGATGAAACTTTTTGAATTTTATTTATATATTTGGGAATATTTATAAAAGACAGTTTTTGTGTACCTTGTATTTTGTTTAGGAAAAACAATAATAAATGGATTAACTATTTTTCAAGTCGTTTCACTTGTAATTGGAATGTGATTTATTACACTATTTTCAAATAAGCCAAGAAGGGAAAGAAAAAAAAAAAAAAATAGTACACTTTTACATCTGATTATAGATTTAATTTTTAACCAACAAAACCATCTACTCGTTTCGGCTGAGGTCTACATAAATCTCCATTTCGCACCCTGGACTATTTTCCAGATGTTATAATACCCGTTTCGTAGTTGTGCCAACCAATTGTCCGGCAGGATTAAAAACCAGAATCTGGGGTCGCGGGTACTTGACAAAAAGGATTGGATCTAGGGAGGTTCTATTTTTGTAAACTTTTGGCGAAAGGGTGTGGCATAAAGTAGATCAGCAGACTAGTTTTTTTTTTTTTTTTTTCTTTTGAAATGTATTTCTGTTTTCTTGATTCATTTACTCTCGTCTTTTTTGAGCAAGACAGTGCATTATTCATGATATTTCAGATACTTTTAATATATATATTAACTATGAATTCAGATTGGGTTTAATTTGGTAGACCAGTTGTCATCGTTTGGGATCTGAGATGGTTGTGCCAATTGTAAATTGAGGATGAAGGCTGCTATTGGTCAATAAGTGGAAAGGACCTATTTAAATATAAATCCAGTAACCCCGAGTATCTCTAATTGGAGGAAGAATTACTCCGTTCTATGGTGGGGCAAAAACAATAGGGCTGTCTAGAGGTACAAGAGTCCCGAGTCAATAATTCTGGTACACCATAAACATGGTTTGGACATTGATTTTTGCATAAAGTATAAATATATAGACAAGTCCTTTGATGGTTTAAGTTGATGAAAGATCGTCTTTACTAGTTTCCCACTGTACATGTGACAGTAACTTTCTTGTCATTCAAAAGTATATATATATAGTTTAAAATATATCTGGATGGAACCATTGTTTATTTGATATTTGGACTTGTATATGTCTCCTCTGTGTTGATCATTAGACCATTTTTTGAAATAAATTTCGGAACCATGACGTAATAGGTTTTTGAATACACGTTACAGTATTAGAAGGGATAGAATAGTGTTGAAGCAAAAGCCAAGGGATTTTAAAGTTTTATTTGTTTTTTTTTGGCCAAATTTATTCAGATACAAACGAAATGTATTCTCAACGTACTTTTTTTTAAATACAGTGAATAGAAACTAGTTAGACAAGATGACAAACGTCATAGATATTCTGAACAAGTATAGAACGGTTTTCCGTGGTTCCCCGCAAAAATGAAAAGGTTAGTCCGATATCGAGCGTTCTACAATTTTTCTATTTCGTGACATTTGTCCAAGTGGGTTTTAAGTTATATTTTAAACCCAGCACAAGACTGACTGAGTAGACACGAAGAAAAGTTGCTCTCACATTGAAACAAACCTTTCCAAAAAGCATCCGGTTATATAGGGTATTTAAAATAAGGTCATACTGTTGTAGTCTGTTCTCAAAACCAATCGGTATGACATGAAAAGATTATATGTTGATGCCAGAATCGACTCCGATGTTGGGAACCGAATCGACTCGTTTTAAAACAGTTTTCAAGCAATATAGAATGTACGGCTGTTGTGAATACAATGCCAAACAAGGATAACAAAAGTCTTGTGTAGTCCAAACTCTGGTACTAAAATGAGTTTGGAACAAACATGTATGAAATGATCGAAGCTTTGTTTTCTTTGGGAAAACGTCGATATATAATCATTTTCTAGTATAATTAAGCATTGTGATACACTTTGAGTTCCTTATCCCCCGCAATTTCATTAATTATCGATACGTGTATTGGTGTAAGATCATTTGTTATAAATTAGGGTTTTGCTCCAGTATGAAAATTTTTTTCAAAACGACCCGGGTATGAAGGACAATATGTCTTTTAAGAGTCGGGTCGTTTTTGAACCAAACCTCTTTTTTTTTTCATTCAATTTGTATGTCAAGTGAGTTTTTTTAAAAAACATATATATTTTTTATACATTTTTCCACATCTTTAAACTGTGTCTTTGCCTTGGGTCGTTTGAACATGCAGAAATGGATTTATATTATAATTGCCATATTCTATATTACATTTTTATTCATAACCCCAGAAGCAAAAATAAAAATAAATAAAAATAAAAAGAGATTATATTTGCTACTTAGGGCGGATCCAAACCTAATCCTTTTGCAAGTTTAGATGGTAGTTGACGATAAATATATTGAGATACAATTTAAAAATGTATGTGTGAAAAAAAAACTCATTAGCTTTCCAGCCTATAAGACGACTGAAAATTGCAAAAATTCATGATACTGTTTTTTCCAAATTATAATCAACACCAGATGTTATAACATTCTTCTTGTGGAGTTTGAATGGTTCTACATATAGAACAGCTGGATGTTCCGTCGCTCGGTTCTACTCTTGAAAGCAGAACTTCATACGCTTATAGTTCTACATTTGTTAAGTAATGTATCCGAGACTTTGTGTACCTTTATTGTAGTTGTTTGTAGTAAGTATAATACAAATGTTGATCAACCAAGTCCGATGTCAATAAAACGACCTGGAGCAAAGAAGAAGCAGTCGCTGCCGCTTGGACCCAAAGTACACTATGAAGGCACTTTTACCAACTTTTCAGTCATTAGAATCAACTGTTTAGTCTATTGTGGAACCTGGAAGTGGAAAACGGTTAGAGTTGTTATGACATAATAATTCCAAGTAGAAAACGGAATCAAAAGCTGATGGGTAAAACTAGATCTTTATGCTTTTGTTTTCCAGCATTAGCCGTCGAAGATTGAAAACTTTCAAATTGCCGAACACCATCGTCATCAAAAATACTCAACTTGGACCTTTGGTTTTTTTTTTTTTTGTATATGATCAGGTCTGTATCCCCTTGGACTTTTTTTTTTTTTTTTTTTTTTTTTTTGTATATAATCAGGTCTGTATCCCCTTGGACTTTTTTTTTTTTTTTCATTTTTCATTTTTCATTGTTCATTTTTGATTCTTTTTAATATTTATTCATTCATACTTAATTAATATTTTCCATCGTCGTTTAACTATATTTTGCTTGAAAACTCTCCAATATAGACATATTCTTCATTAGTACTAATCAAAATGGTTACTATCCCAGACGAAAAACATCCTTTCGAAACAATAACAGATCTTCCACATGATCCTGCCAGCCAACATCATCTCCACCATACTCTGAGTCCCGGCAACCCCATTGAAAAGACATATGGTGAAACCCACAGAGGTCTCAAGTCTCGACACGTCCAACTCATTGCCTTGGGTGGTTGTATCGGTACAGGTCTTTTCGTAGGTAGTGGCGCAATCTTAAGTCACTCTGGTCCTGCCAGTTTGTTGGTTGCTTATATCATTTTTTCCGGTCTCTTGTTCATCATTAATAACGCCCTTGGCGAGCTTTGTACCATGTATCCCATCCGCGGTGTAAGTCCCACCATGTTTGTTACTCGATTCGCCGACCCCTCCACTGGCTTTGCTACTGGTTGGAACTACTGGTATTCTTACGCATTCTTGGTTCCTTCCGAAATCACGGCCGGTGCTATCGTTATTGAATATTGGACAGACAAAGTCCCTACTTGGGTTTGGATTCTGATTCTGTGGGGTGTCATTACCTTGCTCAATCTTTCGGTAGTCAAGTTCTTTGGTGAAAGTGAGTTTTGGTTTGCTTCCATCAAAATTATTGCAATCTGCGGTCTCATCATTCTCGGTATTGTCATCTTCTTTGGCGGTACTCCCCACCATGATCGTCTGGGCTTTAGATACTGGAAGCACGATGCCTTTAAAGAGTACCTTGTTACTGGCGCCGCCGGTAGATTCTGCGGTTTCTGGAACGCCATGATTCGTTCTGCCTTCTCTTTCATCATGTCTCCAGAACTTATTACCATTTCCGCCGGTGAAACAGAGGCTCCTCGTCGTAACGTTCCCAAAGCCACCAGCAGATTCATTTACCGACTCATGTTTTTCTACATTTTCGGTTCGCTCGTTATTGGCTGTATTGTTCCAGCCACTTCTCCCCGTTTGCTCTCTGGCTCTGGAGATGCCTCTGCTTCTCCATTCGTCATTGGTATCCAAAACGCAGGCATTCCTGTCTTGAACCATATCATCAACGCCGCCATTCTCACTTCCGCCTGGTCCTCTGGTAACTCTTTCTTGTTTGCTGGATCTCGTACCTTGTTCTCCCTCGCCACTGATGGTCATGCTCCAAAGATCTTCAGGTATTGCACAAGATGGGGCGTCCCTCTTCCCGCAGTCCTCCTTTCTTCTGCCGTTGCCCTTCTTGCATTCTTGAACGTTTCTTCTTCTTCTGCTAATGTCTTCACTTGGTTCACCAATCTTTCCACTGTTTCAGGCTTCCTTGCTTGGTTGTCTATTCTCAGTGCTTACATTAGATGGAGAAAGGCCTTGAAATTCCAAGGTATTGATGATACTCGTCCATACAAGACCATTCTCCAGCCATATGGATCATACTTTGTCTTTTTCTGTATCTTGATTTTGGCCTTGACCAACGGTTTCCAAGTATTTGTTGGAGGCTCGTTCAAGGCTGGTGACTTCATCGCTGCATACATTACATTACCACTATTTGTCATTTTGTATCTTGGGCACAAGATTTACTACAAGAATTGGCAACTCTTTATTCCAATTGAAGAAGTCGATGTCATATCCGGCCTTGACGAGGCTGAAAGAACAGAAGCCATGTATGAAGAACGTGTTCCTCGAAACATTTTCGAGAAAATCTGGTTCTGGATTGCCTAAGTCATAGATGTTTTTTCTCTTAAAAAAAAAACCCCCCCCTCCCATTTTGTTTTAAAGTTTGTAACGATTATATTTTTGTATGTTTTTTTTTTTTATATATTTGTTTTGTTTTTAAATCTTAATTTTCAATGAGTCTATAAACTGAATTTTTTTTTCAATAAAAAAAATCATGTCTATTTTTTCAATATCTAACAGAAATTAACCAATAACTGCTGGCAATACCCCTAAAGCGGTAATCTGGTGGTGACTGACACATTGCATTTCTTGATTTTTCACTAATGATAAACAGTACTAAACTGATAACAAAAAGCTAAAGCTATCGTCCGCAAATCAGAGACTGGTATTTTTGCAAAGAGTAAACACGACAAGAGTCGGTGACATGTATCCGGGTACCAACCAGTCTAAAACGGAAAATCCAGTTCCATTCCGTACAAACTAGAAATATTGGAACCAACGTTTAAAAATACAATTGAAAAATAAAGATTTGTAATATTGTGTCATCATTTCTAATCAGTAAATGTCCAAGCTAACCAGCAAAAGTAATTTGGTCTCGAGGTTGGTTTGCATGTTGATGACTGGCTGTTTTGTTAACCTTGAGCCGGGATTAGAACGATCAAAAGTAGAAACAGGAAATCCGGCTCGCCAAAGACTAAGGCATTGTGGCGTCATAAAGTTTAAAGGTTTTGCTGTTGGTTTTTTCTCATTGTCATTTTACCTCAAAACGTTAATGAATCAATTAGTGTCATTGTCAACCATTCTGAGATAGTGAATCTTGTTTTTTCCAAGCCCTGTTTTGTATTATAGAATTGGAAAAACGCGGGCGTCAGATACTTTATGACACCATATTCTCAAAGTAGAACTCTATCAGTATCGTTTTAGATTGTAAAGATCATAAATGTCATACATATTTTTATGTTTATCCGATTGATTAAAACCAAGCTCTGTTTTTCTTTTTTTTTTTTGTTACTGTTGTTCTCTCACAATGCAATAAGGGGTCTGGATTTTTGCAAATCCCGAACAGGTCTCTTGATGTTTATAATCGAGTGATTTTATCAGTTGTTTTCGTGTATGTGTGCGTGTGTGTTTTTTGTTTAAACTAGACAAGGTGAAAATTGACTAGACTGATGTTTGATTGTCTGAATCCAAAACATTTTCCGTGATTTACGACTATTTACTCAGTAACCAATGTTTCAATGAAGAATGCCTGTAAAAAAAAATAGATTACTGTGTAACGATACATACATCTTCTCCATCACATATCCTTTTGTCGGGATTCAGGTCCCGACCTTTTTCATGGATTTCAAAAAAAAAAAAAAAGAATATAAATGCTCATTGTGCCATATCAACATGAAATGACGTTTTTCAGCTAATTTCATGTTACTTCACACTTGGATTTCTATATTTTCCATTTACTTTGGCGTTCCCAAAGCCGTCAGCAGACAGTAATATCGCTGGACATTCTCTAGAAGAAGAAACAGTACATTGATTTTCTATAAACAATTTCCACGATTATTTGAGCCAATTTTCCTAGAAATCGGTTTCCAAATTCGGCCTATGTCGTTTCAACTGGACTGGGTTTTCTACTTCTGATATTTCGGAATTCATATCCTTTTTTTTAATTATGAGCAGTGGTTCCTTTCTTGGATCCGTTAGCTGTGACGATTTTAATATGCAAAATGTGTTTCCGACAACCAACCCTTTGTCAAGCTAATTGTGCCGGTACTTTGACAATTTACGGATTTCAAAAGCATCTAATTACTTTCTCAAACATTTTATCATTGACTCGGCAAACATCACAACCTTACTTTCATTTCAAACAGCCAGCTTTTACTTTTTTTCTTTCCAGATATTAATACATTTTCGGCACACCAACTCAAGTATCTTTGGTTTTAAAATCGTTCAGCAACTACCAGTTTCCAGAAAATTCATGTACCCTTTATTCCAGTTCCCGTTTCTTAAACAGCATTAGGATTCGATAAAGAATACTTTGAAATTTGTCGACCTTTGATCGGAATACGCAAACCGACGCTTAAACATTTCTTATGCCAAAAACAAGTTTTCCAAAATGCCGTGCGACAGTGTATCATTTCAAATCCCTCTTCTTCAGCTAATTAAGATTTTCAAACACATTTTCGACTTGTTGAACCGAGAAAGATTGTCTAAAACTATGTAGTAGTCACCGGCTGTTTCTAATACCATTTCGTAAATATCCTTGATACCTGGTGTAAAAAGATATGTATCAAGCCTGAGCTCGTTAGGAGTACCGTCATCTTGCTCTTTATAACAAAAATAAAATACACCCGACACACAGATTACTGCAAAACCATTCCACTTTACGCATTTTGCCAATTACCAATCCTTGTTCAAATCTGTATTATCAAATCCCACATCAGCCGCACGTCCACCATCAATGTTGATTGGCTATTTATCCATGTCCCAATTTAGATGTAAATTGTTGACCATTTTAAGAAAAAGTAGTACTTTGGAGACTTTAACGGCTTTCCAAAGAGTTGAGGAGTACCCAAGATTAACCACACGATGGCAACAGACAGAGATATTGTAAATACATTCTGATTGTTATTGGTCAGCAGGACGAGTATCAAAGCCAGTTGTTTAAAAAAAAAAAAAAGCTTTGGAAAGCGTAGGAATATAGTTCCGTAAAGTGTCTTTAGTTTTGACCAAGTTTTTGATGACGTATCCTTGGCCCTCGCCTGTTGAAACCGTGACAGACCAATTATGTAAAGAGCGCAGTAAAAATGGGTTTAAATGAGTAGCAGGACTCGTGTTGACAAACTGCGCCTACAAAATATGCACCAGGCATACTTTATACACACTAACAATCAAATGACTGTTACAACAATTTGGTTCTGTCAATCGTGTCATCCAGTTAAGTTACGCCATATCCAGTCTAGTGGTCGTATTCGTTATACTTTTTTTTTTTTTTTTCACATGAAAAATTTTGCTTGCATAATAGAATCAAATAATTTTTTTTTTTACAAAACTATCTTTAATAATACATTTGGCTAATTTTTGGTTTGGTTCAAGTAATTTTTTTTCCATTCCCAGTACTCAACCAGGCGTTCGTTTGCATAATTTGCGTAATCAAATTCAATGTTGGAGATGGTGGACTGGATGGCCGACCAGATGCCCCAGTAAAAGCCGGGCATGCCCCACCAGTTGAGGATCTGGCTGACGAGCTCGGTGACGGTATCTTCGTTGACTGAACCCTGTGTGAAGTACGACAAGTAGTCGCGGGCCCAATTACGAATGATGGCATTGTCCATTGTAGGTTCTGGAATGAGCTCCTTGATGCAGTCAAAACCTTGCCATTCCATGAAATGGTTGGCAATGTCAAAGGCTCGGGGAGAGTTCATGGCGTATTCGTAGTCGATAAAGGAAACCTCGAGAGAGGGTTTTGCAGAAGGGCTGGGCTCTGTGGTGGTGTCGATGCTCCGTGGAGTCCATTGTGGAGGAACAATAACGTTGCCTGCCAACAAATCACAGTGCGCAACAACCATGGGCCCGCCCTTTTGGCCGATTTCGGCTTTTATCCACTTGAGCTCGTCTAGTAACTCGTCTTTGGTATGTGATGTGATGATATCTGTAGGCATGGCTGCGATCCAGCTCTTTAAAAGGTCCCACAAAGTTTTGGAAAAGGATTGCTCAAACGTGTTTGGTGTGCTGCCACATTGCTTCTTCTTCAAAGTTTCTATTTGGGACTCAATTTCCTGGGCATTAAGTTTGTTGTGCCATTCGGCAAGCCGACGGGCCACAGCAACAGTAACGTCGGGATGACTGAGTAGAGTATAGTCGATAGCACGACCAGGCAGATAGGCATAAACCAAGCCATTTCCAAATCTGGCGTATATCTGGGGAGCCAAGTTTTTAGAGTGAAGGTGTTGATGGGTAGCAAACTCTCTGTCACGGTCAATGATGGTGTCTGTTCCGTTACCATAGGCACGAATCAGGACGGTGATTGAGTTTTCGTTTGAAGGGATGGAATGATTATTTGTGTAAGAGGAGGCCTTGACCTGGGTTGAATCGCTCAAGCAGTCGTCGTCGGAAACAAAGGTGGATGTTGTTGAGGCGGCCGACGAGGAAGGAGCAGTGGTGACGGCGCTCGATGGAACAGTAGAATCGAGATCGCCAATGCTTGTTGGGGAACTGGTAGATTTAGTTGTTGAGGAGAAGTCCAGGGTCATAGAAGGGGTAGCAGGATAGAAGTAAGTAGCTTGGAAAAGGACATTGGTGATACCTCCAGTGAGTCTTTTGACGACGACTTTAGAAGATGATACGTCATTCGCCTTGTAAATCTGGGGAGACTGTGGGGATAAAGTGGTAGTTGTAGAATCTAAGACCAATGAAAAAAAAAAAAAAAAAGGGATGTAGCATGTGAAAATAACAGAGCATCGAAACTCTGAACGAGCCATGAGATTTTCGTCAAAAGCTTTTAAGCCGATAAACAAACATCGCAGGCCGTTTTTTCATCTTCACAAGTGCAGCATTTCCCAACCGTTTAGGTTAGATAAGGTCCAGCTCAAATATAAAAAATAAAATAAAATAAAAACAATACGCACCATCTAAATCAAAACCGCTCAAAACAATCGGAGCCGACGCCCATGCCGGAAAGATCGTATAAATGAGCGGGCCCACAGACTTTGGATCTGTCAAATCGACAAACAAGTCGTTACAAACGAGCGGATATTGTTGAATGTGAAGAGGACAGCCGTCCATCGGAGATGACAACGTCGTTGGACGATTTTCGGAAATCAAGGCAGCCATTTTGAAAGTTGCGTCGTTGGTATCAGATGAATAAAAAAAAAGGGTAAATCCAAGGGGTTCGTTGCAAGTCGGCGGAAAAAAGTCAAAGTTTTAAAAAAACATTAGTTATGGCCAAGTCTTGAAAATGGAAAGAAGAAAAAATATTAAATAAAAAAATAAAAAGAAAAACTAGGGAGATTCGATTCATTAAAGATTATGTAATTGTTGAGTCAGCACTGTGTTCATGATCAAAAAAGTCGTAATTACGAGAACTATTTAGGAAAAATATAATAAAATCTTGCTACATGATCCATTTCCGTTTTTGGCAAGCAAAATCAGTTCAGGGGATCCGAGTTTAGCCGCCAATAACATGTGATTTTCATGTGATGAGTAATTGTAAATGGATAAAATAAGATAAACTAAGCATATAAAAACATGAAAACAAAAGTAAACGTATTTAAAAACATGAAAACAAAAAGGTAAATGAGTATAAAAACATGAATAAAAAATAAAACAAAAAAAAAGAAAACCTCTAAACATCACCATTCTCAATTATGGTGGAAAAACTTTTGTAGCTTGCTTTGACGTTTATGATCTACAGGAACATCGTACTCTATAACCTCGTCTACTGGCTGCTGTCTGCTGTACGTTCTCATCAGTCCTTCAGCTGTCGTCAAATCGTCTCCCAAATCGGTAGACATGCGAACAGCGTCTCGCGACTTTCTCGGTGCCTGTTCGTTACGAATGTGTACACGCGCAACATCCAGCGACTGCCGGATATAGCGCATGTCAACATCGTCATCTTCTGGGTAATCATGTCGACGGTACTTGAATGTGTCGTCAAAGTTTCCGTCTGGGTACTCTGTCACATTAATATCTGGCACCTGCCTGTCCACTGTGTTGGATGAGGTGTTATATCCACCAAAGTAAGCCCCTCCAGTCTTTTGTAAACTGTCGGTTGAGGGTCCAGTCATCTTTGTGCTGAACCCGTTGTTTTGTCCCCCGTTTGGCGAAACCAGCGAATCTTCGTTGGGTTTATACGACATTCGCTGAGCCAACACAGAGCCACGCTTACGACTGTCGGAACCAAAAGACGACGGCGACATTACCTTTTCGGGATACATATCGTCCGACCCTTCTTCGTCAGACGAAACATGCTTTCCGCCAGCCATGTCTTTCGATCCCGCCTGCGAATAGTCCAAATCGCTTCTGTGAGGCAGCACCAGTGCATTGTGCGCAGTCTTTTCGAAAATCATCGCAGCGTTCAGTCCATTGTATTCCTCCGTGATTGGAGGAATGGCATCAAACAAGCCTTGAGAAATTTGCTCTCGGATAATGTCCGCGTCCTGTGGAAAAAACAGTTTTTGGACCGACATGAAACAGTAATGGGGCAGCGCGGCCGCGACAATTCCTAACAGAATGACAGACCAAAACGATGCGCTTTGATACAACTCGTCTGCAACCTTGTACAGCTCCCGCGATGCCACAAAAGAGGAGTAGATGCCCGACCACACCCACACAAGAAGGGACGAGATGCCGGCAACGAGCAGCGACGCAATGTCCCAACGGTACTGGTTAGAGATGACGAAAAAGTTGCACGAAATGACGGCAATGGTACAGACAGACACACCGAGCCAGAATCTGTGGTCCAGCGATCGTCCGCTTCCGCTGGTAAAGGTTCCGCCGAGGTAGAGAAAGTACGGGAAGAAAAAGGACACAAGGGACTGGTAAAAGCCTTCAGCCATGTAGACCCAAAACTTTAGCTGTGTCCACTCGAGGCGAAGGATGCCGCGCTGATACAGCTGCGGGATCGCGAGCGAGATGCGGTCCTCGATATCCTGGTCCAAAAAGCCCATCAGAATGACGGGCAGCGAGGTGAAGGCAAGATTGAAAAACATGACGTAGGTGTAGTCAAACAAGTAGGCACCATCAAAACTCGAAAACGCGCCGTACCAAAACAACGCAAAGGTAAAGACAACGTTTTTGTAGAAAAAGTTTGGAATCATTTCAGCCAGACGCTTGTACGACCAGCGGCCATGCACCAGTAGCAACCGCGCAAGAAAACGGAACTGACCCACAGCGTAATCGGAAGACATGACGGCCTGGCGACCTTCTTCGCCGGCAATGCCGACACCCACATCAGCCTCCTGGATCATTGCGACGTCGTTGGCGCCATCGCCAATGGAAAGCGTCATGACATCCAAAGTGGTTTTGACGAGCGAAACAACGGCCGCCTTTTGGGCAGGAGACACACGGCAGCACAGGACGGATTTGCACTGCTTACACAGAATCAAAAACTTGTACTTGAGGCGCTCTTCCAAACACAGCTTGAGGGTATCGCCGTCAACAACAATGGCAAAGTTGGGGGAGGGCGGCGAATGGTCGGCTTTGGCCATGTCGACCAGCTCGTCGCTGTAAAATAGGTTGAAGTACTTTTCAAGGTATTCTGTAATCATATTGTCGACGCTTTCTACAGTCAACGTGTCTGCACGCAAGATGATGAGCTCCATGCTGTTATCAAGCAAGTTTGCTGAAAAACCAATATTGATAGCGGTCTCAACCTTGTCGCCAGTCAAGACCCACAGCTTGACACCAGCCATACCGAGCAGCGCAATGGTTTGGGGAACGCCCTCTTGCAGTCTGTCTTCGATCGCGGTGCCGCCGAGCAGCGTCAAGTTCCGTTCCAGCACGTCAGCCACCTCTTCCATCTTTTCTTCGCGGTTCTCCAAAGCAGACGACGCCACGTCATGGTCGTGGTTGAACTTTGCGTACTCCTCGGCGGTCAGCACACGCTCGGCAATACACAGAGTACGCAGGCCTTCGCTTGCAAACTGCTCCAAATGCAGCGCCGTTTCGGCACTGAGGGTTTCCTGGCCAGAAGGCCTGAGACGCGAGTAGATAATACTGTCGGCGCCCTTACAGATCAGCACAATCTTGTCAGTCCCGTTGGGACCTTGACCGGGGAACCGGATAATGGCACTCATGCGCTTGCGGGTCGAGTTGAACTCGAGCGTGTTGAGGATCTGGTACTCTACTTCCTTGCCTTGCACATTCAAAATGACACCAGAGCGTGTACGGTCCTTGAAAACGAAACCGACATCACGGGCTGTAGCCACCAGCGCGGCTTCGTCGGGCGACTGGGCCTTGAACTCTATGCGGTCAGGGTAGGTTTTAGAGGGCTCAGTGATGACGGAGTGACAAAGGGCCAGCGCCAACATAAAGTGTTTGCACGCCTCTTGCTGCTGAGCCGTCGACCCGCCGTCGAGGTCGTCGACAAAGGCAGAGGAAATGAAGGTGACGTTTTCTTCAAACATTTGGTCATTGTCTTGGATCTTCTGTAAGTGGGCAATCATTTTGGCCTTGTCGTTGGCAATGACCTGTTTCATTTCGCGGCCCTCGACCTCCACATCGATACCGTCACGCTTACGCATGCCAGCCATTGCTTCCGTGTATGCTTTTCCGTACGCCACGCCGTTGACTGTACACTTTTTAAACTCCATGACGTTTTGCGTGAGTGTGCCTGTCTTGTCAGAAAAGACGTACTCGATCTGGCCGAGGTCGTCAGAGATGTTCCACGACTTTGGGGTGCACGGGTAATCGATTGGGGCGTAGTAGATAAAGACGTCGCTGTAGATGAAAAAGGCCTGGATGGTTTTGACAATCTCGATAGAAATGTAGAGGGAGATGGGGACCAGGGACTGGTACAAAATGATGGCAGCCCAAAAGGTAATAAGACCGTCGACGCTGGCGCTGCCGCCAATAGAGCCAAACTCGAAATAGGTGATGGACGAGTTTGACGCCGCAAACTCGGTGTTGTTGACGATACCGGAGAGGAGACAGATGACAAAGAGGATGGCAAAATTGTAGAAGACGGCCCAGTTGAGCTCGCGCGAGATTCTGCTCTTTTTGGTGGGGGTTTCGCCGGCGTTGAGCATGATCTTTGTCTCGGGGCCGGTGAAGAGGACGACGCCAATGACCCATTCTGTGTTCCTGAGGGAGCATCCGCGGAGCAAAATGTTATTGATGGACACAGGCTCAGAATTGATGGGTGACTCCTCGGGGTGCGAGCGCTCGTATTCTGGGGAGCTGTAATCGTGCCATTTGGCCACGCCATTGAAGGAATAGAGATTGGCATGGGCGGTTTCGGACTCGACCCAGAACTGGGCGCGCTCGCAGTCGGAGGAGTGTTTGATTTTCTGGCTGCACTTTAGCGACTGGCGGACCTTGAGGTTGGTTTCGCCGTCGAGGTTCTTTGTTTCTACATAACAAGCGCCGTCGCTGTCGGAAGTGGAAATGATCAAGATGTCTGCAGGGATCTCGTCATTGTTTCTGATGCGGACAAAGTCTCCGACGCGGACACTTTTCCAGTAGTCGTGGCGGAAGCGGGCGGTACCTGTGGACTGGAGATGGGGGTTGATGACTGAGCTTGATTCCGAGGGAACAGTCGCGTCAAGGGCCGAGTCCTCAAAAGGGTTTTCGTCAATAGAGTGGATGGTATCGATGGACTGGCGCGGAAAGGCTGCAGAGGACTTGTTGCCTAGGTCCTGCATTTCATGGTCGGAGTTGATTGAGTGGATAGTTTGGGTAGTAGTGAGATCCAAGTCGTTGGTACGGCGAGGACGATAGTTTGGGTCTCGCTTGATTTTGCGCTTTTCCTTTGCGGTCTCGACAGACTTGATTGTGCTAAACATGAGCCGCGAGCACGCCTTTTTGAAGCGTCGCCAGGAGGATATGTTTTCATCAGTGACGTTGACATTGTGCCAGTAGGAAAGAATTTGGGTTTTTGTATTATTGACTTCGAGATCCAAAAGGGTTCGACGGTAGTCTTCGACTGCGTCTTTGACAGCAGTGATTGCAACAATAACAATAATCGGGACGGAAGCCAATCCAGGGTTCTGGACACCAAAAATTGGGAACGCCTATTGAAAAAAAAACAATGAAAAATTTAGAGTTAGTGACGGAAATAAAGTTTAACCAAATCAACGAGCTAAAGCCACGTTATTAAATCCCGAGAGATAGATACATACGCCCAAAATAACGATAAACAGAAAGTAAATGTTTGCAATATTTTGAAACTGGTAAAACAAGTTTTTGGGAAGAAACGAAAGTGGTGTATATTTCGTAGTTCTGATTTTATTTCGAGGATGAATAGTGAGCGGCAAATGTGTTTCGGGATCAATCATTGACTCTGGCAATTTCATGTTGAAGTATACTTTGTAGACCTCGTTGGCATCGGTTTCTAGAGATGCGTCATCGAAGCCAGGAGCGACAGAGTCTGCATCATTTATTGACAGAGACGAGGCACGTTTTTTGGAATGTGTCGAAAACATTGATTTATTACGCTTTAGTTCATTCCTGGGCCTACCCTTTTTGTGACGCTGGGTTCCCCAACGGTGACGCTTCATGACGTTAGAGTCAACGTCTGCCGGAGCTGGGGCGCTGGAGTCGGGCTGGAAGCCAGGGGTATCTTTGTGAGGATTTGAAAGAAAGCCTGGTCCGTTTGCAAAGTTCACGTTTGGGTTGGAGAGATTTATTTCCTCGCTCTGGTTGATTGCAAACGAGATTCGGCGTTGTTTGCGCGAGATATCTTCGTATATTTGTGCGGACGTGGGACGGTGTTTTGGTTGGGTGGTATCAAAAGCTTGGTTTTGTTGTTGGATATTTGCCAGCGTACCACCACTATTTGAGGTCCCCTCGGCATTTTGACGGAACGGTTCGTTGGCAAACGAGGACTGATTCATGGTTTGGGGATATCCTGCAGCAGCAGACGGATCGTAAACAGAATTAGCTGGCTGGGACGGGTACTGGGTATTTGGAGGAAAGAATGCTGACGGAGGCGATACTGGAGACGTCGCGCTGGTAGGCATGGAGTAGTTGTAGTGCGACGTTGCCAGATTCACTTTACGAATGGCGGCAGATGGAGGCTGCTGGAGCGATTCTGTGTTATGAAAAGGGTTTGTCGACTGTGACGATCCTGGCGGCGAGTCGATTTGATTCCTGGAATCAGGACTGAAGGGATTTTTGGGGTCGGAGGACATTTGTAATGGAGAAAAAAAAAAAAAAGAGGAGGAAATTGAAGATCAAGTTGAATGGAAACGAGTGAAAATAAAAATAAAATAAAATAAAAAAAAAAAAAAAAAAATAGAAAAAAAATAAAACAAAGAAGAACAAAAAAAAAAAAATAAAGAAGAAGAAATAAAAATCAAAATTGAATTAAAAAAAAAATCAATGAGCGTTTTTCACCAAAGAAATAGCATCACGTGCACCGGAATCCGGGCTGAGTCTCAATTATCAAAATCTACATACACATTTGAGCATTTTACTTCTTTTCTACAAGCGTTTCAAAGAGTTGACCAAACTTTTCTGTCGAATCCTCGGTGACAATACTGCCATGGGCCGGGACAAGCGTCTCGGGCTTCCAGTCGTAGATGGCCTGGAGGCCGGACTCGGCGCCCTTGAGCGAACGCGCAGAGAGGGTGCGCAGGAGCCACGAGTCAATGGAGAAGAAGCGCATAAGCCAGGAAAAGCCAGAGGTAGGCTTGAAGTGGCTGTAGGACGGGCAGCCGGCGTACTGCGACGTGGCGGGCAAATTAAGAAACAGGTCGCCGGTGAGCAGCGTCTTGGTTGGCTTGTGCAAGGCCACAAGCTCTCTGTTTGGATGCTGGGGAATATACACAAAGTCAAACTCGCGAGTCAAGTCGCGAGGAAGTGGCAACTGCTTAACATACGAGCCGGAGCCGTTGTAGAGCAAGGTATCCGAAATGAGTACGTTGGCCAGGGTATTTGTGAACGGGTAGTCGATCTTGATCCCGTCGGCCTTTTTCTTTTCAACAAGTTCCTCGCAGCCAAGGATCTGAGCGTCGGGATAGACCTTCTTCCAGGATCCCAGCCCCATGTGGTGCTCACGGTCTGGCGCAATCAGGTACTTGATATTCACGTGCTTGCTCGGATCATCTGCTTCAGGGATATCAGAAATCAGCGTGCGCAAAAAGTGCTGAGCCTCAGGGCCGTAAGGCATCGGGTTGAATACCACAACGTTGTGGCCCGGCTTTGCTGTGCTGGCCGGCGCGGCCTCTGCACTATGACTCGCTGTGGGCGTCAAGAAGGGATCAGAGGCTCCTTCGAGCACGACGGCAGTGCATCGGTTGCCAAACTCGAAAATCACGCGCAAAAAGGCCATGTCGTAGACAGCGATTTTGCCAGGCACAAGGACTCGCGCAGTGCCGCCAAGGGGCGTCGGGTATTGCGAATTGGGAAATGGTTTGAGGTATCTGGAATATGTAGTCATTGCTATGGTGGGACGATGGAAATCTTTTTAAAAAACCGGAATTCCTAGTGCTTTTATATCCAAAAAAAGAAAAAAAAAATGCGACTGCAACTTTATCTCAAAATGGAACCTTGACAAACAGGAAAAAGCAATCAAACATGCATCACGTGGAACAAATCTTGGATGAATTTGTCTAAAGTTTATTTTGAATAACTGTAAATGTAAATCAATTGCTAATGTAAATGTCAATCAATTGAATCAGTCGTAAATGCCAATTGAATAAATCGCTAATGTAAACAGCCTACTCTTCCTCTGGGTCCGTGCTCGACGACGACACCGTCCCAATCATCCCCGCCCCGTCCACCAAAAACTCGCCAGCCGCAAAGCTGTCCAACTCGCGTATGTTTTCGGCACCAAATACCGCCGTCCGCATCGTCTGTTTGCGGGCAGCCGCTTGTTTACGTGCCTGGTCTCGAAGTTTGTGGGTGTGTAGTGTGGGTGTGTCTTCAGTAACGGTCTTGAGCTTTTGACTACCAGACTCTTCATTATCCAGCTTTTGACCGTCCACTTCTTCTCCCTCCGATTTTCGCGGCACCGTAGTCAGCACCCTGTTCGCAGTAAAGGTCCCCTGTATCGGCATGCCCGCAGATTGCGCTTCCTCTCCCTCCTCAACCCGCCCTTCCTCATCCAGCGCCAGGAACCCGCCCATCTCTGCCGACCAGCCCATCCACTCGTCCACCCAGCAGCGTACGACCCACCACGGGGCAAACCCTGTGCCTTGCTGCGCAGAGATCTCGCGCACGGCTGCCGTGACCAGCGCGTTCATGCACAGCAGAAAGATGCGGGCCGGGGCACGCGGGAACTGCGACGGCAGCCCGGACAGGTACTGTGTCCACTTATAGATGACTGCCTCCGTTTCAGAGGCACCTGGGGCGTCGTGCGGTACGCGTTCGCACGCGGCCAGCAAGGCCGGTACCTCTTTGCCGAGGATACGCTCGGCGACGGCGCCAGCGCACGGCGCCTCGCGCGCGACGATGCGCTTGGTGTCGACGTGCTTTTCCCAGTCGTTGCGCATTTTGGACAGCTCGGCGGCATCGACGAGGACCTTGCCAGCGCGTAGGCCTGTCTCGCTGGCGCGGATAAGGCGCTGGAGCAAGGAGCAGAACGCAGCAGCGGGCCGTTTTTTTGCGTGCACAAAGGCAGCGGACATGCCGGCGAGGGAGCCGTCGAGCTGCACAGGGAGGAACTGGGCGAGCGAGCGCAGGCCGTTGAGGATATCTGGCGGGATATCCTGAAGCGCGAGCGGGCTGAGTAGCTGGACCATCTCCTTGTACATCCTGAGATCGGTGCGGTAGACCCATTCGCATACCTGTAGGTGCGTGAGCAGTTTCTTGATGGGCAGGGTCAGGCCTCCGGCAAAGGTGCTGACGTACGTCAGGAACTTTTTAATGTGCATAAAGCGGAGAGCCTCGATGAGTGCGCGACAATGGGAGAGGTATATGGAGGCGAGAGCCGTCACGACGTCCTGGTCGGTGTTTTTGGGTATAAACTCATCGAGGGAGGGTATCTGGAAGGTGCCTTGGGACGCAGCAGCGTTGGAAAAGTCTGCATAGTTGCCGATGGTGTAGTGGAACTGGAGCTCGATGCCGCCCTCGCTGCAGTTGAGCCCGGGCAGGAGGTCCTCGGCGCGATGCGGTTCGGGCCACGAGTAACTCGACGTGTGCGGCGTCGAGACAGGTGACTGCGGGGAGTTCGAGCTTTGCGGGACAGAGGCGCACAGCGGCTTGGGGGCCTGCTGCCGGGGGGTGCCAGAGGGCGTGGAGCCAGTGGGGTTGTTGAGGCCGCCGACAAGCCGGAAGCCGCAGTAGTGGTACCTACTATGGCCGCGGACACCGAGCCGGCGCGTTTTAATATCGGGGTAGGCGGCGCGCACGAGCTTGCCGAAGGAGGCGGCGTTGAGGGGCCGCACGCTGTGGTGTGAGCAGGTGTCGACGTACCGGGCGTAGATCCTGTTGCGGGGGACGACGGCGTCCTCTGAGAGTTCGCAGCTCTGGCGCAGCCACAGTGTGGCAAAGGACTGCCGGACTTTTTCTGCCTGGGGCTCGAGCTCCTCGCTACGGAGCCGGTCGGCCAGCCCGGCCAGTGTCGGACTGGCTGGTTTGGGCGGGGCAGGGCCGGTAGGACCAGTAGGGCCAATCGAACCAGTAGAATCAGCAGAACTAGTCTCGCTGTCGATTGGTTTGAGTGGTGGACTTTTTTGGGTGGGTGTTTTGGGTATATCCAAGTTCTTTCTCTTTGAGCCAGTTTTTGGCAGAGCGACTGGCTGTGGAGTCTGAGAGGCGTGGGCAAAGTTTTGAATATAGCAGACGTTTTGGGGGTTCATTGCTTGGGATGTTTGCCTGTCTGCAGTGGTACTAGATTCTTGATCGACGGCCGGGTCGGGCCGCGGGTCTATGTTTTTGAGGGAGCGGTGGTTTTCTGGGTGTTGTAAGTGGGAGAACTGGGGCATGGTGGAGGTGCCGACAATGACGTTGATTCCTTGAAAGGTTTGAGAGGTGGCAATGGGCCCTGGAAGGGTCTCTTGGTCGTGTTTTTGTGGGCCTTGGGGGTGGAACTGGATTTTGTGGGAGGGGTATACGGGGCTTTGGTTTTTATGCGAGACGGGGATGGAGAGATGTCTTGGATAGACTTGGTCTGCGTAGGAGACCGGGTTGGAGCCTGTGAGGGCGACGGAAAGGAGATGAGGATTATGCTGACGGATATTTTGAGACGGGTAGAACTCGGAGCTTGTTGAAGAAAAGAGACGGGTTGTTTGATTGCTTGGAGGGTTGTTCATTTGGATAGGAGGAGAGGATGAGGCAGGATAGATTTGCTGGACCTTTGAGTTCCTGAGGTCGTTGATGGCAAAGTCTACCGAGAAGGATGGTGATTCTTGGTAGGATTGATTGATGATGATTCTGGAGTGGTCATTAGGGAAGGGAGGATATTCGATTCCGGAGGTGCGGTCCATTGTTGGATTTATGGCGAAACGAGGTATCGAGGCGAGGTAGGAGCAGGCGGAAGCAAGTGGATGCGATGATACTGGTGAGACAAAGGAAAAGAGCCGGATAGACGGTCCCGAAAGAACCAGACAACGAGTTAGACCGGGCCGGGTTGCAGTTGAAAAAAAAAAAAAAAACGGACTTGTAAGAGTTGAGACCGGCGTTGAGGAAGGAAAAAGGGTGGAGAGGTTTTTTTTTTTGTTCAGACTGTGTAATACTGGTGTAATGTATGGGTGGTTGGAGGAAGGTGACGAGAACAGAGGGCGGTGATGGTGGTTGTGGGAATGAATCATGATCGGGTCATGATGGTAGAGTGGATGGTAGTGATCGGGTTGTAGTCGGATTATTATCGGGACATGACCGGGACACACCCGGACAATGTGATAAACAAACAATTCTCAAACAACCTCCAAAAACAAGACATAATCATCATCACAGCCGGTCTTTTCTGCAGTTATGCATATACTCTGGATTTGGACCCGGAACGGCCCGACATGCTTTAAACGTGTTTATTCGGGTGCCGAAAGGTTTCAAACTTGCAAAGGATCTACACGACTGCTACTGTTTCTGGAAAGGGGTATATTGACGTAGCCATTGCCGGAGCGTTGACTGGGTTTGCATTCATGTCTCATCAAAGCAACATTTCGTGACCGGGCCATGTGCACCGTCGGTACACTTGGGACTACTTTCGAATTTTGAACTGGCCTTGTGTGCATCTCACTCAGTCGGAATCACGGTGACGTTGGAAGAGGTTTAAAGGCCTTTTTGTATTCATTTTGAAAGAGTGTCGTTTCAATTCTTGGTGGTTGTTGATGTTCGTCTGGTTAAACAATTTGGTCTTGACATGTTGACGTCTTGGACAGTATTGGCAAACGTTTAACCACCGACATTACAACTGGTATTAACTAAACAACGATTGAACAACCGTCGACATTATAACCATTGGTTTAACAATCATCTGCTAAACAGCGATCGCCGGACTCCAAAACCATTGATTCCATGACGATTCACTGAACGACTACTGACATTATAACCACCAACTCGGCGACGACGACTACGACGACGACAACAACCGACTTTCTACCGACTCAACAACGACAACACCCAATATTCCACTGTTTCAATCCCAACCTTTCGCTCTCCAACTCGGCACTTTTCCGAAACCGACCAACACAAAAACACCGGACCTTTCTCCATTCCAACACCTTTGACCACCGGTACCACGGTACTGTTCCGCCTTTTCAAACAAACCAACGGAACACTATTTTGACCAAACCCGTTTCTGCTCGATTCCTGTTTCAATTCTCACCAAATCTACAAAAAACGAGCATCAATTACAACGTCTGATTCGTCGACTCCACTTACATGATATCTTTCTTCCATCGTCGTTATCACCGTCTTCTCTTCCCATAATGCAACCACAACAATCGCCTTCCTGGCCCGTCTACGACGAAATGGCCCCCGTCGACATCTCGCCTCCCGACTACACCTTTGACTTTGTCGAGCCACAGCTCTCGCCCCGCACACAACTCCAGTCCATCTCAAACCAGCTCCAGCAAATGCAGCACCTTCACCAACTCCACCAGTTCCAAACTCTCCAGCAACAGGTCAATCAGCTCCAGAAGCTCCACGCTAAAACAGATACGGCGCCAATCGATATCTTCCAAGACCTCTTTCCGGGCGGCACGGCGCCAGCAGGTATCGGCCTCGCCCCTCCAGAGAGCCCTGCCATCATGACTACTGAGATCTTCAAGTCCCCATCTCTCCATGAGTTTACGCCGCTTATGTCGCCTTCCGTAACCTCTTTTGATCCGACAAATTCTGGCGCTGATTTTGTCATGCCCGGTTCATACTTTTCAGTGTTTGGTGAGGAGAAGGACGGGCAAAGTGGTGATGGTGATAGCGGTGAACAAAGTGGTGACAGTGACAGTAAAAGTAAACGCACCGACAGGTCTATCGACCCGTCAACTGACCCCTCGGTTCCCCCACCGGTCCTCTCCAAAACCTCTTCAACCTCCTCCATCGCCTCCAAAGTCACAAAGACCTCTCCACGGTCCCGACCTTCCCGCAGATCCAGTCTCGTGTCCTCCACAAACACCTCTCCCTTGATCCTTCCCAACACCAACTGGTCCCCGGACTTGCTCGCCGCAACCCCAGCCTCCCTTATGGACCTCGCCCAGTCCGCCAAACCCGTCTACAAAAAGCCGGCAAAACCACTGAAACCCTTAAAACAGGTAAAGCATGTAAAGCCCGCCAAACCGGTCAAACCGCTAAAGTCCACAAAACCCACCAAACCGACCCTCCAGCACATCAAACCCTCTCCCGTCATCCACCCAAAACCGTCCCGTCACCAAATCCTCCCCGACCTTTCCCTCGTCCTCGCCTCCAAGTCCAACTACCAAACCATTCTCGAGGGTACCCATTCCCAGCTCGGTCTCTCCTACCCGGACTCCCTCTCCGCCGACCTCACCTCTAAACGCACCTCCCACAAGCTCGCCGAGCAAGGCCGTCGCAACCGCATCAACGCAGCCCTCGCAGACCTCGCAAAGCTACTCGCGCCACAGCACCATGCTGCATCAAAGGCACTCACCGTCGAAATGGCAATAGACTATATCAAGTCCCTGCAAATGGAGATCCACGATGCCAAAGAGCGGTTGGCAAAATATGAAATGTAGTTTTTTATTTTTATTATTTGATTATCTTATTATTTTTCGGTTTGTATGGTTTTTGTAACGGTTTTATACTTTAATGGACGTTTTTATTTTATCTTTTTTTTTTTCTCGTCTCTTGTCTCATTTATCAAATGAAGTCTACAGGTCACGCGATAGAACTAAGCAGTTTGGACACAAGCGCTGCGGCCCGGTCCGGATCTCAAGACACAGCACCGACCGCCAGAAAGACAGTCATCGAACGGAGAAGTAACGTGAGTGATGACACGCCCAACATTAGTATTGAAACTGATACCGAAATTGACCCTCCTCCTGACGGCGGCCGCGAAGCTTGGTCTGTCGTGTTTGGCTCCTTCCTCGGACTCGTCGCCGTGTTTGGACTCGTCAACACCCTCGGCGCCGTCCAATCCTATATCAGTATCCACCAGCTCGCCGCAAAGTCTGAGTCCCAGGTATCGTGGATCTTCTCTGTCTTTGTCTTCCTCAGCTTCCTCTTTTCAGGTTCCATCGGACCCCTTTTTGACACATACGGACCCCGCCATCTCTGCGTCGTCGGGTCCCTTCTTTTTGTCGGCGGCCTTGTAGCCACAAGTGTATGCTCCCAGTACTACCAGTTCTTCCTCGCCTTTTCTGTCTGTTGCGGCACCGCCACAGCTCTCCTCATGACACCCTTCGTCGCAGTCCTTGGACAGTGGTTCGACAAGCGCTCCGGCACCGCAACCGGACTCGCAACCATGGGCGGAAGCTTCGGCGGCGTCGTTTTCCCCATTCTCCTCCGCAGTCTCTACCCGCGTCTTGGCTATGCCAACGCCATCCGCACCCTCGCCGCCATCACTGCCGTCCTCCTCGTCATTGCAACTCTGCTCATCCGCACCCGAACAAAACCCGTCCGCCAGACCTCTTTTGACCTGCACCTCATCTTTGATCCCCGCGCCCTCCGCGATCCCCGGTTCGTTTGGCTCTGCATCGCAAACTTCCTCGGCGAACTCGGCGTCATCAACGGCCTCACCTTCCTCACAAGCTACGCCATGGCTGCTGGCATGTCGTCCGCCACCGCGTACGCCCTTCTTGCCGTCCTCAACGCCGCAGGCACACTTGGCCGCGTCCTCCCTGGTCTCGCCGCCGACACGCTAGGCCGTTTCAACGTCCTCGCGGCAACCACTACTGCCGCCGCCATAACCATCTTTTGCATCTGGCTGCCTTTTGGCAAGCACCCCGCCGGCCTCTTTGTTTTTGCCGTCATGCACGGGTTCTGCAACGGCGGCGTCTACTCGCTCGCGCCGGCATGCTGCGCCCAGATTGCGCGGCGCGGTGAGCACGGCCGCCGGTACGGGACTATGTACTTTCTTGCGTCCTTCACGGTTCTTCTCGGCGTGCCACTATCGGCATCGCTCATCAGAGGTACAGACTATACCAGACTTGTTGTGTTTAATGGGGCAGTGTACTGTGGGACTACGATAGCAGTGATTGTGTCGAGGCATTACGCGGTCGGGTTCGGATGGAAGAAGTGGTGAGCCAGGTTCAGTCCTTGTGAATTCAACCCATTGTAATTCAGCCTATTGAAGATTTCAACCGATCGTAAATTTCAATCTATTGTAAATGCCAATCTATCTAAAATGCCAAAAACCTTAGTCAAAACTCTATTTTTCCTTCTGTGCAACCCAATTACGGATAATCACTTCGAGAGCAACAAACAGCTGCACGTCACCAACGGCCAAATCTGAGGTCGAGTGTCGCTACCGGCATGTAACAGCGTGGATGATGAATGAACTGGAGCCAGTTGAACAGGAAATACTTTTAAATAACAGAAATAATTGCAGAAACTGCGATAGCTAAGAATTGAAAATAGTATAAAATGCATCTCAGCCCTCGGATCCCGTCTTGCAACACCCATTTTGCAACACTAGGCAGTTCGCCAACACATTCGCTCATAGCTCCCGTTATAGGTCTTGCAACATCTAGCTATCTCTACAACACCTTGGTAGTTAGAAAGAGTGCAATGTCGAAGCAAGACGAGGTCGCTGTATAAATTGAAACGGTTTCTGCCAAATGGGAATGGAATCATTGAGTGTAATAACTGGTCAAGGTACACAGAAATTAATTCAGTTAAACACTAAAGCTATTAAAACTACCACAATGACAACCATCAGCGTTCTAATGACGTCCTCGTCAGAAGAAACGTCTGCGCCCCGTCGCGCGTCCTTCACAAACCCTGCGCCCGCCTTTGGAAAGAGCGGGTTCAAGCTCAACATGCCCACGAACCTCTTTTCAAGCCATTCCGCAAAGTCGGAGAGCCCACCCGACACACCAAGCATCCTCGAAGGTGCCAGTACAGACACCCACCCCACCTCCAAGAACCTAGAGAACCGGGCAGCGTTTGCTCCCTTTGCCGTTCAAGACACTCAGACCATCACCGAGCTCGGGTCGTCCAGCTCGTTTGACTCGCTTGACTCGCTGGAGGACCGGCCCGAGGACGAACCCCACCCCGACGGCGGCTGGGACGCCTGGCGCGTCGTGCTGGGCTCCTTCTGCGGCCTGCTCCCCGTGTTTGGACTCGTCAACTCGCTCGGCGCCGTGCAAGCCTACATCAGCGTGCATCAGCTTGCCGCCAAATCCGAGTCGCAGGTCTCGTGGATCTTTTCCATTTTTATCTGCATCGAGTGCCTGCTCACCGGCCAGGTCGGCTACCTCTTTGACTGCTACGGGCCCTACCAGCTCTCCACCGCTGGCGCCACTCTCTTCACCCTCGGTCTCATCTGCACCAGTTTCTGCACGCAGTACGCGCACTTCTTTGTCGCCTTTTCTGTCTGCTGCGGTGCGGGTGCCGCGCTGCTCATGACCCCCGAGGTTGCCATTCTCGGCCACTGGTTCGACAAGAAGTGCGGCGCAGCGACCGGCCTCGCGACCATGGGTGGCAGTCTCGGCGGCGTCGTGTTTCCGATCCTGCTACGCCGGCTCTACGCGACTGTCGGTTTTGCATGGGCCATTCGCGCGCTTGCGCTGCTCTCGCTTGGACTCTTTGCGTGCTCGCTTGCGTTGATGAAACCACGGCTCAAGACCAACACACAGTACCGGTTCGCGCTGACCACTTTTTTTGATGCCAAGTCGCTCAAGGACAAGCGGTTTGCGCTGCTCTGCGTTGCCAACTTTCTCGGCGAGCTGGGTGTGATCAACGGGCTCACCTTTCTTACGAGTTATGCGCTGGCCAACGGACAGTCTGAGTCCATGTCGTACGCACTACTTGCCATCCTCAACGGTGCAGGCATGCTTGGCCGCGTCCTGCCTGGGTTTGTTTCCGACAGACTTGGCCGTTTCAACACCACTGCTGCCATGACGTTTTGCGGTGCTGCAACCATCTTTTGTGTCTGGCTACCGTTTGGAAAGCACACGACAGGTATTGTGCTTTTTGCTGTCACGCACGGGTTCTGCAACGGCGGTATCTTTTCGTTGATTCCTGTATGCTGTGCGCAGATCAGCAGAACGCGGGACTATGGTCGGCGGTACGGGAGCATGTACTTTGTGGCGTCCTTTACGATTCTTCTCGGTGTGCCATTATCGGGACTGCTCATTAGGGGGACAGACTATACAAACTTGATTATTTTCAACGGAGCTGTGTTTATTGGAGCTGTCGCGGCGTTGCTTGCATCGCGGTACTGTGCGGTCGGGTTTTCGTTGAAGAAGTGGTGATTTATTGTTATTGTTATGATTAGAGTTATTATTATTATGATGTATTGGTGTTATTATTATTATGATTAGTATCGGTGTTATTACTATTATGATTAGTATCGGTGTTATTACTATAGAACCAAAACCATCTTGCAAAAGTTCACCAAAAACGGTTTTTCGTCCACTTTCCCATTTCGGTAATATCCGGATTTGGAACATCACGTGCGTTTTTTTAATATTTATTCATCTCTATCGATAGCCGATTATTCTTCAAGCTACAACCAAATCAGTTATCACAGCGGCATGCCGATAAAGCGTGATAAGCACCGTTAGACAATGACCAATCAAGCGAGACTCACGGCCCTGTGGGTTCCCATCGAAAAATGTGTGCGTCGGGGTTTGCTCTATAAAGTCGTGGGTGGTAGTTACGAAGCACACTGAGCAACGCTTATTGTTGGTCTGTGTAGAACGGTTCAGTACAGTACTATGAGCTGCAGGTAGTGACGACGAAAGGTGTACTTGATCACTAGCAATGTACGTGTTTTGTCGCAACATTGATGGCTTGTCGTACAGAGTTTTAATTATTTAAACGTAAACGGGAAAATGACCGCAACGTTAATTAGCCAGTTTCGAAAAACTCACCCGATGGTCTTTGCAACGGTTTTTTTTAGCAGCGAGTTGGGCATAAATTGACTGTTTGAAAGTGCCTATTTATATTTGTAATTATATGGTTATAGTCATGATGATAGCCATAGTCATATCTACATACTTATAGCCATACTTATATATCCGCCATCAACACAAGCATCAACACTCGATTTTTCATTCCTCTACTGGTCGTTTCATTCAGATAGCCGTACACAAGACCAAACTAGTATTTCATAGCTGTCTATGCCAATCGCGCTTAAAAAAAAAAAATAAAAAAAGTTGCTGGATCATAATATAATGGATTTGTAATACAAGGGCAGGGTCCACGATCCTGGGTGTGTCTCCACTCGAAAGGATGAATACAATCGTCTACGGATAATTCAAAGCTGTCGAGTCGTCGGTACTGTCGAGAAGAAGGATTTTTCCACACTTCAGCTCGTTTAGACGTTGATCGCTTAAATCGTGGATCGGGTTCCGTGAAAATGTGTGTGTATATGTGTGTGTGTGTGTGTGTATATATGTGTATATAAATGTGTGGGGGAAAATGTGCCAATTTTCAAGAGTCATCAAGAAACTGTATGTAGTCCCATTTGGTGAACAATGGGCACCAATATAAATACTACTCGGTTTTCTGCTTTTTTATTGTTTTTTTTTTATTATTTTTTTTTATCGTTTTTAGAAATTATAATTTGTTAATATTTATAAGAATTTACTAAAATATACCAATATTAATTCTTCATTGACTCAACCATTGTAATACCATTTATGTCCATATATCACTAAATATAATACCATGACTGTTGACCATTTGGAAAAGGCTGAACGCCTCGACGCTCCAAACCATCTCCACAAGATCCAGTCCATTCTTCAAGACGCCGAGCCGTTATACGATCACGACGACGAGCTCGCTATTCACTACCTAGAAAACAAAGCTAGCCACAAGGGTCACACGCCCAGGAACTCGGAAAGCAACAGAAACCTTCCAATGTCCAAAAAAAAAGATCCAAACGGATCCAGTGATACCGAATTCTCCGAGTACGACGAGCCTGTAAACAAGCTTCATGATCCAAGCTACTTCCCCGACGGCGGGCTCCAGGCTTGGCTCTGTCTGCTCGGCGGCTTCTTTGCTGTCTTCACCACATGGGGTATCATCACCTCCTTTGGTCCCTTCATGTCCTACTACCGAACAACCCTGCTGCGCACCTCGTCTTCTTTCCAAATCGGCTGGATTTCCTCGGTCCAGCTCTCCTGCGTCTTCATGGGCGGTGTCTTCACAGGAAAGCCCTTCGACAATGGCTACTTTTACCATCTCCTAGTATCCGGCTCCATCCTCATCGTCGTCATGTTTATGCTTCTGGCTGAGTGCAAAGAATACTACCAAGTCCTGCTCACCCAGGGCGTCGGAATGGGCCTGGGCATGGGAATGCTCTTTGGCCCGTGTCTCGCCTGCACCAGTGCCTACTTTAAAAAGTACCGTGGTCTGGCTATGTGCGTCTGCTCCTCTGGCGGCGGCGTTGGCGGTATCATCTTTCCAATCGTCTCAAACAACCTGCTTTACGTCAACAAAATCGGTTTCGCCTGGACAATGCGCACCCTCGGTTTCATCGAGCTCGTCCTCCTTAGTTTAATGATCCTCGTTATGCGCGACCGCCTCCCCCGCTCCGTCCGCCAAAAGTGTAACGCACGTAAAGACTCCACCTCCATCTTCTCCCTCAAGCAATGGGTCGATCCGACAGCCCTCAGGTCCCCAGAGTTTGTTTTCTTTGTCATTGGCGTCACTTGCTGCTTTTTCGGGCTCTACATCCCCTTTGCCCAGATCCAGGCATTTGCCATCCACATTAACACCAAGCAAGAGATCTCGCGCTACATTGTCTCCATCCTCAATACTACGAGCACCTTCGGCCGGCTCTGCGTCTTTTTCATCGCAAACTACTTTGGCGCCCTCAACATGACAATCATCTTTAGCATCTGCTCCGCCATCACCTGCTACTGCTGGTTCACTGTCTCCTCAGACGCCTCCATGATCCTCTTTGCCCTATTTTACGGCTTCCTTGCCGGCGTCGTCGGCACATTCCCTCCCTTTTGCGTTCCCCATCTCACCGACGACATCACAAAGCTCGGCACCCGTTTCGGCATGTGCTTTTTCTCGCTCTCGCTAATGGTCAGTTTCTCTATCCCTATCGCTGGTCTTTGTCTCGGTGCAGACGGAACCGATTACAAAGCTTCGGCAATCCTCTCAGGATCTGTCTTTGCTGCCGGAGCCGTCTTTATGTGCTTGGGAAGAATCAGCAAGGCTGGTTTCAAGCCAACCATTATTTAATTTTTTGCATTCTCTTACTATTTTTGTTTTTGTTTGTTTTGTAATTCATAATCAAGACTAATTGTCTAGTACGTTTAATTAGAGTGTGGTCCAAAATAACCACCTAGTTTTCGGAAATGGTAACTGGTATTGTTACTTTTGACCCAAAAAAACCTGCTTGCATTGTGAATAAAGTCTGGGCACAGCCGTGCGGCTTGTATAGTATTTTTTTTGTTTTTGTTTTTGGACAAGACGCATATACCCATCTATTCATCCAGAACTTTGTCGTGCCACTTTATGCTGTCGCTTAATGTGGACAGCAACGTGATGGACACGAAAACTGGGGATTGGGATATCTTTACGAAATGCCGGCTTTTGATGGTCTTCCGAGAGGGATTTTGGACCGGGTCGGAGAGAAAGAGAGATTAGAGATCTAGGAAATGTGTGTGTATATAGCAAAGAGGAAAGATCATGTTCAAGCCGTTTATTTTTATTCAATTCACTAAACTGCTCAGTTTTTTTTAAAAAAAACCTCAATCAACTATTTATATTTTGATAATGTCAAACTCGAACGAAACCGCTAACCTTGATGAGGAATCAGGTTCCTTGAACACTCCATCTAACACTTCCTTGACCAATCCATCTAATACTTCCTCGACCACACCCACAACCAAAAACCACGCACCGCACTTTCATTTGCCAAAGATTCACTCCCCGAACCTGCAGCCAGTTGTCCATGCTTTTGACACAGTTGTGGGAAGCTTTGGACATAAAGGGAAGGAGAATGGAAGTAAGTAAGTTGGTGTGTGGACAGCGCCAATAACTTTAGGTATAAGGCTCCCAAAGCTAGACTTGATCAAGTTTATAATACAATAGGTTTAAATGAAATATATTTATGTTGACGTTACATATTACCAATATAAGAATACAAGCACCAAATCCATTCTTGTCCGAAAAAAAAATCCGACGACTTGGTTCAGTTCCAAGACAAGGTTTTTTTTGTTCCGATTGTGCCAGTCGTTTACAAATGCTGACCAAACTGGC
The DNA here is from genome assembly GCA_900642975.1 of Magnusiomyces suaveolens. Taxonomy (NCBI): domain Eukaryota; kingdom Fungi; phylum Ascomycota; class Dipodascomycetes; order Dipodascales; family Dipodascaceae; genus Magnusiomyces; species Magnusiomyces suaveolens. Next base: position 576,702 of record CAAAMA010000004.1, read on the forward strand.
GACTGTAGGATTGCTTATCCACAAACAGTATGATTCGTAGATTAGAAGCTCGTGTCCAGTCAGTGTTTTTAACCAAAACCTGGAACCTTCCAACGTCGTTCCAATGGCAGCTATTCGTAGCATGTTTGCAATCAAGAATGAGTCAATCTTTCTAAATGCGATTGCCAAACATTTACATATTTTACATTTGTCAAAATATTCCGGCAAAGTTTTGTTATCCAAAATACATTGCAAACGTTTTTTTTTTTTTTGAAAACCACTATTGGTTTAGCGTGTGACGCTTTCGGATTGACAAAGCAGTATTTTTTTTTTTACCCCAGAGTCCTAATTTCTCGAAAGTATGCCCAGATTAATAATACAACATTTGTAAACTTGTACACGCGAATGACTGAGTTCAATTAGTGTATAGCCAAACACGCATACTCTGAATATATCAATAATAGATATTTCTATAACCTGTAAATAAAATAATAATAGATTCGCAAACACATCTAAATCAACACCAAAGGCCTTTTTGCTCTACCCTGCAACCCAATCTCGACGAAATTTGTATGCAAGCAAAAGGCTGACGATTTCCACAAACCGCCGAAAAAAAAGAAAAAAATAGTCAAAAGAACCCAATTGAAAACATAAACGTTTGAAACGCGTGACTGACTCACTCGCAAGAGAATCCACTTCTTTTTCTTCATATCCGTGACTAATTGCGATTGTCGAAATGGATTTGGTTCAGGTGTATCGACAATACAATCACCATACATAAACTTAAATCCATTAACATACAAATGTCTGACTCACAATTAGTACACTTGGCTGAGATGCCTTGTCACTGGTTTTTTTTGTTCAATTACAGAAAAAATAGCAGTGGGTAGGTGAGATAATGTAGGCTTTCCGGGTTTTGATTTCTAATTGAAATGGATTGGGTTTTTTTTATAAATACACAAAAAATGTACCTGGATTTAACTTTTTTTTAAAAAAAGAACCATCAAACCTCTGTTTTTTTTATAAAAAAAACCTAATCTACTTTTATTCTTATTTTAATTAACCACAACCATCATGTCCAATCTCTTCATTCTTGGTGAGCTCAAACACGAGATGAAACTCAAACAAAAGACGTTCGAGTACGGCCCAAGCAGCTCGTCACTAGACATTCCTGACGACGCAACGCTCTGCGAACCGTCACAGACCCTCGAAAAGGTTCCCCGAAAACAGGAAAGCATCAAATCCAAACTGGCATCCAAACTGAAACGCAAGTCCTAGTGCGTGAAGCTAGACCAATTGATGACCAATTTTGTTATGAATATTTTGTTTTAAGTATTTTTTTTTCGTTATTTATTTTAATACTATTTCACGATTGCATGTTCAGTATACTCTTGGTTTATAATAAAAAAATCCTCGCTCACCCAAGCCGGTTTCTAAAGTCGTTTCATTGCAGTACTAGTCATTTCTTTCACAAGCATTGGCGACATATTACTGGCTGGCCACTGTTTACAATTGAATACTGCTTCAGGAATGTCAGTGTTGCACAAAACCACTTTGGGGTAAACCCGAACGGAGCCAATCAGCGTTGAGAAAAAATGTTGATTTTGGGTAAACTAAATGGGTAGCACGCGAAATTCCAGTCACGAGATATATACTGTTACCGTGACATAAACTAAAGCTTGTTCAAAATATCACATGATATGATTTTAGAAAGCGTAAGGTGTATTTTCAGTTTTGATACAATCGATTTCTCACTGTAATAGCATGCGGCTGTATTCCTTTAACACCACAAAAAAGGTTGACCTACAATCCTGTATCAAGTACGAAAAGTCTTGTGCCGTGCACAACCTTTGTTTTTGGAAAGCATAACAAAATAAGTGTCACTGAGTAAGTAGACTCGGTGCTATACATTTTTGTTCCTATGTGGCGCAGAGATGTCAGAGCAAAACGAATATCAGTTTGAATTATTTGAATAGCCGTGTAAGTCTCACAATATTTAATTTCGGACAAGGAATAAATTTAGACAAGTGATTTTAATTATCGTTGACAGACTTGACGATATGTATGGGTCATCGATAGCCGGATCCCAGTCACGTATTTAGCATAGTCACTAAACGGAGCCTTGAATTGTGTAAGGCTTCAAGCCTGGCAGGAAATATAGCCATCACGCAAGTCATAAGTTTTTACTCACGAATTGTATATGAAAAGAAGTAATGTTTCGATAGAATTGATCCGGTTGCGGTCGGTTATGGATCAATCAAATGGTGCAACGTTTTTGGTGGGCATTTTTACTCGGTTTTTGCATCTTACATGATGCCTGAATTGGCGAGCAAGTTGAACAAACATTTTATGTTAAGCCTTACATCTGTTTCTATTCATCAACAGATGCCCTCTGTACCTGAAGTTTTTCCCGAGAAATTCTTTTATACTTGAATAACCAAGTAGGTTGCTGGTGGCGTTGGGAAAATATTATATAAATACAAGAGTATTTTCTTGGATTGGAATCTGTTTAATCATCACAATCCAATAACCTATCATTCAGATTGTCAAACAGTTTACACTATTCACAATGGCCTTTACTAGTTCCACTTCCACCAAACCCTACTCCAGTTCAAACTCTTCTGTTTCTCTCAAGAAGAAGTCTAAGCTCAGATTCTTAGACAACGTTTTATCTTTCCTCGCTCCTGAGGTGCAAACCAGAAACGACGGCACACTTCCCTCTGTCTGTATACTTGGCCGTGCTCACTAAGTGTAGAGAACTTTCTAGTATCTCTCAAAACTGGATCACATCCAAGTGCCCGTTTTTTTATTGGATTATGAACTAGAGGTCCTTATCCAAATAGTTTTTTTTTAGAACCTTGATGGACTTGCACGTTCGGTGGTTTCAAGAGTGACTTGGTGTTGCTCTTTATTTATTTCAAAATGTTTTTATATTTTGTTTTTTTGTTTTAGTTTTTGTTTCTGATAATTTGTAATGTTTTGACCAATTTTAATTTATTAATATTTAATAATCACACACTTTTGTCAATTGTAAACGTAGTTGTGTCCATCTGGTGACAACACAGACATAAACAATTGTAAACAATTAACTATTATGGAAGCTGCTGACTCATTGTTTTGCACAGTTTATGGCTTTTAATCACGTTATATGAGACCGTGCCACCAAACATTACACTTTCCCAATATGGACTGGTCCCTGAGTTGTGTGGTTTTGCTTTCATAGCATGGGTGGACCTTGAAACACGTAAATCAATCATCCGGTTGTGTTTGCCATAACAGAGTTGGCCCATACGAGCCATCGTTTACAAAAACAAAGTGGTTTAAAAAAAATAAAAAAAGAAAACGATAGCCAAATTTAACTTGTCTTGAAAAAATTCAAGAATAGAATTTCAACAGAGACTACTGGTGCCAAATACCAGACGTTGAACAGACTTGGTATCAAGGTACATTGAAAAAAAAAAAAACGCAAAAAATAGCATGTATAACCATACATGTTCTATTTTTAAAATACGCAAGGCTGAACATTGTGGGTTTTTCCATTTATTGTACAAGAGAAAATTGTAAAGAACCAAAATGTATCAAAGTTTTTCCGGCAAATGTAACTTTTATAGTTCAGGCCTAAATCACGTAGCTTACATAATGCTGCTCTTGTTATATTTTTTTGGTTTAATGAAACGGTTCAAGTGTGTAGCAAATGGACCAAAAGGAGTGGTCCACCAAAGAGCAAGGAGAAGTTAAAGGAGTCTTCAGTCAATAGCCGAACACGCACAACCGCTGTGACTCACCGTTAGAGATGAAAACAATGTACAATGTATGTAAATCATGCAGGTAAGAAAGCAAGAAACGTGATTTTTCGCCAACGGTTATCGATAGCTTTGGGAATAAAATGCCAGCCACTTTGCTGGTTGATGCGCTAGCTCTAGTTGACTGCGAGCTCACGGACTGCACCGCGTTTGAACACCAAGGTCATTTCAAGAAAATGGTCTTTCAGGGATTTCATTTTTGTATAAATAGGTCAAGAGTCCGTTGCTTGATTCCATTTGTTTTATTCAATCAATACTACAATTTCATCTCTCTAATAACAACTACTTGTTTTTAAAACAACAAATCCCACATTCACACAACTTTATTCACAATGGCTGCCACTACTATCAAGTCTACCAACTCTTCTGCTTCTTCTACTGCCTCTGTTCACCAGAAGAAGTCCAAGCTCAGATATCTTGACAATGTCTTGTCATTCCTTGCTCCTGAAGTCCAGGTCGGCAACAAAAAGACCTCTTACGCTTTACTCGGTCGTGCTCACTAAAACACAAAGCCTTGAAAGCATTTTGACAATAACTTGTCTAAAATAATCAACAATGACTGATAGATACGTCTTGTTGACTCTTTTTCCCACCTTCTTTCCTGTCCAGGACCCAAAAGTTTAATATCTCTTTTAATGACGCTAATGATTCCGTTCCTTTTTTAAAAAACCAAAAATGTTTATTTATTTATTATGTATCTCTATACAGTTTTCTAAAACCTAATAGGATTAATTTTTTAAGAAAAAAATATTTAATACTGTTTAAACCAAGTCATTTTATCTTGATGAAATAAAAGGTTTGCACTTTCAACTAAAAGTAAGGACTGAATACAAGAACCTTGCCAGCCATTTTATTATTATTTTTGTACTTGTTTAGCGTAAAAAAGAACTTTAACAAGTTTTGTTACGTTTTCAAAACAAAGCTTGAATGATTTTTGGTTGGATTTATATTTGTAAACTAATTGCAATAAATTATACATAATTTACATATATCCACCAATCGAAAAATTCAAAAAAAATTCAAACCATCGTATTTGTCAGTAACCCGACCGGGTCACAATCCATTTCAAGAATCAAAAGAGAAATTCTCACGTGAAATGATCAAAATTTTGTTGCTGTTTCTTTTTTTTTGAGCGAAACCGCCCATTAGACTATATCCAAACTCATTAAACTCAAAAGCCGTTGCGCGGCTAAGAAACCGTGTAAGGTTTATAAAATTATCAGCCATGCGAAAAATTTTCAAGTCAATTTGAAGGTCGAGTACGCTCACGTGTTATTGAACAAGATGTAAGACAATAACGACCAAGAGTGTCCGGCTATTCAAGGCTAAACGTTTTGAGTTTGCGGTTTATCCGGAAATACATTTTGAACAACGGACATGAATGAAAAAAACGGATGAGATGCACAGCCGCACATTAAGTGTTTAATTTCCAAAATGCAAGCAAATGTTGAATTGGACAGCAGCTTTCTTTTCGGACGTATCCGGACGGCGTACAAAATGTTGGATGGGCGTCGATAGCCGTACATACAAGTGTTGTAAGTAAATTTTTTTGTACGAGGTGGTCCTAGAATAACCTTGAAGGATCTTCACACAATGACTATTTTGATTGAAGAGCAAAAGAAAGTATGTAGGAACGTTCACCCAGTTCTTGCTCTTTATGAGTCTTCAATATGGGAAAAAATATTATAGACATATTGACAATTTTTCAGATATAAAAGAAGATTGATTTCTTTCTGAATTTTTTTTTTTTTCATCATCAATCACAATCTCAATACTACAATCTCATCTCTAATAACAACTACCTGTTTTTAAAACAACAAATCCCACATTCCCACAACTTTATTCACAATGGCTGCCACTACTATCAAGTCTACCAACTCTTCTGCTTCTTCTACTGCCTCTGTTCACCAGAAGAAGTCCAAGCTCAGATATCTTGACAATGTCTTGTCGTTCCTTGCTCCTGAAGTCCAGGTCGGCAACAAAAAGACCTCTTACGCTTTGCTCGGTCGTGCTCGCTAAATCAACCAAAAATTACACGGATCATGCCACGCATATCCAAACTTGAACATTTATAAAAAGTGTTTCAACCACTGTTTTTTGACATTCAATGTCGCTGGAAACCGTCAATTTTGACTGATAGAATTATTTTCCGCCCAAAAGTTTTTGTTTTTATTTATTTATGATTTTTACGATTTTTGTTTTTATATACACTTAATATTTAATTTCCCTTTCTAAAACTTTCGTTTAACTTGTGCTCAATTTGTATTTTTGGACCTTTTTGCGAATGTACATGAATAGCAAAACTCGTTTTCCCCCTTTTGGTGTGGATCTACAGAATCGGTTACCTTTGGCAGTGCATTGTATCGAAATACTAGCAAGACACGTATTATAATGGATCTCGGGAATACAAACCCTCTCCTGTAGGTCATTTTGATCAATCTGTTGCAGATACCGAAACTGAATTATTTCCCGACTCGGAAAAAAAAACAATAGTTTTTACAGGGTTTATGAAATTTCATTGCAGTATAATTTTTCATATTAAACCCATCGAAGCCGTTACAGTGTAACAACATGCAAGTTTGGTCCGGTATTTAAGTTGACTAAACCAGCCGTGCATAATAACAAAATCACTGTACTATCATATGACACAGAAATAACGTGACCACAAATATGATTACACATGAGAATTTATACATATATTTCCGATCCCAGCAGGATTCTACACTAACCCTAGCCAAACATCTAAATGCTTGTTTTCCAGCCGAGTTCAAATCTGTTCCGAATCTGTTCCGAATCTGTTCCAAATTTGTTCCAAAAGCAAAAGTTTGAGCGTGTAGCCGTGTAGCTCATATTGACAAGCGAGTTTGGGAGTTGAACCCTTTATACATACAAAGCATCCCGATATTACAAACACGAGAAATCCCATGTCTGTGCTTAGACCAAAAGCATATAAACAAATGCCACTTTCCTAAATAAATAAAAACCAATGTTTTCTTTCAAGAACCAATTGCCTGAACAACAACAACAACAACGACAAATCCCATCCATTATGCGAACCAGCCGACGAAGGGTCTTGCTTGGAGATACAGTGACGGAAAATGTGGGAGGCAGCAGTACTACGAGTAACATACCAAACGTTAGTTTCCAAAAAGATCAACAACCAGGTAACCCAAGCGGTTTGGCGACAAGGGAATTGACTGAAGATCAGCGACAAGAAATTCGGGAAGCTGTATGTTTTTTTTTTTTTTTTTTTTTGTAATACGCTAATTGATCAACTGCTTGCCGTTTGTCTAGTTTGATGTTTTTGATAACGATAACGACAACTACCTGGATTTCCACGAACTCAAAGTTGCAATGAGAGCGCTGGGATTTGATTGTTCCAAAAGCCAAGTTCTCCAGATCCTTAAAGATTACCAACAGCCCGGTACGACGCCCAGCAAGCCAATGAAGATCCGGTTTGAGGAGTTTGTCAAAGTGATGACGACTAAGATTCTACAACGAGATCCCTTGGACGAGATCCGGCGCGCGTTCAAGCTGTTTGACATCGACAAGAGGGGGAAAGTAGGGTTCTCTGACCTAAAAAGGATGGCACAGGAGCTGGGCGAAAACTTGGATGACGAGGAATTGAAAGCCATGATTGAAGAGTTTGATTTAGATATGGATGGCGAAATCAATGAAGCAGAGTTTATCGCAATCTGCACTGAGTATTAAAAAAAACAACTATATTGACCCTATTTAAGATTTGACTACCATTAATATCCGTTCCCTTGAACAGACTACACACATCTTTTATAGTTTCGTGCTCCATGACTTTTGTGAGCCAGAAAGCGCTTGCTGGCCTTGAACAAGAATGCAGTCACCGTGCGCAATGATTGTATCAATTCCAGCCCTTTTTGCCGCATCCAGGATTTCGCCATCATACGTGCCTGGCTGGAACCATATAGCCTTGACCAAGCTCTTCAGCCGTGGGTCGCTCGAGATGGTGCTCACCAACCCTGCCGACACTTTTGGCGGCGTGACGACGGAAATTGCAATTGAGTCAATGTACTCTTTTGCCGTGTCCAACGGCAAATTGTCCGAGGCAGCAATGTGGGGTAGCGCCAACGAGAGCGAGGGCTTGACGAGGTATTTGGACTGGATCTGGCCGTGCGAGCCAGGTGAAGAGGTGTTCCAGTTGTCTGAAACGGCGTCGGATATGGATTTGGCGCAGGGAATGCCAGAAACCTCTGGGCTTTTCGGGTTGATTGGGATCACGGGCAACTGGCGAAGTAAATACCAATTGAAGATCTTGTTACCAAACTTGGAAGTATCGGTGCTGGCACCAGCAACAATATAGAGGCGGTGCGGCCGAAAAAAGGATTCAATTATGGGAGACATGGCGAAAATGTCGGAAAACTTGTAAAAGGAATACTTGGATTACGAATCGTCAAGTGGAAATAATGTCTTTACAAAAATACCCAAACCCTTTTGGTCATCAATCACATGAATCCTTGTGCAACTCTAAATGGGTTGGAAAATGTCTAAATATCGGATTCGTTCAATTCTTACGGAAAAAAAAAAAAAAAAAAAAAAAAAAAAACTGTCATGGCTTCCATCCGAGTAGACGGAACCCTGATGTTTGAATTGTACAAAAAAAAAATCAATCAAATTACAATCTCAAATATAGAAAATTAAAACATTCAACTCTGTTGATAAAATCTATCATCGCTCCAGTCATCGTTGAGCATCATATCGTTCAAATCCGTTTCACAGAACCCCATTCCTTCCATGTGATTCAGCTGTCCTATATCGACATGAATCTCATTATTGCTGCTACTCTTGCCATGGCTGTCGTGACCATTCGCTGAAGCCGTAATGTCGTTCCAAAATCCTGGAATTTCTGGATAGTTTGTATGACGGTGGTGGGGCAAATTGTGAAGGGTATGAGAATCGTCATGGTCCAGATTACTAGTCTCGTTTAGAATTGAATGGCTGTGGTGTTGGCCATCATGTTTGCCATGGCCGTGGTTTCCGAGCTGGAAGTCCAACATCAGGTCCTCCGCATCTTGAGAATGTGTCTGTTGATAGTGTAAAGGTACATTATGCTCGCTGGCTTCCATTCTGTTATTTTCTTCGCTGCTGTTGCTGCAGTCGTCGCCAGGATCAACATTTCCAGACCAAGAGGTTTGTTTGAAATCACATGCAGTGCTCATGATATCGTCATTCAATAGCTCATTATAAACCGAGGAACTATCAGCATTGTCTTGCTGGAAAAGTAGTTGCATGGGTAACCGGTTCCTCAGCTCTTGATCAGATAATTCAGAGGAATCATCATCAATGTTTTTGACCCTGGTGTTTGTGCTTGAGTGCAGATTTGATGATCCATCAAACATCTTACCGCTAAACCCTTTGGTTCCCCGCTCTTCTGTTGAGCTTTCGCCAGTTTCCTTGTAATTGGGCATAGACGACTCCATCCCCAGCCCTAGGAACGTATCTAGGTCGCCATTTTCGTCATCGTAATTGTCGTCACTTGCATGCGAAAACTGTTTTTGCTGGTGAAACTGCAGCAGCTTTCTGTAATGTGACATCACCTGGTCAGACACCACAGACGATTCCCGAAAATGTCGTCGGCCTTGTATTGACTTGTTGGACGTGGTGGGATTAGCGTCAGCCCTCATATCAATAGCCGACTCATTTGCGCTGCCAATACTGGAAAAGCGTTGGCGGTTCATTGCATTTTTCGTCACCACCTTCTTGTTGATTGTGCTCGCTGACTTGCCCATCATTGAGTTTCTAGCTAACGCATCTAGATTGGAAATGTTGCTGAGCAAACCGCTATCGAGTCCGGGCGAGGCTTCTCTGTCAAAAGACCCACGATGGGTGCTGGCGTCCGAACTTCGGTGTGAGGGCACACGCAAACTTGGACTACTAACTACAACAGGACTGCGGTTTCCGTTCATTGCGATTGGAGAAAAGCGTGCTCCTTGCTGGGCCTTGTCTTCATCAAAATTGGTTTCCGGTTTTGCGGCCAAGCTCTCTCGTTCTTGTTTATTGAGCGACTGGTTGATAAAATTGTTGTACACATTTGAGTTTCGGAAATTTTGGGAATAGTTAAGAGCTTCAGGGTTGCTGGGATTATTTGTGTCACTGGCCCCACTACTTGCACGATGTCTCAAGTTGCCCATAGCATTGGAAGGTATCACGGGCGGCACTGCAGCTGAAGCGGCGGAGAATCTGTATGAACTATGAACAGAAACGGGGCTGCTGTTGACTGCGGCGTCGGTGAAATCATTTGGACTATCCTGGGTGCCGGTTCCGTTCGAGACAGACAGGTTGCAAAACTTTTGGGAGGAACTCGCGGCCAGTCCGTCGGCCGTTGTGTTTGGAAACACGCTGTTTTGGTTTGTCGACAATGGCAACGGCGCCTGCTTGAAAGAATTGGGTCTTGTGCGACTGAGCAATGACTGGGAACGTACAGGCGGTGCCTGAAACTCTTGTTCCTTCTCATAGTAGGGGAACTGGCTTTGGAGCGCGGCAACGTCCACCGACGCATTTTTGTTTTTAATAGACCGCCGGGATAACGGAAGAGAATGTTCGCCGAGATCGCTACCATTCGTTGCAGCAAAGTTTGGTTGTGCGGATGGCGTTAGTACAGGATCGGGCTTGGTTCTGGAAGAGATGCTGCGGTGAGAAGAAGAAGAGTCTAAACTGTTTTCGCGATCCCGTTTTTGTACCAATTCGGTTTGTAGCCGGTCTTCTTCGGTCCGCCGTTTGACGGTCTCGAAATCCTTGAGCCGTTTTTCTTCTTCCATAAATTTCAATTGCTCTTTCCGACGTTTCTCTTCCTCAACGAGCTTTTGTTGCTCGGCCAGTTTCTGTAGCCGCCCTTCTTCTTCCATAATTTTGTTTGTTTCGTCTGTTTTAGTATTGAAGCGCGTGAGTTGGGGATACGGAGAGTTGGGGTCGGGCGGATCGGCTGGTTCGGGGATATTGATTAGATCCTTTCTGAAAAAGTACATGGTATTAATTTTGACGGTCGACAAGCCGGCACCGCTATCCCAGCTCTTGGACAGTTGTTTGAGCGAGTTTTCCCATTTTTTAAACACATCAACAATCTCCTTGTGTTCTTTGGAAGAAGTGGCAGTGACCTTGAACAGCAAGAAAAAGCTGAGCAGGGTGCAAAAGTTGAGATTTGCCATTGAGTGCCAGAAAGAATGGAGGTGCCAGTGGTCAATGTCTGTGGTATAACGGATTACCCGCTGTATAGTGGTTGCTGCTTGGCGACGGTATTTGAGATTGCTTTCTCGGTCAATGAGAGCTGTACAAGAGGGATGAATTTTGAGGCGGAGCAGCAATACAGCAATAGTGACTTCTGCGAGATGTAAAATTCCGTTTTTGGAAGGTTCGCCTGGTTCATAGTAATCAGTATTTTTCAGCTTATCAGGCAGGTTGTTTCGCCATTCATGTAGTTTTTTTAGATACGTTTCCACTCGCGAGATTGTTGTTTTGTAATCTTTGTAGCGGGCGGCGTAATTTTTGATGGAATAAAACTCCTTTACGACGTCATCAAGGATGTTTGTGAGTTTACAAAAATGGACGAAAAGTTGCAAGTGTGGAGCGTCCTCTGAGTATTCGTCCCAATTGGTATTTTCTTGGGAAAGTAAAGAAGGAACACCGAGGTTTGCAGAGTTCCATTTTTCAACGAGATAGACGACGGCCCAGAGCCGCTTACGCAGCAACTTTTCCGATGCGGGAATAGACCAATTTGTGCAGTCGATATGTAGACCAAGCCGGTGGGAGATGGCAATGATGGTTGAGATATCGACGGAGGACGAAAAGGTTGAGGGGATATCTGTGCTGGATATATTTTTTTGGGCAAGAAGGAGCAAGCCTTGGATAGTCCCTAGTGTTGGGTATTTGATAGAGCGTTCAACGGCGATTCGGCATTCTCTAAAAAGTTTTTCGTAAAACCCAAAAGGGATTGGTTTTTGGCAGAGCTCGAACTTGTCGTACTTCCACCAAATGCAGCTGATGGCGTAGAGACCCGACAAGAGGCACACGTCGATGGAGGATCGGTCAGTTTTGTAAGCATGAATGAACTCTCGCTGGTTGACGATCGGGTATTTAGGATACACAAAGCGGAAAAAGATTGTGATAAGACGATCGTCCAGACCGTTGGTCAGCTCGGCAAGCCGTGCATGTTGTTTTCGGATCTCATCTTTGACTTCAGGGGGCCTGTCATCGCGAAGGGCTAGGAAATGGATAGGAAACTCTGGATCGGAGCTTGCTTGACGCATGGAACATTTCAAAAAGGTTGCTACGTGGGTATCGTTTGGTACTGCAAAGTACTGCATGAGGTGAGGATCTTGGTCACCAGAAAAGCCCAGAAAGGCCAAGGTATCGAAGCCCTTTGGGACCAAAGGAGGTACGGAGGAGGAAGAGCAGGACGGTGAGCCATTAGTGAGTCCATCCGTTTCAGGCTCAATATTTGCATAATAGTCAAGAGGAGGCACTACAAGCTCCCGAGGGGTTTGATCCCTATGCGAGGCTCGTCTAATTAGCAGGAAATAAGAGGTTAGTGAATGTGCAGTGATGAAAGTAAAACAATGCAATAGAATAAAGGCCGTGATACAAACTTTTTGACGGAGCCCGATGAGTTATTTTGAATAGGCCGAGCGCGTTTTTTTTTGGTTGCTTCTGTAGATGCGAGATTAGGTTGACTAAATTGATCTTTTGGCGAAGTGCTACGGTTAGATCGCTGACGTTTTGGAGGAGGCTGCTGAGCTGTGGGATCTTTTCCGCCTACGATTGGAGTGGACGATGCTGGAGTGGATGCAGATAGGCTAGGTGAAAGGTCAGGATGGGAGATAGTTGGAGCGAGGCTAGGTTGGTTGCGGGAAGGTTCAAGCGTAGTTTTAGGTGGGGAAACCGACGATGTGGAGAGGGGTGTAGAGCTTTTTGGAACAACATGGGTATTTGCAAAAGGCTTTGATGGCGAAGAACTGGGTTGTTTTGGAGATGAAGGCTGTTGTTGAAAGAGTCGAGAAGGGCTTGACGGAATGGGATCTGGTGGAGTTTTGGAGTTGGATAAAGTCGCTGAATCCATGATAAACGAGCAGCGAGAATTAATGCACGATTAAAGCAATTTGAATAAACGACGAGACGTTTTGACTGAAAATAAATGTAAAAAAAAACGAAGAAGAAGAAAAAAAAAAAGTTTTTGTTGAATAAAAGAAAGTGAAAAGTCGAGAAATACTTTTGGAAACTAATGGCGGTGAAGGTTTCCAAAAAGATGTTTTTTATTTTTGTATGCAAGTCAAAAACAATTTCCAGCTTTAAAATATTTTTATTTCGAATTTTTCGTGTTGATTCGGATTAAAAAAAATATTTTTTAAAAAAAACCGTTGAAATAACAAAATTCGCTTCAATGTTTTTTGATTTCATTTTCAAAACGATTTCTAGCCTTTTCAATCGATTTCGGGCCAATCAAAAAGCTGAAAAATGAATCTTGGTATGATAAACCGTTGGAAGGTTAAACCAACACCCATATCAACTGTCTTGTATCCAACTCAGCCATCCTTAAAACTTTTTTATTTTATTTTATTTTATTTTAATCTCGTCGACATCATATTTATCATCTCGAGACTATTTCCAGATGCTTCATATCTTGTGTGTTTTTTATCAAAGCTTCGTATCGAGTTCTCGTGTTTGCACAAAAGTCTTCGTGATTACACAAACTGACTAGTTACACGCTAGGGTAAATTCAGGGTAACTACTACAAGTCTATATCCCCACACAGCCTTGACCGAATCATCGTCTTGAAGCTTTAATCCATCCTTGTCGAAATAGTTTTTTGAAATGTCCATAGCTATGGTTTGGGTGGAAAATGGTAATTGTACGTTTTGAAGCACGTGTAGTGAAATTTTGCTGTATATATTCAAATGGCTTGGAGCATCCTCGGCTTTGGGAAAATACAAAACATACTCGATTCAAAAAAATAAACCAAAAAGATTAATATTTTAAAAATATATCTTTAATTTTTTAAAATCATCAAAACGTAAAAACAATAAATAAAACCCAAAGTCAACCCATCGATCTTCATTTAGAACCTTCTGCATCGTCTATTCCGTACTTGATCCGACATTGTTGTAAATATAAATCATATCCATGCGATCCACGGTACTTGTGTTTCCGCTTGCCTTTTGTATTGGACTCAGCGGATTCTATTTGCGAGTTGCTGATGGAGTCATTGCAGTTATTGGTATCATTCGTGTTATCACCTTGAAATCTTTCACCATCCTGAACTGCCCGATTATCTATTCCCTCTAGATTATTACTGCTCCCTTGTGTCAAGTCTATGTTTTCATCGTTCACCAGTGCTTCCCCGTTATCGTTAGCACCTTTGCCAGATTGTATTAGGGTTGGTGAAACTGGGCTGTATGTTGTATACTTGAGGTAATCCAAATAAGCTCGTCGTCTATACTCTTCGTCATTTTGGTATCGGTTATAACCATTGTATCCAGTGATGCTGTTGAATCCCAGTTTTCTGCTGCTAGCCCGGAAGCTTCCATAATCACCGCCGTATTCGCTGTCCCCATCTCCAGTACCAGCGTAACTATCTTCGCTATAGTCATCGTCACTATCTTCGCCATCATTGTCTTTCAGCAGCAGGTATTCGCCAATGGTGTAATTGAGTAGCGGAGGATTCAGGTAACCAACAATATCCAATACCAAAACACTGACGATCATGACCGCACTCGAAACGATTCCCAAATACCAGGCATGATCAACTTTAAAGTGCAAGGCGTGTTTTTCGTCACCCGTCAAGTCTAATCCCAGGGTAAGAAATCTGACAGCGACTGCCCGGTGCTTTCCAACAGGGTTGCCCTGGTCGCTGTCGTTATTGTCGCTGACAAGGATTCCGCCAACCAAGACTGTGTACACCATCAATAACGAAAGGCATTGGGATATACTGGAGCCCCAGCCAAAGTACCCAATGATCTTCCACGCGCGTTCACGGAAATAGTCGTCGCTGATCCACATGCCAATGTAGACAAACAAGATTCCAATTTGCAGGCAGACAGCAATCAGGGTAACGAAAAAAGAAGTTTGCCAAAGAACGAGTTCTGCAACTATAGCGTCATTAGAGATGTCGCTGGGGTTATCGACTGCAGGAAATGAGTGACATGATTTGGTTAGTGATCCTACCATGTTTGCCTTGCCTGCCTCCTTCACGAGTCCAAACTCATCACTTTGTCTTTTGTGTCCTGAATCTTTCACATTTCCCTCAGTATAAAAGCCGGTGTATTGGTGGTTGGTATCAAGAACGCACCGTTGCGTGTATCCAATATTGATGTTTTTGGTTTGTTCAGGGTTGACGGTATTGATAAGGTCTGGGTATGTTATCGAGAAAATGGTTAAGGAAAAGGATATTATAGTCAAAAGCAAAGTGAATCGATACGCTTGGAATAATGAATTCTTCATTTTTTGACTTGGCGATTAGAGGTTTCTCTTGATTTTTTTTTTATTTTTTATATTTCAAGTCTAATAAAACTCCATGATTTATCAGTGAATCAGTCGAGAAAAAAAAAAAAAAAAAAAAAAAAAAAAAAAAAACAATCATATCCAATCTTTTCTTGTGTCAAGTTGCTACATCTACTTTCTAACAAACACAAAAATAAGCATCAGATAGGGAATCACGTTTTATCCGCGTGATTTTTTAAAGAGGAAATGTAAATCTGGCCCAATTTTGAAGACCAATGGTTTGATTCAAGAAAAAGTAAAGATTACAGAACGACTAGACTGTTGGATGTCATGATTGAGTACGACAAGTTCAATCTAGCTATTCATATTATTACAGTCTGATTATATTGGAAACAGAGGCTAGTTGGCTATTCACATTTAGTTTTGGATTCAGATTCGGTGTAGTCTATTTTTTTGGTATATTCTTGCAATGGTCTTGTAGATTTCAAACAAATAGACTTTTTCTCAGAAAGATAAACGGATCTGGGTTTAGGTACTCGGTATTTACGGACTCGGTAGTAAGCACCACTCAAACAATATGGAAATGGAACCCGTGTGTGTGTGTGTTTTGGCAGTATTAGATTGCTCGTCTTGGGAAGCAACTATAGATTATAATGTTATAATTCCAAAATTTTCTTGGTCTTTTAAGCCGACAGAGAGTTTGGTTCAATGCCGATTATTTTTCTCAGGCAGAATTGCATTCATATTCTATTCAAGTGTTGGAAATGTACACTTTTTGAAATTGGTGATACATGTTGGATTTAAATGTAGATGGACATTTGGTTTTGATCTACAATACCGCCAAAAACAAGCTAAACAGGTTCCGGTTTTTCTAGACAAAGATTCATATTTCAAGCCTTGATTCACTTTTGGGAAGCTCTCCAAGTCTTATTGGATGTGACACTGCTTATCAAAAAAAAAAAAAAAAAAAAAAAATACGAAAACCTTATCATGTCACATTGTACAAATTCCAACATTCTTGTTTGCTAATGTTATAGATGTAATATTGTATATGGATTTGAATTAAATGACAAGGTTCCAATCTTTTCATGGATTTCCGACGATAATACAAGCTGATTTCAATGAGAATACCATTTGATTGATGTCAAGTGGCATAAAGGGCCTAGAAATGCAGATTAACGGTGTTAAACTTTGAAGCCAGAGTTTATAAAGTATCTTTTGACATTGACTAGGGATCAAGACTTGGATTGTAAACTAGTGAAAGTACGGGATTTCCCAGCAGTTTTTGGTTTGATGAAATTCAGTTTACTGGTTCAGAGGCCAGAATGTTTACGTTTCCACGACGTGGAAGTTGCATATCGTAATATTTGTACTGTGTATACAATTACTTTAGTTTTCGCCAAACCATGCGAGTATTGGACGAAAAAGAAGCCTTGAGATGAGAGTTTAAATGTGCGTTGCGCGATACACTTGATAGTTTCTGATGTCGTACATTACTCAAAGGTGTTTTGTTGTTATTGCTGGAATCTGGGGAAAAGAAGGTTTAGAAAGTACATGTGGTTTATCTAACCCAGTACCTACAACAATTGACAGCTTGGCGATCTTGAATATTGATATAAACCACCACGACGGCGGATTTATCACTGTTGGTAAAGATGCCATTATAAAAGAGAGAAGCCTGGCATCTATGCCTATTGTAGACATGAATGAGTGCGGATAAAACGGACGAGTGTTTGGGTCCAAACAAAGTTTCATAGAGTTGAAAGGTAAGATATATGGATGCGAGACGTTTAGAAATGTTGTGCATGCAGATTTTCAGTCAAAAAACAAACAAAAAACTGTCGAGAATCGAAACAGTAGACACGATTCAAAGTTGGATTAAAGATGGATCGAGATGAATTTAATACAGTCTTTTTCCAGTCTGTCTACTTGGTACGGATTGGAAAGAGTATAGAACTGGATTATAACCCACGGAGTGAATTAGACCGATGATAATCCAGACCAAAACAATAATAAAAATACATTTTTAGTTAGTTTTCCAAATAATTTTGACCAAAACCAGTCATGGTCATGACGTAGGATTGAGTTTGAAGTATCAAGTGGAAACAAAGAAGCACACAGTCTAGATGAGCCAAAGTGGTGCCAATTGACAAAACGGTCGGGATTTGCGATTTGTAAAAGGGTTGGACTCGATTATCAACAGTCAGGAAAGTCTATGGATTGCCTGATAGAACGAGCCATCCCGTTGTGACTTAGGAAGCAGTATAATACATTACATTTGCACCGAATGATACAATACAATTACTGCACAGTATACATGAATATGTGGATGGAATACGTGCTTTTGAGTTATAATACGACCGTGGCCTTGCGTAACATGGACAAGTGCAAGTTGTGTCATTTGTTGGTGGTAGAGTACAGAAAAATGTGTCTGAAAAAGCCGTTTTTGCATGTTTTACGGAGCCAGACGCAGATGATTCAAATGCATCAAGGTAGTCTGTCAATAATTGGCTGGCGCCAGGGATTAATGGTTCAAGGTGGTAACGAAAAGTAACAGGAACGAGTTGCCGGCTAATTTTCGGTCAGACAATTAATGATGATAATAATAATAAAATCGGGTTTTCCAAAAGGGTTCAAAACATTCCAGCCGTTGACAAATGAAGCAGAAGAGAAAAGTGTACGGCTGACGTCATTGAGTGAAGATTTAATTGTACACGGACAATGAAAAATATCTTTAAACAAGAAACTGAATCGTATAAGAAGGTTTTGTTTTTTTGCGTCAAAAGTGCCTTGTACTTCTTTTATTTAGAAAGACAGTGCAAAGATTCTTTTACATTCTTCGGATCAAAGCAATGGTTTTATTATTGCACAATGTGGGTTTGCCAACTAATACCGAAAACGAAGAAAAGAGTAAACCAAGATATGCACTGTAAAAGTATTTTTCATTTATGGAGCCATGTTTGTGATTATTTGTAGAGAGATTTTGGACGACTGGGAAATACGAGCATATTTGGAGGTTTTGGTGAATGCAATTGTGATTAAGAATTGGGCCTCAATATTGGTGAAAACGGGGATTGAGGTTGTCTATATGGTGAGCATATCGATTGATTCTAGTCAACCAAAGTAGATGAATGTTACGATCCTAGTGCTATTTACATGCAAATGTAAATAATCTGGTCGGTTTTGTTTCTTAGTTGATATTTATTTAAGTGAAGCATGTAAATTTACCCAGTACATTTCCGATGTGACGGATGATATAGAGGTGCGTGATACATGTGTAATTGATATTGAACCCGTCAAAGAAGATGTAAATTTACATCTGACAAATATTTACGGAAACTATAGAGTAAAATGAGATGAAAAGTTTGGAGATTGGTAGCGTCAAAGGAGTGCGCAGCGAGGCATATAACGAATAATAACAACACCCAAGCAACGAAATACCCAAATAACGACTACTAATGTATAAAAAGAAAGTCATTAATGTCAATAGTTTTTGTTTTCCCACTTGAATTATTGTAAAAAGAAAACGCCGGTATCAGGGATATTTTGGTATTATGTTTATGAGTGCACTTTTCAAGACTGTGACGTCGAAGGCCGACCCTGGCGGTTTGAACCAGCACGAGACTAGTGAGAGAGTTGGTTTAGTATCAAAACGCGAAAATATGTAGAAACCGGTTACTTGAAGAAATTCAAGAGGAGAAAGGTATAACCAGGATAACTGAGAAGTGGAAAAAGCAGCCAATCAAACTCAATGGTTTAGTTTACATTTGAGATATTTACAATTACGTGGAAACGGAAGCAAAAAAAAAAAAAAAACTTTGCCAGTGTCATTCACAGTTGGGACAGTAAAAATATATAAATAAAACATAAATATAAATGTAAATATTAATATATATATATACACATCATTGACCGCTTCTGCCGTAGTTTTCTAACGCTGCAGGCATAAACATTTCTTGTCCCTTTGAAAGATCTCGATTACAAGCCAAAAGTCAGAGACCTCTCAAGCGCAATAGATTTATTTATATACTTTCGACCTGAACAAATCGTTTCACGCCGGCAAAACAAGTAAGTGATGTTTGAGCAGTTAGAATATCCTGATTTCCAAGTTGCAAATGTCGTGATCCAGCAATAAACAATGAACCATCTTACGAGAATGACTTGTCAAACCATCCCATCGACCATTTTCTCGTTTGACTTTCTGAAAAAAGCTCGCGATTCCTGCCCTCTTACAACCAATGCTCAGCTGCGCATTGTATGACAGTCATGAAAGGTAGTACACCGCTTGCAATTGCTCGTCATTCCACCAGCTGCGCATTGTATGACACAGTCATGAAATGTAGTACACCGCTTGCAATTGCTCGTCACTCCACCAGCCGCGCATGCACACGGCGGTTTCAGCCGCAGCCATGGCCAAACATGGGTGTGATTTTTTCGTGTGTCGATGAGTGACGTAGAATCAGCCCTAACCCACCGCAGAAATCAGGCCATTTTTCTCTTTTGTTCTCTAACCAGTTTTTTTGTCTAGCATTTTTTGGTCATAAAACCAAAAATCTCCTGATTTTTTAAACTTTTCCTCCTTCCTCATTTTCCTAACGTGATAATTCGAAAACCACCTTATTTTCAGCTTGAAACAAGAAAAAAACCTTCTGACTTTTTGCTTTTCGCAATATTTTTTCATTTTAAAAAAAATTGCCTTACTTTTTTTTTTATCTCAATCCTTTTCTTCTTTTCTTGAACTATGGATGATTCCAATATCGCTCTTCCTTTCGAATTTGAAGACTGCGACGCTTTTCTAGTCTCTTTGGACGAGAACTCTTCTGCTTTTAATCACAAAAACCAAGATCTTCAATCTTCTCAGACCACTTTAATGTCTCAACCAACTTTATCTGACTACATGTCCATGTCGGCCGCAATGACTGATTCAAATCCCCATCCTGACTGGACAAAACTTCAACAAGACTATACTTCCTCGACACCTTCTTCTTCGACCACTCAGCCAATAAATTTGTATAACCAATCTGCTGCTTTAGATCCGTTTGCTTTGCAACGACACCATCAACAACACCATCACCCAAATATTCAGCACCCTGCTGGCCATTACTCAAGTAACTCCACTCCTCTCTCCTCTCCTCTATCGGCCCACTCCAACGCTGAATCTGACCCTAACGGCTCGTTACTCGCAGGTAATATGATCTATCCTTCAAATATCTCCTCTCCCTCTGGCAATACTATAACCGTTCCCCCGTACGCTGGCACTGGTTCATTCGATGCTGCTTCTTATCGTAACGTAGGTTACCCAATATCTCCTCAATACCCTCCTACCCAAACTGCCTCTTCCATATCGTCACCTGATGGTACAGACTTTACTACTTCAAACACGCCCTTTGAATTCGCCTCCCTAACCACTTCCAACCCTAACAACGTTCAACACCATGGATTAAAAATGGTCCCCACTATCCTCCCCCACCAAAATATCCCTCTACAGCTCTCTCTAGCACACACTCAATCAATGTCCGCCTCGCTCGGCAACTCTTGCTCTGTTTCTCCCCCAGGTTTCAAACAAGAATCCCCCAGAAATATGTTTGAACCCACTGACGACCACTCCGGCTCTCCCCACTATGATGGAACTGGCTTCAACTCTCCCGAAGACCTCAGTCCAAAATCATACTCCCAGGATGCTGATTATGACTCTAAAGATCACACATTTAAATCTTCTCAACGTCGTGAAAGCTTAAAGAAAGAAAGACAACATAGCACAACCAAAATTGATGCAAAGGGAAATAAAATTGCTAAACCTAAAAAGGAAAAGACCTCCCACAACATGATTGAAAAAAGATACCGAACAAACATTAACGACAAAATCCTGGCCCTGCGTGACTGTGTTCCGTCCCTCAGATGTGTCGTTAACGGTACTCCTCGTACCTCGGAAGAACTTGAAGGCCTCACCCCCGCTTCTAAACTCAACAAGGCAACTGTCTTGACAAAGGCCACCGAATATATCCTCCATCTTCAAAAACGCAACGATATGCTCATGAAGGAACTCCACGAGTTGCAAAACCATAGATCTGAGCCCAGCGGCGTCATGCCCAATGACATGGCCCCTACAGGTATACCCCCAAATGGCATGTCGGCTTACCCTACACTCCAATCCCAAAACTACCAACAGCTTGACAATAGCTTTGCTTCTAAAGTTATGATGTGTTCCATGGCTGGCCTTATGGGCGCCGGTCTCATGAATGAAGGTTCAGACACACAAGGCCTTTCCTTTGTCCCCTTCTTGTCCTACTTTTCCAATTTGCGTCTCGGACCATTGGACTCCTCTTCCCTTATCTATGGTTTCAAACTCTCCCTCATTCTCGGAACTGTCTTTTACGTCTTGTCTCCATACTTTTTCAGCCCCGTTGCTTTTAAAAACCAAGACCTGGCTTCCCAATCAAAATCTGAAACCGAATCAGACTCTTTGTCTCCCAATTTGCATGATATCAGAAAAAACACTTGGTCAAGTAACAGCACTGCTCTCAACCTTCCTTCCGACAGCCTTTCCTCACATGTTTCCAGCTTTATTTTGACTCTGGTCCAAATTTTCATCTTGAACGTTTTTGGTTCTGAAGGATATGATGCATTTGCTCTCAATATTGGCCAACAACAACTTTCTGTAAAGCAAGACTCGCTTTCCCGCGCTATCGATGCCCAGCTTTGCGGTGGCGAGTCTAATGCTTCCTTTGGTTCGCTTTTTGCTACCTTTGTCCAAAGCTTCTTGCTTCCTGCTTCGCCAATGCGTTATTTTGTTCAGGCTATGCATGTCAGCATCATGTGCCACGATGTCTTTTTCTTGTCTTTTGTTGGCTCAAAGGCTTCCGAATTCTTTTGGAGCAAGGCTCGACAGGCTGCCCTTTCTGGCGAGGCCGAATCTGACTCTGCCGAAGAAAATGAATTGTTGCTTGACGAATTCCATCTTCCCAAACACATCATTTCCTTGTTGAACTCTCAGGATGTCTTGACTTTTCGTATTACCCAGCACCTTGTTAATGTCGTTCTTAATAAACCCGTTTCCGAAGGTTGTGGTCTTGGCGAAGAAGATGAAGGATACACTTCTGTCGTCACCGACAAGTCTATTCGTTCTGCTGGCGACGTTCTTGCCGCCCTTTATGCCAACTCTCTTGTTCACGACGTTCTCTTGGGTGTGTTGGAAAATGACGAAATTGACTTTAGAAAACTCGAAACCTGTTCAAACGTTTCCCCTCCTCGCTCTATCGTTGCCAGACGTGTCGCTATTGTAGAGGCACTTTTACTTGGCCCCAAGGATGCCTCCTATGCTAAGAAAGCTATGGAAATGTTGAAGGAAGAGTTGAACCAGCAAGCTTGGATCAACAAGGAAAACAGCGAGCCTCGATTCCCTTCAACCTTCCAAGTTCCACTTGCCTCTACTAGAAGTAGATCCAACAGCGTCAGCACCGCTGATAACAATTGTGATTCTACAGACACTGAGGACGAGTTTAGTTCTAGTGATGATCATTCTATGGTGACTGGTGAAGATAGCTTGTCTGGTGAGGATTCTTTGACTGAGGGAGAAGAGTTGGTTTCTACTGAAGGCGGCAACACTTTTGACTTTTTGTCCACATCTGTTAAATCGTCTTCTATTCCATTTGCTGTTTCTCAAGATTCTCGTCTCGGTATTAGATTCTCGTTGATCATCTGCTACCTTGCCCGCAATATGACTGGCCCCGCATTCCAATTGATCCAAAGGGTTGAGATCAACAGACAAGAAAGCATTGGACTTTTGGGATTCGTCGCCATGTGGAAGGTTCTTCAGGAAATGTATGAACGCAAGTATACAGCCAACAGACACAAGCTCGAAGATTTATCTGCAATTGCACGTATCTGGTTGGGAGGAAACATTGGATCTGAAGAAGGCCTTTCTTTGGAAAAGCTCAGACACTTGGCTGGTGATTCTGTGTCGATGAGTAAATTCTTTGGAGGTTTTGAGTGTGATATGGATGAAGGATACAGCACTCAATGAGGTTGTAGTATATATTAATCGTTTTTGTTTTGCATATTTAAATTTTATCTCTTTTTTTTATTATTATTATTTTATTTCTGTTTTTTTTCCTTGTTTTTTTTTCTTATGAATGGTTAATTTTATTTTATTTCATTTCCTGTTATTGATACGTTCAGTATGATTATGTATTTTATTAAAATTGTTTCAATGTTTTTAAAATTTCAGATGGTTTAAATACAAATGTTGCTGTTTGTTGGTATACTTATGTACGGCTGTTTTTTTTTTTTTTTTTTTTTTTTTTTTTTTGCACCATGAAAAAGGGTTTTTTTTTTTTTTGGTCAAGACAATTCAAGTCTTCACCGCCACCACCATTCTTCACCATCACCAATCAACGTTAGAACCATCGACAACAACGAGGCTTTTTGAGAGCTATGGGAGGAGATTTTCTTGATTTTATTTGAATATCCCATGACCTTTGCATCTGTCATAACTCTGTTTATCCCGTAATTTATTTTAAATCCTATTTATTTCTAGTTCATTTTGCGCCGGTCGCATCCAAACCTTTGGTTTTTTTTTTACAAGACAAACAAAAAACCAACCAAAAATGAGCGACTCAACTGAGCCGTTGGCCAAAGACCTTTCTTCCGGCGACCAGCAAGAACACCATTTGCATCAACAACCTCGACTGAAAATCTCTGTTGAGCCATCGCCTATCAATACCAAGGTAAAATCGTCATTTCCAACAGGGTGTCCACTTGAAAGTAGCAACAGAAGCAATCAGGCCAAGGCGCCGTCGAACCCGCCAACGCCGTCTTTGGCATCTTCGTTTTTCCAAGATCAGAAGCGAGTATGGGTACAGCGCTTGGGATCGGTTCCTACTTCAGTATTTGTAGGTCCTAATGATTTGATTGGTATGTCTCTTGCTTTTCTAAAATCATTGCTTGAATTTTATTTTTTTTTTTTTTGAGTACTAATCCATCTTAGATGATTTGAAAACATTGATTATCAAACGGTATCCGAATTCTTTAGGAAAGTTTTACGATCCTGCAGATATCGTCATCAGGCTCAATAATAATTTTTTGTCTTCCATATCATCGTCCTCTGGATCCTTTTCTAGTCTCGACTCTGTCAATACACTACCAGAAATCACATCTAAATTTTCTCCTGATGACCGGGTCTTTGATATCCTCAACAAGACTTTTGAGACTGGAGAAATGTCCTCCTCACACGCTTTTGTAATTGACATTTCTCCCGATAAATACAATGAACCTACGCCAACCGTTGGCACAAGCCCGGTTTCTGCAACTCCCAATGGATCAAGCCTTGGTTCGCAACAGCAACGCTTTGTGTTTCCTCATCAGTCCGATCGCTCTGAATCAGTCTCATTACCTTCAAATCGTCCTGCCGAGATTGCTTCTGACCATACCAGATCAAAGTCTCACAGCATTGTATTCAACACAAATCAGTCACTTACTGCTTCCTCGTCTTCATTGTCCTCTTCGCCGCTTTCTGCTTCTCATGTAAAATCATCTTCGCCGCCCTCTTCTTCTTCTTCATACCTTACGCCTTTGTTTGATGACCCTCTCACCGCCGTCGCTGTCGTAAATCAACAGCAGATCCAAGAAAACCAAAAGCTTCAAGATAGGCTACAAAACGGCGTGAGTCAACAGCAAGGCAACTCCAGCCAGAGAAACAACTCGTTGAATTCAACAAACAGCTTTACTGCTGCTACCAACACAACTCCTATAAAGCCTGCTTTTGGCGATGATGTCAAACGGATTGTCGAAAACAGTTTTAGCCAAGCCGCCGAAACCAACCATACCTCTTTAGATACACAAAATGCCACTCAAGGCGGTGCACCAGTATACCAAACAAAACGGACCAGCTTTTCGTTTCCACCAAAAACCGATGGAAATGAACCGACCATTTCTACCCCAACTAGCGATGTCTCTGGCAATACCACTCAGCTAGGTCTGGGAGTTTCCTTACCTTCTCCAGCCTCTAAACCAACTTTTTCCAGATCCGATCCCGACAATTGTTCCGCAATACAGCCTTTGGGCGACGAAAATAATAAACACATGTCCAAACCTACACACCGACAAAATAACTCTAGTACATCCAACACCAACGTTTCTATTGTTAGTAATGTTCTTTCTCCAAACTTGGAAAACGGCATTTCTCCTGATTTGAAATCAGCAAGCTCAATTTCTTCGTTTTCTCAGCAACTACAACCTTCCTTGTTGGCCAACACGGCGCCTACACTCGATACATCATCTACTCCCAGTTTGCACAACTCTGATATCCAATTCGACAGCCCGTCTAGTCTAAATCAGTCTCCTTTGACTGCTGATGCCAAGGCCCCTTCTGCAACCACAGCGTGTATCAATCCAGTAGATAACGCGCCTACTGTGTCTTCGTTTGACTCGAATCCGGCAAACCCGCCAGATGTACAATCTAGCAACTTTGAGGATATGAACCGGTTTAACGTTTATCACAACAATAACAACACTTATCCAATCCTCGTTCCCCGTAACAAAAAGGGCGGGGTCATATTGTTACCAAATAAATCCAGAAATGTAAATCATCGCAACGATAAAGTTTTGGTAAACAAAACCTTTCTATCAAGTACCGGCAGCCAAACCGCTAATGAAAATACATCCCAAAACCAAGCACCAGAATCCTTTTTGTCAGATCCTTCCAATCCGTCACAACATGCCGAAAAAGTTAAAGATATCAAAGGTGCTGCAACTGGCTTGTCTCAAGACGGTTCGTCTCCAGTGTTGGCACCGTCCGTAAGCAACAAACCCATTTCCTTGTCTAAACCACATTTTAAAATTCCTCCGACACGGCAACAAAGCCCACACACCAACCACAAAACCTCATCTTCAAAGGAGGAGGGCCCAAGCAGATTCAAGCCTTCCAAAAACAAGCAAAACGAACGACAAAAGGGCCAGGACATGGTCATCCGCCAAAACCTGCTTGCCAGCAAACTTCTTTCTTCCTATACAGCAGTTGTGCCGCAGGTCGATGTCTTGATTGTGGAAGATAATATTATTAATATGAAGATTTTAGAGCGGTATCTACGACAGCGCAGTATCCGTTCAGATTGGGCAGAAAACGGACGCAAGGCTATTGAAAAATGGAGACAGGGCGGCTTCCATTTGGTACTGATGGATATCCAAATGCCCGAACTGAGTGGCTTGGAGGCTACGAAGGAAATTAGACGGCTTGAGCAAGTCAACAGAATTGGTGTCTTTTCTACGGACGAAGCATCTTCTTCGTCCACAGCCTCGTCTGCATCTTCTTCGTCTGCGTCTTTATCTGTCTTGTCGTCAGAAGGGTCAACGCCAAATTCAAACGGAAATAATGAAAACGGCAATGCTGGCAACAATCAAAGCGACAACAGCAAAAACACTAATACTAATACTAATACTACTACTAATAATAATAATAATAATGGCAACAAAATACGATTGCCCCTGAGGATGTGTTGGATACCAAAGTATTCAAATTCCCCGTTATCATTGTGGCATTGACTGCATCTTCCGCGCTTGCCGACAAAACAGAAGCTTTGGCAGCCGGATGCAATGACTATCTTGTTAAACCTGTTAACCTCAAATGGTTATGGAGAAAAACGATTGAATGGGGCTGCATGCAAGCTCTCATTGACTTTGAAGGCTGGAAGCACTGGGTTTCTAAAGCGCCGCCTTCTATTGCGGCTGCCGGTTCCTCCTCCATTAATGGCGGGTCCCGTTCTCTCTCATCGGCAGCAAAAGTAGCAGGCACCGGCGCGGGCAAGCCTTTGAGTGTCGAAGGCGCTGGCGGTAACGTCGCTGACGGGAAACCTGCACTAGCAAAAGAAAGCCATATTCCGCGGTCCAAATCCGTTTTAAGCTCTTCCCTGAATACCAATAAGAATATCAACAGCGACAAGGATAGCGACGTTAAAGAACGCCCGCCTCCAATCTCAATTGTGAAAAGCAACCACCGAGACTTGGCTTCTTTGCAACCGTCGCCAAGCAAAGTGAATTTGTCGTCCGCAGCCTCCGGGACATTATCTTCCAATACTTTTGACCCAGCCTCAGCCGGGTCTAATGATGCTAAGCTTTTGACGTCTCAAAAGCCATCTTCTACGCCCATTCATCTCGAAACAGCTTCAGGGACGGCGCCATATCATTTACTGCCAAGAAATACCATTGGAAGTGAGCATTCAAAAGACGACTCTGTCCCAGCTGGATTGCCAGGATCGAATTTGAGCAGTTTATCGACCAAGCCAAGACGGTCTAATTCATTTACGAGAAAAAAAACCAACGAAAAACCAAATACAGCGTCTTTTTCGCGTCTCAGCAAACTGATTGAAGACACGCAACCTCGGCCAAACCATGTATCATCATCATCATTGTCTAGGCCAAACGCGTCGTCGCCGCATGCCGCATCTTTACCGTCATACATTCCTACACCTCAACGAAATTTCCGTCGAAGTGCTTCGTCGACGCAAGTTTCCACTACTAAATCCTTTTTAACCGTTGACTCCAAAAAGCCATCCTCGCTTTCTACCTCGTCCCCCTCCTCGTCCTCTTTTTTGAAATCCTCTCGAGCCAATGCTTCACTAGGGCTACCAAAGCCCGTGTCCCTATTATCGCCAGCCAACACCCAACCGGCGCAAAACGCTGGGGGTGTTGTCGAGAACGGGACTAGCGAAGCGGCCAGCAGCCCGGTCAGCACTGGAACCGGTCCGAGCCATCTTCCCCAGCCCTCGCCCATTTTGCGGCCGAGGTCTTCTACGGCTTCGCTAGGCAAGGGCTTTATTGCCGGCAAAGACAATGCTTGAACGAGGGCCGGAAAAAATGCAAGACATTTATACATAATCACAAAACATATATAGACTATAAAAATTAATATAAGCAGGCACATGATTTTGATTAAATGTTATACCCGGTGAAAAAGAGGGAAAAAAACGATGGAAATTGTGCTTTTGGGAATTTGCTGGTTCAAAAGTAATGGTGACAGACTGATGTGATTACATTGATTAATTGGATTTAGCCCCAATGCACGCGAGTTTATATTAATATCGACATATGATATGTACAAATCCATACGAAATTATATTATAATTGCAATTATTATTATTTTACTGAGATTATTATTTTATTATAATTAATTTTATTAAATGTCTCGCAAATGAACCTTGATCTGGCTAGTTGCACATGCATACGTACCGTCAGCCGCTGGCGGTGCCGACTACACCATTTTCACGCCGGCGACACGGCCATCCGGTCCTTTCATGATGGCGGCCTTGCCTCGTTGGACCAGAATGTCTATGGTGGCGCGAAGAATTGCCGGATGGAGGTGTTTAAACTCTTGGCTTCCTGGATGATCTCCTTCAACGAGCTCATAAAGCGTTAGTACACTGCCGTTTTGTCCAGTGGTTTCGACCTATTGACGTAAAATACATGAAATTATTAGATGAGCAGGAACATGGTTTTAAAAGGACCAAAAGAAAGATTCATACCCATTCAGTTATAAGACTGGCCCATTCCTGTGGGTGTCTCCAGTATACCAATATACAGGACCTGGAGGACGGTTCTACAGTACTTGAATTATTGTTGGATAATATCGCCGAAAAGGACCGAAACACTTGTTCGTAGCGTTCAAACTGGCTGTCTTGGTCAAGGTCGTCAAAGTCGTTGATATCTTGATGTGTTTCACTATCGGCACTGTTGGCACTACTACTTGTAGTGTTTGGTTGATCTAGCCATACTGCATCACTGCGCGTTACCATATACTCGAAAACAGCTTTGATCGCGTCCGGCTGTAACGCCCGGTTGATTTGACTGTTCCGGAAAAGCTCACCGTCTATTTCGCCTCGTGGTCTCTTTGTGATTGATATCAGTTGTGGTTCAATGCTGCTGGAAGTACGACTCAGATCAAGTGTATAAATGCGATGGAACCGGCAATATGAGAGAATCAGCGCACTCCAATTGACGAGCTGTGCGTACCATGTTCGTTCGTTGAGCTGGCGAGTGAAGAAGGGTGGGAAATGGTAAATGATTGGAAAAGAAAAGGTTTGAGATGCAGGGTCGTCATATTCAGATATATTTGAATGGAACATGGTTGGTGATGGATTATTTTGAGACAGAATAGAAAAAGTAAAGTAAAAAAAAAAATTAAAAAAAAAATACAGGAATGTTTAATGAATTAAATAGTATCAATTCTCGATTTTTTCAATAGAAATTTTGATTTTAATATGAAATTAAATTAAAAACTACAGCAGAAAAAAAAAAAAAAAAAAAAAAAAAAAGGTCGAAAAATGTAAATAATAAAGTTGAATTTCATTTCGCTTTAAATATTTATGAGGAAAAAAAATATACTTGTATTTTTTCTACCACCACCTTAAAACAATCTACCAACCATTGATTTGTCCCCGATACCAAAAACCAATACATTTGATACCAAAGTACAATCCAACCAAATCACAATGAGCAGCAAAGACGATTTGAACAATATCAGAAACATTGCATCCGACATGAAATCGAGCCTTGGCCAGAACAAACAAGCACATTCAAGTATACCATCTGTTGACGGATCCGATTCAATTCTCACCGAATCGGAACAGGAATTCCTGCAAGTGTTCGAGTACACACAAGAGTTTCATTTGCCTATACTAGCCCTTGATTCACTACGCAAAATAGGCAAAGGTGGTTACAGTAAGGAACATGGAATACAGTTTGTCCAAACCCTTCAAACAGACGAACAAAAGGCAGCAGAAGAGGCGCATCTCCAAGAGCTTGACGAAGAACTGGAAGACCTGTTACACCAAGAAAACAGAAAGAATTCAATGATTGACAACCTCCTGAGCACAATTGCAATAAAGACCGCTGTTTACGATACCAACCCAAACAAACGCGAAAAGGCGCTGTTACCACTGATTTCGGAACGCGACGCGCTTGAGCGCGAGATTCTAAAGCTTCAAAAGGAAAATGACGCACTTGAACAAGAGCTAGACAAGCAGCAGTTGAATGCACTCAAGACTCATTCAGATACCAAAAAGGCATTGGACAACCTTGTCAACGCAAAGAATGAACAAAAGGATATATATTCCAAGCTTCCGGAAAAGGAAACCAAACAGTACGAAAAGATTTTGAAGGAGATTGCAACGACCAAACGAAAAGCTGTTATTTTGTCTGAAATTATACCGGTATGTTTCTTTTTTTCGCGGCTCTTGTGTTATACTAACTCACCTTTTATAGATGCTGATTTCGGAAAGTGGTATTGATTGGGGATCAGATGAAGAACTTGTCAATATTCTACTGTCTTGTGGAACAGAAAGTTTGGATTCCAAAGTTTACGACGATATAACAGATGTTTTAACATGAGTGTCGGTTTTTAATACATTTATTCTACATTCTACATCTTTTTTTTTTTTTTTTTTCACATTGGTGGAGCAGGTTGAGAACTTTGATTGCTGAATAGTGTGAAAGAATTCAAACATTAGTGAATCTCGGTCTGTTGGTACATTTTGCCAATGTCGAAACCAGATTTTTGCATTGTTTGTGTATTTTTTGGATACAGTTGTCAATTATACATGTATCAACTACACAGTCTTATACCCTATTTGGTTACACGATTTAATACCCGTCGGACAAAAATGCTAAACATGAAGGAAACCAAAAGTGAAAGCGAAACAGTGCCATGTGGAAAAGGTTGTGGTTGTATCTACGTTTGGTCCTTGTTTTTTTTTTTTTTTTTTTTTTTTTTTTGCGTGTTTGGAGTTTTTAGAACCATTTAATCTTTTGAAAAAAAACACTATTTGTTGAATGTTACGGATTTGTAATGGTTGACGGGAATACCAATGAACCAACTAACTGCATGTTTGATCCTGTTTCCGAAACGGTTTTTTTCTGAAAAAAATAAAAAATAAAAAAGTTGTGTTTTTTGGGTATCAGCAAAGAGTGTTTAAATATCAGAATGTCGCGAATCGTTTTGAAACCATTTATACAAATCATTTTCAGGAATGGGTCTAATTTTATATAAAACCCAAAGCTAACTTCAAAGCGGTGGAGTAATTATATTGAAAGTAAACACTACACATTCCAATTCTTGTCAAGACGCAAAGTTCAATGCTGGATATGTTTAGTTGGCCACATCTATTTGTTGATTACAATCCTTTTCAGTTCCGCTATACAATGTCGGTTCAAATGGAGATTTTCTTAAACTGGGATTTCGGTACCATTTAGTTTTGTGGGTACGCCGTCAATAGAATCAAAAGACGCAATCTATAAATGAAAATGAAATTGGCGAAAAGAACGTTTGCAAGCATTCTTTAAACTGAATTTGCTTATAATCTACAAAACCTTACCGAAACTTGTAGCCTGGTTTGGATAAATTAGTGTAAACTTTTCCATTATAAATAGGAAGCTCACTGTCATCAAGTCAGTGGTCATCTGTAACACTAGAAACCAAACTCTATAGTTTCACTGTTTTGATAATCGATTGAATCTTTTCAAGGACTTTTTTTTTTTTTTTTTTTTTTTTTTTTTTTAACTAAATCCCAAAAAATTACAAGGAAAAAAAAGTTGTTATAAACATTTCAATTCCAAAGTTTTGAATCCTTTTATTTCAGGTTTATATATATATATTTTTTTTCCCACACTACACTGATCTATCCGTACTTTTTAAACAATTGGAGTCAATCTACTAGAAAGCTGCAACTGGGTCTTGACAGTGTTTGCTAAGTAGACAACCATGAGAACATCTTGGAGATGTGAGTTGAAGAGTTTTTCAAGGTTTTCCTTGGAGATGGAAGGAACAAGGGAAAGGTTTTTGTAAAGATACTTTCCAATGGCAACAGAGGCTGGGGCAGACGATTTAGCGTTTGATGCAATGATACCGTCGACGTAGGCAGCTACTCGGTCAACCATTTCGGAGATGTTTGCTAAGGTGGCTTCCAGAGCCTGGATATCATTGATAAGAGAGAAAGAGCGGGAAGAATCGTCGCGAGCCTTAGTAATGGTATCAATTCCGGCACGCTCGATTTCAGGGAATCTGATTTCGTTGGGGATAGGAGTGAAAAAGGTACCAACGGTCTTGTCGTCACCTGAGCCAATGGTAGAAGAAAGGTAGGTATTAACAGAGATGTCTTTGGGGTATTTCTTTTCTTTAGAAGCAGCCTGGGAGAGCTCGTAAGTAGGAACGTTCAAGTGGATAGGAGGTTGAGAAAAGATACCGTCGGGATTGGCACTGACAAGTTCTTGCATAAGAGCAGAAAAGGAAGTGAGCTCGGTGTTTGTAGAGTACCATCCAACGATGGAATCACGGGAATAGGCCTTGCGGTGGAGGGTGTAGAATGCTTTCAAGTGATCGGTGTCGATTTTGGCGCCTTCTTCTTCTTCAGTGTGTGGAATGCCAAAGGCGGATCTGATCTCGACTTCAGAACCGTCATCGGATCTGACACCAAGGATGACGCCTACTGATTGTTGTGGAGCTTCAGAGTTGCGAAGAGCATGGTCTAATATTTGGAAAACAGCCTAGGATTAAAAGAAAGCAATGAACGTTAGTTTTTTTAAGAACCAAAACACTCATCAATGTATGAAAAAATTTGAAAAAAAAAAAAAAAAAAAAAAAAAAAAAAAAAAAAAACACAAGCTGATTTGAAAACGTACCTGAGCTTGGACAACGACGTTGGAAGGAGCAACAGCAGCAGGAGCTCCGGCGACTTGTGGTCTTGGAATATAAATGAAAGAATCGCTCATTGTGCTTTATATATTCAGGGGAAAAAAAACTGGAATCAAAAGTGGTATAAATTATACAACAAAACCGAAGACGCCGGGATTCTAGTTGGGATTGATTCAGCAGTAACACGGTGATGCTTTTGCTGGATGGTGGTGAAAAATTTTTGAAAGGTGTGATTATGTTACATGGTGTGTTACAAATAGTAATTACATTTCTGGGTCTGATATATACTCTTGGGTGTGTGTATTTATGGGACCGGATTATCGAAACATTGGGTTTTTATTTTTGGTTATCGGTAGAGACGATGTCGAAACCATCCGACATGAATAAAGACGAATTAAAGAAAAGATGGAATCCTCTTCTTAATACCGATCATGAAGTACGATTGTACCGTATTCCTGAATACTGAAAGAGTCTGGATGACAGTGAAAAATGTTGGAACGGATGTGTGGCCGTATAGTGCCATTTTAGTCTGCATGGATGAAATGAACAGATTTCAACAGGAAGCCATCTAAAAGAAACAAGACAGCATAGACTTGACTCCGGTTCAAATGCTTGTTACCAGATTGAAACATATTGGAAAAGTGACCGAACACAGTGTTGGTCGAGAGTATCTTTATTTGGCATTTTTTCACGGGTCGAGACATGTAAAGCACACATGTACATATAATAGCTTTGGGTATAAACATTTTTATTATTATGGCTGAGAATAGGACGCGCTTCCATGACAAGGACTCGAAAAGATCAAGACGTTGTATCCGTCGTAAAGATGGAGATGGGCGGGTCCCGACCCTACGTATGAATCATATTTGGGACCGAATCATGAAAACATGGGATACAAAGACACAATTGTTATTGATGGCTTTTTAATTCCGGCATATTCAAACGAGGAATTGAGTGCCAAAATGAACGTATTCAATTCGATTATACAAATATCATGATTGTAGTCGTCGATAGACTTATTTGCTTGAAAGTCGATTTGTTGGATAAACTTTACACTAGCAAAGTCTCAAATAGTTAAAATTAAACCTATTATGAAATACACTGATTTCGATTCCAACATCGACTTGGAAACAGTGACACTTTAGGACTCTAGTACTGACATTGTATTCATCAATGATAATAAAATAAAAACTCTAAAACATTATATGGATATGATTTAAATGAGACTTGTTCGACAGAGTGAAAAAAAAAAAAAAAAAAAAAATTTACAAATTTTTTAAAAACAATAATATAAAAAACACGTTACAAGGAAAAAGTTGAATGTAAATAAGAAAAAAACATTAAATAAAAAAATTGTTGACTATTGACTTTAAAAAAACAAAAAAAGAATAACAATGATGGTATGAGACTTCATTGAGAACCAGGAGAAGGATTCTGAGGATTGATATAACGAGCTGGAGCTTGAGAAGCTTGAATTGGAGGAATGTAGGAAAATGGAGGTTGATCAGGCATATAACCCATACCATGTTGGAGAGGAACAGGACCTTGTGGCATGCCTCTATTCATGTTTGCAGCCATGTGCTGTGGCATATGAGACTGTTGAGGAACAACACCAGCAGTAGCTGCCTGTTGTTGTTGTTGTTGCTGTTGCTGCTGCTGCTGCTGTTGTTGTTGCTGCTGCTGTTGTTGTTGTTGTTGCTGCTGTTGTTGTTGAGCAGCTACGGCAGCTGCAGCTTGTTGTTGTTGAGCCATGACTTGATCAGAATCCATACCTTCATGCATTGGCACACCCATTTCACCATTTTCAGGTCGTTCTGGGGCATTCAAGCAAGCTTGGATCAAGTTCTTGCCCTCGGATTGAGTCACTAATGGTTGGAATTTGGGTGTGGTGAATGTATAGACAAGACCGGTTTCAGAAACAACAAGTAGTAATACTTGAGTACCAGTGAGAACAGACAATTCATAAGCCTTTTTCATGATACCAGCTTTACGCTTAGAAAAGGTGATATGGCGACGTGATTTGTTGGGAATAAACTTGATTTCGATTTTCCGTCGCTCGCGACCTGATTTGCCGTCTTCATCATCTTCATCGATTTGACGCGTGCGTTTAAGTATCGATGCCTGGGAGCTGGCAGCTTCCTGCTCTTGGCTAACATCGTTTTGTTCAGGGCTTGATGGGGTAGCAGCTTGGGAGTCTGACTGAGGATCCATTGTGTATTAATGTTGTCTTTATTCAAATAAAAGTATCAATGATCTCTGATAGGCTATCCAGATTAGACTGATAAAGCAAAAAGGTAATTGACCGGGTTATTAATAGATGTATGGATATAGATTGTTGGAATATATGTGTGAATAAATATATACATGTACATATATATATTTATATTTATAGATTTATTAATAAACTGGTTATTATTTATTTATAAATTAATAGTCAATGCTCGAAAATCGCAATTGGATATTTGTATGGTTTATGGATATGCCAAATAAAAAATAATGAATCTGGCAAAAACGCGTTGGAAAAAAAAGCAGCAAGTCAAGTTTTGGTTACGCAACAGAAAAGTGTTGTCGCCTTTTGGGAGTTTCTCTGGATTAGGAAAGAAAGAAAAGTTGGAAAGGAGAAAAAGTTTTTGGTGTGGAAAAAGAAAAAAATAATTTCAAAAAATAGTGCAAATATGGTGGCAGTGCGTTATTGGCAGATTTTCCGCAAAAAATAGTCATGTGATATGTGACCATAGTGTAACAGTGTGACAAAATATGTCATGACACTATTGAAGAATTGTAAATCTCCGTTTTAGGAAGTGGATTAGTAATCATATTCTTCAACGGTCATGTGAGTGTGTTTTATATTTGTTATTACTAATGATTTGTCATGTTGTAATTTTACTTGAAGACCAAATGAATTTTTTTTTTTTTTTTTTTTTTTTTTTTTTTTTTTTTTAATTTTCACGCGTTTTTTTTTTTTTTTTTTCGCAACAATTTCCCGTGAATTTTTTTTTACAAAAAGTTTTCAACACTTTTTACATTTCAACAAACAATGCAAAGTCACGTAAGAATCAGTCGTAACAAAATCGCATGTCTTCGTAAAGAAGAAATTGCTTTATTGCTCGAGTCTATCGGTCAAGACACCACAGGTTTGAAGTCCCAATTAGAACTCAGATTACACAAGACTTTGTATGACCGCCCCGCCCTCCTTGAAGAGGAAAGGTTTTATAAACTCTTTGCTAAAAATGATCGTCGAACTAGCGCGTCCTTTGAAGAGGCTGGAAACGCGTCTCAAAGCGGGATCACCGTTGAACAAGAGGATCAGAAATCGTCAAATGACAGTGTTGCTAGAGACCAATCTCCTGACAGTGTCAAAGACACTCAATTAGGTTCTGAAAGAGAAACCAATGAACCAGAAAACATTGATCAAGATGATGACGAAAACAATGAAGATGAACACGAAGAAAGCATTTTTGATAAAAGCGTTGGTTTTGCTAAAGAACAGTTGGAAATTGTTGATGAACAAGCACGTCAAGTATCCAAACGTTGGACCAAAATCATTAGAAAGGAATCCAAGCATGCACTCAAACAGCTTCGTTCGTTTCTCTGCAATGTTGCTTCCTTTATTTCAGTTGTCCGTTTATCCCTATCAAAACTCTCCATTGTCAATGGCTTGTTTTTGTTGGTTGAAACCAGTCTTTTGTTTTCCGCATTGTTCCAAAAGTCCGTCAACAACACTTCTGATTTGATTGATCGCAACTTTGAAGAAGAGATGATTGAAAAACGCGTTCCTACAATCGAATCTTCTTTAACCAATACTTTTCCTTTCTTCACTTCTGTCACTGCATTCTTTTCATCAGTCTCCGTTTCGGATTTCAGTCCTCTCTTGTTTTGGTCAATCTTTTTCCTTGCTGTTCCCGTCACTGTTGCTTTTTTCATCAACTTGACCTTGAACTACTATTCTAAGAAACAACAGCAAGTCCACCATCAATTGACCTTGCAATCCAAGTTGTCTCAATCCGTTTCCAAGAGAACCAGAAGTCAAACCGCGGGAATCAACCAAAACCAAATTCTTGCAGAGTTGATTGATGACAATGCTTCTGAGCCTTCTATTGAGGAGTTTGAAATCGACATCCAGTCTCCCTTTGTTATTGATCCTTTGGTCTTTGCTCTTACGCGTTTTGCCGTGGTCTACTTTTTCTATTCGTCACTGCTTGTCTCTGATACATTTGTTTCCATCTCTGCTAAAGCCGTCAAATTGGCTCTTGGAAACTTGCCCTATTTCCATTCGGTGTTCAGCACCATTATTGCTCTGTATATTGTGACTTTGTAATTTTAGGGGGACTCGGGAATAATATATATATATATTTTTATTTTTTTTTTCATATTCCAAACAGTTTGCCAACATAAATATTGGTAGCATTGAAACCTGATACGTGTGTAGAAATCCTCGTAAACTCTAGTTTACGACTTGATATTCCAACCTTTTTGACAGAATAAAATAAAATCAATATGCATCATATTACTGTTTTCATTAATTTTGTTTTTTTAAACTACAAATTTAAAAAATAAAGAGAAGAGGGTCATTATCAAAAAAAAGATATTTATATTTTTTTTAGGGTTTCCAAAGTTTAGAAAGGAAAACTTAGTTGCCCTTGGGAGCTTCCTTGTAAGAGATAGGAGCCTCCTCACCCATAGCAGAAATGATGGTAACAAGAAGATCCTTGCCTTCATCGAAATCTTCCTGGATCTTGGTACCAAGTTCGGTATCGGGGAGCTTGACATCCTCCTTCATGTTGTTGTCAGAGTCCATGAGGGAAAGGAAACCTTCGTCAATGTTAAGAAGAGAGTATTCATCACGCTTGACGTTGGGGACCTCCATGTTGTGGGTGGAAGGAGAAAGATCTTCGAGCTTCTTGCCAGTGAAGATATCAATGGCAACCAAGTGGACCTTGGCGTGACCGTGCTTACCAGTCTTGGAGGTAGACATGTCAACAATCTTGCAAGGACGGCCCTTAATAACAACGTGTCCGTTCTTACGAAGAGCAGAGCACTGCATGGGGAAGGTGAGGGAGGCACCGGCAGAAGCCTGCTCAAAGGTATGCTGTTGGAAAAAAAAAAAATGTCAGTATATTATTGGCAAATGGTAGTCAAGGTAGATAGAATATGGTTAAAAAGTGGTCCCACATAATCACATCTAACGGTAGATGGATCAAAAGAAAAACCCTTCTCGACGGTTCAGATAGTCAAAACTAGATCTCGAGATGGTTTATCAAAAACAACTTGAAAGTCAAGTCATGAAAATGGTTTTGGTATTTCATCTCGAGAAAAGTTGAAGAAAAAAAATTTTTTTTCAAGGTCTCGATCGTTTAAAAAAAGAAAACCTCGTCAAACAAATCAACGTTTGAATCCTCGACAAATAAAGCAATTGATGAATAAACTTACGTCGTGTTCTTCAGACATTTTGATTGATGTTATTAAAGTTGTGAGATTCCTGGCAAGAAATTGATAACTTTCGAGAAACGGAAGAAGAAAGGAAAAAAAAAAAAAAAAAAAAGGAAAAAGAAATAGACAAGAGTAGCAAAAAGTAAGGGCCCTCTTACTTACATGAACTTAAAAAATATAATATTATGTAATGGTTACATCATAGTTATATAATTTGTATGTTAGCAGCCGTCAAAATATCCATATTTGGTGTATTACATTACATGTAACAGTAAATTACATGATGTGTAATGACACTTTGAATGGTCAAATCTTGTGCATTTCGGGTTTGTATGTAGACTGCGTGGTTTTTTTATTATGTGACTATAAAAAGTCTGTGCTGCTTAGAATTTTAAAGGGAACGTCAACGACAAAACAAGTGATGGAATTTTTGTTTTTTTTCATGTTCAAGGCCGGTTGCTGATTCGGTTTCAAGTACACCGGATCATTTTATTTCTTGGACAATCCCGGACTCAAACGGTGATGGTCAAGTGTGTATATTTGAGTACAGTGGCGTAAATACAGGAGCAGTGACAAAATCCAGTGACTGTTATTTTGTTACATGTAGTGTAACCAGTATTGCAATTTTTTATAGATATTAATTAGTTACTGTACACACAATCATGTCTTTACATCTGCCACCAGTAGCCGTGTGTTCAATTATTCTCGACATGTAGTATGAGTTCTAGTTGTGATGGACTTTAGTTTGATTGGATTAATTGAACCAAGTACAATTCATTCACGTAAAGTGCCGAGAGTTTTGTTTTGTCGAAATCAATATAATTTGTCAAAATGTCTCAATTTCGACCGTCTTTAACTTGTGTGTTTATGCTTCTCCAAAGATTCTTTGATTACAACTTTATAAAAGTTCAATAGCAGACCTAATTCAATGCAGTTACTTGAAACTTTTTCAAACATATTTACTTTAAAAGTAATATTTAAAACTAATTTGAAGTCGGATTAAAAAAAAAAAAAAAAAATAGTCCGATTTTTGTAGCAACTTAGGTATTCAGACCCATTTACAAGTTGCAACAGAGCTTTTTTTATTTTTTTATTTTTTTACATTTCGTGATTTTCGACAATTTCTTTTTCTTACGTTTTTCAACGGATTTTTTTTTTAAAACTTTTCATTTCATTATTTTTTCGAAAGAAAATAAAATCCCAACTGGTTTGATTCTTATAGAAAATGTTGATTCAATGGGACGCTTCTCGCATTGTATTAGCAATTAAACCTGGGCTTATAAAATGTCGAGTTGGTCGATTGCAATCGGCCAACACACCCCACTCTTTTATAAGACTCAACACTAGAATCTCTACAGTTTTGTCATTTTCGACATTTCAAGAACAAAAATCAGAATCAACTGTGAACTCAATCCTACAGAGAACAAGCTATGAATCTTCACAATCTCTTTTAAATTCTTCAACAGGAAAAATACGATCCACACGATATTCAAAACATGTTGGAAATCGAGTTCAGGATGGTGGCATTGCCAGTAGCTGTAGTAGGAGTGGTTTGATCAAATCAAAGATGAATCCAAGCATGGTATTGGCGCCACCACAGTTGCATGCACGGCCAAGGATGTCTTTTATCCATGAGTTTCATTCGTCTGCCGCTGCAATGAAAGATGATCCGATACCCAATGGTAATAAAGATAATACACATGAACATGAGCACCACCATTCAAATGGCCTCAATAGCCACGAACATGAGCACCAGCACTCAAATGATCCCAGTCACAAGCATGAACATGAACATGGCCATGAGCATGAGCACTCTCACTCTTTATTCGGCCATTCGCACTCTCATTCTGCCGCAGATAGCATTTTTGTACAAGAACATGGAGGTCTCAAAAACCCTGCAATTCGAATCACATGGATTGGACTGTTATCCAACGTCGGAATGGCCATTGGAAAAGGCGTCGGCGGAATCGTGTTTCACTCCCAAGCACTGCTTGCTGATTCAATTCATTCCCTTTCCGATCTTGTATCCGACTTTTTGACACTCGCTACGATTTCGGTTGCGGCCAGGAAACCAACTCCAGACTTTCCGCACGGCTATGGTAAGATTGAGACTTTAGGTTCTTTAGGTGTCTCGGCTTTGTTGTTGTTGGCTGGCATTTCCGTCGGTTGGAGTGGTTTGATTTCAATTCTACAACAGCTTTTGAGCGATAGCCATGCCCTCGATGTCTTTACGCAGCTTTTCGGCCATGGCCATTCCCATTCACACGTCGGTGCTGTCACGGACGCCGCAGCCGCTACTTCGGTGGCTACAGATACCGCAACTACAGCCATTGCTGTTGCGCCAAAGGTCGATTTGAATGCCATGTGGTTAGCGATTGGATCAATTTTGATCAAAGAATGGCTTTTCCAAGCCACAATGAAAATTGCCAAATCAACAAACTCAAACGTGTTGGTCGCCAATGCATGGCACCATCGCGTCGACTCTCTCACCTCGCTCGTCGCTGTTGTCACCATTGGAGGATCCTACTTTTTAGGCCTCAACTGGATAGACTCACTCGGTGGTCTTTTGGTTTCCATCTTGATTATCCGGGCTGGCTACAAAAACGGCTACACTGCTGCATTGGAACTGGCTGACAGCAGCAAAACTGTTCCACTTGAT
Source organism: Magnusiomyces suaveolens (assembly GCA_900642975.1). Taxonomy (NCBI): domain Eukaryota; kingdom Fungi; phylum Ascomycota; class Dipodascomycetes; order Dipodascales; family Dipodascaceae; genus Magnusiomyces; species Magnusiomyces suaveolens. Next base: position 617,713 of record CAAAMA010000004.1, read on the forward strand.
GTCATTGACGCAAACACAGAAGCCGTCCGAACCGCATTGACTCGTGCTGTCGCTCACAAAACTATAAAACTCGGGGACTTTGATATCAACAATGTCACCATCATGTCTTCTGGTCCAAATTATTCTTCAAGTGTCACTCTTAAAACCTACCCTACCATGGATACCAAGACTGCGACTATGATTTCTAGATTTATTGAAAATGACCTTCTTGCCCGCGACCCTCGACTCAAATACATTTCTGTCAAGTGCGTTGATTCTGGGTTTCTTAACCAAGACCAGTCTTTGACAAACCAAAAATAGACTACGAGTTAGATGCTTTTTGTATTTGTTTTTCTTATTCTTTTGTAGCTTTCATTTTTGTGCAAAAATACACATTGATCATTATTATTGCTTTTTGTCAACTCCGACCTGATATTTATCAAAAATTAGCAACCTTTTGATTGAGAGTTTTCAACATGGAGTTAATCAAAATGCTTCTCACAAAAGAGTGTCATTAACCAGTAAACAAACTTATATACAGACTCCGACTCAATGTTCAAAGACCATCCAACTACCTCTATTGATACCCAAAAAAAATACACAATCAATCACTATTCCCAAAATCCAACTACCTTCATAAGTTCAACACAACTCTACCATATCCAAGCTATCTTTGATTGCGAAACAATAAAACATTCAAAATATAAGTTTACAATTATACACAAAACTGCATGTATGTATCAAGTATCTATACAAACAATTTACGCCGTACACAACCACCACACCCGCAAAATATATTTCAAACATTTGACAAATTCTCGTTTTACCATAAGCTTTTTTTTATTTTTTATTTTTTTTAAATATACAATGCCGCATCGTTCCGATTATGCAATCAAATCATTGGGGAAAAAAACCTATGATAAAATTACCAAAGTACGATTTTTCAGCTGACTGTCTTTTTTTTTCCCATACATGTTTGACTAATATTTATTTCCATCTATTTAGTCCAAGGTTTTAATGGTCGGTTCTGGAGGAATTGGCTGCGAGCTGCTAAAAGATCTTGTGCTATTGGGGGTTGGCGAAATCCACGTAATTGATCTCGATACCGTCGATTTAAGTAACCTGAATCGCCAGTTTTTGTTTTCGCGTAAAGATATTAAACAGCCCAAATCAGTCGTTGCTGCACAAACAGCGTCCAAGTTCAACCCAGCTGTTAAAATCGTTCCGTACTTGTCAGACGTCAAGAATACCGATCTCTTTCCAGTTGATTGGTTTGCGAAATTTGATGTCATTTACAACGCGCTCGATAACGAAGATGCCAGAACCTATGTGAACCGAATGTGTTTGCTTGTCAACAAACCTTTAATTGAATGCGGAACTGCTGGATACAACGGTCAGACCCAAGTCATTTTGAATGGCGTCACGGAATGTTATTCCTGTATTTCCAAGCCTACCGCCAAAACGTTTGCTATTTGCACAATTCGATCAACGCCATCACAGCCCGTCCACGTCGTGGTGTGGGCCAAAAACTTTTTGTTTTCGCAGCTGTTTGACTTTAACGAAAACAGCGAAGATCTTATTCAACAGGAGGCTACCAGCGATGAGTCTGAAGAAAAGAAATTGGAACGCGAAGCCATGAATAAAGAGATAAACGAGCTTCAAGGACTAAAGGACTCAATCTTTGAACAAGACTTTGCAAAGTCGGTATTTGATAAAGTGTTTGGTTCTGATATCGAGACTTTGGCTTCAATTGATACCATGTGGAAACTCCGTAAGCGTCCTGACTCTTTGTCGTACGACAAGATTTTGGAGACCATCAACACCGAAAAAGGCGACAATGCCGATTTACAAGAATATGCCAAACAATGCTTGGCTGCTGACCAAAAGTGTTGGACAATCGCCGAAGCATTTTCCGTTTTTAATGATTCCATTTTGCGGTTGCAACAACGAATTATTGCTTCTGCCAACAGTAAACAAACACAACCAGGCCAAAAGCAAAAGTACGACCCCATATCTTTTGACAAGGATGACGAAGACACTCTTGATTTCGTCGTGTCTGCTGCCCAATTGCGTGCCTACATCTTTCATATCGCTACAAAATCCAAGTTTGATTATAAACAGATTGCTGGAAACATTATCCCTGCTATTGCCACTACCAACGCAATTTGTGCTGGCGGATCTGTGTTGCAAACAATCAAACTGATCAAGGGCATGGACTTTTCCGACAGGATACCAGAACAACAGAATGGCGAATGCCATTCTAAAAACAGGGACATGTCCAAACAGACATCAATTGTTGAGAAAAATAAGGAAGTTGTAAAGTTTTCTAAAAATATGTTTTTGTCCATTAACAGACGTGGAGCCACAAACCTTTTTGCACTCGAAACGCCACACCAGGCCAATCCCGTCTGCGCAGTGTGTCAGGCAAACAATTTAGTTATACACGTTGACCGTTCCAAAACCCTTCTTCGCGATATTGCTGAAACACTTGTCACAAATCATCTCAAGTACTCTGACGAGTTTTCTATGCGTATTGGCGGCGACATTATTTACGAGCCCGATTTTGATGACTCGCTTGACATGACTTTGGAACAACTCAAAATTAAAGACAATTCGTTTTTGACAGTCGTTGACGAGTTGGACGAACACGAGGACGAAGAAAGTGGCACCACGACTGGACCCCGTGCAAACCTAGAACTTTATATTGTCGATATCAGAACCTTGAAAACTCCAAATGGAACAAAAGACAAGGAACAAGAAGAGTACGACGTACAAAAGGAATTGAGTAAAGTGCCACTAATTGAATTCAAAACCAAATATCTTCCCCCACCTTTGGAAGAAGAAGGCGAGGATGATGACGAGCTTCTTGTTGACGACGAGGATTCTGAGATTTTGCAAGGAACCAAAAGGAAACTCGATTCTGACAAAGATCCTGGCCAGTCATTCAAAAAGCTAAAGGTGTCGGATGAAAATGGAAGGGAAATCGTCGAAATTGATTTGGATAGTGATGACGATCTACATGATGCCGGTACAATCACTCTCGATTAAAAAAAAAAATAGAGAGAGAAAAGTAATATAAAATATGTATTTCTATTTACCTACACAATTTAAATCTATACATAAATCTCATTTATTTACTCCTTCTTTTGAATCTTTGCCTTCTCAGCCTTTACCAAATATTCAGCATTAGGTGTAGAGGACAAAGTGGCAACTGCCAGTCCAATGACCCAAAACGGTAGCCAAACACATATAATGATTGCCCATGTCCAGACACCAAGCCCTCTCCAAGACCACAACAAATCCTTTGTGATGTTTCTAATGCTACTATTTCCAGAGTCTGTGAATCGTAGCAGGACAGTGAGCCACATGGTGGGAGAGGAAATAAAGAGTAGTAAGGAAGAGCGGACACAGCTGTCGGGGACTATGTACATCAGCGGAAGTGTAGCAGCACCGACAACAATGGCAAGCGAAAAATTGAGCATTGCCAATGTGGTGAGGACCAAACCGTGAAGAACCATTGAGTATGCGTGCGCAAAAGACACTACGCAGCGAGGAATTGTTGGAATGTAAAGGTAATTGATTTTGTCAGCAATAGTGTAGCTTACTTGGCCGGGCTTTTGGTATTTTCTGCATTGGAGAATAAGAATAAGCATAGTTACCAAGAAGTGGAGAAAGTGGATGCCTTGGGTAAAGTATGTGACGACTACAGTTGGCAAAACGTCGAGAGATAAGTAAGCAACGACAAACGACAAGCCGTAAACTCCAGCAACGAGCGATGCAGGAGCAATAACTGACAACTGGATAGGCGTAGCGTGTCTCCATAGCTCATCGAGTTTGGCAAAGACGGATTTTTGCCTGTTGCCTGAAAGCAATGGAATAGAGCTGCTGACAGGCACAGTGGCGAGATTGTAGATTGCCATGAGCGGGTATGCAATTGCCAAAAGGATGGCAGCAGGCAAATAGGTTCCAATTGAAACAAAATTTTTGGGAGAGAGAAGGAAGTAAAAGAAAAAGGATTGATGGAAATGTTCCAACAAGTTGTTTACGGATCTCAACACCGATTCGGCAACTCTTCCAAGCGTTGTTATATCAGCGGCTCCTTCAGTTCCACGAGCACGCAAAGTAATTGCGTGGATTCTCCAGCCACTAAAAGTCTCTGAACCAGGACCGGGGCCCAGGCCCGCAGTCAGCTGCGAGAGGATTCCACGGAAAAAGGTGAGCGCACGGGTCTTGTAGTGTAAAAAGTTTTCAGTGGCCATGTTTTGGATAACCACCTTGAGGTTTTCGTGGTTGGCAATAATGACTGCGGTGTTGATCAAATCGAGGTTAGGAAGCTGACCATTCAAACCATCATAGTCGATCTCGATTTCAGAAAAGTAGTCGGACTTGCTTGGATAATCCAAGACAATTGCAGCTTCAATACCACCTGCAGTATTAGCCATAGAAGTATGATAGTCTGAAACCCATGATCTTAATGAAATGTATGAATCGGAAGTGACAACAAAGATAATATTTTTTGACCACAAAGACCATCTGATGAGGTATCTTGCCAACGCAACAACCAAAGCGACACCTCCATCATTGAATTCTCCGTCTTTATTGATCCAAGGAGCCACTAGAACCATAGCCTCAGTGTTTTCTCCACGAGGAGAGTGCAAAATTCCATAAACGTTTGTACCATTGTTAATCTCGTGGCCGTATGAAACGTCCCAGTTGTGAAGAGAAGTTTTGAGCCCAATGTCATCAAACCACCCACGTACAGTTTGGGTCCGTTCCTCTTCAGTTTTGTTTTCAAGCAAGTGGACTTCCTCACGATAACCTCGCAACAAATTCCATTCAGACTCACGGAAATAGGTGTGAGCTTGAGCCGGAAGCAACGCATTTTCGGAAATGTAAGTGTTTCGAAACTGGCCATCCATAGGCAGAACCAGTAATAAAATTATTCCAGCAGAAGCAATCAAAAACGAAATGTATGGTAATATTCTGGTGGCCTTTTTGACGAGGTCAAAGCGGGTGGAAAGCCGCCGCGTTAATTCAAATAAACCCATTATAGCTTGTCAATGGTCGTTTCCAAAGGTATATGTATTTTTCAAAATGAAATATCTATTTCAAAGATATAGGCTAGATGCAGAAAATCTGACTTTAAGTTTTCAATATCAAACGGTGTGTATATAGATGTAAAAATCTATCCCAATATATTCCACGAGAAGTGTGTAACTTAGTCTAACAATCTCAATTGCGGGTATCAATTATTATTATCCTGGGTATATATGAACCTCTTTAGTTTAATTGATATGATACATAAGACTGTTGCTGCTCATGAACTGGGTGAATAATGAAAAACAGGTGTCAGGATCAACAGGCCTTGACGATTGTATACAAATGAAACAAACAGCCATATATGTGTTTTTGGCATTGTTGGTTTAATAAAGGAGACTTGTGGACAACAAGCAAAAAATTGATGACTAATTGAATCACATGACAAAACGTGACTATATTTTGTCAATATGCGATGCCGCTTTTGAACCGAAAGAGGAGTTGAACAATATTGACACGATTATGAGCAAAAAAAGCAAATACATATAATAAAAGGTGTGACTCAGGTCGGTACAATTCGGGCACCGCAGTTAATATTGTTTTCCGACATTCCCCCCGGTTTGATAAGGCTTTTCCCAATCGTAAAAACAGGGATGGTCTTGGTGGGTTTTGTTTATTTATTTATTTTACATTTCGCCGATGCTATTTTTACTCGTGGCCATAAACAATCTAAACAGCTTTTAGGCCACTGGGAAATTAGTCATTATCTTCTTGCAAAACAAAATCCCGAGTCCAACAATTTTACATTTCAACCAAAAACATTCGCCGAAATCTGGGGTAAAGGATAATTACATAATAAATACATTATTATATAATCTTTGAATATTAGGTAATCGTTGTTTTTATAGAGCAGAAGCCAGCGATACAAACAGAAGAAGCACAAATCTTTTCCCGAACGGCTTCGTTTTTTCCCAATTTGTCTGAACCGTAGCTCCGGCTATTCATTTAGAAGCAATCTGGTTCGCTGATAAGATGGATAAATGTTTGCTTCTTGATGAAATTATGTCATATTAATTTATGACTCCCTTGTTCCAGAATATATGGTTTACAAACCAAGTCCAATAAAAGTGTCACATCCTGATAACAGAGCAAAAAAAACTATATTCAGCCTTGGTCTAGCGTAAATTCATTCAGTTACCCCGGATTTCTTTCTCAATATTTGGCTTCGGATGACAAATCTTTGGTGTGCTTCAATTTTCGTGTGCAAACGCGGCTGACTATTTTTTTTTACAATTGTTAAACTACAAAATGTAAATTTGGCCATTTTCATCTGAGACTCGACAAATCTCATTCGTAGGCTCAGTAGAAAAAAAAAATATATATAAATATTGGATACTTTTCCTGAATAATTTGCAATTTTTTTTATATTCATTATTTCTATCAAACAACTTTTTTACTACTCTAGTACTCATTATTTTATTAACTACCATATTTTACAAAATGTATCGATTTCCTCTTGTCTTACGTCGTTCGGCTGTCTTCAAGCAACCTCTTCATTTCTCTCTTCGCTCAATCAGCCACCAAAATGTCGAAACCAAACAATGGACAAAGACTCTTGCTGACTTGGAAACACATGAACATGTTGAAGAAGTAAATTTGGACCGCACAATGTTAACACGCATGCACCCAGGTGCCACAATGGACCAACTCAAATCTGTCCAAATTTCGCACCATACTCCTGAATGTCTCACTGACTTGGTCGCAAAAAAGGTGCTACATTTAATCCGCTTTGGGTTTGATTTGATGACTGGGTACCACCATGTTCCAGAAGGCCAGGAAAACAATCCCAAATATATAATGACTCGCGAAAAATGGTTACAGCGATTCATCTTTTTGGAATCTATTGCTGGTGTTCCAGGCATGGTGGGTGGTGTGGTTCGTCACTTACACTCTCTCAGATTATTGAGAAAGGATCGTGCTTGGATTGAAACCCTTCTTGATGAAGCGTACAATGAACGCATGCATCTGATTACGTTTTTAGATGTTTATAAACCTGGTTTTGTGATGCGTGCTCTTCTGCTCGGTGCCCAAGGCGTTTTCTTCAACATGTTTTTCTTTGCCTACTTGATGTTTCCCCGCGTCTGCCATCGATTCGTTGGTTATTTGGAAGAAGAGGCTGTCGTCACTTACACCAGATGTATCAATGACATCGAAGAGGGCCGTTTAGAAGAATGGAAGCACGAGTCTGCTCCCAGAATTGCCAAAAAGTACTGGAAAATGAATGAAGACGCAACAATGTTGGACCTCATCTACTATGTTCGTGCTGACGAGTCTAAACACCGTGAAGTCAACCACACGTTTGGCAACTTGGACCAAAAACTGGACAGAAACCCATATGCTTTACGTGTAAACTGCGATAAAACTGAAAGACTTCAGCCTAAAAACGATTTCAGTTACTCAAAACCCGAAGGCTGGAAACGCCATGAAATTGCTGCCTAATCATCTCACTTGCAAAACCATATTTATAACTACTTTTTGTAACATTCAAACCTGACTATTCTTTAATAAATTTATGATAATGTTATTTTTTAAACCAAAATGAATTCAAATAGACCATAAACAAAACTAGTTATTGACAGAAAACAAAATACAATTTAAAGAGAAAAATACAAAGGAAAATTAGTTTTATAGAATTGTAAAGTATTTACATATTTTTAAAAGTTATTGGATAACCTGCATTTACAATCTCTTGATAACTTCTTCAGTGAACTTTTTGGTGGTGGCAGTACCTCTAAGATCACCAGTGATGTTTTCGGGACCCGATGCAATAGTTTTGAGAACAGCACTTTCAATCTTTTCAGCATAAGAATCAAGACCCATGTGTCTCAACATCATAACAGAGGAGAGAAGCAGAGCAGTTGGGTTAGCAAGACCCTTGCCTGCGATATCAGGAGCTGAACCGTGAACGGCTTCAAAGATAGAAACGGAGTCGCCCATATTACCGGAGGGGGTCAGTCCAAGGCCGCCAATCAATCCAGATGACAGATCGGACAGAATGTCACCGTAGAGGTTAGGCATGACCATTACGTAGTCTTTGTAGGGGCTTGGGTCAGAAACAAGACGAAGACAGGTAGTGTCGATCAGCTCGGTAGAAAGCTCAATATCGGGATATTCCTTGGCCAGCTCCTCGGCAGTAGAAACAAAAAGACCATCGGCTACCTTCATAATTGAAGCCTTGTGGACAACAAGAACCTTCTTTTTGTTAATAGACTTTGCGTATTCAAAAGCGTATCTGAGAACTCTGGTACACGCGGGTTTGGTAATGAGCTTGATGGATTGGACGACGCCAGGAACGACAACGTGCTCGATACCAGAGTATTCGCCCTCGGTATTTTCACGAATGAGAACAGTATCGACACTATCGTAAGGAGTCTTGAAACCAACAACAGACTTGCATGGTCTAACATTGGCAAAGAGATTGAAAGTTCTTCGAAGAGTCAAATTAAGGGAGATGTGGCCTTTACCAACGGGAGTAGCAAGGGGACCTTTAAGAGCAACAAAGTTTCTTTTGACGGACTCAACGGCTTCGGTGGGGATGGCAGTCTTGCCGTCGACAATGATAGGTGTAACATCTACAGGTTCCCAGACAATCGGGACCTTGGCAGACTTGTAAATCTGCTTGACGGCCTCTGAAATTTCCGTGCCGATACCGTCACCTTCAATAAAAGTAACAGTATATTTTCCATCTGCATTCTTCTTACCTTGAAAGGAAGAAACAGAGGTGGCATAAGTTCTCTACATAAATGAAGAGTTAGTATCTGAATCGCCATAACCACACATTTTGAATATACACGGCTATGGTACAATGCCGCACCTAGTATGATACTAGAGCCAGCCGTACCGACCAAGTTAAGCAGCAGAAATAGCCATTAGGAGAAGATGTGCCGTCTGATCCAAGCAGACCGGATCTGTCATGAGTTATTTAATACAGCAGTTTTTTTATAGCTTGCTTTTTGAGAATTCCTAAAGGATTCAAAGGTTCCGAGACACGCATAGTAAGAGATTGATTTTGATGAAGAATGATTTCAAAAGTCTAGTGCGGGTTTAATCGTAACTTCAGTTCGGGATTGCACAAAACCAGCAAAAGTTGGACGTGTAAGTCACTATTTTGTATATAACTAAACTCCGTTTCAAAAAAACAATTGAGCTCAATCTGACAAAAACCAAGACAAGTATGGAAAAACCGAATCAATGTTGAGTAAAGAACCTGAGCGATTTTTTTAAAATCTCTTTCGAAAGAAATGACTATGGGATTGATAAAAAGACAAGATTGAACCGTATGGCTTTTGGACTGCTGGGTTTACTGGTTGGCCATATTTTTCAATACGGAACGACAATCATTCCATTTGGAATTTCTGTGTGTATATACATATATATCAACATACCTGTGCACGAAGTGCCCGAGAGGTGGCTCTAAGAAAAGGTCTGGTAGAAAGCATGTTGGCGGACGAAAAAGAATCAGGTTGAAGAATAGAAAGAAATATGGAAAAAATGAATAAATGGAGGAAAAAAGGTCCATTTAATAGAAATCATACTTTAAATGAGCGATATGGATTCGTCGGCTTTTGGAGGAAATGGATCTTGCTGAACCGCTTACCGAGTATCATATGATATCATTGACACTGAGGTTTGGTCGATTCTTTGACTGATGAAAAATGACTGAAATAAACAAGAATCAACTTTTGTTTATGAATATTTTCAAAAATCTATACATAAAATTTGTATAATGTACTCTAGATTTCAATGAAATGTCTCGGAATAGCTACAGTCCAACCTCTGTTATTACCGGTGCGGGTTGTTTTGTCAAAGACCTTGGTAAGCGGTTTGACAAATTTCCTTGCGGACTTGTTTTGGTTTTGAAAAAAAGAGCCGGAACCCAAAAAGACCATAAAAAGAATTGTGCTTCATGGGATTCGTTCAAAACAAAGTTTTCCGTTCGATTTAGACCGTTTTTTTTGCTCAGAAAGGCCATTGTAAAGTTATAGTCCGACTCTCGGTCTCCGGCTGGGGTTTGACCTAGAAACTCAGAAAGCCGTTGAATTTACAGACCCGATCTCCGGTGTGATTCTGATTTCGTTCTTGATTTAGTAAAAAAGTTGATTCCTGATTTCAGGGCGACTGAAAAATTATTAGAAAATTGCGTCTATTTAGTTGCCGGGTTTCGGAATCTTTCTAACATATAAATAAATTGCTCACGCCTACAATTTGTTTACATTTGAAGCACACATTTTTCCATTCAACTTTCCATCACGTCAAAGTACCCAAACCCATGTTCTAATCAAATATTGATATTCAATTTAAAATTAGTTATATGTGTAGATATAAAAATACAATGCATTATCAACTTTTATCTTTTCTGAAATTTTGTTTCTTTTCAATGAGAAATTAAGAAGAAGAAAAAAAAAAGAAACAAAAAAAAATAAAGAAATTAATAAATAAATAACACATTTAAAGAATCCGTCAAACATGCTTGATAGTTAAACATGTTGCAAATCCTTTATATCAAATCAAAGCGTATAAAATCCATCACTAATACAATTTCTTCCGCTCATGGTATTTTTTTTTAAAAAAAAAGCAATAAAATGTCGTTCAAAAATAAAGGCTATACATTTGCCTGAGTTTCAAATCATCAACCGTTCAACAATTAAACAGTGGTAAAAAGAGTCCAAACACCCTTGAGGTATCCAACAATTTCGTCACCACCAAGCTTACTTTCACCGTAAAGTCTATCAACAAATGCAATAGGAACTTCGCCAATGGTGAAGCCAAAAGATCTGGCTCTAACCATCATTTCCATCTGGAAAACATAACCCTTACTCTTGGTGGATGCAATAATCTTCTCAAGAACTGGCTTCTTGTAAAGACGATAAGATCCTGTGAGATCGGAAACATTGGGTCTGAGAACCAGGGTTGCAAGGAAGTTTGCGCCGCGCGAAACAAGCTTACGCTTGAGATCCCAACCATAGACACCACCATTGCCGGCATATCTAGTACCAGTAACAATGTCGTAGTTGTTGGCCTTCTGGAGCTTGATAAACTCAGGAATGGCTTCGGGGTGGTGCGAGAAATCAGCATCCATAATGATAACAAAGTTGCCGGTAGCAAATTGAAGACCGTGGACGTATGCGGTACCCAAACCAAGTTTGCCAGCACGGGGCTTCAACAGAATTCTGTTTTCGCCATAAACCTTGATCAATTGCTGGGCAATTTCTTGGGTTCCATCGGGTGAGTTGTCGTCAACGATAATAACTTCCCAGTCGAGTTTGCTAAAGCACACAAATCCAAGTGTTAGAGAAATAAATACACAATTCAAACGATACAAAAACAACAACGTACTTTTCTTTAAAGGTTTTAGCAAGAAGCCAGATGATAATTGGCAAGTTCTATAAACGGTAATGCCAAAATTCCTAATGCATTAGCACTTTTTCAACCATGGTGATATCCATTCTGTCTAATCCATCTAGTCCAAAACACATACCTTGCGCTCGTTATAAGTGGGAAGGATGACGGTATACTTGTCGGCAGCCATTATGAAGAATCTAATGTGATATTATATGTGCTGGTATTTAAATTATCAACCTGTGTTTCGGCGTTGAATAAATGTGTACAAAGAACAAAATGAAAGGGTGAGTTATGCTCCTTATTTTATTTCTTTTTGAATAGCTGGTCTTTTGTAAATTCCTTGAAAGTTGTGGGTCTGGTCACGTGAGTGCTTGACACGTCTCAAATATGTATTATATTTAGTGTCTCAAACAAATGTAATACAGTCACGTGAATTATATTCTGCAAGATACAACAGGGATTGTAATAATATGCATCACGTGTACTGCGCTTTTACTATTTCGCGACTCTTGTCACGAGCTTACCACCAACTCTATAACTTATCCAGACTTGTTGCTCAATCGCACGCAGATTTGTTCAAGCCATGGCGTCTTCTCAACCATATGAACCCGATGGCTTTGATGCCGCCAATTTAAACCCGTTTGCTCACGATCCTTCGCTTTCTCAGTCTGTTTGGGGTTCTCCTCCTTCATCTGCGTTAGATAACGATGATAGTTCTTCTCTTCATAGAGATTCGGTAATTGGAAACTCCATGTTCGAGAGCGCGCTTTCTCCTTCACGATTTGGAACCAATTCGTTAGACAACGAGACAGAAACTCAAGAGTCGGATTCTGAACCGTCTACGACTTTGTTTACACAGTCGTCTTTGGTACCTGACGCATCTTCTGTTGTTTCAAATCATGTCGCTCCAGAACCCGAGGAAACGACCTCCGAATCACAGCAGCAGGAACAGGATAAGCCGACAGAGGTTTCTGTTGCCAATAAAGCAGATACCGAAAATGACAAATCCGTTGAATCCAATGCACCTGAAACTACCACCAAACTTGCGCCACCTGCTGCCAAAGTCCCTAGAAAGAAGTACAAGCTCACACTAAAGGTCACTGCTTTAGAAAGAAACGGCAAAAAAGATCCAATTATCAAGTTTGATGCATATGTAAGTACTTTTTGTAATTACCTTTCGAGTCTGTTGATTGACTAATTGTCTATTTTGTTTAGACCACCCTTCCGCGATTCAGAACCAACACATATCGCGAGATAAGGCGAACTCACAATGAATTTACAAAATTCGGATCCCACTTGAACAACGCTAACCCCGAATGTTTTGTACCATCAGTCCCTCCCTCTTTTACGTCTGCAGGAATTGGCACTGAGGAAGATGAAATTAAAGTCAAAAGAAAGCTACAGGTTTGGCTTGACCGTGTCTCCAGCAACCCAATTCTTGCAAGAGATGAAGAGTTTGTTCACTTTATCGAATCCGACTTTGGTGTATGTTTTTTCTTTAACCATTTCTGCCCATCTTTAACTAACAATCGTTTGTTTTAGTATTCACCTGTTTACAAAAAGAAGCCACCTGCTACTGGCATGACTCGAAAGGCCCTGAAACAATTGAATCCGCCATATGATGAAGTCACTGAGCTCTCAGAATTTCGTCCTGTAATTAAAAAACTATACCTCACTACCCAAGAGACTACAGCCAAGATTGAAAAGATATCCAAAACCCGACGAAACTTGGGTTTAGCTCTGAATGATTTCGGCTCAAAGCTGGCGCAGTATTCTGCAACAGACGTTCAACGACCTGGAATGGTTCCCATGTGGCGCAAGCTCGGAAAACTCGTCACCGGACTAGGCGATCTTGAGGCAGTCAAAGCCACAACAGAGGCGGTGACTTTGTCTGATGGCCTTAATGAAGTCATTCAAGACGCCTATGTCGCCAAAGAGGCGCTCACTAATCGCCATCTTATAATGAGAGAGCTTGCAAAGTCACAAGCCAATACCAAATCGAAGCATCAAACAGCAGTCAAGCTGCGCGGCTCTGCAAACATTAACCCGTCTAAAGTTGACGAGGCTATTTCTGCATTGGAAGAGGCTACCCATGTCGAAGAAAATTTGACAAACAAAGTCCGTCGCGTTACCGAAAACATGCTGATTGAAAAGAAGATACTCAGCGACCGACTGGAAGCCGATATTCGAAGCTACATTGCCGAGTACACTGTCCGTTTAATTGATTCCGAACGCCGCGCGCTTAGTGCCTGGGAATCGATCCGGCCAGACGTCCGGGCAGCCGACAGCAACGGCGGGCTGTCGCGACTCGGCCGCGAAGCAAAGCCTACTCGCCGTCGTTCGGACCAAGTAAAAAGCCAGAGCGCCAAGGGCGATGCGTGGAGCGGCGACCGCAAGACGCGCGCCAAAGATTTCGGTGACCCCTCCTTGGGTTTTGGAAACGCATCGGCAGGCGGCGGGAAGTTGGGTGCGTTGGCGGAGGATTCGTTTGTGGATCAAGGAGATGACGGGACAGGAAATGGTGACCAATTGGGGGATGACGGTCTGGATCGAGGCTTGGGAGCAAGAAGAAAAGGAAAAAAGGAGGATGAGTATGAAGACAAGGAAGAGGATGACCTTTCTACACATGTCGATGCTCGCAGTGCAGCTAGTTTATTGGGTGGATCAACTTTTTGAAATAATGAAATACCTTAATTGCTTGTGTTCTTTAGGCTTTTATAATAATATTTATAACTTGAAAAATAATAATACAATTGACTATTTAAAGTGTGGAAAAGAAGAGATGGATCGTCAAGTAGAAATAAATATTGACGCATTCCGTCAACTGCTTTCGTCTCTTGGTTCTGCATCTGCCGTATCTTTTTCTGTATCTAAAACTTCAACCATTGACGACGTCGCAAGCGGTCCACAAGACAAACTTTGAAACGCAGGGACTGGTTTTGACGGTACTGACTCAGGGTCTTGAGGATCACATATTTCGGTAGCATCCAGGCCATTTCCATTCGTACCAGACCCAGCGCCAGCGCCAGCGTGTTTTGCGGGCTGGCTAGTTAAAGGCCGTGAGCACCGCCGTTTGAGTGCCGGAGGTTTTGGGATATCTTCTTCAAGATTTGGGTTATTTACAGTCTCCAACGGTTCTTCCTCTTGTGTACTACCAACAGAATGGCTCGTAGGTTGTGGCAGGGCCGGGGTGGAAGATTCCAAATACTCTGCTTCCACAAATTCATGTCCCAGGTCTTGGTTCATAATCCTAGAAGGGTATAGCTCATTTAAGTCGCCACGACCAGTTGTATTGATAACACTGTCTGTGAGATGGGAATAATCGTTTTGGAGATTTTTGTTAAGTTGGTGCTGATAATACAAATTGTCTGCAGATCTCAACCTTTTACGCCCAGCGAGCTGGCTACCGGACCTTATAGACGTGAAACCGGAAAAATGTGCAGTATGGGTTACAGAAGATGGAGAACCCATTTGGTTTTCGTAACCAGAAAGCTCTTCGTCGTTTGCAGATTTGGTCATCAAAGAACGGGTGCGCGAATGAGCAAACGGTATTGACGAGGTGCCCCGGTATGTACCAAAATGTGATGACGACATTACAAATTGACCCTGTGGAACCTGGTGAGCTCTTATGTACTGAGAACCTCCATGGCGCTGCCTTTGGAGCATCAAATATGAGCCAGCATTCCTGTTTGTGGTATCATAAATGAGTGAATGTGTCCCATCTTTACCCTGGTCTTCATGGTGTCTAATTTCATCTTGGAGTGAAGTAAAAATATCACTGTCATCGTCGCCGGATTCCGAGTCCTCCTCGTAAAGATCGTCGTCATCTGCTTGCTTAAAGCAAGAAAAAATACGCGAAAACGCTGATTTAGTGAGCCAGGGAAAGGAAAGGCTATCGTCCTCAAAAAACAAAACCAAACCTTGACGAAGGATATCTGCCGCCACATCCACACTAAACGGGTCGATGCAACGTTGTTCAGTATCGGGTTCGGCAGCAGAGTCGTCGTTATTGCTTTGTAAAGTACCTTGTTCGGCCGGGTCAATTTTTTTATTGTGTGACTCGGATACTTCTTGATTGGATTTTATGAGGTCTGCAGTTTCAGAACTTTCAAGTTGTTTTTCGTCCCCAGAATCAGTCATTTCTGCATCTTGGTCGTGATCTACAACCTTTTCATTGTCCTTTGGTTTCACAGAGTCGTCTTTAGCCTTTTTGCCGGCGCTGATCTCGTCACTGAATTCTTCATTGGCCTCTAAAGATACTGGTGCGTTTACTCCTGCTTCAGTTGTGGTATCTTTATTTGCATCGTTTTGTCCATACTGAATCTTGCGTTTCTCAAACTGTTTCACGGCATCATCCCATGCACTGCCGTTTTGTTGGATATCCGAAACCCATTTGAAAAAATCTTGAGCCATTGAGCCTGCATATGAATCCAACATTTCGTCGGAAACTAGGGTCCGGGGAGGATCCCTGGAAGAAAAGAGCGAGGGCTTGAACAGAGATTGCGAATTTTCGGAAGCGCTTGTATCGTTTGTGGTATTGTGCTCGTTTTCCGTGTCCATTTGGACATGCAGGCTTTCAATTGTTTCAATGATTACATTTTTAAAAACGTTTGTTTGGATAGCAGCCCGGATCTGGTGATGTGATTGTAAAGGTGGAAGAGAGTCTTCTAAAATGTTTCTATTCAGCAGCTTGTTGGAATGCGCAACGTCTCCATCAGGGTAATCAAGTCGTTCATTATACATGTACTCTTGCTCTTCTTCATCGTAGTCATCTTCAAATTCATCGTGGAAGGATATATCGTCGTCAAGGTCATAATCGGGGTCACCAAAATCAAGGTGACGCGTTTGTTCAGTATAGGATTCGTCGGAGTCAGACGCGCTTTCTTGGTCCAAATCGAAATCAGGAAACACAGAAGGGTTTGTTTCATCTTTTTGGTTATGAGTGGCTGGATCATTGTTAGTCGAGTCCGTAAGGCTTTGGCCATTTAAATTTTCACATTTTTCATGCAACAATGCAGTCTCATGACCACTTTCCTGATCCAAAACAGCACCTTCGGCGTTTGGAAGACATTTCGGTTCCTGACCAGTCATGCTTGTATCAGCTTCATTGTGAAAAATCGCAGAGTTTTGGTCAGCGAGCTCTGATGAGGTGTCTTCACGGCTGTCATCGTCTTCATTTTCGCTCTCACTGCAAAAGTCGCGTTCGAATTGAGCCATCAGGCTGCTTTGTTTTTGGATAGCTTCGTCTTGTTCCTCTTGATCAAGGCTGTCGTCTTCATCGTCGAAAGATTCTTCAACAATGAGCCGAGATTCTAAAATTTCTGGATCGAATCGAACTGTTTTATGTCGCGGAACGTTTTCTCGTAAATCGAAATGACGATACTCAATGTTTTTAATGACTCCTTTCGGTTGGGCATTGTTTCTTATAAAAAAATTTTCAGCTTGTTTATCGTCAGTCTGGGTGTGATGTGTTTGGCTCAAAGAGCTCTCGCTTTTGGTGGTTGTGAGATCTGCTGAAGAAATGTCTAACTGGATATCAGTATTTTCAATCTCGTTAGTATTGGAAGATGCATGTTTAGAAGTTGTAGTGATGCTGAAATTTTCAGAAGTCTCCATTTGTTTTTTGTCTTTGGTGGTAGAAGAAGACTTAAAACTAGAGGATCCAAATATTGAACTATTTAAAGCCACATTTGTAGGTAAAGAATCTGTGAAAGCCTTGGCAGGATTTGATACGTCATTGTCGGAACGCATGAGAGCCTTGTTTCGGCTAATTGCTAGTGGAGATTGTATGGCTGTATTCATACCAATGGGTCTTGCCATCCTATTTGGGCTTAGATATTGTCTATTGGATATTCTGGTAATTGGAGAATAAGAGTTTGGTGTCAAATTCAAGGGCGTTAGTTTCTTTTTCGCGCTAAAAAGCAAAGTAGGCGGGGTTGCGGTCAATAATGAAGTTGTTGGAATATTTTTGGGAGTATTTATGGGACGAGCCTTGACTGGAGAGGACTGGGGGGTGCTTTGTGACATGATGTGTTGGGGAAGATCAAGATCAATTTGATTTTCAGCAACCAGGAATGGAGAGACTTTTAAACTTGAATCGATGCTTTGTTGGTGATCGGTTGTATATGGAAAAGACTTTTTTGGGGTGCTACAGACGATTCCAGACGTGTTTTCTTGTACATCATTGTAAGAATCATCAGTAACAGCAAAAGATTCTGAGTGAAACGGGATTGAAGAGTCTGTTGAAACAGCTGAAGAGGTTTTGCTTTGATCGTTATCGACGCTCATTTCACTTTTATTTTTGTCAGTGTTGGGTAGAGATTGTTTAGGTGAAATTTTCTCAGTTGGTAGAAAACGGCTTAATTTAGAAAGACTATGGTTGAGTTTGGTATCGGTAGAGGGGCAGGGTGTAGTGCGTTGATGTAGTGTGTCATTCAGGTCGCGCGTGCTATGTGATGAAGAAGAATAGAATAACAAATGTTCTTTAGAATTTTTTATGCATGTGCTACTCGGGGAATTTGTACTTGCATACAAGGGTGACTGTGGCGAAAGTAGGGAATAACTGTGTTGTTGAGATTGAGTTTGTTGCAACGGTTGGTGTTGATGATGTGAGGGTAAAGAGTAAGAAATATTTTGACCAGGAAGAATACTTTTTGTAGTGGGTAGCGAGTTGTTGTTGATGGGATAAGTAGGTAAAATGACCGTTGTTGGCTGGTTTGCGGCTTGCGCAACATGTAATTTTCGAGACCCTGGTAACGACGAGGACAAAAATGCTGAACGCCCAAACCCGATACGATTCGGGTTGTTTTTCCTTGTGAAATACCTTGAGGAGTTAGTATGAGGGTTATAGTTATTTTTATGAGTAAGGGTTGAATGGGTTTGCGACCTTGTTACAGTTGGTGAAGTAGGAGAGAAGTACACCCTTGACGGAGATCTTTTAGATATGCGATTGTCACTGGCCGATAATGATTGCGAGAGAATTGTCGGGCGTTTTGTTTTCAAGCCACTTTCATTGGTTTTGTGAACGGGAGGTTTAGTAGGAGTTGAGTTTTGGTATTGGGGTTTAGAAAAATGCGTGTATTTGGCAGAAGACGGGGTATATTGGATAGAAGCAGAAGACAGATCGGACTCTGTGACCGGGATCGGTGACGATCCGGGTCCGTCATTATCAGAAACCGACTCTTTTGGCATTGAATCAAACGGTTTTTCATTCAAAAACAGTGAACGGTAAAAGAAAAAGAAGGAAATCGAAGCAGTTTTCATTTGAGGTTTTTCAACCAGCCTGATGAGAAATTTGAAAAGCACCCAAAAGATAAAGATAATGAATATCACGTGATATGTTACTACTTTGCTACGTTGTTACATTCAGCGTCATATATTTCAAAACGCGAGTTTAATTTATTGATTTCAAGTTTTTTTTACACTAAACATAAAATTTCAAGCTACAAGCACGGAACATCAACTTTAGTTGTTGTTGTTTCCATTGTTGTTGTTGTTATTGTTGGAGTTGTTATTGTTATTGTTGGAATTGTTATTGTTGTTGTTGGAGTTGTTATTGTCATTGTTGGAGTTATTATTGCCATTATTGTTGGAGTTACCGTTATTATTGTTGTTATTGTTATTGTTATTATTGTTGCCATTATTGTTATTGCCATTATTTTTATTGTTATTGTTATTATTGTTGGAATTGTTGTTTCCATTTCCACCGCCAATCAAACTTCCAAGGGAATCCATCAAACCTCCACCGTTGGATTGGTTAGAGTTGTTATTATTATTATTATTGTTGTTGTTGTTGTTGTTGGAGTTACCACCACCCAACAAACCACCAACTAAGCCACCAAGAGCATTGTCGTTGTTGTTGTTGTTATTGTTGGACTTTTGGTTGTTTCCTCCAAGTAAACCACTGACGATACCACCAAGAGCATCATTGTTATTGTTGTTGTTACTGTTGTTTTGGCTAGTAAGCAAGTTAGAAGCCAAACCAACAATAGCACCAGCATCAAGACCACCTCCATTGTTATTGTTACCACTGCTGAGGTAAGACTTGAGGGCAATATTGGCAACAGTAGAGGTAAGATCTCTGTCAGTGCTCTGGCCTTCAGAGCTAGATTGGTTGTTGTTGTTGTTGGAAGACATTGTTAAAAGATATAAAAACAAGTGATATGTTTATGAAATTTGGAATATAAATTGCTAATTATTGAATGAACAAAAAAAAAAAAAAAAGAAGCAGAAATGATGCCAAATCGAGTGGTATTTATACTGAAAAATCAGAGGCCAAGACCATTACAAATGTCTGTTTTGGGCGTCCGCCTTTCATAACGTGGACCATGCTGTACTTTTCAATACTACAAGTCCAAACATTCGTCGTTCTGGCATTGCATAAAATTGCAATTTCGGGGATTTGACTAATTATAAACAAGAATTGAACTAGTCAATTGATTGACGATCTTTGTTTTTTCATCTAAATCGCACTGTTGAATCTTTTCATGGTGTTGAAAAAATAATAAACTTAAACCATTTCAAGGCTTGGAAGCAGGCGTTTGCACCATTTTTTTTTTTTTTTTGTATATTATTGTTAGATTTATAAACAGACGAATTCAATCGTCAGAATCGACTGTCTCGCTGTCTTTTCATGCTTCGATGAAACCGGCGACTCTGTTTATACTTTTTCCAGCCATATTTAACCAATAGTTTAAAGTTTTAGGTCTCGTATCAAAAATAAGTGTTGTGTACTACCCCGGATTTTTGGTTTCATACACCTAAAGTCCAAAACATTGGCCTCTTAAAGTCGGCATTTCGATGATTCCCATACAAATCATCCAAATGTACAAGAAATGGCGTCTTTACGATTTTTAGTATAAATGTGTCTGATACGTTTCAAATGTTTCAGTATCCAGTTTCCAATTCCAAACACTTGTTCATTTTTTCGGAAATGTATTCAACTATTCTTCATACTCGGATTCACCGGCTGTGTTTTCGGTCTAGCACTGGTTAAACATTTTCAATGTCTTTTCAACACACGTAATGTTAAACGCATATTTTGCATAAACACGTATATTTAACAAAAACGCCTTCAATTATAATCATGACTGAATTCCCAGATCATCTTTTGTATCATTTAATACTCGTAGGTTCAGTGTTGGCTTCTTTCACCATTCTGGGTTTTGGTGATGGTTGTCAGATATTGGTCTTTACCCAACAATATTCAGGTCCCGTTTTACACTGTAAAAACCCTTTTGAAAAATACTTGCCACAAATACTATAAAAGACATGAACCAATATTTACATCCTTTTCCTCGTACTGGAAAATCGGACTTCCGTGCTGATGACGCCTGCCGAACCAGTTGATTTGTCAAGTCCAATGTAAGCAGGTAAAAACGTTCCATACTAACTTGGCTAAAAGTGATACCACCTAGACCCATTTACTGATCGGTGACCATGCTCGTGGTCCCTGTTGATGTACCACTCCCAATCTTGAATTGTTTCACATGGTGGTCTGTGCTATCAAACTTGTGGACCCAATATTCGCAGATTTCTTATTCCAGACATGAATCATAATGTCATATTTCCCTTATTTACAAAAATAGGAAAGCTCAATTCCACTGTAGCGGTGAATATGGCAATTCTGCTCACTGTAAAGATTCAACGCTTGTACATTGCAACAAGCCTCGTACTGCTAACGTCCCTTTGTAACTCACATCCAAGATTGATATTTCAAACCCTTCTCATCATTTGTGTATAAGCTTCAATTCTATCAGAAAAAAAATATATATATCTTGTATTTATCAAGACTTTACTTGCAAATGTCAAAGCTCTGGTATCATTCAACTCGATCTTAATCTCATCACTAGTAAAAACAAAACTCTATATTCAGTCAAAGACTTATTTAAATCCATCTATTCATTGACTCTTGTCGTCAACACCCCTATTCAATTGTCCTCCTTCACATCAGTCTTCTTTCTAATGATTTTGTACAGATAGACACTGTCTTTTCGAAACTTTTCAAACTCTGGATATTCTTTGATTTCCTCAAACACAAAGCTTTTACGCATATGCTTAAAAAACCTAGCATCCGCCTTTCTACGTTTTTTGTAAGCCATGAGCACAAGCGGCCCTTCGTCACCCTTGTATTTGGGCTCAGTCAGATCCAACAATGTTTTTTCAAGCAACGGAAATGCCGCCTCCAAATACACACAGTCGGCTGCCAAAACAACGTCCACTTTACGCGATTCATAGTCTGGGAGAGAAGGATCTGGGTTGGCAAACTCAGGAAGCGGTGTTCCCCAATCTAAAAGGTCTGCATAAACAGTATCCTCCAGTTTGTTGAGTAAAATGTTTTTATCCATAAGAGGAACCATGTTTCTTGAAAATAAAAAAGTTAATAAAAATGAACCCATCAACCATGTGTATCTCACGTATTTCGTTTATACTTACTCTTGATCAGTTACCCAAATATTCATCTTCTTTTGTTCAACCTTTTCTCCAGCCGCAATCTTCTTTTCATACTGTTGACGTTCATATAATGCAATAGCGAGACTATGATAAAATATAAAATAAAAAATCGAGCATTCAAAAAAATCAAATCAAATTTGAAAATAAAGAATTGATTAGATTCTGTAAAAAGACACGATAACAATGATTTATAATATAGATTGTCTCAGGTATCAAAAAAACTTGGGAAAAAAAATAATAAAATAAAAAAAAAGACTCCATTTCAGTGAATAAATCATGGTATTTACTAGTACTACTAAAATCATTCACTTTATTCTTTCAAACTTTCAAAAGGATATCATAAATTATTCATCATCATTAGTATTGAGCATTTTCTCTATTCCTCTTACCCTACAAGACCAGTCCCACTTCCCAATTCTACCACGTTATGCATCTTGTTATTGATCAAGTCACTGTAATCATAGTTTGTACCGTTATCAGCACTGGAATCGTCTTGGTCACCATGCAGTTTTTTTGCAGCATGGATCATGTACCCAGACAACAGCTCACCAGCTGGCCACAACTTGCCACCACATCCAGTCGCGCCGCCGTCTTCGTACACTAGTAATCCAGGCTCATCCAATAGCCCGTTAAAGGTCAAGTTCGAGTTGCCCAAATTCTTTTGTTCGGGAACAGGAAGAAAGTCCTCGGATATGACTCCAAGGATTCCAGTACCAAATTCTTCGCTGTCTGACATTGGGTATCCGTTTGACTCTTTCGGTGCTAAGTGGGTAATGTGAATGAATTAACAGATTGGGGGGTATTTTTTTAATAAAAAAAAAATGGTTGGGAAGTAAACAAGAAAGGTGGGAAAAAAAAATTAAATAGACAAAGATCACACACATTGAATATGAAAAATTAGTGAAAAATGTCGTATACAAAAACAATTACAAACATTTTCCAATAAATTTACATTGTAATCATATCCATCAGTGATTTAATATCTACAAGACACTGATTAAATGTCGGAACTTGATCAAAACTATATCTGGGTATTTTGCAATAAAAAAACAAGCTTGCCATCCAGAGTTTAAAAACGGTTGCCCAAGCTTGAATATTGGGGGTTTTCAGTTTTTTTGTATCTTTATTTTTGTATATTAATTCTTAATCATGGAGAACTGAGATAATATTTAAACAACAACACCAGAGTTTGAGGCAATTCTTGGCCAGAGATCGGCGCATTCCTTACCAACGGGACCAGTAATAGCAGAACCCTTCATTTCACCCTTGGGGTTGACAATAACACCGGCATTGTCTTCGAAGTAAAGGTGAATACCGTCTCCTCTTCTCCAGGGCTTAGCCTGACGAACAACGATAGCAGGCATGACCTTCTTTCTGAGTTCGGGCTTACCCTTCTTGACAGTGGCCATAACCATGTCACCGACACCAGCAGCAGGGAGACGGTTAAGTCTGGCACCGAAACCCTTAACGGAGATAATGCTCAAGTTTCGGGCACCGGAGTTGTCACAACAGTTGATGACAGCGCCGACGGGAAGACCGAGCTAAAAAAAAGAAAAAAAACATGTTAAAATACGTTCAATAATTGAATTTTTGGTAATCTCTATCTGTCGAAAATGTTGAGAATCTGTCAAAATCCGTCGAAAATTTAGTTGTGACCTAAACACGCGAGGCTGTATAAGGTATGTGCAAAATTTTCATCCATCAAAAAACAGAAAACATCGAGCTTCCGACACTTTGCAATTCGCAAAAAATGGTATTTAGAGACGGTTGTGTTGATTTTTTTTAAAAAAAGATTGAACTGCGGCAATACATACCGACATTTTATATTTGTTACCAGAGGCACCAGTTCCTACATTCGATGTTAGCACTTGTCATTCATGATTCAATAGTATTTATTAATATGTATATATACATATACAGATGAAGACGACAGCATTCAAGTATTAATACAAAAATGATAAACCGTCATCATCAGTTATTAGATCATCACTGGTTGCGAGTACATACCACTCATTTTTGATTATTATGACCGTTATCGAACAAACGTGTTGGTGAAAACGAAAAAGGCGGTTCGAAAGGAAAAAAAAGTGAAAAGGAAAAAAAGAGTGAGTATGCCTGAATGCTCAGTCAGCAGCCACCTGCAACCTACTTTTTGCAATTACCCGAAACTTTTCCAGCACATTACATTTTTTCGTTACATACATCACACAGTGTATTCTGATATTTCATTCTTCGCCACACATTTTGAAAAATACACCAATGTCACGTTTAAAGGGCTAGGGTAGTTTTATACCTGTTTGAAGAAAAAGTGTGCGGCTTTTGTTGTTACATGCAACAAATGAGTTACACTTGTTTTGACCCACTACAACTAAACACAGTCACAAACATACATACAATGTCACGCCATAACTATCCACACATTTCGGTATTATATTGAGTTAGGGTAAACCCCTATTTATTTCCTAAAGTAATAATCATGACAAATGATTACCAAATCATATTGGTTTACACTTAATCTGGCTGATGATTTACAAGTTAAAGCCAAGGGCGGCATTACTGACGACCCGCAACGCTTTGTCAACTGGCAGAAACGTAAAGGAACCGAGTCTCGTGGATCATCAGTGATACTAAATGTGAAAACTCGGAAACCTGAGCTTGTTGACAGGAAAGATTCAGTTATCCAACACCAAAGACAGGTATTCTCGCAAAGAGAATCGTACATATATAGACTTGGTTTTAATTCATATAGCTACTTGGACTTATTAACAAAGATAGTGAAGAGTGACAAAAACAAAAAAAAGAAATGCGAATGTGAATACATTTGAGAGTAATTGGTTATTTGCGAATGGCGGATCGTTCATCATTTGAAAAAGGGTAATTCGCTAATTGTTATTAATATTGTTATTATAATTTTGGATTGATAATTAATCCAACAAAAGCCCATTTTTCAAAAGGGTTCTAGGTATTTGATAAAATAAAATAAATATAAACAAGAGAAAAAAAACCGGTTAACCAATGTTGAACGAAATGAATAAACAGCAACTTGTCTATAGCCGACTTTGGAAAGTATCTCGACTAAACTAATGGTGCTCGTTCTTGGGAAGGAAAAAGTATTCACCAATATTGAACGCAATGAACGCAACAGTGGCAATGCCAAAGCCAGGAAGAGCGCCTCTGAAACGATTGGCTCTAGTGAAAATGCCTTGTGTTCTCCAAGCCTCTCTATATTCATAAAGTGTTAGCATGGCATTCTATATTCAGCAAACAAATCAAAAAAGATATAAAAACTCACCTCTTAGCCCAAGGATCTTTAAGTGGTTCAGCCATTTTCGGATATGTATATGAAGGGTTGTGTGGGAGTGTAAAGGTTGTCAAGTAGAATGTATGGTTGGTGGTAAAAGCTCGATACTAGGAACCAAAAAATCAATATTCCTGGTGGTGGGAATTTTATGAAGGAACAAATAATATTCGGCCCATAAAACTATCCACTTATCTGATTGTTCATTGGTCTTTGGTCACGTGATTGAAAGACTTGGGTTGGCTGTAGTATTTGATTGATATTTAGCCATTGTAAAATGAATAAACGGGTTACAGTGTGTACCGTTCACATACTGATTGGATTGAATCAATACATCAATGTATAATGTCAATTACTCAACTATTGGCATGAGTAGCTGATCCCATATATTTCTATAACCCGCAAATAAAATAAATAAATTACTCAACTATATTAAACTAAAACGCACAGACAAACAAGTTTCGTCGTATGGCCGATTGAAATATTGAGAAACGATACATTAAAAACAATGAATAACTATTTCATTATAAAAATACTAATGAAGAAATAAAAAAAAAAAAATCTATAAAAACTTCAAATTTAAAACAGGACTGGCCAGCAAGTACTTTATTCTCTGCATGTGTTAAAGTACACCAAAAACACTCAATTCTATCAGGAACTATTGTGGCTTGACAACACGTTATTTGAAGATGCAGGTGTGTTCTGCAATTCAAAAGGGCCTTGGCCTTGAACGCTTGATGAGCTTGGTATCGGGAAATCTAAACCATCATTCTTAGGTGTCAATGGCTGACCATGTTTAGAGCCTGTAATCTCTCTGCCTGTTGGTGGAGTCGAATATAAAGAGTTATCAAAGGGTATTGATTGTGAAGCCACAAGAGGAGTTTTGGATGACATACGATGTAAATGGCTTTGAGAAATGCTAGATGAAGGCAGCGACACACCCGAGTTGCGATTATTTAAATTATTTCCAAACTCTGGTATATTTCTGTAGGTAGTAGACAATGATCCGTGGTATCCAATGCTAGCTTCAATATCAGCCGGGTCATCCGAAATTTCGTACCCATCTCGGGATTCAGCCGTTTCATACGCGTTAAGTGTGTTCAAGACATAGGGGGTGTCACAATCGTCAGCAGTCAATGGAGGAAAAAAGATGCGATAACTCAACCAAGCAAACACGACACCAATCAATGTACCTGCAATGACATCAGAACCACGATGTCTGTAATCTTCAGTGCGACTAATGGCGATAAAGCAGGCAAACAACGTTGGGAAAGTACAGATGAGACCCTTGACGCCGTTTCCTTTGGAAGCAAATGCTGGAGCCTGACTGAATACGCCAAATTGTCCAGCCATCCAGAGCGACAGAAAGAAAAACGCGCCAAACGCAAACGATGAGTGGCCCGAGGGTAAGCTCTTAAAGCCGTCTTTCAAGACGTGCATGTTTGTATTGGTACAGACGCTTGAATCGACAAACACATTTGTAGGCGTGCCTTCTCTCGGCTTGCATCGGTCCAAAAAGTCGGGACGGGGCCGACCAATCAAGTCTTTGAGAAAGTTTGTCACAAAGATGGAAACAGTCAAAGAGACGGAAAAGGCCAAAAACGAAGCATGGAATAAAACAGTATAATAACGTCGCTGATTCGAAATGAACGACACGAAGATCAGAGTACCAACTGGAATGGCAATAGAGAGAAGCTAAAGAATCGAGAAAAAGTTAGAATGCTAAACGATATCAAAAAAAAGATTTCATTCTGTAGACTTACCCCTAATAACCAAACTGGCACTCTTTCGTGTTCAGCCATTTTATGGCTAATGTTCAAGTCACTCAGCACAAATTGACGTTCAAACGGATTTTTCAATTCCAAAATGATAAATAAAATCGCAGACACGATTGGAGTGATCCATTCTGGCAAAAGATGGAGATGACACCTCCATCTTTTTGTTTTAGACAACATGTATGTGTATTTTGGAAGAGGCATTGTGGATTTGGGTTGAAGATTGGAAGAGTATACGTTTCTGGGAGTGTAAGGAAACGATAAGGATCTGGATGTCAATGAAGACGCAGAAGGAGATGACGAGTCTAAACTACTAAAGGTTCTTTTCCAAAGGTAGCGGAATGGAGCATGGAGGCGGTTGCCTCGTTTTCTAAATATTTTAATCGACGTTTTGAAAAAGTCAAAAGGTAAATTATGAAAAAAAAAAAAAAGCAAAAGGATTCTTTTATAAATAGAAAAAAAACGAGCAGTTTATTCAGAATACAATATTATCCATATAACACACACGAACCAAAATACCAGCGTGTTCCTGTCTTTTTTATATCAAAAAAAAAAAAATAAAAAATATGACAACAACGTAGTGAGAAAGGTGCTTGTTCGGCGACAGAAAAAACAGGTCAGTGACACGCTTTGCAGTGTTGATCCAGGTGGTGGTAGGTTTTGCACAGTAGGTGATCTCTACGGCTGACTCGGATTAACCACTAGAAACCGACGGCTCCGACAGGTTCAGCAGGAGAAACAAACAATCCATGAATGATTCAATTCATCAACAAAGTATCAAAATGATGGTAATATGTCACTTTTCTCATGACTGAGTTGTAGTTTTCAGTGCATTATTCTAGTGAAAAATCACATTGCCTGTTTCGGTGTAGTCTCAAAGAAACCTGTATGTAAGCATTGAACAAAACTCATTGACGGGTTTTAATGACTTGTATTCAGTAGCATGATATTGTACTTCGAGACTCAAGAATGCGTTTTTGAAGCATTTCAATGATGCTGATGTAGATTTGGTTTTGATGATTCACTGGTTCCTTGATGGAAATGTCACTTGGTTGGTCCTAAAAGGTACATATTAATACTGAAGATGAAGTCCTATTTACTTTTGGTTTTAACTAATTTGACGCATCGAAAACAATTGAGCATTTGTTGCCAATATATATATATACATTTTCATTGATGGAAGCAGTTTGCACTATGAATTTTTCAAAATCAGTTGTTTATTGGAATCCAAAACTAGCTTCAACGGTTTTTTTTTTTTTTTTTTTTCATATGGCAACTATTCTTTTAAAGACTAATGACACTTTTTATGTCTCCCATTTTCAAAAGTTGAGTTGTAACATTTAGGAATTACATCATTTGTATCTACAAAAAATGTATTAAAGAGTGCCGAATACAATGAACCTTGTGAATGTCAAAAAACTAATCACAGACCATAAATACAACAATGGTTGGGTTCATGTCCAAATATTTGTTTCCACTTACCATCACTTTGATCTAAAACTAATTGGACCATCGGATTGACTCAATTCGAATTTATCAGTCCGGAAATCTGGTTTAACACTGTGAATTTTATTCATTATCGAACTAAGAAAGTAATTAATACCAAAATATGAGCAGTGTCTCTCTCAGTCTTGCTGATTCGAGCGAGTCAAAAAATCACACATTTAAAGAAACCAACTCATCCGAAGTAAGCAATGCCGATTACAACGCCTACAATATCGAAGAGGTTGTCGAGTCTTATATCCCATCATCCCAACAAGACCGATCCAACCGTTCAGTAGAGTTTTACAACGACGATCAAAACCAAAACATTTCTCATAGTTTACACAAGGTAACGGAACCTGAAAAAACCATACAAAATTCATCTCAATCCCAAGAAGAACCATCTCTTGTACGAGAGGCAGTGTCAGGCTCTTTTCACTCTTCATTTTCTATAAAACTACCCTCAGCTACCAACAAGACGCAGAATTCGTTTCGGATTTCTGACGAGCTACGTGACTATTTTATTGATCGTTCGGTGCTTGGTTCTCGCTCTAAAAAAAGTCATGAAATAACAGATGAATCAAGTATTGGAATCAAAACGAAGACTGGAAGCTCAATGATTGAAAAATATTCAAACAGAATTCAAGAACTTAATGCTACCAAAGATATTGACAACAGAAACACCAATAATCAAGCAAGCAAACCATCTTGGGATCTTGAATCTTCTACAATCTCTAAACATTTCAAGTCTAATAAAATATCTCCTCATTTTTCTTTGACAAATACTAAACCACCAAAGTCCAACGAAGAGGATGAGGTAATGGTTTTGGAAATTCAAAAGCAACCAATTCCCGGAAGCTTGTCTGGTTATCGCGCCAATTATCTAAAAATGCAAAACAAAATGTCCATCTCCAAATCTAAAAGCAGTTCTTTTGGGGGAAATTTGAGAGCTATGCAGCAAGAATCGGACAGGTTTTTGGAGCCACTATTGATATCAATTAATCAGTTACAGCAAGAAAAAAACAAAATTCAATCTGAATATCAAATGTTGTTGGCAAAGCATTCTAAAACCATTTCTTACTTGGAAAAATCAATGACTACAACAAACACATTACAAAAAAGGATCAATGTATTGGTACAAGTACAAGAAGAAGTACAAGAAGAGATTAAAGAAATGAATGAAAACAAGACTTTGGCTCAAAAAATTAAAGATGTTAATTCACCTAGTATCTCAATCAAAAAGGATATCGAAAGCATAACTACCAGTTTCAAGTCTTTGCAGATCCAGAAAAACACAATTACCGAAAAGTTGAATGACATGAATGCAAAACAGGCAGAGAGTAAGTTTAAAATCGGTTTGAATTTTATATTCAACTAACAGTATTTTTAGTACAAGAAAACGATAATGAACAGAGTCTATTGAAAAACCTGCTAAATGGTGAAAAGAGACTCATTGAACACACAAAAAGCCAATTGGAAACTCATAAAACAATTCTTATCGGCAAACTTGACTCTACAAACCCTTTACTAAATACTACAATTGAAAAGAGCATTGAACCGTTATCTGCGTAAGATTTTCAATTAAAATATATATTTCTCAAAAACATTAACTGACTAGTCATGTACTTTAGTTTACTAGAAGAGCTAAACGACTCTGAACAATCGCATTTTACTACCTATGAAAAATCCATAGAGGGCGCTAAGTACTTTCCCCTGATAAACTTTTCAAAAACAGTATAACAAATCTTTTGAAATCCGTACTAACAAAATACCAGGCAATCTATTGAAGAATACACAAAAAACAGTCAACCGATTATGTCCAAATTGGATACTCTCCAAGAAACTATCACCCATACTATTGAAAAATCTGCGACAGAAATTGTACAGTTATTGGAGAAGGCCACTTTGGAGCCCAATGTTGAGTCACCAGAGTTGAAAAAAAATCTTGAAATTCTTTTCAATGATCAAATGAAATCGATTAGCGAGAGAATAGAGTCAATCAACACTGAAAGAGATTCTAAGGAAAAGGATGAATTATTGGAGCAATTGAAAAAATCTAACGAAAAAGTAACAAATAATAATGATGTTTTGAAATCTAGCTCCGAAGAGATGGAACAATTGCAAAAGGCTTTAGACGAAGCAGATGCGTCAAACAAACAAATTTTGGTAGGAAGAGAAACAATAGACTCGTGGATTGTTGAACAAAGTACTAACAATTGTTTAGGCTCAAGTGGAATTGAAAAAGCAAAGTGTCGAAGGCCTGGAGGCCGATATCAGAGATTTTGAAGAAAGCAAGAGAAAAGTGAGTACTGTTATTTCAAAACCTAATTGGTTCCAAGAGCTGAAGCTAATCAATTACATTATCGAAGGATGATTCAACCAAAATGTTTCAATTACGAGAAAAAAACTTATGTCTTGAATTCAAAATGGAAAAGGATAACATCACTAGATCTACAGAAGCCAGAGCTAGCGAACTCTTGGAAGAAATCACATCCCTAAAGAGATTGAACGAGCTGCTGAATGAAGAAGTTATCAAAAAGGTATTTATAACGGCGCGTTTGTCTTGATAAAAAACGATATTAACATGACTTTTCCAAACCAGAACAAAGAAGTAGATGTTGAAGATACCATCTCGTCAAAAGAAGAAGAAATCCAGACAGAAATCAAAACACTCAAGCAGTATATTTTTGACCGTAGTTCTGCGCTCGCGGAAACAGAGTCGACGCTCAAGGCAAAAAACATAATTATAACCCAACAAAACGACGAAATTACCGAGTTGAAAAATCAAATTAAAAAAAATGAATATAAGGTACGAAACTTTTGCTTTGAAACTTTCAGGAAAATGGATCAAGCAATTTCGAATCAAATGAAATTAAACCAGGATCCTAATTGACTAATGAATCTTGTTTTACTAGAAAATGTTGGACAAAAACTTTCATGAGGTTGTTTTGCAAGAAATTACTGGAAAACAATCTGCATCTCACAATTCCATGTTTAAAGAGAATATTGACCCCATCACGAAACGATTTTCACGTCACAACACAATGGAGCTTGCTAAACCAGAAGGAAGTGGATCCGGGAATTCCAGACCTGTTCTCAAAAGCCGGAACAATACAATTTCAAAAACTTTCAAGGTACCGGCTGCACCAAATGATGCCATTGTCACTCCAGTCAAAGAAGATTTTACGTCACTCGAAGAAGAGTTTGATATTTTTGCAACAAGGTATCTTGTCACGCCTTGTAATATTCCCAGTGCAACAAAAAGCAGGAAAGCTGATTCTGAAAATGAGAGTAAGGGTATTGCTCGACCACTTTATGGTAGCAAAAGAAGCCGTTCTCGTCGTGATCTGAAGGAGATTGATAATAATAGCAAATGTTGATTTGGAATTGATTTCTTTTCTCAATATACTGCTACATGGAACTTGGTTGTGTAAAATTTAATTGAATAAATACAATCAAGAATTGAAACCGTTTCTGGCCCAAATCATGTTTCAGCCGTACGCTAAATATTGACCGGGTAAACCTGACTGAGTACGCCACATTGTTTTTAGAAAATGTTTCAAACATTTCAATATTTGAGTATCATGAACTTGAAAAAAACAAAACAAAAAACTCGATTTGTGAAAATTTTTAGCCATTTTAAAGATTTTAGAACTTGTTTTTTTTTCAGTTTTATTCTTGAAGATAATTGTGACTTGTTTCAATTATATCATGTCAATAGGATTTCGATTCGACGGTTTTTATTAGATTTACATCAAGCTAACAACATCCAAACGAGAGCAAAATATGGCTGAAGGACAGCATTTGTATTGTAAGTTTCGAGCAGTTTTGCTTTAACGGATGCTTTGCTGAACTTTTTGCTGACTTTTTCAGGCAATGACGACGACAATGACGACGAAAATACAATTAGGATATTGTTGACCACAGATAATCATGTTGGGTACGCCGAAAAGGATCCAATTCGAGGAAACGATGCGGCCATCACGTTTAGAGAAATCATGAATATCGCGAGAGACTACGATGTAAGTTCCTCTTATTATCGTTACAATTAGATGTTGATTTTGATACTAATCCTTAGTTTTTGGGTTTGGTTGTTGATTAGGTTGACATGGTTCTTCAATCTGGCGATTTGTTTCATGTGAACCGTCCATCTCGTCGGTCAATGTTTGAAGTCGTGACTTCCATTAGAGAAACTTGTTACGGTGACAAGGCATGTCAGTTAGAAACTTGTGGCGAAGTTGATCTTGGATTTGAGCCAGAGTAAGTATAAGAAATCCCAAAGTGTTGGCTTTCATCTTTTGATAATCATTGATACATTACGACTGACTTTTTTCCTCTTCAATAGAATCAACCACTTGAATTGTAACGATCCTAATATCAATGTGGCTATTCCTTTTTTTGCCATCAGTGGCAATCATGATGATGCCGTTGGCGTGAGTGTCTATATTTTGTAATATAACGGTTGCTTATTCTAATTTGCCTCGAAGAACTCTTTACTAGCACCTATGGATATTTTGGCTGCTGCGGGCTTGGTTAACCATTTCGGTCGCATCCCAGAAAACGACAAAATCATCGCGCGCCCTATTCTTTTACGCAAAGGAACTACTATGCTAGCCCTTTATGGGCTCGCGAATGTCCGCGACGAACGATTATTTCGAACGTTTCAAAGCGGAAACGTCAACTTTGTGAAACCCCAGACGGGCGACGATAACTGTTTCAATTTGCTCGCAGTGCATCAGAACCATGTCGCACATACCTCCACCAGCTATCTTCCAGAAACCTTTTTACCAGACTTTTTGGATTTCGTTGTATGGGGTCATGAACACGATTGTATTGCAGAGCCGATCAAGAACCCGCACACCGGGTTTTACGTTTTGCAACCGGGAAGTTCCGTTGCCACGAGTCTGATAGAGGGCGAAGCTCTACCCAAATGTGTGTTTATAATGTCCATCAAGGGTAAAAAGTACAGCTTACAGAAAATCAGGCTAATGACAGTTCGGCCGTTTATTATTGAGTCTGTCAGCTTACAAGAAGATACTGAGTTTGGTACAGGCGCTTCCGAAAGACCAGCAATTATTGAATGGCTCACAGATAGGGTGAACAGTATGATTGAAAAAGCGATCCGAGAATGGAGGGCCCGGCCCGGTAATGAAGACAAGCGTATTATGCCACCGTTACCATTAGTAAGACTCAAGGTCGATTACTCTGGAGGATATGAGATGGAAAATCCGCGACGGTTTTCAAACAGGTTTATTCACAAGGTTGCCAATGTCAACGATGTGGTGAGCTTTCACAGAAAACGGATAATGTCTACATCTGTCAAGAGAAAGAATGGAAGAGGAACAGAAAAGCTTGATGTGCATAATGAGCCGCTTGATAATGTTAAGATCCAGTCCTTGGTGGAATCTTTCCTTGAAAAAGAAGACGGTCTTCAAATTTTGCCAGAAAACGGGTTGGGAGATGCCGTCAAAGACTTTGTGGAAAAAGATGACCGTAATGCACTGAAAAACTTTATCGAAAGTTCGTTAGAGATTCAGTTGGATCATCTAATGTCAATTGAAAATCTTGACGAAGAGAGTCTGCCTACAGAGATTTCCAAAACAAAGAAACTGTCCACCAAAACCACCTCCAAGCAAATTAAAGATAGAGAAGACAAAGCGGCAAGTTTGCAAACAGGCGGTACGTTGTATTCAGACGAGGAAGAAGGGAATACCGAAAAGAAGACGTTGGAATCAGCTATGCCTAATGGCAGAAAGGCTACAGTTACAAAAGCTGCTAAAGCTCGGGTTACTAGAAGCAAACAACCCAAACCTATACCCAAAAAATTAGGCAAGAGTTTAGAGGACAGTGACATGTTGGATGACTTTGGCGAAGGAAAAAGTGCGTCAGTTCCCTTTAAACGTACAACAAGGGCTAGTAGAAAAACGTTAGCAAAAGGTGGTACTCGAAAAAGGCCTTCCAAACAACCTCAACCTATAGATGCAGATTCAGACGACGAAATTCTTGAGGAACCGGCATCTGTGACTAGACAAACGAAACAAGAAGATGACGAGTTTGAAGATATACTCGAAGAGCAGGATATAGTTCGTGGTTCTACTAGGAACAAATCCAGTACCATAAATGCAATGGCCCTTCCAGCAGACACAATTGTGATGCCCACACGACGCACTATAAGAGCTAACCTTCCTAACTTGACAAAGACTTCTGCAGCTCGTACTATAAAAGACCGGCTTTCAAGAGGTGTTGGTAATTCTACTATCGGAATTGCAAAGAATGACATTAATAGTCGTTATATGGGACATGATTCTAGAAGAGACACAAACGACCCGCAACCAAACATTCCGGCAAAGCGGAAGCATGAAGAAAACGCGAGGCCGTGGAACCAAAATAATGATGAAGAATTACTATTTGATGACGATGACGGCTTTTCATAGTGGTTTAATTAGCATTTAACATATTTAAATACAATAGTAAATCAATTGATATAGTTGAGGTTCATGTAAACAAACGAGAAAAATCAATCGTTTTGTTACAACATAGGGCTGAGCAACCACATAAATGTCGTAAATTACAACAAAACCAGGCTTGGTCAACACTTGATCAAACAAAACGAAACAAAAAGACCGATTTTGATTAATTGAATCGGAATTACGAATCAGTTTGAATATACATCAAACTGCTTGTTGAAGGCGCCAGATGGCTGCATTCGGAACCAAAAACCGGGTAATTTTTGTACTGATATCGCCATTTTGTATTTTTTTTTTTTTTGTTGATTAAAAGGGTTTTTTCATTTCTTTAATTCCTTGTTTCTTTCCTTTTTCCACTCAATTGAGATTACTATTGTTTTCCTTTTTTTTTTTTTTTTTTCAACAAAAAGGTTTGCAACCAAAAATCACGAGAGGAGCAACGGCAAGGTAGAATGCCTATTATTACAAGACCAGCAAAACGTTCGTCAAACGTGCCGGCTACCGGAAAAAGTTCCGGCTCTTCGTCTGACCAAACCTCTACAGCCCGCCGCCGCAAGGCTTCAGTCTCATCAGTAAACTCAAAGAAACCAGCGTCTTCCAAAAACTCAGCCTCAGGATCAGAAAAGAGCGGCACTAAAGATGAAGACGATGCGTTTTTGGATGAAATGGTTGCCCGGGCGGACGCAGAAAGAAAAAACATGCCTGCCAAACACAATGACAAAAGTGGCAATGCTAATAATAAACGTCGTTCCAGAAAACAATCGGTTTCCAAGTCTCATAACGGTTCGGATTCGTCGTTGACGGCTCGGCTCTTGCATTTTTGGACTACCCGAAAGTTTATTTTCTTGCTTGGGGCAATCATTGGGCTGGCATTTGCTGGCTATTTTACAGCAAATTCTCAAGATATCGGATTATCTTTAGACATTTTGCAAGATTTGTCTCTCAGTGATATGATTGACGATTTTAAGGGTAAACTACCTATCGGAATCGTTAAGGAAGCTAGTAATTTGGAAAAACAGCATGATAATTTGTCAGAACCTTTTAAAATCGGTTTTCAGCTTAGGGATAAGGAGAACCTTCAGCCTTTTCACCCCGTCATCATGGTTCCTGGAGTGACATCCACTGGTTTGGAGTCTTGGTCTTTAGACGGAACTGCAGAATGCCCGACAAAGCCATACTTTAGAAAACGACTTTGGGGTTCATGGCATATGTTACGAACCATGCTTCTTGACAAAAACTGCTGGCTCAAAAACCTGATGCTTGATGACGAAACTGGCTTGGATCCTCCCCATTTCAAAATTCGCGCTGCGCAGGGTTTGGATTCAGCCGACTTTTTTGTCACTGGCTATTGGATCTGGGGCCGCATTTTGGAAAACCTTGCTGCAATCGGTTATGATTCTGCGAACATGATGGTTGCTTCATATGACTGGCGCTTGTCTTATGAAAATCTCGAAGTTAGAGACAGATATTTCAGTAAATTGAAAATGACTATTGAGGATCTTTCGGAATCCACCGGTCAAAAGACCGTTTTCATGGGCCACTCTATGGGCTCCCAGGTTTTGTTTTACTTTTTGAAATGGGTTGAAGCCACGGGCCAGGGTTTCGGAAATGGTGGTCCTACTTGGGTTAACGATCACATCGAAGCGGTTGTTGATATCTCAGGATCGACGCTAGGAACTCCTAAAGCTATTGTTGCTTTGTTGTCTGGCGAAATGAAGGATACTGTCCAGCTGAATTCCATGGCTGTCTATGGCTTGGAAAAGTTCTTTTCTAGACGTGAACGCGCCGACCTTTTGAGATCGTTTGGCGGTCTTGCTAGTATGCTTCCCAAGGGAGGAGAAACCGTTTGGGGAAACCTCCAAAGTGCACCTGATGACTATGCCAACCAGACCGACACTTTTGGAAACTTCATTCGGTTCAAGCATCCCAAGTCTGAATTGTCCAGTCACAATCTCACAATTCCTGACTCTATTGAATACCTCATGTCCCAATCAGACAGAAACTTTGTTAGAAAGACCAAAGACTCTTATTCCTACGGTCTTGCTAAATCTCGCAAACAAGTCCAAGCCAATGAGCGAGATCCTGTGAAATGGACCAATCCGTTAGAGGCTGCCTTACCTCATGCGCCTGATATGAAGATGTACTGTTTCTACGGTGTAGGAAAGCCTACCGAACGCAGTTACTACTACAAGGAAGAAGAAAACAAAAATCTGACACACCTGAACGTCACGATTGCAGGCGAGGACCCCAACGCCGTACTATTTGGCGAAGGCGACGGCACCGTCGCACTTGTCACCCACACCATGTGCCACAAGTGGAAGGACGCTGGTTCCAAGTTCAACCCCGGCAACGTCAAGGTCAAGATTGTGGAAATGGCACACGAGCCGGATAACTATGATATCCGTGGCGGTGCCAAAACCGCAGACCATGTAGATATTTTGGGTCGCGCAGAACTCAACGAGCTGGTGTTGCGGGTTGCTGCTGGCCAAGGTATGAATATCACGGAACGCATTTTTAGTCCTTTGAAGAAATGGGCCGAGAAGATGGATTTTGGAAGTGATTAAAACCAAGTGAAAACTGGACCTGTAATAATAGTAACACTAATAGTAATATAATACTTGATATGAATATAGATTCCATGATTAGATTAAACTACACTTGTACATTATGATTCTAAACTTGATTATGTTTGCATTCCAACACAAGAAAAGCCGTCATGAAACCCAAGCAAACTAATAAACATATATACATTGGAAATAGATTTGAAAAATGCCTCAATGGTCAAACTCAATTTGATACGCAAAGTTACGCTGATTTAGGCAATTGTTTTAGAGTCCTTAATTTCCTTGCCAGTCTTTTTAATGGTATTAAGAACTGTTTCAATGGTGACTTCGGGAGTAGTGGTGACAGTAACGAGCTGGGTATCGAGGTCTGCATCAACACTCTTGACACCTTCGAGTCGGTTCAAGGCACGAGTAACGGCACCAGAGCAGCCTGGAACAGTTTAAAAATGGTTAGAATGAAAAGGGGTGAACAAAAAACGGATTGGTTTAGACAGAATTGACGAAATAACTTGCTCTTTTTCAAAAAACAAACCGAAATCATAAAAAAAAGGTGTGATACGTACCGCCGCAGGACATGGCAACAGTGAATTGGTATTTGTGGTCAGGCATTGTGTCGGGTATCTAAGATGAATTCTGTTGTGTATTCTTTTGACTAAAGTGATTTTTTGGGTCGAGTAAAAAAACGGGTTGAAGAAAAAGGTGGGATTTTGGTGGATAGTTGTATTTATATCCGTTTACGAGGCCGAACATTTTCATGCTCAATTATTAATCAGACATTAAGGTGTTTTTTTTTTTTTTTTTTAGTCAACACCGACATTTTTCTCATCATTGCAGGTTAATGACAAAGTTTGGATATTACTTGACATACCAGAATTTGCATTGCTCATAAAACAAATACTTTAATGGTGTTTTAATTAGTTACTTGTTCAACACTGATCTGCTAGCCAAACTAATCACTATTGCTAATTTCACTACCACATATCCAGGCAAACAATCATACCCAATTCCTTGCGTTTGATTTAAAAAATTATCCTGTGCTTCTTTTTCAGAAACCACAAACGTATTTATCAGATGCAATGGATCCTGTGTGGTGGCACTGACTCTAATTGCGATTGAAACGGAACTTGAGCAATAATAAATGCAGACACAAAAATACGGCCCGGTATATTTGTCTAATGTACGTTTGTCAGCAAGTTTAGAAAAAACCGATTCGTTGTGATGATCCAGGGCTTTGAGCCTTAGTTTGATTTCTGAAATGTCCTGTTGGTACCATGGACTTGGCGACTCGGATTTGTGTGATTTGAACTCGGGATTTGGTTCAAAACCAGTTGGCGGCTCATACGGAGGATACGGAGCATAATGGAAAACAATGTTTTTGTATTCTTGCTTGTTTTCTCTGTATTTACAATCTGGAATGGCTTCAGAACCTTTTGAAAGGGTGTTTCTGATCCAGCTGCCAAACTTTTGGAGCAACCTGATGGCATCGCAAACATCTGGTTCGGATATTCCCAACAAGGTGTGGGATGACGGAACGGCAGTCGGGTAGTCACGCTGAGATATTTTGGTTGATTTTGTCAACTTGTTTAAAAGAATTGGAATGGTTGAATCTGGGAAATGGGTTTGAATAGGTGTAGAAAGTACAGGGAGATCTGGATATATCCGTACATCTCGGTCCTCTTGGTCGTCGTAGTTGGTATCTTTCCCAACTTTGCCCAAAGATTTATACCTCTTGGAATTGAATCGTTTTGGTGTACTTGATTTTATTGGATTTTGGTTTACATATGCGTAGCCGGCAATTGGGCTCGGATAGCCACTGGCAAAAGATTTTGTATCGACGTTTTTCAAATTGTCCTCAATTGTTTTACGTTTAACGTGGGGTTCAACACTTTTGGTTGCCAATTTGGCTGGATCGGCTATTTGGACTTTTTTCTTTATTTTGAGTTGGTTTCCGCCACTTTCGATTTTGATTATTGGTTCAAGTTTAGTTTCTGTGGCCGGAGATACTGGATCCATTGTTTTGGATCCATTGTCTTGGTCTTCGACCAACGTATAGCTATCCTCATAACTATTTTCGGATTTGATCAAATGGTCTTGGTCTGCCAGATTCTCGGTGGAGTGCTTGCGTTTAACACCATTGGTTTTAGGACTCGCAAAAGATGCAAACTTGGATACCAGCTCTTTGTAAATGTATGCGCCTTCAAACGATTCATGAACTTCTATCTTCTCCATTTCTGTATCCGTAACAATTTTAAATTTCAAGTCGCTGGGAACACTCTTTTCGATCAGTGCCCCGTTTTTGCCAACCCGGTATCCAGTCGCTGCACCAACATAGTTTGCCCATTGCCTTAAACTAACAAATATTTTGTCATTTGTATCGGTCCTGCCATTACAGTAATTTCCAGTCTCTGAGCAATACACCTGCCCATTTTCTTTTTTGATTTGAGTACCAACCTTATTTCTGTGCTTGATGCAACGCTCGTTGGACATGAACAAATCGTTGCAAAACCCGGGTATAGGAGTATCCAACGATGCGAGAAAAGTCCACGCAAAGGGAAGTACGTGGTTCCAATTGGATTTGAGTGATAGTGTTTTGTAGAGCAGGATCATGGAAGGCGTAAAGTCCGTGGGGTAGTGGGACTGGAGTTGGTGATCATAGTATTTGATGACTTTTGAGTGTTTCATAGCTAAACTGGTTTTTTAAGAAAATAGCATGAACGATCTCAAGGTTAAGGAAATAAACCAACAGAATGGGATTAATGTTCTTTATATATTTTAAATGATTTTTTTTGATTAGTTTTTTGACAATGGTGTTGAGTGGTACTAGCCAACCAAAATATAAATCTCAGAATTTGTCTAAAATTTCACAAAAGTTAAATAGTTTCTAAATTTACAAAAAGCTACAAAAGTTGGATTATTAACATTTTATTGGTTGCTACAGTACATAGACGGAAACCGCTAATGACCGTGGGGATCTTCCTTGGGCGGATCCGGCAAAACCTTGATCATGGTATCGATACGAAGAATAGCAATGCATGCTTCGAGAGCAGATTTCAACGACTTGATTTTAGATACAGTGGGCTCGAGAACACCGCCCTTGATTTCGTCAATTACTTTGCCGCGAATCAGGTCGAGGCCGTAGTTTTTATAACCTCGCTTCTTAGTATCAGTTTGGGCAGCATTTTGGCTGGCGGCGTGGTAAGCTCTGAGCTTAGAAACGAGTTCAGAAGAATCCTTTGCGGCATTGACGGCGAGGGTCTTGGGAATGATTAATAAGGCGTTGGCAAACTCTGCAATGGCGAGCTGTTCACGAGAGCCGACAGATGTAGCAAAGTTTTCGAGATAAATGTTGAGAGAAGTTTCAACAGCACCGCCTCCAGGAACGACGAAACCGCTTTCCAGTGTTCGCTTGACAACAGATAACGAGTCATGAACAGATCGTTCCATTTCATCAAGCTGGTAGTCGTTAGATCCGCGGAGAATGATAGAACTAGAGGAATGGACCTTGGTGCCTTTGACAAGAATGAGCTCGTCATCAGAAACACGTTCTTGAACAACTTCTTCGGCATTACCGAGGTATGAGGATTCAAAAACCTCGTCGCCGTCCAAGTTGGAAAGCGTAGAAACCATTGTGGCACCAGTGGCGCGGGCGATTCGTCGCAGGTCTTCCTTGAGACAGCGGCGAACAGCCATGACTCCGTTTTCGACAAGTAGTTTGAGACAGAGGTCGTCAATACCCTTGGTTGTCAAAACCACGTTTGCACCGGCGTCAATGATTTTGTGGATACGTTCGACGATTATATCAAATTCGCGTTTTCTAATGGCTTCCAATTGTTCAGGATCTTCAATGGTAATGTTGACACCCATAGGCATTCTAGCTTTTTGGAGGTTCATATCAAGAACAGCAATCTTTGCGCCAGTGATGCGTTTTTTCATAGCTTGCGAAGCGACTGTGCAGTTGAGAGCGTATCCCTTGACAAGAATAGATTCCAAGGCGGATTTTCCATGTGCTTTAAGGACGTTAACAGCCTTGACGGGGTATTTAGTTTCGCCGCGGGTATTTGTTGTTTTGACTGCAAGCATTGCGTCAACAACCATCTTGGAAAAGAATTCGCTGTCGGGGCCAATGATTTTACTAGACATACTTGTTTTTGCGATATTTACCAGTGTGTCTTTACCCAAGCTATCGACGGGTACGCTCAAGTTGATGGTGATGAATCTGGTGGCTTCGCGCAAAGCAAGCCGGTAGCCAGAAATGATTGTGGTGGGGTGTATCTTGTTTTTGACGAGTTCGTTGGCACGTTTGAGGAGCTCGCTGGCAATGATGACGACTGAGGTAGTACCGTCGCCGACTTCTCGATCTTGTTGTTGAGCTAGCTCAACTAAAATTTTACCAGCAGGATGTTCGACATCCAAAAGGTTAAGAATGGTGGCACCATCGTTGGTGACGGTGACATCCTGTTAGTTGGATGTTAGTATTTGTGAATGGATTTTGATTTGAAAAAAAAAGTACATACACCAATATCGTCGACCAGCATCTTATCAAGACCGACAGGACCAAGAGAAGATTTCAAGACGTTTGAAATTGCTTGACAGGCAAGTACTATGGATTGAAAAATTTGTTAAATTTGGATCAAAAGGGGTTTTTATTTTGTATTTTGAATTCACTTACCATTTTGATTTCGGATATCATCGCCACTGATTTTTTCACCATTCAAAACTATAAAAACGAGTTAGAGACCGGTAACTAGACATCGATGATCGTTTAACAATCACAAACAACACTTACAAAGTGTTTCTGATCGCGCGGTCGAAAAGAGTTGAGACATTGTTGGCGACGATTAATGGAAATGGTTGGAAAATAAGTGAATCAAGATGAAAAAAATAAAAAAATAACCAGTTGGTGAAAAGAGGTGAGCCCTAACCCTATCGGAAAATAATGTATTTGTATGTGTTTTTCTGTAATCTCTTTGTTACATTTGACTCTAGTGTTTTGCAGATTCACAAGAATTTTGCGGTAAAAACGGGTTTCTGGCCTGAAGTCATTAAAAGGAACCGAAAAGCGGTCGAGTCTTCTTTTCCTGAACGGATCCGATGCTCCGAGTCCCGAATTATACCAGACATAAACATGTTTTACAAACACAAAAAGCCATGACAGACAATGTAATATGTACACGTGATTATCATGCTGACGTCTGAATCGTGATTTTTTTTTTTTTTTTTTTTTAATACTTTAAATTTTTACTTGTCAACCTTTTTACCCACCATTCCCGGATTTCTTTTTAAATCTTACATTTAAACCAACCAACAATGTCTTTTGCTGCTGTTTCCAGAATTGCTGTCTGTTCAGCCCGTCAGTTTGCTACTAGAAGCCTTCCAGCTGTAGCTATGGCCTCAAAGATGGCTGTCCCACGTGTTGGCATGACCGCCACTCGTGCATTTTCCGTCACAGCTTTGAACAACCAAAAGGCCGACTTGACAGCTGCCGACTCCCAGCTCGCTTCTGTTCTTAAGAAGGAGATTGAGATTGAGAGCACTGCTGAGAGCGAGCCCGAAGATACCAAGTGGCTCGAGAAGTCTGGATTCAAGCTTGTTGTCAAGGATGGTAGCGACGAGGTTGAGCTTGTTAAGAAGGAGGGAGGCGAGATCATTCACGTTTTCTTTTCTGTTTCGGACATCACCAATGGTGATGCTTATGACTTTAATGAGGAGGGATTTGAAGGCGAGGCCAATGAGGGCGAGGGTGAGGAAGATTTACCCATTGATGTTCCTCCTATCCGAGCCAACATTGTTGTTGAGAAGGGCACTAGCGCTCTTACCATTGAGAGTGTTATCCAGTCCAACCTTTTGTTGGTTGAGAATGTTACACCCTATGAGTCTGTTGACGTTGCTCTTGCCAACTCTGCTGACTCTGATTACCTACGCAGATCTGTTTACCAGGGGCCTGCATTTGCCAACCTTGATGAGAGTCTCCAGTCTGCTCTTGAGCAATATCTTGACAGCAGAGGCATTGATGCTGAGCTTGCTAGCTTCATTTCTGACTTTTCCAATGTTCGTGAGAACAAGGAATACATTCTTTGGCTCAACAAGGTCAAGAACTTTGTTGAAGCTTAAATGGTTAGCGAATGAATAGTGTGGACCTGGCAATTGACAGTTTTATTATAATGTGTTGTATACTTTGTCGGTTCGATTATTGATGATTGTTTTGTATATATGTTTTAATTTAAATTCAATAGTTGTGAATATTTAAAGTATTTTTTTTTTTAATAACATTGGGATTGAAAATGAAATAACCAATAGTTATAGCTGTTTGAAATCGACACTCGAGATGTTGAGTATCACCAAGTCTAGACTAGTTTTAATACAAGTATAGGGGGAAGAAGGGGGTCTGATGGATTTGTCAATATATGTTTTGCTTTTAACATGAAGATCATTTCAGGGACTTTTATTTATTTATTTACTTTTTCCTCTATAACCATGACAAAACCATTCACATTGATAAAAGCCATTAAACCAGTGTACCAAACCACATTACGATTCCAAAAGTTTAATAAACTGACAGTTTAATCAAACTGTTGATCAGTTTCCGTTTTACCAGAATTGAACGATGAAAAGAAGCCGACCTTGCAGTTTAGAACTTTACAAAACAGGGACTTGAAAACAAGCTCCTGGTTTTAAAAAGAAAAGAGAATCATGAGCTTTCAAGATACCAAGAACATTTGCACGACACAAAGGTTAAAAAGCCGAACCTTGCAATAGAATACAGACGTTTTACTGGCCGATGAATCAATTCTGGGATTTAAAGTTGGCAGGAAACGACGAGCTGGACTTGAAACCAAAATACATTTGAAACAGCAGCCAAAACCTTAAACCTGCTAATGGGTTGTGACCTCCTTTGACGGCGAAATTCTGTGATGAATAACGTCAAAGCCAGTGATGGTTCAAGTGGAGCTTTCATGATTGTTATATTAAAAAGAATCCCACTGATATGCCTTCAACACCTGACAAGTGTTTGTTTGGTCTATTGTTACAGGCAAATTAAGGTTTTTGGTTTAAAAATAGTATGAAAAACCTATTTTTGTAACGGTTTAAACCAAAAACATAGACAAAAAGCTGTAATAAAGTCATGA
Organism: Magnusiomyces suaveolens; assembly: GCA_900642975.1. Taxonomy (NCBI): domain Eukaryota; kingdom Fungi; phylum Ascomycota; class Dipodascomycetes; order Dipodascales; family Dipodascaceae; genus Magnusiomyces; species Magnusiomyces suaveolens. The sequence goes on from CAAAMA010000004.1 coordinate 662,296, forward strand.
CAAGTAGTCATTTTTATTATATTCATGAAACAAACTACAATAGATAATTTACCCAAAAACCGATTGAAATGCAACCGCCGATTTGAATCCAGCTGCCAGTGATTCGGACCGATGAGGAATTTAGGTCGTAGCGATAAAAACCATAAAACTTGTACGTTTGAAATCAAGACCGACAGGTTCGGAATCGAGAGTTCCAATCCTGTTTATTTATATCTTTGTTTTTGGGAGAAATCCGGGAGGAATGTTGCGTCAATGCTGATGGTCAAACGTCTGCAAGCAATAGATTGTCGGTATTAATGTAGATTTGCTTTTTTGGACCTGCTGGAAATAATAAAAATACTAAAGAAATAAATAAAACTGAAACTTTGAATGAAAACAAATGTAAGTCAATGTGAATTCTGGTCAGATTTTTTTTTTTTTTTTTTTTTTTTTTTGGAGAGCTTTAATTGTAAACAGAAAATCAAATTTACGCCAATCAAATCGTCATTTAATCAAATTTTCATTTAAATGGACCTAAAATGAATCATTACGACCGTTTCACAATGTGAAATTTCAAACAATCTCGTCAGGAACCAGCCATTAAAGTCCCGGTCCATTGATCCTCCAAGTTTTCAGTTATCAAATGTGGGTCCCTGTCATTCTCTCGCTGGTTTTATGATTCTACACTGTGATGATGATGAATATAATCATAATGTCCATTATAATACAAAACCATGTCAATATCAAGGTACAGTAATCAGCTTCAGGTACAACGTTTGATCTTTATCTAGCCATGCATCTGGATACCGATGTTTGGTTTTAAGGGACTAAAGTACCATCTTGCGTACAAAATCGTCTTCAAGTTTCATATTACCCAATTTGTCTCATCGACATTGACATTTTATATAAACCCGGTCTGTCCCACCTATTTTGTACACTTTTTTTATTTTTTTATATCTATTGTAATTTTTAATTTTTTTTTTTTTTACTTGTTTAAAAAAACAATGAATCATTGATTAAATCAATTGTGTTTTTCATTGTATTTAATATTCATTTCAATCTCAACTCTGATTCAATCAATCTAGTCACCATGAATATCAACCAACCTGTCGCTGCAAATCTATCTTCAACCGCCCCCGATATGGATTCCATCAAAGCAACTCCATTAAAGTCGTCCGGCGTCAACAAATGGCTCCAGGCTTTAGAACTCTTTGACGCCAACAAGCGCCAACAAGCCTTGGAACTATTCACACAAATCACTCCAACAAACTCCAAAATCATCTACAATATTGCATCAATATACTCCATTCTCGGCAGATACTCAAAAGCAATCACCTACTTTAAAAAAGCAACCTCCTTCGACAGCTACATGGCCATTTCCCACTTTCAAATCGGCGTCTCGCGCTTCTTGGCCGGCTCCTACGCAAAAGCGGCCACCTCGTTCAACACTGCCCTCAAACTTCTTCGCGGAAACACTGTCGTCAACTATCAACAACTAGGTTTGGACTATAAACTCTATTCCTGCGAAATCGTCTACAACCGCGCTTTGGCCTACATCTACTCCGGCGAACTCGCAACAGGTATCTTTGATCTCGGCTTTGCTGCAAAGGAAAAAAAATACATCCCAGAACATAACATCATTGACGAAGCTTTAGTCCATTTCACGGAAATGGAAAAGTCACAAAACCAGCTGACTGACAAAACTCGCGAAAATATCCCCCCGCTGCCTGGTGCACTGGATATCAGAAAACAGCGCTTTAGCGTCGTCAACCCGCCAAAGAATTTGCAGATTTTTAATGCCTCTCAGTCCTCTTCAGCACCCTCTGCAGAAATGTTTGAAAAGACTTGTCCAACTGCGCCTTGGAAACAAATGGCCTACTCTTTGTTTTCCGTCCCGCAGGGATCGTTGTTTCGTCTCACAGAAATCAAGGTTAGGTCTATTTTAAATGACAAGTCGCTCGAAGAAATGATGTCTTTGTCCAACCCGAAAACGACGCTGGCCAGTACGGCGTCTGGTACTGAACAAAAAACAAAACGAATTAGTTTTGACAGACTCAACTTTCGGTCCTCTCCGCAATCGTCGAAATCAAAATCTTCTAATGAAGCAAACTCAACCCAATATCCAACAAACAACTCGTCTACTACAACAGGAGTACTCACTCCTCCTGTTTCTCCCGATCTTTCTGCGTCTGAAAATGAAACCAAAGGCAAGCAAGAGATTATTCATGCAAAGACTACAACTAGTTCTTTGGACAAGCATTTAGAATCAAACGAGTTTACCAATCTTGCTCAAAATACTCAAAATCTACACATTACGCCAAATTCCCAATCTCAAAAGAGCGGTAAACCTTTTCCTAATAACTCATCTACTCCTCCAACAAGCTCGCCATCCGGGTCTGTTGCCCAATCCACCAGTCTAGCAAACGCTTTAAACGGAACTAATGATCTTTCTGTAAAGATGAGCAAAAGCCATAGCAACAACAGTTCTCAAAGTACCAATAGTAGCCATAATAGTAGTGAGAGCCAAAAAAGCAGTCATCGCCATCATCATAATCATCATCATCATCATCATCCTCGACACAACCATATACGTACAAGTGGCGATGCAGGCCATGTTTATGATAAAGAAACAACGTCTCTTAATAATATCCAAAGCCCATCTACTCACAGCGGCTTTTCAGACTCTCGGTCTGTGAATGTTTACCCCAACTACTCTTCGCCGGCCTCCTTCAAGCCGCATTCACTAAAAATCAAGCTATTTTGCGGCAACGAGACTCGAGCCATCAAGGTCGAGCCGGGCATTTCCTTTCCTGAGCTGCGGTCACGCATCGCGAGCAAAGTGCAAGGCAAGAATGTTGCTGAAGATTCGCCCATTCTGACGGCAATCAGCAATAACCTGATTCTCAGAATCAAGGACGAAGACGACGATTTGGTGCTGATTGGGGATCAAGAAGATTTGGACGTGGCAATCAGTGAAGCCTTTGTTCAAAGCAAAGGGACTCCCAAACTCATTGTTTATGTCGAAAACACGTTTGAGGCCGAGATTTGAAATGATTTTTTTTGAATTATACTTTATAGAATCGAATGAAGAACCATTTTATTATTATTATTTTGGATAAATTCAAATATTGATGCCTGCTTTTCTGCACAGTTGTTTGACATTCTCAAGTCTTTTATACCAGAGTTTAGGAATGTGGAGACTGTGGTTATGAGTAAACTGGTGTTTTTTCCAATTTTTGTACATTTCAAGAAACAGAGCCAAGTCTCGACATTGTATTTTTTGGTGTGTTTCATAAAGATTTCAGCTACAAAACAAGCACTGCTTTTGGCAACTGTAAACAAAGAGTTAGTCTTGACCTGGATAGACTAGCAATTAAAGTTTTTGCTTCTTTTCGGTACTGGTTCAAGTCCGATACTTTGGACTGGTAAATACGACTAACATTCCATTCTCAGAGTTATTGTTGGTTGTATTCAAGCCTGCTTTGGGTATATAATCTGTTGACTGATCCAAGGTTTGATAAAACGTTTGATAAAACATTTAGGATCAAGTAGGTTAAATCTGTTGACTGATCCAAGGTTTGATAAAACGTTTGATAAAACATTTAGGATCAAGTAGGTTAAATCTGTTGACTGATCCAAGGTTTGATAAAACGTTTGATAAAACATTTAGGATCAAGTAGGTTAAATCTGTTGACTGATCCAAGGTTTGATAAAACGTTTGATAAAACATTTAGGATCAAGTAGGTTGCCCTAGTCCAAAAACAAAGTTAGAATTCCGTCTATTGATCTTTGCAAACAAAGACAATGTCACTCCTTTAACGTTTTGAAAAAAGATTGTTTTTTTAAATAAAGGAGACTTGTTGAAATTTCTTTAAATGGAAATATCCACTGAAATGTTTCTGAAAAGGGTGCAAAACGTTGTGGTGTTTATAAAACCTTACATCACATGGTTCATAAACATATTGGATTATTTCTCTATTGGGGTATTGTTTACAATTGTGGGGTTTTCGCTCAAAATGATACTTGTATTCATACTTGGTTCTCCGTTTGACGTGTATTTTGACATAAACCAATGCTTTTGTCAGTGATGTGTTAGAATCACCGTCTTGTCCAATTCATGAAATTCCAAGTCTAGAGCATTTGTTTCCTGTTGGGAAATGGTTTTGGAGCCTAGTCAAACACAGTCTGTGGCTCACGGTTTGACAATGTACAAACCATGAAATGAAGACCACTTGGTTCAATACGGCCAATATTCTTGTGGCAGGTTATAAAATGTATCCGTGTACCCAATAATTGGTAAATATTTTGAAAACATGATGCTTTTCTCTTTTGGTGCTATATCTATATTAATGATTTTGACTCGAGACTAAATTTGTCGAGATTTTGAAAACATTTCAATTTGGAAATTTCCAAATTACTGAAATTATTACCAAATTTCTCAAGACTGCATCCTCGATCCCAATCCGGAAACCACGACTCAATTTCCATTTTGCAAAAATTGCTGGCGACATTTGTGCAAGAGGTAGAACGGTTACCAAGTCTAAAAACTATGGATTCAGGTGCTGGTTTTAAAAGATTGAAAAAGATGGGTATAAAGTATCTGCAACATCTTTTGTATTTTTCAATTGTAAATACAGTCGGGAAAAAAATAAATAATAAACGACTAGGAAAAAAGAAAAAGTGATGCAACCCAGTCGAAAACCACAGATACTTGTGATTATCGGTGTCTATTGACTCGAATCCCGTTTGTTTTTCTTTTTAGAAACTATTTAATTGAAATGTAGAACATGGTCAAATGTCGAAATCTTGAGGAAAACCTTTTGAAAATCCATCAACGCCAGTTTTATGAAAATTTTTACCATCCAAAAACACATGTTTTCTCATTTTTCAAATTCCAATCAATATAAAGATAATCCAAGGTCATACGATTCAACAGCCTGCATTTTGTCGCAGTTGGTTATGGAAAAACATTGTTTTTGGCAAACACATGTTTGCTTCACTGATTGGAAACCCAAACCGTTACGATGGATTGTTCCAAGGCCACGCGGGAATAGTAATGGATGAGTAATATATAAGGTGATACGTTAATAGAAGAATTGAAGGTGAACTTGACTAAAGAAACAATATGTTTGCATCAGATGAGATTCTGCCAAGTTGAAGAATAAAGACCAAGTCATTGAACGGGACCAGGAACATGGGTAGAAAGGTAATACTTTGTATACTTTGATTTGATTAGAATGGAAAATGATATTTCTTTTTATTTGATTGTATTGGGCGTATAGAAGGTAGATACAGCATTGCTCAAAATAGAAAATCCAACTGTATTTTGTTTTTTTTTAATTCTCAATCGTTTACAATTGGACCATATTAATCTAAATATGCTAATCTCCCCAGAATCGTGGATTTCTAGATATAAACTTTTTTTTGTCTAATTGAATGTTTTAATTTGAAATTTGGTCGTCTCGTGAGCAATAATCGGCCCATAAAGGCTTCAAAACATACAAGGGCAACCATTAGCAGAGTTTTCCAACCATTAGTTCAAGAGCTGCATCAAGCTAGGCTCAAAAGCATTTTAGGTTCTTTACAAATGTAAATGTTGAGAATATAAACGCATACATTGAAAGTAGCAAATCGAAATGACGCAATTGTGTTTGGTTGAAGGAATACAGCCTTGGGCGTATATTAGAACACACCGAGTCCAAAGGCCGTCTTTTTTTATTTTTTATTGATTCTTTGTAATGTTTGGCTTTAGATGCAAAATCTATTTTTCGATTGAAGCGCAGAACGCGTCTTTGTTTATTAATTGAATTCTTCAATCCTGGCTGCATGCTTTTTTACAAATAGTGCACAAAACACCGTCCACGGGGTCGCCGATAAGGCTTCTACAAAGTGTACACACACCAGAGACAGTATAAATGCGTGTGATTGGTGAGAAATAAGAAAGAAACAGAATATGGAAATGTTTCATAAGCCACTGGTTTGAATGTTGCATGTAGACAGAAGAAGGAATGGTCTTGATAGGTTTGTTTAATCGAGCATTCTTTTCTTTTTCATTATTATTATTCAATCCATTTCTAGGTGTTTTTCAAAGTATTCCTGGATTTCATATTTTCTTCTTTTGAGTCTCAACAGTGAAATGTACCGGTTGAATGCGTTTGCAACAAAATAAATAAACACAAAAATGTTGGTGGGATTGCGTATTGATTATGCCAACAAAAATCAAACCTGTTTAGTATAGTTGCCATTTCAAAACTGTCGAAAAATACAGTCGGTCATGTAGCTAGCAAAGACCATGTTTTAAATGTTGAGCCTTGAAAAAATTTCCACGTAGTTTAAACATTTGTACGATGTTTTTGGTGAACGCCGATCAAATAAATGCAAGTTACAAGTTTAATCATGACTGAGTTATCGTCGATATGAAGATGAGTCTGTGAATATTTATTATTTGGTTTTAAATGTGACGTTTGGAAACAAGTCAATGTTTATCGTATAAGTTAAAGTTCATTTGGCGATTTCTTGTGTCTCACCCAAAGTTTAAAAAATTGCTAGCTTGGCCAAATTGGGAAGTATTTCTCCTGGCGTGACAGAGTCGATTATGTCTGATACATCGTGGGCACATTTCTTGTTTTTTTATTTTTTTATTTATTTGTTTATTTTTTTATTTGTTTTTTTATTTATTTGTTTATTTATTTATTTATTTATTTTTTTTTTTATTTATTTTTTCACTTGTTATTATTTCTATGTCCAACATCGACAAAATCATTTAAAATCAATTACTAGACCTAAATCCCACGTCAGGCTGTTGGTCAAAATGTATCTCTTAGGGCTTGCCGGCTCTGTCCAAAAAGCAACGACAAATATGGGCTTTGTCCCACTTTTTTTTTTTTCGCTCAAAACATTGCTTTTTCGGTTCTACAAACGTTTGCGTCGCATTCAAGAGATTCCCATCTGCAAATGGAACTTTGCGGTTGGCCAGATTATTACACGTGAATCGGAGCTAAAAAAGCTTTTAATTGTATTATCATCATCATTAATGCACATTTCGCCATTTTGGGTGTGTACAAGTGTTGGCCGTTTACAACAATTTAAATTTATTTTACACCTTTTAGCCGCACTAGTTGTGCATGTATTTTTCAAAAAAAACAACAACAAAACAAAAAATTTTCAACTATACATTTGACTCAAATGGTTGGAAATAATAATGCTTGAAGCGGCTTGTTTGGAATATACTTTTACAAATATTTCATGGCCGGCCGACTTGCAACTCTGCAAGCTGTTTGTTTAAAAACTCGGGTCAACTATCAAAAGTCAATTTACCATTGACAAGTCATATTATTTCAATTACAGTTTGATGAATAGATCGGGAAAAGCAAGTGTCGGTTACTAGATACATATAATTCGGGTCTTGGTCTACTCATGTCCAAAAACTTTATTTTCTCTACCAATTATCTCTTTTTGATCGCACCTGGCGCATATTTCGGGCAAACCGAAATATAATTTAACCTTTTGGACGTTTAAATATTTTCAGATTGGTTCCTTTAGAAAATCTCTTTGGAAGATGGACCAGTCGGAATGAAGAATCTCCAATTGTTTGTTGTAACTATCGTTTCTCGCTTATGCTTATAACAATACTAATTAAATAATAAAACGGTTTATAAAGACATTTTTTGCTCAACTGGATATGTACAACTTGATAACGATAAACCGTTTACTGTATGAGTAGTTTATTTTCATGGGTTTGATCGAGGTATTTTCTCCTGGCAAAACTATAGAATAAAATTACAATATATTCAACCATAAACAAGCTCCTGTACAAGCATTAATCTCCAAGAAATTCAGCCCCAGTCCCATACTCCTTGTTTTAGAGAAATGTTGGCGTTCTTTTTCAATGTCGAAACAAAGTATGGAAAATACAGTCCAGTACAAGTGTTGGATATCTGCTTTTTTTTGTGTAAACTCTGCTGGGTGATTTGGTTTAGTATAGTATATTGGCTTGACCGAATTGAAATATGGATAGTACATTGATTTGGTCGAATAGAAATGGATTATACTTTGCTTTGAATCAACTAAAAACATGGATTTTGCTAAAACTGTATATAATTATTGATTTATTTATTATTATTAATTTTTGTACGTTTGATTTCCTTAAAACTAATCAGCAAGTCAAACATTCAACTCTGCACCAGCTTGGTGACGCTTGTTTATCTGTTTTAGGCACCAACCCTGCGCCAATTAAATGGCCTCTAAAGAACGTCAACTCCTTTTGCATAGCTTTGTTTTCTAGTTGAACGATGTAGAAAGAGCTGCTATAGTTTTGTAAGGGAAAAATACAATAATAATGATTGAAATTAAAAGGAAACAAGGTTTCCTAACATTGATAATAATGTATCGATAAAAAAGCACTTCAGAGTACATTATCAGGGCATGGCGTTTCTTCACTAAAATCACTTTTTAATATCTACCAAACCGCCAAAATCAAACAAGCGTTATCTGCTCGAAAACCTTAATTGTGCTCAAAGTCATTTTGTTGCTTTCCAGAGAAAGGCCTCTATCTTGTTTCGTTTGATGGACAAAATAAATGAAAATAAAATGCCTGCAAACTAACAACATTAATGCCAACCAATTGGCCTTTTTGCGGAGCATATGTTTGCAAAAATAAACCGATAACTGACTTGTAACAACGGTATTTTCAGTAGGCAGAGATCGTTGGAAACATTAAAATAATTACGATAAGTAAATACTTTTATCAATAAAAAAATAATTATAAAAAATTAAAGACGAATATGCAACCGTCGGCTTTGGAGGATAGATTTTAACACCAGGAATATGTTTGGAGGCTGTTGGCAAGCAAATATCCAAATATGAAATCTTAATTTTGCGATTGACTACAAAACCACCAATACCAAGGTATTTGAATGAGAATCGTAACCAAAGTGTGATAAAGTTGGTGATTCAGTATGAAAGGTACGTGTTTTTTGCTTTAATTCTTTTGAAATGAATATTATTTTCAGTTCTACTATACCAATACAGTTGAAATATTTTTGGAGTACGTTAGGCTACAAAGAGTAAAGCATCTTGATGCAAACATCGATGGTGTGGGTTATGCTTAATTGGATACACACGCCCTTGAAGATAAAGGACAAAAGTAGGATGTGCAAAACGTTTTTATTTTTCAGGTGAATTATTATTTGTTTTTTTTTGTTTTTTTTATTCAAGGGTTATACATTTCCAAGCCAATAGCTGCAGCTGTACAAGTAGCAACAGTAGTGCACTTGCTAAATGGGTCTCACTTAGTACATGGTGTAATAGCAATGAGTTTGAAAAAGGAAAAGTAATGATTTCAAATGGGAATGGATTAAGAATGAGTGGAATTGAAACTTGTGCTTGGTTTGGAAATGCTAGTTTTCATTATGAGTATTATTTTCGTTATGATTATTATTTGATAACAAAGTATAATCTGATTCAGATATTTAAAAACTGCAGATTAATGAAATCCAAACAGACCGTTATGTCGAATCAAAAAAGAAAGAAAACAATACAATGAATACAATGAAAAATCAAAAAAACCAGAAATGAAAAAAACTAATAAAAATACAGTGCAGATCCATTTAAACCCAAGCATAAGTCTAATAAATATTTTTGTTTGGGAAGCAAATGGCTGGTCTGCAAATGCAAAAAGTCTTGTGCACTTGACAAAAAAAAACAAACGGTTTAGTCATTTTGAACATGTTTGGTAAAATTAAAGAGTAGCAAATGACACAAAAATAAATAAATGGCGAATAATACTGATTTTCAAGAGATTGACTACAAGTGTTTACGGTATTTCGAGTATTTGAAAGCGTTGTAGGATTCGGCTTCAACGATATTGTCATTTTAAAAGGATTGCTTGGGATTTCAGAATGCAATAAAAAAACAATTAATATATTGAAAATTAGTTGGTCATGATCCATCAATGTACATTTATATTAATTCCTTGTAATTTACTTTTTATAAATTCAGTCAAGGAATATTTTGAATTTTGAATTTATTTTAGTTTCTGTGCACAAAACGGCATACAGGACCCTGAACGTTGACAAAAAGGATCAAGCATTGAAAGATATCAAGGACAAGATAACGACCTGAAAAGAACGAATGAAGTAGATAATTTTGGGTTCGTGGACTATCGACTTTGGTGCTTGCCTGGACTTGATTAAGCTTTTAATAACCTGTTTGCGATTATTTAATAAAGTCCATTTTGGTCTTTAATAACCAGATATTGATTCATGATTGATTAGATGCTCTATATTTATCTATACATTAGCGCATATTTCATTATTCTAGTGATTATATTCTCAAATACCTTAAAGGAAAATTTTTTTCTCAAATGACAAATATTAAAACATCAACGGCCAAACAAGAGTCGTTGAATAATCGAAAAAAAAAAAAAAAAACAAGGGGTTTAAAGACTGACCTATTTTTCTGATGGACTAATCCGATATTCATAAACTAGCGGCTTTGAAGCCAAATGCCGAGTTTGGTTTGGTGTTTGCTTTTTACTAGTAGTTACTAAAACATCCCCCAAACCAAGACTCAGGTCCAAATACATTGTTTTTGTATGAGAGTCACTGCAATGTATGTATTCAGATCAAGATTGGTTTTGAACGGTTCGATATTGAAAAACAAAAAAATTCGGATTCGACAATTGTCATGTTTTTTTGGACATTTATATAATCGTCAAGCCTATTTTTTTTTCCTTTTGAGACAGCAAGTTGATAAAAGATGTAGAACCGTTTAGAAAAATCGAGCCAATGCTTGGAATCAATACATTGTAAATTTCGGGCAGACTACAGACGATGGAAAATCATGGTTTTTGATATCCGTAACTTTGGCAGAATTAAAGCATAAAGCCTTGTATTTTTCTTTATCCATAATGTACTCTAAACGTACAAACGATGACAAAGACAGCAGCAACTGGATTTTCGTCAATTTGAGATTAAGGATTGTAGGACATGTGCTATTTGAATGCTGTTTTCTTTTTCAAGTTCCATTTATGTTTCTTTTTCAAGTTCCATTTGGAATCAAGACTAGTAATATCAAACAGTATCACAGATTTCCTTTTCCAGCATCAATATAGTTTTTCTCCTACCGATTGATCCTTAACTGCTACATTTTCCTATTCGAGTTGAAATATAGTTGATTTCCCTGTTTAAATTGCAGTTCTTTTGTAGTAATTCATTCGTAATCCTCTGAATTCATTTATTTGGTTACAAAGTCAACATGTCATGATTTGTGCCTGCCTTATTAAAATAATTCATACAAAACCCAAATAAATGTAAACTTGACACCAAAAATAACCTTCGTCCGTATTAAGACACATGATGTCTTATCAGCCATTACCTGCAAACGCGTATTTTTGTGTATAGATGGGCTGATTTTTTTTAATTTCTAATCAAGAATTGACCCGGAATTTATTGTTCATTTCAAGTCTTTTTAGATTGCATCTTTGTCGTGACAATAAACAGCACTAATCAATGTACGTCTCTTGGTGAATGTGGAGGAAATAATATTCAACAGCAACGAAAGCCGGCACTGGGTATTTGGCCAATGAAAACAAGAGTTTGGACGTGTTCCGAAATGGATCGAATGCCGGTCAATTGGAGTTGGATCAAGGCCAATCTACTTGAACTCGACATTCAAGTGTATAAACAAAACCCCCCACTCATCCCTCAATGTCTACCTGTAAAACAGCCAATACGCTTGCATATAGAAGTGATTCCATGTTTTACAAGCCCATGTAGAAACACTGGATACAGGCTGATTTCTTTTTTTCCAATCATTCCACAAGAAACAACTTTATACCGGTCAGCCGCACGTCAATTGCATGTCAAAAACGGATCCACTCAAAGAGTGAATGAAGAACCTGCCCATAGTGTACACAGACTATATCGAAAAACGTCAGATCTAATTGAAAAGATGAGACAGATCAAGACCATGATGGACAATGAATATTCATAAAAAAGAAGAAAAAAAAAAAAAAAAGGTGGAGATAGGTACATGGTTACTAGTAAAAAGCGCCATGATTGAACAAACTCAAACAACCAATTCGAAGCACATTAACCTTTTCATTAGTGTATGATTAGAATGCTTGAGATCATGTACTTATCAAGTTTGTATTTAAAAAAGGTTTGATTGTATGTGAAAAAGGGTTTGGACAACCGGATATTAGGCGACCAGGCAAAGTATCGTTTAGTTCCATGTTTTGGGAGATTGTACTGGAGTACATTTTGGAACTAGGTTACATGGAAAATCGGCAATTAGATGCGTTAAACAAAAGGGAATGTTTATTTTATTTATATTTTTTTTACCCAAATATTTATAGTTAATATTGTCATTATAAACACACCCGTATTAATCATTAAGTCATGGAACCATAACCATGTCCAACAGAGAATTAAGCAGGAGAAAAAGTAAAAGAACCAACAGTAAAAACGGTGGCTCGATAAAACACCCATTAACCAGACAGAAGCCAGTGAGTTACAGAACTAGCGCTGGACGAATTAAAGGGGTGACAAACTAAAAACAAAACTGTGAATATGTGCTGTTTTACAAGACCATGTTGAGTAAACCACTCTTGAATATGTGTATCTGTTGATACATGTGGATAGGAACAAGGTGCCTTTGGTTGTGCAGGATGCTGGAATATAAAGACCATATTGGAGAATAAGGTTTGGTAGGCAGAACGAGAGTTTAGACCAATATTTGGAGCTAATGAAAGGACGAGTGAGTGATTGGATGGAATTGATTACCAAAGCTATTTTCTTTTTCTATTTATTTTTGGCTTTAATGGATTCTGGTAGTCTTTAGTGACGAATGGATTATAGAGTCCCAAATAAGCGCTTTTAGAAAGTATCATATACAGTAGTTCAACTGATGAGATATAGGCGTTGATTATGATATATATTTGTAACTATGTACAAATATTCATTGAATTGTCAATATGGATATGAATCAATACATGTACAAGTGTGAAAATACAGATATACCAATTACATATGAGTAAACACGTCTATATATACAACCTAGTCCATCTCAATGACGATTCCAATAAACAAAAAGGATTTTTGGAAGGAGCTATTCCATTTTTTTAAACTCTACATTGGTGCTAGGCTGAACAATAGGTTGAAAGCATACAAAACAGACCTACAGTGACACAATTGGTTCGTAGAAAAATCAACTGCTGGAAGTGGTCTTTGCTGACGTCCTGATACAATATCTGCCTGTGTTTATTCCAGGCAAACCGACGAATCTGCCTGTGTTTATGCTAGGCAAACCGACGAATCTACCTGCATTTATTCCAGACAAACCGACAAATCTACCGGTGTTTATTCCAGACAAACCGACAAATCTACCTGCATTTATTCCAGACAAACCGACAAATCGTGAAATCATTTCATACTCACCGCAGATGGTTTCTGTTTGGCTTTACTAATATACACATCAGTGAATATAAACATATATCCACAACACCCATCAACCCTTCTCTTTGCCCGTGTCTCTTCCAACAGATTCAAGGTTCCACTCAACGGTTCGGAAATCAACTAGAACCCATTTAGAACTCGGTTCCACTCAAAATCTCCGGTTACACGCGGGCGGCAGCCTACACAAAGCGTATGTCGAGCCGGCTGACAGGGCAAGGGTTTCACTCTTAGCAGGCTCTTATATATATACGGGGGATCTATGGCCAGGCTTTGTAGACGACTGTTAAGAAACGCGACGATTGCTTCAACCGCCGGAATCGGCGCCAAATTGAGCTGCAAAACGTCGAAACCAAAGCTTGACGACCGCGTTGGAATCGGACGATCCCAGCTCGTGAATGAATCTGATTATGGCCATCTTTCTGCGTGTGTGCAAAGCCAGAATATATCCATTTGTGTGTGTGGAAAAAGCTGCCCAATGAATGCAAGGCTAGAGTGGTTACATACCATGGCCCGAGTGCTGGAATTGGATCTGTATATATTCAGCACTACCGCCACTTTTCCACCATTTTTTTTTATTCTTCTTACAAACTTTTCCGGATTCATTTTTTAATTTATTTATTTATTTATTTATTATCATCCTCATAATTACTACGGTGATTCTAATTTCAACCATAATTCAACCATACATTTTTCCTATTCTCACTCTATTATAAATCACATCCTCTTTTTTCTACAATGCCCGACAAGGATGTGTCTTTGAAACCCGCTGAAAAGGATAGACCTTTTTCGGATTCTAAACCCGTTTCTTCAAAAAACTCATCAGCTTCTGGCGGTACCAAAGTCAACCAAGCTGCATTCATTCACAAACTGTACAGGTATGTCTTTGCGTTGAATCAATCTTAATCGATGTGTTTAACGATAATATTTTCATCATTTGTCAAATTATTCTTATAATCTTATATTTATATGGATACCAAGGTGATCCATGTAAAAACTCTAAAAAAAAATATTCTCCAAGCACACGTCCTAACTGTTCCTCTAGCATGCTCGAAGATATTTCCATAAAACACCTCATTTCTTGGACGCCTACAAACGATTCCTTTGTGATCCTCCCCGGAGAGGAATTCTCAAAAGTCCTCTCCCAATATTTCAAACATACAAATGTCTCGTCTTTTGTCCGCCAACTAAATATGTATGGCTTCCACAAAGTAAACGACACTTTTCACGGCACTAGCAATTCTAGCTCCTCAGACCAAGCCCAATGGGAGTTTAAACACGGCGCCGGCTCTTTTAAGCGCGGAGATACAGAGGCCCTTCGTGGAATCAAACGTAGAACGTCCCGCCCTTCCGCTAACCATCGTGATAATGTCTCCTTAAAATCTGTCTCCCTCTCCGTCCCTTCAACGCCTTCCGCTGATTATCCTTCTTCTACAAACCCCTCTAATCCCCCAACCGCCACCGTCTTGAACTCCGCCTTGCCCCATCATCAACAACCTCCGCCTGCCTACATTTCGTCTCATCCTTCTGCCCCCCAACCGCACCATCCTCACCATCATCCCCATCCAATCAATTTTTACCCTTCTTCTATCCCTTCCTCTGTCCCTGGACAACAAATACCACCTCCCCCCTCTGCTATCCCAATATCACAAGACTCTGCTGCCGCTAAATCCTCCGACCAACCCTTTGAGGCCCGGTTGGCTGCCCTAGAGCATCTCGTCTGGAACTTGCAAAATCATAATACCATCTTACAATCTCGTTATAACAGCTTTGTCGAGACTTACAAAATCGGTTTCACCGATATGCTACACGCTCTTGATACTGTAAACCGTATAGTCAACCAATTCCATGATATTGACTCCAACCAACAATACTTTAGAGATCACATTAACCAAATGGCAACCCAACTCCAAAAAATCTATAGCAAGCAATCTGATGCTAATAAAATCGAAATCGCCAGCCATCGATTCACCTTGTTGCCTGATCTCGCTTTAAACACTACTCATCTCACACAAAAAATGAATTTCGAATTAAACAGAATTAGAACTAATGTACAGCATAAAATTTCAACGTTGTCAAAGCTTTTCCTTGATGACTACCCTACCCATATCCAGAACCAACAACCTCAACAACCTCCTTCAGCCCCATACTTTCACACAAAGACTGAAATTTCCTTCTCTTCAACAAAGGAACGCAATGCCTCCATTTTTTATGATCCTCTGGCTCCTGCTCCTTCCCCGTCTTCTCCCCGTGCTATTGATGAAAAACAAATCCCTACTTCTAACCCTCAGATAGCCTCGAATTATCAAATGCACCGCCAATCTGCCCCAGGCGGATTCTTGGGACATCCTCACCACCACCAGCCCTCATCCCAAAGAAATAGCCCTTCTCCCGCTAGCTCAGAGCTTTCATACCCTTCTTCTGCATACCCTTCCTACCAATCTCATATGGCCCCGGGCCAACCTGCTCAAAGCCAACACATGCCACCACCTGTTTCCCAGCCCTCTGCTGTTTCTAATCCTCCATCCAAATATAACAGTTCAAGCGTCCCCCATTCCCCTCAACCTAACTCTTCTTCTGCCGCTCCTTCCAATTCTCCTTATAACTCCCCTTCTTCTCCTTCTATGGCCCAATCTTATCATGCCCAAAATTATCAGGACCAGCCCCATCCTCCCCCTGCTCATGGCCTTTTGCCTCCTTCCCGCGACCAGCGTCCGGGCTCCTTTCCATTGATTTCGGTTTACCATAGTCAACGACAAGCTTCATATGGGTTGAGTCCAATTCCAAGTTCTCACCCATACACACAGACTTCGAATTTAAGCCAAGCTCCTGGCTCTCTTCCAAGCAAGCTTAGAGCCGAAGCTATCCAATACCGCCGACATACCTCTAGTGAGCTGTTGATCCCTCCATCTCAAAATGCCTCTCCATTTTTCGGTTCTAATGGCACTACTGGTTCAATGGGTTCTGGCGGCAGCGCATACAATGATTCCATGATTCCGTCCATTTCATCCTTTAATATTGTTACACCTCCTGAAACCAATAGCAGCCGTCAAAACAGCTGCGCCTCAAGCAACTCAAATTCGAGCATTGTTGCTGTTGCCAGTAACCATTCTCCCACCTCTACAGTGAAGAGCGGATCCGCCGCCTTACTCAATGGTCGCAGCAACAGTATTTCTAGCGTCTTGAGCAACCTCAACGAGTCTGAACGCACATCACCACTTCGCTCTATAAGCTCGTTTTCTCTTCCTCCTATCAACGTTGAGCAAGGCCAAAAGCGATCTTTTAGGGACGAAGATGTCGGCAAATCACCAGTTTCTGAGGGAAACCAGCCTGCACAGTATGGAAGCATGTTACCCAGCACTGGAACAACCAGCTCGTTGAGCAACCCACCAGTCCCACACACACTTTCCAAATCCTTTACCAACTCACGCCATAGCTCTAGTGTCCAGTTGTTGTTGAACCCAGCCGATGAAGACAAGAACGAAACGAAAGCAGAGTTCCGCAATCGTTCACCACAATTGGGCTCGAGTGAGTGGACTACTTCGCCCTCCTCCAAGACATTGTCTGCCAACACGCCTAGCAACGCTACAACTGAAGGAAACGACAAGCAATCAACTTCCTTGCCTCCAGCTGTTTTGACACCCCCACGACAAGCACATCCAAATGACGCCGTGTCAAGTCGCAACTCGCCAGCAGGATCGTTGGAAATGTCGCGAACCAAAGCCGCGACTAGCAACTCCAGTGTTACAAACACTGTGATTGCTGCCGTGTCTTTGGCAGCCGGATCGGCCAGAAGCTCGCCTAGAAGAGGATATCAAATGCTTCCTGCCCTTTCTGTAGGATCTGGAAGCCCCATTGACGAGCCCAAGCAAAAGAGACTGAGAGTCACGTAATTTAATAAGTTTATATGTAAATGTTTTGGTTAATGACAAATACTATTCTTGATAGGTTTTCAAGATGCCATTGTGTACAAGTTTCCGGAACTTTGATTTCCTCAACCAACTTAAAAATGAAGCCAAAATTTCTTTTTCAAGGAGTTGCAAAAAGAAATACAGACTTCATTGTGTGGTACAAAAAGAAAAAATTGGAAACATGTTCTTTTCATCTTTATCAGGCCATGTCAAATGTAAATCTAAAAACCTTTGTAACCAAAGTTTTACAGTTTGTCAATCCTAAAGATTTAAACGACTCTTGTTTTTTTTACACTCTTTTGACTTTGTTGGATCAATGCTTTTCCGGATCAAACCACAATCAAGTGAAGTCAAGTGAAATGTGCATACATGTATTAAAACGTGGGACAACAATTATTGGGTATATACATTTAAAAACGAATCTCTCAATCTCCATTTCACATTGGATTGATTCGAAAGTCGTAAAAAAAATAATGTAAAAAATCCAAATGGACAAGCATTCAAGAATGTGGGACAGTCAAGAAACTCGTATTTGGAAAATATCGTCACGTAAATTGGGTTGTCAAATATAAATCTTGCAATTCACTCAAAACGGTGCACACACCGATTATCCAAACATGTTTCTAAACCGCTTATTCAGACATGTATTAAATGTTTAAACGGAAACTCTCGACTAGCGGATACTAACCCTGCGTGTATACAGCCGTGTCTATTCTTGGACTCATCTTGTTGGCAATTGACATTTTTGTATAAATGTAAACACGCTTCCTCTTGAAAATTATTACATCCACGTATCAAGTTTCAATGATTTCCCGCTCACTGTTTTCAAAGAGATTGGCCACTTTCCCAAAGGTATTTTCATTTTTGGTCGTACTTGATCACTCTTACTAACCTATAACCATCAAAGGCCATCTCAATCCAATCCAGATGTCTTTCGCTTCACGAATACCGTTCAGCCCAAATCTTAAAAGACCACGGTGTTTCTATTCCTAGAGGCGCTGCTGCCACGACCCCTGACCAGGCCTTCCAAATTGCTCACGATTTGGATGTCGAGGATATGGTCATCAAGGCCCAGGTATTGACTGGCGGCCGCGGCAAAGGCCATTTCGCAAACGGGCTTAAAGGCGGCGTCAAGCTCATATCGTCGCCCGTGGAAGCAAAGCTCTATGCCCAGCAGATGCTGAACCAAACTCTCATCACGAAACAGACAGGGCCGGCTGGAAAAAAGGTGACGGCGGTTTATATTGTTGAGCGCAAGTTTGTGCGACGCGAAGCGTACATTAGTATCCTCATGGACCGGCAGTCCCAGTGTCCCATGATTGTCGTATCTGCCCAAGGAGGTATGGACATTGAAGGCGTGGCCAAAGATACGCCCGAAGCCATCAAAACCTTTAAGATTGACATCAACAAGGGCGTGACAGACGAGCTTGCTACAAGCGTTGCCAAAGAGCTTGGTTTTTCGGAAACAGCGACCCCAGAAGCTATCCAAACCATCAAGAACCTCTACTCCCTTTTTGACAAGCAAGACGCGACA
Source organism: Magnusiomyces suaveolens (assembly GCA_900642975.1). Taxonomy (NCBI): domain Eukaryota; kingdom Fungi; phylum Ascomycota; class Dipodascomycetes; order Dipodascales; family Dipodascaceae; genus Magnusiomyces; species Magnusiomyces suaveolens. Next base: position 681,174 of record CAAAMA010000004.1, read on the forward strand.
CAGGTCGAAATCAACCCACTCTCTGAAACTATTGACCACAAAGTCCTGGCCATGGACGCAAAGCTCGGCTTTGACGACAACGCCTCCTTCCGCCAGCAAAAGGTATGGCGTTTTCGTGACCTCGCCCAAGAAGACCCAGAAGAAGTTGAGGCCGCCAAATACGGGCTCAACTTTATAAAACTTGACGGAACCATTGGCTGCCTCGTCAACGGCGCCGGCCTCGCCATGTCCACAATGGACATCATCAAGCTCAACGGCGGCGAGCCCGCCAACTTTCTGGACTGCGGCGGCGGCGCCACGCCCCAGACCATTGAAAAAGGGTTCCGGCTAATCACTGCGGACAAAAAGGTGACGGCAATCTTTGTCAATATCTTTGGCGGCATTGTGCGCTGTGACGATATTGCTAAAGGACTCGTAGCCGTCACAAAAAATATGAAACTTAAAATCCCGTTGGTCGTCCGGTTACAGGGAACAAACATGGAGCCAGCAAAGAAGCTCATTGCCGACTCTGGGCTCAAAATCTTTGCATTCACGGACCTCGACCAGGCGGCCCAAAAGGTCTGCCAGCTTGCCCAAGTCGTGAAGTTGGCTCGCAAGATTGACGCAACCGTCACGTTCGAACTTCCATTGTAAACAAAAAAAAGTATTGAGTTAACTATATATTGTAATTTCATTGCGTATACATATGCCTTTAGATACTGCAAAAACCTGTTTATACACATGTTTACCATCCAACATACTCGCGTCCAACAACTCTAAACACCTTGACTTCTCCAGTCTTCAAATCGTTTACCCGGAAGCTCTCGCTCTTGATCTTGTTCAAAGAGGACCCTTCGTCTGGCAAATAGACCCGGATCTTGCGCTTCGCCGGATCGTACTCGTATATGATTCCGGCATTCACAGTGTCACCCCGCCCAGCCTCAATGCTGTACTTTTGGTGCAGACTGCCCTTGTGACCTTGCAGCTTGGCCCCCTTGAAGGTCACAATGTCGCCCGGCTTGATCTCATCGTACTGGCGCACATACGAGTTGCTCTTGTTGACGTACACCAACGCGCCGTACCCAAGGGCCCCGACCGAAGGCAGAGCCCCCTCAACCTGTTTCAAAACTCTGGACACGTAGTTGTCTTGTGAGTTTTGTGCGCCTTGCACAAGCCCGTGGGTGCTGCTTTTGGAAACAAGGTCCAACAACTTCTTGCCATAGAGATTGTACGCGGCCTCGAGGTCGCCTTGGTTGGGTGCAGCAGGCGCATTTAGTTTCAAGGTAAAGACCTGGGCAGTGTCGCTGCTGGGCGTTTGCGCGTCATACTCAACGGTAATCACTTCCTGCGAGTAATCTGGGTATAGCACATAAATATCACAAATAACAACTATACGGTTATTGCGCTTAAACACCTCTTGTGTATCAACCTCATATCTGACATCCTTACGCTTCAACAGCGAGATTGGAACACCCTCTTTAGTGGCCCACCAGGCACCTGTCTCGTTGGACAAATCAATTGTGTAAGGAAGCTCGTCAATTTTTTGAGGAAGAGGTCCTGTATGGCTTTGCGAAAGCCTTTTCGACCCGCTACGCGCCAAATCTGACGACGCCCGCTTGAAACTGAAGCGGTTACCAGACTCAGTATCGGGCGACCTGATTTGTGAGGAAGTGCTGGTACGCGGTGACTTGGTTTCGGTAACTATCGCAGGACCAGACTGGGGAATTGGCGGAGACGCAACTGGCGGCTGCTGTGGCTCTTGTGGATTACCGGGCGCAGAAGTTGGTGGAGGCGGGGGTGGCGCTCTTGGAGACTGGGAATATGATTGCGAATGACCGTGGCCCCGGTTGCGAGGCGCGCCGCTGGCCGATGCTTTATGTGATACAGTGGCGCTTCTACCGAGACCAGGAATGGGAGGTGGCACAGCTCTAGTGGCTGGCAACTGGACTGGGGAACCGTCGCCCAAAGCGCCAGGAGTTCGGGTTGCGTCAGTATCCTCGTCAGCTTCGTACCCAGCAACATCTTCTGAAGAGTATCCGCGTGGGGTCTGTGGAATCAGACTGGCACTTGGAATTCCGGGTGCCATTCCACCCGGAGGAGGAGGGGGAGGCAGTTCAGTTGGAACAGAACCATGGGAACCGACTGTAGGAGAGGCCATAGGTTCATGGAAAGGGGGGAGAGGCGGTGCTGCTCCAGTAGCAGCAGATGAAGGAGGAGGAGGAGGCAATGGATGGGAATGGGCATTGCTGAAAGAGCTATCAGGGTGGTTTTCATTGCGAGGCGACAAAGGCGACATGGGAATAGGCGGAATGGTACCGCTTCCGGCAATATAAGAGTTTCTGTTGGTATTTATGGGTGGAGGATTAGCACGTCTATTATCTTCTGATTCGGTCTGCTCATCGTCTCCCAAAGCTTCCTCGGCAACTTGGTCATAGGTCAGAGGTTTCTTGGGAGCGTTCAAATCAAAAGATTCACGCTTGGATCTTGCAGACTTTGAGCGTTCGAGAGAAGGGTGAGAAGGCTCCTCGGTATGTGCTAAAAGAGGTGAGGTATTGATATTAGGAAGAAGTCCAGTTTTCGATTGAGCATCGCCGGGAGGAGCCACAGAAGGGATTGGTGGAGGAGCTACAGTACGAGACTCTGGTACTGGTGCAGAGTTTGAGTCAGTATCAGTACTAGAAGGTAAAACTATAGGAGCCGCACCAACAGGAGGTGGAGGGGCTGCATGTCTGGTACGCTGAACTGGTTTGGTATTAGTATCTTCTCCCCAATCGCCATCGCTTCCGCTATCCTCTGAGTCACTTCGGTAGGCATCAATAACAGATCCTAAATCATTGTGAACTGGAGCAGGTGGTACAGGAGGAGCTGAGGATAGCGGCGAATCTTGGGTTGGAACCGGAGGAGGAGGAACTGAACGAGCAGAACTAGTTGGAGGAGGAGGAGGAACTGAACGGGTAGAAGCAGTTGGAGGAGGAACTGCACGAGTAGTAATTGGTGGAGCGGGAGCAGTATGGAAAGCAGGTTCCTCATTTTGGGCTTCAGTTTCGTCAGTGGAACTGTCGTCTTGTTCTTCAACAGTGTTTGGATTGGAGTATCCATGGTTCAAACCTGCAACAGCATTGGGATCAGCAAATGGGAAAATGGGAATAGGAGCTTGGTGAACTTCCGGCTCTTCTTCTTCTGCCTTCTTTTTGGTCTTTTTGGGCTTTGTAGAAACAGGAGGCATGGCACCAGGGAATCCAAATCCTCCCATCATTCCAACCATACCCATTCCACCCGAGATTTTAGCCATTCTGTTGCGAAGAGCAACACGTTTAGCTTCTTCCTCATCTTCTTCCTCTTCGTCATCGTCATCGTCTTCTTCTTCTTCTTCTTCTTCTTCTTCTTCATTCACTGTAGTTGGTTCTCTTGACTCGTGCTTGGGCTGAGATTGTGGATCCTGAGATGTCAATTCTTCGTCAATACTGGCACAGTGCTGAGGTATTTGAGGAATGGCGGGCAATGGTGGTTCTTCGCCAACATTTGAGTCGGCACTTTTGATGGAGCCACCAGTATGTATAGCGTCAATTGATTGACGATGCTGAGTTTGAACAGAGCCAGCAGATGTTACAGGTTCTAAACCAGCCTCTTCGGGAGCACCTTCAGGATTGTCGTGCTTGGGCTTTGATTTGTGTTTCTTCTTATTAGCAAGAGCCTCCATTCTAGCTTGCTCTTCTTCCTGTTGTTTACGGAGAAGACGGATTCGATCCTGTAAACTGATGATTGGCTCATCGGCGCCATCGTCCTCTTCCTCTGGATCATCTCTATGGACAATGTTTTCGGGTGGTGGCTGGCTTTGGGGTTGGTGTGCAGAAGATGGTGGGTTTGAAGGAGGGAGCTGGGGCACATAACTCGATGGCGCGGCAACAAATGGTTTGCGAACAAATGACGAAGGCTTTGGGGCCGAAAACGGGGTTGGCGGTGCTTCGGAAGAATTATTGAATGCGGCAATTCGGTCGGCAAAGGCATTCTTCTTTTTGGCTGGCTTGGGCTCGGTAGCAGACTCGGCAGCAGGTGGCGCAGCAGCAATTGGAGCGGGAGGTGAAGCAGGAACCGGTTTGGGCACACTTTCAATGGGTGCAGAAACAGGAATAGACTGGGTGGATGGAGGAGGGGCATTGACAACTTGGGTAGTAGGACTAGGTGTGTTGGCTTCTACAGGAGGTTGAGGAGCTCTTCGACCAGGAGTAACGTGTTTCGGTGGGGTATAGGCATGGACAAAGTTCTGAGGAAAGATGCCAGTGACTGTAGAGCCAGACGCGTCTTTATAGGAACCATAGTACCATTCATCATCTTCAACAGATTCAACAGTAATAACCTGGCCTTCTTCAAACTGCAGATCATCTCCTTCAGAAGATGTGTATGAATAATCTGCCACGACAGTGAAAGGTGGCGTGGACATTGCAAAACCGTTTGTAAACAAGGGTATTTGTAATTGGAACTAAATGAAAATAGAGAATAGGAATTGGATATTGAGGAATTGTTTTTAACGAAACCTTAAAAATCAGGAATCTTTTAAAAAACCGATTGAGTTGGTAGAAAAAAGAAAAAAAAGTTGGGTCTACAAAGCGTGAGAATTGTATATTTTTGGGTAGCAATGATTAAAAAGATTAGAAACAAACATGTGCGGAAATTAGGTGCGGTTAACAATACAACCATTTGGGCCAATCACCACCAACAAAGTATTTGTAAACGTTAAACATTTCACGCAAAAAAAGTTGGCGATTGTACTATCAATTCGGATAGGTTCCGATTTGAACAAATGGATTTTTCTACTAAAAAGAATTTACAGATCTTTTGTTTCTGGATAATGTAGGACAAATTATCGTTGGTTATCTGGGAAACAAGTAAATGATTAGACTTCAACAGTCTGCACCAATTGACGTTGGCATTTTTTAAACTGAAACTGCAAGACAAAAACATTGAAGCTCAAGTTCCATTTGTGTAATTTCTAAACTTTGTATTTTTAATGATGAAAGCCCATTGAATGGTTAATCTTTTTTGATCAAAAAAAAAAAAAAATTAGCAACAATGTCGAGACTGAACTATTAAACCCCAATTTGATTCATTTCTAATTACCCTTGTATTATTATTATTATTATTATTATTTACATGAAGACACGGGTAAATAAAAAAAGTAAAGAAACAAAAACTTAATTAACAGAATACACAACTGTTCGTCGCGTTTTGCTTGAGTACAAATAAATATACTTGGTTCCTCGAGTAACCTCGTTCGCCAATTTGGCCTGTGTCTCTAAAAGATACGCCTTTTGCGTCAACGATAAAGGAACAACCTTTCGCTTCCAATCATCCACAGAGTCTAATGATGCCGTCAAAATAGCATTCAAAACATCGTCCTTGACATCTAGCGAGTAATACGCTTCAGAGGTATTTAGGTCATTCTTAAACTTTGTGATGCTGGCAATTGCTTCTTGTTCAATCTTCCACTTGTTCTTTTTACCGCCCTTGAGTTTCCCTTCACTCAATACCTTGACTTTTTTGGCACCATTTGCTAAATTGTTTACATCCGCAAATGACGTCTGTTCGTCGGACTCGGCTGCTCGTCCAGATCCACCTGATGGCGTAGGACCAAACACAGTATTAGCCCCAGAACTACTCGAAAGATATTCAACAGGAACAGACCCCGAGGCATAAGATGAAAAAATAACGCCACGGGGCCCAATACCTTTAAATGACTTTGTTTTGGTTTCTTTGTTACGAATCATTGTAATCAGCTCTGCCTCTCTGCCACGAATAAGTGCTACCAATTTGGGAATCACATCTTCAAGCGCCAAATCCATATTGTCTTTGGAGGGCAATGAAACAATCCGCACCGGCTTAAAATTTTTGGATGCGGACGCCGATGGCTGCCGAAGACATACAATAAATGGAACATTCTCTGCCTCTGCTAACGCAATCTGATCACTTTGCCGGGTTTCTAGAATGTAATCGGTCTTTATCGATGCACTCCAAAGCATCTTGAGTAGTTCCAGACAGTTGTCCTTGTTTTTACTGACTTTAGAAGTACACACAAGTACATCACATCGGGGTTCAATCCAAGGTATTATGTCACCTAAATCCTTATGCTTACTCTTTTCTTCCGATTTGGTTTTCTTGTTCATACGCGCTTCGATGTAATTCTTCATACACTTGAAAATCAAGTCCAGCTGCATGTTAAACCCAACCGCGCCGGCAACAAAGCCTTGTGGCTCTACCCCCATGTTTGTACGTATCGTATTAATTAGCGAGTTGTACCGGCCACCAGCAGCCAAAAGCATACGTCGCTTCTCTTTTTTTTCCTGCAAAATAACTTGAAACATGATTCCGCTTTTGTAAAACTTGTGATTGTAGTGACTGAGCGGAACATGGGCAATAGGGAGAGTGACGCCCATTACCCTCAGTAAATGCTCAACTCTTCGGAGGTATAAGATAGCTTTGTAAAATCGGTCGCTTGGCTCACTATCATGCATTAAACCCAAAATGCGCGACTCGCTGGTTTCTAAACCAACTTCAAACCCAAAGAGCTCTAGGTCAGTTAATGTAGAAGACGTCATATTCGGCTGATCCAAAAATTTTGCCTTAGCTGAGGGGGTCGCAGGGCTTTTTCCAAATTGGCCAAGAAGCATTAGCGCCGAAGAAAATTGGGATTGCGGAATAGAACAAAACTTTAAAATAGAGTCCAAAATGTCGCTATGATTCAAAACAATCACCACAGACTCTTTATTGAAAGCCGGAAGCAACGAGACAATTTCTTCCAAAACTTTAATTGTTTCTGCGTCATCAATTCCTTCATTGTGTAGTGGATCCTTGATGTTGTTGACAATGTCAAAACTAATTTCACTACATTTTCTTGGATCGGTGCTTTTGTTAAGAGAATCTTCTCGTTCACGGTAAACATTTCCAAAAACAAAACTCTTACGGGTAGCCATAGGCTCTTGTGCAAGCTTCCTCGCAAACGGAAATGTTAAATCGTATGGTAACTGCAAAATCGTGCCAAACTTGTCGATAAACTTTGCAATGTTGCTGTATTCATATATGCTGGGTGTTGGAAAAATTGTCGGCCTGTCATTATTTTTGATTGCACCGTGATACTGAAAAACCTTGAAAATTGTCGACGTTAAACGCTGCATTAGAATGTAATCAGGCAGCTTCTTGCCATGAAAAATTCCACGATCGTACAAAATAGCTGGAATCGTATCGAGTTCTTTTGAGAAAATCACGTTGCAGACTTGTGAAATCAAACGCGAATCGCCACGGACATTGAAAATCTTTTGTAGTGTTTTTTCAACTATTTCATCTTCATGAGGTGTAGGTATGAGCGGCGACTTTTGGAGCTCCTTAGCCGAAGGACGTTTGTTTGGGTCATGATCGACCAATTGCGAAACGATCTGGTACTCTTTGGTATATTGCTGAGTCAAAAATTCTTTTGGGAATCGAATATGTATGTTTCGAATGCCTCGTAGAATGGTAACTCGTTCCATAGCTGTTTCCATCGGAAAAATCATTTCGAAAAAGATAATACCCAACGAATACATGTCAACTTTGGAACCATAAACACCCCCACCTGCACTCAACACTTCTGGCGCAATGTATAAGCCGGTTCCGACCTCTTGAGTAAGTTCTTCTGCGGAATCGGTGACTGAACTTGGTGTTGCTACGTTCTGACCAACAACTTTTGCAAGACCAAAGTCACCAATTTTTACATTTTCTGCCTGATCAATGAAAATGTTGACAGGTTTGAGATCTCGATGGATAATACCGTTGGTATGAATATAATCAAGTGCGTCAATAATTTGTCGAAATAGCCTCCAGTACTCGTCTGGTCGAGAATGAAGACCATCTTTTATCAAATCAGCCAACGTGTGGTTCTCGCAGTACTCCATTTGAATAAAGATGGTACAAGCCTGTGAGCGCTTTTTACCCCGGCTATTAGGTTTGTTAGTATTGGGGGAGAAAACAGAACTGTCCGAGTCGGACGAGCTTGAGTCGGACGATTCTGGCTTTTGTAGTCTCTTTTTGGTATTATTGAATCTTTGTTTATTACGAGACTTCAAATCGCCTTTTTCTTCGGAATAGCCAAAAGAAAATCCAAAACTGCCCTGGTTGTCTGATTCCGACTCGGCTTCTTCTTCCGTACTGTCGTCATCACTATCGCTATCTTCTTCTTCTGTACTTTCCTCTTCTTCACTTTCCGATTCATCGGATGATCGTTCTTCAGTTTCTGTGTCAGAAGAACTGTAATCGAAGACAATGTCGGGCCCACCTTGACTATCTAGGGGAGTGCTGTATGAGTGCTCTAAATGGGATCCCGGCGAAGAAAATGGTTGCGACCTGGAAAACGATTGCACATTAGATCCGCTAATTGACGGGTGCGTTGATGACTCAGAATTGACAAAGTCACTTCTGTCTTCATCTTCGCTATCAGAAATTGCATTATCAGACAAAGTAGTGGCATCTTCTTCAAGCCATGCCGAATAATATCTCACAATGTGACTATGGCTTAATCGTGATAACAGCTGGATTTCACCCAATAGTTTTTCAACTTTGTCCATAGACGATCTAATCTTTTTGATAGCATAAAACTGGCCTTCAAGCCGATGACGGGCTTTTACGACTTCTCCATATGCTCCCCTACCCAAAATTTGAACTTCGCTAAAGTCTGTTTCATAACGAGATAAAGCTAATCTCTGAGATACAGAGAATTGGCCGCTACTGGTAGTCGATCTATGGCGGTGACCACTGGTCGATATTTTTCTCAAATGAAAGATTCGAGGGTCAGGGGTGGAGGTTGGGGATATCACTGACATTGCTGGACCTGTGTCGTGGTCTCTGATGAACTTACTAGTCAAAAGTTCTAAAACCGAATAACGCTTTTTGGGTGAAGGATCAAAAGTGTGTTGTAAAAAACTTATCAATGCATCATACAAATCGGAGTCTCCAAGTGATGAGAATGCTTGGGGCGAGGATAAAAAAGCGCGAGGTGATCTGAAATTCTTGACGATATCTTTTCCGCTAAGCAACTGGCAAAGAACAGTACCAAAATCATAAACATCTGATTTCATTACAGGCTCTGCATTAGGTCGTTCCATCTCTGGTGGTTCCCAAGTTCTTCCAGGCATCGCCATACTATTGCTGCTAAATGGATGATTTGCATTCATCTTACCTAAAAGGTGACCGAAGCAAACACGATTAAGTTTGATAACAGAATCTCTCGTTGAGTTGTTGCGAACAATATAGATGTTTTCCAAGTTGACATACTTGTGTGCAATTCCGTGCTTGTGTATACATTCCAGACCATCCAAAATATTACTCGTCCAATTCTTTGCGACTTTGACACTCACAGTTTCAACGGTGTCTAAAAGATCGCTGAGTGACGTATAACAGGATGGAGAGTATTCGGTTAGCAGATAAATTCGCCAGCCATCAGTCTCGGTATGCACAATTTTGAACTCATATAAAGAAACCACATTTGGGTGATTGATATGTCGAACAATTTCCAAATCTTTTTCCAAAACCCCAATCAGTTTCTTGCCAGCTGAAAGCATCCAAAACGGCTCGTTTAAATCGATAATTGTCAACAAAAACACTGGTTTTGCTTCTTCCGTACAATTGTTGATATTCGGCTTGACGATAAAGTGGTTTCCAAAAAAATTGATTGAGGTGGGTGTGATTTCATAAACCTCGTTAAACCTGTATGTAGTTCCTTCAACACGGGCAGTGATGGTTCTGTCAAACTTATGAGTGGCTTTGGTATCATCAGAGATTTTATCAGATACTTGGGTGCTTTGTTTTGCAGGACTTTCAGGCTGCTCACGTCTTCCTGATTCGTCTTGAAACCGCTTCATTTCATCTTCGAGGAGACGAAGATGATTGCTTCTAGAAATAAGTTCGTCTTCTTGACGTTTGCGTTGCAGCTCCTCTTCTTTTTCTTTTTTGAGTCTTGCTTCTTCCTCAAGACGTTTTTGACGCTCTTCTTCCAAACTGTCATTTTTATCTGTTGCAAAATCGTTGAGATTGTCTTGAATCAGACTAAGAATATCAAAAGCAAGTTCGCGATCTCTGTTATTCACATCTTTGTTAAACAAAGATATTGCCGATTTGATTTTCCTGACTTGAATAGCTGTAAGTCCTTCATATTTGGGTATTGTTACTATAGGAGGTGATTTGGGATAAGTCAGCGTGAATTCAATCTTTACCGTTAAAGAAACAGATTTGGGAGACTTTGAGCTATTACTTGAGTCCATATCGGATGTTGCCCTAAGCTCAACGGTGAATGCTGGTGCACTGCGCTGTTATAGATGAGAATTAGATATACATTCTAGCAGAAATAATAATACTAATAGTAAACTTACATTCCACGCAGTAGAACTACTCTTCACTCGAGAATAGTCATCACCATATATTGCCTCTATGGTACATAATTCATCTTCTTGAGCTTGTAGATTTAACCGATCTTGTTCCTTAATGTTGTTCACCATTTTTAAAAGAGTTTTCAATTAAATGGCTGATTTTTCCGACTGTGTAAAAATTAGTAGGATACTCAATTCAACGCGGATAGGGTTTTGCTGAAATTTAGCTAATTGAGTCGCGTTTAAGAGGGTATATGGTATTAAAAATATCAAATAGAATGGCGTGTCGGTGTATAAGATTCGTAAATTGTGATAACAGGTGCCCTGGTGATTTTTAGACCGAAAAAAAGATTGTATCACAGAGATTCAATGAATAGTATCCAAATGGTATGCAAATTTAAAATGAAATTGAAAAAGATATCTTGTCGGAGCAGTCTATACAAATAAAAAAAAACAAGACTATGAATTGTTACGAATGTGTCTAACTTAAAAGAGCAGTAGAGATATCAAAAATAGCCACTATTTGGAAAAGAAAGAAGTAAGTATAATCCAATCAGAAAAGTTAGCTACTGTTGCGTGAAATCAGCTGGGCAAAAAAATGAAACCAGCAGTATGGGCTTTTTGTCAAAAAAATAATAAACCCTAGTTCACTGATAACCGAAACTTACACTGCAGTCGCTATTTAAGCAGACATTGTTGTTGCAATAACTAAATAGATGTTTGTGTGTTTTTGGTTTATATAAAAGCGAAAATAAATGAAATGAATGGTTTATTTAATCAAAAAACCAGAAAAAGATTATGGAAATACAGTGTTGGTGGCAAAAAAATAAAAAACAAAGCAGAAAAAAACAGGTCAACAAGGTGAGTTGCAACATTTTTAAGCATGATTTTAGTGGTGGGCATGGAACCAGTTGGCACTTTTGCGATACTGGAAACTTTTTTTTTATGTATTCATCTCGCCATTGAAACTATTATTTGAAAGACTGAGAACCGGCGAAACAACAATCAGATTGTAACTCATTTGTCTACGACATTCAAAACATCCTTGACGGCGATCTGGTGCATCAGTTTGTGGATCTTTGAGTCGTTGTCTCGTTCAATGTGAACTACTGGGACATCAAATGCCTATAAAACACATTAGGTGCTGAACGCTAGGAGGGTCATTTCATCCAATTACAGGGTCACTCACGTACATATTTATCAAACCATTGACTGTTTTCGGACTTTGTGACATCAATTTCAAGATAGTCAAATTTCTTATTAGAGTCATCCCAAGCTTTGGATAAAGCGCTTTTTGCTCCGTCACACAGGCCGCATTGCGGTCTGGTGAAAAGAGTCACTTTTGTCGCCAATCTGATGAATGATGGTTTCATTTCTATTGTTTTGGACTCTTTATGTTTTGAATTGATTCAGAAAAAAAAAAAAAAAAAAAAAAGGAAAGTGAAATAAAAAAGGAGACCCAGTCAAGTCCAAAAAAGTGTTTATGCATTGGATCCAAAATGGTTGGTTATCTCGACCAACCCCATATTTGTATGTATTTTTGATCAAAACAAGGTAATTTATTTGGATTTGAAGTGTTTAGAATATGGCAACATGAATTGAAATTAAAAAATACAATATACAAAAAAGGAATTGAGTGTAAAAAAATTCTCGGCAACGGGGAATTGAACCCCGGTCCCCCGCGTGCTGCGAAATGCTGACAGGCGGAAATTCTAGCCACTAAACTATTGCCGATTCTTAAAAAATTAAGGATTCAGACCCATTTTGAGATCTTTGCCTTATGCAGAGGGAGCCTGAATACTACGCACCTAATAATTAGTATGGTTCTTATTTGTTTATAGGAAGGGGATGTAATAGAATGGATTCAAGAGTTATAACAAGGTGGATAAATATATCTAAAGTATAGATTCTGATAATAGATCAGTAGTAGTCTGTAAAGGGCCGAGTATCGTGTGTTGATTGTATTCTTCATCTTCTGTCTTCTGTTCTCTTCAACTGGGAATTCCATCTCTATTTATATCCGTCAAAATATTAACTAATCCTCATCAGGAAACCATCGATTATATTGTTATTTCTCATATGGCTCTGAACTGTTAGATTAATTAGTCGATTAGATTAGAACTTTCGATCGTTTGAATAATATTTCATGCATTAGTCATTAGTTATCTCTTTCTAACACGTTAAGAGTTATGCAATATCTTCGAGGTTGTTTTCACTGGTCCAGACCTAGGGCTGATTTCTTACAAAAAAAAATTTCAATATGCAACTATATGATTATTACTAAACGCTTTGGACTAATTGCCCTTTACTGGACGTCCGACGTGACAGCCTAAGTAGTTGATGTTATTTCTATCTCCAGTAAATTACCATAATTAAATTTTTCATAATCACTTGAACATTTTTATACCGAAAGTTGTTTGCAGCATTTGTCAAACATTCTCACATATACACTTTTACATTTTGAGCTTTCCTGTCGTACAGGCCTTACTATTGTATTTTCCATTTAGATTGTTAGTTACTGGCGAATGAACTAGTACTGACATTTATTCCAAATTTATAGCATTTGATTAACCATTAGTACTTTTTATGATTGGATATTTAACTGCATCTAAGTGTAAACGCCCTATATTCCTGGATACATGCCAATGTAAAAGTGGATCTGCGTCAAATAAAACAAGCATCAACAGGCTTCCTTGATGATTTTAGCTGTGTCAATGCAATTGGTTTATTGGTATCCTAAACAGATGCGCTGTGTGCTCAATAAGTTTACAGGGATTAAACATATTCACACCAAAAACTCGAAAATGACTGGAAGCATATTCAAGAATCTCGTTTCTCGGATACATTACCTCGTTTTCAAAACTATACATCTAGTCTGATGCCTGTTACCAAGTACAAGAATAACACCTCGGATTTACAACTGTTTTAAATATTTACAACCATTATTCACAACGTTGTAACTATTTTGACAAACATTTGTCTTTTGGTATTTTGAACAGCCAATATGCGACAAGCTGTATATTCTTAATCAAAAGTGACAAAGTCATAAGATACAAACGGATTATCTGACCCACTGAGTCTGACTTTTGCTGGAGTTTCTTCAAAGTAACTGTCTCGAATCCAGTTCCTCATAGTCTCCGAGTCATAAGGCCCATGAACCTGGTCATCACCTTGCCATTTGAATTCCCATTCTTTCGTGCTTGATTGAGTTTTTTGAGACACCCTCAATGCGTCTTCCTCCTTACTGTCTTCGTTTTCTCTTTTTCGTTTCAAGCTATAAGGGGTTCCAGTTTCTTTTTGGTATTGTTTCTGGAGCTCTTCTCGCATGAGATCGTACACATTCTGGAGTCCTCGTCTCATCAAGGTATCTGCACATTCTGTGATTGTCTCAATGGTATTATGTCTTTGTAAGGCCTTTGCAGCTTGATCGTTTTCTTCATCAATTCCTCCGTTTTCCTGCCCGTTGGATTCTGAAACGGCATTTTGCTTTTTCCGTTTCGCAAGCCTTTTGTTTTTCAATTCCTGTTGTCTCTTTTTCTTTTCTGCAAGACTCTCTTTTTGTAATTTTTGCAATGCTTCCAAAGGAGTTTCGCAAACATCCAATATATCAATCAGCCTTGACAGGAAGTCACTTGTAGGTAATAATGTCTTGTTTCCTTTAGCGTCGCCGTTTGTTCTGCCCAAGCTAGCAATCTCTTTTGCCTCGTCTTCCTGTTGACGCCGCAGATGGGCGTTACGTGCTTTAATGATATCCATTTTGCTAACACCAGACAGCCATAGGTCTTGGTGGGCATTCTCGTCTGCAGCGTTTCTTATAAAGTTTCCGTCAACGTCAAACTTGCCTTCCTCCATATCGTCGCGTAGGTTAAATCCCTCAAGTTTTGGTTCTTGTTTGGGTTTTGGTTTCCTTGGATGACTATCGTCGATATCCATCCGGTCGTCGTCGTAGTCTAGTTCCGGATGCACAAAATAGTCGATATCGACATTTGTTGCCGTCACTTCTTCCTCAGCTTCGTCTTCTTTATCTTCATGCAATTCTTTTCCCGTCATCCTGCTAAACAGGCTTGATTTCGGTTCTTGTTCAGTCGCCATATTAGCCTCGCTTGGCTGCAAGCCTGTTCTGTCTTTCAGTTGGGGTTCTTCTTCCGCTTGCTCCAACTCTCGTTCAAAGTTTTCCATATCCAACAACTCAACTTTACCTTTCCTTTCTAATGCTTCTTTGGCTTGTTGTAGTTCATCATTCTCTTCGTCCACTTCTTCTTTATCCTCGTCGCTTCCGCTAAACATGTCGTCGTCGTCATCGTCCATTGATTTATTAGACATCTTTTGATGTCTGCGTTCCTTTTGTCTTTTAGAAATAAGGTCACGCTCTCTGCGCGTTTGGCCATCGTCTGAAGAATCCGAATCATAATCGAGTCTGACTTGCCCAATTCCTTTTTGGCGGCGGCTCATGTGAGAGGTATCGATATCTTGTTCAAAACGGTCTTGATCATTTTCGTTCTTTTCTTCGGCAGTGTTACGAAGATCTCTAGTCTTTTGAAGGTTTGGGTGTCGTCGAGGTTCAAATGTAGTTGTAGTGTTTGGCTTTTTGGGTGCTGATGCGGACCCATTTTGGGAGGCAAATTGGCGTTTTCTGGTATTGGAGTTCATTGCTATAACTAGTACTCTTATTTCTATGAATGTGATATTGCTAAAATGTTTGAGTTCTTTTTTTTTTGTTGTTGTTTTGTAGAAATATTTTTTTTCAAGTGCCACCATAAATCACTACTTGACGCGGCTGTTTATGAATTTCTAAAAAATCCAAGACTATCAACCTTTTATACTTGGAGCATTTTTTTTCATTATTTATTTCTTGAGATATAATGTCATTTCAAACAATGGAGGTCGACAGTCCAGCTGTTGACGATTTTGACATTTTTGATTCTGCTTTGAATCTCGAACAAGAGTATGTGAATACTCTAAACATGCTTATAAATACGCTTGATTTCTAACTTTTTTTTATTTTCTCAGGTCATTTCAGCAAGGCTATGACGAAGGTGCGGAAGCAGGGAAAATAGCAGGTATCCAAGAAGGAGCCGAGTATGGAACACAGACAGGATTCCAAAGATACGTAGCTTTAGGAATTCTACATGGACGCTGTGCAGTTTGGAAGTTTTACTTGGTCGATATTAATGACCGAGTCAAACGACAGGAAGATTATTTACTATCTGGTGATCCTACGCTAGCAGACCTTATGCCAGAAGAAGTTGAAGAGGCCAGGAAACAGGTGAACAAAGCAGAAGCCGCATTGGCTGGACTGGAAAAGTTGCTCGACCGAGACAACCTGCCCATGACTAACGATGACGCTGATGTCGCCAAGTTTGAACAAATCATACGCAAGGCCAAATCCAAAGCCAAGATTGTACAGAAAGCTCTGAAAATGAAGCTCGGTGACGGGTTCGATATTGATGTTGACGACCCGCCGATTTCGTACATGGACGAGAAGATTCAAAAAATGTTAAAGCCAATTGAAGATGTACTGGAAGAATTTCGGATTTAAAAAATGCCGGCCGTGTTTTTTGTCACCAGGCCTTGAAAGAAGAAAGGTATCGTGAGTATTGGGAGGTTTAGTAGACTAGGTTTTCCGTCTTGTTGCGTTGGAATCGGCCAGTTTGTATTTATTCTATATTTACTAATTCTTAGATGTGCAAACCAAGTCATGGTGCATTCAAAACTAGATACTTTTGAAATAATAAAAATGGTCAATGGTAGTTTTTTTGGCTATTGAATACTTTCTTGAGCGTGATAATTTCAGGTCAATGTTTGGTCACTTGAAACGAAAACGGCCCGGTAGTATACACCTTTCTGAATATCGGTCAAATTCCAAGGTTTGCATATTTATTACACAAATCACTAGAAAACAGTAATAACCAACCATCTTTGCAAATGTCAAATCTCAGACAGTGATGTGATATTTGGTTATTTGCTAGCGAATAAATTACAAAAAATCAACGCAGTATTGGGCAATAAAATACATATAGATTCATGTAGACAGTCAAAAATTGGAGTCTTGATTAAATGGTCAAGATGTGCATATATGTGAAACTAAAACTTGAGAATTTGGTTAAACCCATTGTGAAAAAAGGTTTTTTTTACATTAAAACACTAGATTGGTTATATTTCTTTTGAAATGTTCAATTGGTTATCATATTGTACTTTCCCAAGGTTTTTACGCAAAAGTAACCAAATGTCAATAGATACAATGGCACAATTGCAAAAGTTCCAGCACAGCGGATATTAAGAAAACAGGCCATTGTGAATATCAAACGTGGTTAAGAAAGTGTTTATGAATTGTCACTTTTATGTACAAGTAGTTTTTATACAATGCGTCAATATTCAAACGAGTTTGCACTTTGTTATTTATGTATTTTTTTGGTACCATAAAGTTGAACCAAGATGGAGTTGAAATAGGTACCAACCCCAGGTATAAATCACTCATTTTGAACCAAGAAAATCACCTTATATTCGGCATCAATTGGAGTGGTTGGGAAACGCAGGCATTCCAACCTTTTTGGATACACCCGGCTCGATTCCCATTTCCTAATTAGTTGCACTAAAAAAGAAACTGGGTAAGACAACTGTGGAGTGGCTGTCAAGAGTGATGGGAGCTGTGATTATAAGAATAAGAATGTAATGATATGTTTGACCTTTAGGATATAGACCGATGTAAACCATATTGGGAATCAACATTTGGGCTTAAAACAAGGACTAGAATTTTTTACGTTTGAAGGCATTTTTATTATTATTTACAGGTTGAAGACATTAATTTCAATGGCCAAACGGTTTTAGTTCTTTCATTATCCCTTTTCACTGTAATCCAACCTGGAATGCTTGAATAGTTGTCAGTTTTTTTTACATGTTTGACGGGTACCGTGACAAGTAACATTATTGGATGGTTAACCCCAGTTTAGAAATACAGATGATTAATGTCAGTTTGATGATTCAAAAGACTTTGGTAAACCACTAAACGTGTATTTTGTAAATAGATGGAAAAGGACAATACCGGTTCGGAGCTAAAGTCAACACCGTCGACAGCCTTTTAACCAAACACTTGATGCTGTGATGGAGATTTTCTCGGTACCTGCGTAACACGGCATTACTAAAACGGGATACAGTGAGGCTGACAGGTTGTAAAAATTGGAGCATGAGAAAAGGTCATGTTGTAATGGTTTTTATGGTTGGTCGAGGTGTTTTTTGATGGTGTGTTTGAGCCTCGAAAAGAAGGCGTTTTAGCCGGCGAGTGTTGAACTAGATGAGCTGATTTGGATTGTATTTCGATCGAAATTTTATACCAAAAACCATTTGTCGGTGTAAATGAAGATGAGGATATTTAAATGATGGTTATGATGGTTGAAGAGGAACTTGTAAAGTGCAGCTGAGTACAATATGGTTTACATGTTTGTTTTCGTCCAAAACGATAGTTCCATACATTTATTTACAGTATTTAACTAGAGTTTTATAAACTATAAAGGAGACACGAGCGGCATTAATGAACTAGTTACAAGCCTGGTTGGCGGTCCTGGTTGCGGACTTTGTGGATATTGGCTTTTGTATCTTTATCAAGTGTTTAAACGTGCTCCGTTCTATAGACGTGTAAAGACTTTTTTTTCTAATTTTGAAAGCAAATGCCTCGTTTTATTGAATTTCTTGTTTTTTTCGTGCAAAGCGTCGTGGATTGAGTTGTAGTCAGTCAATCCACGTTTTTTATCTCTTTTATTTCTCCTTTTTACAGTCGTTATCCGGAACAAGAAAACGGCTATATGAACAGATAATAGCTCTTTTAAAATATTTAATCGAATCAATGTTCGGAAATTGTCGGTAGTGTCAATTACAAAGCATCCAGTGGTAAAAAAGTTTTACTATTGTTGGTAAGCAAAGCCGTGTAAATCCAGTTAAGTGGATGTAGTGTGGATCCAGTGTGCACGACATGGAATTCATTGACTATTTGACTGGATCGTCATTTTCTAATTTTATTTCATCATAATATACATTGAACTGATCATGAGCAGCATTGCGAAATAACTGCCTTGAAGCTTTTATGCCGTAGTCAGGTCTATTCAATGTGTACCTTGTAGTTTCAACGAGTCTGTGTGTGCGGCTGAACGTACACTAATTACAACATCCATGCCAAGTATATAAAGTCTAATTCTAATCGATATGTTCTTAGGACTTGACTCCGACTGAATAATCCTGGAACAGAATTATAAATTGTTGTCGTCAATTGCGTATTTAATGGGACTCGAACATGATTTGCTGTTGATTTGGGTTATCAAACTGGACGTCTTTTGCGATATCGTCGTTATTTTCATAATTGTATGAATATTTTTTCCCCCTTGGGCCCGATTAGACTCTGCGATTGTTTTTTATTCCGGAACCAGACTCTTTAATTTTCATTTGCGACTATGAAACTGAAGTTAATTATGATACGACATGAAAAGAATGTAAACTAGTGAGGGAGGGTTTATTGCTATTGTCATCATTATTATTCTTATTACTGTTATTCTTATCATTATTCTTATTATCATTACTTGGACAACTCATTCGGAATTAAAAGCAACCATTTGTAAATATTGGAGCTTTCCAAAAACGGCTGAACCCACTGTTAAAGTGAATTTTTCTTTAGTTTGTGTCATAAAGTTTTCATAGTGATCAGTGAGTAATGCGATACACCCAAACCCCACAAGATTACAAAACAAAGAAACTGTAAGAGTTTATAAGTTTCACGCATACGACATGTTTCTTTTGATGGCCAAGCGTTGGCAATAATGCATCAGGCAAGCTGGATTACAAGCCTCGTTGAATAAGTTGCGGGCGCCTAGTTTTTTTTATTTGCCCAGATCGTGGAGAAGAGCTGGAATACTATCTTGGCACTATATCTGTATTGAGTCTAGCGTTTTATGGACATATACGTATTCAAAGGCTGGTGTGTGTCATATGCAAATGTTTGAATTACAGTCATAGGTCACGTTCTGGTTGATTCTGGTAGCCAATTCAAGGGTAGCTAAAGCTTTGCAGGTGTACTTTTTAATGGAATTGGGCTTGAAATAAATGGGCAGAGTGATCAACATATTGATCCAAAATTATTTATAATATTTATAAAAACTATAAAACCCAGCTTACAAATCACGATCAACAGTGTATAAACATGCGTACAATGACTATGAAAAAAGATTCCAGCTTTATATTTAGACAGTTTTACGATAATGGAATCATGGCAAAGCCAGATTAGAATTCAAAGTTAATCCGACACAAGTTTTAGGTCCAAGTCGCTATTTACAAAACCGGTGATTGAACATATGCAAAAACCGTTGGTTGCGGGTTTTGTGGATCAGTTACTTTTAATATAAAAAAAAAAAAAAAGCCGTTGAAAGGCTGTGCATGTTCCGCAAACACATATAAGTTTCGGAGTGCGAAAGCAACCAATAAGTTTCAATGATCAAGATTCTCGGTTCAGCGAAGTTTAATAATTGGAAAATGTATTTATAATCCATCAATATCAGTATCTGATGCTGATATTGAGCAATAGTCTACTTTATAATTTACCACTTTTGAATTGCCAACAAGGATAAACAGTTGAAGTGGAGCAATATAACCATTCATCAGTATATTTTTAAAGTAAGACAACGTCATTTCATGCTAATATGTGCTTTTTTTATTATCAATATTTAGAATAAACACATTTCCAAGATAAGAATAAAAGACAGCAGTTGTAATATTGGTATTGATTTGTAACAAAGAACTTTAAAAAGACCAATAAAAATTAAAAGGCCTCATTGCCAGATAATTTATATCTCCATTCAAAACAACAACCATTGAAAATGCCACTCAAATCTCGATCCAGACCAACCTGCGACCTTGTATTTTCACTCAAAAAACAAAAAAAACAAAAAAAAAACAGATCCGAATCAGTGCCAACTAGTTGTAGTGTTGGTGAACAGGTGAAATGTTCACGTGTCAGGCCCAACGTAAAAAAGTGAGCAAGTAAAAATTGGAGATATAAACCACAGTTAAGAAAAAAAGTGACTCACTAGAAATTTACATCCGAGCCGTTTTTTCACTTGAACCCACCAGAGTCGGAAATGCACTCAGTTCCGATTAAACTCAAATTAAATGAGTATATATATCTCCAGTTATTCCCTGATCCATGTTTCTTTTTTTATTTTATTTAATTATTATTATTTTTATTTATTACTTTTACACCTTGATCCTACTCAATTATCGTTGTTTCTATTCGAAATATCCTCTTTATTTCCAGCATTTCTTCCATCGTGCATATATAAATATACTCACATTTATTCAGTAACAATGGAGCGATTTTCAGGATCCCGTCACATGTCAATCTCTGACACATATTTATTGGCTTCTAAAGCCAGAAGCAAATTACAACACGAAGCATCTCGACACGATCACGATCTCCGCATTCTCGTATCTCATGCAAACATGCTTGACAATCTCATGGATTCTCTCGCAAAGCATCGAAATAACCATCAAGTTGAACCAATCTCGGTCAATAATTCTACAAGTTTGTATTCTGATGCATCATCTTTTTCTTTTGACTTGTCCAACTCGTCAGTACATCATTACGAATCTCAATACGAAGCTGATGAAGAAGATGACGACGACGAAGAAGAAGAAGAAGAAGAAGAAGAGTATGATGACGGTTATTACGACGAAGAAGAGTACGAAGTCTTTGAAGGCTACGAACTGACCTCTACAAAAATTTACCAAACAAACAAGAATGAATACAGTATTTTACCAACTGTCAAAGAATCTCCTCTTGATGAGGATTTATATGATGACGGATACTCAACTACACAAAGCATTATCTCAACCACTACTACATGTGATCACAAGAACTCGAATCCTGTGATCACATCTGTAGCTGTCATTGAAGTTTCTGAAGATGAAGATGAGGATGACGACAGTATTGTATTGTCTCCATCTTCTGAAGTCCCTTCATTATGTTATTCTGAATCGGATTCTGAAAAAGAAGATGATAACCCAAGGATGGAACATGAAACATGTAAACATAAAAAGCCAGTTGGCATTCCATCTTGTGTTTAAACCTTATAATTACGACTCTTTTAGATACACTTGCTATTTTTTCCATGTTTTTTTATTTTATTTTAATGACTTTATGACTTATGTATATAATGACTTTTAAAGCCCAATTGATTTTTTCTTTGCTTCGTTTTAAAATTTTTTATTGGCACGTTTTGGTTATCAAGGCATGAGGCATTTTTGTATACGAGTTATGATTTATTTTACCTTGTGTATTATTGTTGAAATATAACCGAAATGGAAATATTTCCAGCACATTACAAACTCCAGCACTGTTTACTTTTGATAATAAATAATTTAAATAATAATATTATTTTTGGCCTGTTTTACAATGAAAATTTAATTTCACAAAACTGTAACAAAAAAAAAAAAAAAAAGAATACAGCACCAGTCTTAAAAATGTTTGTGATTCTGTTCATGTCTGTAATAAGACTTAATCATTTCAAAAATATTTCACTTTTCAACGAAAGGCTGAACAAAAAAAAGCCTTTCAGGTTTTTCCTATTTACAACAATCGGAAATGACGGGTGATGGAAAAACCGTTTGGTTTTGAAAATACTTGAATTTTTCAAACCCCTTCCAAAGATTAAACTGGTTCCAAACAAGGTCGATGCAAAAAATAAAAAAAATACAAATAAATCACGCATACCATAATTACAAATCCCATAATTACTAGACCGATCAAATACTTCAGGGATTTGTTTGAAACTGGATTAAAAAAATAAAATTTTCTATATAGGAAAATCTTTGAATATCAGTCACGTGCAGTATTATTTTTAACCCTGTTGATCAGTTTAAAAAAACTAATGTTAAGTTTAACAGCTTTAAATTTAATACAAAAAAAAAATAATATTGATGTGGAGCAAAAGCGTTAATTCCCTGTTGGTTCCTGCTATCTTCTTCTGTTTATTGGTCTATTCTTATAATTCTAAATCAAGGGTTTGCCTTAACGCCTGAACTTGGTCCTTGTCGACAGACAAAAACTTGCCCTAAACAAGAAAATATCTAGCACCACATCCAATATGCGGGCCTATACCAATAAGCAACCCTCTTAGTGTAAAAGCTCCTTTCGAATGCGTAAATAGCCCTTATTCTACAGCAGCTGTTCCCTCAACTTGGTGTCATTCCATGATCAACTTTTATAATAAAAATCTGGGAAAGACAAAAGACACGTGATTAAGGAGGCATTTCGGTTTTAACTCTTGTGAGAAGAAGAAAAAATTCGATTGCCGAATTCGTTCCATGAAAAAACCAAAAAAGCACCAAAGATAGAAAGTACCCCGACGGTAGGTTTGATCCGTTAAAAACCGTTTGACAGTTTATTGGTGGGTCTTTTATCGTAAAAAAGAAAAAAAACTTTTATTCATAGACTTTTCTCAGTTACAACTGTCGACCGTTTCCAAGTAAAAATTTACGGAATCTCATTTGCCGTTAGAGTTGTTTGGTTTGTTTTATTTTATTTTTTAAATACACTCAAAAAAATATCGCCATTATTTTTATGGAAATGAAATAGTTTGAGTTTCATCAGTTTCGTCAAGTTTGGATTTTTTCCATATTCGTTCAAACGTTCAAACCTGAACCAATCCTCACAGTCTGTGACTTGAAAAAAGATTTACAACCATCCTTTAATGTCATAAATATCCACTACTCAAACGCTTTTTGCTTTCCTCTTTAACTTGCTTGTCCAACCAATAGGAAACGGAGTTCAGAGGTTCGTTTTACGTGGCGAATGATTCCGTTTTTCCCGTACAGTTTGGGGAAAACGGTTGTGGCTTGTTTTTTCATATTGTTTTTTAAGCTTTAATTATGTAGCATGTTTCGGAAAATATACCAATGAGCATCACTCCAATTTCCAAGTTTATTTTCTTGTATGCAAAGTGAAAAAATGACGACACATGGATTCGAACTGTAGTACTATTTATTTATATATTTTATTTAGTACTAATGATAAATTAAACTTGATTTCTGATTGTCATAGCGGGCAAAAGATTGGTAAACAGGTGATGGACCGTGTAAAGGATCAACTCCGTTTGCTCACACACCATAACTGATTAGACCGATTCTCTCAGCCATTTGGTCTTGACTACGAATTGTACATTTTTGTTTCAATGCCGATCCAAGTCGCCATTCTCATCTAGCCATTAGATACCGGCCCCAATTCCCAAACCTTTAAATGCCTTCTTGCTGTAAAAGGTATCGTTTGTCGTGCTTAAATATACACATACGTTTACACAGAAAACCCTTAAAGGTACCAATCAGTAATCAAGTTGAAAACTACAAAAGGCTTTGCAATTCTACTGCTCCATACTCAAAAGCAAATACCACGAAATAATCATTGTTTGACCAAACTAAAATACATACAGTTAAATCAAACACCAAAAATGGAAATGGTAGGCATTCATTTACTCCCTAAATCATCAGTTTCTCAACAACTTGTTCGCCATTCAATCATAAGATGGAGGCCCAATCTTATCTTTTAATCGAGCAGCATGATAGTTGATTGTGGACTTGTTGGATCTAACATTCTAATGATCATCGCCAGTATTTGGCCTATAATTGAGCTACACTTTAATGTCCACATTCAAGTCAAAAACAGTCAAAAGTTTTGTGAATACGTACCCTGGTGCCCATACACATTTAGACGTCTTGCTCAAGGTTGGCACAAGTATCTGTGCCTTGGGAATAACTGGTCCTAGCATGAAGGCATGTTGGTTAAAGCAACACCGCAAAGCCCGCCCGCAGTCTTGCGCAACGTGCTTTTCACCTTTAGCTTAAGAAGATGCTTTAGTCTCGCAGTTTTTTGCGCGATCATGACTGCTATCAGTGTCAAAATATAAAGGTTCCAAATCCTTCACCACTGGGCTTCTAGATTCACTTCATTTTTGGTGGTGTATACTGCAAATTTCGCTGGCTGTAGAAAGTTACCCGGCCTTTCAAGGTACAAACACTACGACATTTGCACTTTTTGGTCTTTGCGAAAAGCCGCGCAGTGTTTCTTTAGAGAGTAACACGAGTTCCGGCGATTCCGGGTCATGCCAAAAGTGAACATCAACAATCTCCAATTCAAGAAATTCTTTACAAAATTTTTCCAAAAGTCGCTTGGGTTTTGAAAATAGCTTTATCAAGTTTGAATCTCTTTGTAAATCATTCCGTTTCATTTTGCTTCAATGTCTTTGTCTTTTTTTTCTCTAGATTTTTTGTAAATTTTTATTTTCTTTTTCTGCCACCACGACTTGTGTATCTATATCTATACATTCATACATATATACAACCTACAACCCAGCCATAACTAATACCCTTGTTTGGTCTTTTTCATCATGGCAAAAGACAATAAAAAGCACGCTTCAATACCTGATTTGGATCGTCCATTAAAACGATCCAAGTTGGACTCCAATATCTCTATACCATCTAGAAAGTTTACAAATAAACAAGATACCAACACTCTTATATCCCGTCTCAACGAATATCCCAGCGACGACAACAAAGGCTTCACACATAACAAAACTAGTATAGGTATTACCAGAAGTAATGGGAAAAAGGAAAAAACACACCTCAACGACCGGGCGCCAAGAGACTCTACATTATCTTCTTCCGAGAAACACAATAAGAATGGTGTAGAGGCCCAGAGAAGTAGCAGTATCAGCAGTTTAAGCAGCATCAGTAGTCATAGTAGCAGCAGCAGCAGCGATAGCGTTGAAGATATTCACAACAAGCTCAAGCG
The DNA here is from genome assembly GCA_900642975.1 of Magnusiomyces suaveolens. Lineage (NCBI taxonomy): Eukaryota > Fungi > Ascomycota > Dipodascomycetes > Dipodascales > Dipodascaceae > Magnusiomyces > Magnusiomyces suaveolens. Next base: position 706,362 of record CAAAMA010000004.1, read on the forward strand.
TAAGCACCCAAGTAACGACAATGTTTTTAATGACTTGGATCCCAAGACTTCCAGCCCTATCATTTCTTCCTATGAGGTTATGGAGCTATCAAACTCTGACTGTTCTAAACACGACCAAAAGAAATCATCCGATTTTACAAAAGTTTCTCAGGAGCTTGATAGCTTAATGGATGACGACTCGAGCTCAAAATCGGTCAGCGATTACGACTCGGACGATATTCTTTCTATTCCAGCACTTTTAGACAGCATGACACGGTGGAAATCTGCAGGAAAAAAAGCCCAAGAAGGTAATGACGACAACAATGATGATATAAACCAAGACGAGGACGATGAGGAAGAGCAAGATGACAGCGATTATTTCTTGGGAATTCCTCTCTTTGAAATGTCACACAAAGATCTGCTGCTTTACATGGAAAAGGCGCTGAACAACGGACTTCCCGCAAGCCCAGATTTACCCCGTGTCAAGGTCAGCGATAAAAAGATGAGAGAACTTAAAATGCACTTGTGGATGAATGGACCTGGCCATTTTTTGCAGCATTACCTGTTGTCTCCCTTCAGACGAGCAACCCCTGATGAGCTTTTGGCTGCGCTGGGCTTTTCGCTGCCAAAAATCTTTTTTGAAAAAAACGATTCCTACGACACCACTGTCACCGAACTTGTTCAAATGGCTGTCCAGTTTACTACAATGCACAGAAAACGATTAACGACAAAACTTACAATCGATAAGCTTGTAGCCACTATTGAAAAAGCAAAAAATATAATCGTCCTCACTGGTGCCGGTATCTCTACTAGTTTAGGCATTCCCGATTTCCGGTCTCAGTCTGGTCTTTATACCAAACTCTCATCGTTAGGCCTTTCCGAACCACAAGAAGTTTTTGATTTGAAAATCTTTCGTCAGGATCCATCCATCTTTTATTCAGTAGCCAAAGAAATCTTACCAGTCACTACAAAGTTTTCGCCAACACACTTGTTTATCAAACTGTTGCAAGATAAAGGCAAGCTTTTGCGCAATTATACCCAAAATATCGATAACCTCGAACACTATGCCGGAATTTTACCCGAAAAGTTGGTACAATGCCACGGATCTTTTGCTACTGCCACTTGTCAGACATGCGGATACAAAACTAAAGGTGAAAATCTTTTTGAAGATATCCGGAACCAAGTTGTTTCTCGATGCCCAGTTTGTAAAAGAGAAGCAAAGATTTACCTGAAAAACAACAAATTGCCTCAGCAACCTAAGAAAAAGACCAGCAAGAGCAAAAACCCTTGGGAAGATAACGACTCAGACTCGGATAATGACCAAAATAGTGGAGTGTACCTCGGGTTAACAACCAACGGATTCAATCTTCACAAAAAGTTGTATCCCATTTTGAGTCCCAACAACACCTCCACGCTAAAGGTTGATCCCGAGTCACCGGCATCAACTTCTATTTGGCGACGCGATAGCGATGTTCAGGCCACATATTCGATGATTACAAACCCGCAGTTTGGAATTATGAAGCCTGACATTACGTTTTTCGGCGAACCCCTACCCAACACTTTTGAAGAAACGTTGATTGGCGCTGACGACAAAAAATGCGACTTGCTGTTGTGTATCGGTACCTCCCTCAAGGTTTCTCCTGTCAGCGAAACCGTCCGCATTATTCCGCGCAACGTTGTGCAGGTCTACATTTCAAAAACCATGATCACCCATAACGAGTTTGACGCCACATTTCTTGGAGCTTGTGATGATGTGGTTGAGCATCTGTGTCACAAACTGAGATGGAAGATGAAGCATCCAATGGCTAAAAATAAGGACTTTGACCCTTATATTGAGTACTTACCAGAGATTGCGACCTATGAGTTTCATTCTGAGCCTATAGTAAATACCAGCAAAAACAACGGTACCAGCAGCAGTGCCAGCAAAACCAATAATGGTAACCAAAGTAATGGCAATAGCAGCAATACCAAGGACGAAGTAAACCGAAGCAAAAACTCTGCGAGTAACAATAGCTCCAACTTTCAAGCAAACAAGAAACCCAAAGACCTAAAACCAAAGGAACGAATGAAAAAGCCGACAGAAACGAGACAGTCTATTACTGATAAAATCTTTGGCAAAAACATGCCAAAAAATACCAACCCTGTTAAAAATAAGCAACTATATTTGAACCATTATTTTTCAAAATGATTTTTTAATGTCTTTTAATTTTTTTTAAGTTTTGTTTTTGTTTTGTTATTTCATGTCTAGTTTTTTTGTACTTTTTTTTAATTGTTTTGTTACCAATTTAAAACTAATCCTCTTTACTATTTTCTTTTACCCAAGTCTTTGCTTCCTCAATTGTAAATGCTTGGTTTTCCAGTTGAATCTCTATAAGCGACGCCAACACTGCGCCGATCCACGGTCCGCCCTTTTTATTGGCAAGCACTTGCACTTCTTTCTTATCCAAAAGAGGCTGGAGCGACCATGCATTTTTCAAATCATTTTTGTCGCTCAAGATCCTGTTTATAAAACAAGAATAGGCACTGCCAATTTCTTTTACCGTTTTCTGTGTGCCACATTCTTGTGCATCTCGTTGAAAAAGTAGGTCTTTAACCAAACAATATAGCAAAACCAGCCCCCAGTCTTGCCCAAACTTACGAATCCACAGCCCAATCTCTTTTCGCGACAATGTTGTGTACTTTTCTGGTCCTGTGTCACAATAACAAGACATCCCTGCTGAGTAGGCTTGCACCATTTGGTCAACTGTTTTGGAAATGTGTGCAGCAAGTTTGAGACTATACTTGATGATGTGGGCGTGCACAGTTCCTTGCTTTTGGAAGATTTTGGCAAGAGCTGCTGAATCTTTGGACACAGGACAGTCAAAGGGAGAAAGAGCAATGGCGAGCCAAAAACACAAGCGTCGATTGTACAAGTTTGGGATATTGACGAGTGAAGCGTTTGGTTCAAAATTGAAAAAGTCGGAACCCAGCAATTGAAGAAAAGATGGATCAGGGTCAGCCAAAACAGATTGCACAGTTTCAAGTACTGGTATTAGATCAATTTGAGGAATTTGGTAATCTCTCACTGGATAATGATGGGGACTGAGATAAAAAACAGCATCGTAAAGGTTACAATATTGTAAAAGCAAAAGACAAACTTGAGGCCGAGAAGAAGTCAGAGCTTTAGATAACTCTGAGCCCAGCCTTTCTCTAGCAATTTTTAGCAAGTCCTTTTTTATTTCAGGATTGGCCATTGCGTCCAATGTTTGGTCTGAAAGTTCAAACCCCAAGGTACACGCAAAACGAATCAAACGCATGACTTGAAATGGGTCATGGCTAAAGGCCGTCAAAGGAACAATTGGGGAACAAAGAATTCCTTGCTTCAAATCTTGTATGCCCTTATTGGTAAAATCCTCAATTTCGTTTTTTTGTAGATTAAAAAAAAGTGCATTGACAGTGGCATCCCGCCGAAAAGCGTCTTGTTTGGCAATTTCAACATCGTTTTCGGGATCCAAATCGTCGCCAACAAACTCACCGCACCGCAGCTTAACAATGTCGACATCTTGTCCAAACAATTTGGTAGTCGCGACTTCCATATGCTTCATCTTTTTGGGGTTCCGTTTGATGGTATGGACATTGCGCGAAGCCGGCTTTGGGTCGGAATGATTGCGACAAGGTTCAGCAATGTACTCGTTTATTCCTTCAGCAAACTCAACGCCACTCAACTTGGAGACGGCAATGTCAATGTCATGACTTTGTAGCCCAAGCATTTTATCACGGACCCATCCCCCCGTAAACCTTGCAATCAATGGTGTTTTGGATCCGGATTGCTTGTCATAATAGTTGCAAAAGTCTACGATGACTTGCTGTATCTGTTTTTCTTTTTCCGTAAGACCAAATTCGACGAGATTGCCAGGCCGAAAGGGATTTGGGTTGATTTCTTTGTAAGACTTTGTGAATTGCATGAATGAGTGACTATGAGTGATATTTACGGATATATTGTCTCCCTTCTATTGGGTTTCTAAATGGAAATAGAGGTCAGCACTTGATGCTTGATGTTTAGACTTTTTTTGTAAGAGTGAATCCAGTAATACCTTGATGATAAAAGTCTTGCTTCACTCAATTGACGTTTATTTAATTGGTATTTGGTAAACAGTCAATATTCTTTGTATTTAAGTTAGTTCAATTGTAATGAGAGAAACCTGTTTTACCAATTGCGTGTTGCCTTCTTTGTACAAGTCACTCAACGATTATATCAAGTTTATGTGATATGATCTTGACTTTCTTGTGTAATTAAAACAAGATAAGTGCCTGAGTGTATTATCCTTTTGTTTTATTCTTCCCTTTGCGTGAGAATTGGAGAACTTCAATTCTCAACTTGGTTAATGACAGGCAATGACTCCTACAGACCTGAAAACGGCAATGCGGCTGCAACATGCTTGTTCGCCAGTATTACGCTTTCCCTATCACCATTTTTTAAACTGCCGTACATGTCCAATCCTTTTGCACTCACAAGTGTCTTGCAATATAAAAAATTATATAAACCCATAGAACTCTTTCGCTTTTATATTTTCTATTCCATTCTTTATTATTTTATTTCAAGAATACCTTGGAATTACCAGTGATACCACTTTTAAGAACAAGAAAAAACATCTCTATTACCACCCAATCATTTGTGTTTAATACTCTATTAATCATCCTACACCATGTCTCAACGAACTGCCAGCCATCAGCAAAACGGCCCAAGAAATAACGTTCGCCTAAAAGGCTCGGTTATGGGTCGCAATCAAAACAGAAGTGCTGTTTCCACTGATAAGACTGCCGGTGTTCGTGTCAACTATGAAGTTGAAGACGAGTTTGAACAGGACATGAATAGCTTTATCGAAAAATTGATGCATGGAGCTTCTTCTCCATTAAATATTGAAGACGATAAGAAGCTATCGCAAGATTATGAGGAAGCTGTTACCAATTATACCAAGAATGCTGCCACATCTGGTTCTAATCTCACTAACGAGGATCGTAAGAGGGTTGGATACAACTTTAACTTTGAAATTTTGACCTCTGATCGACGAAACACTTCTCAAAACATGAGACAAGCCGCTTTGGACCGAATTGTCGAAGCTCTTGCCTCAAAATATGATCCCTACTTATTCCAGCTGAATGATCTCGACCTTCTTGCAAAGGCTTTTATTTCTGGCCGTACCAATCAGGAAATGACCCAAGCCTTGAGATCAATTGCCATGATTTCTACTTTGGATATTGACGATTCTGCTGAACTGTTGACGGAACAAATTATTCCGCACGCTTGGGAAGTCATTAAAGGAGCAGATTATGATGCCACTTTCCGTGCATCTACTATCGCCAGTTATGCCCTCATTCAATCATTCATTAGTGCCGGCAGCCAAGGTTATGGCCTTGATGACAGAATTACTGACTTGTTGGACATTGTTAACGAGTTATTTAATAACAGTTCTGATGCCATTATTTGTGCTTCAGCTATTTCGGCCATGAGTCTTTTGCTCATGCATGTTTCTTCGCCTAACCACATTATTGAACAGATTTTGCCAGAAGTTTTGGAATTTCTAAAGTCTGATAACGTTGACATTGTTAATGCTACTGGCAAGCTCATTGCTCTTAGTTATGAGCTTTATGACTTTGCTGAGCAGCTCGAGGAAACCGCTACTGAGCACAATTCATTCAACGGAAGCGGAAACTACCGACTTCAAATCCCCACTGTCGAGAACGAAGACTTGATTGAGCCTATCAAAAATTTGGCCAGCCCTTCTACATCAGAGCAACGTATCTCCAAGGAAGGCAAGAGCGAAAGACGTTCCACCTTTAGAAAGATTTTATCTTTCCTCGAGGTCCGTTTACAGGTTATTGAACCTGTAAATGCTCTTACTGAAGAAGGTCGCGAGTCCTCTTTTGAAGACTCAATTGCCCAAATCCGTCTTTCTCGTTCCAAGACTTTTGCAGTCGACACTTGGTCCCAGCTTGTTCTTTATCAAGGACTCAAGTGGATTTACAACTATTACCTTGCCGCCCATTTGGCTGAGAACCCGCTAATCAAGGAACTTTCCAAAGAAGCGGGCTCAGTTAAAATGAATAGCTTTTCTTATACTCCTCGAGAATTTCATGAGGAAGAGTCGGCTGTAAGTGCTTTTGATCAACCAAAACACGCGCAAACTGGTGACAATTATAAACGGTCCAAGGCAATTCAAAAGCAACGAGACGAAAAGGCTCGAGCCTTGGGACAAGGATTATAAACTATTATTTTTACTATATTGATTGCTGAATCTAGATTGTATTGTAATTGAAATTGAGTGACTAATGATAAACATTGAGTCAGGTGAAAATTATTGTATTTCACGTGATTTAGTGTTTTTGAAATTTCTAGTAATTTTTTTTAAGATTTATTTGTAATTATTCTATTGATTCTTTCTAGATTTTTTTTTTTTTTTTTTTAAATCGAAACCATTTATTAATATTTTTTATTTATATCCAATTTCACAAAAATATCATAAAAAATGACTGTCACTCAAATAACTGAATGGTCTCAGTTTGACCAAATTGTTACCAAGGCTGATCCAAGCACCCTCGTCATTTTATACTTCCATGCCGAATGGGCTGCACCTTGCGGTCCCATGAGCTCGGTATTTGAATCTCTTTCCGAAGTGTATGCCCCGGCCTCCGACTCACGCACACCTCCCGCCGCCAGATTCGTCGGGTTGGATGCGGACGCGTTCCCCGAGCTGCTTGACCGTTTTGATATTGAAGCTGTTCCTTTTTTCGTCTTCTTGCGGGACTCGACTGTTCTCAAAGAGATTTCGGGGGCTGATCCCGAGGGCCTGACTAACGCGATTGAAACACAGCTGTCGGCACAGAATTCGGGATCCAAGTCGGATGCCGAAAAGCCTGCTGCTGCTGGAAGCGCAAATACCCAAAGCTCATCGGCGGGTGGCAGCAACGGGGAAGCTGCAAGAACAGGAGCATCAGAAGAGCACGAAGAGACTGAGGCCGAGCTTCACGAGCGTCTTACCAAGCTTGTTAGTGCTGCTCCGGTGATGTTATTTATGAAGGGAACTCCTGCTGCTCCTTCTTGCGGTTTTTCGAGACAAATGGTTGGGCTTTTGCGCGATAACCAGGTGCGTTTTGGATTTTTTGATATTTTGAAAGATAACAGTGTTCGCCAAGGTCTCAAAACATTTTCTGACTGGCCTACATTCCCCCAGCTTTATATCAAAGGCGAGCTTCAAGGAGGATTGGATATCATCAAGGAGTCGCTGGCCGATGACCCAGACTTTTTCAAGAATTCGTTGGAATAGAGTATTTAGTTTATGGAGAATGGTTATGTATTAAAAAGAAAAACGAGTATAATTGAGTTATGGATTCCAATTCAAGGGCTTATGTCGACACTTGATGCAGATGTTTAAAATAAAATGACTCTGAGTTCAATGATTTCGTTAATCATTATGGCTAAGGACAAATAAGCCATAAACACTGTAGCAACATTTATGCGTCAACTTTATTATCACTGATAAGAGAACTCATCAACTGCTTATCGTTTCTATATCTTTTTCTACATTGAGTTCCATTGAAAACTTGTGGATTTTCAATAATTTCGACAAGCAAATTTGGATCTTCAAAGATCAATTATACTTTGTTTCTTAGAGCATCAACAGTATTACATATTGGTTGCTTTTTATTCAAGATCAATATTACATTATTAAAAAACAAAAACCCTGATCCAGTTTTACCTTTAACGAGAAACATCGTTTGACAAACACCAAATCATTATTAGCTGGCCGGCAAACCGAATGTTTATATTTCTCAATTCCAATTTGCTGTGACAGTAGCACTTGTATATTGGCAAAACTCTTAAACATGTCGTTTCTGATAATTGCTGGCGTGTTTTTGCAAACACAAGTCAGATCATCCATCGCCAAATGCATAACGTGAGGCAGGGCAGGGTAACTGGCATCTTTTAGGCGACACCGGAATGGCTGGAATTGGGCTTCTGTCTAGTGCAGAAGTTTGTCAACTAGACAATTTTCCGTCGTTTCACAATTAATTGGTTTAAACTATAAAGCGAAAAATGGCTTCGAAATCTTTAGTGGTTCTTGGTGGAACCGGATTTCTTGGTATGTTATATGGTTATTGATTGCTCATTTCAAGACTGACCTGGTTGTAGGAAAACATATTTGCCTAAGTGCCCTTCAAGCTGGTTGGAAGGTTACTTCATTGTCGTAAGTACTTTGAAATCTATGAACCATTTCACAATGCTAAAGTATAGCAAAAAACCTAACTGCGTGTTTCAATTAAAACTAGACGCTCTGGCAACCTAAGCAAAGACCAACTTGAAAGCTTTCCATTGTCTGCCATCTCTCAAATCTCATGGAAAAAGGCTGATGTGTTTGATCCATCCACCTATGAAGCCGAGTTGGAAAAGGCTGACGGTGTTATTCATTCGTTGGGAATCATTTTCGCTGATCCCAAGTATAAAGATCTCATCAACAGCAGTCTGACTGACGATTTCCCCAAATTTGCCAAAGCGGCCAAGGATATTTTTGCGCCCAAGTTGCCGTTTGGTCCAATGTGTTCCAATTCTGGAAATCCGTTGGACAAGTCCCCAACTGCAAAGTCTGTTGACAGCGACCTATTCCAAAAACTCAACAAAGAGTCGGCTGTGCTTTTGGCTAAAGAGTTTGCCAAAGTCAAGGCAGCCCGTGAGGGCGAAGAGAGTGCCAAATACCCATTTGTTTACATTTCTGCTGAAGACCATAACAAGTTTGCTCCTGAAGAGTACATTGAGTCTAAAAGGGCAGCAGAAAGCTTGATTTCGGACGTGCAAGGTCTTCGATCGGTGTTTTTAAGACCTGGAATGATGGTAGACTATTCAAGCAAAGGAAACACCCTTAGAGATCATTTAGCAAACGTTGCGGCCTTACGCAACAATATCGGAAAAGTATTTGGAGTTGAAAAACAGTTAGGTGCCAGCCCGATCTTGTCTGTCCAAACCGTTGCTAAAGCAGCTGTCGAAGCTTTAGATGATCCTACACTTTCTGGACCAATTAGTTTGGGTGCACTCCATAAATATGCCACTGAATTCTCTGAGTAAATAAAATAAAAAAACGGTTGAGTTTTCAATTTTTTTACCTTCTGTTTCTATGTTTGTGCCACGTAGAACAGCCAAGTATGAATATACAAATATAAACTAGAAGAAGGTATTTTCAAACAATTCGAGACATGCAGACAAGAATGCATATAATAAGATGGACGAAGGGATGATGAATCCCAGACACTGTCAAAGAAAGTTCACGGGAGCTCCAGTTACACTGTCAATGGATCAAGAGTCTCTATTGAATCGCCATCCACGCGGCACAAAAAACAGTGTTGGAGGTGTTTTAATCAATGCATTGGAAGGTTTGAAGACTCAAACCTTGGTTTGTTCCGTGGATCGCAGTGTCTGGACAGATTTCTAAATTCAAACTAGACGTAAAAATAATCCAAGTGAACCTTAATTTTTTCCTTTATTTTCTTTTCATACGCTTTTTTTTTTTCTTTTATATTTTTTCTTTCCTACAAATGCAAACCTTGAATATTTGATTTTTTTAAATACATTTTGAATATTTGCGGTGAGATATAACAATGACTGATTATCAACATAGACGACACAGTTCGACCCAGCAACATCATCATCACCAGTCTCAATGGCACTCAAACAATAATTCTGCTCCAGACTCTAACAGTCAAAATCCTCGAACGATTGAGACTTGGAAACTGGACAATAGCAACAGTCGAAACAATACTCATGAAACAGGCGATGCCAATCACCATTCTAATCCGTCTCGCAGAAATGGATCAACCAGCAATAACTTTTATACTTATGATGACACCAATCCCAACGACCAACAATCTATTCATAAGTAAGTATATATATCATATCCTTTACTTCTTGCGAGAATTATTGACTCCATTGGGTATAATACATCTAGACGGTTTTTTTAAAAATAAAAATAAGAAAAAGCAAGGCTGAACACTTTTTTTGTGTTTTTAGTTCTTGACGTCATACGTTATTATTATTATTTTTTTTAACAAAAACACTTGCTGTAAACCACTGGTATCTATTATTGTTATGATAGTTATTATGATTCGTATTACTATTATTAAATGCCTATATGTACAGTTCCAAAACTTTTCTAACCGCTCTTGGCCTGTTATTTTATTCATAGCAGTTTCGACACCAAAAGTTTGGTGTCGCCGCCTGCTTCCACCCTGCAAAAGAACATTGACAAAAGCTCCGCCTCTACTACTTCAACCTTGGGCCCATCTCTAAATGATCCAGCAGCTACTACTAATGCAATCTCACCCAATTCTACTGCAAATAATGTAACCAATTCAGATGTAATTCAATCTCAGCTTGCGTACCTTCTGGAGTCCGAAATGTCATTTTTCCTCTCAAAAAAGGCATCTCTTCAAACACTAGATTCGATGCTCATGTTGAGCAAATACTACTACACCCAATACCAACAACAGCAACAACACCGAAGCAAAAACAAAAGTATAAGTACAAACAATGGATTAATACTCAAATTCATCCTGGATTGTTTGCAATCTTGGACCGACGCTGTCTATGTATGTGTTACTACAATTGCGATGGAAGATGAACCTTTTGAAAACTCTAAATTGGCTACGGAAAGTGGCTACAAAAAACGCCTAAATCAGCGCATCAATTCCAAAAAAACTTTTGGTTCACTTTATGACATGATTGAAAATCATGTTGCTTACATTTTAACCAGAGACGAACATCACCAAACAGTTGGCGACTATGGAAGCAGCTCAAGCACCCCTGTTTCGTTAACAGCCGAGTACCTTTTGAACCTGTATTTGAAATCCCTCGTCGTGATTGGCAATTTAAACTGCATATTTGGAAACTCGAGCAAGGCTATGAATATTTTCCACAAGGCTCTAAAATTTCGTCCAAATTATCACGAAGCCCTGTTTGGAATGGGACTAGCTTGCTGGTTCAAACACCAGCATTCGAATGTCGAAGTCTGGTGGAGACAAGCCATACATTCCCAGCCTTGTTATTGGGAGGCTGTTGATCAGTTATTTAACTTTTATACCAGCCAAAATAAACAAAAAGAAAATATCGACTTGCTGACTTCAGCCTTGGAAATGGTGGACCAGAAACAAGTCAGACAATCCCCCACGACATGGTGCAAATATTTATCGGAACTGCACTTGCTGGGCGAGACTTATTCCCTGTTGGAAATGTATTATGAATCACTATTGGTTTATTCGTGGCTGGTCGGAATGGTTTTGCTGGATAAAACTCCAAGTTTAGAAGATTTAGGTTTGTCCCAGCGGGTAGACCAGCAATTGGGCTCTGTGGATCCACCACTGGTATCGTTGGTCAAATCTGCACAGCCTGACTACTCGGGCGAACGGTTTCTTCCCAAACTCATCTCCGACATTTCCACTGCAATCGTCAAGGCAGAAAAACCTGTTCGAGAAAACGTTTCGGCTGCTTCTTGCGATAACACCCACCTTGCATTCGGCAAAGAAAACATTCTGGAAGCTGAGACAGATTCGAGCTTGTGTGTTGTACCACCGCGGCAAGCGTTGGTTTGTAAATATTTTCTTTTACCGCCTGTAGGAAAAATTCCTGCCAAAGCAAATACGCCAGACTGGGAAAAATATCTTAACGAAGTTATCAAAGACAATGGTATTTGTGTGGTAGAGCCGGAAAATAGTGATTCAACCTTTGGCAATGACAGTACTAATGCCAACGACGTTATCAGTAATAAAGGCAAAGGTTCCAGCAAAACACTTACAGTAAAACAGCACACCATCGACCTTATCATTAGTAACGCTCTTTTAAACTTATCCAAGGTGCTACAGGATGGTATCTGTTCAGGTATACCGACTCGTATTTTTTACATCAATGGTCGTGTTCCTTCTCAATACGAAATTTTGGGTTTGTATTCCCTATCACTATCGCTCAATCCCAATCCGTCAATCGCAAACAATATCGGGATTTTATTGGCTTCAGAACAAAACAACACTAGTACTACTGATGACAAAAAATATAATGAGCCAAGTGAACCGAACGGAACTCAGTCCGACACCAAAAAGCTTTACGAACTTCCTATGCTTTATTACGATTTCGGTCTACGCCTAGATAAACGCAATACACACATTTACACGAACCTGGGGTCTCTATTTCGTGCGCGGGGCGAACCCCAGCATGCCATCCAAATGTACAAGATGGCAGTCAATTGCGATCCCAAGTTCAACATTGCGTTGACCAATTTGGCGTCTGCGCTCCGCGAAAGTGGCGAAATTGACATGAGTATTCATTACTATCGCCGGGCTGTGGAGTGCGCGCCGGATTTTATCGAGGCCGTTAGCGGACTGGCAAACTCGAGACTTTCTGTCTGTGATTGGTCGGGCCGTGGTGGCTGGGGCTGGGAAGAAATGTCGGTGGACGAGAACGGGGTCCTTGTTTGGGGCCAGATCGATGGATGGTTGCCAAATGTTGTTCAGATAGTCGACGATCAGATAAAGCATGCCAAAGATTGGGGGTTGGGAGTTATTGGACGAGAGCTAGCTTCTTTCAATGCAAACCATCCATCTGTGATCTCGGATGTTGCTGTAGCCATGAGCGGACCTGACAGTCCTAAAGTCCATCGCGATTACTGGTACAAGATTTGGACCGTTTGGCAAAACAAGTCCGACGAAGGTGCGCGGGTTGTGCAATGCATTGAGTTTGCGACTCGTGTTTGCCAGCACCGATGGTACATGGACAAACTTAAAGGAACACTTCAAAGCACAGAAGCGTATCCCAGACCCAAAATTCCAAGCGGGCTGCCAGTCCCATTGGCGACTTCTGTGCTTCCTTTCCACGCATTCACGCTTCCATTCAACGCGCACCAGGTTTTTGAGATTGCGCAACGCACTTCGATTCGGCTGGCTGTGTCTTCATTAAATGCTTCCTGGCTGCCTCCGCACGTTTTTTCGCCGCCGCCGCCGCCTGTACCAATTGAAGGTATTTCTAAAGAAGAAGGCCAGTTGGAAGAAAATAATGTTGGTAAATTGGTGGTTGGATATATTTCTTCAGATCTAATTGACCATCCTTTGGCCCACTTGATGCAAAGCGTATTTGGGTTTCATGACAAGAAACGGGTCCACGCGATATGTTACGCAACAACAGTTTCAGATGGCTCGGACTATCGTTTAAAGGTCGAGAAGGAGTGTCATGAGTTCAAGGACGTAAGCGACTGGAGTTCCCAACGAGTCATTGAAGAGATCCAAAACGACGGAGTCCACATTCTTGTTAACCTAAACGGGTTCACAAGAGGAGCCCGCAACGACATTTTTGCTGTACGACCATGCCCTGTGCAAGTATCTTTAATTGGTTTCGCTGGATCCTTGGGTGGCGGCTGGTGCGATTATTTGCTTGCAGATAAGCAAGCCATTCAGTATCCGGACGAAATCAAAAAAGACGAATGGGTGTATAAGGAAAAGATAATTTACATGCCTCGATCGTTTTTTGTGTGTGACCACCGCCAAAGTGCGCTGGATAGTGAGGCGATGCGTAAAAAGAATAGCAGTTCGACCAAGAAACCGTTTCGGTTTTTGGAAGCTCCGGTAGCCAAAACGACAGCGCCTGTTGATAACACCGCGACAGTTGCCTCTAACGTTAAAAACAACAGCTGCAAAGCTGGGGAAAAAGTTGAAAAGCCGGGCAATGACGGAGATCAGTCTTTGAGTTCCAAGAAGGAGTTGCTACTTGACAAGGTTCTCAGAACACCCGGCAAGCTGTCTTGGGAGCTCGAGCAGAGGATCCGGAGGGAGCTGCGGGAGGTCATTTTCCCGAGACTTCCCAAAGACGCCTTTTTGATGGGAAATCTCAATCAATTGTACAAAATTGACCCAACAACGTTTAAAGTTTGGCTGAGTATTCTTTCTCAAGTTCCCAACTCTTATTTATGGTTGCTACAGTTTCCAAAGTCTGGCGAAGCGCATCTAAAGTCGGCCGCGTTGAAATGGTCAAAAGGGGATCAAAGCCTTGTAGACCGTCTTTTGTTTACGCAGATTGCCGACAAGAACCGACACATTCTTCGGGCGCGAGTGTGTGACGTGTTTGTTGATACACCCGAGTGCAATGCCCACACCACAGCTGCGGACGTTGCATGGTCAGGAACACCCATATTGACGTACCCACGATACTCGTACAAAATGTGTTCGCGAATTGCGTCCTCGATAATCACTGCCGCGTTACCGGACACTGAACAGGGCCGGAAAATGGTGTCGGAGCTTGTCGTCAAGTCGGATGAGGAGTACGAGACGCGGGGTTGTTACTTTGCAGGGACCGCTGAGGGCCGTGCACGCTTGCTTGATATTCGCAAGACGATATTTGACCAACGCGAGACAGGCGACTTTTTTGATACGAGGCAATGGGTACGATATGTTGAAAAAGGATACAGACAGGCATGGAGAAACTGGGTTAATGGCAAGCATGAACACATTTATTTAACAAAGGATTGACAATATTTATTTATTAGAACCAATTAAAACAGAAATATAACTCATTTTTGTGCCTTTATCACCGAGAAAAAAATAAAAATAAATAAAGATTACAAACACCGAAACAAAAAAAAAAAAATTGAAAATAACTACCGAAATGAAATAAAAGAAAGACCCAAATGTATAATTTTAAAATGCACTCATTTTTGTAGCATGTTTGACCTTTTTAAATAAACCGACTGGCTTTTCAGATTTGAATCCAGCGGAATCGCTTTCGTTGACAACACACCAGTCATTGACAACTTTTGTAGATTCAGTCAAAGTGGGATTTGCCTTATCAGTCAGGGTCCAAATTTCATTGACAAGGGCTTCGACGTCTTGGAGGTCCTGGAAACATTTACGGAGATTGGATCGGACCAAATCAAGTTGCTGAGCTACTAATGCGGCAACCTTGGATTCATTATCGCAGGGTTGGCTTGTCTCGGCAGGGGTTTGGTTATTAACAGAAGGATTTACATCTTCCATTACAACGAGGTTTTCAGCAGAAACGTTTGGAGTAAGAACAGGAGGACTTGTCTTGTTGGCAAGTTCCTTTTGCTTATAGAATAGCAGTGCAGATTTCAAGATGCTAACGGGATCGTTTCTAAATTCTTTAGATTTGACGAGCCAAACCAAGAACCCACGTTCACTAGACCGATAAGATTCCCAAGAAACGTCCTTTTCAGGACGGGTCAAATGGATTCGATATTGAGGATACTTTTCAGAAATGAAATCTGTCAATAGATTGAAATGGCTCTGTAGAATGGAAAATTAAAGTCAGTAAAGAAACAATACAATGAATCAAAAACAAAACATACCTCCAAGACCCATCTCAAGAAAAGCAAGTCATCATCCGATAACTCAGCATCACGGATGTGAGCAGGAGTCTCAACTGGCATTTCCTGTGCGGAAAAGACTGGTTGTGGATAAGCGTACATGTTGAATGTACACGACAAGAGAATATGATCTGGATCCATGACTTTGGAATAATAAAAACAGTTGCTTGATATCGAGGAATTCCAGATACTGATTACTACAAAAACGGTTTCCTTTGAATATAATCAATTAAATTAATATGTTCTTTAGTAAAATAAAAAAAAAAGAAAGACAAGAAAAGACAAGGTGGTCAAAAACAAGCGACATTTAAATAAAAATTGACTTTTTTACATACAAATACGGATTAAATCTAGTTTTGTCAGTATTTTATTATTTTTTTCTGGCCTCGAAAATGTATTCAAAGCTAAAGATATCAAAATCTACTTTGAGTGAATGAATTTGTACAGTCCAAAACTCTTTAAACAATGTTTCCAACGTTCAATTCCAAGGAATCATTTATTTTTTTTCATTTCCATATTGATTCTGATTCAACAACAATTAGACATTGACAACCTCGACGTCGTTTCTATGTCAAATATTTGGCCGCTATCAGTTCCTCGACACGTGGGTTTAAACAAGCATGCGGCTGTGTATAGCTACTGATAAGAAATATCACATGATTTTAATACACACGTGATATTCACATGATATTTCAAAGGTGTTGAACAATTAATTTTTCAATTGATAAAACATGAATTTCCATAATTTTCCTTCCTTCCTTTACCACACAATACACAATTTAAATCATGGAAAACCGTCAATTTAAAGTAGAATTCGAGTGTCATCGTTTTTGGTGGAACTGTCCTTCTCAAACATTAATTGAAACCTTTTTACAGCATGTGTTGTCAATGTATAAAGGGATGACAGACGATGTATTGTTCATGCCAAAAGATCATTTAGATTTTTCTCCAGTTTCTACTTTGACAGCAGCACAAAATTTCAGGAATTATAAAGTGTGCAAGGACGATTTTGAGCTCATGCCTTTTCAAAAGGTATCAATGATTCACGATGATGAAATCATCAAGTATGTTTCTATTTTTTTTTAAAAAAAAAACAAATGCAAATTTCTGACATTGGATATTCATTTTTATAGAATCATGCCTCGCCAAGGATTAAAGAGAACAAGAAAACGGAATGAAAGAAGAAGAAAAATACAGAAAAGTATCAAACTTACGCGTCAACAAAAATGTTCGACAACTGGTGCTTCCGGTTTAAACAAGCCAACAAATGTTGATGGCTCTTGTTTTGAACAAGAAAGCGATAGCAGTGAAAGTGGTTCTAGTGAGGAAAGCAGCGATGAAGATAGTGATGATAGTGACGACATAGTTAGTAGCAGTAAAAGTGGTGATAACAAAACTGATGAATGTGACGACAAAGCTAGCAGTGATGATGAAATCAGTCAAGAAAGCAGCGAAGAAGAAAGCAGCGAAGAAGAAAGCAGTGACGAAAGCAGTGATGAAGAAGAAAGTACTCACAAAAGCAACAAAAACGACTTTAGTCCAGGCAATACAGTCATCTCTGAAGAAAGTGCTATTGATTCATTAAAATATACTCCAGTCAGAGTTCACAATTCACGGCTATTTCTAGGTACAATTGAGTGTGCCAACCCCGGATACTATAAACCAAACATCCCATCGTTTCCATTTGTCAGACAACCAGAATTGAAGAGAGAAACACGACCACAGTTTCGAACACTCTCAATCAAGGAATTGAATTCAAATGCTAAAAACAACAACGGTAAGGAAGGTAAGGAAGGTAATGAAGACTTGCTCAATAAAGACGTTGAGCTCTCTTTGTTGCGTCGTGGAGATATTATTAAAATTACCCAACTCGCTCTAAGTCCTTCTGGTCCTACCCAAAATACCATGATATGTTTAGTCCATGACAATGCCATCGCCCCTACCAAATCGCGGCTCATTTATCAAATGGAGTACAAATGCATTGTAAAAGATGAATCCAAAACCAGCTCATCGGGCTCGCCTTCTTTTATCGAGGCATCCAACAATGGACTCTACTTGAACTGCCAAGGCAAATACAAATCATACGTCAACTACGGGTTCGAACTTCTTGAATACGATGAGAGTGTAAAAGAATCAGCCCAGACAGCATATTTACTTAGACGAAATCATATCGTCTATCCGAGTTCTTGGTTTGAAATTTGCTAATTTTTTTTTTTCTTCCTGTTTGATCTGTGCGGCTAGCGATTCAATGTATGACATTTTGTGTAACAATGGGCACGATTAGTAATGGGTATAAACAGTTGTTCTTTCCAGACATTTTAAATAGTAAATCTGTTGGCCGGTATCTTGACTCGTATCGTGTGACTGTTGATTTCATATAGATCAACCTGTCACTGGTGAAATATGTCTTGTCAAGGTAATAACGGACGAAGAACATGTGTCATGGTTGGTGGAAGCTTTCATCCTGCTAACGGTTATTGGAGTTGATCAATTCAGACTTTGGTTTTTATATTGAGCAAACAGTCAATGTATATTTTGGTTTCATTTATTTTAAAGGATTTCTGATACCTCACTAGCCATTTACGAGTGTATACCAATAGTTTAGGAGAATGCTGAACGAATCAGATGGGATTACATTTTCGGGGTTTGGATCGTGCCTATGACCATTGCACCAACTATTTTAAGCATAGATTTTACTCAATTGATATTTTAATCCGTCTGCAATACATTTTGCCTTGTTCCATGGCGCTGAAAACAATCAGCTTCCATTGGTACTTGTGTCTGGCATTCTGTTGAACATTATCTAATCATTTGTCATCTTTATATTAAATAACTGATTCTTTATTTTCTTTATCAAGCTCATTAATATATCATAATTTTGGAATTTGAGTGTTTAAACTCGATTCGGGAATGTTGTTGTTGTAAATAGTTTCAGTGCAGTTTGGGTCTTGCCATTTCCCAACAATCGATTCAAGAAATCACATTTTTCTCCCTGACAAAAAAAAAAAAAACCTCTACTTTTTTTTTTCTGTTTTTTTCTATTATAATATTTGATTCACTTATATTGCACCGCTTTTCTGTCAACAGAATGAACTTTTCTACAAACCAAAGTTCGGTCAATTGGTGGCAACAAGGCAATTTGCCGTTTGTTGCTCCGGACTCTCGGGTTTCTGCAATCGTTACTCTATTGGTTCCCGTTCTGTCTTACGTTATTTACAGACGGTTTGTAAGGTCATCACAAAATGATCGGCCAGTCATGTTCTCGTTGCCGACACCAGAGCAGGCACTGCCTCATTGGAAAGGCAAGCGACTGACGCCAGTCTCGATCCGCGATTCTGCCAACCCGGAAAATATACAGTGTTACTGCCCGGCAACTGGCCAGTTTCTAGACTCCATTCCAGCGGCAACCACATACGATATTGATAACATCATTGCCCGGGCTGCAGATGCCCAAAAGTCGTGGGCCAAGTCCACTTTTCTTGAGCGACGAAAAGTGCTCAACACCATTTCTCAATTCATCAACAACAATCAAGAAGACATTGCGAGGGTGGCTTGTAGAGACTCGGGAAAAACAATGCTGGATGCATCGTTGGGCGAGATTTTGGTCACGCTTGAGAAAATCAAATGGATTGTAAAGCATGGCGAAAAGGCACTTCGTCCTTCTCGTCGTCCAGGGTCTGCTAACCCCTTATTCAGTTACAAGTCGGCCCAGGTCGTGTACGAACCCTTGGGCGTTGTTTCTGCGCTTGTGTCTTGGAACTATCCTCTTCATAATCTGATGGGCCCTGTGGTTGCTTCCATTTTTTCGGGAAATGCCATTGTTGTCAAGTGCTCTGAGTCGGTTGTTTGGTCTTCGTCTTACTTTATAAAGATCGCCAAGCAGGCTTTGAAGGTGAATGGGTTTGACAGCGATTTGGTAAACATTGTGTCGTGCTGGCCTGAGGATGCTGACTATTTGACGTCACATCCGTTGCTTTCGCATATCACATTTATTGGTTCACGGCCCATTGCGGAGAAGGTTGTTGTAGCTGCGGCACGTCCAATGACGCCTGTAGTGGTTGAGCTGGGCGGAAAGGATCCCTTTATTGTTTTGGACGATTTGATTAATAACGAGTCGGCAATGGCTAATGTGGCATCATATATTCTGCGGGGCACATTTCAGTCATCTGGGCAAAACTGTATTGGAATTGAGCGCGTTATAGCATTACCCAAAGCGTACGAATACCTTGAACGAGTGCTTGGTAAACGAATTCCGGAACTCAGACTCGGTTCGTCGATTGACCAGCAGGAAAACATTGATATGGGTGCGACGATCACGGATTTACGGTTTGGAGCGCTTGAAGAGATGATTAAGCTTGCACAACAGCAAGGAGCCAAACTGGTTTGTGGCGGGTCTCAGTACCACAACCCTCGATACCCTCAAGGACATTACTTTTCGCCGACGCTTTTGACAGGCGTGACAAAGGACATGGATATTGCACAGCAAGAAGTGTTTGGGCCGGTGTTGTTGTTGTTCAAGGCTGAGTCTGTTGATGACGCTATTGATATTGCCAATTCGACTGAGTACGGACTGGGGGCTAGCGTGTTTGGAAACAGCACTGACGATCTGGAAAAGGTTGTGTCGGGCGTCAAGGCTGGAAACGTGTCTGTGAATGACTTTGCATTTTTTTACCTGTGCCAACTACCGTTTGGTGGCGTCAAGGGCTCAGGCTACGGCAAGTTTGGTGGCGAAGAAGGCTTACAAGGTTTGTGTTTGGCAAAATCGATTTGCAGAGACCGGTTCCCGATGATTCACTCATCTATTCCGCGACCGCTAGATTATCCTATTCCGGACGTGAAGCGGGCCTGGCGCATTGCCAAAACAATCAACGTGGTAGGGTACGGTCGCGGAGTGTGGACGAGATTGAAAGGATTGGTTGATTTGAGTAGAAGCTCGTAGGATTTATAGAATTGAAAAATGTTGTTATTGATGATTTAGGCGCATATTTACAAATTCCCGAGGGTTTGAATATGATTTATTCATTGATTGGGTGGATTGACGGTTGCACGAAAAGTACTTGGCTATTACATATCTAGCAAATTCAAGCATTTACAATTATTTATCGTTTTCCGATAACGTTATACGAGTTTTTGAAGTTAGTTACGAATATGGGATAGACTGCAGTTTAAGTTTTAATGTGTGCAATGTACTAATTGCCTATTTCACAACACAACCTTTATTCCAACCATTAAAACCCATCTCACCAACTCGAATGGTATCAGAATTTTCCGTCGGCATAAACCACAAAAGTTAAATTTGCATGGCAAGACATTGCTGTTCCCCACTGGTTGATAAAGACCAGTATATTGCTCTGCCATTATTTTTTTAACAAGGCTGTGTAATTTCAAGAGACCATTTGTAAAATACTGCAACAAATAAGAAACAAGATAGGAAAATAAAAGTGAGACCTTGTATAAACAAGACTAGAAATCTTGGTTTGAACAACTTGATAGTTTTCAACAACGTCAATAGTTTTTTTCAAGTCTTGAACTCAACGAAAGCAAAAGCCGACACATCAACACATGAATAATCGATTTGCCTTTTGATGCCTTTTAACTTTTGTAGACAAAAATTAGTGAACTGGTTTGGCGCACGTGATGATATCTAGATGGATTTTATACACTGGTGGAAAAAAAAAAGAAATCTAGTTTTCAATTGTCATCAGTCTTACAATTGATTCAAAGCCTGGAAATTTGTTGGATTTTTGGATTGGATTCACATGTGAATGACTTCCAAATTGACATATGCAAAATTTTCACCCAACCATTTATTTGCCTTCAAGGCTATGCTCGTCCAACTCGCTGGATCATCCTTTGAACCACAGAATATACGCCCAATTCCATTACAATGGGCGTCAGCCGCATCTCAATTCTCCTGGATTTGTTCTGTTCGCAACAGGCGTTTGGTGAGTGGCGATTTAGAAATGACCAGAGTCAAGCAGTTAGTGCCTAGGGCGTCAAGAGCTGAGTTGGATTTGAAGCAATGGTTCTACTCACAATGGAATTGGTTGCTAAAGTTGAATGTATTGATGGTGTCAAACTCTTCAATACAGTTGAAACCTTTGTAAAAATAGCCAAAACCTCTGTAAATATGGTTAAAACCCTTCAAATACTCTCTAGAGTGAAACCCTTAAACACACTGAAACCCTTCTTCAAAACCCGCTCTCGCAAACACGCCAAGGTCTTTTGTGGCTGTGTAAAAATCGGTTGCTTATCAAAATCGCCTTCCCAAAATATCACACATGACTTTTTTTATAACATTTCATTTCAAAGTTTGTTTAAATATGCTCCACCTTCCTCTTCCTCTTTGCTTGATTTGTTCATCTTCTATTCCAATATCAAATCCACCTTTTTACATTAAAACAAATTTCTCATGACTGCTCCGTCACATTCTCAAGAGTCTGGCGCTATTCTAGAGGTTCATGGTCTTCATGATTTGGTATGTGTTTTGTTTTTGTTTTTGTTTCATCCCTGTGCGTATTCTAATTTCATTTCCATTTTTTTCATGTTATTTTTTTTTTTTCCAGACTTCAAATGGAAACAACGGATCTCCTGCCAGCTTAGATTCTCCTCAAGTACACGTCCAACTACCTCATCACCCTTCGCCTGATAATAAGTCTCATCTATCTTCACTTTCCGTAAAAAACTCAAGCACCTCAAGTCTCTCCTCCCAAAACGTCAACCATCTTGAAGCTGCCCAACTCGCCTTGAATGAAACTTCAGATCACTCAGACCCTTCAACATCTTTCCAAGTCTCTTCAGAACAACTCCAACTCTTTCACTCAAATAAAGATGTCTATCTCATCCAAGCCCTTGGCGGCGCAAAGGGCCTCGAATCTAAACTCGACACAGATTTATCAAAAGGCCTTCTGTACTCTAATTCAAATCATACCGATTCTCACAGCTCCTCAAACTTACTCCACCTCCCTCATCACTCCTCTTCTCACCCTAATCATACTGATACAACCCATCTTAACCAAAACACAATAGTTGATGCCGGCAGTAATGACCATTCCCAGCTATCCCAAAACGGCCAGTCAACTGTTTATGCAAACAACTCTTCCAACTTTGAAACAAAACATGAATCCATAGCTACATTATCTCCCGTCCCATTTCACGCCCAAAATAGCCCTCCCTCCTATGAAATGCGTCAGCAGTACTATGGTATCAACCGGTTGCCCGAAAAGAAAGCAAGATCCTTTTTCCAACTCGTCTGGATGGCTTTGCAGGATAAAGTCCTCATCCTTCTTTCCATCGTTGCTGTCGTTTCCTTAGCTATTGGTCTTTATGAAACTTTTGGCCAGCCAGCAGAGTACGACGAAAATGGCCACCAAAAACCCAGAGTAGAATGGGTCGAGGGTGTCGCCATTATCGTTGCTATCGCTATTGTGTCTTTGGTCGGTGCAGGAAACGACTGGCAAAAGGAACGTCAGTTTGTAAAGCTAAACAAAAAGAAAGATGACCGCCTTGTCAGAGTTATTCGTGCCGGTCATACAATCGAAGTTTCTATTTTCGAAATCGTCGTTGGCGATCTCGTCCAACTTGAACCTGGTGACATTGTTCCTTGCGATGGCTTGCTCATCAATGGATACGGTATCAAAGCTGATGAATCCTCTTTGACTGGTGAATCTGACAACATTAAAAAAGTCTCGGTGGAACAGGCCCTCGAAAAACTCAACAAAAATCCAAACATCTCTCCTCGGGAAAAGGGCCTCGACTGTTTTATCATCTCTGGTTCTAAAATTCTCGAAGGCACAGGCGAATTCCTAGTCACTGCCGTGGGTGTTAGTTCTTTCTATGGCAAAACTTTGGTTTCTCTTCAAACCGACTCTGAAGAAACGCCTCTCCAGGAAAAACTAAACATTATTGCCGAAGGTATAGCTAAGATTGGTACTTTAGCCGCTGGTATCATGTTTGTTGTTCTCTTTATCCGCTTCCTTGCAAAACTTCCCAACTCGACGCTTACCGGTCCGCAAAAGGGCGAAGAGTTTCTCAACATTGTCATCACTGCCATCACTATCATTGTCGTCGCTGTTCCTGAAGGTTTGCCCTTGGCCGTCACTCTTGCTCTCGCTTTTGCAACAACTCGTATGCTCAAGGATAATAACTTGGTTCGTGTTCTTAAAGCTTGTGAAACCATGGGTGGTGCTACTGCCGTCTGCTCAGACAAAACTGGCACTCTTACCCAAAACAGAATGACCGTAGTGGCTGGAACGCTAGGCCTCAATAAGCGTTTTGTTCTCGACACTGATACTTCTAATGTTGACAACGACAACGAACTTGATGTGGCTACCAACAAAAACGTCGCACACGGTAACATGAACCAAAACGAAAAAGCGCAACACAATGCACTAACCCCTGTAAACCTTCCTGCACAGTCTTTGGATGAGAAGGCTGAGCACCCTCAACAATTTGCGTCAGTCCTGAGCCCTTCCGCGCGTGATCTTTTTGTGGCTTCCATTGTTTCAAACACGTCTGCTTTTGAAAATATCGAGTATGCCACCGAACTCGCTGAGGGAAATACTGCCGCTGAGCACTATATTGGTTCCAAGACTGAAACTGCTATCCTCTCTTTTGCCTATGAATATTTCAACATTGGCAACTTGGAGCAAGCCAGGGCAAACTATTCTGTCGCTCGTATCTATCCCTTTGATTCTGCCAAAAAGTACATGGCCACTGTCATTGAACTTCCAAACAATTCCGGTTTCCGTCTGCTCGTTAAAGGTGCTTCCGAAGTTTTGCTCAATGCCTGTACCAACATTTGGGATGAAGGTGTGAGACCAATTACCGGCAGCGATGTCGAGCAGGTCCAGCACCATATCGACACATACGCTTCAAATTCTCTTCGTGCTATTGGCTTTGTCTATCGCGATTTTGAAAATAGCAAGGTGTGGCCCCCATACAACTTTAACGACGAGAAAAACTTGCTGGAAAACATGACCTTTTTGGGTCTTGTTGGTATCAAAGATCCTTTGAGACATGGTGTCCGCAAGGCTGTCGCCGACTGTCAGCATGCTGGTGTAGTCGTTCGTATGGTTACTGGTGACAACGTAATTACTGCAAAGGCCATCGCTACTGATTGTGGTATTTACCAAGAATCCGAGGGACATGTTGTAATGCAAGGTCCCGATTTCCGCAAAAAGTCTCAGCAAGAGCTTTATGAAATCGTTCCCAAACTGCGTGTGCTGGCCCGTTCCAGTCCCGACGATAAGCGCAAACTTGTGCAAACTCTTAAAAACATGGGTGAAACTGTTGCCGTTACTGGTGACGGTACTAATGATGCTCCTGCTCTCAAGCTTGCTGATGTCGGCTTTTCTATGGGTATCTCTGGTACTGAAGTTGCTAAAGAAGCTTCCGAAATCATTCTCATGGACGACAACTTTGGTAGCATTGTCAAGGCTATTGTTTGGGGTCGTACAGTCAACGATGCTGTGAAAAAGTTTTTGCAATTCCAGCTTACTGTCAACATTACTGCCGTTATTCTTACCTTTGTTTCTGCCGTCGCCTCGTCTGAAAATGCTTCTGTATTGACTGCTGTCCAATTGCTTTGGGTTAATTTGATTATGGATACATTTGCAGCTCTTGCACTTGCAACTGATCCCCCAAACCCTGATGTTTTGAATCGCAAGCCTGATAACAGAAAGGCTTCCTTAATCACACCAACCATGTGGAAAATCATTTTGGGTGAGGCTCTTTACCAATTGATTGTCTGCTTTGTGCTAAACTTTGCTGGTCAAAAGCTATTCAATGCTCACACCAACAAAGAGATAGTCCAGATCCACGGTCTCGTGTTCAACACTTTTGTTTGGATGCAGTACTTTAAGATGTTTGTCTCTCGCCGTCTTGATAACAAGTACAACATGTTTGAGGGTATTTTAAAGAACCACTATTACATCACCGTCTCCTGCATTATTCTGGGTGCTCAAATCCTCATCATGTTTGTTGGTGGTGCTGCTTTTAATATTGAACGTCAAACTGGCGGTATGTGGGCAACTGCAATCATCTGTGGTTTTGGCTCAATTCCAGTTGGTCTTTTGTTGCGTACTATTCCTGACGAATGGCTCATCAAGATTTTCCCTACTCGTTTGTGGCGTTTCTTGGGACGAATGTATGGCAAGATGAAGTTTTGGCGCAGATGGACTAAGAAAAGCGATGAGGACGAGGAGGGACCAGCCATCAAGATTACAAAAGATGAGGAGTCGCGTCTTGATTCCTCGCCATCTTATGTCTGGCCTGAGCCATTTCAACAGGTGAAGGAAGATTTGATTCTGCTAAAATTGCGTGGAGGAAGATGGAACCAAATCAAGTCAAAGCCTAAACGACTTTATATTAGAATGAAGAAATCATTCAACAGCAACTCGTCGGTTCGGGATGGCATTTCTTCAAACGCATCAAGCACGACGCTTCACACATCGTCAGACCATTCAGGTAAATTCAGTTCAGCTACTCCAGCCATGACAGCAACGGATGTTAGCGGAAACCCCAGTGCGATTCAAGACTCTGAGGGTTTCTTGACAGTTCCAGGTGCTGGTGATGGAAGTCATAGAACGCGGCCCAATAGAAGTAGAAACAGTTCTACTAGCTCCGGCTATAGCATAGGAGCTTTGACAATGGTTCCCACTATTGTTGGTGGAGCAATTGCTGGTTGGGGAGGAGACGTTGGTCATGCTCGCTTGGCTCCAGGCAACAACGAGCCTAGCCAAACTATTCGCGAAACTGGATATGCAGCTGGAAGAGATTTGGAGAACCAGAATAATTCTGCAGATGGCTTTTTGTTGGTTACCCCACCAACAGACGATACGACTGAAAGAAAATAAAGCAAACTGTTTGTCAATATACGTATTCCACAATCATATAAGCATATTTATCTTTTTTATTTTTAATGATTTTTTTGTAACGATTTTTCATAAGATGAATGATTCAGAGATAATTTTCATAATTTCAAAAGGTGTAAAAATTGCATTTCTTGATTTTCGTTTTTTTTTTTGTGTGTGTTTTGATTCCAGGACGCATTGTGATTTGTGTCGAATTCCAAACAGTAGTAGTTACATTAATAATTAGTAATGGAGATATTGGAAATGCTCAGAGTAGAGATAAAACATTGGAAGCAGGTTCATAATTAGTATCATCAAGACTGCAAGAACAAAAGCTATCAAGAAAAAACAGGCTGGCCAATGGTCAAAAAGAGTCAAACAGTGTAACTGTGTAATGATAAGAAACTTGCTGACTTGACGTCAAACTGCCACGATACTAAAAAGGCGTTGAGAAACCTTTATTATAGAATCGACAATTGACTCCACATATGAGTATGGGAATGGGCCAACAAAAAAGGCAATGAGATAAAGTCTATGGCAAAGATAGGCTGATTAAAGATCCAAAAGTGTCATGACGATGGAAATTTATCTAGTTGAAGCATACGGTTGTTGTTGTTGTTGTTTTGAGGGAAATAGTTTGAATAGTTCTGTAGTATATATCGAAAGAAAAAAAAAAAGGTGGGACGACTTCAAGTATTATAAGTAAGTGAGTGATTGAAAACAGTTTAAAAACATTAATGTCACTTTTTTCGTCACTAATCTGCATGAAAATGCAAATTGAATATAAATTCAAAAATGGTTTGGTGATATTGAGAATGGTAAGAATCAAACAAAAAAGCGGTGGTAATAAATATAGATTGAATACACAAGTACAGATTCTCCAGATAACAGATTACAGCTAGATGTATATCAGCCAATCGGAATCAATCGGTCAAGAATGTTGCAGCCGTTAGGGTTTTTATTCCGACTAAACCGAAAAATCACGTTTACTGCCGAGTTTGGTGACATTTTTAAATACATCGATAGAAATCAAACTGGTTTAAATGTGAATGGATTTAATACGAAATATATTAATTATCATAAATAAATACAAATTACAATACAAATTCAAATTTTCACACAAAAATTCGGATGTCGGAACCAAAAAATTAAAAACTCTCAAACACAAACACTTTGGTTTTTTCTCTCCAGCGTTTTTTTGTTGCAAATTCCAAGTTTTCCAAACTTTTCACAACATAAAGAATGTTGCGATTCACTTAAATAATATAATTAGGGTTAAGCCCTAAGGGTTGCGTTTCAAGTGTCACTCATCATTTATAACCCGTGACCCATTTATCGTGCCAGCACAAAATAATGCCAACTCAACACGAAGTGAGTATTATACATACATTGACATTGTAATTGCACTGATGAACTAAAAATATCATATGACACTATATGTAATTACATTTGAAATTGGCAGTGCTAGGTGTGACTGCGCTAAAAATTTTCTCCTTCACTTTTTTCAATTTTCTGATCCTTGAGAAATTCCGAATATTTCCTCTCCCTCGACCACCTACGACTACTGTTCGCAACATCCGTCGACGCTCACATATATTAAAAATGGCCAAGGTTAACACTGGTATGTCTTTTTTATTCTCGGTTTTGTGGATCGAAGATAATTAAATAAAAAAATTTAAGGAAATTGATGGATTTATAAAGCACAAGTAAGGGAAATACCAAAAATCAAAGTACCATTTCTATCTCAACATGTCGAAATTTGGGCGACTTTGCGTATCAGCAAGATTTTGTATTGAATTCATTTTGAAGCTCATAAAGTCGGAATACCCAACTTGAGAATTGCCCTGGTTGCCTCAAATTGAAGGTTTCTATCTATAAGTACCATTAAAAGTGATGTTAAAACCCCCCCATTACCAGATTGTATCCAGTCTTGTATCTCGAAGCTCTGAATATTTCGCAAAATCTCAGCACTTGATTATCATCAGTTATTCACGTTTAGACCCCATATGTGACTTGAGCTCTTTTCTATCATCCGTGTTTTTTTTTTTTTTTATAATATTTTCAGAAACAATTCTTCGAAATCAGTTTCATCCATCAATTCAAATCCTAACCATTAGTTTTTAGCTGTCTCTAGCTCCAGAAGAAAGTCCCGCAAGGCTCACTTCTCTGCTCCTTCCCATGTGAGACGTAACATCCTTTCTGCTTCCCTTTCCAAGGAGCTCCGTGAACAGTACAAGGTCAAATCCCTTCCCGTTCACAAGGACGACGTTGTCACCATTGTCCGTGGTTCTAACAAGGATCTTGAGGGAAAGATCACTCAGGTTTACAGACTTAAGTGGGCCATCCAGATCGAGAAGGTCATCAAGGAGAAGTCCTCCGGTGCTTCCGTTCCCATCAACATCCACCCCTCTAACGTTGTCATCACCAAGCTCGGTAACGACAAGGACAGAAACGCTCTTATCCTTGCTCGTGGCGGCGCCATTTCAGAGTAAATTAGTTGTCTTTAATGATAATGATGGATATTAATGATAATGTATTACCCCCTTCCTTTTTATTTCACACTCTTGCACAGACACACACACACATTGCAATATAAAAAATATACTTGTACTTTTTGTTTTTATTTTTTTTGCTTAAACTCTTGTGTATTGAGGTGCTTTCAAACCAAACAAAAAAAACGTACTTTGTGTCAAGTTACTTATATTGCCTCTCTTTTTTGTTTTCGCAAAGCTTTAAGATAGTGTGCTTTTGCTGACTGTAAATTCACCTTTCGGTTTCTATAATTGAACCAGTTTGAATCGATTAATCATTTGTAGAATTGCTTTGTTGGGGGTTTTTTTTATATATATCAACTAGTTATAAACAATGCAAAAACCGTTCGACATGATCCGCATTTTCCCCAAAACAACAGTTGTTCAGTCCCAAACTGATTGATCTCTTCAAGGCCTTGGTTAACCCTTCAAAGTACTCAATGCTGGTATATCTCGAAGAATTCCTATCCTGAAGTAAGGTAAAAGTACAATACTCTAAAATGTCGCTCACGGCCTGTTGTATGTTTCGAATATACAACCCACGACCACTTGACATAGATGCTCTTTCGTCTTGCTGCGTTTCATCTACATCCATATGTTTATGTTGGTATATGAGGTTCGTATTAGACCTGTTGAAGCTGGTGCTCTTTGCGTTATTTTGACCAAAAATAGAATTTTGTGGCTTCCCATTATAAGATTCTGCATTTTTCGGCGTCAAAAAACACAAATCACAGACCGATTTAATAAACTGGTCATGATGATTAATAATGGACTGAAAGGAATGGTACGACTCCTGTGGCGGTAGTCCTGCTTGTCTTGCTGACGATAAGCGTGTACCGACCCTAATTGTTTGTGAGCTCGGGTTTTGTCTGTAACCTAAATTCGAGGTAGGACCTTGGTTACCTGATAACGACGGCGCTATCGCATTTAAAAACTTTGTTGATGATATCGACAATGCCGAGTCTTTAAAGTATACAGACAAATTGTTGATAAATATCAACACTGTGTGAGTAGTAAGGCATTGAGATTTGAGCTGCTCGACCAGCTCCATATCAGACCCGTTAGCACCCAAAACCAGGCTCAACTGCCTCATGTTTGCCTGATGCAGTTTTCCAACTATATATCGTGCCCAGGCCCATTGCAGCAACTGAATCCAAATCTCTTGGTACACGCTAGAATGGTCACGGATGATTTCACGAACAATCCAGGGTGTGGGATAGGCAAGTTTGATAGACATCATGTAATCCAAGTCTCGGCTATTGGTTTTTGTAGTTTCGTATATACTACTATCACGCCTGCTACTTGCAATCGAGTGATTTGGGTCCAAGCTTCCCTTAGAGTTGGGCAGTGATAAAAATACAAGCTTAGGTATATATGCCGATTCGATATCCATATTCCTCTTGATTGATTCCTCAAAGTCATCTTGTACTGTGTATTTGTCGGGCTGCTGAATGAATCCACCAGGCTGGTTGCTAGTATAGTTTCCAGGAAACCAAAACTTTTCAAACTTAGGAAAGAGCTCAGTACAAAAATCGGATGAAACTAATGAAGATGAAAACAAAAAGTTTCTACCATAGTTAACTTCATATGGAGTCCTGGACTTATAAACCACGTCTTGCATAAAGTATGTCGAAATATACTGTGCTAGAAACTGCTGCAAATTGCCAGTATTTTCGTCAATATCATGGTCAAATAGCCGGACTTGTAAAAGGCGTGTGTTAAACTCATGATAATAATGGACCCATCGCTCCAAATTGCTTTGGAACTTGCTCCACCATATCTGTGTTGGTGAAGTCAAAAGCTGTTGAACTAAAGCTGTCTCACAAAAATTATGTTCCTTGCTTTGTCCAAAAAACAAATCTTCAAAACAAGATTTCGATAAAAGCCTGGTATCCACTAAATGATTTGAGTATTTTTGAAGCTCAACACTCGTCATATTTTCGTGCTTGTTGTTGATGTTGTAATATAAGAGAATCGACATTCCGGCTTCATACATTTGTTGACATAAAACATCACTTAGAAAAGGGGGTATTTTACTGAAATCGCCAGAATATTTAGATTTCCAAAAGTATTCAGATGAGGTGGATAGGCCATTGTTTTTTTTCAACAAAAACAAGTCGTCAGGGCTGATAGTTCCAAGCCGCATCCAGTCATCACATACCATACCATAATTTTTAAACATTTCTTGAAAAATGAGTATAAGCTGGTTAAACCCATATGCACTATTGCTAGTTTTCTCATTTACTTCTTGACCAGAAGAAGATATGATTGCAGAGTAAGCTTTATTACAAGCTGTGTATAATTTGTTGATAATGAATGAAAATTTGGTATCTTCTTGGCCTGAACTAAACTCCAAAACTGTTGATATCGTGGGAAGAACATAATTCCACGGGTATGAAATCCGTTTTATCTGAGACTGAAAAGATAAAATTGAAACAATAAATGTTGCTGATGTCTCTTTGGTAGTCATTTTGTTGACAATCCCATCAAGCAACTCATCTAAAGGTTTTAATATATGCTTTTCTATCGCCGCCCCAAAAATTGACAAGGGCGCCAGCTGGGTGCCAGGGTAGCTAAAGTATTTTCGAATCAGCTCTATCTGATCAATGTGCTTTTTAAAAAATCCAAGGATATCCAGGCTTATTTGCTTTGATAATGAAGAAATGCTGATTGTATCTATAACCTCACCAGTCACTGAGGAAAATATTGCAGATGGACGTCCTTTGAGAGCAAATATGATTTCCCTCATTATGGTATGTTCGGGAATGACGGTAATTTGGTCATCTTCAGATGTGGAAAGATCCAAGATATGATTCCAGTAAGCTGAATCGTAAAGCTTATCATATTGGGCAGCTAGTTGTGCCTCTTGACTTGCTTGAGATATCTGTTGATCATTTGGATTGAGTTGCGTATCATTAACTTGTAAAAACATTTGAAATTCTTCGTCAACTAAACTCAACGATTCATTCAATTGTGCGGCATTCATGGAATCACTATTGTCAATACGGGCACGTTTGTTGATATTTTTGGTCACCCAATGTTTGGAATCCGTGATTCGTTCTTCCTCTTCTGAAAGCGAAAGGCTATCCTCAGAAAATTCTGTCAAATCTATTTTCCAATGGTCAGCATCAAGAGGTAATGGGTCTTTCTCTAAAATGACATTTAAAATCCCGACATCACTTGGTATCACGGGGGATTTGGTATCTAGTTTAGGTTTCCAAGGTAGATGTTTTTCTGGAGACTTTGACAAGAGTTGGAGAACCAAGAGTGTTTGTGCAACATTGTAATCAGACCTGTCAAGTTCTTCAATTCTGCTTTTTAACAAATGTTCTAAATCGGTTCTTCCTAAAACAGCAAACCTTTCGATTATTCTGGAAACGCTATTAGTATTGGTATTCATTTCATGTTTATCATATTTGGACATACCGGCCATATGTTTCGTATACTGAAGGTGCATAGACAGCAGTTTGAGGCTTTTTACAAATATTAAGTGCAAGTCTCAAGAGCTTTTCAGTATCGGGATCATTCGCAGACAAAGACTGAACATTATTGGAAGTGGATTCCTATAAACACATACAGTACGTCAGCATAACACATGGAATGAATAAAAATTGACAGATATTATACTAACTTCGGATCGATTAGTATTCCATGTGATAAGTTCACGAAGAGTAGACTTTAGCTTTTCTGCCATTGTCTAAACATTTAAATGTGTTGGACTGTGTCAGTTGCACGAACCTTTGAGTTGAAAGTGATGTGGTGAGTTGAAGTATTTGTACACAATTCTGCCTTTTAATACAGCCGTACATATATTTGTATGTAAACAATATTTGATTTCCCTACACTCATTTCTTGAACAGTCAGCTTTGGCTTCATGGAACAACAACAATAAAAAGTACACACTGGATGAAAAGACGTTTAACACGGCATCTAGAAGCTTTTTGAATCAGTTCAGCTAGAGACTGTGTATAAATAGAAGTAGTGTTAGGTGCGCGTAATATAAGATTTTTATGGTTTGCTTGTATGCTGCTAATCATGTGTATTTACGTGACATAAACGTGTGGTACATAGTAAATACAAATTGAACTTCTTCAATTTGTACTAGAAATTTGTCCAACTTGGTGGTTTATCTAATTGCACCAAAATCCACTAATAAAATGATAGTAGGTTAACTACAATACTGGAAATGAAAGAAATTATAGGTCAAATTATCAAAATAATTATTCCACACTGTACTTTTTTCTTCCAATAAAAACCCTTTTTGGCATTCTGTACAAGATCAGTGTTAAGATAGAATAACAAGCATATTGAGAACAAGCTATAATTATTTACATGACAAGAAGATAACAAAAACTATTCAAATATTGTATTACTTATTATCTATACTTTCATTATTTTTTTTGTTTCTTATGGCTGTTTTGTTTTTTAGAAGGCTTTTTATCCTTTTTTCCGCTCCAGTAGTCCTGAATATACTGATCATCTGGAGTTTCTTTTGTGTTAAAAACAGACATACGCCATTCCTTGACTCTCTTTGACTTGCCGAACTTTCTTCTATCCTTTTCCTTCTTTTCTGGATCTCTGTATGTTGCAAGCTTCTTGATACCAATAAAGTTGTTGAGGTCTTTATCATCAGCGAGCAAGATATCTCGTTCTGTCAGACCAAATGAATCAGGTGAAACATCACGGTATTTGAACCTAGGAGTGTCCAATCGTTTTTTCAATGATTTGGATCCTTCCTCTTTAATCAGTAAATCAACGTTTTCATCAACAACACGTTGGGCAACCTCTAACAGTTTCTGCTTTTCTTGTTTCTGAAGAAGCTTTTCCTCCTTCTTCAATTGACTTTTTGACTTTCCGACTGTAGATGGATCAAAATCGGCGTCCATATTGAAATCCACGTTATCATTGGCTTCGCCTTTTTCACCTTCTCCAGCGTAATCGTCTTCTTCGCCAGCTCCGTCCGGAAGATCGCCTGTTTGTGAGTAGAATTCTTCGCCAAACATCTTGGTCATTCGCTTATCCCACTCATCGCCCTCAAAGTCGCCATCGAGATATTCATCGTCAAAAATCTTAGCTAGTTCCTCGGCATCTGGGTCCTCCATGAATTGGCTCTTTATTTTGTCCATTTTTTTAATAAGTTGAGTGGCCTTTTTATTTTTGAGATGTTGTAATTCTGCATCCTGCTTTTCCTCTTCTTGTTTCAAAGCAGCTATCTTGGCATCTCTCTTTCTCTTTCGACTTGAGGACTTTTCTCGTCGAATGGTATTTTGTGTACGAGCGTATGACATAATTTCGTTGGCATTTGGATCTTCAAATCTCATATTGTATGCATTTTCATATGTTTCAGCGTTGTCATCAAATTCGTCGTCATCTTCAACTAAATCGCTGTACGTAGGAATCACGAATTCTCCAGTTGACTTGTCAACAGCTCTGGGTAACCATGCCTTCTTTTCTAGATATGCGTTCAAAAACTTTGAAGAGTCTTCTTGAGGGTTGGGTAGTTCTACAGTTTCGACTGTGCGCTGCTCTTTACGTTTGGTGAAAAAGTCGTCATCAGACTCATCGTCTTTATCGTTGTCTTCGCCTTGACTGTCATCTTTTCCCTCAACAGCCTTATTGATTTCGGCCAAAATCTTTTCCTTATCTTCTTTTTGCTGAATTGCGTACGGCTTCTTACCCTCTGGATACTCTGGTTCCTGTTCTTCGTCTTCACTGTCGCTGTTAAAACCAGTTTTTTCTCGAGCCAAAAGTTGTAATCTATGGTAATCTTTCAAGTATATGGGTTTGAGCTTTTCGTTTTTTGCAGCTTCTTTGGCCGCTTCAACACCTCTAAAAAAGGTAGTGGACTTGTCAAGTAGCTTTTCAGGGTTTTCGTCAAGAGTTTTCAACACCTGATTGATTCCTGCTTCAATGTCTTCGGTGATGAGATCGCCAAATTCATCTTCATCTTCGTCAGATGATGATTCATCAAACTTTTCGTCTTCGGAACCAGAATCAAGTGGATCCTTTTTAACAACAACACGTTTACCAGCTTCGTCTAAAAAATAAAAATAAAAATCGTTAGCAAAAAACCAGAAAAACAACATCAATTATCATTTCAAAACGTACCAGTTTTTAAAACAGCATTAGTTTTCATCTTGATTTTAAACCCATCATCATCGTTCTTCTTTTCATTATCTTTAGCCGGTTTCGTTAAATTGTTTTTTTGTTCAAGCTCTTTTTGAACCTTTTCGGCTTTCGCCTTTTGAGCTCCAGCTTTCTTTCTTGCCATATTTATATATTACCAACTGCGTTTCTGCAAATGTCAAACTTTTTGCAATAGTTGAAAAATAGTTTTAAAGTTATACAATCTCAAATGTAATAAAAGAGAAATAAAAAAATTTTGTGATCACGTGCAAGATGTTAGGGTCTAGTTTGTAGGGCTGAGACAAATCAAAACGGGACTTTGAAATTTCAAAAACGTTGATTCAAAATCAAATCTGGAAGGTCAAGAACTGTATCGATACTTGATCCTGATGTGTGTTTTTGAGAAATAAATGTTCAGATTGAAGTTTTTATACATGTTTTGCGGAATATTTTCGAGAGACTTTACAATACCGACATATTCTTAATATCAACAGAAACGTCACCAGATGACCTGTTTTCGTAAATGAAATCTATCACAGATTTTGAAAAGTATCTGCGCATTATTATCAAATCATTTTCATAGCGATTCAGCAAAAGGATATTTTCGTACTGTTCTTTTTAGTTGGTTCACATTTCTACTTTCAAATCATATGATAATCACATATGGATCACGTGCCAAATGGAGATTTTTGATCCAAAAAATTTTTTTTTTTCATCTTGATTCAAGTCGTTTAAATATTCTACAGATACCAAAGATTTCACCACTGATAAAGAATACCAGTTTTTAAAATTATAGTACCCTACTTTATATTGTCAGCCCATAAAAAATATTCGATTTATAATGGGTAAACCAAAAGGACCAAAGGGCAAGCAAAATCTTGCACCCGAAAAAGAACGGTTTCTGCAATGTTGCACAGATATCTCATTGGAACTTATTTCGAGTTTGAACTCTAGTAAAGATATCAATCTCAATGGATTAGTAAATCGCGCAAGCAAAAAGTACAAGCTAAAAAATCAGCCTAGACTGACTGATATCATTTCGTCGATCCCAGATCAATATAAAAAATATCTGCTTCCCAAGCTCAAAGCCAAACCCGTACGCACAGCATCCGGTATTGCTGTAGTTGCTGTAATGTGTAAACCTCATCGTTGTCCTCACATTGCATATACAGGAAATATTTGTGTTTACTGTCCCGGCGGTCCAGACTCTGATTTCGAATATAGTACACAGTCTTATACCGGTTATGAACCAACGTCAATGCGTGCTATCCGTGCACGATACGATCCGTATGAACAAGCCCGTGGACGCATAGAGCAACTACGACAACTGGGACACTCAATCGATAAGGTTGAGTATATTATCATGGGCGGCACTTTCATGAGTTTACCAACTGAATACCGAGAAGACTTCATTGCAAACTTGCACAATGCACTGAGCGGTTCTACCGTAAAAAATGTTGATGAGTCTGTCGCTTTTTCGCAGCAATCTCTCACAAAGTGCGTAGGCATCACTATTGAAACACGTCCTGATTACTGTACCGAAAAACACTTGAGTGATATGCTGAGGTACGGCTGTACACGTCTTGAAATTGGTGTACAAAGTGTTTACGAAGATGTTGCAAGAGACACAAATCGCGGTCACACTGTCAAGGCTGTTTGTAAAACATTTGCGTTGGCAAAAGATGCTGGCTATAAAGTCGTCTCACATATGATGCCTGATTTGCCTAATGTTGGTATGGAGCGTGACTTGGACCAGTTTCGTGAATATTTCGAAAACCCGGCTTTCCGGACGGATGGTTTAAAGCTGTATCCAACCCTTGTTATTCGAGGAACTGGCTTATATGAACTATGGAAAAATGGGTTATACAAATCTTACAATGCTACTGCGCTGATAGACTTGGTTGCCAGGATTTTGGCGCTAGTTCCTCCATGGACCAGAATTTACAGAGTGCAACGAGATATCCCCATGCCGTTGGTTACAGCAGGTGTAGAAAATGGCAACTTGAGAGAGTTAGCTTTGTCTAGGATGAAAGATTTTGGCACTACGTGCCGAGATATACGAACTCGAGAAGTTGGCATTCAAGAAGTCCATCACAAGGTTCGTCCGGACCAGGTCGAGTTGATTCGTCGCGATTATACGGCGAACGGAGGCTGGGAGACATTTTTAAGTTATGAGGACCCAAAACAGGATATTTTGATTGGTTTGCTTCGATTGCGATTATGTTCTGAAGAACATACCTATCGCCCAGAATTGACTAGTCAAAGAACATCTTTGGTACGTGAACTGCATGTTTATGGTTCAGTTGTGCCGTTACATAGCAGAGACCCTAGAAAGTTTCAACACCAAGGCTTTGGTACCTTGTTGATGGAAGAGGCCGAAAGGATAGCAAGAGAGGAGCACGGATCGGAAAAACTCAGTGTTATTTCTGGTGTTGGTGTTCGGAATTACTATGCAAAGCTTGGATATAAATTAGATGGACCCTACATGTCTAAAATGCTTGTATAGAAGAGTTTTTAAATAAATTTAATTCTAAACGAAGAAAAATTGGCAATAGAATAGAGTTTTAATAATGAGTATTTGGTTTCAAAATTTTCGATATAATAGTCAATTCAAAATAATTAGCGTTACTATATTTGGTCTTATTGGAGAACTAAACTGCATTAAATAATATAATCTAAAACTAGTCATTGTTTTAAATATATACCTGTATTATCATATTCCAGCACATTCCACGTCGACCAAGTTATGGTCAAAAGTCCCATCTTCTAGTTTTGTAATGACCATGGCTGTCAGTTGGCCACCTCCGACACAGTTTGAGTCAAGGCCAAAGGAATAATCCCGCAAATTGAGTCGGTGACGCGCATCATGGCCATAAAATACTGAAATGCGTTTGTCGATTGGCTTAAGCGCCTGCTTTTCGTTCCATACTTTAGACCACTGTGTGCCTTCATCTGTTTCTGTAGCTTTTTTGTGATTTGGTTTCAGTAGTGTTCGCATTGTCAAAACGTCTTTTGGTGGTTGATTGTAAAGCTTTTTGATGTTCCAATGAAGCCCGGCATGGACACCAACAGCACGAGTATTTTCTTTAGAAACATATCCAAAGTCCATGATCAAAGGACATGATCCGATATATTTGATGTGGTTATCTTTTAATTGCCTTGCAAGCTTTATATCAGAGTTTTTGGTTTTCAAAGGAACAAAATTGTTATATTCCTTAGTTCCGTCAGCCCCTGGACTGTCTGTGTTTGCAATAATGTCGCCAGAATCTTCATTCTCTTTGTACTTTGAAACAGGTTCGACCTTAGGATTGGGTAAATGGCGGATATTTGTATACGCAAATAAAACAGCATCTTCATGGTTTCCACGAATACAGCTAATATTGTTTTTGATAGCATAGTCTAGTACTTTAGTTGAATCGGGACCTTTTGAAATGAAATCACCCAACAAAACTAGTTGGTCGTAAACGGGATCAAAAGAGACTTTGTCCATAAGCTCCTTGAGTTCTTTGAAATTACCATGAACATCTCCAACTAATATTAATCGGTTTTTAGTAGGGAATCGTTCA
Source organism: Magnusiomyces suaveolens (assembly GCA_900642975.1). NCBI lineage: Eukaryota > Fungi > Ascomycota > Dipodascomycetes > Dipodascales > Dipodascaceae > Magnusiomyces > Magnusiomyces suaveolens. The sequence continues at coordinate 744,803 of CAAAMA010000004.1, forward strand.
CGGTGTTTTTTCTTGTCTGTGATAGAAACCATTGCATTAAATTCCTCGTTTTCATCATCAGGATAAGTAACAGATTTGTCAGAGGTATCATTGGTCAAAACATGAAACTGTTTTACGCGAATCAAGTCGGGAACCTTGAGAAACTTGGATTCAATAGTGAACATACTGCGAGAAGACTGTAGTGCAAACCCTGCCGATGTCACCAGGCAGACTGCAAGGAGCACCCAGAGCTTCCAAAGAATTGCAAATTTGCTTGTGCATAGACCGTGTCTTTTAGGGGAAAGTTGTACATCATTACATTCACTTTTGCCAAAGTTATTATTGGTAGTCAGATATTGATGGTTTGGTAGAGAATTTAAAGGTTTTGTTGGTAAAAGTGGCTGTTCTTCGTTTGAAAATGATTGACAGTTTTGAGATTTGTTGGTACCAGTATTATTATTATTGACGTCAATGCCAAGTGAAGGCGAGTGTTTCTTAGCTTCGGACATTGTAGAAAGTGTAGATTAATTTGTGAATAAAAAAATTGATAAATAATATAAAGAGTAAAGAATCAAATAGAACAAAAAAAAAAATTCAATGACCAAATTTTTGTTTAATACTGTGTTTAAATTTTCAGTGACCAACATTAACTAATGAGGTAGTTTATTCAAACATTTTCAAGCCTTTTTTTAACCCCTAATTCCGAAACCGTAGCACCCAAAGACAAACCGTTATTTTCTACGTTGGATCATGTCTCTATTATCTGTATTTACTAATCTACATGGTCAAAAAATAAATTACAGAAGGACCGAGTTTTTACGTTCCTTGTATTGTAAAACCGTTGGAACCGTTGGCAAGAATAAAACAAGGTTGGGGAAAATGTTTTAAGAATAATGTGTATTATTCATGACGCATTCTTGAAGAAGAAAAAAACCTTTTTTCAAGTCATCAGGTCAGCCGCGTACATTCCTTTTTTAAACCATAGTGAGATCAATCTATTTGACGTCAACATCCGTTTACAATTTTTTTTTCATCAACCAAAATTTTGGTACGAAATTTTTTCAGCTCGATTTTTTGATAGTTGTAATTTGTAAACTATATGATGTGACCTTTTGAAAAACTTAGCCAAACGATTTCTGGAAAGAATACGTGAGATCATGTGTTAAAAAGTTGTTTTTAGATGAAAGCTAACATAGTGACCAAATTAGCGTTTGGATTTATTTTATTTTTTGTTAGCCTTAAATGTAAAGCGTACTGATTCTAAACTTAAACATTAGAGTTGTTGAATATGAATATTAGAAATATTATTTAAACAATTAACCGGAGTCAGTAGATTTGGACATACTAGCCAAGCAAATCAAACCCGGATAAAGCCTCTGCTTCGGAGGCCAGCTCTTTCCAAGAATCTTCCACAAATAACCAAGATGGTAAACCTAAAGGGTTGTTTTCTAGTGAGCCAGGAATAGATCCAAAACTTCCGGATATTTGCTCGTTTTCAACGTTGCCCATTCTACCCAATTGATTGATAGAATTCATGTTGGCAGAAGTAGCTGCAGTAGAGTTCTCGGTCAAGACAGGGGCACTAATACTATTGGAGTGTGATCCGAGACCCCAGTTGCTTGAATTTGGAGTTGTGTTATTTGTGGAGAGACGCCCATTAGAATCAAATAGTGCAGCATAGGAGGCACTGAAAAACGAAGATGTTCGTCGCGACGAAGGTATAGATGTAGACGGCTGTAGTGGTGGTTGCAAAAATACAGTTCCAGTCTGCGATTCTAAAGTTCCACTTGGGTCTGGATCCGTTGTCAATGGACCACTCAATGGAGAAAGCATGGTTTTGGGGTTAGCTGTAATTCCTCTACCATACCCGATGCTATTGTTGCGATCAACAGTTTCGTTCGACGAGTCAACTCCCCCTGCTAGCTTGCCATTTTGCTGTTTTTGCATAAACAATATAACGTCCCGTTCAGCTTCTGATCGCTTATTAAATGACGTAGTTGGTTCTGCAATATGTGGCAAGATATTAGTTTCATTAGAATCAGATTCTCCGCCATTTCCACCTATCGTATTGCCATTGTCATTGTTGCATACGGGTATATTCTGGATCGCTACGCTTGGTTTGTACATTGATTTATTGTTCATTGTGGGTGGTTCAAATAAATCGTGTGATCGAGAAAACACTTGACTTTCATCTATAACTTTCTTGCCAAAAGCCTTTCCGTCCAGTTTTCCTTCTTCGTCAGCGGCAGCTGTCGTTTCTTGTTGGTTTCGGATCTCTGTTTCTCGTCGATGCTCGTTATAAAAATGAAGTTGGCGATCATAGTGATATATCAAAATCCTCAATACCAAAGAGTAATTCAGAGCGCAGTTTGAAAATGCATACGTTTTGTTGACCTCATCAAGCATTTCCAATAAAATTCCAATCCTTTTGATTTCTTCTTTTGTTACCGTGCAAACAGCTCTTATTTCTGGAACCGTTAGGTAAAGTGTACGGAGTTTCAAAAGTATGGAAACCGCCATAACCATTCTTGAATATGTAAACATGGGAGTGCATGCAAGCTCTGGGATTGTTTGGGCCAGAAATGTTTCAATTATGCTAGTGGACGCATAGTAACAATTTCCAATAGCTTGGACAACAGGAATTGTAATGTTTAAGACACCAAGAGCCAGCGAGTATTCAGTATAGGGAGATCGACCAAGAAAAGGCGAGTAAGGAATATATAGAGCTGATTCATATAAAAACAAGCGAGTGGTGTGAAAGTTTGTAATGAAAATCCTGGATTGAGATTGAAATCCCACGTTGGAAATCTTGCAAAGCTGAGATTCAAAGTATTTAAGAAGTGACTGTGTGCGCGGGTCATTCACGTCTGGCGGTTGAGAAGGATCATTAGTCTGGAGAGACGATGATAGTTGCTCTAATATATGGTTGAGTCGAGCAATGACTGCTACCCGACGTTCATTATCTGGCCGATCCGGCTTTTCTAGCATTTCGCAACATTCTTCAGTATACCGAGACCACATCATGTACACAGGACGCTTAATAACCAGTGAGACGCTAATTGAGCATATGTATACACAAAGCCATAGCTTTCGGCATCTGTAAGAGTGAGGATCATGAAGCATATATGGTCGTAAAATTCGATCATATTTAATTTCTTTGTTGGAATTATTAATGGAGTTTCCATTGTTATTGATGTTATTGTCATTAATGTTTGCTCCTTGGTCGTTCTGGTTTGCCAAAGAGTTTTTTCTAGGATTTTTAATAGATGTTTCATTAGAAGCAAAAAAATCAGACTTTGAAAATCCATTTTTGGAAGAGTCTGTATTTTGTTGCGTTGGTAATCCAGAAGCTGCAGCACCGACAGTATAGCCACCAAGACCCAGGTCAAATGCCATTGTAGTACACATATGTGTAATGAGATGAGCTTTTTGATGATGGTACATTTCTGGAGTATTGTACCACATGTTTATGAGAACCAAACATTTTAAAAGCTCTAAAGTTTTGTTTCCTAGAATCATCACGTCGTACATGACGGAATCAATAGACTGGTTATTAATTATTAATGCTGTGTCAAATGCACGTTTGAACTTTGTCTTTTGGTCATCAGAAGAATGATTTTCGATATTTCCAGATGCATTTTGGTTTTTTGTTGCTTCATGTTCTTTGGCCAGTTCATTTGCTTTTTCAATTGGTATAAACATTGAGGAAACAGCCATAACAGTGAGAAAGAGAAGAGGCATTTTGGTTCGCATGTGTTCAACATTCGCATCGTCTGGAAGGTAAACGAGTGGATAATTTTTATACAGAGTTGTTTTATAAATATGGAGCCGATATTCAGCTTCTTTTAACGAAATAACTCCTTGGGAAACAATATCGTCACTTTTGGTTGGGGAACGACTCCGAGGAGCACTTTTGATGGCTCCGACTCGAATTTCGTCATTACTGCTGATCAACTGCCACTGTGCAATAAGTTTGACACGAGTTTCTTTAATGTTGAATTCTGTGTTTCGAGGGTGATCAAAAAACTGTGATTGCTGTTCGGATGGTGAGCCACATGAGGGGCCGCCTTCATATGTTGAATAAGTATGGGATCCAGATGCAGGTTTAGTCGAAGAAGAGGAGGCTGCAGTTGAAGGTCTAGAAGAGGTATCCGGAATTTTGTTTTGAAGAGGGTATTGTCCATAAGAAGGTAAATCAGACAGCGGGTTACACTGTTGCCCTTTAGTGGTATTGTCAGCAGTGTTTTTGCCAGTGTTATAGATGTCATTATTATTTAAATGAGAAGATATTGATGAAATAGATGGTAGTGATGCATTTTTATTGACACCAATTTCTGTTGGTTTCAAAATAGAATTGATGGTTTTGGTTAGATTTCCGGGTCCCCCATAAGCAGTTTTTAAAACTGGAGAATCAACATCTGAGACTGAACTAGAGGTGTCAGATGCTGGATTTTGATACGGCTGTTGATATGTATTGATGGAATTTGCAACAGAATCAGATTTTTCGGTTGCCGTAGATTTCAATGTAGAGATTGACGGTGATTTCTTGGTAACTCGATCACTAAAGCTTCCATACTTCATTCGCTCTGAAACTACTGATGGAATCATAGGCAGTGTTACACGATACGCATTATCCTTCGTTCCAAAACTTGACGAGTATTGTGAAGCCGATGGCAGAAAAGAAGCAGAAGAGGAGGGTGGAGAAAAAGCGTTAGGTGTGATGTTTGAGGAACCGGATGTGTTTGTCAATGCTGGTAATCGGTCAGAGGTTAATGGATCTGGCGCATTGTCGTGGCTGACTGATTGGGAATAAGTAACTGGCCCCGATTCGGGGAGCGGGGAACTTGACAAGTCCTGACTTTTTTGCTTTAAGGCTGCCGTCAAGATTTCCACTTTCTTTTCGAGAGCTGCGACTCTACTAAATAAATCATTTCGATGTTAACAGTGACCAAACTTTGAATGATTTCATGGCTCAGTTCCTTTGAGCACTGAAGCAATGTTCATTTTTTGGAGGCAAAAAAGTAAATACAATTAAACGAGTAAAGTACAGTCAAGAAAAAAACAATCAAAAACCGGTTTCATACCTATCAGTTTTACGAGTTCGCTTCCTGGGGCCCATATGGAACACGCATTCTCGTTTAGCCTTGGTGCACCGAACACAAAGGTCCGAAGGATCGTCCGGATTCACGGGTATACATCGCACTTTCAGAGACCGACAGTACTCACATGCCTTGGATCGCCGAGGCCCTGGTGGCGGTGGTGTTTGTGGTGCCATTTTTATGTCTTTTGCTATTTTTGCAAGTCGTAGATTAATAGTTGCGGAAAGTGCCAAAGTTTGTGTAGAGTTTCCGATAATGCACATATGAAAGTGGCCGACTCAAGTTTTTGGTGGTTCTGTGCGGCTTTGTGTGTTTAATGGAAACTATAGTATGAGACTAGAACCCAACCGGAACGCGGCTATTTTACACTCCCCGCAATATTCTTTTTGGCTGAAATTGTAATCACAACTATAATCATTATTATCTAGAGAATCCTGCATGTATAAAAATTGAATGTACATATATTTATATGCTGATAGTAAAGTAACAAAAGTTAAAAAAACATTAATAAAAAATACATATATTAAAGGAGAAAAAAAAAAAAAAAAAACATCACTCAAAACATTGTATACATTTTACTTCACGACTTGATGCAAATCTTCGAACCTTCAGTCAAACGCTGAATATTGGTGGTTGATGCTCCATGATTGGGCGTGGGAGCTTTTGATCTATTTAATGCCATATGACTCTTTACGAGATGACCAGCAGCCAAAGCTGAGCATAACGAAAGTTCGGCAGCCATAACACCGGATGCGACGATTTTGGCGAGTTGTCTGGCGTTAGTGCCAGGTACATTAGGGTGTGGACCACGAACACCAAGAAGGTCAAGCATAGCACCCTGTGGTTCTAAAATAGTACCTCCGCCGATGGTACCGACTTCTATCGAAGGCATAGAAACAGTAAGCTGAAGGTTTCCTTTAACATTCTTCATCAGTGTCATACAGTTGGCACTCTCAACAACTTGTGCAGGATCTTGACCAGTTGCGAGGTAAATAGCAGCAACAAGGTTAGCTGCTTGTGCATTGTTACCACCAATTGATCCAGCAAGCGCACTACCAACCAAGTTCTTGCTAATATTTAATTCAACCAAAGCATCAACATCACTCTTCAAAACACCTTCAACAACTTCCTTGGGAATAACTGCTTCGGCAACAATACTCTTACCACGTCCTTCAATCCAGTTAATAGCAGCAGGTTTCTTGTCACAGCAATAGTTACCAGACACTGAAATTTCCTCCATATCTTCAAAACCACAGCTTTCAGCCATATACTTGAGTGAATATTCTACACCCTTAGAAATCATATTCATACCCATGGCATCACCAGTTGTAGTGCAGAATCGAATAAACAACAGGGTACCGGCCATAGCCGTCTTAATGTGTTGAAGCTTGGCAAATCTGGAGGTAGAGTTGAAGGCCTTTTTGATTATTTTTTGTCCTTCTTCAGAGTCTAACCAGAGTTTAGCTTCACCAGCTCTAATCAAAGTGGGGAATTGAACACATGGGCCACGGGTCATACCGTCATGAGTTAAAACGGTAGTAACACCACCACCAGCATTGATTGCTTTGCAACCACGCATAGTAGATGCAACAAGGCATCCTTCTGTAGTAGCCATAGGAATAAAGTACTCCTTTCCGTCAATAACCAAGGGACCAGCAACACCGACAGGAATGGGAACATAACCAATAACATTTTCGCAGCAGGCACCCAAGACGCGGTCAAAGTCGTAGTGCAAGTATGGAAGCTTGGAGCTCTCAAGCTTCTTTGTGTTGGACATGCGAGAGACCACGGAACGACGAACAGCGACAGCACGAGTGGTATCATTAAGATGTTTTTCTAAAGTATAAAGAGGCATCTTACCATTAAGAGACAAGTTGACAAGTTCTTCATTATGGAGAAGTTTAGCATTGCCAGCCTTGAGGAACTCTAAAGATTCTTTGAGATCACGATAGACAACTTCCTTTTCATCAGAGCGTTTAGAGATGCTAAGTTCAATAACTTCATCGTCTGAGCTGCTTTCGGAATCAGAAGCGTCGGTCTTATTGATATAGACTGGAACTTTCTTTTCAACTTCGACCCGTTTTTCGACAACCTTGACGACAACAGGATCGCGAGCTGCTTTAAACAAATAGGCATTGAGGCCGATACTGACAGCAAGTCCAATGACAACAAGTTTACTAATAATCGGATCGCCAACAATTTCAGTCCAAATATTGAAAAATTTGTGAAAGTTTGAATCAAAGCGAGCACCAAAACCGGCGTTTTCAAATACAAAAGTGGGCAAAACAGTGATAACCGCACCTTGAGGGGTTTCGGGAATGAGGTGGATCAAAGCATCTGATAAAGGACCCTTTTTTTGAATTGTTGTGGATGAATGGAATGGGAAAGGAGAAAGTTGAACAAAATTAACGGCTAGAAAAGCAGTAACCATTAAAACCTTAAAAATGGTGACAGAGTGATTCTTTCTGGCAATCAGGGGTACATCATCGGTGGATTCCTTGGCGACAGATTCGGCGACAGATTCGGAAATGCCGTCTTCCTCGAGGGCTTGACGAATAGACTCCTTTTGTTTAATCTTGCCAATTTCGACCTTGAGAGAAAGAATGGCCGAGTAAAAAGTGGCTGTGAAGAAGTAATCGTAAAAGAGAATCCAGGCACTCATAAAGCAAAATTGCCAAAGACAGTTAACACCAAAGAGTGCACCACCAATGAGGGCAGTTATTTCAATGGTGTAGTCTCGAAGCATTGTAACACCATCGGTCAACATGACATCGGAAACGACGTGTTCAATAGAAGAACCTGGTGCTCTAGAGGAGACAGCCTTGAGAGCACTGCGGGTGAGTCTAATTTTACCACCAAATCCAATAACTGCGACGAGAAATGGAAGGCCCTCAGACAATGTAGCGAGAGGAACAGCTACGCCGAGATAATATGAGGTAACAAAGGCACTCATAAAGGCAAAAGTGGAGGAAAGAACAACCGAGGCGGCAAGCCAAAACTTTGAGCCAAGACGTTTCATAGAAATATACAAGGAAACAAATGTAGAATACATGGCAAGATAGCCGATGGAGACAACTGCGAGATCAAATGTTTCGGTTGTATGAATACGATCCAAGAAACGAGTGAATCCCCATTTGACCCAAAGAGCCCAACTAAACGAACGACGGATTCTCCAAGAGTTGTTGATTTCATCAGAATGCAATTCTGAAGAAGTTTCAATCCAATTCTCGAGAAGATTGAAGGGAATCAAAAGAGTCTGTTCATGAGAATTTGTAGTTTCCGAGGTATAAGGGATATCAGTTGGAACTTTAGCAGAAGGAGAACCAGCAAAGATGAGTTTGGCTCCAGCAAAGTGGGCAGCTTCGGGGTATTCAGTTATATCGCTAATAGGGGTCCATTCCGAGGTGTTTCCCCAAGAAGAACCACCTTGGTGATAAAAGCTGGTAGATAAGGAGTCGAAATAGTTGGGGACTGAGAGATCAAAGATAGAAAGATGAGCAGTAGTAGCTAGAAAGGCAATGGTGACGATGGTATGAATAGGTCTTTTAGCAGCATTGACGGAAAGAAACACGACTAATGAGACAAAAGGTCTAATGAAGGGATTTACACCTGAAAGGTCAGCGTGCGACGAAGATTTCACAGACTTTTTAGATGAACGCATCGTTATAGAAGAAAAAAAGTAACTTTGAGTGTATTTCAAACCAAGTCTAATTGTTTGATTTTTTCTTCCAAAATATTTTTTGTATGAATTTAAAAGAGTAGAATCAGAAAACCAGCAAATGATTTATAAGAAATTCAACCAAATTAGAGCCAGTTAAGGAGATTAATAGATAGCGACAAAAGATCACTAAAAACAAAAGTAGTAACAAAAAAGTAAAACAGTTAAATCAAACAAGAATATACAACCAGTGTTGAAATTGGAGTATTTTTTTTTTTTTTTTTTTTTTGTTATGTTATTGGGTATTTAGTGATAATATGAAATGTGCCAGTAATATTCCAGCACTTTAACCTAAAATGGAAATGTTTAAACAGAAAAAGAGACCCAAACAGGATTCTGATGCAAAAAGTGTTGATAACACAGCGATTCAGTTAGAAAAAAAAAGGACTTGAATACGGATTTAAGAAAAGAAACTGACTTCATCCAACTCGTTGATATTGGATCAAACAAAATCGTCAAATGATGGAACCTAGTTTGACAAATCAAGACCAACAGTGTGAATGGTGTATTATACAAAGTGCTAAAAAATATTCTTACCGAAGAATTGTCGTGGAATTTTGGCGTTTAATCTTATAATATTGATTGAACCGAAAACCAAAAACCTTTGTTGGAGAAACAATCAATATTCTAAAAGAAATCCAGGTGAAATGTTTTTAATTAAAAAAAAAACAAAAGAATTTTTTTATAAATATTTGAAATATGAATTAAAAAAAAATTAAAAAAAAAGAGGATCAAGAAAGAAAAAGAAATGAGGAGAGAAACATCAGGTTTTAAAAACGTGATCAAAACGTGATCGTTTTTTCAACAATGTCACGAAAACCTTCTGATCGGCCCCTTTCCCGGATTATGATCAACAGAGGCCCGATAGTTGGTTTGGTTACGGTCATGTACTTTAAACAAATACACATATAGAAATGTATGCAAATATTGATAATACTAATTAATCAAACTGCACCAATAGTTTGATTTCATTTATTAGTTATTTGTTTGTAATTACAATCACCTCTGGAACTTGACCTTATTGTTTGCGCTGCTTGTGGTTAGTGCCCCTAGTCTTCCTGGAATCTGAAAACCTGTAGTTCGTATACAAATTTTTATCATCATATGTAATTGATAACAACCCAGCTATAATTCTATGGCATTACCTACACCCATTTTTGCTCGATTTTCGATTCAACTTGTTGAAATCGAATTTTCTCTAACGATTGCTAAATAATCAATGAAATCTTACGTTTTATTTGTGGTCATTATTACTTCAATATTGTGATTGGTCAGATGGAGTTTACTGAAAAATTACCTCGATACTTTCTTTATAAAAAACCTAGGCCATATTACCTAATGCATGCATAATTACATTTAAGCCTAGCCGTTTGAATCTCGGTTAAGCTTTGTCCAGAAAAAAAATAAAAATACATAAATACTTAAATCGACATGACAGTTTTGGTGAAGAGTAAAATTTCGCAATCATTGTAAAAGTATTTCCACGAAAGTTAAAACAAATCAACCAATTCCATTCACAAAACTTATCACAAGCAAAGGTTGTTGATTCTGTACACATCAATTATTTATCTATTCACTCCGTTGATTTAAAAGTACAAACTCTGATATTTAGTATTCACCTCTTTTCCGTAAGTGTTTCACACTGTAAAGCAATACTCGCTCGTCAGGTTTATCCTTGTTGACCAATTCAAACGAGCCCGTAGAATTAATCTTCTTGATTTCCTCAGACTCGACCTTCTTAAGTTCTCCGTTCTCGCTCGATTCATAAATTTCAACCAATGGAGTTTCAACGTTATCAATGGCATCTAATGTAATCACAACTTTTCCATTTGGTGTTGTAGTGGCAGAAATAATACGGCTGTCTGGTCTGGAAAAGGTTGAGAGGTATTTCAATTGGCCATCAGTAGATAATTGGAGAACAAGAATGGTGTTTGTGCTAAAAAGAAAAAAATAAAAATAAAAGTTAACTAGTGCATCGACACAAAATTTCCTCAAATCTTCAAACTTACGCTTCAAAGTGAACAAGAATTTGCTGGTATTTTTCAATTCCCAAAATTTTGTTAACGGAAATTTCTAATGGGCCTGATGGATCTTCGGTATCCTTCTTTCTTCTAGGAATACTGTGCATTTCTTTATTAAGATACTGGTCAATGTATTGTCGAACATTGAATTCGCATTTAAGAGGATTGGTAGTTTCAGTCTTATCTTCTGACCACTTGAATACTGCAACAAATTCGTCACCACCTCCAGAAACCAACAATTCAGGAGCCCACGAAGGAACAAACAAGCTGGAAATAAACTGTTCATGTCCAAACAACCAACGTTCAATGGCATAAGACTCAGGGTATCTAGAAACTCTAATGTGTTCATCTCTATCTGCTGACAGGACAAACGCTCTGAATTTTCCGTCTTTGTTGGTATTCTGAACCAATGCGATATCGGTCAACATTGAAACATGTCCAAGAATAGGCTCAATGCTAGCTTGGTCTTCAGTAGTGCCATCTGAGGGCTTGACAACCGCCTGACTTGAGGTCAATGGAACATTGTAAACATCACCAAACTTATCGCCAACTAACAATTGGGAATCATCAAATGAAGTGCAAATAGCAGATGATCGCTTCGGAAATTTACGCTTAGAAACAACACTCAAATCTGTAGCCTTGAGTACGTAAATATTCTTGTTTTCATTGGTAACAGCAATTACATACTCTCCATTCCGTGAGAGTAAAACTGTACGCACACATTTTGGCCCTTCACCTGATGTAGAGCTCATCATTGGCTTCTTTTCCTTTCCCACCTTCTCTTGGGATTCATCAGTCTTTTGTTTTTTGGCAGGCGAGGGGCTGTCGGACCTCTTGCCATTCTCTTCATTGATTGTGAAGCTGGCAACTAAATCGCCAGTAGACAAGTCAAATTTTTGGAGACTGCTTAACGAAGCAGCAAAAAAATATCTGTCATCGCTGCTAATTGCAATTTCGTGGAAAGGATGTTTTAAAACCATTATATCCAGTTTTTGTTTAATGAAAATTCAACAAAAGAAGAAAAAAAACATTGAATTAAAGATTTGAAAAATTTTGTCAAAAACAAATCATGTGATATGCGGCTGTTTTGGTAACGAAATCTAACTAACCATATGAAGTACTTGTTTATCAGTATTGCTCCATTATTATCAAATATTTTCCTCTAGCTGATAGGAACTCATGTAGTTTCGAAATTGCATTTATATTTCAAGAAAAGTCACTTATGCTGTTGCTAATCTGAGTTGTAGTCACAAATAATTATACACAGTATTTTTGACTAAATCTCAACATGAAAGAAAGACACATATATCAGTGTCTGCCCTTCCCTAATAACTCACTCGCAACACTTTCACAAGAGAAAAATATGGTTTATTTATGGAAATCAGTAACTTTCAGGTTGTTATTTTTTTCCAGCTGAAATATCCTGTTCTTCCAGTACAAAGGGAAAAGATATTGACGAAACACTATATGCTTAATAGAATTTAAATACCGATAAATAATGTGGACTATTCAGTTGAAAATCTACACATTATATATGAGTTATTCATCATGGTCTGTACATAATTTTTTTTCTGAAAGCTACTTTTGTCTGATTCAATCCTGTCATTTTGGGAAATTACAAATACCCAGTGACTGTACAACAAAGTATATAGATGAAAAATATAAACAGTACTTGACTATGTGTATGATAATCCAGTGCATCAATATTTACAAATGACTGATTCAAGCTATTTAACATTACTTCTTTTGATCCTTGATTATTGTACCTCTCAATACTTGGAAAAGATTTATTCGGTTTGTGACATTTCAACTAAAAGTTACAAAATATCACTATGCATCCAGTTCATACGCAACGATAAGTATCTAAATCCGTTTTTTTACGGCATTTAAATGTTAAGTGGATATATTTATTAAAAATTTCCAACGCTCAACTAAGAATCAAACAAAATTACCTGACTAGCATAAGGCTGAATCGTAACAATGCGCTGTGCAGTTATCCGATACAATTGGCTATAAATACTTCCAGTTACACTTTATAATCACCTTTTTTTTTTTTTTTTTTCATACTTTACTTTGCATTCAGAGAAATTTTCTTGGTGCTGAAATCATACCCAAATGGACGGACTACGACAAACTGAAAACCAAGGTGAATCCATTCGTGAACTCCGCTCGGTTCTTTTGAATTTATCTGGTACCACACCTTTAGCCCACCGATTCAGAGCTCTGTTTAATCTCAAAGGGTTTGGAACCGATGGAAATAACCATGCCATTGATGTTATTGCTGAAGGATTTGGTGATGATAGCGAACTTTTGAAACATGAACTAGCCTATGTTCTTGGACAAACCAAAAACTTATACGCTATCGGCCCTCTTTGCAAAGTTCTTTCTGATGAGACACAACCTGCTATCGTTCGACACGAAGCTGCCGAAGCTCTTGGTGCTCTAGGTGATAAAAAATCTTTAGAAATTCTCCAAAAGTATCTTAAAGACCCTAATATAGCTGTTAGTCAGACTTGTGAACTTGCTATCGGCCGCATCGAATGGGAAAATTCAGACACTTCCAAACTGGAAAAGCTAGAACAAAGTGCTTTCACATCTATTGATCCCGCACCTCCACTGTCGTCTGAAAATTCCGAAATTCCCAAACTTAAAGAGCTTTTAAATAACCAGAACGAACCTCTTTTTAAGCGCTACAGGGCAATGTTTAGACTACGGGATATTGGCACAGATGAGGCCGTTTTGGCGTTGACTTCAGGTTTTGCTGATCCTTCAGCCCTGTTTCGTCACGAAATCGCCTATGTCTTTGGTCAACTTTGCAGTCCCATAGCCGTTCCTTCTCTCATTACCGTTCTTTCAAATGAAAAAGAAGAAGGAATGGTCAGACACGAAGCTGCCGAAGCCTTGGGATCAATTGCTACGGACGACGTCTTGCCAGTTCTTGAAAAATATTCTAAAGACAGCCAAAGAGTAGTAAGAGAATCAGCATTAGTTGCTCTAGACATGTACGATTTTGAAAACTCGGATCAAGTCGATTATACTATTGTGTCTCCTTCAGTTGTTTCTGCAAATTAAAAAAAAAAAAAAAAGGATTTGTAACTCATCTTTGTTGGTCTTTTTGTTTTTGTTTTCAAAAAAATATATATATAAAAAGTTAGCTGTTTAGGTATAGATGATACGATTTTTTTGTTTTTTTTGTTTTTATTTTCCCTGAGAATTTTGAAGCTGCTTTAAGTTTACCTCTACAATTGATTGCTGAATCAATAAAGTAATAACGTATTGATTATTTTGAATGTTGATCTACATTTCAATATTGATTAATAACGTTCTGTTTGTCAATATCAAATATCGTTCAAATAATTAATTATTATTTTGTAAAATTGTAAACATGGTTTAGTGACAGAATTTGGATCAATAAATTTCTTGTGAAAATTCGTTAATAAAAAATTAATGGCCCTTGGAAAAGACTGATTTCGATTCAAATTTGAAAAAAAAATAAACAATTTAATGAACATAAGATAACCCTGTCAAATTCCCTTTTGTTTATTAAGTGTACATATCTCAACACTTGAATCAATCTTTTGAGAATGGATTGACAAAAAACAAACTAAAACTTTAGAGGGTTTTCGAGTTTATACAAATTCATTTGCTATCTAACTACCCACCATAATTGACTTATAAATTAATCATTCTTGTAAGATGTCGACCAAGACTGAGCTATTCTTCAGCCCAGCTTCTTCAATCGTTTGATCAAGCATGTCGATAAGCTTTTTGCGCTCACTCGTTAACGAAAAGTATTCGAAACGGGCATTAGTAACAACCTCCTTAACAACAGAGAATATATCGCGAACAGTGTTGGAAAGCTTGAACCGTCGGACAATTCTTGTTCCGTTGGCAAGTCGGAATTGAATACGCGTAGAATCCTTATCACCTGGAGCCGGTTGAGGAATATCTAAAGGTGGAATGGTAGCAAATATTTCTTCAGGAGTAAGATCTGCATCTTCAACAGGTTCAGAGGGTTGATTTGATGGCTGAGGATCAAAAGAAGAGGTATCTAAAGAAGCTTTGGCTGGTTGAGTTTCCTCAACATTTTTGGTAACAGGGTCATTTGACTTGGGCTTTGCCGATTCCTTGGAACCAAGGTATTCGATTTCGTCGTCGTCATCATAATCGTCATCAGACGGATTGAATTCCTCAAAATCGCTTGCTTCTTCATCGAAAAAGTTGTTTCCCTCATTTTCGCTATCGTTATCCTGGCCCAAGGATACCTTCATGGCGTATCGAATTTGCTCTTCCTCAGACATCAAGCTCATGTCTTTAGTTGTTTTTTGCTTTGGTAAATCTGGGGCAGGATTTTTGTGGTTGGGATCAAGACTATAATCACTAAGAAAATCAATCAGATCTTCAATAAAAACATCTGCGCCCGGAATATCTGCCCATGTTTTAAGTTGTTCGCCGGTTCGAGGGTCTAATATTGAAATATGAGGATACCCGGAAAAAGGATAATACTGTTTGTATTCTTGGCCATCCGCACAATCATGATTGTACTAAAAATTATCAGTTAGAAAAGGGTATTGAAAAGAAAAAAAAGAAAAAAGCAAACATACTTGAACAAAAATGAAATTCTGTTTCACAACTTTCTTGATATCATCGTTAGACCACAAATCTCTGTTTAAGACCATACAAGAAAACTCGTCAATCTTTTGTATATTGACCAAAAGCCACTTTTTGTTAGCTAAAGCTGCTTCTTTAGCCATATCTAAATCAAAGTTTTGAATGATGTCGAAAGGAGGTCGGTAGATAGAGGCCAAGGCAGATTCCTGACGATCAGCTGGACGATGATGGGTTTCGTAAATCTCGTCGTCTGTCCTCATCTCGTCATCCTCTTCTTCTTCTTCCTCATCTTCAAATGCATTGGGTGGCGGTTGAGACGAACGTGCGTGCTGTCTAATGTATGAAAAACCTAATTGGGTATTAGAAACAGTTTTAAATCAACAATAAGTAGATTTTTGTAATTTGAATATCCTCTGAACGAGACTTACCGGTCGATATTGATGGCATTCCGCCAAACCCTGGTTCGACAAGAGTTTCTGTAACAGGTCGTATCACTTCTCTAACTTCTTCCTCTGTGTTAGCATGTGAATATTCTTCGTTTTGTAGACGGCGTGAAATGACCTCATCGTCTTCAAAATCATCATCATTATGTGCTGAAGTGTGTTGAGCGGATCGAGATTGCTGAGAGGCTTGTACCTGGCTATCTAGAGACGCGCCACCGCTTTCCAGATACAGAGTCACTGCATTTTCGAGATTATTGTCGGATATAGCAAGATATTGTTCAGCTGTTGCAGGATCGGCTGCAGTGAACGAGCAAAATTGAGCAATTAACTCGGATTGATCCATGTTGTCTTGTAGATATTGGTCGAAATGTGGTGAATATACAAAAAAAAACTTTAGAGTATATAAACGGAATGAATTCAGAGAGCCTGGTGCGACAAGTTTCAAAAATCAATAAAAGTAATATAAGCACAAATATTCGGCTTGAACTTTTTTATAAAAGTTAAAACCCACAAAATGACAATGATTCAAGAATAGTTATGGTTATAGTTTGGTATTGGGGGAAGAAGGAACTTATTTATACTATAGGGCTGGAGCTGTGCAGTTACCCTGACTTTACAATTCCAGCCGTGTATATTAGTTTCACGAACTTGAAACATGCCAAAGTTCACAATAAATGTAGCCTAGTCGCGAGTTACCCGATACAAGTAAACAAACTACCGAGATTCGGGTCCTGTGTCCTAGAAGTAGACTTCCTGGAGTAAATTCAGTGTTACTTCACGAATTTTCGACCATCTAAATGAGCGAAATAGGACTGCATTCAAAATCGTGGTTTATATTAAATGGAACACTGGAAGACAAGCCATATATTGGTAATTTACAAAATGTAACTGGGACAACATAGTATTTTCTTTTAAGTATTCAGTAGAATTTCTTCGGACACAAGAATCGAGATATAATCATTGTGATAAGTTATGGAGTCTCAGCTTGCAAAAATATGACTTGTATTCATAATTGTAACTCAATCAAGCCAATAACAGAACAAACTACCCTATTGGATATTATATTTGGACATCAATTGGCAATCACGATATTAAAATGTGTCGTTTAAAAAGTTTAAAATCCATCGACTACGAGAAAGTCAAAGTGATCTGATTTGATTTATTCAACAGCTTTGCTGCATTGTAATTACAAATGTGCTTTAGTTGATTGAAACTTTCTGAGCAGTGTCAAATAGAGACATTCAAAACAAACTAAAGTCGTTAAATCTGCAGATTATATTTTATTATCTGGTTTTGCTAACTTTTGATTTTGATTACCGAGATACGTAGGCGAAGAAACCTGCTTAAAAATATTTGTTACCTTCAATCCATATGTCAAGCAAAGATTATAAAGACCAAGAGTTACTCTTAAATGTGGTTTGAATCTACCCTCGGATGTTTTACTGAATCGAACCAAAAAAAATAATTGTTTTTGAAAGTATATGAATAGTAATAATAATAATAATAATAGTTGTCATAGTATTGAAAATATATCAGGCATGTTGACCAAACCTCGTAAAAGATGAAATTCTATGGAATCAACAACATGAACTCACAATTAGCATGTCACTATAAGCAAAAAGATATTTTTATGACCTCCAAATGTTTTAAAATAACCAAATTTTTGTGTTTTTTAAGGGTAAATACTTTCGTCTTCAAATTAAAATTTCTTGGATTGAAGGAACTTTTCTTGGGCAGCCTTTTCGTCCTTCAATTCCTGTTGTCTCAACTCAGTGATTTTAGTAGCTCTTTCTCTAGCAGTCTTAGGGTCAAGAGCAGCAGTCTGTTGAGAATCGGAAACATCCTTCAACTGAGCCCAAAGTTCCTTCACCTTAGCGGGAGCCTTGGGACCGTTAGCAAATGTCTCAATTCTATTCTTGATATCCACCATTGCGTTCGAGGTATCAGCTGAGTAAGCAACTTGGATACGGAAAAAGAAAGCGTAAACCAACAAAGAAATTCCAGAACCAGGACGAAAGGTAATGACATCCAAGAACAATCTAACAATAAGCAATGTATTCACGTATGCAATAAACTTGAGAAGTTTAGGACCGTCAACATTGAGGAACTTGTTAATGTGCGAAGCAATAGCAGATCCAGGTTGGAGTCTAGATGACATGAACTCAGCAGTGTGCATGGCTGAAAAGTAAAAGAATGGAAGAACCTTTAAATAATGCCATCTGGTGAAAATCCAAAAAAAGGCCAATGCACCATATTGGAAGCTTTCCATACGAAGAAGAACATAAAAAGATGGTACTTCACCTTCAAAACGCTTGGTCAAACTGATAAGGTAAACTCCGACTGCAGAAAAAAAGAGTGAACGGTAAACCAGCTGGCCAAACAAGGACCCACCAGAGAATAAAACGAAAAATAATGTAAACATCACAGATAAAGCAACGACAGCGAGATGTCCTTACAAGATAAAGTCAGTAAAAATCAGTGAATAAATAAATAAAAATAAAAAATTGACATACCTGCTTCCCAAATATTTTTCAAAAGCTTAAATGTAGGAAAAATTAGTATCTGTTTCTTAATAGTGAGATGTTTTACACGCCTGGTAACTGAATCCTCTGTTTGTTTATTTTCAAATGTTGATACATTCTTGTCCTCCTCCAGCATACGATTCAAATTGAACCCAATACTTTAGGCTGGTTGGTTTTTATTCGAGCTACTAAAGGACTTTTTGAATTTTAAACTGAAACTTTGTGACGAATCATCTGAATGTTTGAAAAAGCTCCTGGTTTTGCGTTCAGTTGCGTTTTTCCTTTCTTTTATAACCGTTTCATCTTTAGGGATTTTAGACTGTTCCAACTTGTCTTTAATAACTGACGCAATATGCCCTTTTTCTCGTACCAATTCGACAGAGTTGGGTTTCATTATGGCAGAAAGTGTCGCGTAGAATGTTTACGTCCAATGGATAATGATATAGAACAAACAAACAGAGGAGTTTACCACAAAATAATGTATACAAACCGTTGTTTGGGATAATAAAAAAGAGGAATCACTTTTAATTACATACCTTATCGTGTTTTATAATAAAAGGCACGGGAACATTAGCATTGGAAGCAGTAGTAGATTTAGCATTATTACTGGAAGCAGTAGATGGTTTAGCAGTAGAACTGGAAGCAGCAGCAGGCTTGGGAGTAGCGCTGGGAGCAGTTGCAGGATTAGGAGTAGCGCTGGAAGCAGTCACAGGCTTAGGAGTAGCGCTGGAAGCAGTTACAGGCTTAGGAGTAGCACTGGGAGCTGAAGCACTGGTAGAAGGAACAGGCTTAGCAATACCTTGTGTACTTGCCTGGGCTGTGTTAGTTGCGGCAGGTGAAGATGACATGATCTAGACTAGTATCTACTCTGAAAACTTGGGATGATAAAACAAAAAAACAGTAAAATCAAAGCTTATGAAGCTAGTTTCAACTTTTGTAAAGTGTAGCAAAGGTTGCTTTAATAATTGAGTAGGAAAACAAATAAAAAGGATCTAAGTCAAAGCAAGTGAAGGAATTAACTTTCGAATTTTCAAGGCGGTAACAACATCGTTGCGTGATAGTCATGTGATTTTGACTTATCACTATCCAACTCAGTAAGGTTTAATTGTAAATGGGCATTTTGAGTATCTTTGCATTCGAATTCCAACCCTGAAAAATTATTCAATCCTAGTTCTTGAACTGTCTGAAGCTTATTCAATGAAAATACAGTTGTTTATTTCAATTTGTCATGATCAAAAACCCATTTAAGTAGTTGTGCCTGGCAATTGAACAGACAATTAAACACGATTCTAAACACTGCAAAGCTATTATTGTTAGTCTGTTTTATTGTAGCAATATTTTATAGGTTTTGACAACAAACCTCCTTTCATTAATTGTATTCAGTGGTTCATTCCACATACATATCATCTTTGCCTATTTCGTAATTGTACTGTTGTTCATGAGAATTTATGGCTGCACAACCAAAGTTACAATTCTTGTTGATGGTCTCAGCCTGATTATCACTGTACATTTGTGATGGTAAATTGTTCATCATTTCATATATTTAAGTCAAATTTGTATATAAACCTGGGGTTTTTTTGTGTAGTGTGCTCTATATTTGCCTGTTTGCGTGATTTCTGTTAATAACGTCACTTGCCAATAACATGATTGTTGTATCATTTTATAGGAAGATTTGAGCAATCAGAGAGAAAAAGGTCTTGTAGTACTACAGGCGTAAAAATCATATCCAGAATCAATGAATTTGCTATTCTGTGGCCTCCGTTTTCAATACATTTTTCAATTGATCTGATAATGATTTATTGCCTGTTTTATCCCTTTTTGTTTGGTGAACTAAGACTCTCATACATTGATGCTCAAAAAATGAACTCCTTCAGTTGAATAGAACTATGTACTCGGTAAAAAGAAATTCTAAATGCAAAAACCCTTGATATCACCATGTCTTTCTATGGCGTTTGTGGGTTTATTACTATTTATTCATGGACTTTTTGCCAGTTACAAAGCCCAAAACCATCTACGGTGTGGTTCTACCAATACCCGGCATAATTTCAGTTTCTAAATTTAGAACTAAAAAACCCCCATTGCTGGCTTTTAAAATCATTTTCAATATATTTTTAAAAGATTTCATATTAAAAAAGAAAATTGACCATGGTGGCTACTACTTTGGCAATCCAATCTAATTTAGAGGATAAAGAGAACAAGTCACCAATCCAACCAACAAGCTAGCGATGATGTAATATTCAACTATTGGCCCAATCTGTACACGAAGAATAGTAATAATAATATAGTCTATTGGCTTTCCTACTGATCTCAATAACTTTTCTTTCAAGGCAAAGTCAGTTTTTTCAAAAATAATGTATATTTTTTGTACGACTAAAGCTGTTGCTTCGTCATTATCGATAGTTTTGGGTCTACACTTTTCAAATAGTAGTACATGACCGAATCACCGCGAAACGAAATTCTTAGTGAATAATCTTTTTTCACGATTTAAATTTTATTCTTGCCAAAATTGATGTCAATAGGGCTTTGATTGAGAATTATGAGAAAATTCCAAGTGATACTTGTGTCAAATAGCATAGAAATACAAACAGATACTAATGGCTAGAGCTATCACAAATGCACATGGTTCGATTCTTTTGATTCTGATTCTTACATGCAAATTGATTTGGTTTCATTTTGGTATAGAGTTGTTGATAAATACTTTTCTCAACTTTGTAAATAGCACAATTAGCGTTGCCAGTATATATATAGACTTGACGAGTTTATTCAGTTTTCTATTTTATCGGATTGGCCAGCCAGAAAACATATCTTCGCTCAAAAGATGCAAATGCTTTGCTTATGGATAGCTTCTCTGAACTTGAAAGTAAATGTTTTTACTATTAACCTAGGCTCTGCCGACACCAGTCAATGAGACTATCAACTTGTTAACAAGCTTGACAGATGACACTCAACCCCTCAAAAAGTAATATATTCAAGACAGTTAAGGATAAAATAGCATCGATGTGCTTTGTCTCAATAACGCAAGTCATTGTTTTTCTTCTTTTTCTATTAAATTGGCATTGGCTATATCTAACAAACATGGGTCTGAATGGGAAGAAGCCCATGCTATGATAATACATTGTATTCTTTGTTTCAAGTATGCTGATAGTAATCCGTTTATTGTGCGGAGATTGGATGGATAGTCTCTAGTTGATTACGATAGGTAGATTTACGCGACAAATTTATGGATGATTAGAGAAAATAAAAAGGAGAATTGAAATAACTAGGTGTGTAGAGTCCATCCTGAATCTTGCAAAGAGTTTTTCAATTAACTGAAAAAAGGCACTCCAACGGCCTAGACAATCATCAGAATCAGATATACTTGAATTAGACAGTGCACCATACTAAGAAGAAAAAAGAATAACAGTAACAGAGAACCTGGTGAAGTGAAATATTGGTGTTTTTCTAAAAATAAATATAGCACCGAATCGTTTTATAATTTAATTAATATTTCGAAATGAGAACCATAATATATTACTTGTAAACCTATAACAGCACCTCTGATATTGAATACTTGGAAAAATATTCAAGTATATTTAATCAATGTTTTATAGTCTTTGGGCGATACTGATTTAAACTTTTAAGTAAAAAAACAACAATCAAAGAAATCCATATCCAAGGCTCAAGTTGAAAGATACGCTATGACTTTAAAAGAATCTAATAAGAAGTATACAAGAAACATATTGATGTGAAATTTTAAACAAATTCAAAAAATAGTAGGCGAAAAAAAGAATATTATTCGTCAGTTTTATAAACGCTTTTCTTCAATATTTTACAATTATAGATCAGTTCTTGAAAAATAATTATGAATGAAAAGAAAACGCCCAAAGGCTTCAACACTTCCATGCAGTTTAAATGTAAAGAAAGTAAAGTATATTTCTAAATTATAAATGAACCAAAATAAATAAACCCTAGCAAAATGATGTGGTTATTCACGAACTTCCAAAGGCATCTTTTGATGAATTAGTGTTGAGCCATTGTTTTAAATCCTTATTGGCTTCGTGTGTTATCTTGTACAGTTTAGTTTCGACTTGATCAAGTTTGTATAAAAATTCCGACGCGTTGACGGAAGTTTTTGAGTTTCCAGAGTTTGTAGCAATATCTGAAATATCTCTTGCACGTAACTTTAACGATTCAATTATAATTGAAGCCAGTTCAGGGTCTTCCATTAAGTTGAGCCACTGTTCTGCCAGTCGATAGTAAACAGATGACAGTAAACGCAAGTCTACATTTGAAGGGTCGCTTTTCAACGCATTCAAAACTTTAGGAAAAAATTCAGGTGTCGGTAAAGGTGTAACAAAGGGAATTTCAGAGTCTGGTGAGATTGGAGTTAATGCTAGAATCCGCAGTAACCAAACAGGCAGGTCGACAACACTGTCTTTCTTTATTTCTGTGCCAGGAGAGCCAATAAGATATCCCAAATTAGGCACCGTGACATTGAACCGACATGGAAGATTCTGTTGGTCTTTGGAAATATCGTCAAGGTCGTAATAAGACATGTTTTCTTCTTGTGAATGGCACCGAAACTATGATACAGATCTTTGTGGTTGTTTGTGGACAATGAAAAAAAAAAATATCTATATATATATATGTTAAAAATCAAAGTCCATACGGCTGATTGCTACCACCAGATTTCGCTCCACCAAAAGTTGTCACAGTTTATTGGATATGAACGTTTTTGTCTATTTTCTTATTGTTGACATATTCATTGATTTTCTACGAATTTACTAATCATGCCGCCACTACCAACAGAAGATGATTCTGCAAGTACTACAGTATCGGCATCTTCTAATACTCAAATGCCAGGATATCCATCGGAGAAAGAGCTTGAAGAAGCATACCGAAACGTTCCGATTTCTTCGCGAGTAGGGTCTATTGATAACCCGAAAGGTGAATTTGACCCAAACATACCAGACATTCTTCCTCATGAACAGGTATTTTCAATTCAAGTTGGTGAAAAGCTTTTCAAATTATCTGGAGCTTCATTGTCATCTGATGCTCCTAGCTATTTTACAACTTTTTTCCTTAAACACAAAGACCTTCCAAAACATGAATGGCCAACATTGTATATTGACAGGTCCCCAAAAGTCTTTGAATTGATTGTATCACACCTTCAAGGATACTATGTGATGCCAGAAAACGACGTCGATTTTGTATATCTACTTCTCGATGCCAACTATTACCACCTTCCTCGTTTGATTCGTCAGCTTACAAATACCGAAATTCATATCCGCATTGGGGACCAATCCTTCAGTATATCCCGAAACATTTTCAATAGCCCTGGAAATACTCCAAATTTTTTCACTATTGGATTGTCCTCTTTTTTTGGATCTGAAGTTGCTCCCAAGTCATTCAAAAGACCACCTCCTGTTGCTCCCCCCACTGTTCCACAGCGGTCTGGCGAACTGTTTAAAGATTTATTGAAAGTTCTGCAGGGGTCAATGCTTGATATCAAAGATGAGAAACACCGTCTGTTACTTTTGAATGAGTGCAAGTTTTACCGTTTTTTCGGTCTTGAACAAAAGCTTATTGCTCATTCCATACAAAAAAATCGAATGAGGAATACAGAAGAAATTGTAATAGAACTGAATTACCTTCGTCCAAAGCAACTCAAATTCCAAAAGCTTTTAGATACCCTTGTTCCTGCAAGTGCAAAGAGTTATTTGTCTTGGAACAACGCCAATCAAGAACCTTCACTGCTACTCGGAAACATTTCAACATCGTATAAAAGGCCATATATTGATACCTATGATAGAGAACTCATTATTCAGCTGACTTCCTCAGACCATACTTATTATGAGCCCGTTGGATTATGCTTTACTCCTGCCAAATCTTCAGCAACTGGAAAAAGTCATTGGGAAGCTGTGTTTTATGATTCAGCATCTGTAAAAATGGAAGCTCTAATAAATACCCTAATAAATGGAGCAAATAGAAAGCTAGAAAAACAAGTACAAAGCAGTCTGCCTGGTGCTTCATCTGGCGAACCCCGAATTAAAACTGAAGAACAAGATGTTGCAGTAACAACTTTTGAGGACTTTGACCAACCAAATGACGCAAACAACACATATAATTCTGCATCCGGTATTTCTAATAGTCCACAAAGCACATCATCTGTTGGAAATTTGCGAGGATCCACAGTAAACAGCACATTTAACCCGATCACCGTTGCAACTGGAACTCGTGGCGGATATTTCGTGTGTGCAGACGACGCATTTGTTATGCTTAATGGCAAGGTCTTAAATATGGCTTATTATTCTTCTGCTGAAACAGGTAGCACCCAAGCTCCGGTCGCCAGTAATGATAATCAAGCTGCCAACGATGGTGACAACGAACTTCGCAAAAAACGAAGGCTTGATTCTGTTGTGGAGACAGGTGCTTATGATGCTAACACAACACAACCCATTCCACCAATACCAGTATTTAAACGACCTGAAAATCTTCGGCCTATTCAAATGGTTCTAGTAAAAAGCCAATGGAGAGTCATTCTAACAGGAAATTTCTTTATGTTGGAATTGTTAAAAGCAGAGGGGCACTGTGGCCAAAAATACATCAATTCGGCTCGATCTTTTGTGTGAACAAATTGTTGATTCAATTTAATCAAAACGTCTTTTTTAAAGTCGCTCCGATCCAAATTTTATCATAAGACTCAATACAAAAATGATTCAATAAAATCGTTTCACTGTAATAATAATCATAATACTAATAATAATAAGACAAGATATCGTCAATCTAATGATACTTGACTCGCTTTCGGAATTCACTAAACGTTCACTATGTCGTTTCTTGTTTGCTCTTTATATGAAAAACTCCAGGATCTATATGCTACCCAAAAACTATGTTTTGGTGATTATCTTCATGAAAATGGTATGAATTGTACCGATTATGTCTGAAAGCTGAGATTGGGGAAACTAATGAACTTGAGTATGATGAAACTGGGAAATCGCATCCAAGTTCCAGATGAACGGGTACTGTATGAGCTTCATGACCATCAGGATCACTAAATTTAGATAGAGACATGCTTGACCAGTCAATATCAGAAAAGGTAGAACGCCTGATGCTGCTGATGGAGTCTTGAATGATATTATTAGGGTCGTCTTCTAAAGTTGTCAAATATTCATCACATATGTTCATTATGTCACCTTCCAATTCCAATGCTGAGATCAAAAAACTAGGAATCAATATATAGTTTTCTTGATATGGGGTATTATAAACTACCAATTTTGTTATCTCTTGTGTCGTAGTGATTTGTTCGTTATCTTTTGTGTCTAAATACGTTTCCATACATTCTCTTGCTTTTGTGGTCGCAAAATTCGAATCATCAACTTTATCCAGGATTTCAATTATACAGCCAGCCTGCGGGTCGTTTGTACACATCTGCTGCGTGACAATAGTCGAATCTTTTTTCAAAATACATTTAAGCATTATGGATGTATAAGAATTTATACCATGACTAGATCCGGGCTTAAACAGTGTGACCGCTTGGTGTAGTCGGTTTAAATAATTTGTGTCGTGTATTGCAAGTTCAGATGTTTGATCTGAGTTGAGTTTGTCTGACAGACTATCAATTGCACGTATGTTCAAATTGTCGAGTACTTCGACTGTCATGGCGTCTTTGTGAATATAGTTTTGTTTATCAGACGTTTCGTCAATGTCTTTATTGTGTGTCATTTATGACATTATGAACTAAAGAAAAGTCGGACGATTGACCTAATCCTTCATTCCGAGATGGGCTGAATTTTGACATTGGTTTCAGTTTTACCATTTTGTAAATGTGGAACTACCCATCGCGATCTAGTTACAAATTTTTATGATCATATATCTTAGTTTAATCATTTTCATATATAATTTAGAACAGCAAATACGCGAAATAAATGTGAGGTTTCAATTTATTCGAAGCAATTGAATTACTTGGGTATTTTTAAATTATTATTACAAATATCCATTATCTTTAATATACATTAAATCAAGTCACTGGAACACCCCTAATTTCCTTGACTTTCACTAACAAATTGTCCTCTAAATCCTGGTTTTTGACCTCGAGCATTTTCGCAAGGTTCGGGTATTTCAATCCATTGTACCTTCTTCTCGATCTTTCCTTCTTTTTTCAAATGTTCCCATTCTTCTTGGGTGTCGGGCATACTGTTGAAATCAACATCATGCTTGACTGTTCCCACACGCCAGTATTTGTGATGTTCAGAAAAAAACTTTTGCCATCCAGCAATGGTTTCGCGTGCAAAAACAGGATCCAATCCTCGTAAATCGTGTTTCCAGTGCTCAGGACTTTTGAAGCACCCAGTTATGAAAGCTCGTGCAGAATCCCGGCCTGCAAAAATGTGGTAAGGGCCAGAAGGTCCATATGTCGCTGGGTTTTCGGATACATCATACACAGTGCCGTTGAGCGCAAGTAATATTTGATAAGAAGAATTTGGGTGTTCTTTTGATCCATCATATAATGCGAGTTCGGCATCGCTGAAAACATGTTCGTCAGCCAATCCAAATCTCCTGTCAAAAACCAAATGCTTGTAAAAGCGAGGTTTTGTGAGCTTAGACTCTGATCCCCAGGTAGCAGTGCCAGTGATGAAAAAGGAAAGCAGAAAGTTGAGACCAATAAGACCCAAAACCATCAAAGCCATTGATTTTGTATCTACATCACGTTCAAAGTCTACCACGGTTGGTTCATCACGAATTAAAACATCACGACGATCATCACGAGGGTAGACCTTTTTTGGCGGATTTCGTTGGCGTAACGTATCTGATGACATGGTATTAAAGATAAAATGCTGGAGATTGATCGTTTATGGGATTCTGCTGTCTTAGATCAAAATTCTAAAAAGATAGAAGTAATAAGAAAAAAAATTTCACGAAAAAAGGACAGTACACGTTATTTATATCCTGGTAATATTTGTGTTTTAAATCAGCAAAAGTGGTGTTGTTTCGTCCAAGAAATCAGGTTGTTCAATGAAAATCAATGTGTTGTTAATACAAGTGGCAATGACAGAACGTGTTGTTTTCCACATGTTATGCCTAGAAAAAACGTTTACAAAATTTACTGTTTACATTAAAAACAAAAAACCAACTGAGAGGCCCATCATAGAATATCTTCAATATGATGGGGGAAAAAAAATGAACCATTCATAAATCTGAATACTTTTAGTTATTGAAAACAGAATTGGGTTTTTTTATTTTTTATTTTTTATACAAATAAATTGAAAAGCGGGTTCTGATACATAATGGTAAATGTTGTTTTTTACTTCTTACCGCCAAACTTGGCTCTCCATTCGGCAATCTTTTCGGAATCAATTCTGGAAAAGAGGTAATCAGGCTTACCAATATTGTGGCCACCAAGGATGTTTAAGGAGAACTCATCAGGGATAAGCATGGGAGGAGCATTGAGTTGCTTCAAAATAGAATCAGCAGTCTCAGGCATGAAAGGAGCAATGACAGCAGAAATGATGTAAACAACGTTGATACCAACACCAATAACGGCAGCAGCCTTTTCAGGTGAGTTAGCCAACAAAGCGTTATTCAAAAGATTGTCTTGCAAAAACTTGTTACCGCGGGCAGCAAACTCCATAGCAGTTTCCAAACCCCTACGGATTTTGGTGTTCTCCATGGCTTGAATATAGTTCTTAAGCAAAGCATCGATATCAGATTTCAATGCGTCATATTCAACAAATGAGGCGTCATATTTGGGAATAACACCGTTTTGCTTGGCTGAAACAAATTTAACAAGACGGTTAACGAAATTACCAAGCTTGGGAAGAAGCTCATTGTTGTTGCAAGTGACAAAATCATCCCAAGAAAATTGAGAATCTTGAGACTCGGGACGGTTAGAGGCAAGATAAAATCGCCAAACAGAAGGAGAAATTCCAGTATCTTGTGCATTGTTGCCGAAAACACCAACGTTACGGGATTTGGAAAACTTGCCACCCTCATATTGAAGATACTCAGTAGTAGAAAGATGGTTCAACATGGTCCACTTCTCACGAGTACCGATTTGAGAACTAGGGAAAACAACTGTGTGGAAAGGAACATTATCCTTACCCATAAATTGGAAAAGTTCAACATCCTCAGGGCTTCTCCACCATTGTTCCCAGCTATCAGTGTAGTTAGCTGTGATAGAAACATAACCAATACAGGCATCGAACCAAACGTAAAGGACCTTGTCACCGTAGTTTTTAAGAGGAACTGGAGTACCCCATTTAAGATCTCTGGTAATACATCTTGGGCGCAATCCTTCCTTAATCCAAGATTGGGTAATGTTGATACTGTTTGAAGACCAATTGCCCTTAGTACTGGCGGATTTAGACCATTGAGCAACTTCATCCTCCAATTTATCCAAAAGAAGAAAAATGTGCTTTGTATCTTTTGTGATTGGACTGGCGTTATCAATCTTACATCTAGGGTTGATAAGTTCAAAAGGATTAAGAAGGTTGCCACAACCATCACACTGATCACCACGGGCATCTTCATATCCGCACTTGGGGCAAGTACCCTCAACAAATCTATCAGCAAGATAACCGTTATGAACAGGGCAGTAAAGCTGCTTCATAGATTGTTCTTCAAGGTAGTCGTTTTCGTTGAGTTTGGTGAAAATGTCCTGAGCGATCTCAGTTTGCTTTTCGGTGGTAGTTCTTCCAAAGTAATCGAATCCAATTTGAAACCAGTCATAAGTTTGCTTGTGAATAACATGATATTTATTACAGAGTTCACGAGGTGTGACCTTTTCTTCAAGGGCTTTGGTTTCAGTAGCAGTACCATATTCGTCAGTACCGCAGATGAAAAGACTGTTGTATCCACGCTGCTTAGCATATCTGGCGTAGATATCCGCAGATAAGACGGAGCCGATAATGTTACCCAAATGAGGTACGTTATTGACGTAAGGAAGAGCAGAAGTGACCAAGATGTTTCTTTCTCCCTTTTTGGGCTTAATTTGTCCTG
Organism: Magnusiomyces suaveolens; assembly: GCA_900642975.1. Classification (NCBI taxonomy): domain Eukaryota; kingdom Fungi; phylum Ascomycota; class Dipodascomycetes; order Dipodascales; family Dipodascaceae; genus Magnusiomyces; species Magnusiomyces suaveolens. The sequence goes on from CAAAMA010000004.1 coordinate 774,173, forward strand.
TAAGTTTATGGTAAACAGCCTTTTCGTTAATATTAACCTTTCCAGTATACTCTGGAAGAGCAACGGCAGGAGCGGCAGGTTTGGCGACAAGAGTGGAAAAGGTCTTGATGGCTTCAACAGCAGCAGGAGTTTTAGAATAAGCATTGAACCACATTTCCAAAGCGGAATTTGAGCTGAAAACTTTGGCCTTAGAACCAAGCTTGTGAACAAGGCCATAGACACCACCGAAAAGGATGATTTGACCAACTGTGGAATCAACCTTTGATGGAACATTGATCTTTTCGAAAACTGAAACATCAGTATCTTTGGCGATCAAAGCTGGGTAGACATATTTTTCTTCAAATGAAATCAATTGGGAATCAATGTGGGCATTAGAAACAGAACCGAGATATCTAAATGTTTTGATATGATTAGTTGAGATGGACCATATATTTTGGTTCCCGTTTTACAGTACTTACCTAACAATTGCATTGGGTTCAATCAAGTATCTTTCAGGAGAAATGATCAATTTTACAAGAGATACTTTATGAAATAAAAAATGGTATTATGTTAGAACGTTCTAATTTATCTTTGAATATTATCCCTCAATTAAAAACTTTAGAATCAATAAATATATAAGGCAATTAAACGTACTTTCATCATCCTTGACAATTACAGTGGATTTGCTATAAGAAGCAAAGGCAACAGCAGCCTTGATAACTTCTGAAGCTGTCAGAGGACTGGTGACTTTTGGCAGAACAAGTTCTTGTTTGAAAACCATGTTTTGTAAATGGGTTCGCGATAATAACAAAAATTAAAAAATCCAAAAACAAAAATCTGTGACGATGAAAAATTTTGGAAAATCACACATTTCGAGATCAAAAGAAACGAAAATTCAGTCATTTGTGACATATATTGTCATACATGTAAATGTGTAACATAAAGTCACATGATTATTGAAGGGCTTTGCTTATATTTTGCTTGGTGCATTTTCTTTTTCTTATCAGTTTAATCTTTTCAGCTTTTATGTTACTTTAATAACCTTTTTTTTTTTTTTTGAACAATCCAATATTTGAATATTTACATCATTTTTTTTAATAATTTAAAAAAAGAATTGTATTTTTATTAAGATATCAATTAGATATTGGCCAGTCTCTCAATTACACATGGACTCATACATTAATTACTCATTCAATCATATTATACCATACTGAATAACAATGTCTCTTGAACATACCCCTTCTAACCTAGAATCTGGCTTATTATATTCATCTGGTTCTTTGGAGGATCCAGAATTGAAAAATTTGGAAAATACTACTTCTTTTGAAGAATATCATACTAGTACCACCGATAATCAGGTTCCACAAATTGACGATGATGATCAGTTTCCAATAAAATCGACACTTCATGAAAAGAAATGCACATGCTTCAACACTGCACCTTTTAAAATTAGGCTATCAGCCATTGAGTACTTGCTACTCTTCATTTATCCATGTACCTTGTTTCTTGGTAGCTTTATTCAACTGCTCGATATTGTTCCTCTGTCTTATTTCAGTGACAAACGCAACATCATTAATACCTATTTAATCAAACGTGGATGGTTTTGGGTTTCTCTTATTACTGCATATCATTCATTCAATATTTATCGTCGAAAATCAGCTCATCGCCACATCGCTATTAGAAACATTGCTGTTCGTTATGTATTGGCTAGCGTTTGGTGGATCTTTTTTGCTCAGTGGTTTTTCGGTTCGCCACTTATGGATAAAATATTTATTTTTACTGGTGGAAGCTGTTCCGAAATCGGTGTCGAGAACTACTCTACAACATCTGTCTCTTCAGCCCAATGCCGATCCATGGGTGGCAAATGGGGTGGAGGTCATGATCCTAGTGGCCACACGTTTTTGATGGTTCATTCTAGTTTGTACATTTTGATGGAAATTTTGCCTTACATTTGTGATAATTTTAGAGATCGGTTTTCAAAACCTATTAGGGAAACTGACGTTTCTTTTTCGGCGCGAGAAAAGACTAGTTCTGTGGCAAAATCTTTATTCATCAAAATTTCAATAGCCTTCCTTGCCATTTACTGGTGGATGCTGCTAATGACATGTGTTTACTTCCATTCCTTTTTGGAAAAGCTAGTGGGCATGATATGGGGATATACTGGAACTGTTATTGTTTTTATTCTGGCCGTTACTTCCTTTATTCCGTCTCTTCAAGAATATTTGGTAGTTATTCCAGTCTAACTATGGATTATTGTCATTGAACAAAATTTGACGTGTGTATTTGTTTTTTCTTTTTTTGTATATTTACGACCTATGTTTCTCTTTGCCCTCCTGTATATTTATAATCACAACCTTTATATTCATAAACAATAATTCTATTATTATTTTTTCACGATAATTTTTGATATAATCTCAATGTAGTATTTACAATTTTGTTTTGGTAACGAAATCAAGTATAAAAGCGTGTATGTCACATGTTTTATCAGTCGTAAATTATTTGTTTACTTTTCAACATTGACATTGGTCTTCTGCAATATTTATCACAAAAATCATTTTCTATATTTTGGTTGATAAACAAAATATCGCCGTCTCAAAAACCTCATTTGCAGAAATCAAAAAAAAATTCAGATTTCAGAGAATGGAATCACCAATTGTTATTGAAGATGATCTTGAAACTGAGTTGATCAACAATCAACTTTCGTCCGATTCCGACGAAGAACCAAAACATACCCAAGAATTTTTCAAAGCGTCTATTGTAAATCTGGTATCAGCTTTAGGTGGACCTGATTATTGTAAGCCTGATTCGCCATATGTTCTCGGAAATGAAGCTTTGGGTTGCTTAAAAGATTTAAAACGATGGCTTAGAGGACACGACGAAAAACTAAAAACTATTGATATTGCCTATGCTATTTCCCAAACTACCCTAGTTACTTTTGATTTGCTCGAAATTTTGAGTATGTGGGACAAGAAAGAAGACGAAAATGATGCAGCTTATGGACCTTATACTGAGGATATCGAAGAAAACGAAAAAAAGCAAGAACTAGATAAACGCCAAAAGGAGCGCAAGAAAGATTATCTGATCGCACTTGGTTGTTTAGAAATTCTAGTTCCCTTGACATGGCCTGTTGATACATCCTCTGGAGACTTACGAATTTCAAATTTGAAAAGGTCTCAGGTCGATTACAAGCAAGCTATTTTAGAGCATCCTTCTAATAGGATTTTGAAATCAGTAATCAGACTCTGCGAGCCTTCCATCTCTAGGGAGTATCTATACACTACCAACAAACATAAAGATACCATGAAACGAGCATTTTATTTGTTTAGAAACATTTCCAGAATCAACTATCGTGATTCAATCACCAATGTTCCTAGCATTGATCGTAATACTCTTCTTAAAGTATTTCAAGATCAATGGGTCTTTGGCTTCATTATTTCAGTTGCTTCTGGAATTAATACTGATTTCCCAGAGCTTTGTATTCCAATTTTAGAATGTCTGTATTTTATCTCAAAGGGCATCGAAGCTATTGATCTGTTCAACATTAGCGACCAAACATCACAAAATAATGATTTATCTTCTAATTCCGGTGGCCGTGACTTGAAATCATTATTACTACAGGATAAATATAAAACGCAAGCTATCCGCCAAAAGCGTAATAGATGGACAAACGATCGAAGTGGCTCGTTTTTTTCGGTACAAGACAGAAACGGCAACGTACCTACTGATCCAATTTCGGGAAAAATTACTGTAACGCCAGACAATACATTTTCTTTAGACAGTATTCTGGCTTTGGGCAAAAAGGCTAAGCTTCAGAGACGACTCAGAAGTGATCTTGCTACTAATTACGAAGACTTGTTTGAGTTTAAGATTTCATTGGAACCATCAGTCAGAGATCATACGGCAATGTTCATTTTTGAGTTCTTATCGACAGCTTTCAATCCACTACTCTATCAACTGTGTGACACCTTTTCAAGTGAACTTTCCGGGATTTTTTCTGCTGAGATTCCACCAATTCCTTTTGATACCCAAATCCACTTTTTGTTTGTGATGGCATGGTTTTTGGAAGTTAACAGAATTTGTCCACATAATCCACTTTTTGCTGCTAAACTTAAAGAACAAGAGAACAATGAGTCGCTTTCAGAAATGGCGCTGGTTGCCGTAGCACTTGATCAAAAAGCACTATCTTGTTACGACATTTTTTTGAGAAGCAATGTAGATTTCAGGCAATGGCCCATAGTTTTGAACTGTCTACTGGTTGGCCGTGAACTCTTGAAAAGTATTCAAATCATGGTGAAAAGCAAAAACGACACATTGATAACTATGGCAAAAAAAATCATGACGTTAATGTTTTTAAGAGAAGAGCGACTGACTATTATCACGACACTTCCGAGATATGCACCAAAAACATATTCTTCTTCCTTTGTTAGACTATCTGTTGAATTGAGTTACTTGATGATTCAGACATTTGAACTATTTGAAAAACGCGATAACAAGATTTACATTGACGCAATCGAAAGAATGAAACGATCAACAAAGAAAAAAAATGAAAAAGGTCAAGATGGTGAAGAAAAAATGGAGGATGAGGATGAAGAGGTACAACATCCAAGGGAACTTCGTCAAAAAGAATACTCGGTTGAAAAGCTTCTAAGAAGATACATGTTTGAGGATGTTGTTGATACCCAGATACTGTACTTTTCTGGTTTCCAAGAAATGACTGCAAAACAGATATTGAATGGAATCAAATTCATACACAGAATCTTTGTTCAAGGGAAGCTTCATACCCTATACTATCGGTTAGATTTTATATATCTTCTTGATCGATTGTTAGAATACCCAGTATTGTTGCCAAATGTTCGCTCTGAAATCGTGAAATTTGAAAGGTACTTTTGTGGGAAGCTTGAACGTGCATTAATCAAAACTCCTAGTTTGTTCGTCGAGTTGATGTTTTCGAAAGTGACATCTGAAGTATTTTACTATGAAAATGGTATCAGCAAAGCTCAGGCTATGACAACGAAACGTGACAGGCGGATTGCTGGTAAGGTTGCACCGTTATTTGATTTCAAAGAAGCCGAATACACTCAATCACGCGAAAATCAATTCAAAATTGTTGTTGCTGCCTTGTGCGATGACGAAAAACAAAATCTTGTTCGTTGGACAATCAACCAAGCTAAAGCAGCACTTTCGAAAAGAGATGAATGGTTTGATCAAAATTTGGCAGATGACACTACACTTGCTCCTGAAATTTCTTTTGAACTTAATGACGACGAGGAATCCAAGTCTGTTGCCATTGGCCTACGAAAAAATTCGACTTTCAGATTATTACTCACAGTTTGCGAGTTTGAATTATTGGACAAGTTTGATAAAAGTGTGTGTATTGTACCTCCTGCAGAAACAACAGTAAAACTAGCCGAGAGCATATCATACATGGAAAAGTATATTTCTGAAGGAGTAGAATTCCCCGATCACAAGGGTGCATATGATTTCATTGAAAAGAAACGAAGAAGAAGAGCTAGACTGTCTACATTCAGTAGTGATTCTGAGTCTAATGATAAAGACGATACTGGTGAAATGGATGGATTTGTTGTCAATGATGGCAGCGATAATAATGACTCAAATGGACAAGATGAAAGCGAAGAAGAAGCTGAATATACTACAGGAGAAAGACACCGCATTCATCGAACCTCAAGATCCAATAAGTCATCCTCTGTTACCAAAAATGAAAAAAGAAGAAGAAAGGAATCTAAAACAGGTGAAAACAAATCTCGAAATCCCAATCCCCAGCATTTTTCCTTTGCGACAACTACTTACAAAAGTAGCGAGTTTATCGATTCTGAAGACGAGCTTTTCGATGAGGAGGAACTTAAAAAGTTTTATGAGATGGAGGAACGACAGCGACAGCAGTTTTCAAAACTGAGCGATTTAAACACTGTCCAAGTTCGACCCGATGGAGAACTTGAATTTTTGCAGGACAAGTACCTCAGAGAGATGGATATGGATAGCGAAACACCGGGAAAACAAACTGGATCGGATCAAAATGCGAATGATGGTACAGAATCCAGGCGGCCAAGAAAAAGAAAATCCTTAATAGTTGCAAAAAGAGATAGTAAAAAGCATGATGATGTGATGAGTGAGAACGAAGACGACTTGGATATCGATGAGGACAGTGAAGAGGAAAGGTTTCTTTCAAGTGAGGAAGAAGAAGTGGTATTACCCAAAAAACATATTCATCGCAAAGCCTTAAATGCAGCTAGCAGGAAAAGAAAAATGCGTTTATCTGATCCAGACTCACCAATCGATCTAAGCAGTGCAGTTGACGTTGATTTTGAATCTGAATCTGTTTATACTGCTACAAATTTTGATGCTGAAACTAATACTGAAGTGCATATGTCAAATGATCTGGTTGACAGGTTTTCAAATGAAAATGAAAAGAGGTTGGAAGTTGATAGTGACGACGATGATAAACACTACACAAGCCGCCTGGTTAAACCGACTAAAAGAACTAAGATAATGGATTCCGATGAAGATGATGAGTAATTCAAGTTCTACATCGTTTTTAGGTCTATGTGAACAATATGAAAGGAAAACGTTCTGGTTTGTGACAAAAAAACAAATAAATATATTATATACAAAAAGAAATTAAAATGGAAACTGAATAAGTTGGGTCATTAATATAAAGTTAAACTAGAGATTGAGACTAAAATCAAAAAAAAATCCTATGTTTTTTTTAGATTTTGATAATTAAATGTGAAAAAAAATAGAAATGAATGAATTTAAAGGTGTCAAGAAAATTTTGGAGGGTTTTGAAAGTTGAGTATTTTGAAGCACTTATTTACAAATCATGCCGCGTTGATCCAATTGGTTTGCCTCGAAGCTATATCCCAAGAAAATAATAATAATAATAATTGTTAGAAAAACAGAATAGTTTCATCAAAGAGTAAATTCAGCAGTTTCATACCTTACTCCAATCAATTTCTTGATCTTTTTCTTCGTCTAATAATCCCACAGTTGCAACACTTGCGCCTCGACACAAGTATACGCCTAGAGATATTGTTGTTGGTGCATCTTCATCAGCTTCTTCATCAATTTCGTTTATTATTCGCTCGGTCGTTCCTGTTAATATCACATTTGTAGTATTGTCAAACCCTTCTAGCTTGCCCTATTTGATGGTAACAAACGTAAAATCGCGTAAAAGTTAGAAAGGAATTCAAGTTCAGTATCTTTGAAAAAACTAGACTTACCACAAGAACTCTTCCATCTGTTGTCAAGACCATGACCTGACCTAAAAATAATTGATAATTTAAAATGTCAACTATTGACTATTCGTATGTGTTCTTTTTCAAAAAAAAATACTTACGGTTTAAATATTCTTTGAGAAACGACATTATATTAAATATATGTTTTTTGTTATCAGAAACACAAAACCAATTATTATGTTTATTTATAAGTCGACTAGTAAGGGAATTGGATAATCCTTTTGTTGAATTGCGCTCAATTTATGAAAGAATATACAGGGAAATACTTCCGGTAATTAAAGATTTATATCTCGATCCAAAAACAAATAGCGACTCAATCTGGAAAATTCAATACTCAAACGGGATCTGGTTTAATAGTGATTAACGGGTATAAATGTTTCGGCCTAAGATTTGTCACAATTTATAGAAAAGTGGTGATTGATTGAGAAACTCTTTCTGGTGGTGTTGAAATTTGTCTGTACATAAAATACGTAGTCAGCCTCACATCTTTTGTAGGTAAAAGGCTGATTCTGTTGGTACACTTTATTTGTAAACATTGGTTGGTTATAAACGTTTAATATCTGAACAGTCTTTGGATTTGTTAGATTTATTAACGATTGGAGAATCAGAACACTAATTTTGATGTGTTTCATACTTTTGTTTGATTTGCATAGACATCTTTAAAGTCGTTGATAAAAAAACAAGCAAAATGTGAGTATATCAAGATAATATGTTCCCTAACCTTGTACCAATTATGGCAAAAACGAACTGGGAAATACTCCGTTTTGTTTTGGTCTTGCCGTTAATAAAACCTGCTATTCCTTCAACTAAAATCTTATGATTATGCTTAAACTATGGACGATTTGCTCTATAAAAATCTACTTGTAATGAGATGGTGCATCCTGGCATTTTTCAATTTTTTTCATTTAAAAAGCTCTACAAAAAGTGGTATTAGAAAAGGCTGTTGTAGTTTAATAATTCAACTTCACTACTCGTACCTGTAATCAAAAAGCCTTGAACATGATTTCTTTTGTACATTTATGTTGCTAGTGTTTTAAAAATTGCTTTGCGACGAGGAAAAATCCAAGGTATATCGACTGAGCTCATCCTGTATCTACAAAACTGAAATACGTTGTGAAAAAAAAAAATGTGTTTATTTCCAATACAGCGAGTTATGTAATTACATATATGTATAGTAGTCTGATATAAGTAAAAAATTTCAAAGATTCATCAATGTCAAGTAATATTTGTTAAGGTATAAACAACTGAGATAATAAAAAAAGTCAATGCGAACTTCCAAATCCCTGTTTATATCGATAAGAAAGATCTTGGGCTGGAAGTCCAGCAACATCCTCATCATCAAATCCATAACTTGCGTAGCGTTCAGGAAACCGATTTGAGCCTTGTGGATTCGTTACTGAGGTTTTTTGACTTGAAGCGTTAAAGCCTGTTTTCATTGGGGTCATAGCACGTAATGAATAGTTTGGCGATGACAAGGAGTCAGTCTTTTCTCCTGATCTGCTATTTTCAGAGCTGCTAAACCTCGAATATTTTTCTCGATTCCAATCATCATCATTATCGTGGTACAAACTATCTGGTTCATAGTCATATGACGATAGTTTGGACTTGGTACCAGAAGCAGAAGAGAGAAATCGAGGTCGATGAAAAGCATTATCGGGGCTGCCATTACCTCTGATATTGGAAAGTTGAGTACTGACAGCACTAATACTGTTACTCACTCCATTACCCAAAGAGGAAAAGTCCAAAGAAGATGGCCCGATTGTGCTCCGTCGATCACGAATCATGGAGGGTGTGCGTTTAACTTTTGACCAAATACCACTAGGTGGAGGAATTCCTTTCAAACCCTCACCACTGTAGTTTTGATGGTGTTTTTTATGGTATTCACTAAATGCATCACAAGAATCGGGGGAGGTGTTGTTACCAACTCTCGTGTTATGTGATGATTGGGAACGGAAATCATCCTTAGAGTCATCGTAGTCGGAATACTTTTTTTCCGATACGGAGCTATGATATGCGTCTTTCTCGTTGCTAAAATCATCTGAGTAACTTGTCTTGTTTCCGTATGAATATTCATTGTAATCATCAGTGTATTCAGAATAGTCGTCGTCAATATGATTCTTAGAGACATTGGTGTAATTTCGTTTAGAGTTGCTACTTTTGATGTTGGAAATTCCATTGATCGCGGCTTTTGCAGCTCCTCCTAAAGGAACAGACAAAAAAGACAAGCTGCCTCCTCGACTCCGTGTTCCAAATTTTTGCTTGGGAGCTCCGTAATCATCAAATCCATCCTCTTCACCAGAACAATCACCAAATCGGTGGCTAGAATATTTTTCGGTTGTTGAGTTAGAATATGTCGAAGATCTGACCCGCGTAGTATCGGAAGAATTTGTCAAGAAAGGTACCCGTTGATGCCGGTTATTCTTTGTATACCCTTTAACAAGACCAGTTCCATTCTCGTAATCACGATCGCGGTCATCAAGAGAAAATCTATGTACTGTATTGGATTCATCAAATGGAGACAAAAATCCATCATTTGACGCTTCACAAGAATTATTTGGGTGTTTATCTGAACTAAAACGAGTGTTGTTACTAGGTGCTATGCCATTATCAAGCTGTATCAAGTCGGTATTAAAATTGTTGCTTCTCTGTATAGAGTCTTTTGTATTTTGGTTTATGTCAGGCCTTTCATTCAATCCAAATAAGCCTGTGTCTTGCGGGTTAGTTTTCGAAATTGAAGACATGGATGTTTGTGACGAAGCATTTGAGTTAGGCTGAGAAATAGGGTTAGATGAGCCTGTCGATGAAACTGGAGATGTACTACTGAATGCGTTTTTACGGTCGAACTGGATGCCAATGTTCTTTCTCTGACTGGTTCCAGCGATATTCCTAGTAGTAATTACATTTCGATGATTGTTGTAGTATTCTGGAGATCGGGAAGGCGCACTATAAGTATTACTTCGACCAAGTCGAGAAACTTGCGACGATTTGGAAAGCGGTTCATCAAAATAAGATCTTGAATTATCACTGTAAATGTCTCGAGAATATGTTGCGTTATCTCTGTACATGACGTTAACTGGGTAGTCAGACCGAGAGCTAGAACCCTTTTTAGTGTTTTTCAATGGTTTACGCTTAGCGGTGTATTTGGCTGAAATACGGTGATACTCCAGTTGATCGGAGAGTTTATCCATTAGCGAGGGCATTTTTAACTATCAAATATATATAGAAAATGAATATTTAATCAAAACGTGTTTATCATCAATATATTGAAACTATGTTTCACAAAAAAAAAAAAAGAAAAAAAGAAAAAAACGTCGGATTAGGTGTGTATTTATACAAGTAGGTCATGACTTGAAAAATTCAAGTGTCACCTAGACATTAATAATTTGTAAATGACGCTCCGTCCGAACACCGGTCCAAGTCAGTCGGCAGTGTAGGCCGCGCACTTGTAGCATGTAGATGGTGACTACTTGGACGACAAAGGAGCAGAACGCAGCCGTTGACTTAACGGTTATAAACTGGTTATTTTTGCTGCTAAAAAACCAGATAGTTGCCTTGAACCAGTTTTAGTGTCGATTTGCATATAGTAGATATGATCAGGAACATAAATATTAACGATTCCAAACAAATTGAAAAGAAAACAAAATTTCCTACTTACCTTAAATAAAACCGCTCAGAATGCTATTGACTAATATTATTGATCTCGTTACTCACACTACGATAGTTATTTTAAAACCAGTATTCGTGGGGTTTCTCCAGTCTCTAACGATCTTGCGTGAATTTATGTCATTTTGTCACCGGGTGCAAATAGAAACGCATATCCGTTTTACCTAAGACTCTGATTATGAAAACCGGTATAAAATGTTCGGAGCTAGTTTATGTATATCATTTTGATTATTAAAATGCGATCTATTTAAAAATTGATTTAAGATAATCCTATGATAAAAATAGAAAATTGGACTCCTATTTTTCGTCTCTCTGTTGGTATCATTGTCTTAAATTTTACCTAGTTTTTACATTTGTTCAAGTTTACACCAACTCATATTAAGTTTGTATTAGCCTTACCATTTTTACAAACCTGGATCTCGGAAAACACACACATATTTTGTACCACGACATTTAAAACCTTAAACTGAATCCTCCAAAGAACATGATTTGAAAGAATGGAGATATAGAATAAATATAAAAGAGTAGACAAAAAAGATTAGCTTCCCCGCCAGGGGTCGAACCTGGAATCTTTCGCTTGCAGACCAAATCGTAGGCGAACGCCTTGCCATTGGGCCACGAGGAATAGCTTTTGTCAAAAATTTTATTTACTTGTTACTAATAGTATCTAGAGACATTTGAAAACAAAAGAAAAAGCTATTTTCAGCCAATGGAGCAGATATTTGATATTTGAGACTTGATCTGAGAATCATATTAATCATATGTTTACAATAATAGTACTAAAACGTCATAGTTGCCGGATTATTAGCCGAATCACACAGTTACAAACAAACCATGAATATTTTGGGGAGTGGGATCAAATGGCATTAAAAAGGATATTTTATATCTTATATATTTCTATGACTCGTAAATCAAATAAATCAATAAGAAATCTTCTGTTATAATTGTTTTTTACTATATATAATATCTTGAAAAGATTTCATTGTGAATACTTGAATGTTTGAACCCAAACTGGTAAATTTAGTTACCGGTACTATATACTTCTACAGTACTTTAATAAATAAACAGATGTTTTAACTGAGCAAACATTGCAGTGCTGACAGTCAAAAGAATATCAACTTTGCTAAGAATATTTACCATATTTATTTAATAATATCACACAAATAATAGACTATAAATGACTGTTGGACAATTGTTTGAATTTATCATTTGTAAATGTGAATTTAAAAGGGGAAAAAAATATCACATGACTTTATGTCTGGTTTATAATCTTTGAAATAATTCCAACCTTGTATACTTCACCTTTTTTCCTTTGGTTGGAAAAGTGCCATTGTTTAAAGAGTTTGAAATCAGGTATTGGCACATGCCCTTTTTTGCAACCACTGAATAATATGATAATAAAGAATTTTACGATGTATACCGTTTATAAAGCACTTTGTAATACCACTACTCAATATGTCAAGGATGAAAAATATATTTCAGTCACCAAACCGAAAACAAGCAGTGAGTTCGTATTATAGGATTCCAGTGAGCCATTTCTCCTAATTTCTAAGTTAGTACCAATTCTTGCTAGTAGAAACGAATAAAAGGGTTTCATATGCTACTCTTAAAGCAGTGCTTTGAACAAAGCTGCCGAATTGTATGATCGGAATAATGGTTTGTACTTTGGGAATCGAAAGCATTCAACCCTTTTCCACAAAAATATGAAGCAATTTTTGCCTAATTTCGTCAGAGTACTAAAAAAACGAGGTACAATAAGTTTTCGATACCAAGAAAGAACACCTGTTTAAGGAATCAATCCAAGAGAAATTTTGTTAGAGCAAAATCTAAGGGTGATCAACACAACTCTTTGTAGGATATCATCTTTGCAAGATATCAGGTATTTAAGCTACATAAGCATTTGACAGATGGAGATTCATCAAGTGTAAACACAATCAAACATGTATGATCACGCAATTAAAATGAAATCAGCAAATAAATAATAAAGAAAATTACATTCAAAGTACACATTAGAACTTTGTTGTAAATTTTTGAATCAATATACTGAGCTGGTCAGTGTTTTTTTTTTCAAGTAATGATATAGTTATGATTAAGACTAGAAAAAACTTTTTGATTATGAGTTGATCGAGTGGGTAGTTTTTTGCTCAACGCTGGAAATAGTAAGCGAGAAAAAAAAATTGTTTATTTAGGAATGGATAAGAATAGGATTTAAATAGTATTTAATAAAATTTATGTCGTGAACGGATGATAAAGGTAAATAGGGAATGAGATGTTTATTTCTTCTCCTCGAGTTCCTTCAAGTACTTGCTGTAACACAGTGCAACAATAAAATGGTTAGAAAAAAATGATTCTCCAGAAAAAAAACGTGTGATTATGAGAATTGAAAAAATAAATAAATAATGATTGCAATGAGGATGAAAATGTAGATACTTACCCAATAAAGTCTTCTTCTTCAGGGCTGGAAGCTTGAATAGGAGGAGCAGCAGGAGCGGGCTTGCTACCGAGGGTAGAGAGAATAATACCTCCAAAAACGGTGGAAAGAGTAGCAATGGCCAACTTGAATAACTAAGAGTTAGTTTTTGATTCACCACTTAATTGTTTGTTTTTATGCTTTTCAAACCCGATATTAATCAAGATTTGAGTGACAATATTTTGCAATTTTCAAAGATTGAAATATGTCAGAATAACAAAAAAAAAAAAACCGGAAAGTACATACCTGGTAAGGTTGGACAGTCTTTCCAAAGATAACGTAAGCGGGACCAGACATGATGAAGATATGTGAAGCAAAAAAGAACGGTGAAGATCTACACAAAGTTGTGATGAAGAAAAGAAAAAAGAAGGTGAGAAAAGATGCAAGACCGAATGGTGGTTGGCTGAGGAGCATGTGCAACTGCGAGTGGAGGAGTGAATTGAACGCTGTGATTGGACAATATAATTGTAATTTCAGCTAATGTAATACAAAAGTAACGTGACTGATTTATTATTCACATCATGTGTATGTTTATTTATATCACGTGTGTTAGTATTATTCTGTCATGTGATATTTTGACTTGGAATATTTTTGATACTCCAAAGTTTGTGTTTAAAACGTTTCTCAATTACATTTTTTTGGCCATCACAGCCTTTTTTTTTTTTTTTTTTTTTTTTTTTTTTTTGCGTCTGAGACGTAGATTCAAACATTTAAATTATATCAATTCTTAATTACCAAATATCTCGAATCGTTTTTGTTGTCTTTCAGCTCCAGCATTGACTTATTTGCATCCCATGTCTTGACAATGTCCTATATGCAGAATCAAGAGTAAGTTTTATCTCTTTTCTATTCGATGCTATATTTTTTTAAAAAATTCAATTATAAAAACAACATTAAACTTATTCTGATATTTCTTTCTTCAGTTACGTAGTAAACCATCTAAGAGCTGCCTATCTTCAATCGTTCCCCGATGGTATTGGTACTCGTGTTATTTCCCCCACCAGACTTGTCTATACCACCCATAGAGCCTCAGTAACATCTTCCGCCACACGAGCACCTGTCGAACAGCCAATTTGGGCTTCTCAGTCCGTATTACAACTTGTTTCATCATCTTCTCCTCCAATTCCTACGTCTTCAGCTTTAGATTTTAGTCTCCGTACGCGGCCAAAACGACTCGGTGGAGGCACCATTGGTCGTAACAAAAAAAACACTGAAAACCCATTCAGTATTTCTGATAATGACCCTTTGAATGCTGGGAATCCGAACCGACATTCTCACATAATCGGCTCATACGGAAGTCTTCACGGCGATCATGATGACGATGATGACGACGAAGATGTGGACGGTTTCCATTATACAAGTGAGGGTCTTTTAACAAGATCAATCACAAACACAACTACCACAACGAGTTCAAGCTCAAGTTCGGCCATTATGAGTGCTCAAGCACTTTCAAATCACAGTAAAGAGCTTTCTCAGCATATTCAAGGCCAGCTCGATCGGACATCGATACATAGCTCGTTAAATGTTAACTCCGCCTTTTCAGTAGATGGCATTTCCCAACGCACCGCCTTACATAGTGCCAATAGACCACGAGCATATACTTTACCCACTGTAGGTACCTCTTCAACACCTTTTGATGATACCGCAAACGATGCTCTAGTTGAAGAGTCTCGAAATTCTAGGTACTCTGCTGACTCAACGGATACCCTTCCGTTGGGTCCTTTAGACCGACAGTCGTTGACTCACAGCCTTTCACATGGTAATTCTTCTGCCCGTACACCAACAAACAAAGATTTTGATCATGACGAATTTTACAGCGATGATGACGCATATGAAGGCTACGACGATGGCTCTGAAGACGAAGAGGATGAAGAAGAGGAAGATGGATATAAACAATTCCCCGGTTTGGATCCTGGAATAGATCCCGGTTTCGGAGGAGGTTCAATGATAGACGATGATTTTGCAGACAGTAACAGCGGTTTCTCTCAAGGGTTAGAATCCGGTTTAGAATTCACTTCTAAAAAGAATTTACATGGGCGTCTTCATTCTCCCCATTATCTTGGGAAAAGCTACAGTTCGTTGTTTTCTCCTGGCACTTCATCAGATCACGGAGAACTTGATACTGATACCGATTTAGAGGATGTCGAACTTGCAAAGCCACCAAGACTACAAATGGACGACGGAAGTCTGGACTCTTCACTTAAAAGCACAGCAGATAGTGTACCAATCAGTACCAGTGCTGTTAATACAGTATCAGGTTTCAGTGGTGAAGATGATAGTGACATTGAAGAAGAATTAGAACAAGCAGCTCAGCAAATTAAACACAAATCTCCCAATTCTACCCGAAGGTCTTCAGCTGCTAGTACTTCTGCGTCAATATCACGCTTTTCATTTAGTGAACCTGGTTCTGAAGCTGGTACAATACCCAACAGCAAACCTTTGGCCTTAAATAGCGGTGCTCCTGAAATACCAGATACTTCATTATCAAAACTGATAGAAACCCCAGGAGCTGCTAATACCACACAGCAACGAAGACGCAATGAAGGTTCGACTAGTTCAAAATGGCCTTCAAGACAATCCCAAACATTAGAAGTGATAACACAGGGCTCTATAATTGGTGTAAATGATTCTGCATCTCAATACCCACGACGGGCCAGTGTGAGTTCATCCCAGTCATCAACAAACTCACTATCCCAAGCTCGCTCACGACTCACACCAGAGCTTCATGCTTTCTCTTCGAAAGGCTTTGTTTCAAATACAACTGGCGGAATTGCCGCAACTCTACGCTCACGTCGTGGAACTGATGGTAGTGTGAACCGATTGCATTCTAACGGAAACAATTTAAATTTACCAAATGACCACATCCGTAGCAAAAGCAATCCTACTTCTCCGGCTACTTTGCAAGAAACCTCTGCAAATCGCAAGCTGCAGTACTCTGAAGAAACTCTTGCGGCCCAAGCAAATTTAGAAATCGGACTTGGTTTAAGAAACTCACAAACATGTAATATCTCAAACGCTCAGAAACCACATGAGACCCATTCTTCGCGGGCTTTTTTGTCTCCTGCATCGAATAGCGAGAAAAAAGATAATGTGCGCAAAAACAGTTATGTGACAATTTCCGAAGAGTCAACTCACAACATTGCTTCATTAAACGCTTCTCCAAGAAAAACAAATAAAAGCAACTTTGTCATAAAAAAGCGTAACATCTCGAATTCCACTTCAAGTGCCTCGAAACCATCTATTTTAACTTCGAAAATCCAAAATAAGTTGTCTGGACTGGATGATCCGTTGGACCAATATGTTGAGGCGTCTGGAAAAAGTGACCGCAGACCACTCAGGCTTAAAATTTATATGCCCTCTTGTGCAGAACCTCAAAAGCCATGGGATGTTGTTGTACGTCCTGACGTCAATGTTTCTTTAACAATAGGATTTGCCCTTTTTTGTTATCAAAATGAAAATAGACAACCACCGTTAGATCCTGATTTATGCAATGCCAATAAATGGACATTACGTATTGTCGAAGACGACGGCGAACCCGACGAAGATTTTCCAGCATTAGATCGTACCAGATTAATATCCAAGTATGGTTTTGATGAATTTGCACTCGTCCAAGCAACACCTGCACAATTTGCCGAAAATGAAAAAGCAACACCCTCTGCCAGGACTCGAAAAGCTACAAACGAATTCAAGCAAGAATCCCCGAGCAAGCTGTCATCCAAAAATGCTGATCCGTCTAATATTTCAACTTCTGTGTCTTCTTTCCTCGACAGCGAAGATGGGCTGGAGGAATCCCAAAAGGCAGTTCTTAAAATTTATCAATACCCGTACGACGATATGGTTTCAAAACTTTACTGGTCCGCAGAAGTTGATATGCAAGTCACTATCAGTGAGGTCTTGTATCAAGTTTGCCTAGACAAAAATTTGGATCGCACCAAATATGTTTTAAAGCTTGCTGGTAAACGATCAATTTTTTCCATGTCTCAAACTTTTACAAATATCAAAAATACTGAATTGAATAAAACCGAACAGCGACACAAGAATAAATCCAAGATGGATAGCAAAGATTCGGATTCGGATGAAAGTGATTTTGGCACTGACGGTCCTTACCCACGACCACATCTAACATCTTCTATATTTGGACAAACTACTTCTTTAGAGGTAGCCGGGGTGGGTGCTCAAGCTTTAGGTCCACAGTACGTTGACCTTCCCAATTTCGAAATAACACCGAAACGCGTTATCACACGCGCAAATGGATACAATGTTGGGCCAGAAGACCTTAAAGCTGTTGCTGGGGAATCAATTGTTCCTTTTACTACTGCTACTTCTGATGGCGGTAGACGGTCATACGAGTCCGATAGGAGCTTTAAAGGAAGCAGCCAAAGCAATCGCAATTCGGTGTACCTCAAACGATCATCTGTCCAACATGATAGTGTCACTGGCGGTCTTATTACTGCTCCTGTTGTAAATGGAAGACATAGCGAAGAACAAGTCAGAACCAAACGACACTCCATCAATTTAGTTCCCAATAGTGGAAAGGCCGATGGAATTCCAAATACAATCAAGTCACAAAATTTCGAAAACAATGACCGAGTGAGCGATAGTTCTAAAATGGCAACAGGCTCGGGCTCAATTGGTGCTGGTAGTAGTGTACCTCTTTCGTCCTCATCTGCCGCTTTAGCTGCTCGCAAACGACTTCGTGCTTCAATTGTTCCCGTCGCCAACCCAGAAACTCTTGGAACGGCTGGATTTCATCGCTACAAGATTTGGCGCCGCCAGCCAATGTCATTTATTTCTCGTCATGAGCGTATTATGACGTTAGACGGAGAATATGTTCACATTATTCCGGCCGAAGATCCGGCATGGTACGATAGTTTAAAAACGTCTTCTTTTCACATTTCTCAACTGATCAACTGCAAAGTTTCTCGCAAAATCCCAGAGAACTTCAAAGTTGTTATTATGAAAACTTCTGGTAGCAAGCGATATGATTTGGAAGCGCCGAACAGTGCGATTGCTGCTGAGATTGTTTCAAGGATCAAGTCGCTTTATAATCGGTACAATCTCAAACACAATGCAAGCCTTGGGGTCGGACCTGGTGTCAGTTTGCCTCACATTCCCTCGGTCGCTGGATCTGTAGCAGGTGCACATAAGACTCCATTCTCTGTTCAACCTTCATCAGGCTTCAATAGTGGGGGGATGTAAGTTGTAAAATCATTGTTATAGATTCACTCCAGATGAATTACTACATGATAAAAACTCTCAGTTTGATATTTCGTATTTTTATATACAATATTTACTTATTTATTTTTGTTTGTATTTTATGATTTTGCAGTTTCTTGCTAAACCTAGAAATGGATTGTCATGTTGAATAATTGGTTGGAACATTTCTGCTAGATGACGAGCTTACAAGTATTAGGTAGATATATGCCTGGAACTCGGAAACCTTGGTAAACTGCAAAAGATGTTTATGGTTTGATAAATCTTTTAGATATATTCTTTGAAATAAATTAAGAGTATTCACTATTTTTTTTTTTTTTTTTTTTTTGATTGTAGGAATGCTGCACTGGGATATAGTTCAGTCTAACACTTCTTTGAAATTGGAATGGGATGACTCCATTGTAATATGCCTAGCACTGTTTCCATTTGAAAGAGATTGCCAACTTTATTTGATTAATGTAGAAACTGTTTGACTTTTGGAAAACCCTGGCTTTGGTGAACATTAAACCCACCTTGAATGGTCTTGAAACTTTTTGCCCACATTTGGGATTTGTGATTGGTCAGATATGAGATTAGGGCATCTGTTGATTACTTGCCCATTTCCAAAAAAAACACATTTGTCAATTTGAACCTGGAGCATTGAATTTCAAATTATGCCAAACAGCAAAATGCACCGTAAAACCTTTTTGTTTTGGATTGTATAATTTTGTTTGATTTTACTAGCTGCGTTTTGAACCAAAAGTTCAGGTCAACATGATTTTCGAGTCGTGGAGTACGATTGTGAATTTATGAAATCAACAATAAATTGAATTATTCCAACCGTTTTAATGACGACTTATTTTAAAATTGTTTAACCAGGACCTACTTTGTGTAATTCTAAACGGTGATTTCTCAGTAATATAGTAAAAAATGATATAAATCAGCAGCTAATCCCATATATCCCCAATCATATCACCACATCCTTTTGCTCTTTTATTTTGTTTTTTTACAAATTATTCCCTTTAACAATTATTTCAAAATGGTTTCTTTCAAAGTTCTTATTGTTGTCAGCTCCATCGTCTCTGGCATCTCAGCCCAACACGTTGTCAGCAAGCTCGCAGAAACCCTTTCTAACGCCATTGTTGCTAACCGTCATTCAGACTATCCAAAAGCCTCTGCCCAAAACGATGCCAGCCGGCTCATGGGCTTCATTACGTCCGACTCACGTCTTTCTGCCTACGCCGAGTCGGCCATTAAAACACTCGATAGCGACAACTCGTTGTTTGATGCCAAAGCCGCTTCTGAATTCCTGTCTGGTGCTGGATCAATTTTGACCTATGTCACAAAGAAGCCTGATTTCTACAAGCTTGCTCAGCACGTTCATGACGTCACGGACAAGTACGAGTACCGCGAAATCATGCTCACGGCAGTCAACGAGCTGGCCGGCTACGGGTTTAAAGCAAGCGACAAAATCGTTGCGGTCTATGCTACTGATAAAGACATTGCGAGTCTTGCTGCTTCCTTGTCGTCCGACATTTCTGCAGTTGCTACAAAAGTCGCTGCTAAGCTGGAAAACCAACCAAAACAAACTGGTAAGGCCAAGGCAGCATTCGAACCTAAGAACCATATTGTCCAACTTCCTGGTATGGGCAATGTTATGCAAGACCAAAACTAATCTGCAATTGCTAAAATGTATTTGTTGTTTATTCTTGAGTGGAAAAGTTGATCCAATGTTTGTATCCATCCAATAGATGAAATTGTCAATGTTTATATAATAAATATGAAACTACACTCAATTTGAAATGAGCGGTGTGCTAAAAAGTCGCCTTTCAATTTAATACGTATCGATGTAGACAAGAAAAATCCCATAAAAGAGTCCTTTATTCTTTATTTCGTTTGCCATTATTATCAAACAAACAAATTTATAAGTAACAATATGTATATAAATCAATATGTATGCACTAAAAATGAAAACATTGTGTCTACACACATTGAAATTTAAACAGAATCGTATATTAAAACATCACAAACAAATAACAAACAAAAATAGTAAAGATAAATAAATAAAAAACAGAAACAAAAAGCAAGGAAAAGATAGACATTTATGCAACATAAGCAGGAGGTGGGGGATACTCAACGGAATCATCCACACGACGATCAGTGTTATTGAATCCTTTTAATGAGCCCTTGTTAGAATACTTGTTGGCGGCCATATTCAAAACCTTTTGAATATTAGTATTTTGCTTGGAAGATAATCTCTTTTTCGTCTTCAGAGGCATGTCGGAAGTGTCTGGCACAGAAGTACGATCATTGATATTAGAGTTTATGTGATGACTTGCAAAGTTCTTGGCCAACAATGAAACATTTGGATCATTAAATGACATTCTTTTGATGTTTGTAAACCCTTCATTGCGTAATTGCTTTTTAGGGAGTGAAGTTTGTGATGCCATAGCAGAAGATGTATGAGACGCAGACGAGACATTTGTGTTTTTAGATTGGGAAAATGCTGGCGTTGATTTATTCAGGGAGGTAACATTTGGTTCTTTAGATTGCACTGAGCTTGCTTGTGTAGAAAGGTTCTCGACTTCCTTCTGTTGTACTACAGACGATGTTGGTAAAGGAGACATGGATGTTCTTGTAGTCTTTTGCTGAGTCGTTGCTTCTTCTTCTTTTGTTTCTGTAGACTTGCTGTTTCGGTTTACTTTTATTACTCTTCTCTTTGGTTTGGTATGTGAGCTCTTGAAATAGTTTCTTGATTGGATTCTTGCAATTTCGTTCAAGTCAGTATCACCTTGTAAATTCTGAATTACAGAGTTGGATTTATCAAATAGGCACAAATTTGTCCGGTATGCAGCTTCTGGAATTGTGGGGGCACTAAGAGATAATGTGAG
The DNA here is from genome assembly GCA_900642975.1 of Magnusiomyces suaveolens. Lineage (NCBI taxonomy): Eukaryota > Fungi > Ascomycota > Dipodascomycetes > Dipodascales > Dipodascaceae > Magnusiomyces > Magnusiomyces suaveolens. The sequence continues at coordinate 795,622 of CAAAMA010000004.1, forward strand.
CTGACTTGTGTACAACGAATGAAGCTTCTTCATATTCTCTGGTGAAAACACAGGCTGGTCGGGGTTAATATCTACAAAGGAAACAGATTCAGATGCGTCTTTGTTGCAATCATCCAAATCATCTTGGGAATAACCAGGAGGGAAAACGGATGATGGTTGCAACACGGTATTAGTTTGGGGTGGTGGTATGTGATTTTCATTAATATTTATGTCGGGGTTACTGTTTGTGCTTGTGTTTGAAGCAAGAGCTGCTGCTGCTGCTGCTTGCTTTTCTTCCAGTTCTTGTTGAAGCCTCTGTTTTTCAAGCATGAGACTACCTGAAGGGGTCCATCGATGCGAAAGCTTGTGCAAGATAGCAGGCAAATCTTCTCTAAACAGGGATCTAATCTGTTTTTCAATTTGGGTCTGCAAAAACCGAGCGATTCCAGGAAGAGTATCAAAGGTTGAAGTGACTCGAATCGATTCTAAAGGGTCGTTTCGAAACACTAGTGTGAGACCTTTTGCCTTCGAAAACACCAGGATAATAATTCCAGATAGTTTTATGTCGGACAATGTTAAGTTAAGAGGAATGGAAAGTGATGCTTGGGATGAACCCTTAAATTGCGGTAAAGAAAACTCTGGCGCCGACATGGCATAGACCTGTAACGGATTGGCCCGGATTTTTGTGGCAAGAGTGATTGAAGCGTTTCCGTTGTAAGTCAGCTTGAATATGCCCCTGAAACGGTCGTCAGCAAGATCGCCGACTTCGAGGATTTCTAGTTGCGGCGACTCGTCGCCCAAATAAAGTTCTCGGACTCGGATAGTGTCGGCCAAAATCGACGGGTTTTTTCCCTTATTTAGCGCATCCGTCAGTAATGTTGTGACCCGGTCGTAAAAGTTATCGTCGTTGGTGAACGAGTCCCAGTTGAACTTGAAGGACATTGTTAAATCTATGGATTTTTAATATCTTAAATTGTAGTGGTTATTTGTGAGATAAAAAAAATTTAGAAAAGATAAAAATGGGGCGACTGGGGTGTCTATATTATGTTTGTAAAAAAAAAAAAAAAAAGAAAAAACTGGAAACTAGGTTCTGAGTTGTAATTGGCTCTATTCCGGCTTACTCAGCATACGTCAATCGGACAAAAGATTCAATATCACGTGTGGAACAAACATCTAGTTGTATTTTGCGAGAACCCCACAAAATCGCTTGGTTTGTGTTTTTTTTTTAAACAATAATCGACGGATAATTCTTTAACTCCATTTAGCATTTTTGACAAATCAGAATTTGAGTACAAATCGTAAATTTTTAATTTTTAATAAATATTAAATTAACAGGAATTAAAACAATGAGACAGTTATATAGAAATTACAAAATTAGTATTAAATAGCAAAAGTAACCAGATATATTATGGTTTTTTTTATTCATTTATTTTTTTTTTTTTTTAATTATTCCCTTGGCCTAAACCTTCCGTTCTATACTCACTCTGGTTTAGAACTTGCAACCTTTGTACCCAAACGGCCAGTATTATCATTTGCTACCTCCTTAAACTCATCAGTAGCTTTCGCTTGAATGTGTGTTTCCGCTGGTTTAGGTTCATCATCAAGACCAGATCCATCAACCAATTTGGTATCAGTACTCTCCCTCACCTTCGAACCGGATAAGCCTCCATTATTCTTTTCATCTCCCCGAAATTCTTCAGTAGTATCTGAAAATAGTGTAGGCAACTGATTACTGATATAACTTTCAGATATACCCTCTTCCAAATCTAATGCTCGACGCCTTACTGGTCCTTTTTCTCCAATCCAACCACTACTTCCAGGAATTGAGGATGGGTATTCACTTGGAAGAACCATTGAGGAGAACCGCTTGTTGAGTCTTTGGGAAATCAACTTAGAGTTAGACGGCGGCATAACAGAAAGTTTGCTATTCTTTTCCAGCAAGGCTAAAATTGACTCTTTTCCAGCAGACTTATTCGCTAAGCTATACTTGGAATTTTTGGGCTCCTCCGCGTTTGAATTAAAAGCATCACTCTGTTCCTTCTGGTGTTTGTCGTTTGAAAATTTATTGTTTCCTGGTAAAGTGGCTGATGCAACAGTATTACTGCTTTTGCTAAAATTATTACCTTCAACCTGGTTCATACCTGTTAACTTCGACTCATCGCTATACTCTGAGTACTGTAGCATGCTATCAAAAGGTTTAACAGTTTTTAAACCTTCATCGTCTTTTTCTTCAAACGGTAGCGAAGTTTTCAAAGACGACCTTGGTACCAACGGTGATGTTGAAACACTAGACTCTGACGAGAATACAGGATACTGAAGTGGACTTGACACATCAGATTGTGGTGACGCACTATCAACTGGATTGGTAGAAGAATTGGCCACAGGCGACGACGGAACAATCGCTGGTGATTCTGGTCGGTTATTGCTACCGCCATTATTGTCCTTTTCATAAAGTTGTTCACCAGCATCTTCGTTGATTGGAGAGATTGGTAACTTGGACATGGAAAATCCTGAGCTTTCAGTCTGTGTAGGATGCAGATGTACATCATCAATATCTTTAGATGTTTCAGATTGGAGGGGTGTACCAATAGATTCGTCGTCACTTTCACTATCACCAAAGATGCTATCGTGTGCAATAATCATGGTCTTTAAAATTGTCTGCATAGAGCCAAGGTCCGCATTCATCAATGTCAAAGAACTGCAAGGAGGTATCAAACTCATGGAAAACACAATTGCCAAATTCACAGCATGCATTTTGTTATGATCACCATGAGCTGTGACTAGGCTTAGATGCTCAACAAGTCGCTTGAGTAGATTGTAATTGAACGCAGGCAGCTGTTTTACACAACGTCGGAGTTGCTTGATTCCTTTTTGTGTATTGGCAATAGGACTGCAAGAAACAAACTCACCCAACAACTCAGATGTCAAAAGAGGATGAGGAAGCTCGCGCAGATACAATTTGAAACATCCAGTCACAGTATTCACATCATACCAACGGTCATCCTTCATGTCCACATCTTCACCAGAATCAAATGCAGCCTTGAGAGCATTTACGCTAGCCAACGATCCAGGAACACGATAGATACCAACTTCCCGTAATCCGCGCTTTTCAATTTCATTCAACAAAGTTTCGACAATTGTGGGCACAAGCGATTTCTCGCGATTGCAAACAATACTGATGGGCACCCCAAAGACTTTTGAAGAATTAGGAGACATTACTGCAATGAGATTGGAATGCGACCGAGAAAGCTCAAAGGAACGAACCCATTCTTCTGCCTTTTCTTCAGAAGGTGCCTGAAACCAGTACTCCACCCCTTTATTCGAAATCCTAAACAAGGTGCGATCGTCACCAAACCTCATTTGCGTGACTTCAGAGTCAATAACCTTGACAGAAAAAAGCTGCTTAAACTTGCTTTCATTCATTTGCGAAAGCTCAGGCAACTCGTCGGGATGAACAACTCTGTCAGCCATTGGCGTAAAACTTCCTGAAAAGGCCATGGAAATTGGACGTACTGCTTTGAGAAACCCGCCAAATCGAGACTTGCTTCGCTTCAAATCAGGCGCCAAAGGGCTATCTAAACTGGGCTTGAATGGCTTGTTGCTGGTGTGATTTGCCTTTCTAAGGCTTTTGCTCTGGCGATCAATAACTTCACGCTGGCGGCTATCTCGTTTGGTCTTTTCGTTTTCGGAAACGACATAGGAATGAAAGACGCGATTTTTTGAAGCCGAACGGGGATAAAATTCCTTGAGCTCGCGTGCAGCCACTTGATGGGCAAGATGGCGGTCCACAAAAAAGAGTCCCTCTTTCGGGTTGATAAACAATGACATACGGTTGATGAATTCGGCTGCACAAGCGCTAGTACCCTCGGAAAGCTTAAATCGCTTTTCCATAGTCTGTAGTCGCAATCTAATATCAATGACAGAAGAAATGATATTATAGGTGTAGCGATGCTTATCAAAGTTAATAAGCTTTGTGTTTTCCAGGGCCATGTTGGGAAGGTATAAGACAATTTCAAGCAGTCGTTCAAACAGCCAGCCAATACATGGCGTCAACACGTTTGGACGATCGTTGCGGCCACGAGCCAAACTTTCTTCAGGAATTTCCGGAACAATTGTGTCTACTGAAAAGGCATCCCCAGCAAAACAAGTGTCGAAGGAATCAGAAATATTTCTGGCAGCGGAAAGCCATGAGTTGGCAAAAAGCCGGCTTTCTGAAGATACAACCGCAGTGGCTATTGCAGATTCAAGAAAAGAGGGTATATGTGGCGATATTAATACCGCTGGTTTATTAGTACGGCCGTCCGAACCATGACTGCTTGATGGAAATTTTACGTCCTCGTTCAAAAATGTAGGATTTGTGTCGGAAAAAAAGATATCCAAGATACTCATTCGCTTTCGTAAAATGCCCAAAATCTTGAGGGTAGATTCCATATAACCAACACGTTTATCATGATTCAATGTGGGATCGCTGACTTGGAGAGTGAAAAAGCTAATTAGGTTGTTGCGGAATTTAAACAAGCTTCGAATTGGTTTTGGAAAGGTTGAAAAAATATATACATCGTTGTCGATTTTTAATGATTCCAAGTAGCTGTAGATATCAAAAAAGCTGTGTGTTCCTTCACCATGTCGGTGCTTGTAATTGAAAAAGGCTTGAGGGTCCGAGTTGTGAGATTCCAGATTTTCTACAACCTCCATCCAGTCACGCATAGAGATCGAGTTGAAATACTCTGCAGCAATGGAATCGAGATCATCAATAAACACCTCAAGCTCGGTTATATCAGCATCTAGGGGAATCCATTCCAAATTTTCTTGAACAGGAAAAACGGGTAATAACTTTTTGATATTCACTGGACGATATGACTTTTTGATAAAAAGCTTGCGGATCTTTTTATGCAAAACCTCCAACGTATCGTAATAATACTTGTAATCGTCGTGACGCAAGATACCAGAATCTTTCCAAGCCTTGAATCCAACCTCAAAACTGCGAAGCAGATCCAAAAACTGGTCGCGCACAGCAAGATCGTTGGAAAAATCTGAAAAATGTTTAGAAACCCAATGATGGCAAGCTTCCAAAATACCAATCTGGATCTGGGCTACAATGCGCCAATCAATAACTTCAGGGTCGGCATTGCAAGTAGAGTCCCAGTTGGGGAAGTGAGAATTGTCGCTGCTGGTTCCAACAGGGGTGATGTCGTTTGCATAAAGGCTAGGTGGAGGGGCCGGACAAATAGAGTCTTTATGCGCGGTTCGGGCATTTTTCATATGTTGCACAATTGACAATGATGCAGCAGGAGCACCAGCGAATCGCTTACGGAAACTTTCCAAAAGAATTGTAACTGAACAAAACCTGCGATATATGGCAAAAAAGGTCATGGTGTAAACATCCATATCGACAGTAAAAACGGGATATCCGACAGAGACATTGGCAAACCCTGTGACAACGGTTGAAGAACTGTCGCTAGTCACTAAACTGCTGTTACTACTAGTAGTACTACTTGGATGGCTGGTTTCGCAGTTGTCAAGTTTATGGTTGTTGAGTATTATTTCGGGATAGCGTGTAAGATCGTCGTCATGAAGAAAGGAACTAAAATCACAAACACCCAAAATCAAAATATCTACCAACCGTTCCAAGTTGGCAGCTTTGACAACAGTATTAATTGTGTACGACTTTTTGTAAAAAGGTTGAGGAGAGCCGTGGGATTGAGTTCGGTGAGAATTCTTTCCATCGCTTAAAGTAGCGGTCCCTTTTGATGAATTGTTTAAAGTTCTGGGAACTTGAAGACGTTGTGTAGTTTCCTCGTCAAATTTTTTCAGAATAATGTCGTTTCCCAAATGAAAAACGCAAGTCCCGACGTTTAGGATATCAAAAATATCTTGCAAAAGAGATGACCCTGCCGATACAGAAGTCATAAAAGAACGTAATTGTGAATCGATTTCTATGCAACCAGTGCTTTGGAAAATTTCAGGCAAAGCAGGTTGGGTTTGAGACATGCTGATCATTTGATTATGGTTTTGGACCTTGATATTTTGGGACTTGAATGCTTCGCCGTTATGAGAAGAAGACGAAAGTAGCGTTCTTTTAGAGTGTGTTGTTTGTGGATGAGCAAGGGCATTAAGCAAAAGAGATTTGGGAATTAGTCTAAATGCAGGAACTAAGGTCGTGAATAGTAAAGGAGAAAATGCACCAGTGCTTAAAAAGGATTTTTGAGAGTAATAATATTTAAAGTACTGGCCAAGATAATTTGACTCAATAACCAAAGACATTTTCAAAATAGTATCGGGAGTGATTGGTTTTGACTCATAGTTGTGAGAAAACAAACTGTAAATGAAGCGCTGAAGAATGGGTATGGCGTCAGGCAATGGGTCAAAAGTTGTTTTTTGTGAAATATTGTCAAGGTATGACTCCCAACGATCAAAAGCAGTATATATGTGATTGAGTCTCGTTTCGCATTGTTTGAATGAAGATCCTGGTTCAAACTTGACAGTGAGATCACCAAAGTATGGAATAACCAACTCTTTTGGATATGTTTTGCCAATTCCTTGTGGGGCCAACACATGGAAAGAAGATTTTTTTGCTACTTCTGAAATCATGTAATGGCGTTCCAAATCAAACACAACGGGCGCCCATTCCTTTGTGATTTGTTCACGAATTTCGGACGAGATGTGGCACCAGACACTACTCAAACGGAGCACGGGGATGGAGCAAATGACAGTAGCGATTGAGAGCCAGCCAACCATGTCGCCACAGGCTTTCAGTGCATTTCCCAAGTCGATCCAGTAGTTTAGGACATCGGCCCGGTACTTGCTATTCATGGCGTGGGCTTTAACCTTTTGGTTGACATTGAAAAGATGGTCAACTAGAAGGGAGCTGAGAAAGTGGAGATTTGTGGAATCAAACACCAAAGGATTGTACCTGTTGTATGAATAGTCCGTGTTGAAAAGAAGGGAAATGTCGGATGTCGGCGACCAGGTTTTAAAAAAGGAAAGATCAAACTGATATATCTGATTAGCGAAAACATTAATGTCAAGATCGAAAAGAGTTTCAGGAGGTATTTGAAGATAAAAATTTGGGTTTCCGTACTTGCTGTTGTCGCTTGAAGAAAGCAATGACGATTTGGAGTTTATGGCAAAATCATTTGAAGCGGGTATGGAAAAGTGGTTTCTATTTTGGGATTCGATTGAATTCACCAGGTTTTCGAGTTTTTCGAGGGGCTTTTCCATAGAACTTGAGGCTTTGCTAGTTGGTTTGTTTACTTTAGTATTAAGAGGAGAGTATGAAAGGATTTCGGTAGCTTGCTTTTGCTTCAAAAATGCGGATTTCTTGATTTCTGCAGAAGCTTGATAGCTGTGCAAAGAAATGGAATCAATGAGTTTGAGAAAGGCTTCAAAAATGGTTGGATGAAGAAACATGCCAGGAAAGTGGTCTTGCATTGTTTCGGTGATGAGCTTGAGTCTTGAAACAAGGCTCTTGGTATTAACTGTGTTTTCTTCCTGAGAAGAGGACGAGGAAGATGGCGACGGGGGTGGAGAAGGTTTCATTGAAGAAGAATCGGTGGACACATCAGTCTCATTAAACTGGAGAGACGAAGTAGAGTTGATAGAGCTGCTGGTATCGCAAGTGCTAACACTAGTGTTTCGCTGGGCAGGTAAAGGAAAAGCTGAAAAGACATGGTTACCGCTGTGAATAGAGGTACTTGAAGCTGATGTTGCTGAAATTGGTAATGGCGATGGCGACAAAAATGGAGGCAAGTGATAGTGTGAAGGAGGAGAATCGGAAGACAACGACGAGGTATCGGACAATAAGTTTGAGGCCGAGTCAGTGTATGCAGTTAAAATATCAAGGGCCCTAACAATGTCGGTTAAAAGAGGGAGTAGTAGTACTGCTGTTTTGGCAAACGAGGTGCTAGATCCAAAAAGAATAGTGTGACATATTGCCTCATCGGTGCCGTCAACAATGCGATTTTTGTCATAAACAAGGTCAGGATGGGGATCGCTACCTTGATAAAGCAAACGAGTAGAGGTGACTGTAGTAGAAGAAGTTGTAGTAGAGATGGAACTTGAGTGAGAAAAGGTGTGCTGAAGGTCGCTGCCAGCTTGATTCTTGTTAGATAGAGCAGAAATAATACGTTTATGATTTTTACGAAGACTGGTCTTGTTTGGATTATGGTTGTTCTCGCTGGTTTGAGAATTCAAAGAGATTGAGGTATGGTGTGATAGGTCGTTATACAATGTAGTGGGATCCAAAGTTGGCAGGATGGTTTTGTCAAAGAATTTAACGGCCAGATCCGAAGGAGGTTTGAATATTGTAATGGTGCCGTTACTAAGTACTGCTCGAACGAGTCTCCAGTTTCCATTTGTGATTGCTGAAGTGTATGCAGAGTTTGAATTGGAAAGCGACGATAGAGAAGAAGGAACGTTACATTTGTTGAGCCATCCTTCATATTTAATGTTGAGATCTTTTTGATGATCCCAATCGGAATCGTAAATCGGGTCTTTTGAAGGCTTAAATCCCGAATCAAAAGAAGGTTTAAGTACCGGAGACCCGGACCGAGCTGGAGATGATATTGCTGGGTAGTCAGGTCGACGAGAATGACTATGAGACATTTGGAAATGGTTTTAAAAACGAAATGTATAATTAAGAGAAGTTGGATAAATTCAATGTTGTTGTAGCAAATTAGACAAAAAAAATTAAGAATCAAAAGACAGTTTGTAGAAATAAAGTCGGAATTGAATCGGTTTGTATGATTATAAAGGTATTCGGGGAAAAAATCGAAACTTGCAAGCAGGAGAAAAGGGGGTGTCGTATTGACATGAAGCGGGTTAGAAATAATTGAAACCAAGTTTGGTTAAGAAAAGAAAACTTCCACCAGAAAGGGTTTTAATTGTTTTTTAATACTTCAGGTAGAATCCAGTTACTGAAGCCGGCTTGTTGATGAATCATTTGTTCAAACAATATGCTATTTTTTTTTGTTTTGTTTTTTTCAGGTACTAAATTAGCGTTTTTTGTCACCGCTGAGTATCAACTAGCTGCATGTACTCAGCCGCGCGGATCATCGCCAAAAAAACTTCAAATTGGAAACTTCAAAGCGGGTCTTGTGCAAATCCAACGAGAGAAATAGAAATAACAGAATGGAAAAGTAAAATCTTGCATTGCAAAGTGTATAGGGGTTGTAAATCATCATACGATTTTAAGGAGAATAATCGCTTATAATTTGTTTTTCTTCATACATGTTTAAAGTTGAAAACAGAAACGATCGACAAGGTCATGTCTGGTATGAACATGTTTGGTGTAAAATATTCCCAAAATTGGAGTCAAAATGCCATCATTACTGTTTTTGAGACTCTAGTCTCTTTTCTGGTTTTACAAGTCTGTCCAGATTCCTAGTTGAATGTTCTATTTGAAAACATGTGTAAGTGGGTTTCCAGGATGTTTGTTTTGCTGTTTTATTATTACGTTACTTTATTTTTGACTTGTATTTGTTTTCCAATTTACAAGTGTATCGGTAGTAAATCGCTATGCGAATACTGCTTGTTGCACAGTGGACATTTCCGTAATCGCGCCGTCAATCTATCAACCGCGCAAGACTCGCAAAAAACATGTCCACAAACTTTTATTGCCGTATCTTTCCAATTTTTTGAACATACTGAGCATATCGCAATCGTTCGTAGCTCTTGGATTTGCATCTCAAGATCTCCTCCCCCATTCGTAGACATTGTCCCGTGACTGTTGGGCGACCTCAACTTGCCATCTACTCCTGAATAACGCATTGAACCAGATCCACCCTTTAATCCAATACTCTGGACCTCAATCTGCTTGCTCAGCTTAGCAACCTCCTGCTCAGTCTGACGTCGTGCTTCAACCTCATTTCGAATGGCCTTGTCTTTGTTTTTTAATTCAACTTCTAGTCGGTCCGTCAGCGCCCGTAACGAGTCTCCACGGCGTTCTGATTCCGCACATTTTCCATTCAATACATTGCGATCCCGTTCTAATGTATCAATCTTCATTTGCATGTCATCTACCTTATGCTCTAAAACACCAATCTGGTGCTGGTTCTTGTGCTCGGTATCCTTTAATTGCTGAATCCATTCGGCGTTGCGTGACAGCTGGCTGCGCACTTTTTGGTATTCCGCATTCAACGCATCCTTTGATCTCATAGCTGAAAAGTACTTTTCGTCGGCTTTGGTCTTTTCAACATTTAGCTTGTTCATCTTAGCTTCACGGTCCATGTAATCCATCACTTTTGCTGTCGCTTTTTGATGAGCAGAATTAAACGCCGCCTCCAAATCTGGTAGTTCTGCTTCCAAACTTGACTTGTCCCGCTTCAATCTGCTCACCAACTGTTTTAACTCGTCGACTGAGCTGGTTTCTAGCTCTGGATCGGTTTTTCCGTTCTCGTCATTGGTATTGTTGGCCTTGAATCGCCGAATTTCTTCCTCTAATGACTTTATGCGTGTTTCTCGGATGGCAACTAGCTCCTTCATTTGCTCAAAACTTTTGGTCCGGTCAGCGTCTGCCGCCTTTTTGATACTCAAACTGCTCAACATTTCGTCGCGCGCGGCCCGTATTCTTGATACATCACTTTCGGCCCGAGTCAATCGCGCTTGCATCTCGTCTAGTCGGACGTCGTAGTCGCGTCGTAACCGTTCTTGAAACTCTGCACGTTCAGATATTAAATTGGACTTGTCGCGTGCGTACTGTGCATTTATTTGGTCGAGTCTGTGCAGCTGGTTCAACAAATCATCGACTCGTCGTCGCAGCGATCTGTAAATGTGTGAATGTTGCAGGTCTGCATCTGTCAAGTGAGCTAGTCGGTTGTTGGTATGTCTAATCGTTTCGTTCAACGACACAATTTGGTTATCTTGGTCCTTCAGTTGTTGATGCTGCTTCTCAATCACGGCCTTGGCTTGGTCCAATTTGAGTTCGAGTTCTTTAAGTTCCTCCGTATCGACCTTTTCCTTTTCTGAGCCATTCAACAGTTCGTTTTTGGTTTCAGGAGCCTCTGCAACAACAGCCGGCTTTTCGGGTTCTTGAGGCTCCTGTTCCAGTTTGTTTCCTAATAGTGCATTAGTAACTGGCGACTGCAGTTTGGAAATATCTTTTTGTGCGTCTAAATACTTTGTTGTCATTTCTTGTAGTTGGGTTTCCAAGTTTTGTGTATTTGCTTTTAAAATAATGTAGTCAGCCTCGATGGTATGGAAATCTTTGAGAGCAGTGGAAGTTTGTATGCGCAAATCGTTGGCGTCATTTGTTTTGCCATCCCATTGTAATAGTTTCTCAATTTTTTCTTTCAAATCACGAGTTTTTACCTTGTAGCTTGACAACAACGTATCATCTTTATTCCGAGTATCATCTTTGTCTTGGCTTTGGTCATCAGAGACGTTATCGTCATTATCGTTTTTTTCAATGTCCAGCAAGAAGTTATCCTTTACTATGGATCCAGGTATCGGTAAAGGTCTATTGTTTGCTAAAGCCGTGTCGAATTGATCAAAGATGTTTTGGATCCAAGACTCCTGGATAGAAAACACCTTTTCTAAAAGGGCTAAGCGTTTTTGTGATTTTTTTGCTTGGGATTCAAATAAGTCAGAAGTACGCTTGTATGAGGAGATGGCCCGAATGAGTGCCTCTTTTTTAAACTCTCGTACACTGCGAAAGGTGAGTTTTCCAGATAAGAGTTCTGGGGGAATAGTAGCAGATGATGCAGTGACCTTTTGTTTTTTGGCTATTGAAACATCTGATTCCAAAGGATTAGGAGATATGGATCTTTTCTTATCAGACATTATGCAATGGCAAGGTTATTCCTTTACAATAAAATAATAAAATAGTATCAAGGCGAAAAAAAAATAAAATAAAACGCGACAATATTCAACACCAAAAGAAAAAGATTGGATAATCGTATTAACGGTAAAACTGTCAAAGATTATGCAGAGAATTAAATCACAAATCAACAAAAATATAAACCATCAAAAAGATTCACCCTTTTGTGTATATTTTTATTTTCTTGGTGTTGAAAAAAAAATTCAAGGAATTGAAATGTTTTCTTGGTGGTGGTGATGGAGAAAAATTAAAAAAAAAAAAAAAAAAAAAAAAAAATGTGTGCAAAGTGTATTGAAAAAAACAACGTCAAAAGCTATTTTTCACCAATACAAAACACAATCACATGACCATTTAAAGACGTTTTCAAGTCGAGAAGCAGAATCGCAGAATCGACGCTTGAAGGTGGTGAAATATGAGTTTTTTTTCAAATTCCCAAAGAGTTCTTTTAGTTCTTTAATGGAAACTGAGACGAATATTAGTAGAATTTGTATACGTGTATATACAAATGTCTGTTTATCTCTGTAAGCATTGACCCACCATGATTCGACCAAAACCATTCATTTAAAACGTTCAAGGTATTATAAGAACAAACAAAAAGACCAAGCTGCAAATATAATATGGATGTGACAAGGCATCAATTTCCTTGAAAAGTATCAAATTGAGCCTTTTGATTCATGTTGGCGCCTGTCGTGATTGTGTAAAAAAAGGAACCTTGTCCAGAAAACAAAAGTTACAATCAGGGCTTAGGGTTGTGAGTGCAATTACATTCTCACGTGGTTTTCAAGTGTAATTTGACTTTTAGGCACAATTTGCGAGTGCAATTTCATTTACATATATCATGTTTTTGTTTCTGTAGAAAAATACATTACACTCCATGTCATACACGTTGTGTAACATTATCCGGATTAATTCCCTGGCTACTTTTGTATGCATTTATAGAAGCATTTCCCACAAAACGCATCTCTGAAGCAAGGGGAGCCAGGTGCCTACACCTAAAAACTATTGTTGCCAGCCCAAACAGTTTAATATTGTTCAATTGTTGGTGTGTAGACCGACCGTCCGATATTCAGAGTTCTATTTAGGACGATCGAGTTTGTTTCCTACTATTCTATTGTATGTTTCGGGTTTTTTTGTTTAGGTCAACATTCGGTACTTGGATCTCGAAATGGATCTAAATTAACTTCTACTTGGTATTATACTGTTCATATCAGTTCTATAAACACTGCAGATCAACGGCTTTTCAGGTCTCGGTTTAATCAGTTTTTTTCGGATAGTAACAAAAACCCTCGATAACTCGATACAGTTTATTCCTAAACAAAATGAATGAGTACCGATAAATGAAGGAAAAAAGAAAGAAAGAAACTAATAAAACAACACGATTGCATTACATGGGACCGACCTCTTTTTATTGAAACCTTCGAGTTAAACAGTTACCAAATTTCGTCTAGGCATATACCCAGTTACATATTATTAAAAATTTTCGGTGAATCGGTCTTTCTTGCCTGCATTCACTTTAGTATCTGAGAATATGAATGTATATTGATTACTAGGCTAGTTTAATATTGGGCTTTTTTTTTTTTTTTTTTTTTTTTTTTTTTCAATGTGAATATGAAAACGCTTCATCAACGGCACCATGTCTGTACAAAGGTGAAAAAAGCCGATGGCTTGTTGCTTTTTTAGTTTGTAACGTACACAGAATATAGATAGCTGGCTGGATGCTAGAACGTTGGGCAACAATGATAATAAGTTTAAACCGTTGCAAATTTTTTCCATATATACTACAAAGGATGTCAAAATAATAAACAAAACCTCGAGCAGGTTTTCTTTTTCTTTTGTTTTAGATTTTTGTTTGACGCAATAATATTTGTACTACCATATTGAACTTTCCCCAGACTGTTGAGATCAGACCAATGACTTAGATGTGTACCTTAAAAAATCACTCCAAATATAGAACCGAGCACATGCAAGCATGTGTATTGGACGGAGGCTCCCAATGAGGTACGACAGTAGTTGATCTCTGTCGATTATACACATTCTTTGAGGTGGGATTCCTTTAGTTTTATTTTCCCGTTTAATAAATTATTCAACGGTATTTGGGGATTCCCTTGAACCATTGGGAATGTAAAGATAATTATTATTTTCAAAGCTATGTGCGCACACTCTTGAGTGTAGTTCAGGAGAAACATTTTTTTTTCAATTGTTTTCATAGTCGATATCTTTTGGACACGATATAATGTGTTTTCATGATGTGGCAAGTATGGATTTCGCCTGTTTTCTCAAACTAAGCGGCAAACTGGAGAATAAAGAGACTGATACCTTTTAAAGTTATTCTTTAAACGTTGACATGTGTTTTTGGTAACAAGGATTCCATGCCGTTGGACTTGCCATTCTCGTCAAACTCTAGAAGAGGTGTGGTTGTGATTCAAGTCTGTGAGTGGATATTTTTTATTCCATTGTTGGTGGTGATCGCTTGCTTTCTGTGTTTTTTTTGTTATCTATAAACAGTAAAATGTACTGGAGGTTTAAAGTATCTGTGGCCGGATGGCTTGAATTGCTTGCTTCTTTTGTTTTGGACAAGCATTTTATACGCCAATTTCCCATTATTAGGATACTTTGTGTGCTTTTCCCGTCGTGTTTTTTTTGTTTTATATATGTTACTGGGAGTTTTTGTTTACATAAATTAAATTCAGAGAAACAACAAGCCAATCAAGGTGTATTGATGTAGTAACCACTTGTTTATTCCGTTTTCTGTCTCACAGGCAACAAATGAATGATTACATCTAATTCATGCATAACCGATATATATTCGAGGAATTAGTGAGTACATGAAAAAGAAAGTACTGAAAAAGTAAATATATATATATATATATATATATATACAATGGCACTGAATGTGCTTACACAAAAAAGTGGGACTTTCGACATTCAAAATGGTATCCAAAGTTTTAAGGAATCGAACGATTCTTTAGACAAAAACAGAAATATAATAAACAAGGCGAATCCTGTGGATGGCACTGTTGCAAGCGTTGAAACTTTTTTTTTTTTTTTCCTTCCTTGTAGCATCGTTACATATTACGAGCTGGTTTGGGAGTCAATCTGTAAAAGTTGATTATTGTAAATGATTCACCCAACTAGGGGTTTAATCATTGGGTACATTTTTTAAAAAAAAAAAAAACATACAGTTATTTATTAATACATCAAGAGTTTCTAACGAGATTTACTGGTAGTTTACCAGTTCCTTATTATCATATTGGTAATAATTGCCATTGATTTCACCTTGGCCGCGAAGAACAAGGTTAGCAAGAACCGAGGCAGGGACGTCTGGATGAAGAAGCTTGCCAGAGCTCTTGAGCTCTTTAAACATGTCATGCTCTTCCTTGGTCATACCGGTGTGATAAGAGTCTCTGATATTGACCTGCATATTGGTATCGACAATGCCTGGGGCAATTGAGACGGAAAAGACGCCCTTTTCTTCACTGGCCAGGGTCTTGACAAAGTGGTTCAAAGCAGCCTTTGAGGAGCCATAGGCGGCCCAGCCAAAAAAGTTGATGGTGGTGGCATCAGAAGAGACGTAAACCAAGCGACCGTTTGTTTTACGGATTTCAGGCAGAGCATGGGACGTGAGCGAGACTGCAGCAAAGAAGTTGATGCCATAGAGCTTTTTCCAGGCAGCCAAGTCAGCCTCTTGGATAGGAGCAATGGGATCCAAAACACCTGCGTTGAATACAATGCCGTTGATCTTGCCAAAGGTCGAGATGGCTTTGGAAACAATCTTTACACTAGTTTCGTCTTCTGAGACGTCTCCAGTGACGTAGACAAAACGGTTAGGGTACTTTTCGGCGAGTTCCTTGAGGCCGGTATCAGAGCGGGAGACACCAACAACATTTGGTTGTTGTTTGTCAGCCAAGAGTTTTTCGACAATTGATTTGCCAATACCTAGAAAACGCAATAAATGGATTGCTGGGGTTAGAGTTTGTGCATGGGATTGTTTTTCAAGAAAAACATACCTCTGGAAGCACCAGTGACAATGATTACCGGATTAGAAGACATGATTATTTATAGATTTAATTGATTTGACAAGTCAAGTGAAAAAAGTGAAATAAAAAAAAAGCTCTATATATGGACGAATCAAAATATATATATATATATATATATATATCTGAGGTTAATATGAATCTACAAGAAATGCGGAGCAAAACAGTCCCTACGACAATATTTTCAATGAGAAGGAAGGTTTTTCTCGGTTGACGATTAATTCGGTTTTATCTACACTTCCGGGTTGAATCACATATGTAAAAACAAAAACCCTCATTGAAATATGCAGGGACAAAAAATAACCATATGCGTATATTTGAGAATGGTAAATCACTGATGGAATTACAAAAACGTGATTGCGTAACAAAATAGGAGTGACATTAAGGTGACACAAATGCTGACTAATATATTTATAATACCTTATTGGTTTCAACATTAGGACCCTGAAGTAACAGTGAATTAGAAAAAATAAAAAAATTATTTTGAAACCAAAAAAATAGGGAGTATAACCCAAAATATCTGTGTAATTATTTGAATAACATAAGTGTGGAGTGATACACAATGTGTGACAATAAGAAAAAAAGATGTAACATTAGTTTGTGGGCAACTCCAATCGACTACCAACTCAACCACTAACCAGAGTTACAATGTTGGTGCCGGCTGTTGCATGAAATCCACGTGACTGATAGGCGACCATGGGACAGTTGTCAACGGCGGCAAGCATTAGCAGGGGTTTAAGGCAGTGGCAATTATTTTTACTTGTTTTTGGTCAAGTCTTTTAAAAGTGCGCACACAGAAATGAACCACATTGAATGTTTTGGACGCTAAAAAGGCTTTTTTTCTATTTAAACATGGTGATTCCCCAACATGGACCTGGTTTTGTTTTGTAAACCAGCATTTGATCTTTTACTTGATTCCATAATCTCTCTTTTTTTTCTTCTAATTCTTTATTTATAAACAATCCCAGTCTTCTTTTCCAGGAATGACAACTGTTGTAACAATTTCTTCTTCAACACAGTGTTCGTCGCCTGAGCCACGGTCAAAGGTTTTGACTCCGGCTTTGGTTTTCAAACCCACATATTCCAACAAACGATCTCAAATCCCTCGGCTCAAAAAGCGTTGTCATAAATCAAAGTCACCTTATTCATTATCGATTGATTCAGGGAAATGTGGTAATTCTATTAGTACTTTTGGTAGTAGTAGTCGTAGTGGTAGTAGTAACAGCAACAATAACTACTCCATTTCTACTAAAGACGATTCTAGTTATAACCATAATCTTGCCGATCCTACACCTTTTACGCATTTATCCGACTCATCGCCATGTTCTCCAACCTCAACCACTACACATTATTTGGCTACTCCCGAATGGGCCTCTTCAGACCAGTCTTGTCGATCTTATTTGACTTTATTAACTTCTTCAATCAAGAGGTCTAATGAATGTGACAGTGACTCTGATTCAAACAGCCATTCATCATCATCATCTTCTTCTTCATTTTCAAAAAGTGAAAAATTATGGACAAAACGTTCTTTAACCAACCCTTCTTCAGCATCTTATTCTTTTTCATTTGGTTGCTTGAGTTCTCCATTTAATGGAAAACGTCAGAAAAAAGCAAAAACTCATAATCATAATCAAGACTTGGTTTCAGGCAGCAATGGAGAAAATAGCAATAACATGCCCTACAACTCATATTGCTCTGTTTGTACTGAGTACCGCAACTTTTATCAAAAGTCGTGTGACTTGACCAATAATTATATGGAATGCGAAAAATGTCATTCAGCAACGAGACGTCGATGTTCGTCACCAAGCTCGTTACTCAACACCAACTACGTTTCTTTTCCTTCAATCGACGAGTCTTTATCTTCAAGTTCCAACATTGAAATCAATCCAGCTACTGCCACATCATCAACTTTAACTACAGCAATCTATCTTCCTTTGGCTGATAACGAAGAATCACTAATGTTTTCTTCAACTGCTCCTTCTTTTGATTCGATTTCTACAGCTGAACAGTTGCAGAAACTGAAAAAGCCTTTATTTTCTTCTTTTTCTTTACCTTTATCATCTGCATAACCAAGTCCTTTTTGGATTTCCTTTTGGATTTCCTTTGGTTGTCTCTTTTTGTTGCGGCACGTTTTATTATTTTCTTTTTCATGCGCCTGTTTATTAGCAATAAACCCTTTTTTTTTTCTCTTTTGATTTTAAGTTTCCTTTGGTATTTTTTAAAATGTTTATCAATTCAAACAAAAAGATTGCTATAAACGTCGAATAAAGGAAATAATATCACCAAATACTCAAAAAGTGATGATCCAAAAGAGAAAACAAGTGGTTCTTTCTTCATCTAACAATCGGTGATATTTTTTTTTTTTTCTTTCTTTCTCTTACATTTGCATGCTTTTTTTTATTTATGACTTTATGACTTTATATAATCATTCAAAACCAGATTCCAAGCAAAAACTGTCATTCAATTGACAATCCTGTTTTTTCTATGCTTGCTGGCTTTTATTTATTTATTTAGAATTTTAAATCTTTGTGACGTTACACATTTTAAAATCATTAGACAATCATCACATGAATATCACATGCTTTCAATATCCGAGTCGCAACTGGCTCAAGGCCTCCTACTAAGAGTTTTTTTTATTTGTATTTTATTTTTATTTATTTATTTTTTTTTCTACCGTTGGATCGTTTTCGGTTATTAGCTCGTAAACATGTACAAATCCATACAAATTGTTGGGATTCGGCTTGAAAAAAAAAATTGTCATTGGATTGTATAAAATTTTCGTGTTTCTTGGTACCAGAGTTTGGTAGAAAATGCTCCTGACCGTCAGTCATTTAAGGGTTAGACAATTCCTGTATAAATAAAAAAAAATTAAAGAGTCTTTTAAACTATAGAAACTTACTTTTACCACTACAACCATTCTAATCTTGATTGCTCGGTTATATATATATTTATTATTATTATTATTATTTTTCTTCTTCCCGCCTAATGTCTAGCTCAAACAAAAACAGTCGTCGCGGCTCCTACGTCGGCAACATTTCCTTAGGAGACACTGCCGTCCCTGCCTTGTCGACCATGCCTCCCGATCCAAAACAAGAACGGGAGTCTAGACGTCGTGTAAGGGCTTTGAGCGTCTCTAGTGTCAACAAACACTCCAATCCGGTTGATGCCAGTATCACTTCCAGCGATGAAACTGACTCTTATTCATCTTCCCCGACCGAGGACCAGCAACCTTCGGGATCATCCTCTTCAATTGAATTGCTCAACCGCAATTCCGCTCTCAAGAATGATACATCCCTTTCATCTTCAGCAGCTTTAGAACCAACAGTCTCGTCAGATCATACTCATCGTCATCATAAACGTCATCGCAAACATCAGCAGCAACCATTATCTTCTTTCCAACGACTTCGTTATGAATACCGCGAGTTTTCTTACCGAAACACCTGGTTCAATCCCTTTTTATTGTTGCTGGCTATAATCCTCCCATACCAACTCTCTTCAAACAAGGCCCCTTCTAATATCTTGCACATGTTTAATAGACTGTCCTACGAGTTCCCTAAAGATCCAATCTCCGGCACTAACACCCTCGCTACTGTGGCCCCCTTCTACGACTACCCCGTATATCCTCCCTCTTTTACCATGTACGGCAAGGGCCTGAAAGATCTCGCCCTTGTCTTCACTGCAATGGTCTTTTTCATGTTTTTCCGTGAGTTTTGCATGCAGGTTTTGCTAAAACCCTTGGCCAGGTTTTGCGGTCTTAAAAAAAGCTCGAAAATCGACCGGTTCATGGAGCAGACGTATTCCATTCTTTACTTTTCGTTATCAACGCCGTTTGGGCTCTACATCATGTACCACAACCCTGAACACATGTGGTACTACAACACCGAGTCGTTCTACATCCACTACCCTCACAAGGCCCACGACACCTTGTTCAAGCTCTTTTACTTATTACAGGCAGGCTTTTGGGCTCAACAGTCCCTCGTCTTGATGCTCCAGCTCGAAAAGCCTCGCCGCGATTTTAAGGAACTCGTTTTTCATCACGTGATCACAATGGCCCTGATTTATCTTTCATACCATTTCCATTTTGCCATGATTGGAATTGCCGTTTTTATCACCATGGACTGTTCAGACATTTTCCTGTCCTTGTCTAAAACGTTCAACTACCTGGACTCGCCATTGACCGTGCCTACGTTTTTCCTCTTTATCTGTGTCTGGGTCTACACCCGCCACTACCTCAACATTAAAATCTTGTGGTCCATTTTGACAGAATTCAAAACGGTCGGCCCTTACATCTATGACATTCCTATTGGCCAATTCAAATGCTGGATCTCGCAGAGTATCACATTTACTTTATTACTGGGCCTGCAGCTCGTCAACATGTATTGGCTCTTTTTGATTTTGAGAATCATGGTCCGTTATGTGTTGGCTGGTGAACAAAAGGATGAAAGGTCTGATGACGAGGACGACGATGAAGAATCACCTGAAAAAGTTGAAGAAAAACAAAAGTAGAATTTGGAAATCGGAATTGGTTGATTTAAATGTCACTGTACTTTTGGATCTAAAAAACTGTATATTAAGTTGGTCTTGAATGTGATTTAATAAATATTAAAATGGCACATAATACAAAAAGTCTTTTTGGATCCGTAAATCTTTTATGTATTTATTTTTTTTGTACACCATTTATACTAGAGACACCGATTAGATTTACATTTATAAACTCCTACAATGTCAAAAAAATAATATAAAGCAGCTGCATCTCACAAACCATCACATTCACTCAAGGATAAACTAGGCACGCTTCATTTGTTGTCCCTGAAAAACTCGTTTTCTTTAACCAGTTCGATTAGGGTTCACGTCACACGACTCTCGGACTAAACCCAAAATATTCATCTTTTGTAAAACTGTTCTTATATATTTGTGATGCAATCATTGTACAACTATATGTGCCTCTGTAAGCTTCAAGGTCGTAGCCACTATACAGAAATAGGGATATATCTGCCGACAGTCTACATTTGAGGTCTCTGTGTGTTATTATTTTGAAGGATATAATTAATCCTCCACACTTTTGTCAAAAATGGGAAATAAATCATTGGTCCCGTGTGATGATATTGAAATCAAGATTCAATTCTTAGAAATTGCAAAGAATGATGTATTCAAGGGTTATAAGCGTACCATCAGGTAGTTTTTTTTATTCAATAGTTATAGGTGTATCATCAGGTAGTTTTTTTTTTCAATAGTTATATACAACTATCGACAGCAAAGGCTATCAGTTGGATCGCAACCTATCGATTCAAGTGCACCATCATGCGGAAATGGAAAAAAGTAAGACTTATACCAACCAATTTATTTTATAGACGAGTCATTTGAAAAGAATTGACAAAATACTTGTAACAAATTTCCAAGTCATTTCAAAATTCAACACTGTTCATGTTACTTTTGCTCAAAACCAACACAAGAGCCCAATTTTTATAAGGGCAATCTGGCCGAGTTGGTCTAAGGCGTAGGATTAAGGTTCCTATCTCTTCGGAGGCGAGGGTTCGAATCCCTCGGTTGTCATTACTTTTTATTGTTGCACTGAGGTGGACTGAAACCAATTGATTTTTATGATTTTTATATTTAAATTATCATCAGTTCTAAAAATTGAAAACAAACGGATAAACTAGTAAACTACGGAACCAATGTTTCAGTTGGTAACTGTGAACTGGCTGATTTTTAGATTTTGGTTTTGGTTTTAGTGATACGAAACAACAGCAACAAAAGTGGTACAATTTGTACTAGTTTATTTTTAATTTATTTTTAATTGTACTACCAAATCAAAGGCTTGTGGATTATCATGTTTGTCTTACGACTCACACGGATTATCTGTGCAATACAAACTGTGGATACATTTCGCATTGTTGGTGTAGTCTCGTATGCATCACTTGATGTCCAATATTATAACCAATTTACTCGTTTCCTGATGATCATTATAACCAATTTTCTTCTTTTATGATTATTATTAATAATAATGTTGTTTTTCCAAATATAATATCAACTTTATCATGAGTTTCACAAAAACTGGCAGTCCTGTTTACAATTAATACGAAAAAAATATATACATGAGAAATAATATTTTATCAATATAAACCTTATTTAGGATCGTAGATATTACAAGCACCATTTAACTTCAATTGGCACTGAAATAAACATCTCGCAATGTCTTTAAATGTTGAAAAACCAGTTGTAACGTAAGAGGTAAATACGATTCAAATATACAAAATGAGCTGTTTTTGTTTAACAAAAAAAAAACTTGTCTAGTTTTCTTTATATGCTTTTACATAGACCCTGAATAGTTTAACCAAGGGTGTTTACTGAAATGACAGTACTGTTTTTGCATGTTTTTTTGTTGGGATCAGTGATATTTTATTGAAACCTGTTTTGATTAAATAATATCTGTATTGATTGACATTTTCCATGACCGACAAAGCCGTTTTGAATGCAAACTGGTCTTTTTCTGTTGTTTAACTTCTCTAGGAATATCTTTTAAAAACTCAGGTTTGAACCAAATCAATCAAACCCTCCAACCCCTTGAAATCATCAAGGTTCAAACCATTGTTTAAACAAACTACCAAAAAAGGAAAAACACATTGAAAAAAAAGGATATTATTACTGAAAACAATAAACATTTCGCAAAATAAGATCAAGAAAAACAAACCTGTAAACATTGTTCCAAACGAATTTCGATTGTTCAGCAAGATCGAATTCAACGCCCAAAATCGTCGCATCCGTGGCGGACTTTTTATTTTTGGGCAATCACATCTCATCGATTATTTAATGTTTATCAGGTTTTACAACAAATTAATCTAGTTTATTTAATTTTCCGTAGGTCTCAACCAACCTCTTGCGATCAGGATACATTTGTAAACACAATTAGATTCAGATACAGCCAAATCTCAAGACATTTCCAATTGAATTAATAAATGGTTATAATGCTGGTTCTCTTTACGAAACTGTCTGCACCCTTTTTCTACACAATCAACACCATTAAAAAAGCAAACCTGTCAAGATCAACGTCAATCAGATTTATTAAACTTACAACCCAGCATCCCCTTTTTGCAAAAAAGCATGTTTAACCGATTTACAATTTCTCAACCAACCAACATTTAATGGAAAAATAAACAAATCCAACTATGCAATCCGTCATTTTCGGAAAATCATCCGGCTCATCGCCTTGACAATTGGACCGACTGCTTATGTTCATCTAATTATAATGTAGGCGCTTGGAAACTTAATTTGGACAAAGGGATTGCCAGTATCAATTAATGATTGTAGTTGTAATTGTTTAGGTCTACAATCTTTTTAATTAAATGTAAATCATACAAGATTGATTGGGTCGAAAACAATTGGTATTAATCGGAATTCCAACTAAACATTTCAATACGCTAAAAACTGAATCAACTGGTATAAACAAGAGGAAATGTCATGTTCAATACTAGTATAATCCATTTTATACGGATACACGTTTATCAAGATCAAAACCCTTGTTCGCAAAACCGACAACCGGAATCGATAAAATCCTACATTTGACTAAAGTCTTGGGTTTCGTAAATAATAGTTTAGATTTTAAACAACTTTTGTTCTAATGTGTCAAACTCACGGAATGAATGCCATTTGTTTCCAGACACCAGGCTAATATCGTTGTTGGTCAACTCAACTGGCTATTATACCAAAATGACCAAAAATCACCAGTGACTTCCTTTAGAGTCTAGTCACACCCATCGTGTAAACCATTTATAAAAGATCATCTCTTTATCTTCTTGTAAATGATGCTTGAACACACCATTGTGTCGTCTAATTGAATGACAGAATCAAAATAGAAGGCAGTTGGGTAATGTCTTTGCTTTTGGGATTGACGGAATATTTACATATTCTGGTGTATGTCTGAGTATTACAACTTTAGTTCAATATGGATCCAATTGATCGATTTAGTGTTTTATTTTAACCTAAATTTCACTTTTTTATTGCAGAATTATCTCAAACATATATATCTATTCCATTGTACCACTACTTGGTCATATTTACTCACTTTTAATCATTTTATTACTTTTATAATCTATCACACGAAAAACAATTTTTTCACAAAGCACATGGTTCGATGGTCTAGTCGGTTATGGCATCTGCTTAACACGCAGAACGTCCCCAGTTCGATCCTGGGTCGAATCATATTTTTTGCCAAAACCAGAGTTGCAAAGATTTATTTCGAGTGTGCCATAGTTCAAAACAAACATTTCAAAGCAAACACAATGTATTGGCTTAAATATCTATATTCTGAGTAACATTTTTCATTTTTATGATTTTTTTTTAAATTCATCATCACTATTTTTTTTTTCCTTCTCATTTATAAAAACAAACAAAAAAATACATTTAATTGATAGCTACACCTTCTTTCATTCTAAGTTCAATGTCGTAATAAAAGTCATAGTACTGCTTGTCAAAGTGATGGAGACGGACATAACCATCCTCACCACCGGTGGCATAGGATTTTCCTTTAGGATCAACAGAGATGGAGTTGATGGGACCGAAATGGCCCTTGACTTCGCCAAGAAGGTCTTCAAAGATCTTGTGATAGAACTTGGACTTGAAATCACCTTCTTGGGCAGTAGTGGTTGTGACGCTGCCGGCATCTTGACCACCACCGAGAATGACAAAGTCCTTGATGGGAGTTAAGGATGCAGAGTTGAGAGGAGCGCGGTCAGCAAAGGTCTTGTATTGCTTGAGGGTATCGCAGTCAAAAAGCTTAGCGGTCTTGTCACGGCTCGCAGTGAGAAAGTATGTCCGGTCAAAAGACATTTGCAAGTCGGTGATGACGTCGTCGTGGATCTTGAGGTGCTCAACAAGCTTTCCGCCAGTGGACTGCTCAAGATTGTACTTGGAGATGGAGCCATCTTTGTGGCTGGCAATGAAGTGCTTTCCGTCGTAGCACCAGCCGCCAGTAGTGAAGGTTGGGAATTCCGTGTTTTCAATCTTGATCAAGGGCTGTTCAGACTGGGTCTTTGCTGGGCAGTTGTCGCCACCATCGCCAAGCTCGGTGTTGATTTCGTAGACTTGGACAGTGGATTTGCGACCAAAGTTATTGTCGGTGACGAGAACAAGCTTGGTTCCATCGGGAGAAAATTGAGCACACTTGACGGTAGAAACAGTGTTCCAAGTAAAGAGACGCTCACCGGTTTGGGCATTCCAAATACACGCAGTACCGTCAGAAGAGCCAGTGGCAACCAGTGTAGTATTCTTGTTAATGTCAACACTGAAAACGGAACCGGTATGTCCTCGGTATGAACCCAAAAGTTCACCATTGTGGGAATACCACACGTTGACAACTTTGTCAATGGAGGCTGTAAAAAGTAAATCGCCGTCGGCGTTGTACTTGACCTGAGTCAAAGGTCTGGTATGTCCTCGACTGTTGAAATAATAAATAAACCGTTAGAATTGAAATCAATGTGATGCATGGTATTTGACTAATATCAAGTTGGTAATTCAGTCTTGATCCAGATATCCATCTATATTCAACAATTCAAATAATAACTTACAGCAAAAAAGGGCGCATTCTTAATCTGTAAATAAAAAAACCAAAAAAAAATTCAAGTCAGTAATTATAATCAAATGTTTTATTATAGTCTCAGTGTCCGGGATTTATGAAATCAACAATCCTGATTCTTATTCCAAGACATTAACTCCCAAACGTATTGAAAATTTTCCCAGAACCAAGAGAGATATGCCATAAACTCAAAGCCTGATAAAAGCAAACAAGGCAAAAATACAAATATAACATACTCTTTCAACGACTGGTCGATGGTAGCGTGGCGTAAAAACAATCAGTGTAGATGGCTGACAGGTGAAGGTTTAGCAATATGTGTACAGTATTGAAATTTTTTCTCAAAAAATTGCGTCACGTGGCAACGATTTTGGTTGTTGTTGGAGTTTTGAAAAAAATTTGCTGTAAATTTGAGACCGGATGAATAAATATTTGTCATCTTTGAGTAATTGTTATACACACGATGTCATTACACTTTTTGTTGTAGACAGAGTAGTATTGCACCTAGTTGTACATTTGGATATAGGTACAGATGTACATGACCAATCTCAAGGCATCGGTACAAGCCAGGGCTGAGCTTTGGGATGTGAATTGGGTTTTTTATTTACATCAAAACGAATCATGTACTTGATATCTATGTAGAAGCCAATGTTTATCGCTGAAATTCTGTGTTTGTAGTTGGCTATACTCTCAAGAGTTTAGGACTATACGAGTTTCTACCAAAAGGAAAGAAATCAGATTCTAACACACATGGTCAACTTTGACAGGTTCGGTTGACCCTTCACCAAGATCCAAGGCCAGGGCTCTATGGAAAAGTTCAAACATCATTGTCATTCCAATAGACGTGACTGCCGGATCATACCTGCCCTTTGAGAATTCGTCTCGGACAAAGGCATGCTGAGCGCCCGCAACCTCTAGAAAAGAAAAGAATGCGCCAGCGTCGCGCAAAGTTTTGCGAATGAGGTCCCTACCCTCTGGCGGAACATGAGGATCGAGGGTTCCAAAAATAGTAATGAGTTCGGTAACAGACGCCCCGCCCAAGTCTCCGTGCCGGATACGAGCCAGCGAGTGGAGAGCGGCATTAGAGGTTGAGCCCAGTGTGTTTGAGTGAATGTCTGTACCAAAAAAGGTGACGGCTGCTTTGACGCGAGGATCAAAGGCGGCACGGAGAGCGATATGGCCGCCGAGACACATACCCGTAGCGCCAATCTTGCCAGTGCAAGTTGGCAGAGAAGAAAGGTAGTCGATGGTTAGTTTACAATCCTCGTCGTAAGATTCAAGAGGCTTTTCAGCCTTGTATTTGTTTCCGAGATCAGTACCAGGGCCGTCATAAGCAAAAGCTTCATAAGCTAGAAATAGGTTGAACAAAGTCAATTGTTAGTATTTTAAGAGAAAAACAATGAAATTCATAACCACCAAAAACTCACATTCAAAGTTGTGATAGACAGAAGGACAAGCTACAATATATCCTTGGCCAGCAATCTGCTTAGCAAAACGTTCGACGGGACCTGCAATATATAAAAATATACAATGTTAGCTAGAACAAAAATTGGATATACACCAGGAAATGACGCTCACCAGTAACTTGATAAATTTCAGAAAAGACAATGACGGCAGGGAACTTTGCATTGGGATATTGTGGAATCTTAGGATGATACAAAAAGACACGCATGGACGTGTCAATTGATGTCTTGATGTCTGTGTAAGATTCGGTGAAGAGCATAGTGACAGGTATTTAAAGAGTTGTAGAGTTGGTAGTCAATAGTCCAAAATTGGTGCATGAAAAAAAAAAACAACAACCAAAGTACGCAAACTGCTGCTCACGTGACTCATAGATATAGGACTTTTGATAAAGAGCGCCTTGAGCATTTTGGAAAACGAGTCTCAATACAAACCGGCGATAAGAATTATGATCTAGAACACGATTCATGCCACGTGCCGATAAGCAGCATGTTTTCATAAGATTGGACGCGGTTTGCTGGACCTTGAACGAAGAAAATTATTATTTGAGACTGTCGTCAGCATCTACAAAGCATATTGAAGCCCTGACAAACTTAATAATGCGCGCGCTGGCACGTTAAACCAAGAAAACAAGTGATTTGACCGGACCAATCTGTTCCTAAACCCACGTACACAACTAGCTTACTTGTTCAGTTGATGGCGGTGGCGTTCAAGCAAAACCACCAACGTTGGAACCAAGTCATGAAGAATAGACGATAAGATATATCAAGTAGAGCTCAACGACACCAAGCCGATAACTTTTAATGACTCACAAGCCGAAAAGAGTCACTTGCACAAAAGTTGCGCGGCTGAAGGCTTTCCGATGACTGTTCTTTTCAGGGCGCGGCTGACAGAAGCTATTTAAACCCTGGGTCTTGCACGGAAATTAATCATGAAATAATCAAAAACTATCAACTTTTACAATGAATTCAAATCCTGCAACTCTAAACTTCAATCTAAATATAAATACGATGTCCGACAATTCAATGATGAATCCTCACAACTACAAAATGCCCAAATCATCGTGTTCTTCAAGAAGTTCGTCTTATGATTCGCTGACTTCGGAAATATCTGCTTGGTCCGATTCTGTAACCACGTCTGCAAATTCAAGCTTTTCCGGTCTATCGGCTTTGTCCAATTCTTTTAAAAAGTCTTCTATTGACGAAGATGACGATCAACAGCTTCTCACATTCACTCCAAAACCGCCAGCTTTTTACTACTCTGGTTTTCGAGACAAGGCCATCAATATTGCTAGAATGATGAGACCAGATACTCGACTAACTGCCATCCAAATGGCAATGCAACTATCTCACATTTTGCCTGTTTCTAATAGATGTTCATCTTCTTCCATAAAATGGAATCTCTACGCTGCTCGTATTGCTGCATCATATTCTCCAAGTAAATACGATTCATACAGCGTGCTGAACCAACGGGCCTATATCGCAATTCATCAACTCAACACTCTTGAATTCTCTACATTTCCCGACAAGGAAACCATGTCCAAATCCCAATACTCTGCTTGTCTACATGCCTGGGTTCAAGAAAACATTGTTGACGGCATCGAAAAACGGATCTTGGTCAATACGCCGCTGATCAAAAACATTGTAGCACACCAAACGGGATTGGCTGCCGCGACTCGCGAAAAGCTCTTATTCTCTTACTTTTGGGATCACGAAGAGGAAGCCAGATCCGTGTTACAAAGCTGCAACAATTCGTCCACTGACCTGGACGAAAACATTAAACTTTTCCAGTCTTTCACATATACTCCCCGGTACATGTTCTTGATGAATCTCTTACGTATTGCGTCCATCATCTCCTCGAAAATCAAACAAGCAATGCCTAAACATGTCTACATTCGTATGCAATCTTTTTTGACGGAATCCCGTTCTCTCAATCAACTCATCCAAGCATGCGTGCGTGACCCGAAATCCAAATCGACCGAGTCGCTTTTGGACATGGTTCCGATCTCATTAGAACAATATCGGGCTTTTTTTTCTTTGGAAATTTTTTCAAAGCCAAGCTCACTTAAAAATAACTTCATTCCGAACCCTAAATACGCACATATTGATAAGCACGCAAACACCGACTCTATGTCGACATGTGTTTTTCATCATTATCATCTCGACGTATCTTTATTAAATGGTTTGGAAACTAAATCATCACTTTCTCTTTGTCCTGGGTGTTCACAAAGAACAGCCAATATCTCCTTGGAGCCTGCATGCTTTGTTGAAAGCCCGCTCATTCTGATTCTTGGATCGGAGGCATCGTTCATTGATATCGATTCTTGTTACGGGCTCGATATCAAAACGATTGATAATTACTCGGTCACTTCGTCTGGAACGTTCAAGACCTATCGACGACTTTCATCTTTTGACGAATAAGTCAAGTTTTTATTTATAATGACTATTTTTTAATGACCTTCAATGTTTTCGTTTTATTTATTTACTTTCAATTATATACACAAGTATTTTAATTATCTCAAATTTCAGTACCATTATAATGTCTACATATGTATGCGGGTTTTAAAAATGATTGAACTTTTAATTATGCAAATTCCGAAAACCTGAGCTACGCACATTTAGGTACAATCCGTTTAGATTTTAAGAGTCCCACATTAATACTATCAAACCTTTTTCATAATTGCGGTGCCAACTGATCTTTACATGTCGGAGTTTAAAACAATTTCGAAAAACGAAAGCTCCGATATAAAATAATCGAAATATGATATGTATAAACAATATTTGCACTATCGTTTAATTATTAAATATTGCTCAGTTTTTGGCTTATCTCGTTGCATAAAGTTGAATTCAAATCATAAAGTAACTGTAAATTAAAAAAGAAAAACTGCGATAAACTATCGGAAAAACGTTTACTCTCCCAACAACGTACACGACACTAGCACAAAACTGATAGATTTTCGTAGACTCAATTACTCAATGTACCTCAATCAAGCAAGTCAAAAGAGGTTGTGTAAGAAATTAATTGTGCAAAACTAGTCGGCCGGCCGGGCCACCACTAATATTCGGTTCTGTAGTGTTGAACATGACCTAGTTGGGAATTTAAACATGTTTGCTGATATCAGAATAGTGTCAAAAAGAAAGAAAAAAAAGACATCGAGAGTAGGATAAATGGTGTTTATCATCGGCTGTTTACAAATGATTACATTGATAAAGAAACTAGTCGGATAAGACTCAGTCGTCACTGTTATCAAACAAACTATACTGTTGGACAATCTTACATTCCCCACCCTTGTCCAAATCTATCTTGTATTGATAAAAGTAGCCGTCGCCAGTGATCAAGAGCAGTCTGGTGGAATCCGAATTGAAAGCGACAACGGTCTTTAGTCCGGCACCGGCTGTCGGTCCGCTGCTTCCAATATTGCTATCGCCTCCGGTCGCTTTGCCTGTGCCGTTATCGCCGCGAGCACCAACATTTCCGTTTGAAAGTTTTACGAAAGCAAAGTCTCGTTGCGGTTCCCACATCTCGGTCATGGCAGTCGGTAAATATGTTCCCACCGCACCTGCCACATGCTTTCCTAAACTTAACGATCCTCTTCGAAGTATGGACGCCATGCCACCCCCTGAAACAATCGAGCTGCGTATTCCTTTGCTACTACTCTTGTTATCACTGGGTCTCGACTTTGAATCAGTATCCAAACTGTTGACTGGGGTTTCGTGGTTGACTAGTTCGGGCAAAACTGGCGAATTGTTTTCTTCGTCGTCAGCATATGTTCCAGAACCTGCATCATGCTGATTAGTCAACGAATCTGGGCTTTCTGCTGCCCATTCTTCTACACCGTTTGCCAAAGGTTTGCCGCTCCCTTTCGATCCAAATTTACCTTTGGAAACATTGTTATCATATGTTCTTTCTGAATACGTGGTTGGGTATTGTGAAGTTGAGGAATTGACAGCTTTTACCAATTTAAAAATGTGAACTGTTTCTGTTGCAGAGCTCACTGCCAAAAGCGTCGATTCCAAATTAAAATTGATGGAAAAAATGCGTGACGGATACGTGCCACGTCTAAACTGGTACAGCTTTGTAGCTGTAGGTACTGAAAAGACGCGCACAATTGTGCCTTTATCAGAGGCCGTTGCCAGCAGCGTTCCGTTATTATTAAAAGAAATGGCACTTAGTGCGCTTCGATGTGCTTCAATAATAGTGATGGGTTGTAAGGAAATGGTATCAAATATAGCAACATCGCCAGCCCGGTTGGGCGAAGCCAAGTTCATGGGACCTGGGGAATGGGCTGGGAATGTGAATGGAGAAGAAGATTGAGGAGCAGGCGAAGGATAAGCCAAGTAACAATTATCCGAGGATGGAGAAAGCGCACAGATAGCTATATGAATAATTCGAGGTTTGTTAGCCAATTCTTTTGTTTCTAGACTAAACTAGTTGTGGGATATTTACCTTGCGGGTTTGGAGATGTTTCAATAGTGTATAACAATTCCATATTGGATATATCGTAAATATAGATTTGTTCCTCCAGCACAACAATCAGTCGTTTTCTGTTGAGTTTCACTTTTAACACAGCAGTTGGAAATGTGAGCTCGCAAATGTTGATTTTCCGCTAAATCAGTATAGTCTCCATGTTAGTATCAAGTAGTATTTGGTTTGCAACTGTATTCATTTACCTTTGTATTAACAATCTTTAGTCTTCGAGGCGATAGGTGAGGTTGATCACCAACTCCCACAACGGCAACTAAAGACGTGCTGAAAAGCATTTCAACAATTCCTAAAATAACATTAAAAAACAGTCAGGTCAATTGATGTGTTTGAAATGACCGAAACAAGTATAAATATAGATATCGATAGTTGATATCGACGAAGAAGAAGAAGAAAAACATACCAATTCCACCATCAACTAAATAAAAGCAAATATATTAGTATACCATTCAATTTGAAAATATTCAAGGCTGAAATTCACATACTTTTGGCAAAACACTTCCCAAACGGGTCGCAGTTGAATAGGTTATATCCATTCTTTGTACCGACGGAAATACAGGTAAAGTCTTGATTAAAGTTGATAAAGTTGATTGAATCGTTAAACGTTCCGGCTGTACGTTTGGTATACGCCATTTTCGGCTGTCTGCTTGAATAAAAGGGTATTTGCGGATGTGTTTTTGAGAATCAAAGGTAAATGCAAAAACAACTGGTTGTTGATGGTTCAAGAAAGAGTTGGTGAGCCGAGCATATCACGTAAACTGAGGGGAGACACAACCCTAACCTCTAATTAATTCCAATTTAACAAAAGTTTATTAATTTAGCTCGATTCGAAAACAAGTTTCTTTTATTAATTTCTGTCAAATACTTCTATTATTATGTACATGTTTTTATTTTATTTGACCTCGGTTTGCCAGCCGAATCTTCTTCTCCATACCTTGTAATTCCAAAAACCTTCATTTCATGAGAATAAACAAATCGAAACAAAATCACAAAACATGAAAAAAACCAATGAATAATATCAAAGCCTTTATATTAGTCTTGTCTTTAGTAAATTTATTCATTTGTTAAAAATCAAGACTCTTTGGAATCCAATAAATCCATCCATGTGGTCACTTAACCTTGGTTTTTTTTTTTTTTTTTTTTTTTTGAATCAATATTGTTAACAAAAGTTCGCTTTATTTCATCAATATCATCAACAGATAAAATTATTACTTATTTACAATTTCTTGGAAGCTTCTTCACGAGAAATGATACGAGCGCGTTGGTAAGCAACTTGCCATTCAAGCGGCGATTTGGGATTCATTTCTTCAGATCGAATAACTAAACAAAAAACAAGCTGGTTAGAAAAAACAACAAACAAACAAACTAATAAAACGTACTTGAACCAATAGACATGAAAAGACCAAAAGTGGCAGCCGAACCCATCATAAATTTGCCAATGGTTCTGACAATACCATTAGGACCGGGTCCTTGCTGGAACACAGCAACAGTGCCAAATAAAAGACCGATACAACCACCGGCAGTGGTTCCCATCATGAGACCCATTTTGAACTTTTCATATGTAGAGGGCTCATGAGCCTGCATGCCTGGCATAACTGGAACTGGGGGCATTATGTCTAAACTGTTCAAATGTGAATTGGTATTTCGTAGACTGTATCTCTATCCTTCTATAGACAGATCTTTGTAAATGGTATCAATGATGCAAATTGTATCAACAATTTTGATTGAAAGCTGGTAGCAATACGAGTGTGAGGTGAAAAAAAAAAAAGAAAAAAAAAGAAAAGGAAAAAGAGTTGAACAAATTCTGATCAATGGAAATTTTTACATATACAAACGGAAATATGGGTTTGGGTTTTTCGTCCCGGAAGCAACAAAAACAGTCAAGTTGGATTAATTTAACAGCTTTATAAAAAAGAGTAAATACAGAATAAACCAAATCAAAGAAAACTCCATACACATTTCAAACCCAAAGCCATGCTACCTGGTTGTGTTTTTGGTTACCTCGAGTCTCAAAAGTCTTGAATGATCTGTGGAATATAACCGTTTAACAGGATTTACAACATTGTCATCTCGTAATGATAATCTCTATACGGTACTGGTCAGACCCCAGTTTTTAGTCAAAGAAATCGTCGTCATCATCGTCATCCTGAGTGGTCCTTCTCTCAAACTAAATCATTAAATACAACTGTTAGATTACACTCCGTCCATATATTTTTTCCAGTTTTATCAAATACTTACCACAATCTTTGTACGATTGGTCTTATTCTCTTGTTCAGACAATTGTTCCAACAGCTGCTTCAAATCCTCCTCAGTGACTTTCTTTTGTAACCGGCCTGAGCGCGCCAAATTCAAAATCAAATCCTCAACATTACGTGCCCGATCACTGCGAACCATCCGGATTCGCGACAAACGTTCCCGTGCTTCCAACGTCAGAATCTGAGCAAGCTGACCTAGTCGCATGTCGTCGGCTGCTGACCCGGCCTGTGATCCAGAATCCGCAAATCCTTTGCCAGAACCTGACGAAGGAGCCCCGCCAGCATTCTTTTGCAGTTCGGCTAAACGGGCTTGGCGAATGGCGTTAAGTTCAGACTCATCCATTGTTTTTCTTTACAGCAACTGCGATTATGTTAATTAATAGATCAAATGGAATAACAGACTAACAAGCAAATAAAGATTGTACTGTTAGTGGCGATTGATACAGAAAGTGGTGGTTAAAACTTGGAAAGGCTGTAGATTATGTGTGGGATCATGGTACTATACACGTGATGTGAATTTATTTTCTAGGATTCGACAAAAAATGTAAACTGATTAAAGTTTTCAAATATATTAGCAACTTGAACGGATTTTGTAGTATATTGGGAATATTTGTAAAATATTAGATGCCTCATTAACAACGTAGCAAAAAATTCATTTTTTAAAAAAGAATATTGTAAATATAAATAAAATGCACATGAAATGGATTGAGTTTTTCTTGTTCTCGACAGCTAACCAAGAAATTGCAATATATTATCACCATCGCCTTCTTCATCAGCTCTATGAGCAGTCTCACAATCTTTCTCATAGCCTAGCTGTTGACCTTTGAAAGTATTAACTAGGCCTCTATTTTGTATAAAGCTTTTGCGACCCATAAATGATGAGTGGCTTTTGGAAACGACCCGGTCGTCTCTGTTTTGTAAAACATTTTGGGAATCACGAATGTTATTAATATGGGATGGTGCAGTATCGTAACTCTTGTGCTGTACCAGTGATCCGTCATCGCCTGTAAAACTAAACGATGTACCTCCGTTCGGTGCCTCTTCTTTATCATCAATATCGCTATTTTGGGAATCATGGCTTTTATTATGGATAATATCATCGTCAGCAATACTTTCCGCAACATCTGTACCTTGGTTTTCGAAATCATCTTCCTCTTCACCTTTCGATAATGGTATTCCTTCAGATTTATTACCATCGTTCCTGTTGAGAGAAATGCTATCGACAAAAGTTCCAATGAACTTGCTATTATCAGCATCATGACTGAGATAACTGTCGTCGGCATCGTTTGTGTACTCCTCTTGTTGCCATTCTTCCAAATATTCTTCTTGGCCCTCATATGGACCTTTTTGATCAATTTCTCGCAACATTTTCGCGTGCTCCCTTTGCAAATATACATCGACAGGATCAAGTGGTGTATTCTTGTCATCTGTGTCGCAATAATCAAGATAACCTTCCTTAGTATCTTCACCGTAAATGGGGATATCAAGCTTCGCATTTTTGAGAAAAGGATGTTGTAAGGCAGAAGCAGCAGTTGTGCGTTCCCGAAAGTCCAACTCCAAACAGGTTTTGAGAAAGTCAATAGCCTTACGTGCATCTTTATCAATGTACTGTGGAAGCGATGAAGAATATCCTTGCTTGCTTTGGTCAGTATTGTCATCCTTTTTGCGCCTTTTATTTGATGAGTCGCTACTATTCTGAGCTTTTGCATTTTTACCTGCGTCTTTAAATTTATAATGAGCAGCGAGACACCAGTTGATTAACACTTCTAGGTCATATCCATTTTGGGGAATTGTCGGAATTGTCGTCTCGTAAACCATGCCGTGAAGCAACGCAGTTTTTCGCATCTTTTTTATTCCAAAAATTGTTGCCATTTCAATTAGTGCTCGGGAATCGTCTTTGGCCTGGAAAAAAATACAACGTTTGGTCAAGAATGAAAGAAGCATAATACCGGCACTCCAAATATCAATACTAACAGTTTGATCAGGGCATCCAAACAATACTTCTGGTGCACGGAAACCCCTAGTACCAGCACGACTGAAACGACGGGTATGTCGGGTATCGTTGCGAGGTTTGCCCCCTTGTATTACAGGCTTTCCAGAATTGATACAGTTATTGCTCACAACAGCAGCAGTAGTCGCAGCATTGGCATAGATACCGCTGGTCCTACTCTTTCTTGTTGAGGACGATGTGGGTTGGGTAGACGCGCGTGTTGGGTCTGTATATTTGGTCAACGGAAAGCCTCCAGTGGTTGGGGCAGAGCTTACCGAAGAGGATGAATCAGCTCGAGCCGGCCGTTTAGGAGAAATGCTAGAATCGAACTCTGGAAAGGCCCTGGAAAGGCCACCGTTAGTGCATTCGCAACGAATCTTGCGCGTTGGAGAAACACGTTCTGCTAAACCAAAATCAACAAGGACGCCGCGATGGGTATGGAGATTGTACAAAAAGTTTTGGGCTTTGACATCTCGGTGAATAATGTCCTGCTCATGAATGAATGCTAATGCGTTGAAAAGCTGTTTGAAATAAACACGAAGCTCTGAAATGCTCAAGTCGCTGTAAAAGTCTCGGAAATCGTGATGTTCAAAATATGGCATCACTGCAATGACTTGGTCTTCGTATCGCGTGCCAGTGATGAGTGGTAGTAGATTTGGACACCCAGACAAACGCTTTAGCAACGATAATTCAGAAGCAATACGACGGGGATGAGCCGTTACATGAATCCTTTTGATAGCAACGTACTTAGATGGGATTTTTGGATAAATTCCATACATTTTATAGTTTTTGATTTCTTTAATCATTTGATCCTTTAGGTCAGCCTTGCGGTAACGTGAATAGATAGATTCGGAGTAGCCATTATCCCAGTCGTTTGAATAGGCATCATAGCATAAATCGATTGCTTTATAAACGGTGCTAAATGCCCCCTCACCTATCTTGTCAATCAGCTTGTAAGACTCACGTAATGAAGGAAAGCACTCATAAAAATTTTCCATTTCGGCGATAGCCTCTGGGTAATCTGGGTTTGTGGTATTTTCGGGTTTGGTAGGCTCTTGGGTTTCATGAGCCCGCTTTAAATGCGTCCTTTTATCAATTGTTTGACTTTTTTGTAAAACTTTTTGGGATTTTACTGGAATTTTGTGTTTAGTGAGTGGTGTAGGGTTGGAATTTTGAGCTAACTCATTTTTTGCAACTTTGTTATCCAAAATTTTGGTTGAACTGTCCTTGGCAGGGCCACTTGTACAAGGATTCACATCTGTAATAAATTTGTTGGTCATCTCCATAATCTCCCCAGGAATAGATTGGCTTTGCTCTAAAGATAAGTCATCGCTAATCTCAATTTCTGCTTTTACATTAATGGATTCATTTTCGTAATTTTGTAGGTTCAATTGATTAGACTGGAGTTGGGTGGTTATTCCGCGAGTAGTTTTTGGAGATGTGGTTGGATCTGCAGAAGCTGATAGGGTAGACATATTGTCACTGGTTTCAATACCCTTATGGCTTTGTGTCCGGAAACTGCAACTTTGTGATTGAAAAGCGGCATGGTCGGTTTTGGAATTGGAATTTATATTGTGACAAAATCTGTCATCATGTTCCAGCACTCCTACATTGTTAGCCACAGAGTTCACTATGGATGTGGTTTGATTTGAAGTTGTTGTGTAATTCATAGGATTTCCAAGATCCTCGGAAGCTTGATTACAAACTTCGCCTTCTTTGTTTAAGTTTGCATGCTTGGTACTAGAAACTATCAAACTGGAGTGTTTGTCGTCTGAGCTCACCTCGTCTTCGTCAACGTAGAAAGTGCGTCTTGCTGGCTTTACCTTTTTGGCAGTACTGAACCGAGAGGTTTTGGAACTGGCATTTTTATCATGGAGTTGGAAATAAGTTGCATTGTGAGAAGGTGTACATACAGCTGCACCAATATTTTGTAGCTGTTGATAAGCTTTGGGGTCACCAGATACATTAGAAAAATGTTGCCGTTGGAACTGATCATCAGCAACTATAGCAGCAGATTTAGATTCAAGACTTTCTGTACCGGAATTTGCTGCCGCAATAGAGATGATAGATTCTGGTTTTACTAGTTTTTGGTCTGAACCAGATAAGTAACTTGGTAGGATGAAAGCTGAATCAAACGTAGGAGTGTGCGGAAGTACACCGTACTGAGGTGGTTGCAGTTGCGGATACTGTTGAAAATGAGAAACTACCTGGGGTTGTTGGTTTTGAAAGTATTGATGCCGTTGTTTCTTGACTTTGTTGAAGCTGTCATGGGGGTCGTTTGGGGCTACAGTTGGCGAACAAGATGAGGCAGAACCAGAGGCAGAAATGGATGGGTTATCGCCAGAATAACCGAGGTTAATGACGTTGGATTCCAGTATGGATGAAGATCCACTGGTGGTATTTGTATTCATCGTAGGAGAGTTTGTAACAGGACCTTTTTGTAGCACATATGATTCGGATGTGCTGTTTGGATAGGTCTGATAACGTTGATTAGAATAGGATTTTGGAGGAGCAGAAACGTTGGAAGTAGGAGAGAGAGGAGCTGTCCCTTTCGGGCCCAAATGCATTGTCGATAATTATAAAAATATGGGATTAAGATGGTTGTTTTTATGCTTTACGTATAAGTGAATAAATCTTGGGTATGCGAAATGATGATTTGTGGAAGAGTCCCAGTTTGCAGATTGTCCATGGGCAAAAACCAAATTTCTGAATCAAAAAAAAAAAAAAAAAAGAGAAATAAGAAAAATGGAATCCAATGAAAAATTAACGAATATGATATTATTTATTGGTTGCTTTTAATAGTTGAATAATAGAGGTTTGAAAACCTTGATATGATTTTTCGTCGATATTTCAAATCTATATGATTGAAATGAAGGCTCACACTGTTGCTTGTCACTATACGTCACAAAAACAAAGCATATTCTGGCCTAAAGTCAGCTGAAATAAATAACAATGAATCTTTATTTAAAAATAATAAATTCAAAGAAGTTTTTCCTCGGACTGGCTTTCGTTGACTAAAACTCAAATGTTTAATGACTTTGTCTAAATCAACCTTGATTGAATTTCCTTTTGGCGGTTTTTTAAACCAGTGTTTACTTTTGACACACGTGATTGAACTTACTATTACGTGACTATAAATGCTCACTCATGAGTATAAATTGGAATGCACGGCTGTATGATCACGTGTGTAATACTGTGTGCTGTCCATAAATGATCCCCTAAAACCAACCTTGATTTGTTTATTCCTACAAAGATCACGGCAACCTGAAATTTTTCACTTTTCAGATTTTTGGTATTTCTGGCAACAAAAATTTTCCCCTGGTATTTGACAGGTTTTGATTTGGCTTATTTGATTGATCATTGAGTTAGAAATACCCAACTATAATCATTATCTTATTCGTGACATTTGAATCACATTATTTATTCACAACCAACAATGTTCAGTTCAAATATGTTCACAAGGTCTTCATTTTTCCTTGCTATTTTATTGATTGTTCAGTTCGTATCAGCTGTTCCAATGACTGTCAAGGTTGGTGCTAATGAACGCCAATGCTTGTATGCTCAGGTTGATCAAATCAATTCCAAAGTAGGATTTTACTTTGCTGTTCAAAGTGGTGGCAGTTTCGATATTGACGTTTCCATCATTGCTCCCAACGGAAACATCCAGTACCAAGAGCCTAAGGAAAAGCAGGGCGAATTCAGCTTCACTGCTACTGTCCTTGGTGAATACCAGTTTTGTTTCTCCAACGATATGTCGACTTTTGCCGAAAAGTCTATTGAATTTGAGATTTCTGTAAGTACAAACATTCAAGCGATAAATTCATTCCATTATTTATTTTACTAACTTTCCAGGTTGATTCCAACACTCTTAAAGCTGAGCTTCCAGCCGTCTCCGGCGATTCAACCAACAAAGTCGAACAATCTATTATCAACGTTGAAAGCAGAATTTCCAATTTGCTTCGTTCAATCCAATATTACAAAACCAGAAACAACCGTAACGAATCCACTGTTGAATCCACCGAATCTCGTATGTTTTGGTTTTCTATTTTTGAACTTGCTCTCATGGTCGGAATGTCTGGTCTTCAAGTCATTATTGTTCAGCTCTTTTTCAAGGGTGCTAGAAAATCATATGTTTAAAGATAGTTTCCGATTGATTTCATGTTGTTTCTACAAAAGAAAGCAATTGTTTTTTTTGGAAATCAATGATAGCGATAACGTGGTAATACCATTGCAAATTATTTGATTACAGAAATAAATTCATTTTCAAATTGAAAGGAAACAAGATAAAATGGTTGGATAACGAGTTGTCCATCTTTTGACACTTTAGAACTATAGAAAAAAAAAAAAAAAAAAAAATAGTATATGAATTTACTATGAAATATACGTTTAATTTTTATAGAGATGGAAATTATTTAATTGGGTACACTGAAATATGAAAAGATTATAATAAAACATTCAAAACTAGTAAATCAGTATTGGGCTTGACAATACAACCTTAAAAAGTCAAACCTTTGTTCAACACAAAGTCCTTTCAACAGCTACATCATTTATCAATATTTTGTTGCTCAATACCGGCTCATTATTAGATACATGTATATATTGCTATTAAATTTTTTATCCGCAAGAAATCCGGTATTAAATACTCCACAGCTTGAATGTCTGTGGTGTTTCTACACTAATCGGAAGTGCATCATTTCCATTATTTTCGTCTCCGTTATCCCCACTACCTGGCATTGAACCGTTACTGGGATCGCCTTTGCCATCAATGTCATCCCCAGTCCCTTCATTTTCTGCCGCAGCTGCACCAACAGTTGTGGTATTAGACGTACTTTCAACCGATACCTTACATCCTTCTTGTAGAATTTTCTTGGCTTGTGCCAATTTTTCTTTAAATCTGAACTTTAAGTTGGAATCAATTCCTGCGCCATTAGCAATTCCATCATTGCTAAAAGGCTGACTGCCATCCCGTGTAACAGAGTTAAAACCAAAAAGAACATCTTGCTTTTCCGTAGCAGTGTCCGGAACAAAGTTGACTGCTTCAGATAGCAAATCCTCCACCTTCTTTACTTTTCGTGCAAGGGCCAGGCGATCTAAAAACACCTCCATACGCTCCCTTTCAATTTCTCGTCTTTCAGTTTCAAGCAACTTTTCAAGTTTTAAAAATTTAGAAAGTTTGGCATCAGTTTTGTAAACTTGTTGAGACACAAGAGTGAAGAGATCTGTATACAAAAGGCGTTCAGTACGAGACTGGAGAACCGAAGATCTGGCACCAACTGATCCAAATAAAACAGAGGAAGCAGCATCGAATGACATGTCGGGATTTGGAAGAACGTCGTTGGGCTTTTTACTTTCAGATCCTTCGCTCATGGTGACATCGCTATCTTTATCTTCGGTTTCCTTCTTAACATTGACTTCGTCTTTCTTAGATTCTGTAGTTTTTCCCTCTTTATCAGCTTCTTTTTCTTCTGATGTATCTTCATCAAATGTCTTTTCTGATTCTTCTTTAATTTTTTTTTGGATGGCTTCAATGCTTCGACCAGTAGCTGCTGCAACTACACTGGGATCGACTAAGCTGGCCAAAAATGAAACAACTGAGAGAACTGGATTTTCTGCTTGAGCGAAAGGAATATTTTGTAAACCATACTTAAGCGGGCCCATTCTATTTACCCAGGGCAATAATTCTGGGTTACTAGATACAGCGTCAATGACACCATGAGCGATGCTAGGAGTGGTGTTGTTATTTGATTCAGTATGTTCGGAATTGTTGTTCGTCTGATCGCCAGTATCAATTGATCCGTTTTCGGTCTTCCTTCTTTTACGTGACATCCTGTCTTCGTCACCCGTTTCAGTCTTGGGGGAGTTGGATTTTCCGTCTGTAGACACACTAGCGTTGCTTAGACCTATGCTGTCATTTAAATATGGATCTTCAATGCTCAGTGACAGGAATTTGAAAATTGCTTCCTCTTTAGTTTTGGTACCCACACACAAAGCAATTTTTTCCCAGTCATTAGCATATTTTTCAATGCCCTCCAATAACGCCAATAATTCTTTCTTGGACCATTTGGGACCTGGGTCTATCCTATGAGGAACTGTAGGGAGGGATGGCGTCGACGAAGGAGATCGGGATGATGGTAAAATCGATGAGGTTTTTTTAGCGGCTGAACCATCTTGACCGCTACCATTTTTAGAAGCATCTAACTGTGCCATGGACTTTGCTTTTTCTTTTTCAACGGCAACAGCTTTTTCCAAATCTTGCTGAGACATGCCGCCTGGCAGTTTTTTTGCAGCAGGATCATCGACACCTTCATAAAATTTGAACGGAAACAAGCCACGAGGGGTATCTTGAAGGACTTTCCAGTGACCAGAAAATGGAGGAATTACTTCTTTGGGACGGTGCTCAACGTTAACTTGGTAATTGATGAGACCCCATTTGTCAAGGAAACTATGAACACGCATGATGGCACATGCGTCGCCAACTAGATTACGACGGCAGGCTGTAACGGTGAGATATTCGGCAGGATTAAGACGGTATGTGTTTACCATGAAATTGCGATAGCGTGTGTAAATATCGTTAGTTTTTGAGCGATTGCGGTGATTGAAAAATTCTGGTAAACTTCGTTTTTCAATCTCGTGAACTCGCGAAAGGTTAAACCATGACGCGTATGAAGGAATGACGATTGCGTGGGTTTGGATTAGCAAGCGTTCGTCTGAGTTTTCGGAATCCAAAGGAGTTTTGCGCTCAATTTCAATAGGTAAAGGTACTTCGCTGAGAGGAACTGTTGCCGGAAATTTTTGAGCAGGAGCTGTTGAGCCTGGTAAACCTGGAGTGCTGTTATCGTTTGCAATTGTGGTTGAAGGGGTATTGACCGAAGTAGATTCTAA
Organism: Magnusiomyces suaveolens; assembly: GCA_900642975.1. Taxonomy (NCBI): domain Eukaryota; kingdom Fungi; phylum Ascomycota; class Dipodascomycetes; order Dipodascales; family Dipodascaceae; genus Magnusiomyces; species Magnusiomyces suaveolens. Next base: position 838,088 of record CAAAMA010000004.1, read on the forward strand.
CGAATGTTCTGCAGCGACAGAAAAAGAAAGTTGAGGTTCTTCGGACTTGATATTGGATGATGGGGACGGATTTTGTACAGGACCTGAAGACTGCGTTGCTGAGGCCATGGTTGGAACTGCTGTGGTGGCAATAGAAGTGGCAGAAGCAGGCGCTGAAGATGTAGCTTCAAAAGCAATAGAAGGATCAGCAGTATTTTCAGTTGAAGGTTCCAAAGTGACTACATGAGATTCTTGTGTTTCATTTGTTGGTGGGTTTGTTGAGTTGTTTGAATTGGAAGAAATATCGAGTGAGGCTTGATCAACCGAGGTTTCGTCTTTGGTATCAGTTACTGGTGCATCTTTGCTTTCGGAGTCATTCAGAATTGATGATTCCTTGACAAGAGACGCGTCTTCTTCCGACTCGGGTAGTTTTTCAGCTTCATTTTGTATATTTGAATCGTTTTCTTTCAGTACTGATGACGTGTCGGGTATAACAGAGTCTTTTTCAGATGAATTTTCAGGAATAGACATAATTAATGATGTAGATTATAACAAGATGAATTGATAAAATGAACAATAGTAACAAAAAAAAATAGGGATTTAAATTACAATTTCGGATTGCTGAGAAAGAAAAAAAACAATTGAAAAAAATTGAAAAAAAAGCCGTTGAGGTCTACTTTAGTTGTTGATACAAAATTGAAAATGGTAGTGATGTTTCAAAACTAAACAAGTTTTTGGAGGTTTGCTATAAAGACAAAATGTTAGAAATAAACAGCTTACGTAAATTTCCTGATTTAATTAATTAACTAACTAAAAAGGAAATAATTGAATTCGGTTAAGTCACATGACTATATTACTAATGAATTACATATAATGAATTGCATTTCTTCGGTCAAGGCCGTTTATCGTTCGACAACCCGATATAACCGGGTTTGGTCCGATTCGATTGTTAGGGTACAATTGAGATGGATTTCCGGTAACTCCTCGCCCTTTGGAGCATTCCGATACTCGAGTACCGTTTTTGTCCCCTCCTCGGTTTCAATGAAACCCCCCACATTATCGGCTTTCGTCTACATAGTCTGGTCATTTAAATATCAAAACCATTGACAAATTTCCACCCCATTTTCAATCTTTCTTTCTTCCTATTTATTGTTTGAAGTTTATTATTGCTTTTTTTTATTATTGTTTAAACAATATCAAAACTCCACCAGTTTGATTCAAAATGTCATCATCACCAACCCTTCTCGTTGCTAATCCTACAAATGCTGCTTCGGTGCCTCCTCCTAGTCCAGCTGCTCCGTTGGCCCAGTCAACTCTTCTCACTCGTTACCTCATTGAACTTCAAACAAACCCCATTCGTACTAAATCCATTACTTCCGGTGTTTTGAATGCTATTTCCGAAGTTCTTGCTAGTTATCTTGCTGGCGAAAAAGATCCTCGCACTGGATCCTATATCTCTTCGCGTGTTCCCAAAATGGCCCTTTACGGGTTTTTCGTCTCTGCGCCGCTTTCTCACTACCTTGTCTCTGCTCTTCAACGAGCATACCGCGGTAAAACCGGTGCTCTTTGGAAAATCGCCCAAATCGTCACATCCCAATTGCTAGTGACTCCCATTCAAAACTCTGTTTTCTTGATTTTCATGTCACTATTTGCTGGTGCACGGTCCTTTTCCCAGATTTACGCTTCTTGGAAGCAAGCTTTTTTGGCTGTCCAGAAATCATCTTGGATCACTTCGCCTTTGGTTCTTGCATTTGCTCAGAACTTTGTTCCTGAACAGGCCTGGGTTCCTTTCTTTTCCCTTTTTGCTTTCTTCCTCGTTACCTATAATAACGTCATTGTCAAAAAGAAGAGACAGGCTGCCCTCAAAAAACAGGCCGATGATGACAAGAAGAAAGACCAGTAAAAATGTCGCTTTTAAGAAATCTATTGAATATTTGAAACCTTAAAAAAAATACAATTAAATACTTTTTATTAACAAAATACAACTGGGAGTTATCCAGTTTTGATTTTTCATTGTCTTGCAACTTCCTATTTTATCACCAAATTCCAAAAAAATCCAAATGTGTTTAGATGGAGGTCACATACAAACAAACTGGCTCGGCTACAATTACTTGCAATATTTGTACATAATCTGAAACGAATCAAATCAAATCAGGATCAAATTTCTGTTTTAGAATTGAATTTTTGTCTATACCTGTGTTCATTTTGATGAAATATCTCGTTTTTGCTTCCCAGTTATTTTTGGTAATACCTGAATTAGAGAATGGAGTCATGGAACGAATTCCATGACCATTGTGCAAACCGTGAGGCCAAAATATTGCATATCTAAAATTGATAGCCAGTTTGATTACATGGTTGTAAAAACCCAAGCAAAAAAAAAAATACTATGGATGCGAAATGGTGGACCTTTGTAGATTTAAAACACACAGTGAAAACATTTTCAACATAACTAAACAACAATTTACTTGTCAATGGATGTTTGTTACATTAGGACTACTACTTTAAAAACAAGCCTTAATCCACTACAGCATGGGTTTATGGACGTAAAAAAAGTGTGTTACGGATATTTTTGTTTTGATTACTTCAACTAAATGAATCAAGATATGAATCATAAATCCGGCTTACCTATGATTGCAATATACAAGTGTCAGTAGCCTAAACCTAGCGGACTCGTCGTAAAACTCAATGCTTTATTGTTTAATAGACATAATATTTGCTTGAGACTTAACGGATCAGTCAAAACAATATTTTTAAAGTCGTATGAAGCATTTTATTTTTGCACCAACTCTTTGTATTATTGCTGGTCCAACAATTTTTATGTACGAACGCTTATCTATAAACCAAACCTGTGTTTTCAGATCTATCTGACAGCTATAAAGAACGTAGATGCAACTCTGCACTGTTCAATACCTGGAATATTTCAAAATTTGGGGCTACCTATTTCTGCCTTACAATAGTTTTCAAACATATGTCTCCCAAAGTCCCAGCTGCAGCTTTTTTTGGACATTTAGACATGAGGAATTAATGAGAGTTGCCGCAAGTTTTATCAACTTCTATATTAGTACTTTCACCTCTTATAGTTCCAAAATTTTACGTAGGAATCAAGCTAGATCTTAATAGCCAACCTAAAAGAGTATATTTATACCGACTTTATATTTTTGGCACCTAATGCCAAACTGAGCAACAAATAGTATAAAAGTTTAGTTATACTAAAAAGGTGTTTATTAATATAGCCACATTCAAGGTCTAAACCAATATTTGTCTGTATCATCGAGGAAGATTGGTTCGGTAAACAGAAACTCAAAACACTTTGATACGCATTTAGCTGAGAACTTTATTAGGATAAGTGTTTGGTACTTTACACTTCCATTCTCCTGACTCATTGAAATCTTTGTTCTGATCAAACAGGCTTGATTCTGCTGCCTTGAATTGCGCCTTTTTCACTATTTCTGGTTGGTTTTTGGTGACCAAATGTACATAAGTTTCCAAGTCCATAGGCTTTATTCCCAGTGATGTAGCTTTGCCTTCAATACAATTGACAAAATTGTTTATTAAAAGAGCAAATTTAATTCTAAAACTGTAATCTTCGCGTTTGAGGTCAAGAGTATTCTTAGGAGTTGCATATCGGAATCGACTAAAAAGCGCGCTATGAACAGCCTCAAGTCCAATTGAACGAAATGCCCAAGCAGCTTGGTCTTCTCCAAAAGATTTACAATGATCTTTATTGCAGCGTTCATCAAACCAGTGGATCCAATCATTACGTAGACGGCCTCGTTTCGAAAATTCGTATCTCCAGGCCTGAGGTGTATCAAAGTCAAAGTCCGAACCAAAATTGCACTTTGGACACTTGAATCTCACACCAAGTGCATCATCCATTTCGGGAATAACTGAAAATTCATCACGGTAGGTTTTTCCAGCAAATTTGCTTCGTGAAATATCTCCGACTGTCAACACTTGTGGAATGGGTTTTGTGTTTAAGATATCTTCAAATAGCCATCCACCATACATGTAGTATTTCTCTTTAGCTTGTGAATCGCCAGGATTTGACTGCTTTTCATTTAAAGAGTCTTGGCTTTTGTTGGAATCATTGTTTTTTGGATATTGAAATTTTTCCATTATCTCGGGAATGTTTTTTTTCAGTAGAAGTTCTTTGAATGTGTTGGCTCCAGGAACATCGCCAATAAGCCCAAGGAACATACCATCAGGCCCGACAACCGCTGAATATTTTCTAAATATATCCCGTGCGAACATTTCTATTTGGAAAGGGTGTTTATGATAAAATCTGGCGTTACTAATTTTGTCAATAACAGCCTGATAGTTCAATGGAACTAATGTGCAAAATATCTGCGAGCGTTTTTTCGAAACCAATTCTTGATTTTGTAGCGATTCTATCTGTTCGTCGCTAGCATTTATGTGTGGACCAGTACTATCCTGTTCCAATATGTCTTTTGCTTCAATGTTTTGTTGGGATTCTAAATCATTCTCTTCATATTCAGCGAGTGGTTTTTGATTCCTAGCATTGTTGCATTCATATGTATCTTTTTCTTTAGGGCTTTCGGTATCGCTGTTGATTAACACAACTTTGTCGCGTATTTGAGTTGCTTGTACGTATTGTTTCACCTTTTGCTCTGTGAGAAGAGGGTTTTTTTCGAAATCAATCAAATCTCCATAAACTTCTAGTGTTTTACTAACAACGTACGGAACAACTTTAGCGACAACGGATGTAGGATGACCAGTTTTTTTTCCCGTAGTAGCAAATGATGTGTTATCGAAAAATCGAATGAGTGTGATAGTTAACGCTTCGATGTTTCCGATTTTATACCCCAAGTCTTTATGTACATTAAAGACATTCAAAACCTTCGAAAGTTGTTCTATGGTATCTTTAGATAACCCTGTGGCTTCTTCCAAATCCTCGCTTGCGAAATAATTCCAATTTTCTTCTGAGTATTTGTGACTTCCACGGTCTAGTTTGTTGGCATGACGCCTGGCACGTGAATCTGCAGCTTTTAAAACAGTTCTTAAGTGTTGTATTTGAGTTCCGTCAAGAATTACATAAGGTTCTCCAGCCGGGATTTTGGAAATGAGTGACCTTTCTGTATTATTTAATATTTCGTCACTTTTATACTTGCGGTTCCAGTTGAAATTGTTGAGAATAATCACAGAATCGTTGGCTATTTCTAAAAACTTCCGTTTCTGAGGTAACAAGTTTGGTTCGTTCATTTCTGATTTGTGTTGTATTTTAAAAATAAAAAAGTGGTAATCTTTGTTGTGAAATCTGCTAAAGTCGATAGGTGCTGGTTCTTATATATACCAGGAAATCGATATATGATTACCATTTGGGTTTTGAAAAAGGAGAAGTTTCTAATGGGTTTTCAAGCGGCTAAGGGTTATAAATTTTTTTGGGTTTTGAACGTTAGACTGACCTATTTACATACATATCTTTTAACTTGGTAATCCGAATCAAACCATCCCTGAAAAATTGCCAGTTAAACATCAGTTGATGATATTCAATACCATAAATTTTTTCAACATCTTTTTCTGATTACTATAACTGGGGTTTTAAGTTTATTGAAAGATTGGAGTTGTGTTTTTTTCTTTCGAAAAATAAATAAATAGGAATGTTGACGTCAGGGTATGCAACCAAAAAAAAAAAAAAAAAAAAGATCTGACAAGACCCACAATCACTCACCGAAAAAAGAATTGATGGTGCTTCTCTGTAAGTGTTGTAACACAAGGTATGTTACACTTTTTTTGTTTTTTTTTCTGGGAACGAGATTTCAATTCATATTTTGAGTTATTTTTATCTTATGTTTTTTGTCAATAGTATGATATGATATCATATTTATACCAGACAAGTAAACTGTATACATACTTTTCACAATTGAGTTTGACAATAGATATCGGTATCTCTTGATATATGCCAACAGAGGATACTCATAGGTTGATGTTTAAATCTTTCACAGCATCCTGATGAACTTATGATGAATTTAGATTTAAATATACCCAATTTATTTTAATTGGGACTCAAGTAATTTAATACGTTGATTGCTTAAGATGATAAACCATACAAAGTGTAACAAGCACCAAGTAACAGATCATACATTTTAAATCTAGTATACAGATTCAACTATATCATTTTTGTAGAATTATTTTTTTTCACCTTCTTGCAATCATATCTTCCAATAGACCTTTGTAATATGGACAAAATGAAACATCATACGGACGATCATCACTCGAACGTTCAGTTCTTATGGGAAGCTTCAATTCAGACAAGTTGTTGATCTGTTTATCCGGATCAAACAAACTAGCTTCGACTGCTTTTTCTTGGGCCTTCTCGAGGATTTCTGGCTCGTTTTTGGTGGCAAGCTGCAAGTAGGTCTCTAGATCTACTGCTTTAATTCCCAGCAACGATACATCATCGCCTACGCATCGTTGGAAATTTTTCATAAGGCATAAAAACTTGATTATTTCATCATTTCCAAGAGTACCGGTTTTGAAGGCATATCTAAATTCTGGGAAAAAACGAAAGAGAGAGCTGGAAACATTTTCGACGGTGCTTGGTGAAGTACAACGAAGTGCCCATGCAGCTGAATCTTCACCAAGCGACCTACACATGTCTTTTTTGTAGCGCTCAGTGACCCAATGTTCCACTTCTTTCGAATAAGCATATTCATTTTCGGGAGATATCGACCAAGGCTCAGGTGTGTCAAAGTCATATAGTAATCCCTTGTAGCACTTTGGACACCTGAACTTGACAGAGTTTGAATTCAAGTCGTCAGGATCAGTTGAAGGAATAACGGCAAATTCATCACGATAGTCTTTTCCAAATTTGTCTCGCGAAAGCTCTCCGACTGTCAACACTTGTGGAATGGGTTTTGTGTTTAAGATATCTTCAAATAGCCATCCACCATACATGCAGTATTCCTCTTTGGCTTGTGAATCGATAGTGTTTGGCGGCTTGTCATTCGAAGAGTCTTGGTTTTTGTTGGAATCATTGTTTTTTGGGTATTGAAATCTTTCCATTGTCTTGGTAATGTTTGTTTTCAGCAAAAGTTCTTTGAATGTGCTGCATCCAGGAATGCCACCAATCAGTCCAATGATAATTCCATCGGGTCCTACGACTGCGGAATATATCATAAATGGATCAAGGTAACTGCCATGCTGTTTGTTAAGGTAACCTTCCGTGTCCGACATTTCTAATGTCTTTATACAGACTTTTATTGGGATCGCCAAACAAAAAATGTGAGACCGCTTTTCTGAGACCAAGTCTTGAGTATTTTTGTTTTCAATCGCTTCGCTGTCAGTCGCTGATGGGGAATCGGTTGATTCTTCTTTTGAACTGTCTGCGTCATTACCTCCATTGATAATGGCAGCATTCTCACGGTCTTGAACTGCACGGACATACTGTTTTACCTTTGCCTCACTTAGTAAAGGGTTTTTGTCTAGATCGATCAAATCACCATATGTTTCTAATATCTTGCCAATAACGTATTCAATGATTTTTCGCACAGTAGGTAGGGGGTGGTCGTAATTCTGAAGCATATCTTGAAGCTGAGACTTTGGAAAAATTCCCAGAATTGTAAGAATCAATGCCTCAGTAGTTTCTATATCGTAACCTAAATCCTTCTGAACATCAATTATGGTCAGGCATTTTGCAATCCTTCTGATCGTTTCTTTAGACATTCCTAATTGTTTTTCAAATGACTGATCTTCGATTTCGTGCCAATTCTCCTCATGGTATTTGGACTTGGCTTTCCTAAATTTCTTAATTTGAGATCTAGCCCTACCTGATGCCAGGTTCAAGATGCCTTCTAGTCGGTTGAAGTCGTTCCCGCTTAAAACCGAGAATTGCTGGCCCGCGGGAATTTTGGCTAATTCTTGTTCAGCTTCTTCACCGTTGTCATTTTTGATACGTGAATTGTTTTTCAGATAGGCTTTTATCTCTCGAATAGATTGATTGAGTTCATCCTTTTTGCGTTTTTGGGCGTTTGAATGAGCTTCTGTCATTGTTTAAATAGTGTTGGAAAAATAAATAAAGAAATATAAACCTTTGGTTTTTGAAACAAAATGTTGAGATATGAAGACATATAAATACAAATCTAGGGGTTTTTGAAAAAAAGATAATGTAAGTGGGTTTAAAGACGATCTGTGGGTTTGACATTAGAATTGGGTTTCAGACGTCAGGTTTGAGCTAAGGGGTTTCAGGATGAAAAACCTTGAGATGTGTCAGGTTTTGTCCAAAAAACCAAGTGACACCCATTTATTTTCTTGTATTTACCAATAACCGGACCCAAATTTCACTCTTTTAATCTTTTGTTTCCTTCAGAACATGCCATATGTAATATGTTGGCGATTTTGACTATGTTCATTTATTTATCTTGGATTTTTGGTATTCAGTTTAAAAAAAAATGCTTGTGCATTTTGTAGGATCACAAGCATCTTTTTTGCTTTGAAAATGTGTGTGTTTTTTCTTAATCTGTATCTAGTTTGGACATTGAGTTTTAGTATGAACCAAGATGGTTTAGAAGTTTATCCGAATTCCAATTGATATAGTAGATACATCGATAGTTTTGTTTTCATCTTTTTTTTCTCAAAGTAACTGCTTTTGACTCAAAATCTCTGGGAAGTATTTGGTTACATTGTGCCAACTACCAAGAGTGGTGGCTCACAATCTCTATCTTACCGACTACTAAACGAAGAGTAATAATCAAACCAACATTTTTACAACTAAACTCATCTAAAAAAAATCATCAATGCATTTCACGTCTTTTTTCATCTTTCAAAATCCTTGTATATTCATACAATCTATGTATGCTTTGATTTTATGCAAACCCAGACGGAACTGATTATTCAAACCCTAACCTTTAATGCATGGGTCTAGTAATTTTGTCTCTATATTAAACCTCTTCATTTTCCTGTTTAAACTACCTTCAATTTTACATTTACACGACTTTTTGTTTCCGACATTGCAACTATGGCTCAGGTTTTGCAAATCAGGCCTAGTAAGTCTATCACTGCGGATTTGATCCAACCAATACCTTCCAATACCAATGTCCCCGACTCGGCATCCCTTGAAGAATACACAGCCTATGGACAACAACAGGAAGAAAACGATCGATGTAAGAACAAGGATACCACTTCCGAACCAGAAACAATAATCCCGCACCAATCTCAAACAGACGTAGCGATTGAAAAACCACCACAGCGAAATGAACCTGAAACCTCTATAGATTATATCTCAGCTCATTCGGCTAATGCCAAAATTGTAGATCCCGAAAAAGTTGTTGAAAAAAAATCAACGGTAACGGCATCTCAAAATCAACCAGGTCCCGACCATGCCCAACCTGTACCAGCAGACAAAACAAAACTTCAGCACGCACCCAATCATCCAAAAGTACAAAATATAGCTGAAGCAGCTGTTATATCTAACGCATCACATTTTGCTTCTGATCACGGCGTTTTGTCAGAACAGGAAATGGGATTCGGTGGCTACCTTTGGATCGGAATTTGTTTCGTAACTAGTTATTTATTTTGTATCTTTGGTCTTACTTGGTTATTAGCTTGTGCCGTATTTTCAGTGTCGAAAAAAAAGTATTTGCACAAGCGACAAAATAAGCATGATGGTGTTATTCCTCCAAAGTTTCCGCGGCTTGATAAAACCAACAAGAAGTTAAAACCTTCGCTAGAGTACTATATTCAAGCTCGTGGTTATAAAATGGAAACACATAAAGTGACTACTTCGGATGGGTTTATCTTAGAAATGCAACATATTGTAAACCCTAATGATTCCCCTCAAACTAAAGCAGCTCGATACCCCGTTATGTTGCTTCATGGTCTCATGCAAGCAGCGGCTGCCTATGCTTCCTCAGGTGAGCACTCACTTGCATTTTTTTTACTAGAGTCTGGATATGACGTTTGGTTAGCAAATAATAGAAATGGATTCAAACCCGAACATGAACATTACCAATATTTAGACTTGGGTTTGTGGTCATGGCGGATCCGTGAAATGGGGACTAAAGATTTGCCCGCAATGATTGATCACATTTTAAATCAGACTGGAACCGAAAAGATTGCTCTTGTTGCTCATTCACAAGGCACAACACAAACCTTTTTAGCACTTTCCAAAGACTGGACACCTGAACTTGGCGAGAAAATTAGCGGCTTTATTGCATTGGCACCTGCTGTTTTTGGTGGAAAGCTGCTAGATAGATATTTTCTGAAATGGGTGCGAAACTTTGATTTGCCAGGATTTAGGTTCTTCTTTGGGCATCACGGCTTTTTTTCCATCATGATGCAGATGCGTGCTATTTTACCTTTCAAGCTGTTTTGCTATTGCGGTCATATAATGTTTTCCTATCTATTTGAGTGGAACGATTACCTATGGGACAAGAGATACCGTGATAGACAATTTGTTTTTTCGCCAGTTTATGTTTCGGCTGAGTTGATGCATTGGTGGGTCGGAAAAGGAGGATTCGCCGACCGGGGTTGCATTTTCGAACACAATGATATAAACATACCTTGGTTCAATGAAAAACTTCCCCCGGTGTGTATTGTTGTTCCTGGTTTAGATGATCTTGTAAATCCCCACAAGCTGGTAGAAAGATTTCAGGATGTGGAATCAAAGTTTGTCAATCATGATGTGACAGTTGTAAACGTGCCTCATTATTCGCATGTCGATGTGCTCTGGGCTATAGATACTATTGAGACGATCGGCGCACCCATGAAGGATTTTATTTGGAGAACTAGAAAAGACGTTCCTGGAAGAGAATGGAGCGAACCAAGTAATCGTTTGGTTCATGTTCCTAGCGTTACATCATGATATTCTGATCACCATTCGTAGTAGTGTATAGATGAGCTGTTATATTTTTTGTATAGTATTTTAGATATTGTAGTTTTTTTATAATTTATGTATTATTAGTTTTTTTATTTATTATTATTTTTTTTGTATTTTATTGTTTATTATTTATTTGTTTTATTATGATAAAATAGTGAAATAAACCATTTTTTTTAAACAACTGTCAATATTTTTTTCATCTTGTGTATTATAATCAAGGACAAATATTCATGAACTTTTTAATTCACTGTTCTTGCCTTAGACCTACCAGTCTTAATTGGGTTAAAGCTTGGGCCTTTTCCCATAAATTTATAACCACCTAGTTGTGTGTACATAGTCTCATAAACTAGTTTTCAACTAATTCATTAATAATTACAAACTAAAAATAACAATATGGATCAATTAGATATATGATAATTGAATAAAATATTTTTTAAAATTCATCATTAACATGAGTCTTAGCTTTAACATTTTTGGTGGCTTCGGGGACTTCGGGTTCAGGTTCAGCCTTGGTTTCCTTTACCTTTTCAGCCTTTTCAGCCTGTTTTTCCTTCTTGATTTCAGCCGGTTTGACTTCAACCTCTTCTGGTTCTTCAACGATTTCTTCGTCAGCAGCCTCTTCAGAAGCAATCTTTTCCTTAGCAGTTTCAGGTTCAGCATCTTCATAGTTCTTTTCAACTGTGCTTTCTTCCTCTTCTTCATCGTCCTCTTCTTCATCCTCATCATCGTCATCTTCCTCCTCTTCCTGAGCTTCTTGAGCAACGGTATCCTCATCACCGTATCCCTTTATTCCCTTCAATTCAGCGATAAAAGTTAAAGTAGCTTTAGGAGGAATCACACCACCGGCACCCGCATCACCATAGGCCAAATGTGGAGGAATAACCAACTTTCTCTTTTCGCCAATGCACATGCCCAAAATACCCTTGTCCCAGCCCGGAATAACTTGTCCCAGACCCAATGCAAACTCAATAGGCTGACGACCCTGGTTGAGCGACGAATCAAAAACGGTACCATCAGCAAGCTTGCCGGTATAGTCAACTTGAACGACATCGCCCACTGCAGCCTTTCGAGGACAGCTTTCACTGCGTTTCAAGATTCCGACACGCAACTTGGGAAGGTCCTCGGCGGCAAGCGAACAAGAAGCCAAAGCAAGAGTTAAAAATGTGGCGGCAGTAAATTTCATCTTAAAGGTTTAATGGATCAAGCTAAGAACAGTCGTAAAAATGAATTGGTCCCAAAGAAAAGAATCAAAATCTTTCTCGTTTTAAATAATGTGATAATTTAACAACAAGGAGCTTTTGTTGAAATTTAAAAAGAAAAAAAAAGAAAAACAGAAGGTGAATAAGAACAGCACATTCCGCCAATTGAAATATACAGACAAAATGTAACTGTCACAAACACGTGACTTTTAAATGTACGGTTCCACTTTAGCCCACATTATTCTTCAGTTGCTTCATGAGTCGCGTAGGGTGTCAAACCACTTCATTCCACAAGGACTTGACAATGATTATATGCATAGTTTGTGTGTTTCCCCGGTCCTAGTGAGCTGTCGTAAGGGTTCGTTACTGGCTTGTCGGAAATACCTACGGTTCGACCCAGAAATAGAGCATTCATGTAATAATTTATATATGTATCATTAGGATGGCCAAAGTTGCCGATGTTATATATTTCTATAATCCTTGAGCAAAAACAAATAAACAATGTTTTTCAATTAAAACAGTTCTATCATTAAAAACCAAAATCAATATAAAAACAAACTATGTAACAAAATCAATTGGTTTAGTAATCATTTCTTTGAGGCATTTCATATACATAAACAGAACCTAAAAGAAAAAAACCAGATATAATTATTTCCATAAATGATCTGTCTTCTTTCGATCAACCATAGGCTTCAAATATAATACAACACCAAGCATTCCCAAAATAGTGTATGCAAGCTTGTCTTTAGCAAAAGATGGTGACAAGACGTCAAATTGACGAGATGGCATCACTTTGGTAGCAAAGAGATCGAGACCTTGAGCCACAACTACTGATGTAGACTCCAAAACAGAAGGAACTGTATCAATATGATCAATTCCAGCAACTAAAAACTTGTGAGATAGAGTGAATTGATCAGGAGCATAAGGTAAAACTCCAGAGTATTCAGTCAGTCCTTCAGCCTTTTCGTCGTTAGTCAAAGCTCGGCCTACTGGGCGTCGGGCATCAAGGTATCCTGGACGTTTTGGAAGAGCAAACACCTGACCACGAGAAGTCGAAACCAAAATGTCACGGACAGAGACACCAAATCTGGTACGAGAAATTCCCATAGAAGTGATACGTGAGTATTGTGTAGGAACATAGTATGCTTGAGACTTGACGTTAGGGGAATCATAGTTTTCAAATGAGGAATAATGAGAAGGAGCTGGTTTTGACTTGAGAACGGTTTTCTTTGGCTTCTTAGCATCCTTTTTATCTGACTTGATAGAACGTCGAGAATGAGCAGTTTTGAACTTCTTTTCGACCTTGACATCCTTTTCTTCGGATTCTTCTTCATCAAGTTTAATTTCGCCATCTTCGTTGTCATCTTCGCCCTTTAACAATTTACGGGACTCTTCAGTCATCCAATGAACATTGGGTTCACTGGACTCAAACAAATCCCAGACAACAACGATTTGACCTAGAGTGGGTTGAGACGACCAGAATGTGTAAACAACCCAAGATTCACCAACAACAATGTGTGAGCTCTTATCAATTTGATCAAGGTCGATATTTACTGCATGATCCAAACCAGTTTGATGAAATTCAGAATGTAGAATTCTACCGGTAATACTGTCAACCAAAGAAACATGGATGCTTCCGGGAGCAGAAGAAAGAACAGCAATCATGTTGGGGTGAAGGTACTTGTACAAAACTGATCTATCACCCAAGACATGTCCAACATTGACAGTAGCATCAAGAGGTGAACGGGAAGTGACGGTATGGATTTTGTGTCCGTTTGGTGCATTGTGTCCCCAAATATTTTTCAAAAATCCAGGTTTCTGAGAGGATTTTCCAAAGACTTTGAATCCAAGAACTGAGTCCTTACTTTCAGAGATACGAGACACAAAGATATCATTCTGGGGAATAAAAAGAGTACCGTCGAGCTGATAGAGTTGATCAGAAGTAGTCCAAACAACAGGAGTTTTAATCTTTTCATCAGTAACATCCACAGACTCTAGTTCTTCAATGTTTTTATTACTGCGTGGAAAATATAGGTCAACAATTTTGAAAATTTCATTCGTTCCAGTCACAGGAATTTGAGAGGTGGAAATAGTTTCTCCAGTCAAACCGTCAATTTCGACAACATCTCCAGTATCTGCATTGATGATAAAAATCTTGTTGTCAATACTAGTGACCAAAAGGTTGTAAAATTCCTTAGAAGCAGGGAAAATGTCATGACTCCAAACAGACTTGCCATTGGATGAGGAGTCCAAGGCCTGAACTCGACCTGTTTTAGAAACTGCAACAAAGTACTTTTTCAATCCAAAGTAAATGCTGGCCTCTTGTTGAGCCAAATCAGAAGGAGGCTTGAAAAATGAAGCAGCAAATTGAAATAAGTTTGAAGGTCTAAAGAACCCGGAAATAAAAAAAGAGACAATATCTTTGGAATGTCTAATAACTCTTCCAGAATAAGCAGTGATGACATCAGTAGATTCTTCATGAAGGGCTTCATTCAAATCTAAACTAAGATGTGTAGAATCAGGGAAATCAATTAAAGCCGAGCCAGCTAAATGTGCTAAACTTTCGTCTCTTGTCCAAGAAACACTATTGGTAATGTTACTCGATTTTGAAAAGTTTACAGGTTCTACCAAACCATTAGAGTACTGAACAAAGTTTCGGGAAATAAGAGATGGGGTAGTAAATAAGTGGCGAGAAAAGTTAGAAGAGCCGGCCTTGGCGTTAATAATAGAAATGGTATTGTCAGTTTTTAAAATAACAAAAGAATAAGAGTCAACAGTGGAGAAACTGGTGACATTTTCAAGCTTATAGGCTAATTTGGTTCCTGCCTTTGTAACAGAGTAAACTGAAAGAACCCTGTTGTCTAAGGCAGCAATTACCGAAGAGCTGATAACCTTAATTAAAGGCAATTCTCCCTTTGTCGTAAAAAGCTCAAAAGCTCCAACTCTAACTGTTTTGATAGACTCTTTAGCAGATTCTTCGGCCCAGACAAGGTTTCCAAAGTTGTAATCAATAAACTCTCCAGGACCCAGCACAATAGGAGCAGTTCCAAAAGGATCAACCGTTTGAGATGCTGAGTCATCAGAAGAATCGGAGTTTTTAGCAAATTCATATTCCAAAATAGAGCCGGCAGCAGAATCACCTAAGACAACACCATTTGTGGATATAGCTACAAACTCAAAAGGAGAATGAAGTAATTCGGGTCTCAATGGCTTGGTGATGAGGACTCCGCTTTCCAAATCAATTGAGTAGAGGGCAGAAGAGGTGAGAGCATATATGTTAGGAGAACTGGTAAAGCCAATACACTTTCCGGAAACAGTCAATTCCCATTGCTTAGAGGAAGAAGAAGTGTCAAACAAAGATATCTTACATGAGTTTGAATCATGAGAAAATGTTCCGACCACAAGATAATTGGTTTTGGGAATATAGTGAAATGTAGGAGAGATATCAGATGGATTCGTAGACAAAATGTGTCTCCAGATGATGGAGCCATCGGTATTATTTATTTTTGCTAAAGCATTTGTGAATTGAGAGTAATAGATTCCGGGAGCAGGCGAATCGGTCAACAAACCAAGCTGTGATCGATGCCAGTCTGTTACGCCGGCTTCATCTTCGTAGATGGCGTTGACTGGAACGATACACAGAGCACTCAAGAGCGCTAGGGTATAACAAAGAAACGGGTATAATTGTAAAAGCATTACGCATACATGAGACAGATTGACGCGTAGATACACCAGATATATGGTAATAGAATAGAAGGCACTTGATTGCGACGGGTTGCTGAAGAAGGTGGAAAAAAAGGATAAAGTGTACTAGACAGTCAAGGACCAAAAACGACAATATTTGAGGGCTAGGGTGAAGTCACCAACAATTCACGGTAAAGTCACATGACTAAATACATGACTACTACCTTTCGGGAAAAATGTAACAAAAGCGAAAAGCATGGCTTTTCAATATTGTAGTTTTAGTTTTTACTTTAATATTTATAAATAAATTGTAAATCTCATCGTTTTTTTGGGTGAACTTGGCACACGTTATTTTCATACTTGTGACCGATAACACCATTTAAGCCCTAAAATAAATATAGCCCTATATTCATTGGAATCGGATTTTTGAATTGATGGGTTCTGTTTGGTTGGTTGTGCGGTGACAAATATTGCCACCAGGAATAGTATTTCTAACCATCGTCGATTGCCTGTGATTTATTAAATAGCGCTTTTTCATGGCGATTTCATTAACACTGCAAGATCTCCAACATGGCAAACTCTATTTCTGAGGAAAAGTATCCTGCACCCTATTTGAGTTCTGGTGATGCTGATGCACGATCTGGAAATGATCTTGAATACAATAATAATCTCTTTGACGATGATTCCTAGGATGATTGTGACAACAAGACATTCGATAAAGCCTTTTGCCTTTCACCAAAGCAAAATCATTCAACAGTTGTCAAAATTTTCCAGAGATTTAATTCATTTGCATCGAAAGGTATGGAAATCCACTGCCATCAACTTGGTTTTTATATGTTTTTTTTGATTCTGGCGATCATGAGCGTTTATTGGGGAGCTGTATTCAACAGACTGAATCGTACCCATAATCTCAAAATCTGGGTTTTAGACTGTGGCGAGACTCCAAACTCAGATTCTGAAGCTTTTGTAGGGTCATCCTTAACTTAGTTTGCAAACTCGTTGTCGTTTAACTCTATGGATTTGAATTACATAGTGGTAAATGCTTCTGAGTATCACGGTGATTTTTCCACTGTTCCTCATGATACTTTAAAAGAAGCAGCTTGGGGTATCATTGCTGTTTATCCAAATGCGTCGAGAATTTTGAGGGAAAACCTTCGAAACCCTTCTTCGGAATTTTCTCCTGATGATCTTGTTTCTTTCTACTATGCTGAAGCTCGCCAAGAAGACATCCACAATGGTATAATACTACTTCCTTTAGTTCAGTCGTTTAGCCAACAATGGGAAGCCAATTTTCGTAACTCTTGGTGGAACATTGTGAACAGTACATTAACCACATTGGAGACTAGAGATAGAGTGTACCAAACAAAACCAAGTATATTAACCAATTCGGTTCATATCAGTTTAAAAAACCTTCGTTCAGTTTTTGGAACTGTTTATACAGCTATTTTGCTTACTGGATTGATTTTTCCTGATTATTGTTTCGTTTTTCCAAATCCCATTTTTCGCATCGACGCACATGATTTTTATGGGAAGAGTCAAAATGGTTCAGTACATGATTTACCGGCTATTTGTAAACTTTGTTTCGATGCTGCTTCTTTCCTTGGTCTTTTCGTTAGTGTCTCTTGCCTTTCAGCAAGACTTTATGCTAAAGTTTGGTAAAGCTGGCTTTCTTGTGTATTGGATGATCAACTATATTTCGATGATGGCAGTTGGAGGAGCTTCTGAGAATGTAGCGATTATTATTTTCAATGTCTATCCGCCAGTCATAGGATTTTAGCATATTTTCTGGGTTTGTCTCAATACAGCTACAGCCTTTTTTCCGTTAGAGTTGTGTCCAGGTGTGTATAAGATTGGTGTCTCATTGCTCGTACACAACTCACAAATGGCTATCCGAACAGTACTTTTTGATACCAAGAATGAGTCGAGAACAAACTTTGGTGTGTTATTTGCCTGGGTTGGCGTGAACTACATTGTTTCATGACCATGCTTTGCATTTGTAAAATGGTACAAAGGGTATCAAGCAAAAAAAAGCAGCTTAAGCAAGTAGTTCAAACAGACATTGAAAGATTTGAAAAGACAATGAAGAACGTGATGAAGACGATTTGGTTTTGATATATTCGTTACTCAAGATCTTTCAAGATTTTCTTGATCAGTGTTTTTTTTCTTATTAACATGAAACCTTTTTGTATATATATTGTATTATAGATATATACGTTTTATTTTGGGTGTATTTTTTAGTTTATTCATAGAATTCAACAAGATTGTAAATTCCAATTGAAAACCAAATTTCGAAAAGATTAGCTCCAAACAATTGGGACAAAGAGTGGGTTTTTAAGTAAACGACAGGTACAAAAAGTTCTCAATCGTAATAAATAACTTTTTCGGTCGATGGGGTTTGGGAATTAAAGAATCAGAGTAGAAATCAGGATTGTGAGCAAATTGTTGACAGCTTTTTGAACATTTACAAATATAGGACTTATGATTCACAAAACATTTACAGACCTTTGAACATGACTTAATATTGGCAAAGAAACAAGTCAAAAAAACTCCCCACCAATTAAAGTATCCAAAATCAATGATTTCCTCATTTCATAAAGATGTTTAACTTCATAGTTCATGGATCATGAGGAAATCAAAGAAGGTTTTATTTCATTTGGCAAACGAGTTTTGTGTGTGCAAGGTTGTTGCAAACCCACGAGCTGCAATTGCACAATAAAAACTATAAACTGGTGTAAATATGCATCATCTCGAAATGAGACAAAATACTAACTCTACAACCAAATAGACTCAAAGCCCATATAATCATTGATTATCACTTGGGTAGTCCAAATTAGTATTTGTACTTTGGTAGTAGAGTCTTTTGTACCAATATGATGTTTGTAATTTCTCCAGTTATCCAGCCAATCAATGCAAGCCTTTCTGTAATTGCCAGCCGTTTGGCCTGGTTTTCGTCCGGAATTACTCATCAGCCTCAAAATGCCTAACCCCAAAAACTTCAGCCGTATATGATTGCACATTTTTCCAAGGGCGTTGCGCCACATCACGTGGTCAATCGCCATTGACTGTGGCTAATACGTCTAGACAAAATCACTAGCCACAATACCACTCTAGACCGAATAGTGTATATAAAGACTTTCGAGTCCAAATTTCGACCCATGAAAAGTTTTTTTTTCTTCGTCCAAACTTTGAATCGTTTCCTTTCAAGAAAAAATGACTCTTCAAGACTCACCATTTCCTCTTCCATCCTCTTTGGAGCGTTTCACCGCTGAAGTCTATGCGACTCAGCAGACTGCCGTCCAAAGATCGGTTTATTCACTCTCTGGATCTGTTTTTTCATACAGCCCAGAATCTTTTGCTTTGGACGCCGCCATTAAGACTTGGTCAAAACATCAACAACCAAATGTTCATGGCGTCATTCCCCCAGTCAATGAGCTCCAGACTCGTTCTGGTGCAGGTGCTGCTCTTCTCGGTTATGCAGCCCATGCTCCCGTTACTGGATCCCAGTCTTTGCCGGCTCCTCAGTCCATCATTGCTTCAAGTGCTACTTTGACTGCAATGAACCCTGTTCTTTCCCAATACATTGCTAGAGGACCTTCTGCTTCTAACCCTTGGGCAATCCATTTGGCTGCTTTGGACTACGATGACAAAAAGGGCACTCTTTACGCAGATTATTCCAATGCTCTTCAGACTGCTCGTGATTTGGGTTTGGGTCTCATTGCTTCTCACAACGCTATCGAAGCCCAACACATTTCTCTATTGTCAACTGCTTTATCATCTGTACTTCCTTCTATTCATATTTACGATGGTATTCGTGCCACTCGTGAATTTAACAAGGTCAGTGAATGGCTCACCAGTAAGGAAATCGCCGATACTTATTCGCTTTTGACTTCTGCATATGATCTCGGTGAAAACTCACTTGTTGGAACCATTTCTTCTCTTTTCGAGACCTTAAACCGTAAGCTTTCCACTTCCTACAAGCCCTTTGAATACGTCGGTTCTTCTTCTCCTAGTACTGTTCTTGTTACATTCGGTTCTTCCGAGAGCGTTCTCGCCTCTCAGGTCGCCAACTCCCTTTCCCAATCTGGCGAGGCTGTCGGTGCTATCGCTGTCCGTTTGTACAGCCCATTTTTGGATGCTGAATTTTTCAAAGTCCTTCCTTCATCTACCAAGAAAATCATTGTTTTGGGCCAAGTATCAGATGCTACTGCTGTCCAAGATTCAACCGTTCATTCCCAATTATTCCGTGACGTTTCTTCCGTTGTTGGCATGAAATTCGGTTTTGCCATTGCTTCTCCTGTTGTTTATGACTACAAGTACGAGAAGACCACCGTCTTGTCTCAAAGCGATATTTATAGCCTCTTTGATGCCTCTGAACCTGCATCTCGTGCTGATGTAAAGAAGGTTACCTTTTGGGATGCTGATAACTCAAAGGTTATTGATGCTCCTGCTCGTCTCACTCACACAATTTCCTTGGACGGTATTTCCACTGTCTCTTCTTCCTCAAAGTATGACAATGAGGCCCAAGGTGGTGTCATCGAAACTGAGGTGCGTGTTGCTTCCTCAGTAGCTGCTGCTACTGCCGCTCCATTCGTTGTTGATAACGATGATTTAGTTTTTGTTGGAAGTCCCGACATTACCAAGAGCTTTAATGTTCTCAAAAACGCGAAACAAGGCGCCAAAGTGGTTGTTGTTGGTAAAGTAAATGCTGAAGAATTGGGCAAGGTTTTGAGTCCTGAATTTAAAAAGGCTGCCATCGCCAAAGAAATTACCCTTTACGCTGTCGACATTGAAGCTATTGGCGACGAGTCCGAGACTCAGGGCCGAACTCGAAACATGGTTTTCCAAACTGCCTTCTGGAAGACCTTTGCCCCTGAACTCACACTCAACCAGATCACTACCAAGATTGTCACTGCCTGTGGCGTTGATACCGAACTTGTTGCCGCTACTGTCGCCCGACTAAGTGAAAAGGTTATGGAAACCTTCCTTGGTATCGTTGAGCTTCCTAAAGAGTGGGCCGAAATTGAAGCTACTGAAGTACTTCCTGGATCCATTGAGCTCATCAGCTTTTCTCCCAACGACAACCGCATCACTGAAGATGAGGAAGAGGCATCATCCAATGCTGTCACTGCCTCTGATTCCTGGCACTCGGCCGCCAAGAAGTTTGCTTTCTCCGAGGCTTATGGCACTACCAACGAGCTCCGACCAGACTTGCCAGTTCAAAACTTTGTTGCCCGTGTCAAAGAAAACCGCCGCGTTACTCCCGAAGACTATGAACGTCATATTTTCCACTTTGAGCTTGACATCACTGGCACTGGCTTGAAGTACGCCATTGGTGAGGCTTTGGGTGTTCATGCCCGCAACGAAGAAAAGTCTGTTCGCGCATTCCTCAACTGGTACGGTGTTTCTGCATCTTCCACCGTCACCATCGCTTCTAGAGAAGCTCCTGAGTCTTTGGTTGAGACTAGAACTGCTCTTCAAGCCTTCCGCGACAACTTGGATATTTTCGGTAAGCCTCCCAAAAAGTTCTATGAAAGTCTTGCACCATTTGCAAAAGACAATGAGCAACGTGCCCACCTTGAAAAGCTTGCCAGCCCTGCTGGTGCAGAAGAGTTAAAGAAGCGTGCTGAGGTTGACTTTGAAACTTATGTCGATGTTCTTGAAGAGTTCACTTCTGCTAAGCCTTCTTTGCCTGAGCTTGTTCATATGATTGCTCCTCTCAAGAGACGTGAATACTCCATTGCTTCTTCTCAGCATGCCCACCCCAACGAGGTCCATCTTCTTATTGTTGTTGTTGACTGGGTTGACAGCAAGGGTCGTAAGAGATATGGTCAATGTTCTCGTTATCTTTCAAAGCTTCCTGTCGGTGCTGAACTCGTCGTTTCTGTCAAGCCTTCAGTTATGAAGCTTCCTCCCAGCCCTAAACAGCCTATTGTCATGTCTGGTCTCGGTACTGGTTTGGCACCTTTCAAGGCCCTTATCGAAGAAAAGGTTTGGCAAAAGGAGCAGGGCATGGATATTGGCGAGATCTTCCTCTATCTCGGTTCTCGTCACCAGCGCGAAGAGTACTTGTATGGTGAAATCTGGGAGGCTTACAGAGATGCAGGCATCATTACTCATATTGGTGCTGCCTTCTCTCGTGATCAGCCTCACAAGATTTACATTCAAGACAAGATTCGCGAAAGTATTGATGATCTTGTTGACGCTGTTGTCGAGAAGCAAGGTTACTTTTACCTTTGTGGTCCTACATGGCCTGTTCCTGACATCACTGCCTGCCTTGAAGATATCTTAAAGGCTGGAGCCAAGAAAACTGGCAAGAAGATTGATACTGCTAGAGAAATCGAAGAGATGAAAGAAACCGGCAAATACGTTCTTGAAGTCTATTAATCGATTTCAAAGTATCTTTTTATATAGAGTCTTGTATACATTTTTCAAAATACACTGACATCAGTCAAATGACTTGATTTCAACTCGTGAAAGTTTTGAAGCTTGACAATTGTAAACAAACACCGAGTTGTAACGTCGATTACGTCAGCAGACATAATTCTTGGTCTAATTTGTTTTGAAGCCTTGTTTTAAACCAGATAAAAAAAACTCATCATGGTTTACCGGTGAATTGCTTTTCTTTTTCTTTTTCTTTTTTTTACAATTTTTTTTTCTCAAAATTGAAGTTTCACAACGCAATCCATTCGGAATTTCCGATATAACCCATTTCCATTTCCATTACAATGAGCCAGTTAGAAGATCTCATCCCAATCGTGAACAAGCTTCAGGACCTTGTGTTTAATACGATTGGTACAGACACACTCGACTTACCCCAAGTCGTAGTTGTAGGTTCTCAATCTAGTGGCAAGTCTTCTGTTCTCGAGAATATTGGTAAGTGAAGTGTTTGTCGATCGCTGTTTTTCGGATCTTCATCCGTGACACCTTTATAAACGTTGATACCTGTCATTTTTGTGTTTTCAACCTTGTTTTCAACCGTTAATTGTTTAATGAATGTTTATCTTTAAATACTGAATTTTATTCTTATTTCTCTAACACGAGAGTTGTTTTTTGATAGTCGGCCGTGATTTTCTTCCGCGAGGAACTGGCATAGTAACCCGTAGACCTCTCGTTTTACAACTCGTTAATATTCCATCTCCCCGAAGTTCTTCCGCCTCTTCAGCAACTCATATAAACTCGGCTTCTACTAGCTCTACAGCCTACGAGTCTTCTTCCTCTTTCGAAATTGGCGCTGGCTACAACCCGGCAGTTTCATCCATAGGACCGGAACCGAGCAGCTTTTCGGGACCCCATTCGGGTTCTTCCCATATAAATGGCGGCCATACTTCCCAATACGAAGAATGGGGCGAATTCCTTCATATTCACAACCAGCGCTTTTACAACTTTGGTCAAATTCGCCGCGAAATTGAACATGAAACCGCACGTATTGCCGGTAGCAATAAAGGAATTAACCGTTTACCTATCAATCTGAAAATTTATTCACCGCACGTACTTAATCTTACACTTGTGGATCTTCCTGGTCTTACCAAGGTCCCAATTGGCGATCAACCAACCGACATTGAACGACAAACTCGAAATCTCATTTTGGAGTATATTGCTAAACCGAATTCTATAATTTTAGCTGTCTCTCCCGCAAATGTCGACATTGTAAATTCTGAATCGCTGAAGCTTGCTCGACAAGTTGACCCGCAAGGTAAGCGTACAATTGGCATTCTTACAAAGTTAGATCTTATGGATCATGGAACAAACGCCTTGGACATTCTTTCCGGAAATGTTTACCCTCTCAAGCTTGGGTTCATTGGTGTTGTTAATCGGTCTCAAAAGGATATTCATGCACACAAATCTCTACATGACGCCTTGGTTGCTGAACGAGAGTTTTTTGCTAGCCATTCCGCATACCGCAACATTTCGCATCGATGCGGTACCTCGTATTTAGCAAAATCTCTAAATCAAACCCTCATGGGCCACATCCGTGAAAGATTGCCCGATATTAAAGCTCGTTTGAATACTTTGATGGGCCAAACCGAACAAGAGCTTGCTAGTTATGGAGATGTTAATGTTTTAGCTGCTCCCGAGCATCGTAGCGCCTTGTTATTGACCCTTATGACACAGTTCGCCAGTTCTTTTGTATCATCTATTGATGGTACATCTATGGAGATTTCAACTAAGGAGCTTTGTGGTGGTGCTCGAATTTACTATATTTACAATGAGGTTTTTGGTAACGCACTCAATACTTTGGACCCTATACATAACTTATCGATGCGAGACATTCGAACAGCAATTCGAAACAGTACTGGTCCACGACCATCTTTGTTTGTGCCTGAGCTTGCCTTTGACTTGCTGGTCAAGCCTCAGATAAAATTACTGGAGCCTCCATCTCAGAGATGCGTTGAACTTGTTTATGAAGAGCTGATGAAGATTTGTCATAACTGCGGACCTCCAGAACTTTCAAGATATCCTAAGCTTCAAAGTAAATTGATTGAAGTAATTTCCGATTTACTTCGTGAACGTCTTGGGCCTACAAGTAGTTATGTTTCCAGTTTGATTGCAATTCAGCGTGCGTACATCAACACCAACCATCCCAACTTTTTGGGAGCAGCAGCAGCAATGCAAGAAGTTTTGGAGGAAAGAAAAACCAAAGAATTGCAAATGAAGTTTGCTGAAGAGCAAAAAGTTCAAACAGAACTTGAAGAGGGACAAAACGGGGGCGAAGAGGTTGCCAATGAAAAGAAGGATAACAAGGAAAAAAATGGAAAAGAATCCAAGACTAATCGGAAACAGTCAATGTCTTCAGTAAAGTCAGATTCTAGTGTTGGTGCCAACACTTCTTCTGGAAACGGCTCTTCAGGATCTATGACAAACGGAACTGCTTTTCATAACTCAGCGCATCCTGTGAATGGAATTGGGGCTAATTCGCATGGAGGCCAACCATCCAATAAGGATTCATTTTTGAATTACTTTTTCGGCAAAGATAGCGAGAATGATATTGTGGGCGAGCGAACGAGTAAACTGGATACCCAAGTCAATGGAGCCCATGGGTTTGGCAATACCGGAGCAGGTAGTGGAATTAATGCAAGTACCGGGCCCATAGAAACGTTTGGTGCCGAATTTGAGGAATCTTTTGGAGGCGGCGAAAGTTTAAATGAACGGGAATTCCTCGAGTGCGAACTGATTCGTCGTTTGATCATCAGTTACTTTGGAATAGTGAGAGAGTCGATCCAAGACCAAATTCCTAAAGCAGTGATGCATCTTTTGGTGAACTTTTCTAAAGAGTCGGCGCAAACCCGACTTGTCAGTAAATTATACAAGGAGTCATTGTTTAAAGAGTTGTTGCATGAGGACGAACAACTTGCACAAGAACGCAAAAAGTGCGAAAACTTGTTGGAAACATATAAAGAAGCGGCAAAGATTATTGGTGAGGTCGTTTAAACACATCTTACTATTCAAGGAATCAGGTTAACAAACGTTTACGTTATTATCATTACTATTATTATTAGATTGTCACAAACTGGGAAAAAATTTTTTTTTTTTTTTTAGATTCATATAAACTGGTCCAATGGTTTTTCCTTTGCATTTTTTTTAGATTGAAATCAACCACAGAATGCGTTACGTTTTTGCAAACTGGACGAAACATGAAGACAAAAACCTACTGTCCAAGCAGCACAGATGGTAAATATACAACTTGTATGTAAGTCACTCTCCACAAAATTACCCCGGATTTCATGAAAGCGTTACGTTTGCCTGGCACAAGGGATAGGTCAAACAGCTGATGAGAATATTTTAGGAAAATATATGTTTATAAAAGTTTGAACCAAGATATTCTTTGAAAGAGCAATGCAGTTTTTCGACCACTAAAACAAAGTCAAGTCCGATTTGGGTAATTTAAGTTAAACGCCAACAGTTTGTACAAGGTTCGAAAAATCCATACAAGAAAAAGAAAGGAATAAAACCAAAAGTAAAGTTTCTTAAACTATTAACGTTTTTTTTTATCTATTTAACTGAATAATGAAACAGTCTTATTTTCAACTGACATTTATTTCAGGAGTTTGTTTGACGGTTTTTGAATCACCTGAAAAAGAGTGGGCGGAAGTTTTCACCTTGCTGTCTTTATGATCATCGCTTTCGTCAGAAGAAACGGCACTGCCAGTAGGTTTGTTGAAATGATACTCACCAGTTCCATTAAGAGCAGCAGTCAATTCGGCCTTGGTCGGCTTGTTGGATGCAAATGATTTTTTGCGGCCGCCGGAAGGACCAAACTTGGAGAAACTGCCTCGGCCAGCACGGTTGTGTTCATTGAAACGCTTGCGATGGCCGGCCTCGTCGTGGTTAAAACTCTTGCGAGGATGGTTATGGGCCTTGGGACCAACTGATATCCATCCGTCTTCTTCAACAGCGACGGATTCGGTTGCGGCAGCAACAGGTGCGGCAACAGTCTCGCGATCCGCCTTGGAAGAGTATCTTCTAGTACGGAAATGGGGGTGCTTAGTACCTGATGAGGTTGAAGCAGATTCACCAGTTACAGCAAGAGAGTTGGCAACAGCTGAAGCAAACTTGGGATTGACATCTTCTATAACGGTCGTTAGGAAATATATCAGGATTGACGATTTAGAAAAAGAAACTTACTAGGATTTCTTCGAGTGTTGTTTGAAGCTCTTTGCAAATAGAATCTATAATTTAAAAAAAAAAAAAAAAAGTTAGCAAGACTAGCAACAAGTCAAAGTCTAACACAAACTTACCTGCTAGATAGTTCATTAAGATTGATATCAGCATCGCTATCTTCAGATTCATCATTAGACTCCACAGCAGCTTCATCATGCTCATGGTCACTGCCCAATGCAGCAACTGTAGAAGCAAGAGCTGCTCGATCCTTTCTGAAACTGCTATATCTTCTAGACTCGGAATGACCATGGGATTTCTTTCTGTTTTTCTTGAATTGCTTCATTCTAATTTTGGCCAGTCAGTTTAAAAAGAACAACGTATAAAAAAGAACGGATCACATAGAAACTTACTCATGATGAAGCTGATCCAAATCAACCAGGAAGTTTGGCTTTTTGACGTCACCGGCATCCAAGAATTTCAACAATTCTTCGCTGGTGTAGACAAAAGTAGTGACTAAAATATATATTAGTACCGAGGAAACAACAAACAGAACGACTGGTCATCTCAATTCTTGCTGGATTTCTCAAAAAGGAATTAATCTTTGACAAATAATGTTCTCGTAGGGTATTATTAATTTAATTTTGTAGGGTTTTCACATCAAACGTTGATGGTATTGTAAAAATTTACTTTGTTTCCCTTCACAACTCCAAAACTACTAAACAACCATCCAGTATGAAGAAAACAGAACGTAGTAACTTGGATAGATAATCAAGCTACACCAAACCATTACCATCAGTCTCCTAAGATCCTCGATCCTAGGTGTTGGATTCTTTCGTCGTTGATTCGCAACCTTCTTTGACAAAAAAAACGACAGGCAACAGCCTACATACCCATGATGCTGTGAACTGGTTTATTTCGTTATATTTATAAGCTTCAAATTAAAAAAATTGCAACTGGGTTGTATCCGGGCCGCAAAATAGTACCAAAAGTTGTCTTTGTGTGGTGGTAGTGCTTACTGTCTGGCAAAAACTCTTGGAAAAAAATTAAGAAACTAAACCAAACCAAAGAAAAAAAAAAAAAAAAAAAAAAAAAATCAAAATTTGCTATATAGTTGTGTGACAGTAAGTGTAACAATATTTTTGTCCTTTTAAGTATACGATCACGTGTAATACAAACTTGAAGACGGACATGATGTCATTGACATGTCTGCAAATCAAAGACAAAAAGTAAAGTTTAACGTATTTAAAACGAAAATTGATTGTTTCGTGATATTCTATAATTCAACGAGAAAATTGCGTTGCCTTATGTCTCTAGTCATTCATATAATATATTGTTCATTTGTGTCAGATTCCGAGATCAAAACAAAATAAATTATAAAGCCGCAGATTTACACCAATCTCCCTCTTTCTTGAACAGGATCTATACTTAAATTTCCCAAAAAAGACGTCACATCAAAGGGCTCATGAAAAGAAGCAAGTGACTGCTGGTTAAACTGATTAGGTCCACTTCCCCCGTTGAGCGAAGTCGAATCAGAAAACGAACCATCGACTTCCGACCCTCGAGTAAATGCTGAACTGATGCTGCGTGCGTATCCTCCACGAGTATCATACGAAAGTCCACCACTACCCGCATAGTTTCGCATGCTTGTAGATGTCTTTCCCCCTTTTCCTACAGTATTGTGGTTTCCTGTCATTAATGCTCCATTTGGTGCCATGTTTAGTCCATTTGACTGAATGCTCATGGCATAAGGAAGCTTGTACCCACTGGCTGCCTTCTTCAAATCTTTAACTGTAGGCGCATTCTCACGATAAATGTCCACAAAGGACGGTGATGATTTGATATCACTTCTCATACCGGGAACTGTAAGGCTATTGTTTGTGTAATTAGAATGAAGAAGGTCATATGCATTGCTTGGGGTCCCTTCCAAGTGGGTTCCAGGTTTCTCGTTTCTTGCTGTGGAGTCGGTATTAGACCTGTTCAGCGACCCATTATGTTTATTTTCGTCAGAAGTTCTTACTGCTTCCAGTGATTTTTCGCCCATAAGCGTTTGGTTATCAATTGGAACATTATTCAGACTGATTTCTGTTCCATTTGAAGCAATATTATTGTTATATACTCGGTCGTTTTGTTCTAAATCTATCCGTTCAGGGTTTTTGTTCGAATCAGCGGGATCGGATGCTACAGGCTGAACACAAAACACTGGAATAGCTCTGGCTGTGTTATGATTAAGTTGTTTTAATGATCGTGCCCTTGCCATGAATCGCGAGTTTCTGTTGTTGAATTCTCCACCAGTAGTTTCAACAGATGAATGCCTTGATGCTGGAACAGATGAGTATGTGGTAATTTCTTCTGTAGGTGGTAGTTCTTGAACAATGGCAGCTTTCGCTACAGCAGGAATGCTGTCAAACTGGGAAAATGCCGACAAAATATTGTCTTTACTTGGATAACGAAGGGTCTCTGAAATGTTCACATCAGGCGGAAGTTGATATGGAGATTTTTGAAGCCGCTCAGTTTTCTGCTTGATATCTGCAAGAAATTCACATAAAAGTGGGGTTTCTATAGCAGAATGCCATAACCCAATAGATTTTCGACGAATGATTTCATCTCGAGCAAAGGATAAAAGACTTTCAGATTTCAAAACGGCTCCAATTGTAAAGAAAACTGCCAACGATATTGTCGCAAGAGCAACAGCATGCGAAAAGACGGGATCATTGTTCGGAACATCATTGCCTTCATTTGTTGTAACCAGCTCGTGTGCTTTTTCCTGTAGAGCAAATGCTAAAGCAGCCGATCTCACGGACCCGTTCACAGTCATATTTGTCGATAAAAGTGTGGAGATATGATATATGATTAGGTAATCTGATGTTAACAGTGGCTGTCGGAAGTTCGCGAGACTGTACAGCTCACCCACAATACGACCGACTGGTCCACTAGTCAGGCTAAAGTTGGGCGAGTTATTAAATGGTGCAATTTGGTCTAGATTTATAGAGTCGCTACCCAGCAAAACAACTAGTGTGTTTGCAAATGTCACACGAATATCAGGATCGATATGAGTCAAAAGCTTTTGAGTGCCATCCCACGAAGATATTGTAAGCGATACATCTGCACCTTGGTTTGCTCGAGATGAAGTCAATGCCAAAATACTTGTCACTGTTTTAAGTAAATTGGAGAGGTATAGTGACTGTGTATAGGAGGTTTGTGAGGTATTAATTGGTTCGGAGGAAGCTGCAATTGGTGTATTAGTTCCTGTACCATGTAAACTAGTAGGACGGGGTGTCACGTCCTGAAATTTAAATAAGAGCTCTGAAAGCATATCGGGTATTTGGGTAGCATAGTATATATGAGAGGCTAAACCTACAACACAATCGCGGAGTTTTTTAGTAAGATCAAACACAGAGGGATTTCCGGTTCGATAATTGTCTTTAGTGACATCTTTTAACAATGTTGCTTGACGGTAGCAAATCAATCGTTGGATATCAATAACAGATAAACCAATCATGGTAACTGAAGATGACAACAAAGAAGAAATAACAGAAGCTAAAACTAGTTGAGCCTTGAGGTCATTGAGGGCAAGAGAAGCTAGTTTTTCGACAGAAATCAAAACGACAGCAAAGCGAATCTGTACTGGAACCCATTTAGCACATGTAATAATGAGATTGGAAGCCCAGGATTGTGAACAGCTATTTTCACGGATAAAAGCAAGTGTTGTGACAACTGCAGCTTTCAAAACCATATCAGAGGTGGTATCGTAAAAGTGTTTTAGAGCCTCAATTGAAGTGGAAAAGATTAAGGAATCGCCTGTTAGAGCTGGACGTTCTGGAGCCATACTATAGCGCCGACTTTCGCGACGAGAAAGTGGATGAATTTTAGAGTCCAGTTCTACCAAGGTAGACCCATCGGTATCGACATTCAATGTTGACAATAAAACGGGAATAATATTATGAATATGTGAAAGTCCAGTTGGTGTAGAAACAGCATTGGAAGACGCAATACTTTTAAGAGCCTTAATTCCTACTAGTTTCCATTGAGATATATTAGGCCCGGCTTGAGGTTGTTTCGCAAGTGAGGTGTAGTCTTCGACTAGTTGATGAAAGTGCTGGACGTATATTGGGTCACCGCTAAAAAGAGCACCATCATGGTATTTACAAAACACATCCATGACTGGAGAAGCATGTTGGCAAAGTGCCAGGTCATTTGAAGAGATAATAGTTCGAAGGATTGTAACGACATTCGAAGCAAAGAGATTGAGGTCTTCATGTGTTTTTTCAATCAATTCCTTGATAATGTCAAGAGTTACTTGGACATCACTGTGTCTCAGATATGAAATAGATGAATAAATAAAACCATGATTAGCTGACGGGAGAATTATTCAACAACTAAGAATATGTACATACCCAGCACGACCTTTATACACGTCGCTAGATGTTTTTGTTTCTAGGAAAATGCCGACCTTGGTAAGTTTTGAGCGACGAGTAGAAGCATAATACAGCAAGTATGACAGCTCTGACGGGTTGGGTTGTTTGTCGGCACCCCGACCGGGAGGATAGCACTGTAGTATGAGCTTTTGATGTTTTGGTCGAATGTGCATTTGCATGGTGGAAATTCCAAGCAGAAAAATTAGGAAACAGATTTGAAACGGTTTAAAAATGCAGTCGTTTTATTTAAAAAAAAAAAATATATAAAAAGTAAAAAAAAACGAAAAAAAGAATGGCGAATGTATGTATATTATAATCCAGAAATCTTTCAGAAAAAGTGCAGCGACTATGAAAATTCAAAACATTAATTGGTATTCGATGGAACTGAAAATTACGCGAGTCCAAACCTTTTTAATATCTGAGTTCTAGTGAAACTAATACGAATATATTCCAAAGATGCTTTTAGACTCCAGCAATAGAAATTTGGCTGAAAAAAGAAGAAAAAAGAGTAATAATACAATGCAGGTTTTGGCGAGAAAACGATTCCCAAGTGTTGTAACATGACGTGGAGATTGGTGGTGAAACAACACTTAAACCAAGACAAATGTCTGACATCAGCAATGATAAAATGAAGATAAATCGGAACTCGCATCGGACTCCGGGTCCGGACCCAAATACAGACCGAAATTCTTTAGTGACCTTTTTTAAAGTGCCGGCCGGCCGTTTACAGAACGTGATTATATCATTAGCCTACATGAAAGACACGTGTGCATCACATGCTGCACGGAAACGGCTGCAACTAGAAGCCGGCATTAACAACATTTTTAGTTCTAGCAACAGAGACAGTTTTCTGTCACCAAAAAAAAAGCTGTGAATGACGTCGTTTGAGTTATAATTCAAACTCTATCACGTCTCAAGGATACATTTATAGAAAGGCCAATGAAACTGGAAACTGGATACATGTTTTGAAAATATCGAATCAAAGGCT
Source organism: Magnusiomyces suaveolens (assembly GCA_900642975.1). Lineage (NCBI taxonomy): Eukaryota > Fungi > Ascomycota > Dipodascomycetes > Dipodascales > Dipodascaceae > Magnusiomyces > Magnusiomyces suaveolens. The sequence goes on from CAAAMA010000004.1 coordinate 869,786, forward strand.
TCCAATGATGAAGAAGTTTTGTTGATTAGCTATAAGTTCTTTGTACGCTGTACAAATGTCAATGTTGATTCCGTAAATGATAACGTTACGCAAGGACTGGCAATAAGTGAGACAATTGATAATAATGTACAAATCCAACTTGGTTGTACTGAGTGAAGTGAATTACAGTATGAATAACCGGAATATGGCATTTCTATACATGGAATTCAAGACTTGAAGCCTGAACAAGATCGTTCCAACAATCACATCTAAACCAGCAAAAAAGCATTCATAATGTCAAATAAAAGAAAAATCAATTAATTACAATGAAAATAATCATTCCAATGTAGCACGTCTTGAGTTTTTTTCAAAGCATGCTGAAGCATCACGAAATATGTATGTCGTCAATTTCATAACGGTATGACAGGCTTCAAATATTGAAAATCAAGATCTCGATCACCAGTAACGATGTACATCAAATAACCAGTTTTGAACTTGCTAAGATTTGTTTCTGGCCGTGAGTTGATTATTTCTCGCAAAATCTAGCATATTATGCCATTTCAATTACATTCAATCTGCGTTTCGTTATTTTGACTTACAGAATGTTTACAATTATGAAAAGAGCTCTACGATTTTTATCTTTTTTTGAGTTGAAAATATCGCGATTGTATAATACTTTGACGTACTCTGAAATATATACATGAATGCTAGTTTGTCTTATCAGACTTTGGCGGGGATTGAAACCCATTATTACCATATTACCTTTCCAAAGACGGAAGACTGATTTTAGCATTCAAAGAGCCAATTAAACTCAGATTGACATTTTATAAAATATTTTTGCAACTGGAAACAAATTAGCTATCATTGACACGGTGATACTAGTACAACTCACTACACAGGCACTATTAACATGCATACTAATATTTGGGATTAATTGGCCCAAGGTCTTGAAAAATAGACATCCAAAGCTATTGTGTTACGTTTAGAATGCCTTTTGAGCAGAAACAAAAGTTGTAAAGTTCGATTCTATAATCTAACAAGTATATTTTTCGATAAGAATTTTCAAAAACCAGTATTAAGCACATATTTTCAAACCCTCTGACCATCACCAACGCTCGTTATATGAGCCAGTCTTTGTCGAGACTTGACAAGTTTTGTTTTGTAAATACCATACTAGTTACCAAGTCACAATTTCTTCCATTTTTTCCCTTTGCCATCTAGGTAATATCTTCCTTGAAAATTTTCATCAACTATTTTCTTCTGGTCTTGTGTATTGCTTGACCGCTCAGAAAACTGTACATCACTTTCGAATGAAAAGTTTAATAATTTTTCATCACCATCCAAAAATGACTTGGCAGCAAAACTCTCAGATTTGATTCCCGTATTGGAAGTCTCAAAGTTTGGATTGGATTTATCTTTTTCATGTTGATATGTCGCCAAAAACGTAATAAAGTGAGTTTTTCCGGATTTTGAAACATAGTAACCCTTGGGCAACAGTAAAGAAAAAATATTGATCAATTTTGGATAGTCTTTCAATAAATGAACAGTTTCGTCAAAAACTTGCTGGCTATTGTAACTATAAATTTAATGAGTAAGAGTTTTCAATTACTATTAAAAATGAATTTGTTTTATAAAGTTGGCAAAACAAACAAACGTACATTCTGTTTTCGTAATGGTAAAAAATCAACTTCAAACCATAAAAATCAAAAGAAACATCCAAATAAGTTTCGAGGGTAGAAATGTATCGATCAAATCCACGGTTCAAATCAATTTCGGGGAAATTGGAATTGCTCACTGGATGTGTTATAAAAAACATTTTTTAATAGCTGAAAAGGCAAAATGTATATAGCTGGAGCGACTTTGAATAAAGCGTCTAGATAAAAAATAATAATAAATAAATAGAAGGAAAACCTCTGACTTTATAGTGAGAAAAAATCCATTGAAAAATTTCAAATCTATCACAATTCCCAATATGAAATGAAACTTTCTGAATGGGTTATAATGAGGTTGATATTCAATTACTTGCTGGAACGAATTTAGTTCTTGAGGTCTGGTGTACTCATCTCAGTCGTCCACTATCTGAAGATCTGTTCCTCGAGTTATCATCATAACGATCATAACGATCGTCATACCGACGGTCACCACGATAACGGTAGTTATCATTTCTGTGGTACCGCATCGATTCATGATTACGAGTGGATTTGTATCGCCTCGAATCAGCAGTTGTATCTTCCCTGTACTTTCGAGACCCTCGGCCTTTTACAATAACTTCACCTTCAGAGTCTTGATATGAAGTAATTCCAGGTCGAGACCGTCTGCGAGGTGGAGATCGAGATCTGTTTTTGTTTAAATGTCGATATTTTTGTTCTTCTCTAAAGCTGAAACCAAACTTGGCTTCCTCATCATTAAGTTCTTGGTTTCTATGATACCGACGATAAGACCGTTTGTCATCATACTCATTTCGGCTTTCGGTGAAAGATTTTGATGACACATTATTATTGTTTTGGGAATCAATAGATGGTTTGGGATTTTCAACGGTCTCTGCTGTCGTCGGTTCAGGTTCGGTCAAGCTCAATTTCTTGAGATTAGATTCATTGTCTTGTTTTGAAGATTCTGGTTCGTTATCTTTTGCAGTAGCTGCCTTGGTTTTTTTCTTCTTTTTATTTTTCAGTTCCAATTCTCCACACCTCACAATAGTCACTGTGTCTCCGACCATTGGTTCATCATTTTCGTCGACTTTTACATCTTGTAACAACTCCAACACTTCTAATCCCTTGACAACTTTGCCAACAACTGTCGAAGGAAAATTTTCATGAATTTTCAACCCATCTTGTAACGTCACAAAAAACTGTGATCCGTTTTTATTGGTATCAGAAGCTGGATGCGCCAAACATACCAAACCCTTTTGGTTGATTTCCGTAACATTTTCCAATTCAAAAGGGCCTCCATAAATAGTCTGTCCCACGTCAGCAATTATAGGCTTGTTTTCATGTCTTTCTTGACCATCGGCGCTGTTTGAAGTTTTTGAATCTTGCAAGCCTTGTGAATCTTTGCGTGTTTCAATCAATCCGCCTTGGATAATAAACTCTGGAGCAACTACCCTAGAAAACACAGTTCCTATATAACACAGTCGTTCACCATCCTCGTTCACCTTTTCACCTGTGCAAAGTGCTCGAAAACTTGATAATGGCAAAAGTTAGTAACAACAGTTGTTCAATCTGTGTGTACACACAATCAAGAATAAAATTCATACTCACTTTTCACTTGATCGTGGTGCTCTATCTTTAAACAATTCAATAAATAGGCGTCCAGAAGACACTCTACTGTTGATATCAATGAATACGCGAGGATTTTGTTGCTCTATCTCATCCATCATTTTGGAACTGATGTATTGGGGAAAAGAAATATTGACTCTATTTTGTACATGGACTTGAAAAGTTTACAGGGTAAAACCCAACCCTCGAGGAAATTACATTAAAATGAGCTTAGGTAAAATCACAATCACATGCTTTGCACGTGATATACCTATTTGTCTTGAGAATCTTATATTTAATACTGTTTGGCATTATTTATATTTTCTAAGAGAATTTTTCGCTCATCTGAAACGTATACAATACTTTGCAAATATTGTCTTTTATTATCTATTTTGCTTCAAAATTTGACATAGTTTCCATGTCTTTAGTTCTCAATTGAAAGCTTTCACGTGATTTGTGTTAATTTTTCATATAAACATTCTTTGACACTGATTTCAAATTGTTTTCAAACTTTTGAATATTTTTGCTAAAAGTAAAAAACTAGTAAATAAACGCCAATACACAATGTCATCGACTCCAGTCATTCGAAAAGCATCAGGATCAGATTCCCTTGTTATTTCCGACGACAGCAACCATCCTGCCAACGTCATTTGCGAGTTGTGCCGCCTGTTTTACGACAAGGATTGGGTTACTGGAACTGGCGGTGGCATGAGCATTAAAGAGGGTGATTTGGTGTATCTTGCGCCATCCAGTGTGCAAAAGGAACGTATGCGGCCGGAAAACCTGTTTGTCATGTCGAGCAAAACCGGTTCTTATCTCAAAACCCCCGATGTGTATAAGCCCTCAGCGTGCACGCCGCTATTTAATGCAATTTACCAGAGCGCCGAAGGAAAGGTCACAAAGGCCAATGCGTGTATTCACACTCACTCACAGGCTGCTGTAATGGTTTCACTGCTTTATGGTGATGAATTTCGAATTTCCAACATTGAGCAAATCAAAGCCATCCCACGTGTTACAGAGACTGGATACCTTGATAATACTGACGAACTAGTTATTCCAATTATTGACAATGTGCTTTATGAAGAAAACCTGACGCCCCATCTTAATGAGATCCTTAAAAAATACCCCCAGACCTCTGCAGTAATTGTTCGAAGACACGGCATTTTCGTTTGGGGTGAGAATGTATGGAAGGCTAAAATCATCAATGAGGCAATTGACTATCTTTTAGAGTTGGCTGTCAAAATGAAAACTCTCAACATACCGACTACTGGTCCTCTTGGTGTAGAGCGTCAGAGTCCGTACCATACTTGCCACGAGAAATGAAATGCAGCTTGAATTGTTTAGATATGGAATATAATATATTGTTTTTGATGGCAAAGCTTTTTTGGTTGATACTGATTTTTCATTTAGGTTGAAGAATTTTCGCAATATTTGTAATTATATTTGTTACGAACCAAGATTTCACCGATCCGTTCAAAATCGCATCAATGGGAGATGAATGTAACATTGAGCGGGTTTGTATTTGCTAATTGGTTTCATTAAAAAAAAAAAATAAAGGAAAAAAAACGCCAAACCAACAAATGTCTACGGATACGTGATTGGTTATAATACAGCAGTCATACAATAATTTGGTTTATCGGGTTATTAGATGCTTTTTTCAAAAAGAAAGAAGAAAAGTACATATCACAGGAAATTGATAAACCAAACCCAAACTACCAATAGGTCACAAATGCTACACCCAACCGCTTATGATATCTATATCCACTTTGCCGAGAGACAGAAGCTAACATCAAACGAAGAAATCACCAATGTAGAATCGAGTTTACCTGACCTGAGAACTTTATAAAAAAGAATTTATACCAAGATGCAAGGTTAAAATATTGAATGCAAAAGTCATGAATAGGACATAGACTGGACAATTAGAAAAACAATCGACATGGATCTTTTGCTAGTGGTTCAAAAGGATGAAATAAGAAAAAGAATTATATATTGAATAGAACTGAAAAAGTCTGATTCTAGTTGATTTCATAAAAAGGTCGCTTTGAGAATATATTTATAGGTGATGCAAAAATACCCTGATGAATTCTTTGTTTACTATCATTACTGACGATATACTTTGTTCATTCAAACTAAATACAAGAAACAAACGACAAGAAAACCGTTAAATCAAACGAAGTTCACCTTCCCAAACCATCCAAGTTTCATTAAACAAAAGTTTTGACAACCGCAAAGTTATGTTGCTCGAAATCAAAAGCGGACGACTGATTTAGTTGTAAATAATATCCTAATTGAGAATGTCAAGGAAAACTAAAATGATATGTAAGTCACGCGTCTTCCAAGTGCGGTGGCCAGTCAAACTTGTCCATACTTGTGCTTTTTTACCACCAAGTCAAAACACACCTTGTTTCAAACGTCACTCTTTAACTTTTTTGTATTTTATTCTAGCATCAACTCAATTTCTTCTTTTTTCATGTTTTTTGGTTGGCAGTTTGTTATCGTTAGATACCCAAAGACTCAATAATTGACCTTATTCTCTGTATTTTTGATTAAGCCGGTCACTAACTCAGAAACTCAAACAGTAACAACGCTAATTCTATTCTTATCGACGCTTTTTGTTTTACTATTTTTTTTTGCATTTTCATTGTTTGTTTTCATTTATTTTCTCCGCGTCATACTTAAATATCAATTTGTATTTTCGAGCATTTTTCATTTTTTTCATTTGTTTATTTTTGGTTTTTATTTGACGTAAAGCTTATCAGACTGGTTGGATCAGCTTGAGAAATGAATAATAATAATCGTAACGATAGTAACCCTACATCAACTACCACCAACACCAACATGTCTCAACCTTCTTCTTATTACTCAAATGATCGTCAAACGGCAATCACGCCTCATAATCGCCGTTACAAGTTTCCATCGAATTTAGTTGGCCATACTCTTCCCAAAACTAGAATTCCTGCGGCTCAGCGGACCACTGGCATGTCAAATTATCGCCAACGAAATAATGATAATTCTCATCACAATAGTAACAAAAGAAATAATGATCTGGTTGAAGACAATTTTAATCAAACTACAAGCTCGGTTGTAAGCTCTGGCCTCTCAAATCGAAATGCATTCCACACTTCAACGCCTCGGTCTTCCTCATATAAGGTTTATCATAATAACAAATTTGAGACATTCCAAGACGACTACTCGGAGTCTGAAGATGTCAACTGTGCCAGTCTGCGCACCAAAACTTTTGAACCAACCACTAATTCATCAGCAATTCCTACCGCAAAATCCCTATCGTCTTCTTCCGCAACATCGGTTTCCACAACATCATCAATGTCTACTGCATCAACTCCAACTTCCGTCGATACTTCTGAACCACTTGATTTTCCAGATCCTTCATCTCCACAAACAACTGCTGCCTCTGATTTTGATTCAAATTTTGAAAATGTAAACAATACTTCACACTGCACCAGCAACTTTCTCAGAGTACCGTCTGAAACAAATTCATATTCCTCCATTCACAATAACTCCAGATACGTTTCAAGATGCTTGTCTCGATCCATTTCTGCCCGCATACCCCAAAGGCGGTCTGCGTTCTATGTTGATTTGCCTGAGAGGGCTTCGTCGTTGAAGGTTTTTCCATACAACCAACGATGTGTTCTTGATAAAAATCAGCATGAAACCGATTTGGATTCTAACATACAATCTTTAAAGCATCCCGATGACAGTTACAAATATATCCAACGTTCTTCGAGTTCTCCAATATCCAAGTATTACTCAAGTACCAGTGGATCTAATACCATCAACATCAATAGATGCAGAAACAATTCCAATAGCAATATGCATACAGAACATGACGTATGTCAAACAATACCCGAATCTATAACCATGGAGCTCATTGAGGAATACTCTAATGATACCCTGCTTGATTCCAGTTCAAGGGCTGTTTCAGGCCCTCGTCCTTATTATAACAGCCTTGGTGGCCATACGCTTCCTCGCAGAACCCCTACGTGGTCTGAAACGGATGGTTACCGCCGCATTTTGGCACAGGATGTTAGCGAAAAATTAAGTCGAGCTGTTTCTTTTTCGAAAAGAAAAGTTTCTTCTAGAATTTCATCTACTGGGTCTGCTACGGGACATGGATCGGCTGATGATGGGTCATCTTTATCTTTGGCGTTTAACATTTTTGAAGACCCGGAGAGTCAAGCAACAGAAGAAACTCAGGCAGATGATGACCAGTTGTCTGCCGACACTACGGATAGCAATTCAGCTGACGCAAATGCAGAGTCAGTTGATGTTGACCATCCTAATAATAATACCGCAACAGTGGTCATGCCTCCAACAGCCAACGTTGAAGAAGAAGAAACCACCATAGATGTCGATCAACAAGAAAACAAGGAAAATCAACAAAATTCTGGGGTCATAAATGTTGACTAAATTTGACATTTATTGATATTTTTTATTTATTGGTATTTTTTTCTCCCTACATTATTTTTTTTTTTTGAATGATTATGATAACCATAATAATGACAGTTTTATTTATATATATTTATTTTAAAAGTCGAGAAGTACACGAAAAATTGAAGGAAATTTTATAGAATTTAAGATGCTAGCACAAGTTTCAAAACAAATTATCAGACCTATTCTGGGTTTGTATGTATTTTAAAAAAATAAAAGATAAAAAACAGGAATGAACCGATTATAGATCAAATAAACTGAAGAGTGGCTGTAATAAACTGAAGTCAAAAGTGTATCGTCAGAAACAAGATAATTGAACAAAGACTCGTAGAATTATTAATGTTGCAAGCGCTAAAAATGTTTGAAATAGAAGAAAAAAAAACTCAAACAGAGCTTAGAATTCAATAACCCAAACATGGTATATTCCATCTCCATTGAATGTAAATTTATTGACTTGAGATTTACAATTATCATAAAATATTCAACCTGATAATTATTATGCACATTGCAAAATTGCAAAAAAAAAATCAGCATTTTTCGGATCAAATCATACCAGAAGCGCTATTATAACTCTTTTGTGAAACTGCTTCCATGTCATGCCTCAATGCGATATCAAGTTCTTGCCGGGTTTGAGCAACATTTTCAAGATACTCTGTTGGCATTTCGTCAGACGTAAATACCTTCTTCCGGCATAACTCACAAACCTTGGAATCGTCTAGATTATGTACAGTGTTTGTAGACATTCCTGTGTCCTTGTGATCAAAGACGGTACCCCAATTGCATTTCTTTTCTTTGGTTGAGAAAAGACTCCACAAGCTTGTTGGAGATTCGGCGTCGCTATTTAAGGAAAGATCGTGTAACAGAGTTTCAGACGCCTTATCGGTGAATGACTCAAATGTTTTATTATCCTCTTCTTCAAACTCTGAATCCCCCTCCAAGCCCTCCTCATCCAATTGCGAGCTCGATTCTTGCAAAATTTTGTAATATGCATCTTCGACTTTGTACCGCAAACTGTTTTTACCCCCGTTAACTGTTGAAACAACAACATTGTCGCGAGATTTAGAGTATCCAAGAGTCGGTGTTTTGGCAGGCTCTGAAAAACCTCCTGCTTGTTTCTTCTCTGTGCTCGCTGATGATTGCTTCATATCAGCAATATTGGAATCTGCACGGTTATGAAAAACTAACCGAAGATCTCCATATAAATAGTACTTGTTTTTAAACGGACGAGCAATTTGAAGATGTGCCGCCTGGAGTAAATAGCCATTCTGCTTATTTATGCTTTTATTGTTATTATTTTTATTATGATTATGGTTATGGTTATTATCAGCACAAGAGGTAATCTCATTGCCATGCAGGGAATTGGATTGTGAATGGATTTTGTCCACATCTGTGTTTGAACCTTGAGCTTGTGGATTTTTCAGCAACACTTTGTATCTCAAAAAAGTTTTTTGCTTGTACTCCAAATTGGATACATCATATGGAATCAGAAATAGCTTCACAGCTGTCTTTTGCGGATTGGAAATAATGATTTGGATGTTTCCTTTTGGCGGGATTCGATAACCGGGGAAAGGTAAAGCGGTAGAATTCAAATCGTTTTTCAAAAACATTGACCGGTTTTTTGTCTTGGTAGTGTCAATTTCCATCTTTCGGCCATCAAATCTTGGAAAACTCTCATCATGTTTACCAATTGCCTTTTCAAAACCCAAATTTATTCTTTGTTCAATGATTTGGTCAAAAATCTGATTAGCTGAACTGGCTTGCTTTTCGAGGTGTCTTTGTATAAATAGTTTTTCAAGATCAACCGTTCCAACATACGGACTTCCTTTTCCAGGTACGCCAGTTTCATGCAAATCATGATCATAAAATACGGCATTGAATGGAGTGGTGATGTGTTTAGGCATTTTGAGCTTTGCTGGACAATCTGTACCCAAAACTCCCAACTTTAAATAAAATGGGACTGGGGGCGAGCACGGAGCCGACATACGGCCGGACAATAAGGATTCCTCGTATGATCCAACCAATGATTCCTTGTTGATTACTGAATGAGAAAAAGAGCGGCTAAAAGAACGTGGATATGAATTTGACGATGTTGATGAGCACCTGACAGCGTTATTAGAAGTGGAGCGGATTTTGTGCGGCTTTTTCGGGTGGGGTTGGAATAACGGGCTTGAGGAAAAGGATAATGACCGGGTGCTGGTTAAAGGCTGAGCCAGAGAATCTTCTTCAGATAGAAAGTCCGAATTCGCAGTCAAAGAAGTAGGACTGGAGGTAAGAAAAGGAACCTCTACCTGATCTTTACAAGTATCACAGAGAGTAATCAAAGGTCGTTGGCCGCTAGTCGGACAATTGGCCGCAACATTGGAATTTGGTGGCTTAGTGTGTGAAGAGGATTTATGATTAAAGTTACTCTCGCGACTGTCTTGGTAGTCCAAACTTTCAGAGTAGCACAAACTAGACCGTCGGCGTTGTCGCTGTTTAGTCACCACAAACGTTCTATAGTGGGATTTGTTCCAATACTCTAATAATGGTGACTTTGGACTCGACGAAGTACACCCGTTGGCAGAAGAGCCCTTACTACTGACAAGAAAAGATTGGCTTTTTGCAGTTGCGGGCTTTGGTACAATTATAGATTGTAAGCCAGTGGTGGTGATGACGCCATCAGCTGGTGGAGACCGAGTTAAGCTATGTGAGGGGGAGTGACTCATTAGTTCAGAAAGAGATAGATCAATAGGCATTTCTACTTTTGATGAAAACCGACGTTTAGAAATGGACTTCAAAACTGGATTAGAGGTTGCGAGGGTCTTATAAGAATCAAATAGCTTTGGTGGTTCTGTAGCCGGTACCTTATAGGTAGACACCAAGCAAGGGGAATTTGGTGGACTATGAATGTCTGAAATGTCTGTAGAGTCTGAAACCGTATTCGGGTTTGAGGAAAAAAACACGCCAGGCATTCGCATAAAATTTTGACTGATTCAAATTATAATACTGGAGAGAAAATGGAACAAAAAAAAAGTGTTTTGAGAATGGTAGATGGTGAGGTTAGAGAGGTTTAAAAAAATTTATAGCAAGTTTGGTTTTTGATAAGCTACTGCACGGCTAATATGTCAACAGATGCAGTATCAATTTGTTATCAGTTGGTTGAGATCAAATTCAAACTATTGAAGAGTATTTGGATCAAAATACAAAAAGCTTTTGGTTCAGGAATTACAATTAGAATCAAGATCACTCGAGTACGAGACTGTTTGTATTGTTTAATTGTTTCAGCTTACTCGATCCGTTTTCAGTTTCGGTCTGTTACTTATCATTATATGTAAAATAATAGTATAATTATTTCAAGGACCTAATGATACCCATATTGCGTATTAATGATTGAACGATTTGAATAATGAACTGAATTGAAAATTTATGTTTGAAAACGATGCTGCTTGACTTGTTGTCTTATTTCTAGTCTCTATTTGATGTTTTATAAATTCAAACTGTTGAAGATAGCCCAATCCTTTAGATCTTTTCCAAAGCGAATAGCCCAAAAATCCAAACATGTGAAATTTCTAGTAAAATGATCAAGTCACGAACGACATAAGAAATCGCCTTTAGTTTAAAATATATATTGCACTATATTAGACTTGTTTTTCTTTTGCTGCAATTATGTCCGTTTTCAGCACTACAATCCGATATCTTTACGAAAAAGGCCGGGTCATTATTAACAGATATTCATTGACTGAACATCTAAAGCACCTGCTTTGCTTGCTAGATATTGTTTTAAATCCAATTTATTGTTTTAAAATAATAATAATCAACTATTCTGTTTGCAATATTTAAATGCTATTTATTCGAATGTTGAATTACAATAAAGTCCTAAAGCAGAAACGGTCCGCTTTAGTCAAAGAGTTTACATTTAATACATTTTCCTTTTGATACTACTGTCAAAATGCCTCAATGTGAAATAAATCTTGTGATGAGAAATTACATGAAGTCTTGGTTTCTAGTTAAGCTTTCAGATTATTCCGTCGTAATCTCGCCATTGCACCTTTTCCAAATTACTCATCTATTTTTATTTTTATTTTTTTAATCAACCAAAAATAGACTGCAATCCTAAAGTCGGTTGTTTTTATCTCGCGAAAAGCTCTGTTTGAACTTGCAAAAAAGATCGACACGGTGTGTTTGAAAAGTATGTGCTGGGATGGCATAATCAGCGAGCTTACGGTTTAAGAATTTTACTTGATCAAATATAAATCCCAGTACGTCTATTTTAAATATCACTAAATTTATTGTCGTTTATTTCTTTCCTATCTTTGCGGCAGAGAAAAGTACCGCTCCAATGCAACATATTTAAATATTGTCGTTTCAGTCGGTTGAAAATCCGTTTCGGTTAAACTTTACATTTAGTGCCTTTGGTTTGATATGTTTATTGGGCTATTTTTGGGTGCCATTATCCCATGTTTTATATTAATTGTACGACTGGAATTTCATTTGTTTTTAATAGTATACTCTATTTGCAAATCATTGCCTTTTGCTCAATGGATTTTCATCAAATCATCAAATCACGTCGTAAAAGATCATAAAGTGTGTTAAGTTTGTCCTTGAAATTTAAAATACAAAACTATATATTTGGTATTGATTTTGGATTTTATTGGTTTCTGCTTTGGGCATCAAAATTAGAAACACCAACTCATCAGTTTGATTGGAATTTCTAGTAGATACTTGTTATTTGAGCAACAGTTTATTTTCCATTTCCACATATTTGAATCGTAAACATTGCACTCCATTCTGATCACATTTGGCTGTGACTCTGAGACAACTCATCAACCTCTTGATACTCAACAAGCGAGGCAGAATTGAATTTTCCAGAGACCCTTCAGCCTGTGTAAAGAAGATCAAATGAAATACAAGTATATTCGTATATAACTGAACGTAGTTAAACAAAAAGTATAAATAATAAAAGATGTAGGCAATCTAATCATCACCAACTGTTTGAAACATTCTGCTTTTGACTTCATTGACAACCCAATCAATTGCGGTTTCTAGGTTTGTTCCCTTGTACGCAGAACACCCTAATACTTGGGTCTTGTGCTTATTACCGCTAATTTCGTCCAATTGCAGTGCTGTTTGCACTCGGTCAATCACCTTTGATTGTTCTTCAGGGCTCTCACCCACTGCATCCATCTTATTGACGAGAATAAGCAAACTAGCACCTGCTAATCTGTCTTCAGTCAGGACTTTGTGCAGCTCGACTCTGCAGTCTTCAAGTCGGTCCAAAGCCGTAGCATCAACAACCCAGATTAGTGAATCAGTTTGCTCGTAGTAGTTCCTCCAAAAAGGTCGAAGAGTACGTTGGCCTCCTACATCCCATATATTGACTTTGAATCTGATTGATAATTTTTTGTGAAACTGAAAGTCAGTTGGTTTTTCGGGAAAACAGCGTTGATTACTTTTAAAAAAACGTCGCACAAAATATTCAAGTTTTGACTTACTGTTTATGTTTGATGGTTCGGATGTTGAATCCAAGAGTTGGACTAATCGTTGTTACGTCTTCACCGAGTAAAGCTTTGACAATTGTGGTTTTACCGGCGTTATCCAAACCTCTAACCAATCGCCAACAAACTCATGTTCTGATGTTAGCTGGTTTCAATTTCTTAAAACAATGATTCACAGTGATTACCAAAAAAAACTCAATACCTACAACATGAGAACTCGGATTTCTCGGTCTTTTAGTTTTTGTTTCCGAATAATTGTTAAAAGTCCCATTTTCAAGCAGTCGAGTACTATGTTTTTGTCCCAATAGCTCCGACTTTCGTCTTGATTCCAAGTATTACCCGAAACAAGTCATACTTTGGCTTTTGTCAAAAGAGAGTGAAAAAATCTGCAACTAATCACGTGTATATAATATACTCATCACGTTATACCCGTTTTAAAGACTACAACTGAAGTATAACAAAATTGTATGGCTGCGGTTACGAATCATTCATTTGAAATTTGAAAACCTTCCAGTGTTAAGTCAATATTAAAAATTGAATATCAATTTATACTTTATATTATGATATGTGTTATGGTCTTTTTTTCGTATTTTTCCACCAGTACAACAATTCAACCGTAAAGCTATATTGAACCAACCAACAAGTATGACTACCTGATCTATAAGTAAATTAGTAGTGTGCTGTTTCCAAGATTGTGTATACCGACAAAACAGCGAGATTGGCTGTTACAATTCCTGAATGTTTTCCAGTTTTCTGAATTCCTCCATAAGTAAGGTAAAGCAATTCATATAAAGCTGTTTGTTTTCGCATCATATTTTTTTCTTCTACAGGTTGAAAATCCGACAGTATTCATTACGTTTGAAAAGGCTTATGTTCTGTAATTCTTGTATTTAAAAAGGTCATTGAAAAAACCTACAAAATGAATAAACAACGCTTTTTAACAGAATTTTGATCAAATTCCACTATCATAAACCGAACTGAAAACACATGGTACAGAGGTTAAAAAAACGATACTGTTTTCCCAGAAAAAAAAGTATTTTCTATGCGATATATTATAGTAACAGTATTTTTCGATTTATAGCATAACTAAAGTTGTGATTCAAGATATTTGTTGGTTTTCTGGTAATTTATACAATCAACAGTACGCTGTCATAATATATTCAGTATTCTTGGAGATAATTATTTAATTTATTGATTAAAAGCAAATTTTTTCTTTGGTATTTAGAAAATGAAACCATCTCCAAATAGGCCCATAACGGAAATTCAATATCGAGAATCAGTCCTAATATCTTTGTTTACATCCGCCAGCAGTATTGAAAATTTTAAACAATGCATGGTTCCATGTGTATTAATGTCATTTTCTCCAGACTCAATAGGTTTACGAGATCAACTGTGCTGATTGAAGGAACTATACAATTTGTTAGTTGCATGTTAGTACTACAATAGGAAATCATGTCATTGAAAAGATACAACTTGACTAGCATCATAAGCATTCAATACAGAAACTGAAATCACCAAAAAGATTGATATTTTATTTTGATTGTTTACTTCTTAAACTCTGTTGAATTTCTCAAAAACAAGAGATAACAATAGCTTTTATGCCAATTATTTTGGTTTGTAAAAATAATAGAAAAACAATCAAGAGTGAATGTCATTTTAAATACGCTACAAAACTGCAAATTAATACTACGTTTTACAAGCTTTTTGTGCAGGAATTGAATAATCTCACGAAATACCAAAATTTTGGTTATATCCAGCATTCTTTGATTTTTCCGGTTCGGTTTATAACTCTGAATATGACCAACCCAAATACCCAAATGATTGTGATTTTATCAAGGTAACATGTTGTTGGTAATCAATAATCGATAGTGCATGTATGGGCTTTCTCGATATTTGATTAAATGATTAATGTATTAATGGATGCCGCAACTGTTATCTTTAGCTAATCAACGCAATTAAAACACAGTTTTTTGTATCTATTGCCGAGTATTACTTCAAAAATCACAACTATGCTGCATGATTATCCACATCAAGCTACCAGTTTTGTATGATGAAACAATTCAGTTTGTTGCTTTTAAACAATATATCTGGTCTTGTTTTCAGTTCAAAACTACCTTTTTCTTTTATTATCGACAAATTCCTAGTGTTTATGGATTTAATCAAGCCGAGCTCATTTGTTGACTACGTTGAAGAATTTTTTGGTTATAACTAGTTTATATTGTTTTTCTTTTTTCTCTTCTATTTATAAAAGTTTCATTTTTTGAACATACTATATCTTTATTCCTAAAGCCAAGTTGTATATTTTTCACTTGGTTGATTTTTTTTCCCCTTTGATACGTGATAGCCAGAATTGAATTTATATAAATCTACCAATATCGGTTGTTTTTTGTCTCCTTGTATATTTTCATTTTGGTTTGAAATTCTTGAACTAATTTATTGGAATACCAACAAATGAATAACCAGTTTGATACCTGCTTAAAGCGTTGTGAACAAGACATGCAACAATCAGCCATAAGTTTATCTGATTTAGAAAACCAGCTACAAGATTTGCAAACATTTATCAACGTTGCTCCTGAACAAGAAAAATATGAAGAAACGACAAAAACATTCTACGTGGAACAGGATTCGACTGCACAATCAAACTTTGTTGATCCTGGTTCTTCAAAACGATTTTCAAACCCTGTAATTAAACATTGCAACTGTGTTCCGCCTATTTACGACCGTCAACACATTAGATCGAGAATTTCATTGATCAGTTTATCGGACGATGAAGAAGAAGAGCTTTTAACGGGTGCTTCTATAGATGAAACCTTTTCGTTACGTAGCACAATATCCCCTAACTGGCAAACCCACGCAGATCGCCAAAATCACACCAGTACAGTAAACAACATAATTACACAAAACCAAACAACTCCAATTCCTTCATCTGCATCGACATCGGCAGAATCAGTCTCAACAATAGAGAATTCGCCTCAGTCTCCGACACTAGATGATCTTTTTCAACGGCTATTGTTTGATTCAGAAAGCTTACAACTCAGTTTGGCCAGCGATTTCACTACTCGCTATCCTAGAAATTCGACCGGTTCTTCCTCTGTCGCCATTTCTTTAACATCAATTGGAACTTCACCAGCATCTATTTCGTCGAATCGGCTACTTAGATCAAACCGGGAGCGACAAAATCGAAATATCAGGAAAAATGAAAACAACGAAGAGCATATCGAACTAAATGACCTGCATCTTCGCTCCCAGAAATCCGCAAGCTTGCAGAACAATCGTGAATATAAATACGGGTTGACCCAAAAAAGTCAGTATATACCCTGCAACCAGCAAAACTCCATTAACTGTGCTGACTACGAAATTGAAGAAGCATCTGCTAAAAACAAGTGTTTAAAACCCAAAACGTTGAATAAAAGCAATAGTTTGGATGTTTCAGGGTTTTCTCACCAATTAGTAACCGAAATGCCTTCCTCAAATCCAAATCATCGAGAGAAGGGCAAAAGATTTACCTCAGATCAACTCGAAAAGAGTGCCGGAAATGCGATTAACAATATGGAAGACACTTTACAAATAAATGCTGATAACTCATTTGATAAATCAGGTGAACCAATATTTGACACGTTTGATTCAGATAATGGCGATCTAAATAAAAACGGTCGAAACGTTTCGCATTCGATCAAAACAACCAAAAGTAGACCCAGTTTTCTGAGCATTGAGACCCATTCTTCTGCAAAAAGTAGAGCCGCCAAAAATAAGAAAAGTGTCCGGAGCGGCGGCATAGACACAGAAGCAGGTTTGCCGAACCAAAATAAAGAAGTGGTATTTCGGCTGGTCCATCTTGGCAACAAAGCTGTACCTAATTCAGAGCTGTTACTTGTTCCCAGAAAGTCGTTAAACATTTTAGAAAATGCACCAACAGTTGTATTAGACACAAATCATGGAAAGTTTGAGCCATGTAACGACTCTGGAACTTCCACTACGGCGGAAACTTTATTATGCGGCATCAATAGTGCTGGCGGTTTGGCTAGGTCCATCAAATCGTCAAAGGCATCGCTGACATCAGCCATTTCTCGATCTAGTAAAAATACCCAAACGCAAAAGCCGGCTGCCAAAACCAAAAAACGCAGTGCACGCGGTGGTGGAGTGGCAAGAAGCGGTCAAGTCATTAGAGTCAGTCCGCCTAAGCACGGAAAATCTGCTGTGTACACAATTGTTGCGAGAAGCAATGAGGGAAGTAAAGGTGTGAGATCTGCTCGTGGAGGAGGAGGAATAAGAGTCGTATCAGGATCAGCAGTATCAGGAGTTGGATCAGCGGTAAAAGGATCAGGGTCTCCAAGGGCTAGAACAGTTCACACTTCATTAGGCGCGGATATATCTTTGACCAAATTGTTCAAATTTAAAAAGCAAAATAACAAAGAAAAAGAAAGCAAGCCGATGACCAATGATATCGTTGAAGAATTTAGTAATGGTGACCCTGGCGATCTTTCTTCTAGCTTGCCTCAATTAGCAGTTATAGTTCAAGGTATCGATAACAAAGATAGCATTCCAAAAACTTGGCTTGACAACTCTTTGGATGAAGATAACAAACAAGGTAGGAAACAAAACAATTTGGACTCAGCTAAAAGTGATCAACAGTTTTTTCACCTTACGCCTCATGAAATTGACAGTACGACGACAGCTTTAACTGGAGTTGACGCACATGGAACCATTCCAGCTCAAACCCAACAACAGAGACAACCGTTCTATCCTCGTTACCACGACAAACACATTAGACATTGGTTGATACCTTAGACAAAAAGTTTCAATCAAGACAAACTTGTAAACTACTTTTGAAAGCTTCATGGTTATTTTAACTAGGTTTTGATCGTAGATGCCGCATCCAAAGATGCAGAAAGAACCAGTTTCACACAAAGAAGAATGATCATTACCTTAATTTTTTAATCAGCAAAAAATCAGCCGATTAACAATCGTAAATAGAGTGTCATTCGAAAAGGTATACAAGTGGGTCAAAAGGGGTGCTTCTATAGATGAAATTAGCTTTTTCGATATTTTCCATAAGTATATATATTAAATAAAGAAACGTTTATTGCCAAATTTTTAAATCAAAGCTTTTTATTTCTTATCGATAGATTATCACTGCATTATCTATTCATTATGTCATCTCTTGATAAACGCCATCCCCAAAAGTCTTCTCATCTTTCGTCTCGATTAACGGCCTTTGTCTCTTTTGAGAAGGGTTCTAATGCAAAGAACAGAAACTCCCAAGCATCTGGGTCATCGTCAGACACTGTTGACGGCGCTCTGGATGGCTTTTCAAATATTTCAATGCCAACGCTAGTATCTTCTTCGGCTAAAAACGTCAATGGTGTCTCATTGGAATCGTACATCAAAGCTGGCCATGAAAGGGGAAGTGATTATGGCTCACTTGACTCGCCAATGTCGGCTACATCACCAAAGTCATATCTTTCAAACGCCTCTTACTCATTAGATCAAGGAGTGGACCATGGAAATAACCAAAAAGCCGTTAAAAACTCTACTCATCCCATATCACACACAGCATCAGCATGCTCTTCCTCAATATCGAGTGATCCCAGTCACAATCATTCGTTTTCTCCCCAAAAGGAGGAATTCAATCACACAGTCGGCAATCCTCGTGAAAGACTGCCAAATAGGCCGTTTACTGGTAATTCACACCAACCCTCGCACTCTGTTGCTTCCTCGTCCTGTGATTCCTCTGCCTCTTATACATGTTCAGTAGAATCCGAAACATCTATGGCCAGTTCACCGGCTTCATTGTCATCACATATGATGTCTGGATTAGCCAAAGTACCTCGTTATCCAAATATGGACGGCAAGCTACAAAATGGTACTGAACCAAATATTGGCCTTATAGAGACTCATGAGTTGAACTCGAATTGCCATAAATCTTCCATGCAGGGAAGTGGGTATGATGGCAAGGAACATTCATTCAATCAAAAGCCGCAAGCACAGCGCGATACATTACAAAGCGACTACCAGCCCAGCCTCGCTTCTCTTCAAATATCATCGGAATCGTCCAAAAATTCACATCAAACACAGAACCAAGTGAATCCTCTATTTGAGTTCAGTCGATCGATTCGACCAGATAGCTCGACACAAAAAGACTCGAAGGAATATATCAGCGTAGAAAAAAGTGACATTAATCAACTCCAACCAACAAAAACAGCCACTTTATTAGAGACATCAGGTAACTTGAATGCTTCTCATTCCCAAGTTGAGGAAAGTGATATGGAGGGCGGTGGTACAAATGACACCGAACCTTTTGCTGGTCCGACAAGTATTATTAGTTTGTCTTGTGAAAACAGTATATCACTTTCTGATGGAAACTCCAATCACTTTTTCCCCAAAAGTGTTCGCAGTGGTGGAGATAACGATGAAGTGATTGTGCCAAACGAAGATGGTGAAGTTGTATTTAAGCTTGTTCATGTCACCAACAAGGACGCAAATACCACGGACCCAAGGGAAGCTAACGGGCTAAAAGAATCCAATGACTACGAAAAATTTAAACCGTCTGGTATTGCTAATGGACAGAACACAAACAAATTTTCTGGATTGCAAAAGCCAGCTGCTGAGAGTTTACAAAATCCAGCTACCAAAACCAAAAAGAGTTCTCGTGGCGGCGGAACTGCAAAGAGTGGTCAAATTGTTAAAATCAACGCACCCAGAACTGGATCTTCAGTTACAGGAAAAGAAGAGGCAGTTGTATATACCCTGGTAGCCAAGAGTACAGAAGGTAGTAAAAGTATGAGATCTGCTCGTGGTGGAGGAGGTATAAAACTGGGATCATCTGGAGCTGGTTCTGACAAGCCCAAAAAGGCAAACACCACATTAGGAGGCGATAAATCGCTTAGCAAGCTTTTCAAGTTGGGGAAAAAGAGCAAAAAAAATGATGAAAAGACTAACGAAGAGGCTAGTTCATCATCAGCAGTTGAGAAAGCCAACAATCAAGACACAACCAACGATTCATCCCTTGAACCCAACTACTCTGTAAAGATTCTGGAAGGAGTTTTTTGATTGGCGATTTGTAGACGTGTATCGACCTGTTTGGGTCTATTCCAAATTCGGTGGAGGGCGGGGAATAATTACACTGCTTGGTGCAGTCTTTCTGTATCATCAGACAAACTTGACTTAATTAATAATAAATTATTATAAAGAAAATATAATCGTGGGAATTTTCATTTTAAAAAAAGAAAACAACAATGAACAAAGATCTCGTGGTAAGACTTTTGTTCTAAAAGGATAACAGTTGTATGATGTTGATGATTCACAAGTAAAATGACACTAATGCATGGAGCTTCTTGTATCTTGACCAATATTTATTGTGATATTACTTTACAATTATTGTTTTCGACAAGAAACTCTATAGTTAGGAATGATAATACTGTTGAAAACCAACTTTTAAAGAGGAATTTTGCTTAATCCTGAGATATTTTTTTTCCAACAGTTGAAAAAACATAATGTAGTAGATATCTACTACTTTTCGACTGATCTACATTCTGATGACGATAAAAGTGGATTCTGTTTTATTTTGTTATTATTTCTTTTTTTTTCAGAATCCCTGGTTCCCAGAAAATACGTCGACTTGCACGATATTTGAATTTGTCAACTTGAAGCGAAACCCTGACTGTTTATTTTCAACATTGGTTGTATTTTGACAGAAAAGATCCAAAATTAAAGTTTTCCGGATTAATTAAATCTTGCATCCTGACGAAAATATACTTGGAAAAAGGAGAAAGATGTATCTGGTTCCAATATCAAAAAACACCGAGAAAAAGCACAATCAGTATTGTTGGACCCAAACATGGTAGAAATCAAGCATGGAATGCTGCAAGATAAAAAAAAAACGAAAAAAGAAAAAAAGACAGCTACTGTTGATCATTCACATTCTTGATAAGAAAATCATGATATTCTCATGGACTGTCTATCATTTTTGGTTTGATGTACAATCCATTTTTGGTACCAATATCGAATTTCCTTAGCGTCATGTCTTGGAATCATATCATTTAGATACAGATAAACACAATAAAAATTATGGATTTTAGGTGCTAAAGTATCGATAATACAACGTGTTTTCCGACTCACTATGGTTGGTTCTGGGGTGAATAACATCAAATAGAGAATAACTCAAGTTTATAGAATAAAGGCTATACACGATCAGTGTAACTAATTTACTAAAGAAGAAAATCAATGAGAATATGAAAACTGAGTAGACACGTAGATTATAAATGTTCAATCAATGACTGAAAAATCAATCAATATTATATCAAAACAATATGAAAAAAAAACTAAATATTAAAACTAAAAAAACTAAAACTAAAGCCAAAAATTCCAAAAGACTTGGGAATATATCAATTTGAAAAAACTAACCCAATTTCATTCAAGTTGCAACTATACGTGTAATATAATAGAAATCACAAAGAATCAACCACCTGCACTTGTTTATTTGTACACACATCGAGAGTTTATAATTGAAATTAAACCTTTATAAAAGTAATGTGACTGTATGAATTTGAAAACTGGAAAGATAATATATGTTTGTAACAGATGAGAGTATACAGTTATTATGCTATATTTTTGGATATACTGGCAAATGGTTTGATAAAGTTATAAACTGGATCTCAACAGGAAGGTTCCTGTCGACGGTGTTTAACAAAAAAGTCTCACCAAATATATATTCATGCATAATTGACCATTTATTAGCTTGAGAATCATATCTTGACCGTGGTTTCTTTGGATGCCATTCTAATTGCCGTAATCCAATGTTGCAACTACTCCAAAAGTAAAACAATTTGGAGTAGCCGAGGACCAAATACAGTGGTCTAAATTTGGAATTGTTGGAAGAAAAGGTTGCAGATTTGGATACAGCCGTACTATTCCGTTTTAGGCCATTTGATGTATGATGAAGAAAAATCAAGACAAGAGATTTCGATAGAAATACATGAAATAACAGTATCAAGAAATTGAAATTATGGTTGGATTTTAATTTTCAAATAGGTCTTTTTAATAAAAAGAGATTTATATTTAAAAATCCAATTGTTACTTTTAGCCAGTGTGGATATTCCTAGTAGAGTGGAATCATGCACAAATGAAATGAAAGTTTTGTTGATCCAAGCACCATCTAATTTAAAATCAAAATATCAGAAATACTAGCTAAATCTGGTTTAAAGTTAAACCCCAGTCAAACACTCTGTATGAAGTTGAATATATCAGGCTTGACTTGTTGATTGTATTGATGTTGTATCTAATGATTCATTTGTAAATCAAACTATCATCTTATTGGACCAAGTCTATAACTTCATGTTGATTATAGAAACATGAAATAAAAAGAATAAAAAAAAACCGATTCTTCAACATGACTCTAACCAAAAATTTCAGAAATTTACAAGAGCTGCAGTCATGTTTGACGCATAAAAAACCAAGTTAGGTATATATCAATGTACATGACATCTAACCCATCAGCAGAGCCAACTGCAACATCAACACCACCCCATCAAGTGGATGATTCAACGTCCAGGCATTAGTGCATGTATTGACACAAACCATCATGAAAAGGTCCCATAATTAAGTCAAGAAATATAAAGCTTCATATTTCATAGTAGTCCTGAACTAATATTGTTTCTAGGCCCTAAATATCTGTACCTTTGAGAAACTAGCAATAGCTTCACTTGTCTTAACCCAGCGTTCCGCCAAACAGGTACAAAGCTAACAAATCTATAATTGAAAATAAGCTTTTTCATGTCGATTTCGTCAAGTGGGTCAAAAGGGGTTTTTATGTCAGGGGAATCACTTTATTTTCACTTTGTATTTATTTCTAAATTGGTCTCCATGAATTGAAATACTGACTGGTTTGTCTATATCTTCTTCACCTTCTTTTCTTATTACTCATTATAAACAAAGAACTATTGTTTGTTTTTTACAAAGCCTTCCAACGTTCTTTTTTTTTCTCATGCCGTCGCTAGAAAAAAGACTTTCTCACAAGTCTTCAAATCTTTCTTCAAAACTTCGTAATTCAACCCGTTTGTCCTCGTTTGTTTCGTTCGACAAATCTTCAAAGTCCAAACACCATCGGTCACCCTCATCTTCCTCTTCTGTCTCTCCATCTTCAAGTCCAAACCCCGCTGCATCTTCTGGGTTTTCAAATATCTCAACTCCAACATTAATATCTTCATCCGCAACAACCATTAATGGTATTCCTTTAACCTCGCGAGCAAAAGCCGCTCAAGCTGCTCAAGCTGCAGCTAAAGGAAACGCGTTGATTGAATCCACTGCTTCGTCCGCTTCTTCAGCACAGACTCATGTAAACCAACCTCAATCTTCCACCGAAGCAATCAATCATAATATTGATATACACAAAAATAGCTCAAATCAAAACAGCTCCTCTAATACCAGTAATTATCCAACCAACTATTATACTTCAGAATCGCGTGCAAAACTTGATAAAATCATCAATTTCATACCTGTACCACCCCCAAGCCAACTCATACGACCAAATCTCAATGAAATGCAAGGTGCAGTAATAGCGCTCAGTCAAAATCACACAGACCAAGCAAATACAATCCAAACTCCTTTCAAACCATTTTCCCAGTTGGAACACAACACCTCCAATGTAACGGATGCTTCCTTAGATAAAGAGACCGCCAGAAATTCTTCTTCTTCACAAGGTTCTGCTAACCAGAACAATAATCCTCAAGATACCCATAAAATGGACAATACTTCTGATGTTCCCATTGCTTCTCCTATGGAGCAAACGTCATCGCAAAACACCATCAAACCTGACGATAAAGAGAATATGATCGCGTTGGCTAGTACTTTGTTCTTGACTCTCTGGCTCATTCGTAATGTTGTATATAGCTATGAAATGACTAAAAATACCAACGCTAATTCTAGCACCGCCACAGAGTCAACAGAAAGCCACCAGCTTCATCCTTTAAAAGGGCTTCAAAAAGAAATTAATAGTCATATTCACCTCAGAAAAGACGAAGTTGAAATTGAACTTGCAGAGTCAGCGAGACAATTAAACGTTAATTATGCATACGCGCTTCACAATGGTACCGTCGAGCATAACGATTTTGACACTAAATTTCTGTCCAACCTAATTCCTGATCTAAATAGAAGTCGTTGCTCAACCTCATCGACCATCACCAATCTTAATTCTCCTGCACCTCAATTCAACCCTCCTTTTCCTTCTAATCAACGACCTCCTTCTTCCTGTGCTGTGGAAATGAATAAAATCCCCAAATCTGATACAGCTCCAAATAAAATACCCACCAATCCTTTACCTAACCTTTCCGTCCTAGCTCCATTGCCTGACCCTACACCCATGGGTGTCTTTCTAACTGACAGCTTGTTTATACCTAAAACTCTTTGGTCATCTGTATTTCAAGAAAAAATTTCTCCTGAAATAATTGAACAACGTTTGGAATGTCTTCGCGAATTTATTCGAATAGGTGAAGCTTTTCTTGGTCAGCAGCTTTTAGTCCGCACTGGCTATATTGGACTCAGTTCTTGGGAAGATGTCAACTTAAAAACACACAACCCTTGTATACGAGCAAGCAATCAGTCTTTTGGTGATAAGCCGACAGTTAAGGGCGCTCTGAGATCTGGTGTTCAAGGTCCTAATTTTGGTCTGAGAAGTGGATATAATCGTAGTTTGACTACCTCTTTCATTACGAGCAAAACATCTTATTTATTGGACAATCAAAACAAACAACTGAAAAGCTTGGAATCAGAAATAAATATGACTTTTATTTCTCCAATTGACTCTTCTGCATATAGTAGAGAAGAAGTGTCGTCTGTTGTCACTAACAGTGGTACACATATGGTTGCAAGTGCTTCTAGCAACTTGAATAATTTGGAACCTGCGCATCCTCATCCACCTTCCAGAACTAGTTTTATTTCTCGTGCTAGATCTCGTTCATCTTCTAGCTCTTCTAGTACCTACTCAATTTCTTCCTTGTCTCATAACATTGGTCACAATTCTAAACGAGACTCCTTTTCTGACGTAGGAAGAGATGTTGCTGGAGGTATTAGTACTTTGCAAGCTTTAGAAAAGATCCACAGGGACAAGATTGAAATTGCCAAAAACGCCTCTCAGTTGAGTCGTTTAAGCAATATGACACGTAGGGTTGCCAATTATTCTTCAATTATTTCTAGTGATAATAGCAATAGAGTTCATAAGCGGCGGCATTCTATTGCAAGTTCTATCGAGTTCAACACTAATCGGCTCCGCAAAAACGAACATATTGTCCCTGTCGGCCGTGGATTCCCTATTCCATATTCGGTCGATGATGGATCTGAAAATATTACTGAGTCAGAAAGAAATGCTGGTAGAAGTGCCTCTCATAATACCACATTAATGCCAACTGCTTTGAATAGAAGCTTATCGAGTTTTGGAATCATTGAAAGTCATACTAGTTCCAAAAAAAATCTTGGTTTTTCAAATCCTGTGTCTCATCCAAAACACACTAGCTGTGGACCGACAATGATTACAAGCAGAGACGTAGAACATGATGGCTCAATATCCACAGCTTCCAGTGATGCTTCAAAAAAGGAAAAGGGATTTTCAAAACTGTTTCGCAAATCACGATTATCTCTGGGCTCCAATACCAATAGCTCTTCACCAAGCATGATCACATCTGATGATTTGCACAACGAACACCACCGATCTCGAATGAGTGTTGGTGGAGGATCTTTTAAACATATTCACAAGTCAAACAATTCTAAAGCCGAAATGATTACTTCTCAAGATCTCCAGCAACAGCAAGAAGCCGAACTTCGTCATTCATTGGCTGCTAAAACTGAAATGGATATGGCAGAATATAATGAATTTCGCGCAAACCAAGAAGAAGCCCCACCTGGAAGCATTGGAGCCGGTGTGCCCATTGGAACAGTGTTTGTACAAAAACGCGGTAAACATAGCAGGTCCAGCAGCAAAGATTTGGCGCCTGTCTTGTCTGCTGTTTCCATTGCCTCTTCGTCTTCTTCGCCTTTATTGGACACTGATAGATCTCAGTTTTCCAGCAGTGATACCAGTGCTTCTAGCGGGTTTAAATCAAAGCATAGGCCTAGCTTGAGTATCGACAGTACTAACTCAACAGTTTCTACACAGTCTACGAGTTCTAGACGATCCTCTGGATCTGGTCCTTCTGTTACTTCTTCTTACGCTCATAATTCGATTATTGGCACAAAAAATGCATCACCATATATTTCTAATAGCTTTGAAGAAGATGAAGAAGAAGATCATGACAATTATAAGACAAAGAAAAGCCATAGCAGTAAAGCCAAACAGCTTGAATTGAAAACCAATTGTTCGGTCGAGAGTTTAGGTCCTCCTACTGCTACAGTTGAAAACAGTAACTGGACTTCTTTTGGTCGGCCTTCTTCCGGAGAGTCAGCTGTTAGTACTGATACTTCTTTGGGATGGAAGAGCTCTACGTCATCAGATCTTGTGGAAGAAGATTTAGATCAAAAGCAAGAAACTCCTGAAGAGGATATTGGCAGAAATGTTGAAAACAACGATAACAATGACAGCACCGATAAAAACGAAACTGAAAAATCCGAACGCACAAATGAAGCTTTTGAGATTCCTGATTTTAAAAAACCCAGAGCACTATCTTCAGGACTGCCAATGCGTGGTGTGCCACGAATTGCAGGTACACGCTCTAGTGGTATCAGACGTGGTTCGTATCACGTTTCAGGGTTTGAAAATGCTAGTCAAGATCACAAACGCGACATTCGACAAGTCGAAATGTATGCTGCTCAAGAAGACGGTTTTCGAACGAGATGCTTTATTTTTTCTGGAGTAGGTGACCGCCCGTTCAACACTACTGCAACGCAAACGGCTTTTGGTATTTTAAAGTCCTTTAACAACTCTATTTCCTCACCCGAAGTCTCTGTGGCTACAAAGTATGGATATGTTTTTGGACATGAAAAAATAGAAGACAAGGAGTGTTCATTAGTATTGGCACCACCAAAAAACAAAAAACGTTATGCCTCATTCACGGCATCTACAACGACAACTCGAGATGAAACTGGATGTCCTATAAAGCCAACCATTGCTACTTATTTGGAAGTTCTTGATCACATGAAAGATGTTTTAGTTCAGATTTTAGGAAAAGAAGAGGTTTGTAATTTATTTGAAACAGCAATTGAGAAAGAGATTCGCGAGAGACGAGAGGCCGAAGAGTTGGCTTGTACTGATACCAGTCCAGTTAGAATTGCACAAGAAAAGGATGACGGCTTTCATGTTTTGAATATTTACGGATCTAGTTTACTAGATCAAAAAACTGCTCGGGTTGCTAAAAAATCAAATAGCTCTGATCATGGTAACAATTGTCAGCAACCAGATAATAAACAAGATGAGGAGTCAGTTTCTAACAATTCTCAAGTGAATGTGAATACATCTGGTTCTTTAGAATCAGTTGGTGAGCATTTACTGCCGGTTTCCATTTCACCCATATCTGCAACAATTTCTTTGGGATCTAATTCCGAACAAAAGCATACCGAACCAACACAAAGTCAAATCCAAAACGATACTTGTTCTTTGGTATCCGAAAATAAAGAAGGCTCTTTGTCTGATTTTAGCTTTCCACAAAAAAAGCATTTATCTTCAGAGGAAAGTAGAAATGACTTTGAAAGAAAACAGGCTAATACTTTGAGTCATGATGAAACAAGTCAAGATCCGTTGAGTGTATTACCAACATCTTTGAAGACTGAAACCCCCAGTGATGACAATGCGCTTGGTTCTTTGGAGGTAAATACATCTCCATGCAACGCTGATATCAAGTTGACAACTGGTTGTGAGATGGAGCAAGAAAAAAACAATACAGTTTCTAAAATTCTTGATACACCAGTTATTACTGATTTAGAACTCCAAGAGTTGGAGATTGGAGAGGAGTGGGCACACGGTTATGCTTTATTTGCAGCTCGTATTATTTCAAGAGTGTTATTGAAGGACGTTTCGTGTTTGATATCCATGTATCAAACATCTATTAGAGAATGGATATTGTCATGATCTCTATTTGGAAAATATGTCTATTGTTATTTTTATTTTATTTATTTATTTTTTATCACGGATAGTTTTCCATGAGATTTACTATTTATTTTATTTTCTCTAGTGTTGTAGTTTTAATTGTATTATTATAATTATTATTATTATTATCAAGTCGAATAATAAATTTATAGTTATTGAATGAAAATGAGAATTAAAATATGAGAACTGGAGGCACCTAATATTTGTTGATTCAATATGATAGATTTGGTCTTGGTTTTTCTTTCAAGCCTTTTGGTATAAAGTCTGCTATTACAAAACCTGTATCATTATACAATTTGGGATTAGTAGCAAGCACAACAAGATATTTTCATCACTCTGAGTGAGCAAATTTAACGATTAAATATTTGCTATATATATATTCACATTCATAAACGAAATAAATAGCTTTTTCCTTGTATTAAGTTAGGGATGGCTGAATTTTGATACCTATTCAAATGTATAAAACAGATTCTTTTAAAAGAATTTGCCGAGTCATCTATAACATACGCTTACATGATATTGAACGATTTAATTGGTGAACAATTTGTTTTTCAGTGTATTATAAAAAATACAAAAGGTCTCGGAATTTCCATCTTGAACCATTTTTTAATCATGATTACCGCAATTGTAAATCAAGTGTAAATTTGGAAATGCAGCATCACCATATTTTCACCTGATTTATATTTACCCTACCTTCTGCACGTGTAATTGGCACAGACTGGCAGCATTTCCGATCCAAAATATAACCGATTATCTTTGACGTCAAACACTTTAATTATTTCATGAAAAAACTTTTTTTTTTTTTCGCTTGAATTTTCTATATATTTCGTCCTCGATTTTTGCTTGAATTTTTCAACTGTTGATTTCGTCCTAGTGAGAATAATAAACCAAGATCCAGATATTTTTTATTTGTGTCTTCTTGGAACTTGGGCCCACGGTTAAAATAAGCGCCATCAAACTTATTTTTCAATTCATATCAACTACGTTCAATTTTGTAATACAAAACTATTTGCATTTTCAAGAAATTTTAAAACCAACCACTAAACACTAAAGTTCAATTAATATTTTAATATACAATATGTCTACATCCAGCCAACCAAATAATACAAATGCGACAGATCGTGGTCACAATCAAGGCCGGCAAAGCCGTGAATATACGTCTGCACAGGCGGCAGCAGTCCAGAGAGTTCGCAAATGCCGTACAACTGACTATTACACGATCCTTGACATTGAATCGACAGCAACCGAATCCGAAATTAGAAAGGCTTATCGAAAGCTGGCTTTAGTGATGCATCCAGATAAAAATGGTGCCCCTGGGGCTGACGAGGCTTTCAAATGTACGTATTGTTTTTTTCGTGCATATATTGCAAAGATTACTAACAATTCTTCTAGTGGTTTCCAAAGCATTTCAAGTTCTTTCAGATGCCGACAAAAAGCGAATTTATGACCAAACGGGCTCTGATCCCGAATCGAGATCGGCTGGTGCTGGTTTCAGTGGATTCTCGCGCCAGGCTTATGCTAATTCTGCTGGTGATGCTGGTCCTGCAAACGGAATGTTTGACGACGATTTTGCAGACCAGATATTCAGATCTTTTTTCCAAGGTGGCATGAACGGAATGGGTCCAAATGTGCAGTTCCAGGGATTCGGGCCATTTGGTTCTGTTAGATCATTTCATTTTGGGCCTGGTGCAACACCCGGTATGAATGCCCGACAGGCTGCTGCTGGTGCTGGCAACGTCCCTAACAGACCAAACGACTTTACTTCTAATTTAATACGGTTATTACCTTTACTTTTGCTGTTTGTTACTCCTTTACTTTCTTCGCTGTTTGAAACATTTACTGGAACTTCCAGCTCTCCAGTTACAAAGTTTGAGTTTACCTCCAGTCCCCCATACACTGAAATGCGAACAACAACCAAACATAGTATCCCATATTACATTACCCATAAAGACGCTCAGCGCCTAACCACTAAAGCCCTCAGAAACTTGGATTCTCGAGCCGAAGTTACCTATATACACTCCCTTTCCACCCTTTGTGATAGAGAGCATGAGATCCAGGAACAGAAAATCATGGATTCTCAGGGGTGGTTTTCGACCGACGAAGTGGCACTCAAAAAAGCTAAAGAAATGAAACTACCGCATTGCGAAAGATTAAAAAAGTTGGGCTTGAAACGTCGGAGTTGATTCACGGAACCATGAAATAGGCAGAATCTGACACTAGATGTAATAATTTTTTTTCGCAAATCAGTTTACACTTTTAAGCATTGAATGATTTTCCAAACCTTTTTTTTCGACTGTTTTATACATTAAAAATCCCATTTTGGCTGTCGATTGTCAATATTTAACATCCAACAGCTAACTATGTATTTTGACTGCATTTAGCATTAAAGGCCAAACTTTTAAAAACAAACATGTAAATATCAAGCAACAAATTTTTAACTTTTTCCTTGCAATAAACAAAACAGATGTATAAGATATCAAAACCACATATAAACCCTAATCCACACAACTATACTCCAGCCGTACAAAAAAATTTTGGGATAGATTACAGAAATTTTTCATTCTTTCATCTTTTCATTTCGTTTGTTTACACATCTCTTGAACACAATCGCAATGCCCAATCCATACGAAACAGCTGCACAAATTTTGGCCTCTTTGGCCAAGAGTGATAGCGTGAAACCCAAAGAGATACCCCAGATCACAACAACTCATTTGAAATCCATTGTATATTCAAACAGTCGTAGCGGCAAAAAACCTAGTGGACAGTCCAAAAAAGAGTCGCAAAACAATAACGACTTGCGACAGATATACGCGATAGTTGTATCTACTTTGCGGTACGCTCCAGTTCTTAAATCAATCATTAGCAATAGCCAGTTGTTTACGGTTGCAAGCAAATCCAAAACCAAGCCAGGTGCAGCCACGCAAGAAAGACGATACTTTATAAACGAATGGCACATTTACGCAATGGTTCACGATTTGCTATTGTCCAAATCTAAACGTATCACTGCGCCGAAATGCAAAACGAAAGAAGCTATTTTGAATAACAAGACTAGACTGAATGGCGAGTTTGTGAAATGGAAAGTCAGAAACCGTGTACACAATGATACCGATATGCAAAAGTTCACTTTTCTTATAAAAGATGACGACGATTCTGGAAAAGGCAACGGAGAAAATGAAGATACGCCTGTCAGATGGATAAGATTGAATGGCATAAAAATTACTACCCCAGAAGAATTCCAAATCAGGGAAAAAGAATTGACAAAAGATGGCCAAATTGGCTTTGTGAGTGACTGGAAAAATGTCAAAGATGGAATTTATAAAGACACCATTATACAGAACTTGTATGGCGTCAATCCTTCGTCAATCAAATTTCCAATTACATCTACGAAACTGTATGCAACCGGAAGGCTTATTATCCAAGACAGAGCGTCATGTCTTCCGGCAACTATTTTGGTTGAGAACTTAAAGCAACTTGGAATTCAACTGAAAACGGACTTGGTAACGGCAAAAAGTAAAATTGGCGATACCGAAACCAAAGACCATATTCAATTGATAGATTCATGTTCTGCACCCGGAAACAAAACCACTCATTTGACGAGCTTAACATTGACTAGTTACCCTTATATGCGACAAAAGATCGATGACAGTATTACCAACTCTAACAAACGACCAAATTCAAGCAGCTTGAATAAATTTGTGGCTGCATTTGAAAAATCTCCGTTTCGAGGAAAGACATTGTTGAAAATGTTGCAAGTTGCAGGCGCAGCCAAGTATGTTGACGTGAATGTACAAGACTTTACGAAGACCAATGTTTTAGAGTACCCGAATGTTGTTGGATTAGTTGTGGATCCATCATGTAGTGGCTCAGGTATTTTCGGACGAGTTAAAAATGATGAAGTTGACCAAGTCGAGGAAGTAGATGAAGATGATAATGCTGACGCTGATATCGATGTTGATATTGGAAATTCTGAAAATGACGGACTTTCGGAAAAAGAACGCCAAAGACTGCTTAAACTTGCTGGTTTCCAATACAAAATTGTCAAGCATGCACTCTCTTTCCCCAAATCCCAAGTCGTTGTTTACTCAACATGTTCAATCCACGCCATTGAAAATGAGCACGTCGTTTCGCGTCTTTTAAGCGATCCGGATCTCCAGGCCATGGGTTGGCGCGTACAGTCGCGAGAGCATGTGGTACCCAATTGGCCAAGACGCGGGTTCCCCGACGATGTCAAAGTCAAGGGAATGGAAAGTGACGAAATGCAAAGAATTGCAGAAGGTTGTGTGAGGGCTTTGCCAAAAGAGGATGGTGGTATCGGCTTTTTTGCAGTGTGTTTTGTAAAAGATATATAATTTTTTACACGATTACCAAACTTAATCTTTTTCAAAATGGTTACATTTTCTTGTTGGCAATCTCGTATTGGGACTCAACCGCTTAATCCAAAAGAGGTCGTTGTTTGGTTCCGAGGCCAATATTTAGATCTTGTCTATAATTTTTTACAACCATTAAAGCAACACCATATAACAAGAATATGGGCTGATGATCTGTATACTGATTTCCTGGGTGTGATTCGTGATGGACTTGACCTCGCCGAGGTACAAGAGTCATGTTAAAATGTCCAAAGGATTTAGGTTACTAACGTGAGTTGTTTGACAACATTAAAAATCTTAGAGTCATTCAATTTATAGGCATGTTTGTCTGATAAATTGAATATCCAAATATTTGAAAAAAAAATAAAAAGTATTGTGAATGAAAAAGAAAAAAAAAAAAAAATGAACATGAGTATGTTTTATCTATGTAAATCAATTACTTTGTATCTTTTGGCAAATTGACGTTGAATTGTTTTCATTGCGTCAGGTCAATATTGAAATTGATTCCAATGATTATGAAAACAAAAATGGAAAAACGAAAAATTTATACCATTTACATTCTTCTGATAACGTCGTTAATGACTTCTTGAGTGGTAGACTTGCCGCCCAAATCGGGGGTAACAATTTTGCCTTCAGCAAGGTTAGCATCGACGGCCTTGTAGATTCTGGCCGCGGGCTGGGTGTAGCCCAAGAATTCAAGCATAAGGGCGGTGGATCTGATGGTAGCAATTGGGTTGGAAATACCTTGGCCTTCGATATCGGGAGCAGAACCGTGGCAAGGCTCACCGATGACGAATTCGTCGCCAACGTTGGCAGATGGAACAACACCAAGAGATCCGACCAAGGCAGCAGCACCATCGGAGAGAATGTCACCGTAAAGGTTAGGAGCGACAACAACGTCAAAAACATGGGGTTCTCTGAACATTCTGTAAACCATAGAGTCGACAATTTGTTCATTGACATTTACAGAGGCATATTTGTCCTTGTTAGCCTCGTAAACCTTTCTGACGGTTTCACGGAAGAGACCGTCAGAAACGGACAAAACGTTAGACTTGTGAGTAATTGTGACAGTGGACTCCTTGTGAATGGAAGGAGATCCAGAATCTCTAAGCTTCTGTCTGCTGAGAGCAATTTCAAAAGCCATCTTGCCGATACGCTGAGTAGCGGTTTCGGAGATCTTCTTAATGGCTTCGGCAACTTGTGTGCCGTCATCAAGAGTGTATATTCTTTCTTGTTTGACATAAAGATCTTCGGTATTTTCACGAACAATGACCAGATCAACAGGTCTTTGATTAGCACCGTCAACGGACTTGACAGGTCTAACATTGGCATAAAGGCCAAGCTTCTTACGAAGAGCAACAATTGGTGAAGAATAGCCTTCAACCTTGGTTGTTGGAGAAGAAACAGCACCAAAAAGAGCACCGTCGCATTCACTCTTCAAGATATCTACAGTCTCATCAGGTAAAGAAACGCCAGTCTTCTTGAAAAGCTCAAAACCAGCCAAGAGATCGACAAATTCAAAAGAAAGGCCATCTTCTTTGGGAAGAGCTTCGAGGACCTGCTTACCGGCAGGAATAACCTCACGGCCAATACCGTCACCTGGGATGAGACCAATCTTAAGAGATTTGGTCTGGGTGGAGTAAGCTCTGGCAAAAGGACGAATGAAAGATGATCTGAGCATTTCTGATTAGCAAAAAAGACTAGTTTGTTTGAATTGAAACAAATTGAAAAATAGAAGAAGGTAATAAAAAAAAAGGTAAACTGGTACTTTTGTCGTTTAAAAAGTGACTCTTTAAAGAAATAAAGTCATGTGATTGAACAAATCAAGTATTCATGATGTGATTGGTTTGTCATGGTTACAAATATTATAGTCACAACAGTTAGATCATGTGGTTTGATTATACCAAATCTAATGGGTTAATCCGATATCTTGGTCATGTGACGTCCCGTGTTTTTGAAACGCGACACGAACTGTTTTTATTGAAAGCAAACTTTATTTTATTTACATCTTTTACTGAAAACTTTTTATTTTTATTCAATTTGAGATTTTACAAAATAATTTTTTTTGTCATCGGCATCAAATTGAAAGATTTTAATAATAATTAAAGTAATCGAACTTATTTCCGACAAAAATAAATTAATCTAATTATTATTAATAAATGACATTTTCGTTTGATCAATCGTTGTTGGAGGCATATCTTGCAAATATCATTCCAGACAGATCTTTGATATGGGTTAAAAACCACATCAATGCCAATCCACAGCAACAAGAAATGATCAAAAAGGCTCGCCAATGGTATATTTCAGATATGCGGCAAGAGTACAACACCATTATGTATCTGATTAATAAAGACCGCGAATTTAGTGTAGGCGGAATAAATTATGTTGTTGAAGAAAAGGACATTCAAAAAGTTCAAGGAGCTTACCAGACATGTAAACAGCAATATCCAGGCTACGATAACGAAAGTCGGCAAAGTTATGATGCAGCAAGTCAATACCAGGAACAATATCCAAATTCCCAAATGACGGGATATAACAATACCAATATTAACAATCAATTAAATAATAATCATAATTATTCTAGTAATATCAACTATAATAACAATACTAATTACAACAATGCCAACTCTATTGAATATAACCAATATGGTTACCCCAATGCTGCTCCTGTATCTGGACAAACAAATACAAATCCCACATATGATTCAGCCCAGCCTTATTACAACTATGGTTCGCAATATAACCAATATAATCAAGATAATACGCAACAACCCATAAATTCCCAATACAATGTACAATACAATGGGTACAGTCAAATTCCCTTACATCATCCACAACAAACAGCAGCCAACTCAATGATACATAATGGCAATAATACAATTAATGACAATACTACCGGTAATAATATTTATAACACAACCAGCTCAAGAAAAACATCGAATATAACAACATTGTTGGAATCACCTGAAGAACTAAAACACGAAAAAAAGGTATCGTCAGTGTCTGAAGGAAATATAAGTGTTGGTACAAATAATAAGGAAATAAATAAAACTAAAAGTGGTAAAAATAATATGACAAAAATGGATGATCGAGAAGAGGAAAAATCTGATGGTGATAAAGACAAAGACGATGATGAAGACGACGAAGACAATGACGATGACGATGACGATGACGAGGAGGAAGAAGAAGAAGATGATGATGATGATGATGATGATGATGTCGAAATGGATGACGAAGAAGATGGGGATTCAGACTATTCCGAACATTCAACAGACTCAAGCTATTCAAATACCAATACAAGAAGAACACGACGATTCACAAAAAGACAATCACAAACTAGGGTTACCACTAGATCTCGCCAAGCTAGAAGCTTAAATTTTGGCAACGATGAGGAAGACAAACCTCGAACCCGATTAAATACACGCTCCAGTTCCCAGACCAAATCCAACTCCGACACTGGCAGGGAAGGTTCTGAAGGTAGCGACGATAGCAGCGACCAGATACCTTCTCGTCAACTACGCAAACGCAAGAGCCAAAGTGTGCTACAAAACGCGATAAAGAAGCAAAAGAAGCAAAAGGGTCAAAAACCACCTGAGACCTTAAAATCACAAAGGGGTCGACCGCCGAAAATGGCAAAAAGTCAAAACAAGTCTAAAACAGTGAAAAAAGACTTTAGGACCTATCGCGAGCAACCTGAAATAAAAAGTGAAACTCGAGTTGATACCAACAGCGACAACAAAGGAATAAAGAAAAAAGGCCGAGGCAGGCCGAAGGGGTCAAAGAATAAACACAAGCTAGGTTCATGATTATCAATATTGGTACAATTTGTATCGTTAATTTTATAAAAAGCTGCAATTGACAGCAATGATGATTTTTAAACATTACGACTACAACAAATTATAATTTTATTAAAATAATGTAATCTTCAGCAATTATAATTGTACTAATGTTTGCAATATATGAATTTTAAAAATTTCGTCATTTTATTATCTGCCAATTGGTTGATCCTCGAAAAACTTTTACTACTGACACCCAAACAAATTTTCCTTTCAAGGCATTTTACAATTGTCAGCAGCGCCTTTTTCCAGTCTCATAAAATCATTTTTTCAATTTATAGCAAAATAAATACAAACAAAAAAAACGAAAAGCAAAAATGTAAAGCAAGAATTTATATACATCAAGACTGATTATATCTACGCAACCCACGACACTGTTTCTTATGAATGTGTTCTTCTACCCATGTCTCATTACTGTCGAAACTTTCCCCACAGCCACGACACCGTCCGCCGACTTTGGCCCGGTTTTCGCTGCGCGTCCCTGTCGGGTACACAAAGTGTCTAGCTTTCAGATGTGTCTTATATGTGTCACGCCGTGAAAAGCCTCCAGTGGAGTGGCAAGGCGTTTCTTCACCGCATTCGAAAAACGGACAAGTATAAGCTTTGTTGACCGCGTGCTTTTTAATGTGTCGGGTCAAGTAACCGCGAATCCGGAAGGATGCTGAACAGTGGGGACACGCAAAAGGAAGACCCCGCGCAAGCACTGATCGACCGTGGATCCGGCCGGTGCTTTCCACAATAGGTTGGCCGTGGCTCATAATAATGCGGGGCTTATTCTTAACATTTGTGTTAATGTTGGCCAGAGAAGTTTCATCTATAGGGGAGCTCGAACATTCACTCAGGCTAGACTCGTGTTCTGGCGATGACATGAGATCCGAAATAACATTCAAATTGCCATCATATAAACATTTTGCATCATTTTGAGACTGATTTTGGTCAAACATAGGAACGGAATAAGTGACCGTATTGGGAAGCATTTGTACGGGCATGTTATACCGAGGTTGGGGCAGTTTCTGCTGCAGTTGATGGGGATATTGTTGTGGCTGATATGAAGAAAGTTGGAGTTGGGTGGAATGTGGTTGTGTGTGGGTTTGATTTTGCATGACAGAAGATGTTTGAAACTGAGGGATTTTAAGGTTATGACTATTTAAAGCCATAAAACCAGTGGAATCATGTTGTGGTGGAAGCCGGGACACCGGGATCGACCTTTTATTGTTGGGCTGATTGTTTAGTATGTAATTACCATCTAATTCAATGTCGTTTGGATTGAAATC
This sequence comes from Magnusiomyces suaveolens, assembly GCA_900642975.1. Classification (NCBI taxonomy): domain Eukaryota; kingdom Fungi; phylum Ascomycota; class Dipodascomycetes; order Dipodascales; family Dipodascaceae; genus Magnusiomyces; species Magnusiomyces suaveolens. Next base: position 907,486 of record CAAAMA010000004.1, read on the forward strand.
AAGGAGAGAAGACAAATCACTTGATGCGACGTTGGCAAATAATTCATCGGCAGAAGGTTTGCATTGAAAGTTTCCAAAGGCATCAATATCCAAAAAAGTGGTTGATGAAACACTGTCAACATTGTTATTATTAGCAGGAATGTTGGAGTTATTCCCCAGGTTATTTATAGCACTAGAACGAAGCTCGGGGTTGTTGGGAATTGTTGGAATAGGAATTTCAGCACAACTCAAGATAGAATTATAATTCATATGATTCAAATTGGAGGTGACTAGAGATTCCGGAGATGATGAAAGATTTGCTAGTGAGTCAGAATCGTTTGAGTTTGGTAAGGTTAAATCCACCAGAGAAAAACCATCAGAATAAGAATTTGAAAGTTGGGATCTTGCGACAACTTGGTTTGTAGTTTGTGATTCAGGAGATGAATAAATAGAGTATGGCGATGTATCCACATAAGGTTTTTGAGTTGGTGCAGTTTGGATAATAAAATTTGGAGGTTTTGTGAGGAATTGTTTTTGATTGTATTGAGGGAGAAGTGCAAAATTGTGAGTCTGCGGTAAAGCGAGCCCTTGACCAGAGTTGAAGATAACTGGCATGTTAGAAACATTAGTAGATAACTGAAAAGAGAGATTCCAGTCATCTAAGCTACCAGTATGAGGGTTCTGGAATTGATGGATGTTAAAATTGTCATCGGTGCTGCATGAGACAATAGTTTTGCTATCGGGATTCAACGTTTTTGGAGCAGATGTTGATGGAAAGAGAGTTTTTTTAGTGCTATCGATAAATGATTTAGTAGATTTTGATGATTTTGAAGTTCTGTTTCTAGAGAAACTAAAAAACGAACTTGAATGGTCTTTGAACAATCGGACGATCGGTTGTGCTTTTGAAGAAACCAACAATAAGACAAGGGCCAACGACAGTAATGAAATGCTGACAGAAGGCTTTGCCCAAGTTTCGAGAGTCGATGATTTCGACAGGTCCAAGATTCTGCTTGACAAATGGTTCATGTTTGGTGTTCAAATTGCAATGATTTTGCAAGTAAAAAATGAATTAAGAAAAAGTGAATAAATTTGGATAAAAAAAAAAAGGATTGAAAAATTAGAAAACAGAAAAAGAAAAAAAAAGTTTGAAAAAGAAAAAGTACAACTTTGTGATTAAAAATATCACTTTGATGCCGTGTGCGGCTGTGAGAACGGTTATCGATACCTTATCTCGCGTGGAACCCTGAACCTGTAAACATTGTACCAAACAATCGCCCAAGCAGTAACAACCAAGCCAACAATGTTGATTGTGGACAAAGTATCGCCAAAATAGAATGCCGCAGCTATCAAAGTCAAGAATTCTTTAAATATTCCCGCAATAGACAACGTGAGCACACTGGTTCTATTCAAAAGGAAAAATTCGCTGATTGTCATTAAAAATGCTACCAACCCTGGAACCATGACTACCAGCAAACCTCCAACAATTCCTTTTTCTTGCCACAATGGAGCAGCTAGAAAGCTACCGAATCCTTCAGAGATACAGCCCCATATAAAGAGAAATATTCCCATAGGAGGTGCAATGTACATGATGGTTTTAATTGGGTCATTATGAGTATTGATCTTTTTCAAGTGCTGGTCTCCCCGTAAAAGTAATTGAGTCAAAGACCATCGTAATCCACTAAACATTGCAGCTCCTAGTACAAAGACAAACCCGACAATGGAGAATTCTGCCTCGCCTGCTACCATCATGATAACTCCACACGTCATGATTCCAATTATTGCAAACAGATTCCATGAAGGAACTTCCAGTTTAAACAATATAGCAAATAACAAAACAAAACCTAATCCAGATGACTTGACCATGGTGTAAAAGCTCAGCGACACAATGCTCAACGATGTATTACCCAACCCAATATCTGCGCCTGACGCAGTAGCTGTTGGGACAATACCTCGGAGATATGACTTGAACCATGACATTTGTCCTTCTCTGGTATCTTCGGTTTTATCTTCATTCATTAAATTCTTGATCTCATCTTCTTCATTCTTGGTACCCCTTGGCCGGCTATGATTTGTAGTATCGTTGTCACCATCAAACCCAGCAATGCCACTTTCTTCATCCTCTTTGATACTGTGTCTGGAAGGATTATCAACACATATCGCGGAAGCAATTCGACGGTAGGGCTTTCCAAATATTTTCAAAATCAGACAAGCTATTAAAAATTGCATCAACTGATGTCCACTTGTCGTTAAAATTGGAAACTGAAAGTCCAAGTGTTCGGCTGAAAACATCCATTTATTATAAACAGAAATTGTCAAAGAAAATGTGTACCATAAAAACATAAACAGAAGTGAAATGGCAGAATTCTTGATCCACTCCGAGTCTAAATGGTTTGAACTGTTTGGTTTAGAAAGTCCAACATTAGGGTGCGAATCAAATCCATTAAGATGATCAGATTCAGAGCTAAAGTCATCAATTTCAAACTGTCCAATTTGGTTTTGGGATCGGCTGGATGTAAAATATTCAGTCCTAAAACTGTTTCCAGTGTGGTTTTTATCATTATTGACTCCATTGTTTACATTTGCAGAAGATATGGGTTTTTTTCCACCATCTGTAATGTCAAACAAAAGGGTTGAATCCTTATTTGTATTAGGTGTGATCATATTTGCCCGTGTTCCTTCTCGGTTATTACCGTTAATCGATGATACCGAAAGTCCTCGGTTTCGAGGCTTTTGCTGTGGCAGGTTTGTACTTTTAGTGTAATTATTCAGGTTCGTATCAATGATATCGTCGCCGTCACCAGTTTTTTTTTTCGGTATGACACTTTCGTGAAATTTGATTTTTTTCTCAGCTAAATGTCGGTTTTTGGAGTCAAGTTCATTCATTTCCCAATCACCTTGAGGGTTTCCCAAAAAAACCAATTCTAATTATAATGATTGGCGGTTTCAAGACGATAAACGTTAAAATTTTCAAATATAAATATTTCCTTGACCGATAGTAAATCAGTTTCAAAGATTTTTTCAATAAAAAAAAGATTAAAAAAAAGTAATGAAGAAATACAAAGAACTGAAAAAAGAAGAAATTTTTCTCAACTTATATTAAATTATTCTCTGTTCATTAAAGATCGATTTCTTTGGCCACGAATCAAACTAAAATATGTAATATGGTCATGTGATTGATTGTAGATTAAGAATTACAGATCGGGTTCTTTTTTTTTTTTTTTTTATCAGTTAAATCAAATTCTCTCTATTGATTCTAAATTTTCCATTTCTAAAGCTCATCACGTTCGACTGTTCTTTTGTTCAGTTTCTTTGGTAGCTTTTTACGATCACCCTTGTTTTTCTCGGTAATTGTGTCTTTCAAAAACTTTGGTACAGAATCCTCATTCAATTCTGTATATTTGGGAAAGTTGAGCAACCAATCGTCTTGACCATTGATATACACACAGCTGGGTGGATGACTCCAGTGTTTACCATCCACTTCAATTTCATCCAATCCCAATTCTTTCAATACATGTTTTTGCATATCTTCATTAACGAGAAAATTGTTGGCAACTTTCCAGTCGGACGGGAAATAGGAACGTAGTCCAAGGGTATCTGCAACAACTGAAAGCTCTTCAGTGGGATTAGTAGAAAGATCAATAAAGTAAGTCCAGTTGATTTCTGGTAACTCCGAATTCAATATAGATGGCAGCGCATTTTTGGATTTTTGAAGCATATTCAATGCACCAATCTGTTCATTGAAGGATATAGCACAAATAAAACATGGATTGGGTTTTTCATTGCCGCGTTTTCCATCAGAATTAAAACAAAGGTCTTGAAGAGCGGTCCAACTGTAAAGTCTATTTCCAGAAATAGCATTTCCGCCATCGGAACTCACTGGCTGACCAGTGATTTGAGACATATTGATGTCAACGGTATCGCTAGCAATAGAGTCAGATAGTGTTTCTGATCTGCTCTTGGATTTTGATGATTCAGCACGTTTGGCTTTTTTGTTGGTCTTCTTTTTAGTTTGAACTGGTTCAGATTTTGATGATTTCGTAGAAGACTTGGTAGACTTTGCGGATTTGGAAGATTTGGATGACGTTATAGGTTTCTTTGAATTATCGGTAGAATTTAAATTCTCTGACTTATTTTGCTGTTCTCTCAGCTTCAATCTCTTGTCCCGAATTTCCTTTCTCTTTTTAGAATTCATTGACTTTCGTTCACTTGGGTCCAAGGGATCCATGACATCGAAATGCTGAAGCAAAAAGGTTTTAATTGATTCTCTATCCATGGCTTCTTCGTAAATAATAGGGCTGGAAGTGTCGTTAGCATGGTAAACAGCCAAATACGATGACTTGGGTTTGTCATTACCAGATACTTTTGGAGCATCGAAATGCATGTATGCAAAAATAGGACTTTCATCTTTATTCTTCAAAAATGCTCTTTGATCAAACTCAATGGCCAAAGACTTGAAGAGTGCTGGAGCTGATTTGTCTGATTTCCCTTCTTGCTTTTTCGAACTCATCAAAACAACACGAGGACGGTGACTGAACTTGTCGTTTAAATTGGATACAGAAGAAATAGTTTTGACACCTGCGCCATTGAGACGTTCTATTATCGTACCGCGAATAGCTTTGGCCGTTCTTGGGCCGTTGTAATCAGAAACAAATGCGGATTTTCCGGTTCCCTTTGTTCGTTGAGTAGGACCAAAGATTTTCAAAGTTGGAAAGCCCTTCACATCATACTGTTCACAAATGGGTTTGTTGGAGTCTTCATCACAATCAATTGCAGCAAGGTTGGCGATTCCGTGTAAACTTTTTGCAGCCTTGAGATAATCGCGTTTGAGATTCTGACAATGACCGCACCATGGGGCGTAAAACTCGACGATTGTAGGGTGACGAGTATCAAGAACTTGTTTTTTAAAGGACGATCCAGTCAGCTCAAGAACCGGAGATCCAAGGTAGAATGACTGAGCTAAAACCGGAGTCAAATAAGAAAAAATGAAAAAACACAAAAGTGTGAACTTTTGGCTGATTAATATCATAATGAAAAATCAGTGTAATGCAATATATATAATTCTAAAGGGTATGTATCAAGGCACAAAGTTTAGATTGAATGGGAAAAAATAAAATATAAAAAAAAGAACACTTTGGCACAAAAATAAATGGGAAAATTTTATATACAAATATATTTGTGACAACAAAATGACATGACAAGAACTAGCAATTTGATACAATAATGCGAGATTTCAAATCAACAACTCTGAAAATAATGAAAATCGGTGGTCTGCAAATATATTTGCATCTTGAGACAAAGGAGTCCCATTCAGTACCACGGCTATGATTTTGTGTGGGAATTCCTTGTTGTAAGAGAACAAAAGCCAGTTGATGACGTGAATTAGTTGACATTAGTTTCTGGTTTTCGGTGCTCGCTTCTGAACTTTTTCAATCTTTCCAGAGTGTTTGGATTGATGTAATACCTTTTTAATCTTGTCTGAATCTTTGCTTGGTGGATCATTGTTGTCTTGATCATCTTGGTTGTTTGGCTTGGATTCTTCCCTTTGATCTTCTAGATCATTTGTTTCTTTATGAACTTGCTTGTTTCGGGACTTTGGGTCTTGTTTCTCAGCAAGTAAAGAATTATCAGTTAAATCTGTTTCCACATTGTATTCAGGCTTTTCCGCTTTCTCGCTGCCTTGAGCCTTGCGCAACTCTTGTTCCCAAAAAACGTATAAAGAGCTTACATCCATTAAGGGCTTGAGCCGTTTGGCTTCTATTTCTTCGCGAGTCTTTCCCTCTTTTTCTTGTTCACGAATTAAGTTGTATTCAACGCGTAGATCGTGATGCAGATTATGGTACTCTTTGACTGGATCCAAATACTGGATTGCTTTATATTCAAACTGGCTATACAAGATCCATGCCAGCATTCGGTATATTTTTTGGACGATTTTGTCTGTTGGAACATAAGTCAAGAGAATCGGATGCGCTTTGAAAAACTCATACACAGTCTTGCGCTGTTCATGTGTAAATGGTTTATGCTTTTTGTCAAGGTCTGCGCTATCAAATGGCGGGAAATTTGAAATGGAAAACAGTTCCACCTTAAACACCTCGTCAAGTGGAGGAAACTTGTCACTAAATTTTTCACGAAGTTTGGTACGTGTTTGTCCATAAGTAGGTGGTTCCTTTACGGGACCTTGAGCAACAAGTTTTTCAACAACCTTTTCGACTTCAGCACTAACTCCTTCAACAAGCTGGTTTTTGGTCATGGTGAAAATTGACGGTATAATGAACTGAAATTAACAGGGTATTGGTAATGAACAATATTTCAACTATAATAATTGATGTGTAAAATCAATTTAACTAAGATGTAGGCTTTATATTTTGTTTAAATCATTCGTAACAAAAAATAACAAAACAGTACGATATATTTCCATGTCCATTTAATGACGTTGAAAAACATTCAACATCCAATATGTCCAGTTGACCTTTTACGACTCTTACCGGTTTAATATTTCCTATACTGTTACAAAGACCACTTTTCTTGAAACCGAGGGAGAAATGGCAGGACAAAACAAGGCCCATAATACATACATTTTTGTTTGTCACAATAAATTTACCCCAACTTTTTTTTTTCGATTGGACACATGAAATTTTCACATGTTTGATGGGTCACAGAAAATTGGTATTACACCACTTGTAGCCAACTAAACTCAACCAACAATTCTATCCAACAGATTTATATTCCTTTCGATACTCGTTCCAACATTTGCAACGGGTTCGAAACCAGCAAAAAGTCTTCCTGCTTGACATCTTCTTTTGATCTTTGTTGTAGGTTTGGAGGTACAGTATCTGGTTTATCATCTGATGTTAAAATGCCAGATGCGTCATTTTTCGTTCCGATGCTAGAAATACTTTTAAACCTGTAAATTTTATCTGAATCGTGGATTGAATCACTTGAATTAGATTTGGTTGAAATGGCTGAGTTTCCATATTTGTAATTCTCGGTTCCAGCATTATTGATATTGACACTGTTGTAACTTCTGTGGGTTGGTGTCATTCTGGAATGAAAAAACTGGTCAACTGATGCCAAAGAGGCGTGTTGGGAGGATAATGGGTCAAGAGTCATTGGAGTCATGAGTCCGCCTTCATGTGGTGTCATACTAACGGGATTCAAACTGGGCGAATCCGGGGTAAAAGAATGTAAAGCCAGTGAATGTGCCAATGACGTGCTAGTGATTCCTGATATTGCAGTAGCGTTTGGAGTACCATATTCTTTCAACCTATCGTCAAGATTTTTGCTCAATGACTCCGTTTCCATTTTCATAGCATATGTTGTAAATGAATCTTTGTTTTCGGAATCTTTATCAATCGAAGATACTATCAACTGGGGTCGAATCATACGCTGATTTGTATACACTTCAGTATCAACAAAATGATTATCTTTTGTAATACTGGTTTTATGGTTAATGCAAAAACTGGTGTGCACCTTTTTTCCGTTATCTTCATAATCGACTTTTCTCTTTTCATTATCGGGATCCAAATCCAGATTTAAACTTGATGCAAACTGACAGCTCGACTCTGGTGTTTTTGACTGACTTTGAGAGTGTTCTGTAGAAGCGGATGTTAAACACTTTATATTTTCATCAGAATTCAATTTTCTAGTCGTAGACGAATCATCCAAGTCAAACCTTTTAGCTGGCTCATTAACAAGGAAACTTGCACCTTTGACGCTACTGGTGTAATTATCAAAGAAATTGGCTTGTTGACTTTCTACCTGTTTTTCTTTCTGGATAGTATTAGAAATTTTGTTAGATGATCTTTTTTTTCCAGTAGTAGGAATAGCGATAGGAGTACTACTGAATCCAAGAACTTTTCCCCAGAGATGTAATGGTGGGGTTTCTTTGCAATCACGATCTGATGTTGTCAATGCTGACTCCTCAATAGTTCCTTCGTCTGTAAATTTGTCTCCAATTCCGTCATATTCATTATTTTTCATGCCAAAGTCAGTATCGTGTTTTTTAGATGAAAAATGATTGACACTAGTAGTGGTTAATCCTTCAGCAGTATTGATATTTTTTTTTTCATGTCTTTTGTTTTTCAAAATTTCAGAGTTTAACGCTGCCGTAATTGATGCAGCCGTTTTCAAAGTCTTTTGCTTTATTCGTAACTCCTTTTCATGATTTGACTCATCAGTTATCGCTTTGGTAGCAGTATTCTTAATTTCGCTGTCTTTAGCACCGATTCCGACAATTTTTATTACATTTCTTTCATCTATACCACTATGCTCTCCTTGCTGAGTGTGTAACAATGGTGCTTTTTTGAAAAGATCTGAATCGGGTTTGGTTTTATCGATGCGAACAGTAATATCTCTCCTTTTAAGATCAGCAGTTTTTAGGTTATCGTTGGGACGAGACAAATTACGGTCAACAAAATTTTCAGTAGCCATGGCATTACTACTTTCGCTCTGGTGACTAAATGTTTTACTAATACCACTCTGCTTTGGCGTGATGACAGGGTTTCCAAGAACATTAGAAATAGTGGCATTTTGATTTCCAAATAGTACGTTTTGGTCTTTAGGAGGTTTTTGAGAATTATTCAATTGTTGTTGAATATGTTGATAAAGCAATTGTTGCTGATGTTGTTGATACAATGAAGTAGAAGAATTGGTTCTTGATAAAGAAGGACCAAGTCGACTACTAACAGGAGGGGTTTGATTTAAAAGTAGCTTGGTAGGCGAATTGCACAATGAAATCGGTCCCAAGTTTGGTGAGTCAGGAATAATCATGCCATTGATACTGCTAATTCCGCCACTACCTGGAGAAAGGTATTTGGGCGAAACCGGATATCCTGCATAAGATAAAAGTGACCGCGATGATGATGCCGGAATAAATTGGTCTGATATTGGTGAGCCATTACAAGAAGTTGTAGATAATATATACTGAGAGCCAGTAAACCCAGTCGAGTTATTAGGACTTAGTCCAGTCAAATTAATCACAGAGTCACGATGTGAACCTGGTCTGGAACCGGATCCCATTGTGTGAAGATAATGACCAACTCGCTGCTGTTGAGTATTGCTCATGTAGGGATTTGAGGAATAAGCCGGCGAGTTTGGTTTGTGAAACTGTTGCTGATGAAGCAAATTATGTTGACGACCATCATCTTTCATAAAGTTCCGCTCTTGTAGCACATCCACAGCAGATCCCAATTGCTCGGGGTCACTATTTGAAAACGACAACGAGAGAAGTGAGATGTTGGATGTACTGGGCAAAATTTTAGATTGTGACTCTAAAACTGGCAACGGAATAGAATGAAAAGCATTTCCAAGATTGTTGGACTCGGTATTAGTGATTTTACCAGTAGTTATAGGGTTAGTAGTTGAGTGAGGAGAGTGGGGAAGTAGCATCGGTGATGGAAATGGCGATATTCCCGGTGAACTATATGAAGAAGTGGCAGCCATTTGGTTCAATACAGCGACGTTACTCAATGGTTTAAAATGCTATTTTTTTCAGGATTCAACTTGGTTTTTTTACTTTTGTAGGTTTGGTGGTTTAAAAAGACTATATATTTGTGAACAAAAACGGTTTTTTCGTTTACAAAAAACTAAAGACGTAACAATTTGTATTGCAGATTCTGATATATCATGAGTTGTCACATATTCTTTACTGACAAAGTACCACTGCGGCAACCTTGATCCACAATTGCTTATTCCTGCATCCAACAACTGGGTCTCGGAGCCGTTTCGTTTTTTTTTTGTTTTTGAAAAACTTTGTTTTCATTTAACTTATAATTTCTTAATGGTCTTTTCCATTATTATTTGTTGATGATTTTGAAATTCTCCACTCGTGAATTGACAAAGAGGTCGGTTCTGTGCAAGCACTATTCTTCTCATGCCCACTCAAACATCCACCATAACTACCACAATACACACAAGTCTAAAAGTCATATTGACTTAAAAGCATATTGGTATTATGCAACTGATACTCCAATCTCAAAATCAAATCATCAATCTTGGAAACCCACAACTGCCGCCGAAAAATTTGTTCCATTCCCTAAAGAAGACTCTGCCAGACTTGAAGCTGTTTACCAATACCTAATTCGCAATGGAAAGAACGTACATCATAACCAAATTACCGACATCCCAGAGTCTTTGGAGTCCGACGAAACTTCAAAGTCAAAGCATCCAAAAATTGAAGAAGTTTCCGTGTTAGAAGATAAGCTTTATGAAGTCAATATTTCAAAGCGTACATTGTATCCTATCTATTGGGACGGTCCTACTTTTGAAGTTCGTAGAGGAACTTGGTTCATTAGGGACAACTCCAAGAATGATCCAATTCCTGAACCTTTAGCTTATGAAATTGAAGCTTTATATCAATACAGTTGCCAAAAATTGTTGTTTCCATCCTCAGACCAATCAGCTTCAAAACCCAAATCACCATTGACAAAAGCTATTGAAGCCGCTATTGTTTCCGAAGAGAAAACTCCATCGATGCTGAAGGATTTTATCGGCCCAAAAGGGTTTGATATTTTCGCATTGACTACATCAGTAGACCAAAACAACTTGGTCAAAGCTATTTCCCAAATTTACTATCCAAAGCAAAAAGACACCATATCCGTTTTTCCTGAACCGGATCCCAGTAATTCTTCTTTCGAACCCGGAAGCTCCACATCTTCCGTAATTGACTTTTTCACCAAACCTTCAGCATCTTCTTCAAACAATAAACGCTACTTTGTTAGTTTTGATTTGCAAAAACCGAATACTAATGAATCAAAAGATGATATTCAACCACACAATGAGGTTGCTGCTTATGTGTATTCAGGCGACTTATCCGCCATTCTTGCTCGCAAGTTTATTTCTTTTGGAGGAACCAAGTGTGTTCGTGGATACGCTCCTTTAAATACTTCGTCCGCTGCTTCTGCTGCAAACACTCTCAAGGCATTGCTTGCCGATAATGATGTGCCTTCTGAATATTCTGACGAGAATTCTACTCATTATACACAAGAAACTACACTTCCACCCTCAAAGGTGAATCCATCGACAAACAAATCTACCGATACACCGCTTGTATCAGTTTCTTCTTCTGGATCACAAAACCGTTCTATTGACCATTTGGTTCTTTGTATTCACGGCATTGGCCAAAAGCTCAGTGATCGTATTGAACACGTGAATTTTGTCAACGACATAAATATCTTTCGTATGCTTTTAAAAAAAGTATTTTTGGAGTCTTCTCATCTTCAAAAAGATGCTGCAGAGTATATTCTCAACAAATATGACCAAAGCGTGGAAGCAATGAAAAAAACTATCGAAAAAGAAAACAAGCAGCGCTCAATCTTTTTACAGCGACAGGAACAAGATCAGCACTCCCTTAATCATAACCATGGCAAATTACAATTGATTCCCAAAAAACGACCACTAGCTCGCGCAATGGAGTCTGCTAAAAAGTTGCTAGAAGGTCAAGATACTGATGAACGGCTGGATAAAGAAAAGCTCAAAAAGGGTACAAAAATTGCAGACCACAGAGTTCAAGTAATACCCTTGATTTGGCGTCATAATATTCAATTTGGACTTACTCGTCAAGAAGTTGATGGTACTGATAGCTCGGACGGCAAAAAGAAGAAAGACGTTGACGGTGAAAACGCGTCAGAAACTGTTAGGGACGGCGAAAACTACATGGGTTCTGCAAATCAAGTGAGTTTGGAAGATATCAACGTGAATGGTATTTTGCCATTGCGTAATATTGTTGGTGATGTTGTTCTCGATGTTTTATTGTATTACCAGCCCCAGTACCACCAACAAATATTCAATGTCGTGGTTAAACAGCTTAATAAGGTTTATCATGAGTTTTGTAAACGCAATCCTGTATTTGCAAAAAATCCTCAGGTGAGTATCATTGGACACTCTTTGGGAAGTGCAATTGCTTTTGACATTGTCTGTGCACAAAATCAACGAAAAAAGCTCGAGAGTTTGGAAAAGGACAATGGGAAAAGTGAAACAAAAGAAACCAACACTCAGCAGCAGGAGAAACTTGATTTTGATGTGGATATTTTTTTTGGTGTCGGATCTCCCGTGGGAATGTTTCAATTGTTAAAGGGTAACAAAATAGTTTCTTCCGAGGAACTACTTGAAGGTGTTGAGAAAAATCATGAATCTAAGTCCAAATCCAGGATATCAGGGCCCTTTGAACTCAGCTCCATGAACCTTTTATCTCACTTTAATAATATCACATCCAGAAATAAGTCTGAATCGTCAGAAAACTCCGAAACATTGGGTTACGTATCTCCTGGTGTTCGAGCGTATTACAACATTTTTCATCCAAGCGATCCAGTTGCATACCGTGTCGACCCGTTAGTTGACCGTGATGCGGCGTCTCTGCCAGCGAAGAAAGTTCCATATATCCAGGGCTCTCTGCCTTCGCAAATCCAAAAGTTTCAAGACTTGGCAACAAAGTTTTCTCGAGAGGCTACGTCATTGTGGAGCAATATGTCAAGCACTCTTCTTGAAAAGAGTAGCTTCGAAGACAATTCGTTTAGCAAAGGTGGCTTGTCGGAATTGCTAGCATTTGGTAAGCAAGACAAAGCTAAAAAGGAAATCAGCAATGGAGATATTATAAAACAGAATCATCAAAACAAGGATGTCAATAACAGTGGTTCAAAGGTCAACGTTGGAGTCTCAGCCGCTATTCCAACCACCTCCAAATCTGAAAACGACGATAATAGTAGCATATCCGATCCGTCGTTAGCCATTTCTAAACGCTTCCCGTTTGCGGATTTACCAAAAGATAAACAGCAAAGGGTATTGCAAAAGCTTGCACGGTTCAACCATACAGGGCAAATAGACTACGCACTACAAGAAGGTGTTTTAGACATTTCATTGTTTGCTGCACTCGCATCGCATGTTACCTATTTTGAGAACGCGGACCTGGCGTCATTTGTGTTGAAGGCTATATACGAGGTCCGAGGAAAGACAGGAGATGGATTCAATAAGAGTGAGCCGAAAGACAGTAAGTAACGACTGTAGAAAACCAATTACTATGATAAATATGTAATAAGCAAAAACAATTAAAAGCAATCAATATTTCGTTATGCAAACATGATTTTCTTGATGGTACTATATTTCAGGCAACACACCATAAATATGAAAAATAAAAGTACATCCCTGAGGACAAAGACACATACTGAAATCATGTTTTTTATTTATTTATTTTTCATATGTATCGAAAAACATTTTGGAAGAAATGTTGAAATAAGGTTTGGTCAAAAAATAAACAAAAAAAAAAACACCAAAAATGATGTCACTAGTGTTTTCATCATTTTTGAAACAATCCAATTTATTAAAAAAGTAAAATTACAATTTGAATCGAGATGTAAGTTTATATATATATTTTTTTCTGATATTCTTAATTTTAAAAGAAAAAAGAGCAATGGATAAAGATGGCCCAAACGGGAATTTTAATGACCTAACCTTGTGAATACAGGACAGGAATTGGATGATTTGGATTGGAAGGACAAAACTAACAAAAAAAATTAAAATAAGCAGTTTCTCTAATAGTACTTGACAAAGGCTTTTTGTTTATTGAGTTATTTTTCGTGGGGAAGATGGAACCGAAAAGGATGGATCGGAAAAAGGAATAGGATAAAACAGTTCAAATAGACAATTTGACATTTGGAATCGTTTGTTTATTTGGTGACTTTTCGTTGGGTATGGTTTTGTTTTTCACGGGGTTGTTTTTTGTAAATGTTGCGTATCTTTGCAATACGCATAATTCGTTCGTATGCTTCATTCTTTTCTGCTTCATCACCAAAAAAATCAAGATATGCCGGCGAGTAATGAGAAACGGCGGTGGAGTTGGTATTGGTCATTTTAGTTTTGTCGGCAGTCATACTGCGCGTACGAAGCGAATACTCACCGTTTGGGGTCGAAGATTGGTTTGATTGTTCATTTCTTTTGCTCAAATCCAATAGTTTTTCATATGGCTTATAATCTAAAGAGGTATCTGTTTGATTGATGTATGCACAGTACGTATAATGTTGCTTTTCTAGGTATTTCTGTACTTTATCAATTATGGGGCTGTCGTCATTATTGTTTTTATCAACATCATCGTTTTCATTATCTTGTTGATTATAATCCGCCAATTGGCTTCTTAAGATTCGTCTAAAGCATGCATCGCACTCTAAAATATACACTGGTGGATCATTTTTATTGACGGTATATGAAAAATTGATAGCCTTCCAACCCATAGCAGCATATAATACAAGCAATTGCCTTTCTTCCAAACTTCCTTCTAATTGTGTGGATTTGTGTGAATGGAGATCTCCAGAACCGAAAAACCGTGCGGTCAAAGCAGCTAGCCTTGATTCATAGTCATTAATCACAGAAAAAGACTGTGGATTTTGCAATCGTTGATAATAAATATTTGGAGATGATGCTGGTGACATTGCTCGAGTTTTCCAAGGACACGAATCTATGTGTTGGGAAACTAAAGAGGATTTGTATTTATCGAGCAACAGACGAATTGAAGAATCGCAATCATCAGAATCTGGGAAAACAAAAACTTGTAACTTAGCACAGGTAGAGCACTGAATGGTCGCTAGGCTGTTGTTTTTTTTGTTATCATTGTTGGTGTTCTTCGGTGGTGATTGCAACGCTTTCCAACCATTATTGGCACAGTCTACAGGTGTAAGTGACGAAAAGGTATAACAATCAGGCCAAGTCGCGTAATTAAATGTTTTAAGACGATCTAAAAAAGACGAATAAGACCATGGTGAATATGTCATAATGGGTAATACTGAATAAATGTATTGACAATGTCAAGAAATATTGTAGTATTAATACAAAAAAAAAACCCTTTGAGTGAGGCTAAAAAAAACATTGTTAAACCCCTAACCCTCTCGGAAACTCTCAACAACTCAAACAACTGTAACAAAGCCCACGCACAATCAAACATCCCAAGAACTGGAAAGTGATGTCTTTATAGAAGCATAGGTATCGTAATTGATTTTATAATCGTATTGTAAGTATTCCACCAATCTGTCTCGAGATTCTAAAGCTTTACTGCTTCTTCATTCTTTTGTTTATATATATACTAAGCTCCCGGCCGCCCAAAACCATCAAACTTTAGATAAACATTTGTAAAAGCATTCAAAAAGCTGAAAGCTCGAAAGACTGATAGCCTAGATTTAATAATCGTGTTTCTGATTTAGTTCATCCGTCTTTGTATCCATCACAATACAGTGCTTTTTCAATAGTGCTGATTTGGAAAATGGTAATATTTGTTTCCAAATAGATTGCTTTATAACTGTGTCACTATGCTTACTGTGAGCCAGAAGATACTTTCAAAGTTCACTGGTTAGGAGGATATCAATAAGATTTTCGACAGTGGCAAGAACCTTTAATGACTTCCTTCAGTATTCCACATTTCTAAATATGGAAAGGTTGGAATAAATTCTTCATTAATATATACATATTTCATTACCATCAGTTGTATCAATACATTGTTCATATCGTTACCATGTACTTGTCTACTATCAGCGAGATATTTTGCCATAAAGTATGCCCCGAAAGAATTGCTCAGTCATACGATTATCCTACTAAAAAATCATTGTTTCTATAGTAATTCGGTTCTTCCACCTGAATATGAAGGTAATGAATATGAAGGTAATGAATCTTTTGAATAACTTGCTTCGGGGGAATATAATGAATATCTAAAGATGTGCATGGCATATTTCTACAATCGGTTGTTTGAAATTTCAGACTTTCTTTATGCTCATGGTCATTTTTTAATCTATGGCTGTGATCTCGAGCCCATTGTCAAAAAGACCAGCTTTTTATTGAGTCCAGAAACGCTAACTACAAAGGTGGAGGTTTCAGTCGTTTCCATTAGAAAATATGAGCCAAATTCTTTCAGAAGTGGAATTTCTAGGGACTCTAAATGCTGTCAAAGCGATTCTTGAAAAGTCAATGAGTTCACGTACGGAAACTATTTTGACTAGATGGCTGCCTGACAGAGGTAATTGTGGCAACGCTTAGGAGTATATCTTTGGTTTCGGTGATAATTGATACCATATTACTCGGACTATTATTTCTAGGCGGATGGCTAGAATTGTAATGTATTATTTATATTTATTTAATTGAAACCATGTTCATTCATACAATTGGCCGGTTTAATTAGAACCCATACACCAACAAGATTTTGTAACACTAAAGTCAATTAACGTAGTTTGAGTTGTATTTTATACTTAGTATATATTGTATCTAAGATATGAAAATATAGTACCAAAGTGTTCAATTAGTTGGAAGTGGTTATGAACTGGGCTCACACCCAAAACATTAAACCATTGCTCATATTTAGAAAGCAATTGAACTATTTACATTAGCTTTTAAACTATTACAACAAAACCTCTTGATCGACATGTTTTCTACAATTGTCTTGTTTCAGTCGCGACCAAACAAAAACTCATTTGAAAATTTCCATAACAAATTAAAAATATTACTCATATTTATACCCATATATTAGCCAGCAAACTGACTCTAGGCTCAAATTTAACATATTATACACAACTTTTCAAGATAAGCATTAAAACACATTTCTTGAGTCACTCTTGTCGGGTTCTTTTTTGAAAAATATATTTTGAATTCATGTGTTGATCTAAAAATATAAACTTATTTCAAACGATTTTGTATGTTGAAAAATAATTATTCCATCACCAACTTTCTTTCATACATTCACCACCAATATGGTTTGGAATTGATTCAACTATACTTTGCAAAATCAAAACTTGATAAAGTTTTCATCAAATTCCATGAATGCTTATGTCCTTTTCTTATGTTTGGGTATATTGGTTTCTTACCTATACAATATTCAATCCAATTCGTCATGGTTCGTCTCGCTCCTGAATCCTTTCGTCGCTGGTACTCATAACAAAGACAAATTACAAGTTTTTGAATTTTCTCCCACATTGGGGATCGACCTCATATCAAAAGATCATGCTACTTACCAGTTCAATTGGGCTCACTGGATTAACCTAACTGATCAACTTGTTTATCAAGTCAACCATCATTCTGGTTTAATTAAACAGCCCTCGAAATATGTCCGTCAGTATGTGTCTTTACCCTATTTTAACAGACCTCCATCTTTTGGTCTCAGTTCTGAACGAGATATCTGCTGGATAGGCCACTCTTATTTGGCACTTCATGCTCCAAGTCCTGCAAGAATTATATTTTTGTCTAGTGATGATACATATGCCTGGCATGTAGATACCTCAGAAGATGATCATTTTTACAACTCTACGATCAAATCGAAGCTTCATTTTGAACACCAAGTACGTGAAACTGCAGGCAGTTTTATTATAATTGATGATGATCAAATCGCTAATCAAACCGATCAAACTACTTCCTTTATAGTCGAAGCACTATTAACGGACAATTCGATCAACCAACCCACAACGTCTGATCTTCGTACCAGTGCGGCCCATATCGTTGACACGAACAACATAACTAAAAAAAACCTTCCAACAATCACGCCTCAACCCAAAAGATATGGCGACTACTTGTATTCTCAAAATGCAGAACTTTCCAGAGCTGCCAAGGGCCCGTTTATTACTGGAAGACAACGAAAACAACCCGATAAACTTTTGATTTTTCCCGACAAGTCCATACCCCAGTTTTTGGCTGAGCTGTCTGAACAAGGTCGTCAAGAAGAAATCAACAATTCCATTCAAGCCGCATTGGATTTAAAAGCTACGGAGTTTTCTTCGCTCATGCCGTATCCTTCATACAATGGTTGTGCCTCGAGTTGGGAGATTAAATATTATCCTAGTATTATTCTTGCGCAAGATTTTCGATATCACCCAACGTTGGATCAGAACCCACCATATTTTGCATCAGTATTTGATTCCAAAAACCAATCTCAAAGAGATCTGAATACCAATGACACATTACCTTATAAATTGCAGTTCGATTTGTCTTTTGTTATTTCTGTAATAAAGGATTTTGTTCGATTATTTGTCCCGGAACGATTCCACTTCTTTTGGCTAGATACCTTAAAGTATAACCATTTCAAATACAACTACCTTACATATGAAGAGCTTGTACGTCGAGTATACGTCTCTATAGACAAGTTCAACTTGCTGCCTCCTTTATATACTGAGCTTGCTGTTTCGCTTCCTCATGTTATCAATTCTCGCACTGTTTCGGCAAATGATTTTGACAAGGCCCTTGATATCACTGCAGCTCGCGTGCTCTTGAATCCCGTACATACCAAAAACGAATTCCTCTTTGTTCCAAAAAACCACACAGTCATTTATTATGCAAGCTTATTACCAAACAAAAGCATGCCTCTGGATATGAATACCAAAAGTTCCGTTCCACTTGAAAAAGAGATGGGAATTGTTTCTGATCCGTCTTTGGAAGAGCTTTTCCACGCAAAATTCGTGCTTGATCAACTCAAAACTATAGAAACTTCAGATAAGTACTTCCGCGAGGTTTCAATATTGGTGGACGATAAGAGTATGGAGAAACATGCCGACTGGCGCTTTTTCAGAAAACAACTAAATAGAACCGAAAATGTGGAAACACTCCATCGTATCTATAGAGCATGGTCACGGTTCACGACCAAGGAAGGTATTATTTCTTGGCTAGCTCACGGCACTTTGCTTGGATGGTACTGGAACGGTCTATCGATGCCGTACGACAAAGATATGGACCTTCAAATGCCTGTGGCTGAGCTCGATCGGCTAGCACGTAAATACAACAACACACTCATTGTTCAAGATCCAAACGACGATGATCGCGGAAACGGTGGTCAGTACTTGCTCGAGGTCTCGCCTACATATGTTGAACGACAAGAAGGAAACGGAAACAATATAATTGATGCTCGGTTTGTTGATATTGAAACCGGTTCATATATTGATTTGACAGGGTTGGCGGTGACTCCAAGTAGGTTTACGGAAGAAGATATTCAATTAAATGGAAAAGCCACATTAGATAATGATACCCAACAGCAAAGTGAAAAGAGTATATTATATGCGTGCAAACATAATCATCTGTATTCTGGAAACGAGCTGTTCCCGTTAAGGTTGACACTGTTTGAGGGTGCACCAGCATACGTACCCAACAACTACAGGAAAATACTACGAGATGAGTATAGAAACTACGACAAACCAGACTTTGGAAATGAAAGATACTCGAGCGACTTGAGAATGTGGATAGAAAAAGACAAATGCGAAGCGAAACTCAAAGATATTAACAGATACAATCAACTAGAGTCAAGTAAAGGACGGAAGCAGGTGTTGAAAGAAAAGGAGTTGTTGGCGCGGATTCAAAAAGAGAGATTTTGCAGTGACAAAGAAATTGAGGAAATGTATCATTGGACTAAAAGATTAACAAAAATGCATGATATGGAAATGGAGCTTGTTAATGAGTTGACTGAACGAGGGACAAAGCCAGTTGACGAAATAGATGAAGTAGGACGTCAAAAACTGGCATTTTATGGGCTTAGACAACCGTCAATGTATCGAAACTATTGATGAAGAATTGCAATGATTTCGATATTGAACTGTTTTTTTATTCACATTTTTGATGATTGACAACTTTCACCATAAAAACAACTGTAAACTATCATGTGATACTATTTAACAGCATAGATTTAACCCAGCCAAACCAAACATTTAAATTATCTGGATCTAAAAATATTAAACTTATGGCTAATGTGACTCATATTATGTAATTCCCTTTTTGGATTCATGTACAAAAACATCTTTTTTGTTGAAGTAAACCTCCCAGATTTGTTCCTGGCGTTCTGTCTATAAAACATTCTGGATACTTGACAACGCGATCCATATAATTGTCATACCTTAATGGTTAAAATAAGCTCAACTTTGTTGATGGAAGTTTAAACAAGCAAATAAAAGAAAAGTAAAAGTTAAAATCATTAATTATCAATATTTATAGTGAAGATATTGTTTTTTTGGTCATTTCTAGTAGTTGAATACGCAAAATTAAACATGATATGTATACGCAAACATCTTTATTCGTGGCATGAAAGGTACTGTTGGATATCTGGAAATGGAAAAGCTGGCGAAAATCTTGATTTAGATCTTCCAGTGTATCTATTTTTGCTGTGAGTTTTCCAAAACCTTTGCAATCTTTTGTCTAAGAGCGTGTTCCTTTAAGCTGAAAGCTTCTTTTCTTTGATTGAATCGTGCATCAGTCCATTCCTCAGGCTGGAAGCCTTCATCCTTTTTGAGAGTAGGAGTGTCTTTGGTTTCGTTCTTGGTCCACTCTTGGATGGATCTATAGAAAAGGACATCGTCAGGGAATGGAAGGTCGTGATATTCTGTACCAGTTCCTCTTTTTTGTTCGATTTCTTTTTCTTGAGTAAGCATTTCTTCTTTACTTGGAAGCGACAATCTGCCAGAATAGTAGCGTGCAATGGCTGCAGCTTGAGTTTCAGCTAGAGGGAAAGGAACAATGAACCGGTTCATGCAAACAAAAGATAAAGAGGGATCTGGGATATAAAATGAGTGGCGATAAAGTCTGTGAAGTCTTTTTCCAGAGGACTTGATCACTGCATCAGGATCCTTTGGATCGGTATAGCTCTTTAGGTAGGGGAAACTATAAAGATATCCGGTACAGTAGATGATAGTGTCAATGTCTTTCAGGGAGGTTATTTTATTGTCAAAGCCTTCCTGAAACTCGTCAAGTAAAATAGTCTTACTTTCAGTATCATAAGATTTGATTTTGGGAACATCAGTGATTCTAGGGTCGTCAACATAGGGCATTTGAGAAGCAGAAGCAATAGATCGATAAACCTTTTTTGCATATTGAGCAACTTGCATAGATATATCCAGACCGGAGGCTGAGTTTCCGATGATAAGAACGTTTTGGTCCTTATAATCTGCTGGATCATCAAAGTATTTAGAATGTTGGACAGATCCGGGGTACTTTTTATTCCATTGTTCAATTCCTTCAACATTTGGCAAGAATGGCAAATCATAATGGCCAGTAGATATGATAACGGCTTCAAATTCCTCAGCATATTCCTGTCCTTTAGGGTAATTTTCTGTATAATCCACAAACTTTACGGACCATTTTCCTTCCTTATTTTTCAGAAGCGATTGAACTTCCGAGTTGTATCGAATATAAGGTGTTATAGGTTTAGCATAATCTTGGACATATTTAAGGACATCACTTCTAGAAGGAAATAAGGGTAACTTTTCACTAAAGTGGTGATCGTTGTATCTCATAATGTGATTGGGAATGTTGGTTTCCAAAGACTTGTACATTGGACTAAAGTAAAGAGGCTTTTCTTGCTTATCATCTAACAATGTAGGTTCACGGACAAAAGCATCCACGGATGGAATTAATGGTGTGTTTCTGGTTTCAGAGCGATAAGCCCAGACGCCACCAGACTGTTCTTGACGTTCAAAGATTTTGATTTTTGAAAAAAAATTTTCGCCGACCAAAGCCTTTGCACATGCGAGACCGCTTGGACCAGCGCCAATAACCGCAATCGATTTGAAAGGAGGGCTTTTAAAGCACATTGTGTAGCCAAAAGAACGAAAAATGCTGATGATGTTTCTGGGTGTTAATGTAAGAAAAAAGAATAGAATTAAACGAGAGTTGACAGTTTAAATATCAGATGAAAAAAAAAAAAAAAAAAAAAAAGTGTCGTAATAAAACAGCCCATCGGATCATTTCAAGCTGTCGGCATTCAATACTCAAACATAAAATGGGCTTCGACATCGAAAAAAAAACGGGTTTTGTTGCGCTAAAACAAATATCCAGCTTGGCGTGGCTTCTAGCACACGATAATCAGCAGGAATGGCGTTTTTCAAGTGACTCCGAAGCTTGACACTAGTATTTGACAGGTTTTAAACAGAATAATCAAGGTTCGAACTCATGTGGTAAACACTCTTATAATCAAGAGTATCCATATTGATTTTTCAGTCAAAAGTAAGAAAAGAAATTATTCAAATCTTACAGGTCGATTAGTTTTGCTGTAATTAACTTTTTTTATTGGATCCGCAGCTTGTTTTGTATTCGTCATAATAGATTTCAGATAAAGCTTAATTGAATCAATCAAATCTAAAAGCTTTTACATATATAAAGGATGTAATCAGCCTTCTCATCGGTTACAACTCGAAACCAGATTATCAATGGATTGTTAGAGATGGAGCCACTTGAAACCTTTCCTGGTGTCCGTTGACACATATCATCATTCAATGTGATCAAACTTGAGTAACTATTGGTAAGTAGACTTTAATGTTGTATCAAAGTCGTAGTTCGGGTCGTAATTTTTCGACAATATTGCGACAAGTTCAGTGAATGAATAATTGTGTGTCTGTCTACTTGGTTGAGTGGTTGGTAAGTTTGACTTTTTCTTTGTGACAGTGCAAATTTAAATGGTTGGAGTAATGATGATAATAATATTATTATGGAAAACATCCGTGAAAACAGATTTTGATTCTTGGACCCTGTCACATTATACCTCAATCGTTAACATTTAACGTAGTTTGCTGATTTCCCATATACCTACGAGGAGAATCGAGTCAATGAATCTTAGGAGACATGTTTTCTATCAAAGTCTGTCGTTTCTTGTTTTATTTTTAGTCTTATCGACAGACTTTTTATTTTGGGATCCGATTCAGTCCATTGTTTTATAAACCCAGGCTGTACTTTAAAAAAATGCCAAATCCAATGCCAATTTTCTATTAGTTTTATTTTTCATCATCACTTTTGAATTTAAATATTCACGGCACGTTTCAACGTTGTAAATTTATGGATTCATTTGTTCAGTGACTATCCAATATACCATTAGATATGGTTATCAACTATAAAACTGTATGACACAAATGACAATTGAATGTATTTGAAACATTTGTAAGGTTCGGCACAACAATACATTGTTAACGGGTGTGTACCTTACACACTCCCATCTTTTTTAATTTTTTTTTAACTGACTAAATACCACGATACAATCCATAAATGACTCGTTTTCTACTAAAGTTTATATATAAATAGGAACAGCACTTATATGGTGCAGGATTTACATTGTGAGCGTTTTCTTTTTTTTCGTTCAATTGTTTATTTTAGACAACTAGAAAACTTGCAAAATATTTAATAGCCTCTAATTGAATCATCGGGTACAAATGTATATCTATAATGAAAATGCTCTAAAGAAACATAAAATCAACAAAGGAAAAACATAATTTATCATAAACAAAAATAAAAATAAAAAATAAAAAAATCGGAATTCATGAATAAAAAATTGACAAAATTGGAATGTCAATATAATATAAATATATATAGTCTGTTTTGAAATATCTATATCAAACACTAAGAGGTTTGATTTTCTATTCGTCTAGAGATGGTATTGGAATCAAAACCCACATCGCCATCGTTGTCATGATTCTACGTATCAACACCAGCGTGTTCCGGTTCCTGTGGGTGTTTCATTTGTCACTCATTCCGAGACCCGTTCAATGGTGATACAAGGGGTCCGATGCGTGGCGAGGGCATCGGTGATTTATTGCCGCTATTAGTACCGCTCGATCCCAAAGACCCAGACATATTTGGGCGCAAATTGCTGCCATTGCACGATACCAGCAACTCTTTATCTGGTACCATTCCGGTAATGGTATTTCTTTCATTATTACCGTCATGCTCAAGATTTTCAGCGTTATTGGGGTTTGGGCAATTGGTGCCTGTGTGCATGGGTGATAATGAATACATGCTTTGTGAATCTTCGTTACCTGTAGACGATAGACTGACTGTTGAAATATTTACTGTCTGTTTGTTTGGAAACAAAAGATCAGGTTTTCGTTCATGTTTTTCATATGATAAGTTGTTGTCTATTTCGTCGATATAAATGCAAGGAGTGTTGGTGTAACTAGAAGCTATGTTTGAGTTTAATGGTATACGTGCATCGCTCGAGCTGACACTGAAAACATCACTTTCCGAACTAGGAGAAGTTGAGGCAGTATTACTACTGTTGCAGTGATATGTTGGTAATAGTAAAGACTCTGGTCTTTTTCTTGTATTGTATCCAGTCTTGCTAAGCCACCGGGACGCATTGCTAATTGCAGGAATCAAATTGATGGCAGATACAAAAGTTGACAACGTTGGGCTGGAATTTAAGGTTGTTTTTTCATCATAACAATGGCTTAGTATTTCCTCATTTTCTGAGTCATCGTCGTCTGTTGAACGGCTGCTTGAGTCTCGCGACTTGCTAAGGTCAAGACTGGTATAAGACTTAGTCTTAGAGCTCCACAGCAAAGAGTACAGGTGTTTAATAAAAAGTACTGGGTTTGTAACATGTCGGGAGGTACGAGTCCGGGGTTTTATACCCAATATCACACGCAAAATAATCTGGATAATCTTATACTCCATATAAAAAATCAGCAAAGCAAGCAAGCAGCAACATATGGTGGCCAAGAACTTATGACGGTCCATAAGCAAAATTACTGCAGCATCTCCATTATGCCACGAAGATCCAGGGACTTGATAGAAAAAAATGGACTTGTGCTGTTGAGTGCTTTCAGGAAGTAGGATACGAATTTCGTGTCCAGGAGTGATATCTGAACGCAAATACTGTTTCCAAAGACAAGACACAAACAATGGACCTGTGGAATACATGATGGTAATATAAGATATGATCCAGTTATGGTTGTATCGTTGAAGATTATCAATGATTTTGAGCATAAAGTCATGTTTAGGGATAGAGGCCATGATATCGTTGGAAATGCCTGTTGGTTCAGTGTCCCTAAACCAAGCCGGCAATGTGAGAAGGGCATCTAGACGACGATTGCAGCCATTGTCAAGATCAATGTAGACACCACCGTAGTGATAGAGCACAAAGTATCTAATAACGTCAGCACGCATGATATTGTATGGATATGAATCAAATGTGGGAAGAAACCAGTTGTAGTTTTCCTTGATGAAATCTCTAGCTGACTCATCAGTCCAAAGAATATAAGTGTAGTCACCGTGAAGGTTAATGCAGGACTGCTGTTCTTTTGCCCATTTTTGGGGGATGTCTGTGGTTTTATAGGTTTGATGAATAATTTTGGGAATAAGCAAAGGACGGTCGGGTAAGTAAGTGTTTGTTAAAGGATCTACTGAGTATACTACTGGTTCTTTTTCCTTCAAGGTAATATCGTAATTTCCTGGAGAAGGGATAAGCAGAGAAATAAGGTCTCTGAGTGTCCAAGCCAGAAAAACTGCGATACAGATATTAGTCCATATCAGAGTTTTAAATTCGGTAGATGGTTTCATGGTATAAGTCCGTTAAAGGGACTTTTTTGTGAATTGCAAATGAACTTGTAGTAATGACAATAAAAAATGGAATCAAAATGAAGTGAAAAATCGCACGTCGATGTGGCTGAAAGTTTTAACTAGTAGTTAAAGACGGTTGAAAAAATGTAACTATAGTAGTACTTCATAAAGTCATAAAAGTACAAGGCTGGAATTTAAACACAGCCCTCTAACGTAACGTTGAAAAAAATAAAAATTAAACAAAAGTTTTTTTTTTTTTTTTTCACAAAAAGTATCAAGGTATAGAAATATACAGATCCAAGTATATCTGGGTTCAAATAGGAAGGACAAAAAAAAATATAAAATTGAATAAAAATAAAAGAAAGAAATCGACTAAAAAAGGAGGAACCACAAGGTCTTTATAACTGAATTCCATATTTCATGTGGATCACGTGGGGTCTTGGTAGCAGGTGTATATATAAGTATACACCTGCTGTATGACGCCAGCAACGAGCTGTGTGGTTCGGGATTTGACTTGAACTGTACAGGAGAGAGCCATTAGCAAAACTGCTGAGTGGCCTGTTTGGTTGTAAGCAAAAGTGATTCTACAAAGCTGTTCTTGTCCGGCAAAGCACATAAAAAGCTAACTTTTCATTGGCTTTTGAACGAAAACAGTAGTGGGTCAGAAGATTGAATGCCTGCATTGCCAACTGTTGTCCAAGCTTTAGTCAGTTCAAAAGAGTACTAAAAACTTGACCATCACTGTAAATTGATATTCCAAGCAAACCAAAGGATGATTTGACTACCTCTTGGATCCATGTCGCTACACTGACGACAATACATATGTGACAACATAACTTGGACTCGGTAGATAGTACAAACAACATGATAATTGAGTCTCGCAACCTTTTCCACGTTTCGTTATCACCCATCAAATGGTGTGGCCGATATTTTTTATTAAAAGGTCGTTTCTTGGCATCGGCAAAATAAGGAGAAAGCATTGGAGCTTGGTTTTTTTTCAAGTGCCTGAATGTGCACAAATTCCCATTGTTTGTCTCCGAAAACAGCCGTTGAATCACATAAATTGGTGTTACTGTTAATGTTACGTTTTGGGCTTAAGTCGTAGACTCGTGGCAGCTTCTCCTTCATTCGGAACCTATTTGCAGCCTTTATTTCCGTTAAATACTAAATTTTGAAAGAGATACACTGTTTATCGTGTGCTTTTCTTCCTACTACACCAATACAACCACTATCATTTAGACTACAAATGCTATTTGTTTCGGTCTCATTCCAACATGTCTTTATACCAAAATCGTAACTTGCATAGTAGCCCAATCGTCTTACTCCTGTTCACTTGTGTCCGGGTACGGGTACAAACTACCGTTTAAAGCACAACAGCTAACAAGTGGTCTAATAAAAAATATATAACCCCCCGTTTGGCAATTCTTTAGGTCCATCTCACACTTTTTCATTCCGTAAAGTAAAAAAATTTTCAAACCCTTTGAAACAACGTGACCATATACCTCGATGTTTTCACGTGATTAAATTCTTTCGCTACTTTGGGCACGTTCCAGTTTATGTTTTCCCAATTAGGACAGTCGTGGGTGATCATTACTCCTTTTGTACAACGTGCTTGTGTCAACTATGTTACATAGTCTGTGTCTTACAGCTAATCGGGTGTTATCACAACCGGTTTTTCGGGATTCTAAAGCTGTTACCAAAAGCACCAAGCTAGTTCTTGTTTAGACTTTTAATGATTACAATAGATCCGAACATCAATTGTACAAAAGAGATAATGTCCTATAACCTAGCTTTACTCGGCCGGTTACTTTATTTCTATGATACCTAAATATAGTTACCGCGACATCATTAAAATATCAACCTTGAACCTTTATTTTATTATTTTTGAAACAGACTAGAATATCAAAAAATCGTACCGTTGAACTTTAAACTCAAAAAGAAAAAAAAGTTATACAATACACTAAATTTCGATAGGCATTTGTCGAAAACTATTATAGTTTAATAGAAACGATCCAAGGATAATGTTTGAATTGATTCTAATTCAATTGGAACGCTTCTAAAAGCACTGAACTCAAGACTACTGGAAAAATCAAATACTCGGTCCACTTACAAGTACCTTTAAAATAATATTGTTTGGTCATTCAAAATTGATGAAAATAAAGTATTAAAAAGTATAAATCAAACAAGAGATAAAATAAAAAAAATTATAAACTATATAATCATTAGTTGTATTATGCTTTTCAATGAAATTACAAATGAATGATTGTCAAATGCCGGGAATTGCACAAAAATACCATTACAGCAATATCCAATTCCAACAATGCAAAAACCATTTGTTTGACTTTTTTTTTTTTTTTTTTGAATGTTTTCTCAACTCAGAGAATAAAAATAAAAGAAAGAGGCAGGGTATAGTATCTATTAAAGAAGAAAAAAGGTTTGTTGACCATTGACCAAGACTTGAGCTCATCATTTAAAAGATAGCGTCCAAAGCACAGCAGAAACACATGGCCGCAAGACAAGCCATGCAGCAGCCGTCGTTACTCTTCTGTGGCTGTTGCTGGACAATGATGGGTTGCTGCTGAGGAGGAGGATAGTATCCACCTTGTTGAGGAGGAGGAGGGCCCTGTGGAGGGTATCCACCTTGTTGATAACCTCCCTGAGGAGGATACCCACCTTGCTGAGGATAACCTTGTTGATAGCCTCCCTGAGGGGGATACCCACCTTGCTGAAAGCCTCGGTCGCCGTCTCCCTGAGGAGGACCGTAATATGCCTGTTGTGGTGCACCAGGAGGGGCGCCATTGCCTGGGTGATTGCTGTAGTAAGTTTTGTTATCTCCACCAGGCTGAATCAAATTTCATAATAAAAACAGTTAGCTTTCGTGATCAAATTGGAAAAAAAAAGAATAAAAAACAACAAGTAATTGCATCTTGAAGAAAAAACATTCTGGTCATGCTTCATAACCAATGTATATTTCACTCTTGTTTACTTCCCCCCGAACTCTCCCATATTTGCAAAAAGAATATATATTGACCAAACGTGAATATAGGGATATGACTTACGTATGACATTGTAAATAATGACTTCTGTTGTTTCCAAAATATAAGCGAAAGAAAGAGATACTAAATGAGTAAAAATACTCCGGGATAAAGTCAGCTGTGATTATCGACAATTGTGTCTAATGACTTTCCAAAAATTTTAGTTTTAAATACAGAAGAGAACAAAACAAAACTTGTTTAAAAAGAAACAAGGCTATTCAAATCACATGCATAATTAAACCTAACCTTTATTAATCACGTGAAGTAAATGCGGTTTTACATTTATGATAAATCAACTAGAAAAAACAATACTCACAAACAACTAAAAGTAAGTATACCCGATAACTCGGCCTCTCTGTAAAGCTAGCCAAGTCGGATCCGAAAGTGTGTCCAAATTTTTGTGTCGTTGGTAATTCGTCACAGCTATTGTCGTCGATCGTTGCAAACGATGACGGCTATCATGAGTTGGTTTGCTTGCTCGTTTTTTCGCATCAAAGTACCGACGTATTCGAACAGACTGCTTGTTTTCTTCAGGCCCTACCATCGAATTCAATGAGGTTGTAGAAGATGATGACGAACTACTGATAACTTCTTGAAGTGCGCGAATAGCTGAACCTTCTTCTGTCTCACATATCGTCGGAGTCCCTTTTGTCATTCCTGAAACACCAAATTTGGTGTTTTCATCATCGTCGTTGGTGGTCGAAAGCCCTTCACTGTATATTTCGTTTTCAGTTCCAAAGATTGATATTGCATTTGTGCTTGGACTCTTAATGGTTTCAATATTTTTATCTTTGTTGGAAACTAGGAAGGCAGATCCCCACGACCAGGTTCGATTTGATGATTCTTTAGACTTTTTCATAAAGCCGCTCTTTCTACTAATTGACTCCATAGAAGGCTGTTGTGTGGGTGTGGGTTCTGGTTCTGTTTTCAAATCCAGACTTTCCTTGCTAGTTGATTCTTGTTGAGCACCTGTTGTATTACTAGCTTCCTCTTCTAACTTGGTCTTGAGAATATGCTGGTCTTCAAGGTCTTGAAACTTAAACGCTAGTGACTTCCATGCGGAAGCCATAAGCTCCAACTCTTCTTGAAGTTGTTTGTTTTGTGCTTGTAGTTCTTCATTTTGTGCTTGTAAACATCCAATAATCTCCGATTTTCGATCGTTCATTCGGTTATTTTCGATAATCTTTGGTTTTATTGATAAGGAAGTGTCAATACTAGGCCCATCTTCTTGGGATTTGACTGGTTCTTCTTCTTCAGAGTCTGAACCAAATTTATTCAATGCTGACAGCTCGGCTTCAAGAGTTTTTGGCTCCTCTTGTTCAGATTGGGTTGAGCTGGAGTCACTTGAACTCATTTGAATTCCGAGTCCAATCATCTTGTCATTATCTGAAACTAGTGTATTTGCAGAATTTGATTGGACTTCGTTTATACTCTTATCGTCAAAACCAGTAGTCTGTGTTTTTTGTGAGTTGGTGTAAGGATCTTTGTCACTTTTATGCTCTAAATCACCATGTTTATTTGTTTTAGAGTGCATACCAACTACTGGACTTGTAGCACTGTTGGTACTATCCTTGCTACTGCGCCGACTAGAAAGTATGCTGGGACTGGAAGAACGAATAGAGTGTGATCCGTATGATCCTGCGACTCCAGAGCCGTGAGATACTGTACCGGCACCAAAACTCCCACTAGAAGATCTGTTCATTAATACTTTCCAGCGAGCTGCAGAAAAACCAGCATGTTTTACCAATACTTCATAGTGATCAATTAAAGGCCTTACGCTTTTGTTGGATTGAGCGGAAGATGAAGATGTGGACTGAATCCCCGAGCTAGTACTATTGGGGTTCGCCGGAGAACCTTGAGATATGAATGTTTGGGTAGTTTTGGTATTATCAACATTCGATTTCGTTACAGAAGAAGTAGCGAGATTTTGTAGAGACGAGGAGGAAAAAGATGATGTGATAGCGCCATTTGGTTTTGAAGCCCCGGGTTTTTCGAAACTTGCAAGAAGCGCGAGTAATTGTGATTCTCGATGCCGTGAATCATCTAATGCTCTTTGTAAAGCTTCCACATTTTTTTGTAAAATGCTAATTTCTTCGGATTTAACAAAGAGTCCATCGTCATCATTAAAATTTTGCTTTTCTTTGTTAAGGAATGAGTTTTTGGTTTCAAGTTCTTCGATTTCCTCTTGAAGCTCTTCGATTTTTCGTCGATATCGCGTTGCGGCCAGCTCAGTACGTCGCAATGCACTAATTTCACTACATGCGGTTGAATA
The DNA here is from genome assembly GCA_900642975.1 of Magnusiomyces suaveolens. NCBI lineage: Eukaryota > Fungi > Ascomycota > Dipodascomycetes > Dipodascales > Dipodascaceae > Magnusiomyces > Magnusiomyces suaveolens. The sequence goes on from CAAAMA010000004.1 coordinate 938,023, forward strand.
TTGTTGTTGCAATTTGACCAATTCCTTTTCGCGACTTGTATCTTTGCTTTTTAAACTGACTATTTGATTTGACAAGTCGTTTGCTGTTTTTTGGAAAAGCTTGTTGGATTTTAAAAGAGTCGCCACTTGATTTTCCAAGTCTTCAATTACAGACTGTCCATCTCCAAGACTGGATTTGTTAGATCTAGAGGGCATGCTTTTTCGTCGAGATACATTATCGTCAACATCCGCTTTTTTCAAGGCTAATTCGTATCGTATTTTTGCAAGCTTTGCATCACTGATATTTCCTGTCAAGGACTTACGGTTTGTCGGTATCCCTTTTGAGATCTTTTCGTTACTGTTATCATCAGAATCCGAATAATAATGTAACAACTCAAGAATCTGTTGTTTGTGAGCAACAGCTTCTTCTAAATCGTTAATTGCGGCCTGTTGGTGTTCATTGATTCTTAAAAGTCTTGAAATTTCTTGCTCCAATGCGATTTGCCTAGTTGTGTAATCTATTGAACTATGACTAGCCCCGGATTTACTGCCTGTTAATTTAGTAGATGAGGTATCTGTTTTAGAAAGTCGTCCATCACTTGGGTGGTCTATACTTGATTGATGAGTTTTCAAAGACAGCGATAGTGAAGAACCAAAGTCGACAGAAGTAGACCCAGTACGGTTGAAGTTAGATTCCCCAAGCAATGGCATGGTTTCATTCATAATAATGACTTTTTGTGATTGCAGCATTTTATCTTGAACAAGGTGGATATATTCAATCAGTCTTTTAGGATTAGGACTATTCGATTCTCTGCGATCAACAATAAAAGAAGTTAAAATCAAAAGACGAACAAGTTTTATTGCTTCTTCAGTAGATTCTTCTAAAGAAGCTCCAGCTAGTAATTTCGGAATATTTAACTCTTGAGAACTTAAATCTAAGCGAAGTGATTTATATTCGTCATCAACAATGTTTTGGTTGTTATTAGTATCTTTGTCTGAATTTGTTGAATGCTGAAAGGTATAATAATTTAAAATCCCATGATAAATAGCAGTCACTATATTTTTTCAAAATAAAAGTATTCAAGCATTGAGTTAGTGGTCAATAAAAAATTTGTTTGAAATAAAATGAAAGCTGTTTTTTTCTTTTCCAGTCAAATAAGTTTCGATTATTAATTATCGAGTCCCTTCATTCTTAGAAATGCAAATAAACTTACTGACAGCTAGTTGTACAGCAAAAGGGTCAGTTACATTCTGATCATTCGACCCTGAAGTCAAACTCGAATCACCAGTTGAACTACCATCTAGATGAGATTGTGTAGAGTAATCCGGAGAATTCCTAACGGTTGCCGATACATTCCTACTTGATTTATTGCCTAATAATTCTTGATACAAAGTTTTGGATATCCCCAAATTGCTTAGATTGAAATATAACTTGTCAAGAGTTTCAAGTAAATCAAAGACATTCAAAGGAGACGAAGCAAACGATACTAAGATTTGTCTTGGGTCGGCATTGCCTGTAGAGCTAGTCGAAGAACAGGCTGGAGAAAATATTCCTACCTAAAGACCAATGTTTTAAAAAGTAGACGGTTAATAATAGATACTCAAATAATCCTGTATGCTTCGAAGACTTACCCAAGCTATAAAAGTATTTACTATGGCATCCATGTATCTAAAAGACAGGCCCGAGTGACAGTTTCAATCATTTGGAATGGAAGGGCTATTGACCAACTAGGATCTGGTTCAGGGGTTGGGGTATCAACTTGGAACTTCAGGTAAATTTTGTTACATACATAATCATGTGTTTGGGTCCAGGGCCATTGAATGTATTACATCACACACATAATGTTGTGTTTAATATTACATGCAATGTCACAAATGCCTAGTTATCACAACATGGTCAATGTCACGATGTCAATTGTTGCCTCGTTAACTCAACTCACAAGAATGTTTTTTTTTTTCTTTAAATTCTCAATCTTTTCCACTGTTGACTTTTTTTTGTTTCTTTATCAATTTTAAGACTCACACTCGTTTATATTACGTATGAAGTTTATCGCCGTTACACTCGCCTCTTCGTTGGCTACTACCGTGCTTGCTGGGGTTCACAAGTAAGTACATGTAAAACCAACTGTCCTGATTCTTATTACCAATGCTGTGCGTTTTTGGCAAAATATTGTTTATTGGAGTACAATCTAACAAATTTATAGCATCAACCTTAAAAAAATTGATCACCCTGATCGTTATCAAGGTGTATGTATTAAGACTGTGTATTTATACATTGTTAATTGTATATCAATGCTTATTGAACTTTTCGAATCAATAGTTCTTTAGGTTCTAACAAGTATGGTAAATAGAAAGCTTTTTCTGAGCATGTTCGTGCCCTGGGCCAAAAATATTTGGGTTTCAGTAGTGATGAACTTGGATTTAACTCCCAGGCTACTTTCGATGAATCTGGTGTAACTGCTTTAGTCCCTCTTAGTAACTACCTCAATGTCCAGTACTATGCTGACATTACTCTTGGTACTCCTCTTCAACATTTTAAGGTGGTTCTGGATACTGGCTCATCTAATCTGTGGGTTCCTGGCTCTTGCTGCAAATCAATTTCCTGTTTCTTTCATAGCCGCTATCAATCTGCAGATTCTTCTACTTATGTTTCAAATGGCACTGATTTCAAGATTCAATATGGGTCAGGCTCTGTTTCCGGTTATATCTCTCAAGACACTTTAACTTTAGGAGATTTAGTCATTACCCATCAGGACTTTGGTGAAGCGACCAGACAGCCAGGCCTTTCTTTCCTCTTTGGCAAATTTGATGGTATTCTTGGCCTTGGTTTTGACAGTATTTCTGTTAACAAAGTTGTTCCTCCATTTTACAATGCCTTTAATCGGGGACTTCTCGATCACCCTGTTTTTTCATTTAGACTTGGGGATAGTGATAACTCTGATGACGGCGGTAACTTTACCATTGGTGGTTATGTAAACTCTCTTTACACTGGCAATATCACTTGGCTTCCTGTCCGTCGTCAAGCATATTGGGAAGTTAGACTTGATGGTGTTGGACTTGGAGACGAGTTTGCAGAGCTCGAAAACACTGGTGCCGTTGTTGATACCGGCACTTCTCTTCTCACTTTTCCCTCTGCCCTTGCTGAAATTCTCAACACACAAATTGGCGCTACCAAAGGTTGGAACGGTCAATACACTGTCGACTGTAATACTCGTCCATTTTTACCCGATCTCACTTTTACTTTGGATGGTACTAACTTTACCCTTTCTGCTGATCAATATATCCTTGAAACTGCCGGCTCATGTATTTCGGCTATCACACCCATGGATTTTCCTGCACCTGTTGGTCCTCTTGCCATTATTGGTGATGTTTTCCTTAGAAAATACTACTCGATCTATGATTATGGTAACTCTGCTGTGGGTCTTGCTCTTTCTACATGAGGATTCTTTTATCATATTTTTATAACTATTTTTATTTATTTACATAACATGCTTTATGTTTGTATTTTTACTTATTCATGTTAATTATTAGTATTAAATGGCATACATGTGGCTTTTCAATAAATATTTCTTAAGTTAGACTACACTTTGTTAAATATTAAGATGTTGGTTTTGTTCTTTTTGTTGGTGATGCACGGCGACTTATAAGTTTGGTATCACATTTCACCAGGACATAAATTGACATTTTGGGTTGTTAAATACCATGTAGATGTAACGAAAACCACCATGTTGAATTCCGAATTTAGTTTATGAATATTTTTTGAAAAGGTTATTTTTTTTTTTTTTTGAGTAATTCTACAGTCAATCAACGTTGTGGTCTTTTCCTTATTTTTGTTTACTGTTATTGTTTTTTTTGTATCAAAGACTTGGTAAAAGTGAGTTGTAGAATTCTACAACAAAATCTAAATAGACATCTTTGGCGCAAATCACATTAGATAAAAAAACAATAATAACCTTAACCATAGCGTAGCATCAGGTTGAACCGATGACGGTTTGCAAATATCTCTATAGATTAATACAAAGTTGACATATTAAAAGCACCAAAAAATAAAGTATATGGTTGAATCAATCTAAAGCTTACCGCCAATTAAAAAATTGTGATTTTAAAATAAAAGCCGATTCAAACAGTGACATTATTTTGTTTCTGAGTGTTTATGCTATTGTACTACATTAATTACTAGTTGGTTTTTTCATAATCAACCTAGCCTCCTGACTCAAATAATGTAGTCAAAAAAGAAGATAAGGTATATAGTATGGTAATATCAGATACATCACGAGAACATTGCTATAAAAGCGTGGTCAATTTGTTAAGATATGGTATGTAAATAAATTGTTGTGTAATAAATAAAATAAAAGAACGACGTTTATTATTATTGTTTAAATTATAGGAAATATTGGTGGCATTGGTGGTGATTGTTTTTGAAGAATGGGAGGAAAATAATAAAGCGAAGAATGTATGCAAAGAGGTTTAAATAGCTTCAAGAGATCGAGTAATCTCGTCAAGTTCGTTCTTAGCAGTGACGTACTTCTCGTTGAGTTCCTCAAACTTCTTTTCCCATTCCTCAATTTCGGATTCCAATGAAGTAACCTTGCGCTCAAACTGTTCAGCACGAACATCGGTTTGACGAAGCTTTTCAGTGGTTTCTCTCAAGGTCTGGTCAGAGGTTTCGAGTTCCTCTTCAAGAAGAGAAATCTTCTTGGTAAGGGTTTCATTAACAGAGCCATGGGCAGCTCCTTCTTCAGCAGCACCCTTAGCCTCAGAAAGCTTAGCCTCTAATTCCTCAACCTCGGATTCCAAAAGGCTGTTCTTGTGTGTAAGAGAAGAGATCTCTTGGTCTTTTGTGAGGTTTTCTTGTTCAAGGACTTTGACCTTATCCAAAGCGTCATCGGCCTTGTCTTGGGCGGCTTCAGTCTCTAATTTGAGGGAGTTGATTTTCTAAAAATAAATGTGTTAACCCTGTACATTGTGCCACCTATGTGTATCATTTTGGTATAAATGTTGTGATCGATATCGTATTGAAAAACACATTTATTTCATCACAATGATTCAAATCAATTGAATCGATTATTTGGACCGCATCGTAACCATTTTGTTGATATTCTTTTCGTAAAGATCTTGATGGTTGAAAGAAGCAAGAAATAGTTGCTTATTGAATCAGAAACCAATCTGTGGAATTCTAGACTCAGTTTTTAACAGATCAACTAATAGGATGATGTGAAATATAAAGACTCTAGTTAACTTACTTCTCTGAGCTTATCCATGATGAAATATCAAAAAAATGATGAAATAAATAAATAAAAATTATGGAAAATTATTGACGAAAAAAAAAAAAGTTTTGAAAAAGGAAACGTAGAAAGAAACAAGTTGTTTTTATAAGTTAGATGGTCCTGAAATCTCTAGAATAGTATATAAGGGGCTCACCCTTTTTTGAACAGGTCCTTGTTATTTATTACATCTTGTGTCATTTCACTTTTTCTGGTGATTTGTGGAATTTTGGAAGCCAGTGACGTGTCGTTATCATTATCACGTGAAAAGAGTTGTAACAACTAAAACATTTAAAATGCAACAATATGTATGACAACTACGTTTGTGACAGTAAAACACCTCAAACACAACAATGGACGTTTCAACATACTGGGAATTGAAATTCAAAATAAAACCAAACCACCAGCTTTGGCTTCCTCGTCATCTCTATTTTCTGTAATGAGAATGGTTTCGTCTGCAAAGCATAACTTATTAGTCTTCATGTGTTGAGTATCTTATTATAAATTCGCATGCGTTTGCTTTGTTTACAGCTATTATCCCTTGATTCTTTAACTTCTCGCCGTCAAAGTAAACCATTTCAAAACTTTCAATTCTACCATCCTATTCATCCATTTCAAAATATAACTTTTGACATTTGAGACCAATGAGGCGCCCTAATTCTTCTATGTCAATACGGTCTTCCACGCCAACTTTTTCCTCACGGCGGCCAGGACTCCCATCAATACATTCTAGTAGTTCAATTATCACACACTCTACCCCTAACCTTCAAACTATACCATCGTCCTCATCAACAGTAGCTCTGACTTCGTCTTCTCCTTCTCCACAGCAAAGTTTGTACACGGGATATATCAAGGTTTCTGTCAGAGTCAAACCTCCAACTGCCAATAAATCTGGGTCGATTACCAAGGTAGAAGTTAGTCCAGATGGGACCATATCAACAATCAACAACCAATGGACCGTCGACACCAATCGTAACGCAATAACTTCTAAAGAAATCGGCGACTTTGTATTTGACAATGTATATCATGGATCAATCCTCAACTCTCATGTTTTCGATAATTCTGTCCGTGAGCTTGTCGATCAGGTCATGGCAGGTTATAACGGAACTGTGTTTGCTTACGGTATGACGGGATCCGGTAAAACCTATTCCATGCAAGGAGATAGTGCAAATCCTGGTATAATTCCTCTTTCTGTGAATGCCATTTTCAATTATGCAAACTCGCCTTCAAACACAGAAGACAACCGTTTGTTTACTATCAAGGTTGCCTATTTAGAAATTTACAACGAGCACCTTAATGATTTATTATCTCCTTCGACTCCCTCTGAAGATATCAAGCTTAGAGATGATCCAGTCAGAGGTGTCCGTGCTTTAGGCCTTAAAGAAATCGTGGTAAATTCTCCAGAAAAATTATTGGAATACATACAGGCTGGTGATGCACTTCGAAGGACTGAAGGTACTGAATTTAATAGCAAATCTTCCAGATCTCATGCCGTTGTACAAATTACTGTCGAATCCACTTCGAATTCTCAACCTGGTATGAGAACTTCTACTCTCTACCTGTGCGATTTGGCTGGTTCCGAACGTGCTGCATCTAAAACTGAACGAAGAAAAGAAGGCGCTTACATTAACAAATCTTTGTTGACGCTCGGTACTGTCATTGCTCGTTTATGTGCAGCTTCTACAGGATCAGGTTCATCCGCAGGCCATATACCTTATCGCGACTCAAAACTTACTCGCCTATTACAACCTGCTTTGTCTGGAAAGAGTTTGGTCAGTGTTTTATGTACTATTGATGTTAATACTGGAGCCGGGGTTGGTGGAGCGTCTGGAACTGGTACGGGAAATATTACCTCTTCTAACAGTACAAATTCCACATATCTGGAAACTATTTCTACATTAAGATTTGCTGCCCGTGCAAAAAATATTATTGTGAGTGTCAAGCGCAACGAAGAATCTGGAGACTCGACAAGAATTATTGAGAAATTAATGTTTCAATTGGAAGCCCAAAAAATCGAAATTGCAAAACTCAAGGCTGCTAATAAGACGACTGAAAAACTCAGTTCCATTTCTATTTCTAAAAATGGGATACCAATAGAACCTGATTCTGATAGTTCAGTCCAGTATTTGACACAGATTGTACAATTGGAGGCTGAAAACAAAATTCTTCATGAACGTGTCGAACATTTGACAAGACTGTGTGATGATACCAAACTGGAGGAAATGATATTTGGCAGCGAAAACTCCGAAGGAAATAACCCTAACTATGATACTGATCTTCCATCCTCAACATCATCCTGTTTTCCTAATTTTGATGACGACAACCCTGGTCGCAAGCAAATCAGCGAATACAAATCATATATTTCTCACTTGGAAAAGCAGCTTTACTTGGCAGAAGTCCAAAAAGCAACTTCCAGTGGACCACAGACATTGTTTCTTAACCAAAATGATAGTAGCACCAATGTTGCATTTAGTAATCAAAACAGTATGTCTGGTATGCCGCTACCAACATCATTACCACATCCCCCGGTACCCTCGACCCCATCGCGTAATAGTAACGATCAAACCTTTTATTATAATGAAACGATACAGGATCTCAAAGAAGAAATTGAAGAATTACAAGAATCGAACACCGATAAAGATAGAATTATTGCTGCTCTCAGATCAATAAATCGCCGTAAAGAAAACCTTAACGTATTAAGCATTAATCGTGGGCTCGAATCTGGTAATAACAACAATTCTGGACCCAACTCTGGTAATTACAACAATTCAGGTAGCGAGTATGGCAACTTGTTTTTGTTGAACCACTCGTCTTCATCCAATCTTTTATCTCCTTCTTCAGTGTCTGGTCTTTTAACTTCCAACATACCTAAACCTTCAGCAGCTACCATTCGAACAAAAACTAGCACCAGCAACTTTATTTCAGATAGCAAATTGTCTCAAAATTTTCAATCAGTTCCAAGAACTCCAATTATTACCTCGCCTTCAAATGACTCGACCTCAAGTACTGTAATGACTGGAAGTGGACCATCTCCTTCTTCCTTGGTAGCCAACTATAATAGTGGTGTTCCTTCTTTCGATGCACGCCCAGTATCTAATGGAAGCTCTCCTGTTCGAGCCTTTAGTCTTCAAGAATCTGTTGGAAGAAATAGGAATCTTTTAAACAGTATCATTGTTGAAGCTGATAGTGAATTTGGTGGCCCTATTTCCCTTCCTCCTCCACCTGCTTTTCTTCCTTCATCATCTATACCTAGCATGAACAATTCTGAGAATAAAAATAAAACAGCACAAATTCAACGAAGAGAAAGTATCGAACGGTTCAAAAATCTGAATAAAAAATACCCCAACTTATTGAGCAAAAACATCAATATCGATCTTGACCTTTTTGAAGAATCATTTGTTAATGATAACGGAGATAATGGGATTAATTTAGAATCACCCACTTCAATCAAACCGGATTATAATTTTAACTCGATTCTTAATATTAAAAACAACAAAAGTGATTTATATTCTTCCAATGTTTCACTACCTATCTTTGGGAACGATGAGAATGCCGAAAATAACGGAATTGGTAAAGGAAAAGATATACATCAAACCGAGCATGTTATATTAGCAAATCATAAAAACAATTCAAAGGGATCGACCCATAGCGAAGAAAACGACGAAATTAATTTAACCTCTGAAACAATTGTTTTACCAAATAACATGTCTGTTGATGGTGGTGATATGAGATTGGCAAACGTTCCTATTAATTAAGAACTGGTGGAATATAATTCAACATAACTATCATCCTTTTTGTTTGTTTTTTATTTTATTTTTTTTTTGTTTTTGTTTTTGTTTTTTTGGATACCAGATAATTTGATAGAAACTTATTTATTTTCATTAGTATGATAAATAATAACATAATGCTGTAATTTTGTTTACTGTTTTCAAAAAAAATTATTCCATTTCGATAGATTGAAAAAAATCTACAATATATGTTTATTAAAATACCCCTCTGGGCTCTGTTTTTGTCCTTTTAACTCGTGTGAAAATAAAATGGTGTATAGGATAAGTATAAATAACGACAATAAAAAAATTATTCTTGACCAAAGCCAACAGTTTCCTCAACAGCCAGCAAGAGCTTATTCTGCAAGGCATCATAGTTCCTATATTGCGGCAGATCGACTCTATTAAAACAAGTATGCGATTTGGGGAGCTGGTCTGGCTCGCCAGACTTTTCAATTGTGAAACGACGGGGTCCGTCAGAGCCTTGCAAGTCCTTGAATCCATTGACGGGAATACGCGATGTACCAGTAGTGAATTGTAAAAGACGCGACTTTTGTTCGGAGTCCCAAGTTCTAACACACTTCCAGAACCATTGAATAACTTCGTCGTTTTCAGTGTAGCCACGATAATCAGTATGTTTCTTCCAGTCATCAACATCAATATCGGAAATACCACCAATCAAGAGTTCCAATTCGCGTTCATCAAAAACGTTGATCAATTCTTGCGGAATCAACTCGTTGAAGCCGCTCATGAACAACTTGAATTGCTCATCGACTCTGCGCTCAATCTTCCATTCAGTAACAAGCTCGACATATTCGCGCTTATTTTCATTGGTGACAGGAATCTCGCTTCCACCAGGTTTAAGTTCAATTTCCACGATCTTACCAAACAAATCGTCTTCAACAGAAAATGTTGAATCCAAAACGTCGTCAATGTCATTATTGAGAGTCCATTCCAAATTTCTGTGAAAATCAGCATCTACACCTTCCATATCAGATAGAACAATCTTTTTGCGCAAAATCATTTTGTAAAAAGCACTAATAAAGAATCCGTCAAGGAAACGACGATGGAAAATGGCCAAACCGACAACACGACCAATAAATTTGAAGTAATTTAGATGCTCTGGATTAACACCAGAGTGGGGGTTGATTTGGAGGGTGTAATTGTCGTGTGCAGAGTACTCAAACAATCCGTAAAAAGGGTTAAACATCTCGTGCGAAAGTAAAAAGAAAAATTCACGGGAAACTCCACCATAGTCCAAACCTTCTTCACCCTCAAACTTGATCATCAATCTCTTCTTAAGGTCGGCAGGAGACTGTCGCATAATTTCCTGATAAGAATCTTCGAAAATACGATTTCGGCGAACCTTAATGTGGCACTGACCAGCTGTAGCACGCAAAGCGGGTTGAGATCTAAAGTAAATAAGCTTACGACGGAAATCACGCTTATACTGGGGAACATTTTGGTCCAAAGAGGAAGGTAATCTTGGATCGTCCCAAGTGGTTGTTTTGGTATTGTGATCCACAAAGTAAACACGGGCTGTATTAGTAAGACGCATTTCCCATCCACTGGGCAAAGGACCAAGTTGAGAAACAGGTTGTTGCTGGATGGTTCCCTGCTGAGAAGCACTTGGACCGTAAGTTCGAATGTACTGTTGCCTTCGCGGGTCGACCCAAGTAGTAGTGCGAGTGTTGTGGTCAACAAAGTATGGGCGACCTTCAGGAGTAATGCGTTGCTCCCAACCAGAAGGAAGTTCGCCAAGACCAGCAGTAGTAGCACCAATACTCATCATGTGTGCAGCGTTAGTAGAACTTTCGGTAGCGGGAGAGCTGGGTTGAGTAACAGAAACAACATTGTTATTGGAGGAGTTGGCCACTTGAACATGACTGTTATTGGGACTAGGAGAGGTAGTTCGAGAGTCTTCAGGTAACATTCTGTTTTGATGACGCTGTCGCTCAAGCTCAGTAGCAGTTTGACGAGCAACTCGCTGGTCGGATTCATTAACATTAGAAGAAGGGCGAGTCCAAGTAGTGGTTCTAGTGTTGTGATCAACGTAATAAGTTCTTCCAAGATTGTCTGTCTTTCGCTCCCAGCCCGGAGGTAACCGGCCAAATTGGTCTTCAAAAGAGCTATATGTACGGTTTTCGGAAGCAGGCGAAGAATTAGACAAAGTATTAGATGCAGTCCCATTTGTAGCAGTTGATTGCGACGAAACTGGAGACGATACAGTAGCAGAAGATGTGTTGGCAAGGGAAGAGGTAACCCGAGGCTGCTGTGGCACAGAGGAATCTGTTGTGGGCCTTACGGAGGAGCCGGATGATGCAGACCCATTTGGGTTCGATGCGATGGACGCACCAACATTGGTGGAAAGATTAAGAATAAGTTTACCAGTAACGGAGAGGTTGTCGTTAGATTTTTTGAGGTCTCTAGTGATCATTTCGTCACCACCCATGGCGAGATCAATGACATCTCCAACACGGATGTTGATGACACCAAGGAATCCTTGGTCTTTCTTTTTGAATTTCTTTTGGTCAAAGACTTGTACAGCAATGATTGAATTTTCAGTGACATCAAAGTCGAACTGATTGTGCCAATATGGACTAAGGGTTTTTTTGATAGCTTGAGTCGACCTTGTTTGTGCACCATCGATGGTAATTACAGCAAAAGGATCGGGGAAACCTGTTCATATGTTAGCTTTTAATTGTTTTAATACTTTTGTTCCTGTTAATTATATTGCAAACATGGCATCAGATGAACTGTAAAAAACAAGGAAAAGAATAAGATTTGGAAAGAGGACTAAAGCCAATCAAAACTTGAAGTTCTTCATAATTCAAAGAGTGAAAATAAATGAAAGAAAATAGGGTCGGTGGCATGTTTTTTGTCGTTTTTTTTAATATAAAGAAAACTCGAGAAATTTATGATTGAAACATGAAAAAAATAGATATCAGAAGGAAATGCAATGCCATCTTGAACCAGTAAAGAACAATATATGAAAATACATACGAAACACATCGCGCTTGACGAGGGCATCGGCAGCAATAACTAGAAATCAGAATATGAAAAATGATTAGTTTTAAACAAACAAGAAAAAGGCATATAGAGCGTTGAGGGAGTGAATGTAGAATTGATATCTCTATGAGATAATGAGAGATTAGATAACAGCAAGAATACGACATACTGGTAATCCGAAGTTTAGCTGTTCTGCCGCTAACCATAATGATTATTGAAACAATTAAAAAAATAAACTAGAAATTGACAAAGAAACGAGAGTATTTTATGATAAAAGTTGAGATTGTGGCGGGCTGAGTGAATGTCAGGATGAAAGAATTGGTGGTGATAACCAAAATACTGAAAAAGCAGAGAAAAAATGGTGCAAAAGAAAAAGTGGTGGTGAGTCACAAAATCGCCCAAACTTTTTTATATTGAAATAAACCAAACAATGGCTCCGACTGGCCGAATTATACGGGATAACAGTTTTCCGGGACCCGGATCGTGACATTGCTCGGGTATTTGTCAGGCTCCGCCAAAGCCAAGCTTGTCTCGTTAATGACCCGTGCTTTCGTGGTGGCTGTGGGTAAACGCCACCTTAGGTCACGCTTGATTCAGGTGGTAACTACCCAAAAACGACTCAAGTTTACAATTCCTGTCAAGGTTCACTAGCTTTTAGTTATTTAATTAACAAAATTTACTTAAACTATTAAATTAACACCACGTAAATACTGGTGATTTGCTTTTTACTGTTTGAAGTCTTTCTATAATCATCTTCTTTGTAGTCTGGCTAGAATACTCGGCGATTGAAAAGCCCATATCGTTTGTGGCATCCTCTTCATGTCCTTCTGGATCATCTCGATATCCGTCAATTTCTTCATGAACTGGCTTTTTGGCCTTCCAATTGTTAGTATCAGATTTACTCTTGCCACTTTTAAAGTCCGAGGGTTGATTCTTTTGTGTGGTTGTTGATAATTCCGACACCTGGAGTAAATCTTCAAATTGGGGTCGATCATGATGAGTTGGTGAGCTGGTTCTTTCATTAATACTTCTGGAGTTTGTATATCTATCGCTAATATCATTAGCAATATCGACATTATCGTTGTTGCTGATCCTTGTGTTTTCACTGAAATCACCTAGTTCATATCTTAATCCTTTTTTGGAACTTTCTCCGTTTTGTTCCAATTCTCGATATTTGGCTTCCAAGGTCAACGAACTACCTCGTTTTCTCCGCTTTGGTATGGTTCCTCTGGTATCATTATTTGTTTTCTTGTCGCCATTATTTTTATTTGGCTCACTCGAGCTAAAAGATTGATCAAATCTGTCATGTAGTAACTCTCTCGTCTTTAAATTATCGTCCGCAACTTTTTTGGTTTCTGGATCCACTCCTATAAAAGACAAAGATTCATGAATATGTTGACTTTTTGGCATTTCCATAGTTGGTTCTGGCATTTCAGAATATGCAGATGATGAGTTAACATTGTTAGTCCACAGGGGAGTGGCCATAGCAAGTGACACACTGTCATATGGAACCCTTACAGGAACATCCATTTCATCGTCCCAAACCATCACCCGGGTTCTACAAACCAGTTCAAGGGATCCTTGTTCGGGGTCTTTTAGCGTTTCCACAACATTAAACGCCTGGCCTTTAATTACAGCCCATTGCCTCTTGAATATACGCTCCGAAAACTCTGAATCTTCCGAAAACAGCTCGCGGAATAAAAGTGATGTCTCTTCCCACCATTTGCTCGATAAAAGTAATGGGAGAAAATGATTACGAGTCCAAGCCGAAAAGGGTTGTCCAACTAGAATCATTGGCAAAAAAAGCCACCCAAATGGATAAGATTTCCATTCGTCAGGGTGTTTCCATGGAAAAGCAAGGCCTGAGTCAATAGCACCGACTTTTATATGAGGAACTAGTTTGGGTTTTTTGATGACTGGAAAATCGTTGAAATTATCGCAGCTGACTGATTCAGAGTTTTGACTAATTGAGTTAGAAGACGATGTGCAATGATCTTTGACTTTATACCATTCAAGTTTAACCATCCAATTATCAAGACTTCTGTCCGTATTACGCATGATGTAATCTAAAATCACTAATTTTTCCACTTCTTCCCGAAATTGAGAAATAACCTGTGGAGTCCATTCGAAGTGCATATTCGTTTCATCATCGGTTTTAATAGCTTTCGGAGAACCACTAAGTCCACTCAATGTACGTAATAGTGGATTTGAATATGATGGCGAGATATCTGTAAGCGGACGATCTCTCAAAAACTGGTCAGCCTGAACGTAATCGTGCAGAAATAGCTGAAGAGAACCTACTTTTTTAGGAAGGTGTTTTCGTTTCTGCCCATAAGTGTGTTTTTGGAAGAATCCATAGTAAAATGACGGCAAAGATAGGTAAACGATATCGGTAAATGGGACAATATTTGTACCAAGCTGGCGGTCCAACAAGCTAGCAGCAGCTTCTGCGATGTATCCATTGTTTGGAATTAAGCACGAACGACCAAAAAAGCAAGGAAATAAGTTTCTATGAATCCATTTGGTCCATTTTGGAGACAGTGGACCATATGGTTTCTCATCTTTGGGTTTAAACACACCAATTACAGTGGTGGTGGAGTTATATACAAAGTAGGATCCTGAAGACCCCTGTGAGATAAGTTTGGGTTGAATGTGGAGCTTTTCCATGGCATACACTGCATCCTCTACATCATTATCAAACTGTTCACGAGCAGTAAGCTGGTTTGCATTGGAATACCCATGCCAAGGATATTCCCGCTCTTCGTCTGAAATATTGAATTTTAACAGCTGGTGTATTGTTGGTTTAAACACACTGTAGTAAATCACATTTGTTCTATTAATTTCTGTGTGATTATTTCAACGTGCATATTTGTTGAACTTATATTGTAATTCCCGCACAAACATATCAACAGTTCCATTTATAGTTCGAAATGAAGCTGCCGAATTTGTTTGTAAAAGCGTTTCAGTTTTCGGTATTTGTGACATCAATATTGTCATTATGATAAGTAGAGACTTTTTTTTCACATTGTTGGGCTGTTCATTATCGTCGTCACGATAAGTATCAATGTTTTCATTGTATATTTCGCCATCCTGACCATTACAATCAAAAGCTGGAGGAACAGTTTTCCAAAAACATTCGTTGCCTGAGTCCGTTATTGACAACAGTTTTGTAGAAATAGCATGGGATTTATTGGGATTTGAAGTGTCATTTTTACAGATAAGTTGACCATTGATACTACCAGTTTCGTTTCTATTACTTTGGTCACGATCTCTATTTTCAAATGACATTTTCGATAGCAATGGAACAGAATTGGGTCCGTTTTCGCGTCCAGTAGAGTCAAACTTGTCGTCTTGATCTCTTTGTAGTAGTTGGGAGTAGCCCGTTGACATTGGAGAAGCCGAATCCGTCAATGACCGGGTGTTGGGCGCTTGCGCTTGGGATAGAATTAATGGTTGAGGCAGAGGTGACATTGATCCCAAAACTTTTTCTTTAGTTTTTTCTGGATGCATAATGTGAAAATCGATAGGTTCATGAAGCTGGCAATGTTTGCTCATTTGTATACGGTAATCGGTTAAAAAAAAGGCTAAATATTGAAAATAAATTGACTTGAACTCTATAGTAGACTAAACGGAAATTTCGGACTTGATAGTTTAGACAAGCCGTAATTCAACAACAATGTAGTTTAGAAAATTACACACAATATTAAAAGACAAGTATTTATATTATTAGACAAGAAATTTTGATAAAATGACGTGCTTTTTTATTGTTCATTATTAATTCATTCAACTGACAAACCATTTACTTTGGTAGAATTTTTAAAGGTTCAACGTCAATTCAGCTATATCAACATGTCACTTCTTCATAAATAAACACATTGGGAAATATTCAATAATAGTAAATCAAGTTCCAAAAATAAAAATAACATTAAAAAATTGTTAAAAAGGCCATTGCCAAATATTTTAAATCAACGGATATTACGAAACTAATAATATGTACTCAAGGCTGAGCTTTTTGTGCTAATAAGAAGGGAAAACCTATCCGGTCATTTTCGATAATTGACTTCTTTTGTTCCATTTCTAAAATGGTGATTGACAAACCACGTCAAATATATAGTAACTATACATCTGTTGATGCAAAATTGAAATGAAAAACCTCAGATTTCACTGACTAGCATTTCATTCGTCGCGACTCCTTTAAAAAACAAGTATAGTCGTTGCCATTTTTGCTTTAAAATTGGATACACGCCTAATATGTAAAACAAAGATGCAAAGGAAATTATTAAAGCGGCACCAAAACTGTAAAATAGCACAATGATATGGCCAATAGCTCGGGTAATGATCCATTCTGGTTTATACCCAAGTTCAGTTACAAGAACAGCTGAGATCCTATCCACAAGGTTTATAAACGAATGAGTTTGTGATGTAGCCGTTTGGCTATTTGGTTCCGATTTAAACCCATCTTTAAATTCTAAGCCAACCATTTCTGTACGTGCATTGCGGCCTGCCCTTGTTTCCAATTGGGACTTTTGGGACAAAGTTGGACTTGTGACTTCAAGAATTACTGGTTCTGGCTCGTTTGTTACCAATCTAGAAAAAGTATGACTCACAGGACCTGATGCTAAATTAATATCGGTAGGCTCTAATGCCATAATAGCAGCTGCAGTCGCCAGTGAAACTAATGTTGTTGTGGTATGTTCAATGTTTTGGTTGGCTTCTGAGACAAACAAAGCTTGTGGTTGGATCAGGACGTTAGATGAAGATGAACTTGGCAAAGAAAAAACAAACAGTAGTGATTTAATAAAATCATTGGAAGCCAGTAGTCTTAGACTTTGATATATAAATTTCGATAAATTTGTGAGGATATCGAATTCAGATAATAATTCATACTTGATACTGGCAAAAACAATTATTCGGGTAATAAAAAATGGGATCATCATAAGGAAAAGGGCATGAAGAATACGATGAGACAGAGGCACATTGATCTTTTGGTGGACTACTACTTGATGACGACTGTCAACATATCGGTACCTTTGCTGGTCATCATCAGATACCAAAGACTGGTCATTGTATGTTGTATCGGCGTCGTTCTCTAGAGCCCTTAGCAGTAAAAGAACATTCTTATCCGAAGAATTGTCTGAATCGGAGTCATTATCATCTGAAGACTGAAGACTATTTTGGTTACTTATACTGTTTAAAAAATCCTCGCTGTATTGTCGAGAACCGTAAATGTGCTGGTTTGTGTTCATGATGCTAATTATCTGATTTTCTATACAAAGAATTTTATTTTGAAATGTGTAATCTTTAAACTGTTTTTTTCTGAAAAGCAGACCGGCCTCTAAGAAATATTTTTGGTCTAATTATAAGAATAAAAATGGATTATTCGGGTGCAAAAAACCAGTAATGGATGTTGAAATTTCAAAATGGTTTGCAGATAATTATGTCTATATTTTGTATTATTACCGGATCACCAATTAACATACCATAAAATAGATTTAATCCAAGACTATATAAACACATAACATCAGCAACTTTGGAAATCCTTTTGGTACGCACAAATTTTTGTCATGTATATTATTTCTGAGAAGCGTCTTCTGGAATCTGCCAAATCGCCCAACCATGGAACCTGATGACGGTTTATAAGGATCATGGAACCCACGTGGGATGATGCCCTCATAATTTATAGGTACTTATTCACCGTAAATGCATAAAATATTAAGGATATGTGTGTATATCACGTGTATATATTGCATTTAAGAGCTTGAGAAATATACAGTTTCTGCAATTATGACCATCCCTATGGTATGTCCCTTATTACATACTTTGACCCGGGGTATCAATTTTAGGTAACCCGGATAAATAGCATTATTATGATAACTGTTTTCTGAGCTTATACTGAATCACATGATCCACATATATATTGCATTTATTGTACCTGAAGTGTCACAATTATGTATTACATTCTGTAAAACGTTATTGGTTATTCGATACTTATCCAACCAAGACTAGTTTGATTCTCACACACAGTCTAACTATCACAGTTTGTTGACTACCATTTTTGCTCAAATTTCACAGTCGTTAAGCTCTTTTTCTGTTTATTCAATAAGTCATTATCAATATGTCTGGTGGTCCTGTTCCTGTTACTAAAGTAAGCTCATACTCAATTTTTTTTTTTCAAATGCTTATTTACGTTATTAATTCCAGTCAAATTTCTAGAAATATACCTCCATGTCTAAAGGTATTTGGGAGAAGTTGCGTCAACTTCTTACCCTGGTTCCTAATAGATCATCTGGCAATCCAATCGTTTCCATGTATCGAGTTCCTACTCCTGGTTCTCGCCCAGAAGCCCAACATTACAAAGATCCAGCTACCCTTCCTACAAACGATATTGCCGGAAACTGGTACTTTGCTCGCGATCATCGCCGAAACTATCCACGCATTGCATACTACGACCAATCCCTTACAGCCGGTCTTTTGAAACTTGGCTCAGCTGCTAACCCTCGCATCGCTGACGGAAACGCTGGCACTCAAGCTCTTGCTGCTGTCAATAAAGGTGAAGAAAACCTCACTTCAGTTCTTGCTCAAACCTCCAAAGATATTATCAACGGTGAAGTTCTTGAAAAGAGTGGTCAGCCTCCTGTTCCTCCTTCTTTTCATAAGAAGGCTTATACCCTTCTCAGGTTCTCGGAAAGTGGAATGTATGATTTCAAATATCCCGTTAGAACTTTCAACTAAAAGCATAAAATACCAACAAACATACGAATCATAGCAAAGGAGAAAACTCACAAGGAGATGATTTATTATAATTGCGCATAGTTTTCATTGCCATAATTTTCTCTAAATAACATTTAGCCGAAAGTTATTTGTGGTTTTGTTTATATTCTTGTTTTTAATGATTATAAAAACATGACGAAACAGATTCCAGCCAATGGTTTCATCCAAGATCAAGGAAATATGATAATGGTGTAATTGGAACTGCATAAATTGTTTGCTTTCTTCTATAAAAATTTCCGTTTATATTAGCTATTTCATTACTTACTTCATTTACTTTACTGAAACGAACCAAATACATTGATTAAGTTTCATTTTCTTTAAAAAAGCGTGGTATTTAAAGAATTTGACACAAGAATCAGCATAATATATATACATATAGGTCGTTTTAAATACTCGCTTGAAATGCAAATAGATAACTCAATAAAACCATGTATCATTATGACTCTATGAATGTATAGAGCTAAATAAAAAATCATCACAGCATAGTTGTTCCAAATTCTTTTTTGTTTAGCTCTTGTTTGTCATCCTTAATTGTATGACCCAGCCAGTTTAAAATAGAAGTTATTACTTGTGGGTTGTAGTTTGCCTTTTTCTCTTTTGGAACAATGTACTCTCGAGGTTTTCCGTAAAAGTTATGATCCGCATTAGGAATCAATATAAACTCACAAAGCGATGCGTCTAATGGAACCGAATATAGGTTGTCCATAAAAGCATAGTTCCGGTCGTTTACAGTAAAGGCATCGAATTCGTTCTTATTTTCTGTTGTCAATGGATTAGATAAATGGCTCCAATAATATTCCCAGTCGCTCGATTTTTCACGTTTTCCGTCGGCAGTTTTGGTATTGTGTGGGTTATTAGTTAACTCTCCAAGTATATTCCAAGTTTCTTTAACTGCTTGTTTGGTCTTACCTTGCGAAGTCAATATTGCACGCTGGAAATGTGAGTTGTACATATATCCATCCACAATCGGCACAATATGATCAGCATCTCCATAAACCAAAAGAATTTTAGTTAATTTGTATTTGGTATCATCGGAAAAACCATTTACCTTTGTTTCAGAGTCATGCGTATTAATTATAGGAGGTTGACTACACCATGTTGTAATCAAACAGTCCAAAATCTTATTGATCGGTATATCGGACAAATCAGTAATCTCTTCATAAGGAACCCACGAATCTTCAATTTTTTTGGACGTAGGCCTGCGAACTGACAATTTTTCTCCACCACGTTGCTTAAAATTTGGTATCCTGTTTTCGTAAGACTCCATCAAATAGCTTGTCCGGTATCTTCCGGAACAGTTAACGAGAAATTCGAGTGGAGGTGATACAGTACCATCCGATTTAGTACGTACCTCCATAGGCTTAACTCCGGGGGTAACATGATATTTCAAGTTCTTTACATTATCTGGAATTTTCAATACAGCTTCTGTATATGTCGAGGATGCTAAAGCATGTGCAGCGGACCACGATAATAAGGCATGGGACCCTCGAGAATGTCCGACACCGCCTTTCAAAAACAATTTCTGTTTCGTTGGTGGAACAAAACCTCCATTCAAATTGTTTAGAGAGCATTCAGATCTCAATATATCGACACTCTCATTATAGCCTCGAATCCATTCAAGCATCGAATCGAGATCACGAATGTCATTTTGCAATGTTCTGTTTATAGAATGAGGTGGAAATGAATCTCCGCAACTCATGAAATCAAATCGAATAGTCGCCAATCCTAATCGCTGTGGAAGGTCATGAGCTAGCTGTTTTTGGTAACAATAATCTTTATGACCCAAAAATCCATGTAGAATTAACACCAAATCTAGATTTTCACACTCTACTTCTTTGGTATTAGGGATACATAAACGACCTTGTAAAACGTAAGATGTTTCTATAACTGGAATGACTATATTAAATTCTTTAAAGTCATGTTGATGCGTGGTTGGCGAACTCATCGTAATGGTTGGTCTTTGGTTGTAAGCTTCTCGTCTCTATTTATATTTGTCTCTTTCCCCACACCCGAAAGTAAGAACTGAATTGCCTCGGAATATTTAGCTGTAACGGTCTTCAAATTTGCAAATATGATTCAAAATTTCTACCTCGGCTATGTGGCTGGTTCTAATTGTGAATTCTTGTAAGAAAAAAGAATATCAAATCTGAAATTGGTGGCCCCTTTCAGAGAAAGCCACACAAAACATATTCTAATCTCAAGTAAAAACTTTGGTGCTCACAGATATGTCAACACTTATTCATCACTAACACATTAATTATATAATCACAAATTATCAAATTGAAATATTATGTTTTATATTTTCCACTGTTTTTTTTTGTTTGAAAGCTACAAATATCATCATTTTTGATAGAACCTCTTTTCACACGGATGGGTAATCATTCTAAGTGGACATTCAAATAATATCTTGTTTTTTTTTTTTGAATAACAAACATATTGTCGTTGATTAGGGCACCACCACCAACTTTTATTCCAGACACGTTGGTTTCTGCCCATTCAACACTTATTCCAAGGGCAGTTGGACCAGTAACAGTTATATAATCCTTTGGTTCTACGGTTATTCAACCAATAATTTATTTGCGATAATTTTCAGCTAAAAGCTGTTTTATGTTTTGATTTTATAATGCCTCGACCTCAGTCCAAGTTGTGTTTTACAAAAAGCTCGGCCGCGAATAAATCATCTACAGAGTTATTTCCAGTCGATTCAAATATCCCTTCTTACAAAAAAAGATCAACTAGAAAGACAACTGATGATGAATCGGCGGCTAAAATATTTAATAATGCAAAAAGCAAGCCCTTTGAATCTAATATGTTGCTGTTTACGGGAGAACAAAATATACCAGAATTGAAGACCAGTGATTTACAAGATGTGCAGCTTGATCAGCATCTGGAGGTTAATCCTGTTTTTCACTTGAAAAAAGACTTGCAAACTATATCTCTGAAAGAAATGTCCACTCCATTGCAACATATTACAAACATAAGAAATAGAAACAACGTTACACTGTTGCCAAATGATACCTCGAATGAATTGTTGGGAAGGAAAAAAAAGTTACTTTGTAACGAATCGCATTTAGATTCTAATCAATCTAACAATGCAATGCAACCCGAGTTTCCATCCACAGGATCTGTTGATTTTCGTGCAATTATATTGCAAGATCACAAGAAAACCGCAGCCATAGATTTACTTTCGAAAACCAATGAAAGAAATATCAAGGAAAAGGAAGAAGGACAGGAGGTTGACGGTTACGGTAAAACCAGTAATAATTCGAAATTTAATTCAGTGCGCAAAGGCAAATTACCCAGACTTCAACAAGGATTATCCCGATTTTCGAATAGTAAAGATTATGATAATAACAAACAGCTTGATGAAACCAATTTTCCATCATCGCCAGCCTTATCCCCCGCACAATTGGCGGACGACGAGTTTAGTGACTCAGCAGAGTCACTAACTTCAGCTTCATCTCAGAAAATATACCTGCAGGAAAATCAGACTGTTAATGATCCATTTTCATTAGACTTTTTGAAGGCTCGTATGAATAAGATTGTGGATACAGATATTTTAGAGGTGGATCTTTCAAATACCCAAACAACAAGTAGGTCACGAGCATCGAGGTTGGAATCACAGCGACGACGCAAGAGGCCTGGAGCTACAGCTGAAGGTATAAACAAGAAAATTGGTGACCTATATTTGGCATTAGAAGAAGGGAATATTAATTTTGATTCAATGAAGTCTGGAACTACAAAAAAACGACCACGGTCCATGCATAACGACTTCTCGATTTATAAAGTTTTGTCGCCTATAAACCTAAGCTCTTCCGATGAGAAATCAAGTGATGAAGAAACGAAAGGAACTCTAGCCTCAAAAAACATTCAAAATGAAAATGAAACTACTGATAATACAAACAACTCTATCGAATCAATATATGAAAAACAATTGCCTGTAACACACGTATCCAAAAGCAGACATGTGCTTGAAAACCCATCAATTCGAAGGAGTTTGAGAATTAGAGAGGCTCAAATGAGAAATTCAGATGAAAGTTCAAATATTACCAAAATCTCAACAACTTCCAAAAGTATCAACAGCAATATAAACAAAAATCAGAATCCAGATCTTGGCTTTAAAAAAATATCTTTGAATGATTTTGACAAAGAAGGTGATGAACTATATAGTGTTGATAACCTGCCCAAACCAAAACGGAAAAAAATTACTGTTAAGCATCTAACAACGTCGAAAAAGAACCATCAACGTAAAACAAAATCACATGGACAAACCGGGCCTAGACCAAACAGTGAGAAGAAGGAGGAAAACTATCGACAATTTGATTCTGATTTTGAGTTTTCAAGCATGTCACAAGACACTAGATTGAACGATAGTTCGATAAAATCTTATGAAAAGAGTGGTTTATGTGCAAGAGAACAAACCACAATAAACAACGAAAATAGAAGAACGACAAACAGTGCACTAAGGAAGTCAGAAGACAGGAAAAAAACTTCCAAACCTACATCAAAGCTTAAAAACAAAAACAAAGACTCTGTTGAAAAACAAAAAGAATCTGAACGGTTATTGCAAGAGAAGACCACTAGAATAAAGGCACAGTTTGCAGAGATCGACAAACATGAGCTAAAAATCAAGTTTGTATAGTCTATCAAATGTATGGAAACAACCAAGTGATTTATAAACATGTCCTTTGGATTAAGCGAGCTCGTTAGAAAGGATGAAAAACAAGGAGAAGCAGATAGCAAACGTAAATTAAGGAACACAAGTATTTATTGCTAAAGGAGCATAACCAAGAAAAGACAACCTATCGCCAGAGCCATACCAATACTACGCTTAAAAAAATATTTTGGTTTTTGGTTAGTTCTTTTGTTTTGGAATATATTGACTCTTAAGATTGTGACAATTTTAGCAAAAAGAATATACAAATGTTTGTTCATTGAGTTTTTATTCCGTTGTTCCCCCCACACAACAAAATCATTTTGGTTGTAAACCATCTATTTACTCATTCTTTGTTGTGAGCTTTCCCTGCATATTCAGATATGGTTGTTCGTGTTATACAAAGCTTGTATTAGCCCGTACAAGCCGCCTTAGTGCTTTCATGGTGAGGTTGTAAAAGAAAGTAAATTGGTTTTTTTCACCTGTTTGTTGCCTTTCTGATTTAGCGGTTTGATTGATTTTCATTCATATACTTTTGATATGTTTGGTGGCAAAACAAATTCAGAAAACACTTTCCAAATCAAATCAATTGTAAATATAGTCACGAATAGCTTGAGTGAGATATGATATATTTCAACAATTAGCCTGTATTCCTGAATATATACGACATTTTAACACTTTATAAGAAAAACATTAAAGATAATACCTGTTAAAAGAGTAGACACAATTTAAGCACATCATCAGAAATTGTAACTAATAGTATGATATTACAGTACAGCTCAAACACATCGATCATTATGTTGTTATTTGGATCCCAGAAAAATGCATGTGGATCTGGACAACAAATTGACTTCTAAACCTGGCTACCAACTCATACCAACAGATCCTGACCAATTGTATATTTGTTCGATAAAAAAAATGTTAGAGGTTCCCAAATACAGTTCCCATCGTAGTTGAAAACAGTCATGTCTAACACATTGTATTATGTTTTAGAGCCTATTTGCACGAAAAAGTCAAATTAAACACCTTTTTTGGTTATTAGCAGCTCCAGGAAATTCCATTATTATATTTGGTTTTTTTTCTTTTAAAAAGAAAATACTAGTTTACAGACAAGATCTAAAGTTGACAAAAGCGAAAACATAATACCCAAAATGGATGTGAGTATATTTCTTTTTGTCGAAAAACAGTGGTGTAGACGATGTAAAATCGTTAACCCAGACCATAAGAGAACCCATTTCGTCATAATATTTAGCCAAATGTATGGTCATTTATAATTTAACATCAATTTGGCTTCAAATATTTTTTTCGGCATCGAATGTAAACGGGTCTTCTTGCTTGTGTTACTAACCACCCGGGAAAGTTCAGGAGGGTTAAACAAAAATAAGGTAAAACTTTATACACGCAACGGTCCCCACAATACATTCAACCGATTTCAACACAAATAAATAAAAATAGTAACCGAGCTAATAAGGAAATATGATGAACGAGATGATTTTAGTATCAATGTATTCAGATCAGTAGTGTTTTTAAACTAAGAGTAAATATGGATCTGACAGTAAGCATATTACATTGAACTAAAATCATTTATTCCATAATTCTAATAGAATAATAAATCACTACCAGAAGTTCATATTTTGTAAGTTTTTATTAAAGACAAAACCACAACTTTAGAGTTATGATTCAATATATTGTTTTCGGATCTCGAAAAACATTTTGGTATATATTTAGACTTTGAAGAAAAATGACCAACTGGTAATTTATTGGCGAGAGACATATGCAGTGTTGTTTGAAACCCAAGAAAAATCAAATATTTGCCGATTATTATTGTATTGAGAAAACACGATTCATGCCAGGAAGGTTTTTAGAGTAATATTTGATTGTATGCAGTTGTATAGATGGTGTATGCGTCATACTGTAATCCATTCGAAATTAAAACTATCTCAACAGGGTTTGAGACGTTGTTGTTGAAAAAAACAAAGGGATATCACGAAACACGGTAATTTTACAACTGGTAAGCTGCTTGATTACCTGTTATATATATTAATAACATGTACTGAAGAATTATAGATAAAGTCACCAAAAGTGATTTTTTGGTAATAGGGCCGATATTAAAGTGTTCTTTTGTAAAAACGCTAGTTGAATTATTTTGTTTAAACTTAAGTACATATTGCTGATGGTATGTTTAATATCTATTACTGATAGTTGGGACTTTCCAATGTATTATTTTATATATTGAAACAGCTATTGTTTAAAAATTCAAAGATTTTAGTAGTTCATTATTGTACGATTAAAATAGGGACAGACCCGACAATTTATATGGTTTTTAATTCTTATCAAAGACTGCCAAAAGATATATTCAACACCCACTAATCGCTTATCTCAAACAAAACGCTGAAATTTCATGTACTTATGATTTTGAACGTTTCTATTAAAATATAAACTTATACTTCCAACAAAAAGTATTTCTCGCAATTAAAATTACCTGCAAAACGAATTTTTTCCGCTTGAAAAAAGAAATACTCAAAACCAAAAATGGGAAGAAAAGGCAAATATTACCAATTTAGATTCTAGATCCACTAAATTACCACATTTAGAATAACTCAATCACGTGAATCATTTTAGACCAATTACAATTTGTTTTTCTTTGACACGATTTACAAGTTGTATTTCTTTTTGTTAAAGATCTTATTTTTAGTTTTGATTATAAGTGTGATAGCACGAGGGAAAATTTGTATATTTGAACAATAATCAAACTAAATGTTCTATATCAGCTGTCGAGATGGGTTAAAAAGACGGTTTTTCATTTATTTTTTTGTATTTTGCATAGTGTGATTAGTTACTTTGCTTTCATTATTCGCGGAAAGAGTATGTAAAAAATAGTATTTGAATTTATTGACGTATTTACAAAGACCCTGTGTATTTTTCTTACATGATTAAACCTTGCACTAGACAAATAAAAACTTACTAGTTTTTTTGGGTATGTGATCGAATCGAAAAAACGCTGTATTGCTCTAATAACCATACACCAAGTTTGCCTCAAGCTTTTCTAGTACATCTTAGTTACGAATGGGATTTTGTAAGGATTGATGTACATTTATATTCTTGAGAATATTTGCATTGAAGTTTGTGAAATACATTTGGTGTTTCTCAAAAACTCCTAACGATTAAAGATTGATTTCTAAGGTATTAAGTTCAAGATATTCAAGATATAATGCAATCCTTGTATATATTTGAATTTTTGTTGACAAATATCAATTGCCACACGCCATCTAAATTTGAAAAGGGATGTCTAGGAAGGCTTTTCTAAGTGCATTTCCGTTAAAAATTTTAACTGCACATTAAAATAATTTGAAAAAATAAATAAATAAATAACATATTTTATGATACAAAAAAGAAACGACTACCAAGTTTAAAAAAAGATGGTATTAAAAGAAAGAAAGGATAAAAAGTCTAAATGTTATTGATGACAAAGCTGTATTGTATATGCATACAGAACTTTGAAGCAAAGTGACTACATTTATGAAATAAGGGTCTTTTAGAGTTAGAAGTAAAAATTCAGGGATACAATCAAAAAGAACAAATGCTAAAACATAGAAACCAATTTCAATATAACCCATATTGCTTTGCAGACAAGAAAAACTACCACTAGTAGTAGAGCGTCATCAAATTCATTGTGTGCACGAACCAAGTTTACATAGAATTTCGTGAACAAAGGCATACCAAGGATTTTGTTATGTTGTTTCTTTGGCTAGTATACCGTAATGTTCATTTCTTTTTACCATTTACATTTTTCTATGATAGAAAAGTAAAAATATTTATTACGCCAAATATATATTCCTTTTTTTGTATTTTTTTTTCTGGCTTTTCAATTTAAAAATAATTATGGGTTACAAAATGTAAAAAGGAAAAATAGAAAGTATTTCCATAAAGGCCCATTAACTCTAAATTGAAGCCGAATTGTTTCCTTTCAATTTTGTAAAACGATATATTTTTTGAGTTACTATGTCACTTCAATTAAAGAATTTCATAAGTAATATTTTAACATAAAAAAGCTGTTATATGACAATACAAACATGAGACATATTTACCGACAAACATCTGGCATCTGTTTTTGACATAGATTGCGAAATTCAGGGGAGTTACTGGAGTCATGTAATTAAGTTGGCATGTATCTAACATTCAAGTCCCTGACACTCCTTTCTATTTAATTTAAAAAATTAATATTGATTAATCTCAAACTCAACTGACGTGTGTTACTAAAAATATTTTTTCGATTGCATGTTCGCTGTGTCTAATGATATACATTGGTACAACGACGTTGGGTATCAAGCGTATCTTTGTGGACTAACAAAACTAATCAACTTAAGTGTACAGTCCATAAACACTTTAGGCAGATATAAGGTTTGGAATATTTAAATACCTACAAAAAGTATATAGCATTTGCTGTAGTATTCCCAGTATGGAATATTTCCAAGTGCCAAAACACCAGAAATGAATTCTACTGGATACAATTATATAGAGTGGTCTGAAAATACAGAATTGAAAAAACTCACAATCGATTTCCAAATTTCGACATGTGCACAACAAAAATTGTCGTGAATATATATATAATGAATAGTTACTGAAGAAAAAGACTAAA
This sequence comes from Magnusiomyces suaveolens, assembly GCA_900642975.1. Classification (NCBI taxonomy): domain Eukaryota; kingdom Fungi; phylum Ascomycota; class Dipodascomycetes; order Dipodascales; family Dipodascaceae; genus Magnusiomyces; species Magnusiomyces suaveolens. The sequence continues at coordinate 966,106 of CAAAMA010000004.1, forward strand.
ATAAAAAACGATTGGCTGTTTAAATATAACTAGAAAGACATTTATTCGAGGGTTATAGAAATATTCATAATCCGCAATGCTTGCTGTATATACAATTCCAATATTAGTTTCTATTAGGGCTGTAGAAATGGTAATTATTATTATTTTATTCAAAAACTACAGAAGTTTACAGCATGTGTAACTTTGGTCATCCTTAAGGTAAAAACAATAACGCTCTAAAAGGTAAGAGAAAAAAACAGTGTTGTAATATAAGAATTATGAAAGCTATGTGCAAAGTAGATTGTATATACGTTAATTAGTTAACCAATGACAAATAAATATTACTAGGACATAAACAATATTATACGTATTTGCAACTGTGACAGGAGTGTTTCCTCAATGAACAAATATTTCACAAGGGCTTCTTCGTTTATATAATATACCTTATATCTTTGCTAACCAGAACCATCATTTTTTGTTAAATAACATGTTTAGATAAAAAAAATAGAAGCCGCCGCCTCTAGCTATATAAATAGCAAAAAAATAAATAAAAAAAGAAATAACAAGGAACTCACAAATATTGACCAAAAGCCCCACACATTGTGGGTCATTTCACTAACAGCCTATATGACATTTTTATCGAATAGAGGGTAGCATACTATTAGGGCCAGCAATATTGAACTTCTGAAAAACCAAACATACATGTATATTTCTTCAACCTTAAGAACATTTTTAAATAATTCAGAGTTTAAATATGCTTCGTCTTTCATACAATATAAAGACAACACTTCCATATAGGATCCGAGTGGTTTTGAATAATTAAGAATATGCTGAGTACGAAACTTTAACAAAGCACACACAGCCGCACATTAAAACGACCCACTACGGCTAATTATCTTCGAAGCGGAATAAGTCCTATAACAGAAAACTGTCAGGGTGCAGACAAAATAAATATACCAGCGTTATAATTAATAAAATGGATTTCCGGAACCACATCGTTTCTTTTTTAGTGACGATTACAAACTCACAGAACTAGCTATTTTCCAACAATGGAAACAATCCCTATATCTAGTACTTATTGATATATTGCCAACCTATTTTTAAGTATCAAAAATTGAAATCGACTAAATAGGACATCTTTTTAAACGTATCTATATCGAGATTTAAAGAACAATGAATACGGCAGATCTATTATTATCGCTTTTTTTTTTCTCTCTTCATGAGATACAAATGAAATATATAATCGGCCAAATTTCCAACATTTAGATTTTTTTTCTTTCTCTTCTTCACCTGTTCCTTCATTCATTTCTTTCCACCAATTTTATTGGTATCTTTCATTAGTTTTTTTTCTTCTAACTCTAGTCATTCTTTTACTAGCATTTTTATAAAAAATCTTTATTATTTATTTATTTATTCCAACTGAATTGAATTAAATCGACAGTAAGCATTTAGCTTAAACAACGTATGTACTGATCAACCTTTCCAACAACAGCAGAAAAAAAGCAAATGATCTTGATCTAACACACAAAGTAGCGATGAAATTAAGCACTACTTTATTGTTTGGTGCTGCTCTTCTCGGTACCGCAAGTGCCGAGGCAGATCCTCTCTTTTGGTTTTTCCAACCTACAACTACTTCCCATACAACTTGTACAGGTGCTCCTTACTGTAATCAAATGACATCCACTGTCATTGGTAACGTCTGGGGTGGCTGTGGTCAACGTACAACTTCTTACTACTGTAAAACCGATGCTCTGACAACTACTAGTGAATTAACTAAAACTTGTCAAGAGAAGTGTCAACAAACTTCTACTGTTATCGAAAACGCATTTGGTTACTGCAAAAAACGTACTACTTCTTACTACTGTGTTCCTTCTTCTACAACTACCAGCCATACTACTACTACCGCAAGTGTCTGCAACGACATGACTTCCGCCGTTGTTCAAAACTGGGATGGTCGGTGCAAGCACTACACCACATCCTACTACTGTAACAGCAAACCTACTTCTTATACTACCACTACATTGTCTCCGTCCTGTAAAGATATGACTTCTGCCGTTATGACATCGTGGGATGGTTGGTGTGAACATCAATCAACTACTTATTTCTGTAAAAGTTCTATTCCAACTTCACAGGCTTCTCCTGCAACTACTACGACAAGTACTACAACCCTTCCAGCTCAATCAACCTGCGACATTATGACTTCTACTGTTTACGGTAACAACTATGGGCGTTGCAATTATTTGACGACATCATATTACTGTAAATATACTACTACCAGTCAAACCACTCAGACTTGCCCATATAAGTGTGATACTTTGACTTCTAGCGTTTACACTAATGTTGGTTTCGGATGCAAACATCAAACAACGTCTTATTACTGCGCTGACACAACTCCTACAACAACTAGTTCTACTACCGTCACAAGCATGCCAACTTGTGAGGCTATGACTTCGACTGTGTTGACGGATACAAGAAATGGCTGCAAACACTTGACTACTTCGTATTTCTGTCAATACACTACTACTCAAGAAACGACACAGCCCGCTACTTCACAGTGTGCTTACACAACTTCCACTATATACAGCAATATCAGAAACAGATGCAAACAAAGAACTACATCCTACTACTGTGCTCCTATCACCACAAGCTCTACCACTATTACTGACAGCAAAACTTGCGACATGATGACTTACACCATTTTCGACAAAATTAATTATGGTTGCCACTGGTTCACCACCTCGCACTACTGTGCATACACAACTACTCAGGAAACTACCGTAAATCCCTCTTCCAAATGTGTATCGACTACGTCTACAGTTTATGCAAACATTTTTGACAGATGTAAAAGACAAACAACTCAGTACTACTGTGCATCCAGCGTACCAGTTACCACTACATCCACTACTGTCACCACTGCATCTCCTACTTGCGAAGTTATGACCTCACAAGTTTATAATGATTTCAGATGGGGATGTCATCACATTACAACATCGCACTACTGTCAATACACTACAACTAGTGATATTCAGACGAAGCCAACTGATAAGTGTGACCAATGGACAACAACAGTTTACACCAACATTCAAGACAGATGCAAAAGAAAAACCACATCATCATATTGTGTTCCTACAACCACAAGTTCAACTAGTATGACTGCATTCCCTACTTGTGAGATTATGACTTCGGTAGTTTACAATGATTTCCGGTGGGGATGTAATCACCGGACTACATCGTTCTACTGCCATTACACGACCACCAGTGAAATAACGACACCGGCTACTACAAAATGTGCCACGCTAACCTCAACTGTAATCACTAACGTGTGGGACAGATGTAGAAATAGATCTACATCGTACTACTGTGCCCCTACAACCAGCACTACTACTACCAAAACCACAACCAGTAGCACTACTGCCAAGACGACTAGCACACCAGTTGTTACAACGACTTCCAAGACTACGAGTAGCAGCTCTACTATTCAATCATCAACTGGTTCTTCTAGCACTGTTCAATCATCCACTGGTACATCCAAGACTGGCTCTTCCACCGGTTCATCCACTGGTACTTCCAAGACTGGTTCATCCACTGGTACTTCCAAAACTGGTTCATCCACTGGTTCTTCAACTGGCACTTCCAAGACTGGCTCATCCACTGGTTCATCCACTGGCTCTTCCAAGACTGGCTCTTCCACTGGTTCATCCACTGGTTCATCCACTGGTACTTCCAAGACTGGTTCATCCACTGGTTCTTCAACTGGTACTTCCAAGACTGGTTCATCCACTGGTTCTTCAACTGGCACTTCCAAGACTGGTTCATCCACTGGCTCTTCCAAGACTGGCACTTCCACTGGTTCATCCACTGGCTCTTCCAAGACTGGTTCATCCAGCACTGGTTCATCCACTGGTACTTCCAAGACTGGCTCATCCACTGGTTCTTCAACTGGCACTACCAAGACTGGTTCATCCACTGGCTCTTCCAAGACTGGCTCATCCACTGGTTCATCCACTGGTACTTCCAAGACTGGTTCATCCACTGGTTCTTCAACTGGCACTACCAAGACTGGTTCATCCACTGGTTCTTCCAAGACTGGCTCATCCACTGGTTCATCCACTGGCACTTCCAAGACTGGTTCATCCACTGGTACTACCAAGACTGGTTCATCCACTGGCACTTCCACTGGTTCATCCACTGGTACTTCCAAGACTGGTTCATCCAGCACTGGTTCATCCACTGGTACTTCCAAGACTGGCTCATCCACTGGTTCTTCAACTGGCACTACCAAGACTGGTTCATCCACTGGTTCATCCACTGGTTCATCCACTGGCTCTTCCAAGACTGGCACTTCCACTGGTTCATCCACTGGCACTTCCAAGACTGGTTCATCCACTGGTTCTTCCAAGACTGGCTCTTCCACTGGTTCATCCACTGGCACTTCCAAGACTGGTTCATCCACTGGTTCTTCAACTGGCACTTCCAAGACTGGTTCATCCACTGGTACTTCCAAGACTGGCTCTTCCACTGGTTCATCCACTGGCACTACCAAGACTGGTTCATCCACTGGCACTTCCACTGGCACTTCCACTGGTTCATCCACTGGTACTTCCAAGACTGGTTCATCCAGCACTGGTTCATCCACTGGCACTTCCACTGGTTCATCCACTGGTACTTCCACTGGTTCATCCACTGGTACTACCAAGACTGGTTCATCCAGCACTGGCTCATCCACTGGTTCATCCAGCACTGGCTCATCCACTGGTTCTTCAACTGGCACTTCCAAGACTGGTTCATCCACTGGTTCTTCCAAGACTGGCTCTTCCACTGGTTCATCCACTGGTACTTCCAAGACTGGTTCTTCAACTGGCACTTCCAAGACTGGTTCATCCACTGGTTCTTCCAAGACTGGCTCTTCCACTGGTTCATCCACTGGCACTTCCAAGACTGGCACTTCCACTGGTTCTGCCACTGGTACTTCCAAGACTGGTTCATCCAGCACTGGTTCATCCACTGGTACTTCCAAGACTGGCTCTTCCACTGGTTCATCCACTGGTACTTCCAAGACTGGCTCTTCCACTGGTTCATCAACTGGTACTTCCGAAACTGGTTCATCTACTGGTTCTTCCAAGACTGGTTCGTCCACTGCCTCTTCTGCTCACTCATCTACTGAATCTGCTAGCACTGGCATTTCCACTGGTTCATCCACCGGATCCTCCACTGTTGCCACCTCTACTCACTCTACTACTGAAGCTCCATTGACCACCATGCCTGGTAGTGTTATTACCATTTCATCGACTAAATATGTTCAATCATCAGAGTCATTGAGATGTGACGAGACTTTGATTCACTCTACCGTCCTTACCATCAGCGACCATTTCTATGAATCGATCATTGAGACCACATACTTCTACTGTGACAAGACATCTACAAGTGTGACCAGCACTGCTACTGCGACTGCGACTGCCACTGGTACTTCCAAGACTGGTTCTGCCACTGGTACTTCCACGACTAGCTCATCCACTGGTTCATCCACTGGTTCTTCAACTGGCACTTTCAAGACTGGCTCTTCCAGCACTGGTGTATCCACTGGTTCTTCTACCGGTACTTCCAAGACTGGCTCATCCACTGGTACTTCCAAGACTGGTTCATCCAGCACTGGCTCTTCCACTGGTTCTTCCAAGACTGGCTCTTCCACTGGTTCCTCAACTGGCACTTCCAAGACTGGTTCATCCAGCACTGGCTCATCCACTGGTTCATCCAGCACTGGGTCATCCACTGGTTCTTCAACTGGCACTTCCAAGACTGGTTCATCCACTGGTTCATCCACTGGTACTTCCAAGACTGGTTCATCCACTGGTACTTCCAAGACTGGCTCTTCCACTGGTTCATCCACTGGTACTTTCAAGACTGGCTCTTCCACTGGCTCTTCAACTGGCACTTCCAAGACTGGTTCATCCAGCACTGGCTCTTCCACTGGTTCATCCACTGGCACTTCCAAGACTGGCACTTCCACTGGTTCTGCCACTGGTACTTCCAAGACTGGCTCTTCCACTGGTTCATCCACTGGTACTTCCGAAACTGGTTCATCTACTGGTTCTTCCAAGACTGGTTCGTCCACTGCTTCTTCTGCTCACTCATCTACTGAATCTGCTAGCACTGGCATTTCCACTGGTTCATCCACCGGATCCTCCACTGTTGCCACCTCTACTCACTCTACTACTGAAGCTCCATTGACCACCATGCCTGGTAGTGTTATTACCATTTCATCGACTAAATATGTTCAATCATCAGAGTCATTGAGATGTGACGAGACTTTGATTCACTCTACCGTCCTTACCATCAGCGACCATTTCTATGAATCGATCATTGAGACCACATACTTCTACTGTGACAAAACATCTACTAGTGTGACCAACACTGCTACTGCGACTGCCACTGGTACTTCCAAGACTGGTTCATCCAGCACTGGCTCATCCACTGGTTCTTCAACTGGCACTTCCAAGACTGGTTCATCCAGCACTGGCTCATCCATTGGTTCATCCACTGGTACTTCCAAGACTGGTTCATTCACTGGTTCTTCCACTGGCACTTCCAAGACTGGCACTTCCACTGGTTCATCCAGCACTGGCGTATCCACTGGTTCATCTACTGGTACTTCCAAGACTGGCTCATCCACTGGTTCATCCACTGGCACTTCCAAGACTGGTTCATCCAGCACTGGTTCATCCACTGGTTCATCCAAGACTGGCTCATCCACTGGCTCATCCACTGGTTCATCCAGCACTGGCTCATCCACTGGTTCATCCAAGACTGGCTCATCCACTGGTTCATCCACTGGCACTTCCAAGACTGGTTCATCCAGCACTGGCTCATCAATTGGTTCATCCACTGGTACTTCCAAGACTGGTTCATTCACTGGTTCTTCCACTGGCACTTCCAAGACTGGCACTTCCACTGGTTCATCCAGCACTGGCGTATCCACTGGTTCATCTACTGGTTCTTCCAAGACTGGCTCTTCCACTGGTTCTTCCACTGGTTCATCCAGCACTGGTTCATCCAAGACTGGCTCATCCACTGGTACTTCCAAGACTGGTTCATCTACTGGTTCATCCACTGGTACTTCCGAAACTGATTCATCTACTGGTTCTTTCAAAACTGGTTCGTCTACTGCCTCTTCTGCTCACTCATCTACTGAATCTGCTAGCACTAGCATTTCCACTGGTTCATCCACCGGATCCTCCACTGTTGCCACCTCTACTCACTCCACTACTGAAGCTCCATTGACCACCATGCCTGGTAGCGTCATTACCATTTCATCGACTAAATATGTTCAATCATCAGAGTCATTGAGATGTGACGAGACTTTGATTCACTCTACCATCCTTACCATTAGTGACCATTTCTACGAATCTATTATCAAGACCACATACTTCTACTGTGACAAGACATCTACTAGCGTGACCAGCACTGCTACTGCGACTGCGACTGCCACTGGTACTTCCAAGACTGGTTCATCCAGCACTGGCTCATCCACTGGTTCATCCAGCACTGGCTCATCCACTGGTTCATCCAGCACTGGCTCATCCACTGGTTCATCCAGCACTGGCTCATCCACTGGTTCATCCAGCACTGGCTCATCCACTGGTTCATCCAGCACTGGCTCATCCACTGGTTCATCCAGCACTGGCTCATCCACTGGTTCTTCTACTGGCACTTCCACTGGTTTCTCAACTGGCACTTCCAAGACTGGTTCATCCAGCACTGGTTCATCCACTGGTTCATCCAGCACTGGCTCATCCATTGGTTCATCCACTGGTTCATCCAGCACTGGCTCATCCACTGGTTCATCTAGCACTGGCTCATCCACTGGTTCTTCAACTGGCACTTCCAAGACTGGTTCATCCACTGGTTCATCCACTGGTACTTTCAAGACTGGCTCTTCTACTGGTACATCTACTGGCACTTCCAAGACTGCTTCTTCTACTGGTTCATCCATCGGATCCTCCACTGTTGCCACCTCTACTCACTCCACTACTGAAGCTCCATTGACCACCATGCCTGGTAGTGTCATTACCATTTCATCGACTAAATATGTCCAATCATCAGAGTCATTGAGATGTGACGAGACTTTGATTCACTCTACCATCCTTACCATTAGTGACCATTTCTACGAATCTATTATCAAGACCACATACTTCTACTGTGACAAGACATCTACTAGCGTGACCAGCACTGCTACTGCGACTGCGACTGCCACTGGTACTTCCAAGACTGGTTCATCCAACACCGGCTCTTCTACTGGTACTTCCAAGACTGGTTCATCCACTGGTTCTTCTACTGGCACTTCCAGCACTGGTGTATCCACTGATTCATCCACCGGTACTTCCAAGACTGGTTCATCCACTGGTTCTTCTACTGGCACTTCCACGACTGGCTCATCCACTGGCTTTTCCATTGGTTCATCCACTGGCACTTCCAAGACTGGCTCTTCCACTGGTTCATCCACTGGTACTTCCAAGACTGGTTCATCCACTGGTTCTTCAACTGGTACTTCCAAGACTGGTTCATCCACTGGTACTTCCAAGACTGGTTCATCCAGCACTGGTTCATCCACTGGTACTTCCAAGACTGGCTCATCTACTGGTTCTTCAACTGGCACTACCAAGACTGGTTCTTCCACTGGTTCATCCAAGACTGGCTCATCCACTGGCACTTCCAAGACTGGTTTATCCAGCACTGGCTCTTCCACTGGTTCATCCACTGGTACTTCCAAGACTGGTTCATCCACTGGTATTTCCGAAACTGGTTCATCTACTGGTTCTTCCAAGACTGGTTTGTCTACTGCCTCTTCTGCTCACTCATCTACTGAATCTGCTAGCACTAGCATTTCCACTGGTTCATCCGCCGGATCCTCCACTGTTGCCACCTCTACTCACTCCACTACTGAAGCTCCATTGACCACCATGCCCGGTAGTGTCATCACCATTTCATCGACTAAATATGTTCAATCATCTGAGTCATTGAGATGTGACGAGACTTTGATTCACTCTACCATCCTTACCATTAGTGACCATTTCTACGAATCTATTATCAAGACCACATACTTCTACTGTGACAAGACATCTACTAGCGTGACCAGCACTGCTACTGCTACTGCGACTGCCACTGGTACTTCCAAGACTGGTTCATCCAGCACTGGCTCATCCACTGGTTCATCCACTGGCACTTCCAAGACTGGCTCATTTACCGGTTCATCCACTGGCACTTCCAAGACTGGCTCATCCACTGGTTCTGCCACTGGTACTTCCAAGACTGACTCATCCACTGGTTCATCCACTGGTACTTCCAAGACTGGCTCATCCACTGGTTCATCCACCGGCACTTCCAAGACTGGCTCTTCCACTGGTTCTGCCACTGGTACTTCCAAGACTGGCTCTTCCACTGGTTCATCCACTGGTACTTCCAAGACTGGTTCATCTAGCACTGGTTCATCCACTGATTCATCCACTGGCACTTCCAGCACTGGTGTATCCACTGGTTCTTCTACCGGTACTTCCAAGACTGGTTCATCCAGCACTGGCTCATCCACTGGTTCTTCCAAGACTGGCTCATCCACTGGTTCATCCACTGGTTTCTCAACTGGCACTTCCAAGACTGGTTCATCCAGCACTGGCTCATCCACTGGTTCTTCAACTGGCACTTCCAAGACTGGTTCATCCACTGGTTCATCCACTGGTACTTCCAAGACTGGCTCTTCTACTGGTTCATCTACTGGCACTTCCAAGACTGCTTCTTCTACTGGTTCATCCATCGGATCCTCCACTGTTGCCACCTCTACTCACTCCACTACTGAAGCTCCATTGACCACCATGCCTGGTAGTGTCATCACCATTTCATCGACTAAATATGTTCAATCATCTGAGTCATTGAGATGTGACGAGACTTTGATTCACTCTACCGTCCTTACCATCAGCGACCATTTCTATGAATCGATCATTGAGACCACATACTTCTACTGTGACAAGACATCTACTAGTGTGACCAGCACTGCTACTGCGACTGCGACTGCCACTGGTACTTCCAAGACTGGTTCTGCCACTGGTACTTCCACGACTAGCTCATCCACTGGTTCATCCACTGGTTCTTCAACTGGCACTTTCAAGACTGGCTCTTCCAGCACTGGTGTATCCACTGGTTCTTCTACCGGTACTTCCAAGACTGGCTCATCCACTGGTACTTCCAAGACTGGTTCATCCAGCACTGGCTCTTTCACTGGTTCTTCCAAGACTGGCTCTTCCACTGGTTCCTCAACTGGCACTTCCAAGACTGGTTCATCCAGCACTGGCTCATCCACTGGTTCATCCACTGGTTCATCTAGCACTGGCTCATCCACTGGTTCATCTAGCACTGGCTCATCCACTGGTTCTTCAACTGGCACTTCCAAGACTGGTTCATCCACTGGTTCATCCACTGGCACTTCCAAGACTGGCTCTTCCACTGGTTCATCCACTGGTACTTCCAAGACTGGCACTTCCAGCACTGGTGTATCCACTGGTTCTTCTACCGGTACTTCCAAGACTGGTTCATCCAGCACTGGCTCATCCACTGGTTCTTCCAAGACTGGTTCATCCACTGGTTTCTCAACTGGCACTTCCAAGACTGGTTCATCCAGCACTGGCTCATCCACTGGTACTTCCAAGACTGGCTCTTCTACTGGTTCATCTACTGGCACTTCCAAGACTGCCTTTTCCACTGGTTCATCCATCGGATCTTCCACTGTTGCCACCTCTACTCACTCCACTACTGAAGCTCCATTGACCACCATGCCCGGTAGTGTCATCACCATTTCATCGACTAAATATGTTCAATCATCTGAGTCATTGAGATGTGACGAGACCTTGATTCACTCTACCGTCCTTACCATCAGCGACCATTTCTATGAATCGATCATTGAGACCACATACTTCTACTGTGACAAGACATCTACAAGTGTGACCAGCACTGCTACTGCGACTGCCACTGGTACTTCCAAGACTGGCTCATCTACTGGTTCTGCCACTGGTACTTCCACAACTGGCTCATCCACTGGTTCATCCAAGACTGGCTCTTCCACTGGTACTTCCAAGACTGGTTCATCCACTGGTTCATCCAACACCGGCTCTTCTACTGGTACTTCCAAGACTGGTTTATCCACTGGTTTATCCAGCACTGGCTCATCCACTGGTTCTTCCAAGACTGGCTCATCCACTGGTTCATCCAGCACTGGCTCATCCACTGGTTCTTCCAAGACTGGCTCATCCACTGGTTCATCCATTGGTTTCTCAACTGGCACTTCCAAGACTGGTTCATCCAGCACTGGCTCATCCACTGGTTCATCTAGCACTGGCTCATTCACTGGTTCATCTAGCACTGCCTCATCTACTGGTTCTTCAACTGGCACTTCCAAGACTGGTTCATCCACTGGTTCATCCACTGGTACTTCCAAGACTGGCTCTTCTACTGGTTCATCTACTGGCACTTCCAAGACTGCTTCTTCCACTGGTTCATCCATCGGATCTTCCACTGTTGCCACCTCTACTCACTCCACTACTGAAGCTCCATTAACCACCATGCCTGGTAGCGTCATTACCATTTCATCGACTAAATATGTTCAATCATCAGAGTCATTGAGATGTGACGAGACTTTGATTCACTCTACCATCCTTACCATTAGTGATCATTTCTACGAATCTATTATCAAGACCACATACTTCTACTGTGACAAGACATCTACTAGCGTGACCAGCACTGCTACTGCGACTGCGACTGCTACTGGTACTTCCAAGACTGGTTCATCCAGCACTGGCTCATCCACTGGTTCATCCAGCACTGGCTCATCCACTGGTTCATCCAGCACTGGCTCATCCACTGGTTCTTCCAAGACTGGCTCATCCACTGGTTTATCCACTGGCACTTCCAAGACTGGTTCATCCACTGGTTCTTCTACTGGCACTTCCAAGACTGGCACTTCCACTGGTTCATCCACTGGTTTCTCAACTGGCACTTCCAAGACTGGTTCATCCACTGGCTCTGCCACCGGTACTTCCAAGACTGGTTCATCCACTAATTCTTCTACTGGTACTTCCAAGACTGGCTCATCTACTGGTTCATCCACTGGCACTACCAAGACTGGCTCTTCCACTGGTTCATCCACTGGTACTTCCAAGACTGGCTCTTCCACTGGTTCATCCACTGGTACTTCCAAGACTGGCTCATCCACTGGCACTTCCAAGACTGCCTCTTTCAGCACTGGTTCATCTAGCACCGGTTCTTCCACCGGTTCTTCCACTGGTTCATCTGCCGGATCTTCCATTGTTGCCACCTCTACTCACTCCACTACTGAAGCTCCATTAACCACCATGCCTGGTAGTGTCATTACCATTTCATCGACTAAATATGTTCAATCATCTGAGTCATTGAGATGTGACGAGACCTTGATTCACTCTACTGTCCTTACCATCAGCGACCATTTCTATGAATCGATCATTGAGACCACATACTTCTACTGTGACAAGACATCTACGAGTGTGACCAGCACTGCGACTGCGACTGCCACTGGTACTTCCAAGACTGGCTCATCTACTGGTTCTTCAACTGGCACTACCAAGACTGGTTCTTCCACTGGTTCATCCAGCACTGGTTCATCCAAGACTGGCTCATCCACTGGTTCATCTACTGGTACTTCCAAGACTGGCTCTTCCACTGGTTCATCCACTGGCACTTCCAAGACTGGCTCTTCCAGCACTGGTTCATCTAGCACTGGTTCATCCACTGGTACTTCCAAGACTGGCACTTCCACTGGTTCATCCACTGGTACTTTCAAGACTGGTTCATCCAGCACTGGCTCATCCACTGGTACTTCCAAGACTGGTTCATCCACTGGTTCATCCAAGACAGGCTCATCCACTGGTACTTCCACTGCCTCTTCTGCTCACTCATCTATTAAATCTGCTAGCACTGGCATTTCCACTGGTTCATCCACCGGATCCTCCACTGTTGCCACCTCTACTCACTCTACTACCGAAGCTCCATTGACCACCATGCCTGGTAGCGTCATTACCATTTCATCGACTAAATATGTTCAATCATCAGAGTCATTGAGATGTGACGAGACCTTGATTCACTCTACTGTCCTTACCATCAGCGACCATTTCTATGAGTCTATCATTGAGACCACATACTTCTACTGTGACAAGACATCTACGAGTGTGACCAGCACTGCTACTGCGACTGCCACTGGTACTTCCAAGACTGGCTCATCTACTGGTTCTGCCACTGGTACTTCCACGACTGGCTCATCCACTGGTTCATCCAAGACTGGCTCATCCACTGGTTCATCCACTGGTTCATCCAAGACTGGCTCATCCACTGGTTCATCCACTGGCACTTCCAAGACTGGTTCATCCACTGGTTCATCCACTCGTACTTCCAAGACTGGCTTATCCACTGGTTCTTCCACTGGCATTTCCAAGACTGGTTCATCCAGCACTGGCTCTTCCACTGGTGCATCTACTGGTACTTCCAAGACTGGCTCTTCCACTGGTTCATCCACTGGCACTTCCAAGACTGGCACTTCCACTGGCTCATCCAAGACTGGTTTGGCCACTGCCCTTTCTGCTCACTCTTCTACTGGATCTGCTAGCACCGGTTCTTCCACTGGTTCATCTGCCGGATCTTCCACTGTTGCTACCTCTACTCACTCCACTACTGAAGCTCCATTGACCACCATGCCTGGTAGTGTCATTACCATTTCATCGACTAAATATGTTCAATCATCAGAGTCATTGAGATGTGACGAGACCTTGATTCACTCTACCATCCTTACCATTAGTGATCATTTCTACGAATCTATTATCAAGACCACATACTTCTACTGTGACAAGACATCTACTAGCGTGACCAGCACTGCTACTGCGACTGCGACTGCTACTGGTACTTCCAAGACTGGTTCATCCAGCACTGGTTCATCCACTGGCACTTCCAAGACTGGTTCATCTAGCACTGGTTCATCCACTGGCACTTCCAAGACTGGTTCATCTAGCACTGGTTCATCCACTGGCTCATCCACTGGCACTTCCAAGACTGGTTCATCCAGCACTGGTTCATCCGCTGGTACTTCCAAGACTGGCTCTTCTACTGGCTCTTCAACTGGCACTTCTAAGACTGGTTCATCCAGCACTGGCTCTTCCACTGGTTCATCCACTGGTTCATCTACTGGCACTTCCAAGACTGGCACTTCCACTGGTTCTGCCACTGGTACTTCCAAAACTGGCTCATCCACTGGCTCTTCAACTGGCACTTCTAAGACTGGCTCATCCAGCACTGGCTCATCCACTGGTTCATCCACTGGTTCATCTACCGGCACTTCCAAGACTGGCTCTTCCACTGGTTCTGCCACTGGTACTTCCAAGACTGGTTCATTCAGCACTGGCTCATCTACTGGTTCATCCACTGGCACTTCCAAGACTGGCTCATCCAGCACTGGTTCATCTACTGGTACTTCCAAGACTGGCTCTTCCACTGGCACTTCCAAGACTGGTACTTCTAGCACTGGTTCATCCATCGGATCCTCCACTGTTGCCACCTCTACTCACTCCACTACTGAAGCTCCATTAACCACCATGCCTGGTAGCGTCATTACCATTTCATCGACTAAATATGTTCAATCATCTGAGTCATTGAGATGTGACGAGACTTTGATTCACTCTACCGTCCTTACCATCAGCGACCATTTCTATGAATCGATCATTGAGACCACATACTTCTACTGTGACAAGACATCTACAAGTGTGACCAGCACTGCTACTGCGACTGCGACTGCCACTGGTACTTCCAAGACTGGCTCTTCCACTGGCACTTCCAAGACTGGTTCATCCAGCACTGGCTCTTCCACTGGTTCATCCACTGGTTCATCTACTGGCACTTCCAAGACTGGCTCATCCACTGGTTCATCTATTGGCACTTCTAAGACTGGCTCATCCACTGGTTCATCTACTGGCACTTCCAAGACTGGCACTTCCAGCACTGGTTCATCTAGCACTGGTTCATCCACTGGTACTTCCAAGACTGGCACTTCCACTGGTTCATCCACTGGTACTTTCAAGACTGGTTCATCCAGCACTGGCTCATCCACTGGTTCATCTACTGGCACTTCCAAGACTGGTTCATCCGCTGGTACTTCCAAGACTGGCTCTTCTACTGGCTCTTCAACTGGCACTTCTAAGACTGGTTCATCCAGCACTGGCTCTTCCACTGGTTCATCCACTGGTTCATCTACTGACACTTCCAAGACTGGCTCATCCACTGGTTCATCTACTGGCACTTCTAAGACTGGCTCATCCACTGGTTCATCTACTGGCACTTCCAAGACTGGCTCATCCAGCACTGGTTCATCCGCTGGTACTTCCAAGACTGGCTCTTCTACTGGCTCTTCTACTGACACTTCTAAGACTGGCACTTCCAGCACTGGCTCTTCCACTGGTTCATCCACTGGTTCATCTACTGGCACTTCCAAGACTGGTTCTGCCACTGGTACTTCCAAGACTGGCTCTTCCACTGGTTCATCCACTGGTACTTCCAAGACTGGTTCATCTAGCACTGGTTCATCTACTGGCACTTCTAAGACTGGCTCATCCACTGGTTCATCTACTGGCACTTCCAAGGCTGGCTCATCCAGCACTGACTCTTCTACTGGTACTTCCAAGACTGGCTCATCTACTGGTTCTTCCACTGGCACTTCTAAGACTGGCACTTCCAGCACTGGTTCATCCACTGGTACTTCCAACACTGGCATTCCCACCGGTGTTTCAACTGGTTCATCTACTGGTACTTCCAAGACTGGCTCATCTACTGGATCTGCTATTATTAGCTCACTTTCCAGTACTGAATCACATGATACGTCTAGTATTTCTGTCTCGACAAGTATTATTTCTTCTTCCTTTGGGCCCCGAACTACTTCCACTTCTACTGGTTTCCACTGGTTGAATTCTACTTTCACTCTTTCATCTGCCACTGTTTCCCAGACTCAATCTAGCATTGTTTTGTCAGATTCTTCTACCGCTCCAGTCCCTGGTACTTCTTCTACTGCTCCAGTTGTTCCCGGTGCCTCTTCTACTGGTTCTGTTGTTCCTGGCTCATCTTCCACAGCTCCAGTTGTTCCTGGTACTTCTTCCACCGGTTCCGTCGTTCCAGGTTCATCTTCTACTGCTCCAGTTGTTCCCGGTGCCTCTTCTACTGGTTCCGTTGTTTCTGGCTCATCTTCCACAGCTCCAGTTGTTCCTGGTACTTCTTCCACCGGTTCCGTCGTTCCAGGTTCATCTTCTACAGCTCCAGTTGTTCCCGGTGCCTCTTCTACTGGTTCTGTTGTTCCTGGCTCATCTTCCACAGCTCCAGTTGTTCCTGGTACTTCTTCCACTGGTTCCGTCGTTCCAGGTTCATCTTCTACAGCTCCAGTTGTTCCCGGTACTTCTTCCACCGCTTCAGTTCCTGGTACCTCTTCTACTGCTCCAGTTGTTCCCGGTGCCTCTTCTACTGGTTCTGTTGTTCCTGGCTCATCTTCCACAGCTCCAGTTGTTCCTGGTACTTCTTCCACTGGTTCCGTCGTTCCAGGTTCATCTTCCACAGCTCCAGTTGTTCCTGGTACTTCTTCCACTGGTTCCGTCGTTCCAGGTTCATCTTCCACAGCTCCAGTTGTTCCCGGTACCTCTTCCACCGCTTCAGTTCCTGGTACCTCTTCTACTGGTTCCGTTGTTCCAGGTTCATCTTCTACAGCTCCAGTTGTTCCCGGTACCTCTTCCACTGGTTCCGTCGTTCCAGGTTCATCTTCCACAGCTCCAGTTGTTCCTGGTACTTCTTCCACTGGTTCCGTCGTTCCAGGTTCATCTTCCACAGCTCCAGTTGTTCCCGGTACCTCTTCCACCGCCTCAGTTCCTGGTACCTCTTCTACTGCTCCAGTTGTTCCCGGTGCCTCTTCCACTGGTTCCGTCGTTCCAGGTTCATCTTCCACAGCTCCAGTTGTTCTTGGTACTTCTTCCACTGGTTCCGTCGTTCCAGGTTCATCTTCCACAGCTCCAGTTGTTCCCGGTACCTCTTCCACCGCCTCAGTTCCTGGTACCTCTTCTACTGCTCCAGTTGTTCCCGGTGCCTCTTCTACTGGTTCCGTTGTTTCTGGCTCATCTTCCACAGCTCCAGTTGTTCCTGGTACTTCTTCCACCGGTTCCGTCGTTCCAGGTTCATCTTCTACAGCTCCAGTTGTTCCCGGTGCCTCTTCTACTGGTTCTGTTGTTCCTGGCTCATCTTCCACAGCTCCAGTTGTTCCTGGTACTTCTTCCACTGGTTCCGTCGTTCCAGGTTCATCTTCTACAGCTCCAGTTGTTCCCGGTACTTCTTCCACCGCTTCAGTTCCTGGTACCTCTTCTACTGCTCCAGTTGTTCCCGGTGCCTCTTCTACTGGTTCTGTTGTTCCTGGCTCATCTTCCACAGCTCCAGTTGTTCCTGGTACTTCTTCCACTGGTTCCGTCGTTCCAGGTTCATCTTCCACAGCTCCAGTTGTTCCTGGTACTTCTTCCACTGGTTCCGTTGTTCCAGGTTCATCTTCCACAGCTCCAGTTGTTCCCGGTACCTCTTCCACCGCTTCAGTTCCTGGTACCTCTTCTACTGGTTCCGTTGTTCCAGGTTCATCTTCTACAGCTCCAGTTGTTCCCGGTACCTCTTCCACTGGTTCCGTCGTTCCAGGTTCATCTTCCACAGCTCCAGTTGTTCCTGGTACTTCTTCCACTGGTTCCGTCGTTCCAGGTTCATCTTCCACAGCTCCAGTTGTTCCTGGTACTTCTTCCACTGGTTCCGTCGTTCCAGGTTCATCTTCTACAGCTCCAGTTGTTCCCGGTACCTCTTCCACCGGTTCCGTCGTTCCAGGTTCATCTTCCACAGCTCCAGTTGTTCCAGGTTCATCTTCTACCGTTCTTTCTGATGCTGCTACTTCCAATGTTATTAATACTTCAAGTATTTCTGAGTCATCCGTTTCTACTGAAACTGCTCCAGCTGCTTCTACTGCTGTCACCACTTCCGCTCCAGTCGGTTCTTCATCTGATGTTCCATCTGTTGAGTCTTCTACCAAGCCCACCAACGCTGATATCTCTTCTGGCCCTGTTCCATCTGGATCTTCACCATCTGGCCCTGCTCCTACTGACAGTGCTGCCGTCGAGACTTCATCTGGCCCTGCTTCATCTGGATCTTCACCATCTGGCCCTGCTCCTACTGACAGTGCTGCCGTCGAGACTTCATCTGGCCCTGCTTCATCTGGATCTTCACCATCTGGTCCCGCTCCTACTGACAGTGCTGCCGTCGAGACTTCATCTGGCCCTGCTCCATCTGGATCTTCACCATCTGGCCCTGCTTCATCTGGATCTTCACCATCTGGTCCCGCTCCTACTGACAGTGCTGCCGTCGAGACTTCATCTGGCCCTGCTCCATCTGGATCTTCACCATCTGGCCCTGCTTCATCTGGATCTTCACCATCTGGCCCTGCTTCATCTGGATCTTCACCATCTGGCCCTGCTTCATCTGGATCTTCACCATCTGGCCCTGCTCCTACTGACAGTGCTGCCGTCGAGACTTCATCTGGCCCTGCTTCATCTGGATCTTCACCATCTGGCCCTGCTTCATCTGGAGCTTCACCATCTGGCCCTGCTTCATCTGGATCTTCACCATCTGGCCCTGCTTCATCTGGATCTTCACCATCTGGCCCTGCTCCTACTGACAGTGCTGCCGTCGAGACTTCATCTGGCCCTGCTCCATCTGGATCTTCACCATCTGGCCCTGCTTCATCTGGATCTTCACCATCTGGCCCTGCTTCATCTGGATCTTCACCATCTGGCCCTGCTTCATCTGGAGCTTCACCATCTGGCCCTGCTTCATCTGGAGCTTCACCATCTGGCCCTGCTTCATCTGGATCTTCACCATCTGGCCCTGCTCCTACTGACAGTGCTGCCGTCGAGACTTCATCTGGCCCTGCTTCATCTGGATCTTCACCATCTGGCCCTGCTTCATCTGGATCTTCACCATCTGGCCCTGCTCCTACTGACAGTGCTGCCGTCGAGACTTCATCTGGCCCTGCTTCATCTGGATCTTCACCATCTGGCCCTGCTTCATCTGGAGCTTCACCATCTGGCCCTGCTTCATCTGGATCTTCACCATCTGGCCCTGCTTCATCTGGATCTTCACCATCTGGCCCTGCTCCTACTGACAGTGCTGCCGTCGAGACTTCATCTGGCCCTGCTCCATCTGGCCCATCTCCTACCGACAGTGCTGCTGTTGAGACCCCAGGTGCTTCTACAAATACTCTGTCTGGTTCCGCTCCTACTGACAGTGCTGCTCTTGAATCTTCCAGTGCTGCATCTCCTACTACTATTGTCACCATGCCTTCTGGCTCCACTGGTCATTCCGGATCTTCAGCTCCTACTGACAATGCGGCCGTCAAAACCTCAGCTTTACCTACCTCAGCTCCTTCCGACTCTGGTGCTGTTGACCAGTCCAACGGTGCTGCTAAGCTCTCTGGTTTCGTTTTCCCATGCATCGCATCTTTTGCTTTGCTTTTCATCGTTCTTTAAACATGACATTCTAGACGCACGCATAGCCGTGTGCTAGCTATCATGTTTATTATTTATTTATGATTTATCCGGTTTAATTTGTATTTTTATTTTATTTATTATATTTATTAATTGTGTGTTATTATGTATTGTTGATTATTTTCAATTTTATAGATCTTTTTTTAAAAATAGACTTAATTTTTCTTTTGAATATCCCAAATCTTTGTTCTCAACACAGACAGTAGTTTTAAGGATTTACGAATACTTACACAATACCAGAACAGAACAAAAACAAAAATGTTCCCACGCCTACACAAATGCAACAAGAAACAGTTAGTGTTGATCGCTTTTGTCTTTATAGATCAAGTGATTGTACAATATCAGAAACTCTCTTCTCGAGCTTTATGCCTGAGGTTGATCATTGTCAAACCTTTTCGTTGTATTAAAATATTGTTTTCCAGATTGCATAGAAGCTTTGTGCTAAACTTAGAAAGAACTTGAAGGTTTTTAGTGATTAATAAGCTATGGTGATATGTTTAGGTTTTGTATTAAATAGTCACATTGGATCAGATACATCAAAAAAGATCTTGATCCATGCTAAATCTAGAATTAGGTTGATTTAACTATATGCTGTGTTAAAACTTGGAAACAAAAGGTTTTCGATTTCGATTTACACCAATTAATCACAACAAAAAAACTGGAAAAAACTTTTGAAGGCTTCCTCTGTATACTTTGTCAAAATATTATATCCATTGCCTGTATCTGGGGACTTGATGGTGAAATACATACGAACAAGACTACCCAAACTTCATGTTTGGTATATGTATTCCCTGTTGACAATATTATTCGGAGAAGAATGCAACAATCTTACCCAAGATTTGTGTTATTTGATTGTTCACAAGTCATTCATTCAGATCACATTTCAATGTTATGTGGTTTTTTAAATGTTGTGATATTTGGAATAATAGTATTAACCAGTTGAAATAAAACTCTCTAGATGCTTTAGATCTTTTTTGTCGAGTGTAGATATTTTTTAACTGGTGATTTTAATAATTCTAATTATTTACTATTTGTATAATCTTTTTGTGGGCTCAATAACTTTAATATTTTTTTATGATAATCATCAACTGTATTATAATTTTTATCGAACGGGTTTGAAGCTTTCATCTTAAATTCACCAAATCGTTCAAACCAATTACATTTGTCAAAGTTCAAGACAAAATTTTATTAACGTTGCCAACTTCAAATTTTTTCTTTCTGAGATTGGTGAATCGAGAGTTAAATTTCGTACTTGCCACTTTCTGGCAATGAAGGGTCTAGAGAGTATTTAAGTGCCAAATCATTGTTAATTCAATAAAATTCTCTTGATATTTAAAAGAGCTTTTGTAGTGTGTAAATTGGCAGTTTTACGTAATGTCGAATTTGATACTTTTGGGATACATGCAAATTCACTTTTCTTTTGTTAACTTTCGTTAAAAGGCAATTTCCAAGGTTCTAATTGGTGAAAAATAAGAAATACACTAATGCTGACTACATAAATGAAACTAATAACAACAACAAAATAATGAAAAAGCAAATAATCGAATCGTCAAAAACATAATCCTCTAAGAAGTTGACATGATTATATTGTATTTTTTTAAAAAAAAGCTAATACCAATATGTATTGGTAAGCTTTTCTTAACCAAGAATATCAACTAGTATGAGAAGTGGGTCTTGATTATTACGAATAGTCTTTCTCGACTGGATACAGTATATGAGGGAGGTTTTTTAAATTGAAAAAAAGATAAAGAATATGGGGCTTTTTATTAATTCCTTAACGTTAGATTGATTTTCCTGTGTTTATTACAATAATTTGCTACAACTTTTCTTTGGGTATTATTATTTGAAATACAGCTAGATGATAGGCCAAATAGTATTATTAAATATCAGCGATGAGATTAACAAAAGAAATTTACCACGGAATAAATAAGTGAGTTTTCTTTGAATCAGATTTTTTGAAGTAGGTTTGTGATTCAACTATGTCCAAGTCAAAATTGTAGTTTATTATTTTTAAATTTAAACACAACTTGATTGAAGTCGGATTTATACCGATAAAACAAAAGAAAAGAAAGTAACAAATCATCAAAATCTCACACTGAAGAAATAGTTTTATGACAAACAATAGGCGAACTGGTTCTTGAATCCAAACCATGTGGGACCGCCATTCTACAAGAATGTGAATGTGTTGTTATGTCTGTTTCTGGGTTGAATTAGTGTATTAAAGGAAAAAAAAATATAGAAAAAAACTATAAAATGAATTTTAAAACTAAAAGAGATTTGTGTAACCAAATAGGTTGAGCCAAAAGTTTGATGCCTGAAAACCAAAAAGCCATTTTCGCTAGTTGAGACATTGTTATTGTAAAAACATGGTAATGTAATGGATAACAAAACACGTGATAAAATAATTACATTACAGGATTTTCCTACCAATGTTAATACAAGACAACCAAGCACACTGGGTCTGCACGTGCCTTATAGATTGAATTGAAATGTAACGATAAGTGAAAAAATTTGCGAAATCAGTTGTAACTGAAAAGAATAAGGCAAAAAGATAGTTTGTTTCGCTTTCAGACAATGGGTTTGGAAATATTTCTGTACTTTATTTCTGATCAAAGGTCTGCTTCGTGAAGGATACCAGTTTGAAAACATCCCAACAAGGCGTTTACATTGCAATGTATCCAGTGCTTTGTTGTAAACCTAGTTGCAAACGGGCTTGGACAATGGTGGCAACAACAAAACTCGTTAACAGTCAATATACAAAAAACGTTCAAGACAAATGAAGCTAGTCTCAGAAACAAAAAACCAACCAAACAATAAACAATTGAAATTTGCATTTACAGGTTTTGGTTGTAGTCACTTTTGAACAGACAAGCATGGCATTTTCTTGACAAGTGGACATAATCTACCCACACATGCAAAGTATATTGTATATTGTATATTGTATATTGTATATTGTATATTGTATATAAATATATAAATATATATTTCAATATACTTTTGAAATATGATGAATTGGACTTCTATAGACCAAATGTTTCGAAACAACCGAGTATATATGTCCAATTCTTGGAAGTAGCCACTACCAACAGATATAAGTTTCGAAAAATTTAAAGGTACACAAACCAATTGTAAACCATTAAGATTGTGATCCCATTGTCATCTCTGGGACATTAGCGTGACAACTTACTGAGACAATTTAAACATCATTAGTTGATCAACTCCTGGCATTTTAATCACGCAGTTTCATTATATATGGAAATGCCCTGAATATAGATTGTTAACGAGGTTTTAAATGCTGGTGAGAGCAAGTAGTTATGCATACACGTGTGGGGCAATGGAGAGCAATGCATTTCAAGTACCAATATAAGTTATCCACAACTTGTATTCCTGCATTCTCTACACCAATTACTGTTCAATAGCAATCAGTCCTTCAACTTATTATTTGCATGTAGGTTGGTCTCAGCTGTATTTAATCAGTTGAAGCAGTTAAAACATTACATGTGCTTTCTCAACAGAGGTACAGGATATATGTAAATAATGGCAATTGTACATGAGCAAAACGGAACAGAGGCGTAATTAAGACAATGTGTATCAATATAGGAAATCAGGTACACATGGGTAAATAATTTTGTAGAATTAAATGAGTGCTGATTAGGTTTGTATAAAATTATGACCTTAGCTTTATAAATAGTAGTGATTCTTGTATTTCGAGGCTTTACATTATATGCCCAAATTATTGAATTAGTTTTCCAACTGAACCTTTTCAATGATTTTTCTCAGTGGAATGGCCCAGGTAGAAATGGCAACATGGTTCATCGTGTGTTGCACAATGACCTCCCGAGCATTGACCTTCCGTTCTTCAGCTGTAGTTGAATCTTTGGCAAATATGTGCCCAAGACATGAACTAACTGCAACCAAATGCTCATGAGCAAGTTCCGGAATATTTTTCTCTAACCGAACTTTATAGTGCGAAAACTCTCGACTCGGAAGATCAGAGGGAATAGTTAAGAGATGTTCCAGGTCCGAAAAGACGGATTTTGAAAATACGTCTGAATTTTCTTCATCTGAGGTTGAGAATTTCCCGTTGGTATCAGTACCAGTTTCTCCATTGCTAGTTGTTTTCACGCCAGCACTAGTAGGTGGTTCTACATTTTTTTCAAGACCTAAGTTGGAAGTTGGAGTCTCCGTATTTGTAATAGAATCGACTGAGTTGAAAGAGCTGACAGATGAAGTCGACAACAAAGATGGAGAAGCAGATACT
Source organism: Magnusiomyces suaveolens (assembly GCA_900642975.1). NCBI lineage: Eukaryota > Fungi > Ascomycota > Dipodascomycetes > Dipodascales > Dipodascaceae > Magnusiomyces > Magnusiomyces suaveolens. The sequence goes on from CAAAMA010000004.1 coordinate 990,004, forward strand.
GACATTGAAGGAGGAGGAAGAGTAGCAGACGATTTTGGTATCATTGGACCTGGTGGAGCATGTTTATTAGATGAAGTTGCAGAAAAACCAGGGGAAGAAGGAGGAGGAGGAAGAACTGCTTGGTGTTTTTTAGTTGATCCCGACTTTTTAGCAGATAGAAATGTCGATGGAAGACAGTCGTTCCAACCTTGTTGTCCGGCATAATGGGTTTGAGTCGAAGTGATCATTGTTTTGATATGTGATTGAATGATTTTGTTGTTAAAAGTTAGGGGTGGTGAGAAGAAGAAGAAAAAAAAAAATTAAATAAAATAGGGTTGGACTGAACTATTTATATTCCAACAAAGATACATGTACACACAGACAAGCATTGCTCCCAACGCATGAAATGACATCCAAAAACGTTTCTATAATTTTAAAAACCAAAAATAACAGCTATTTCCAAAACAGTTGATTTCGACTTGTAAATGTTTCAAATGTAAGTCTCGAAATTTGTTACAGTTTGTGTTGTTGGCAAGTTACTGGATTCCATTTATTGCGTTACATGGTCTGGTTTATTCATTTTTGTTACAACTTCACATATTACATTACACGGCAATTACAACACAGCCCACTGTTTCTTTGCTGCACAGAGGTCCTATTCATTTCCACCACCACCACAATCCCTTCTTTCCAAACGTATCTCCGTTTCCTCCCAGTTCTCTTCTCAATGCTCAACGGCATACTGGACGGCCCTCCTTTTTCTCAATCACATACTTTGCCTGTTGTTCCGGCTTCTGTGCCACAAAAGTCCTCTGTTATTTCAGCATCTGCAAACCGTGTCTTTACTGGTCGCAATTCCAATCATAATCCTTTGGTTACATCCAATGCTGACCGCCTGCTCGACGACCACGATAACGACGACGACTCTGTATCTTCTTCAGACGCATACCTCAAATCTTCTCTGGTGACCGACAATAGCAATCTTGTTTCTTCAGACTCTTTTAAACCTGGCAAGCATTCCAAGCTAGTTGCCTTGAAAAACAAACTCATACATAGTAACATTACTAACAGCAACAACAATCACATCACCAGCAACGGCAATAGTAACAGTAATACTCCCACATCCAACGGCAGTGCTTTTTCTTCCACATCTTCTCTGCCATCTATAGCTTCTCAAACCATCCATTCAAATGGACCTGGCTCAAATAACAACAATAACAACAACAATAATAGCAGTAACCACATTATCGCCGGCGTAACAAGCATGAACTCTTCTTCTTCCCTTGCATCAAACACTTCATCTACAAACGCTTCTTCCAATTCCGTTTCCAATTCTAATTCCAACTCCAACTCTAATTCGTCCCTACGTATCGGCTCCTCCTCGTTCACTGCCTCACATTCCCACCATGGCTCCCATGGCCATCATCCCCTATTCCACGGAAGCTATTCCTCCTCCAGCGCCATTAACGGTAGTAGGCAGCAACAGGAAATGAAACGTCATCTTAATCGTGTGCGAAACGAGCAAAGCGCACCTGGATCCAACTCGGGGTCAGTCGGGTCGAATATTAATGGTGCTGCCAATAATTATGTTGACAGCGACGGTAATAGACTCCGACACTACTCCAGCGCTGGTAGCAACAATAGTTTCCGCAGTACTGACGACGAAATGGCGCCTGCAAATGCCTTACCCGCATCTTCTGCCGCCGTTTCCCGAAAGCTCAGTGACTCTTCTTCAATAGACTCTCCACTACGGGTCAACAGATCTGCATCGTCCCTCAGAATGGCTACCAGTGTTGATTCGCAACTTGGTGCTTCTAATGGTAACAACAATATCAACACTACGAGCCAAAACAATGGAAATATCAACACCAATAATAATATCAATAGCATTCATCAAGAATCAACTCCAAACAGCACAAATAATACTTCTAACAATGTGGGTTCAATGATAAACAGTAACAATACTAGCTCATCAACGAATATAAACAACATCTCAGCACATATGGACTCCCCTAAAATCGAATCCAGAAGTATGAGCCCGGCTCTTCCATCAGCCAGCTCCAACCTACTCCCTCAACCTCCTTCTATAAATACACCATCTCCTCTGGTAACATCTCAGTCACAACCCCAGATCCAACCTCTACTCTCTTCCTCTTCTCCACAGCTCCATTCTTCTGCATCTCAGCCAGTTATTGCGTCTTCATTGAACTCGGAGTACAATTCTCCATCGTTGGGTTATTCCACTCCAGCCTTTTCAAAGACACAACCTAACAGCAGATTGGGCTATGATACCGTTCGAACCACAAACACATCACGCGTTATGCGGTTTGGTAGGGGTCTGGGTCCTCCAATGAGAGCACCAAAACGTGAAAGCGAAGAAGGATTAAACAACAGTAGTAGTGGCGCCGTTACACCTTCATTGCCCTCCGAAGATTTAAATAAAAAAAATAGCTCGGGTAGCATTAAAGATCGCGAAATGATTGACATAAATCAGCAAATCACCGACCAAATTATGAGCTTCAACGGCTCTTCCCAATCAAAAGGTTCCGATGATGGCGATTTTCAGATGCATTCATCAAACCCTCCTTTTGGAAACGTCCCAGCTTCTACGACATCAGCTATTACCATCCTTGCTTCTACGGCTTCTTCGACACCATCTTCACAAATTCAAATGCAAGGACTAGCTTTAGACAATCAGCAGCTTTCGAGCGAAGAGGATCGTCCAAGCAGTTTGGGTCCTCTTCCACAGTTGGACATTGCAGGTGCATTAAAACAGCACCACTCAATGCAAGCACAATATGGAGGCTATCTTAATTCTTCTAGCACTTCATCTGCTTTGGCCAACGGTCAACCTCCACAACAACAATTACCACAGTCACCACCTCACCGCGAGCAGCTCCCTCAAATTCCCTTACATTACCAAGCTTCGCCTGCATCACCATATCACGAAAACAGTCAGGCATCTGTTTCGTTAGCCCTCGAGGACAAAATCGAACGTGAGCTCACGTTGGAAAGACAACATGAGGAATTACAGCATTATCTTCAGATGCAAGAAAAGCTGATCCAAGAACAACAAAAACAAATCTTAATGCAACAGCAGCAAGAAGAGCAGGCCAAAGCCAAAGCCAAAGCTGAAGCCGAAGCACAAGCCAAAGCAGCACAAGAACAGCAAGAGCAGCAAAACAAACAACAAGCCAATAATGCCGCGGCGGTTGCTGTTTCGTCCGGAAGAAAGCAAAAGAATCTGATTTATGTCAACACCCAGCCTTATCAACGCTTAGAGTTGATCGGCCGTGGCGGATCATCCAAAGTTTACAAAGCACAAAGCACTACGGGCAAGATATATGCAATCAAGCGTGTCTCATGCGATGAAGACATTGACGACATTGTTTTAAAAGGGTTCAAAGGCGAAATTGATTTGCTTCGGCGGTTGGAAGAAGAGGAGCGGGTAGTCAAACTAATTGATTACGAAATGCGCGCCTCTTCGATTTATGTTGTAATGGAGTGCGGCGAGATTGATCTTGCACATGTTTTGAATGCCAGATTATCTTTACCGTTAGATGTCTCGTTTGTGAAGTATTATGCCAACGAAATGTTTCGCTGCGTGGAAGCCGTTCATAAGCATGACATTGTCCATAGTGATTTAAAGCCGGCAAACTTTTTATTGGTTAAGGGTATGCTAAAGATTATTGATTTTGGTATTGCCAATGTTGTTCCGGACTACACCTCTAATGTTCATCGTGATACGCAGATTGGAACACCAAACTATATGGCACCAGAAGCTTTGCTTGATGCATCGCACGTTTATGCCAATGCCAGCTCCAACTCCAACAATAACGCTAGCAAAGATGATGAAGTAAGCACAAATCCCAATTATAACTACAGAAACAACCGTAACAGCATTCAAAGCATTGCCAGTATAAACCCTACACCACAGAAACCTAAAACCACTAAATTTAAGGTTGGACGGCCTTCTGATGTTTGGAGTTGTGGCTGCATTATCTATCAAATGATTTATGGCCGACCACCCTATGGTGCATACCAAGGTACCCAGCGCATGCTTGCAATCATGAACCCTAAAGTTCCTATTACATACCCCAGACAAGGGCTTGGACAGATCAAGGTCCCTAAAGAAGCCATCGAAGCTATCAAGGGATGTCTCGATCGAGACCCCACACAGCGACTAACGATTGAGCAGGTCGTGAATGGCGCCTTTTTGAGTCCGCAAGCGGTGGATCGGAGGTTTATCCACGATCTGTTGGGACACGCAGTAAAGTATGGAGCTGACCGAGGTAATAGTGTGACTGCTCGTGAATTGGAACTGTTGACAGAAAATGTTTGGAAAAAAATTCAAGCGTCCAACATGTGAATACTATTCAGGTAGCTACACAACCGGGGAAACTTTGGAAAAAGAAAAAGAAAAAAAAAGAAAAAAAAGGAATAAAAGAAGAAGAAGAAGAAAAAGAAAAGAAAAGAAAAGAAAAGAAAAAAAGACTGGAAAACGGAATAAAAGATCTATGAACAGGATGGAAATAAAGAGAGAATCGAAATTAAATGAAGGCAATCATAATAATACCAAGAAACATAAAATTTCCCCCTCAAATTACTGGATTCTATGATAAAAACGACTACCAAAAAAAAAAAAAGAAAAAAATACAAAATTGTTTATAAATATATCGATGCTTTCATTTTAATCTTTCATGTTTTAATTTATTATTGTTATTATTATTTATGACCACTCGTCTATATATATGCCTATTTATATATATATTTAGCATTTATTTACCCAAGTAACAACTATTCAATGGACAAACCGAGTTTCAAAAACGTACATTCTCTTACTATCTAAAAGCTTTTGATTAAATCCACTTTTCTTCAGGGTTCTTTTTAAATTCCTCATAATCCTTTCTGTTAAACACAGAAAGCTCGGTTTCGTTATCGATACCGCATTGCTTGAGAGTCAAACTCTGATTGCCATCAGTCAAAATCCAAGAAGGTTCAACCACATTGCCTTCCGAGTCCGATATAGGTTCGTCGTGATCCAAGTTGACGGCGAGGTTCATGGTCTTGGATCCATGGGCATGAGTGTACACTTTGATTGTATCCAACAGGTCGGCATGTGTCCGGTACGCACGGAACCCAGACTGGGTCTTTGCAATCTGCTTGGTTTGTTCAAGCAACTGAGCAATAGTCACAGTAGTGAGGTCAATATTGTGAAAAATGTGGTTCTTGATGGAGCGGTAGGGAAAAGACTTAATGAAACGGACCGTAATCGTAGCCATAGTGTCTGGCTTAACGGTCGAGGTCAATGGCTCTTCGTCATAAATGTTTTCAGAGGCAGCAGGAGCAGAAGTCATGATGTATCAATGGTGAATATATGGATTAGATCAAAATGTCTCAGTTTTAGTTTTTCAACAAATATAATCAGTGATATCACGCGTATATCACATGATACAAATCAATCAGGACCATACTTTTGGGAAACAAAATTAATATTATTTATTAATAATTAACTTTGAATTTGATAACTTAAATATTGAAACCATCACGAACCATGATTTTCGGTCGTTGGCGTTGATGTTTATGTTTAAAAAAACCCAACCCCCTTATTTTCAAAATGTAAATGACCGTTTCCCAATAAATCCAACTCCTGTAAGGCTAAAAAGACCCTTTTTTCATTCCACTTACCACTTTCTAAAAAAAATTACAACTTTTGTGGACTGTATTTTTTTTTGTCATTTTTAGTTATTGACAATTTTTTTAATCAAATATCAAACCGTTAAAAAGAAATACCCAAATGGATTAAGCAAAGCTCGCGTCAAAGATCTTTAGTTTTTCCAATCAGTATTTTAAATCAACCATTTCCAAATTCTAAACAAACTCAATTTATCGTCCCATTTTTTTTCCATTCACATGTCTTTGGCTTATCGTTCAACTACTTCTAAATTCAGCACTAAAGATTCGGATTTGCCGGCTTGGGTCGCTACTCAACGCAAAGCTTTTATGCGATGGGCAAACACATATATTGAATCACAAGGAATCGAACCTCTTGTCAATCTGGCACCGGATCTTGCCAACGGTGTGAAACTGATCCAGCTTCTTGAAATTATTGGCGGTGAGTCTCTTGGACGCTACTATGCTAACCCCCGTCTCCGGGTTCAAAAAGCTGAAAATGTAAATATTGCTCTCGATTTTATCAAACACCGAGGTGTCATGGTCTACAATATTGGCGCCGAAGATATTATTGACTGCAACCTCAAGTTGGTACTGGGTCTTTTATGGGTCCTCATTTTGCGTTTCACCATCAGCGACATTAATGAAGAAGGATTGAGTGCAAAAGAGGGTCTCTTGTTATGGTGCCAACGTAAAACTGCTGGGTATGAAGGTGTCAACATTTGCGACTTTTCAACCAGCTGGAACAATGGTTTGGCCTTCTGTGCTTTATTAGACCGTCACCGTCCAGATCTAATTGATTTCTATGAACTTGATCCATCAGATCACCGCAAAAATATGGAGCTTGCTTTCCAAATCGCTTCCGAACAAATTGGAATTCCTCAGCTGCTGGATGTTGAAGATATCTGCGATGTTTCAAAGCCCGATGAACGAAGCGTAATGACTTATGTTGCATACTGGTTCCATGCTTTCAGCGCTCTTGACAAGATCGAAACCGCCGGCCGCCGTGTCGAAAAGTTTGTAGAAGTGACTGGGTCTGCTTTGGAAATGCAGCACTTCTATGAGGAACGTGTTAGAAAGTTACTGGCAGCCATCAAGGCTAAACAAGAGTCTTGGGATTCCACTGTTTTTACTGATACCTATGTTGATGCCAAAACGCACCGTTTAAAGTTTACCGAATATAAACGCACCACCAAGCGCGAGTGGATCACTGAAAAATCTGAACTATCATCTTTGCTAGGTAACATTAGAACTAAGTTGGCAACGTACGGCTTAGCCGAGTATGAACCACCTGAGGGTTTGCGCATTTCGGATTTGGAAGCGGCATGGCGTGTCTTGTTGAAATCAGAAGCTACACAAGCTAAAAGAATCAGTAGCAAGCTTGGAGAAATCAAGGAGAAACTTCGAAAAAACTATGCAGATACTGCAAACGAGTTTGCATTGTCTTTGGATACCGTTTCGTTACGAATCGGCGAATTGGATGGCGAATTGGAGCGCCAGTTGGTGGGAATTACAAACATCAGTGAGCAGATCAAACCTTTGGATGACATGTTGACGGAATTAAAAACTTTGGACCATGACTGCATCGAGGCCAATGTTGAAGAGAATGATTACACTATTTATTCATATGACGAACTGGAGTATGAACTGGGGTTGGCAAAACAAAGTGTTGTCAAGAAGTTGGCTTTCATAGAAAACCAAATCGTTGCAAGAAGTATGACCAATTTGACACCAATACAATTAGAAGAGTTTGAGTCTGTATTCAGATTTTTTGATAAAGGACATCGAAATGCATTGTTGGAGAGCGAATTTTCTGGAGCACTGGCATCTCTTGGTCTTATTTATACAGAAGAAGAAATGCATGATGTTTTCCAAATTGCCGCTGGTGTTTCCTCTTCTCAACAACAGTCATCATCAAGTGCCTCGGAAACGATTGTATCTAACCACAGCAATGATACCTCTATTTCAAGATCTTCTTCTTCTTCTTCTTCTTCACATACCACCCTTTCTTCATCATCGCCTACATCTACAACGCCAGATCATTCCTATAACGAAGCTGGTCATAGATCAAAGTCAAATTCTGGCCACAAAAAATCCAACTCCCGGAGTTCGATGGCTTCTACAACAAACTCTGCCGAGCCTCCATCCGTATCGTTTGAACAGTTTATCAAGTTCATGGTCGAAGTTACAGAGGATCAACAATCTGCTGACCAAGTGTTTCAGTCTTTTGTGGATATTGCCGATGGAAAGCCTTACGTTACCGAGTTGGATTTGCAAAATTCGCTTGTTCCTGATTCAATGATTGAGGTTCTTTTAAAGAATATGCCACTCCATGAAGAGTATACCAAACAACGTGCCGATAAACGAAAGGCATCAAGCGGTAGCGACCCCAACGACGAGGAAGATGAGGAAGATGAAGATGAAGACGAAGGAAAAGGCCTGGACTACGTTAAATATATGCAAAAGCTTACTGGTGTTGAGTTGAAAATTCCCCTAAGGTCAGAATCTGAAGAATAAAAGGGTAAATAGTATAATTTTGCATGTGTTTTTTTTTTAATTGATTATGGTCTTTTCCGCTTTATTTTTGTATTTATTCTCTTTAATAGTGTATCATATTCAAATAAACTTTACATTTATAAATACTTATTATATTTATCGGGGACCCAGTTTCGTCAAAATTCTGGCACCTTGTTCTTCCCACTCCTGTTTTGAAATCCAAAGAGGATCCTTGTCTTTCATAATGTTTGCAAGCACGGCACCTCCCAAGAAAACCATATGTCGTCTTCTGGGAGGGTCCTCGATGCGGACTTTGAATTTTTCAAGTCGTTCGGGGTTGCCGTTAAGAACACGGGTAAGCCAAAGTTGCTTAAGTTCCTTTTCCAATCGAGATGGTAAACCGGGATACATGGATGAACCGCCAGAGAGGACAATAGCTTTGAACAAACTGGAACGGACATCAATGTCGGCTTGCTGGATAGTATTGAATAAATACTCGGCAATACCTGGCTGTTCGCAGTCAATCAGATGAGGCTGGAACAAGCATTCCGGGGCTTGGAAACGCTCAGGGCCGATTTTGATGACGCGGCCATCGGGTAACTCAAATCTTTCAACAAGGGTGGTCGTTTCGGTAGCAAGTTTGTTATCATAGTCCAAGTCGTATGAAACGTAGCAAAATTTTTCTTTAATTTGGCGAACTGTTTCAAAGTCAGCAGTTCTGTTGAACGCATAGCCGCGTCGCAGCATGAGAGCAATGAGCTGGCGAGTGACGTCGCGGCCAGCCACGTCCAGTCTACGGGTGAGATGGTTCAAAACAACGGACTCGTATACGGGAACAATGTGGGTTACGCCATCTCCGGAATCGACAACGACTCCAGATGTGAGGCCTTGAGCGTATAGAGCAAGCACTGCTTGAATAGCGACGTAGACACCACCAAATTGAAACCGTTCAAACATGGTTTCGACCATCTTTTCGCGGTTGGAAAGAGGGTTCATGGGAGGCTCTGTGAGCAGGACTTTGCGGTCACGGGTATCTATCTTCATACGATCGTAGAACGAGTAGTCCCACAGGTGTTCCATATCTTCCCAGTTGCGAATGATACCGTTTTCCATGGGATACGAGATCTGTAACAGAGAACGAACTTTACTGGCCTCGTCACCACACATGATATCTTTAATCTCGACACCTTCAAGACCCAATTCTGTCAAATCACTACTCCGCTCTTCGGCACGCAAAATGGGACGACCGACAATTGAGGGAAATGTGTGGTCAGGGAAATTGGTACCTCCACGTCCAATCTTGACGAAACCAGTACCTTGGTCTAATACAATGGGTTGGTCAGCCATTTTTGCTTGCTGTACTGTTTAGAAGTGTTTATGATGGATGTCTTATGAAGAAAACAATTGAAAAGTGCAGGTGACGGTATTCAATTGAAGAATGATATACTGATATATGTATATTTATCGAGTGGGTAGATATAGAGGAAAACAATGGTAATCTAAAGCTTGGTTTTCTTTGCGAAAATAAATGTTGCGATAATGGAAAATGCTTATCAATTGATGTATCAATAGATTCCAGCTTGAGTTAAACGGTTGAATATCACAAAAAAAAAAAAAAAAAAAAAGTCGTTATGTATGATGTCGGATTGCCAAAATAAGTGAATCGTTGAAATATGTATTACTTGCGACAGTTTTTATCGGCACAGAAAGAAACCACAGAGTGTTTGGTGGCTGTGTGTGAGCGAGATTTATGTGTTTGTTGGCTTTGGGACATCTGGTGCCTGTTTAGGCAAAATGCGGCTCAAACAAAATGACCTTTTTTCACTATCAAAAAATGTAATGTTGAAGATTCGAACACTTGACTATTAGGATTGGCTTCAGTTTTTGCTTTTGCAAGCAACTGATTATTCAAAAATTTTAGGTTCTGCAAACTGCCTGAATCCCAAAGTAATCAATTATCCGGAATTCAAAAGGACTTTAAGAATTAAACTCAATTCCTTTTCTTTTGTTGCCAAAGAATTATTATTTTAATTGGGCAAATAAAGGTATTACGGCTGTCAGACTTAAAACAGGTTTTCCTCAAAAAAATATTTTTATTTATCAACAACTATCGACCGACAAGTTGACGTCGCTTTGGTGTTGTTCTTATATAGTATTTCGAGCCTTTTTTTATTTGAGACATTGGTCTCATTTTGTGTCAACGTTAGTTGAAAAATACATTGTAAATTCAGTTGGCTTGTCATTTTTTGTGCATCAAGCCGTGCCCTTGTTAACAGCCGTATATTAATGCAATCCTCCCATTGGTTGAAAAGTATTTGCTACTTTGAAGTGAGGGAAATCAGTTTGATGAAATACAGACTGCTTGGGACAAATGATTAATGTCTAGTAAAATGTATTGAAAATATTTTGTTATTGGTTTATTGATTCATATCCATATATCTGTATTTAAGTATCTTTTTGTGTATCTTTTTGTGATTTTATATTTATATGTTGATTAAATCCGACTTAGATCCACTTTAATAAAATTTAGTTAAAGTAAAGCTAAGAAAAGACATAAAAAAAAAAAAAAAAAAGTGTCATCAGTGGTCAAGAATTGTAGGTATATTCTGGCTGTCGTCCTGCTAATTAGGTTAAAAATAAAGGACGAAAATTTTGTATTTTGATTAATGCAGCACGATAATATTATTTAAAATCTCTCGATTTCACATTTCGATAATACTCAAGAGTCACAACAAACTTTTGAGCAATATAAAATCTTGATGGTTTTCCTAATAATTGTTATCGCTATCCGTTCTTCCGTCAAAATAATGCAAAATGTTGAAATTTAATGGTGTTTAAATAAACTGGATGAGATCTATAGTCCAAGTCATGAATATAAACTAACTAAAGACAAATCATTAATGGTCAAGTTATATTTAAATCCAAGTATTTCCATTCAAATTCATCGATTTCTGAAATTTGAATACGTTGTTCACTTTTTATCTCAAATTTATCAACACAAAGTTCATGAATCTGCATTTTGCTATTTTTGTTTTTCTTGCTCTTTATTTTATTTATAAATTTTAATACCAACGTAAATCAATAAAATCCCTGGTTAACGTCTATTTTATACGTTGCCAAATAAGATTTTTGCACGACAATGAAATTTCTAGACTTTCACACCTTTTGATCATTCTTTGATTTTTAATAATGAAAACGAACAAAATAAAGAACAATAAAAAAGACTCCTTTAAATAAAAGAATCCCTCATGAATTTTTAATGATTTGTAAAGCGCTTTAACATGTTGGTGTTGCTGTTCTACAAACATGCCAAACTCTTTGGCTATCTACAGATCTACAAAGTACTTTGGTGCGAAATCAGGATATAAAAAAAACCGGAAAAATCAAACATAAACAAAAAGAATAGGACTTACAGATTTGGAGAAAGGTTTTGTAAAATTTTAAACTGAATTCATGACGTAATTTCAAATATTGGTTTTTCGGGACCGAAGACCAAACTATCGACAGCAAAACAATTTTAAAAAAGAAAAACGAGATAAGGACAAACTTTACCACTAAAATTCAAATGTTAAAATGTAATTCTATGCACAGACAAATGAACAAGATGGACATACGACTCACAGTCGCTGCCGTGGACTTTTCTTGTATGCTTGGAGATCTTACATACAAGATACAAACGAATAAAAAATGAGTTACAATAATACCCAACGAGTTCTATACAAATTTGGCAGACGGGTAATACAAAAAACAAGGTGGTTAGACTGAGCTGTCAGCTGTATCCAATAAAAAAGCATATAAACATGGAAAAATATTATTCATCTTCAGTTAATAAGGCCATGATCGAGACCTGGGAACTTTTCTTACTTGGAGGCGGAAGAGCCGGTCTGTTACCCGAGTTTGATAGATGAGAAGAATAACCGGTGTATTTATCATGGCTTGCGTTATTGGAAACAAAGCTGGGGTATCTATTGATATTGTTATTGGTATATTTATTGTTGTGGTTATAGTCCTCAATATTCTCATTATGGATCAAACTATCGATGCTTCCGATTTTACTGATCTTCGGCGGCTTTTGTGCAGGCACTGTACTCATCAAAATTTGGGAAGATATCGCTGCTGCTGGATTCTGTGCATGTTGATAGCTTTGGGTAATAATGGGAGAACGTGACTCTGGAATATTACTTCTTGGCTGATATACCGATTCTGTGCTTTGTGTCATTATCCACTCTTTGGTATTCGTGGGATATTCGCAGGGGTTGCTGGGGATGTTATTGTTGGTAGAGCTAGTACTACTATTATGGGTATTATAGACATTCGAGTTAACATTGGTTACTAGGTTGTGCTCATTGTATTCTATCTCTTCTAACACCATTGCACGAGCAGTTTGAAGAGATTCGACGGAGTGATCGACATAGTTCATGACAGACGATTTTACTTTAAAAAACTCTTCACAAAGTCTTTTCTGATGCTCTGGCGTCTCGAAAAAAAACTCTTTTGAAATTAATTTTTCAAAACTATCGATGCTACCTAATACTTTCGAAACTTGTTTACTGTTGTACAGATCGTCGGAGCCATGCGAAGAAGCAGCAACTGCAGAAGAAGGAAGTTGTTGGGTTGTTGGTGCTAGATTGTAATTAGTATCATTGCGGTAATGAGATTCGTGTGACAGTTGGTGTGATTTTTGATGTATATTTATCGATGAGGCATATTCATCCCTAGAGTTTTGTTTTTGGCCCAAATGAATATTGGCTCGTTTATTGACATCTGTTCTCGATTTCAAACTTTGTAGTCTTCGTCTCAAGGTTTCATGAGACACCCCGGCGGCAGTAGCGGCCTGTCTCAAACTATAATCGTTCATAACCACCAAAACGATTGCTTTTTTCAGGTCTGATTCGTGTTTGCGTTTAGCCGCGGAGTTTCCTTTTCTTCCGCTCCGGGATTTCCCAATTGATGCAGAATCCGATTTATTGTCCATAGGTGAAATCGACTCAAAGGAAGGGACAGAAAAGGTCACTGATGTTGGAGAAACCATATGATCTGGTGATGGTAGAGGATTATTTAAATCAGAGGTGTTGTTTTGAAACGGTAACATGGCAAATAAATAAAATTAGTTGGAAAATTAAAATAATTAACACAAATCAAATTATAAAATTTATTGATTTATTTATTCAGGCAATAATCATTTGGAATTGCAAGTGTAGGAAAGAGAGAAAAAACAAAACAAAACAAAGATTCAAGTCAAACATTTAGATTGGCTATTGAGATAAACCGGATTAAGAGAAAATCCACAGGGTTGGTTCATAATTAATATAAAAAAATCCTCTTGTTCAACTGATCGTAATTAAAAAAAATCCAAGTATGAAGCCAGAATTGTCAGTTTTTCGTTTGTAACGAATTAGACACCTATAAAAAGTTTCTTTGACGAAAGAATCGGCCGAGACCTTTTGGTCATTTGTATCCTTAACAGTGAAAAAAATAAAAATAAAAATAACAAAAGCAAGCAAAAGCCTTCAATCACCGATCGTTCCCAATATCTCTATTGGGTAGCCACATGCTCGCAAAAAAAGTGGTACAGTAATAAGTAGTTGACGTTTGGAAATCTTCAACGGTTTTATGTCTTTCTTTAAGTACTATTTTTTTTTTCTAGTTTGAAGTTTATTGGTTGATTAATATTGGCTTTCAAAGGCCGGATATTTCTGATTTTTATCAAAGATGAGTTTTGTAGCTTCATGTCAATAGAGGACATATTGTTTTTATACAGTCTCAAGAGTCGGAAACCGCTTCCGAAACATACATTTACAATGTCGTTATTGGTATTGATATGTCCTCTTTTCGTAGATTCTGAAATCCAAAACAATGACGATACTGATGGTTTTCTTGGTGTCTTCGGTTCATGATTTTAATGACTCGATAGTTTGTATCATGTCTATATCCAAGTCAATTTCCGTATAGTTGATATACTGACCGTGTTGATACTTATACGAATATGCAATTTGGTCTCACTTTGATCTAATGCACGTGTTAATCTTTGGATAATAACCCTTTCATTGATCTGTTTTAATATAATCAACATCTATTTGGTTTATTCAAATCTTTAAACGTGAGCCTGTTTTTTTATTCCTTCTTGGACCACCTGTTTGACTGTGCTCCTTGCCCGTATGTATGTGGTCGCCCTAACCACGAATACTATCCAATAGAATGCAGTCACCTTTAAAATTTCAGTACATTGTCATTTCCAGTATACAATACATCCAGCAACATTTATATACATACGTATATATATACAGACAGAAATGCACAGATTATGGCTTTCTGGCTTGAACGTCAATGACAGGACCATCTTCCCAATCTACATTCTCTTTATCTGATCCCTCAAGAACATACAAGTTTTCCTTGAATCCATTATGGGAGACAATTTCTATCCGGACATCTCTGGTCTTATTGCCGAAAGGCATTCCAGCCTTGTTTCCTGCTTCACTGTTTTGTGTTCTCACTACTATGTTGACATCCGCAACCTTTTTTTCACTGCGGTTTTTATCCACAAGTCCTAGGGAATAGACTGTCATGAACTGTGTCATACCTTGTGGAGAAACTCTCCAGTCTTCTTCAATCGAATGGATATCAGTCAACCCAAGATGTGACCTATTATACACATCTTCATTCCCATCCGTGGTTCCACTGTTGAGTTTAAACCCTAAATTTTTAGCCATATCGTGCTCATTGTCCTGAATGGCTTCTGCAATACGTCTCATGACCAGCTTTTTGAGTGCCTCTTGTTCATCAAATGCAACTTTATCGGACTGATATTTCATATGGTACGATGTCATTTCGTTCCATCGTTTCTCAAAAAGGCTTTTTCGAATTGCTCTCAGCCGTCTAAAGTACAGGATACCAACCAGCACTAATGGTGGAAGAACCAGAATCAACAGAGGAGCTGCGACAAAAAACAAAATACCGGCTGCACCTGCAATTGGTAGAAACGACTTGATTGGAGTGGGAAGGGTATTAAAAATGAATTTTAATGGGCTAGTAGATTGTGGACTTTTCCGACGAGAATTGAATCGGGACATGGAGCTGGAGGATGAGGAAAATAGCCGAATCCTCAGATAATGCGAATTAGCTCCATATAGATATCTTCCCATTGAAAGGGTTTTACCTGGCCGGCAAAACTTATCAATAGACTGAGTTGTACCGTTGGCAACCGCATCGGGATATTTATTAGAGAATCTGTTGGTATGTCTAGTCAAATATCTATCGGAAAACCTGTCAGAAGATGTGGTACTCAACAACTTCGGATATAAAGTGCGACACAAGGCAACGTTTCCATAACTAGTCAAGTTAGGAATAAGCGGTAAAGAATTCACGGACCTTAATGATCCAATGGTTTTATATATCATTGCAAAATCTCCAGGAATCAGGAAAAAAAGAAGAAAAAATATTGAAAAAAAGAAGTAGACTGTGACAAAAGTGGAACTGTTATTACGTCGAATTTAGTAATACATTGATTAGTCAATGATTATACACCTTGATTATCGTCACTCAAGTAAATAAAATATGTGCAAATCTTTTTCTTGGTGATGCAGCATACAAATCGATCGATTATGATTGTTTCCAAATCGTTTCTTGTTCGTGAAAGGCATAAATTCTAGGGGAAATGGCCATGTTTTTGACTGGTTATACGCCACAAGTAACGACTGTATCATTTCTGGTTCTATAATCGAGACAATTCAGTCTTGGACACAGATCAAACAAACGACATATCACAAAGGTCGAAGTATATATATATATATATAATTTTGGTATGGAACAGCTTGGTTTACTTGTTATTGGCTGATCGGACTTGAAATATCATTTCTGCTTTGTATTTCTCTGCTGATCCGGACTGTCAAAGTAGTTTGTTTGATCATGTCGGGTGGTTCCTAATGACCAAACCTTTTTGTTTTAGGCTTCAACAAGGTCGGTTTTGAGAATTCATGCCAACATTTTCTTACCCCATAAAATTCTCCACGCGAAAAAGATAGCCCTGCTATCTTACTTATTCATGATATCCCGTCGAGTAGTAACTACTTTCGCAACCTGATGCCTATTCTTTCCTTTGGAACCTACCAAAGCTTAAACTTTCATGTCATTGCTCCAGATTTACCTGGCTTTGGTGCAACAGAAGTTCCGGAAAAAACTTTTGAATATACCTTTGAAAAACTAGCTGAAACTTTGGTTCTCTTATTAGAAACCCTTTCCATATCCAACTTTTCAGTGCTTTGTGTCGGTGAATATGGTGTCGCTGTGTTGCAAAAGCTATACGGATACAGAAAAAACAAAATCTCTTCGATAATCATTCAAAATGGCTCGTTTTTCAAAGATAGCCGAACAAATGTCTCAAGCTTTGATTTATTCCAAGTTCGTCAAAAACATATCTCTTTGCCTCAATCAAGCAAGAAGCCTCGGCCAGACGGACCCTCGCAAAAGTCTCGACCAGAAATCGTTCAACAGTACGCCAACCCAGGTGGACTTTTCTCGAAATCCGGCTCTTATGGTATGCCAAACACTGTTTGTGACACCAACGACGATTCAGAAGATAGTAATATGTCTATTTCCAACTGTAACAGTTTACAAGCTTCCCGCAAAAATAGTAGCGTTATGATGCCTACCTACTCTCCAAAACTCTCGGGCCAAACCACTACTTCTAATGAAACCTCGATACCTCCTTCATCTACGTCAAACAATAATACAGGGTCTCCGTACTTCCCTACACGCGCACCGTTCTTCATTCCTAGCAACTCACCCAGCATGCTAGACTTATCAAGTAGCAAAGGAAGCAGTATTAATAGCACAAACAGCATCGCCTCAAACGGACTGGAGTTTTCAGTTATGCCCAAACTTTTACCACATCATCCCATGTTTGACGCTACGACATCCTCCAACATCACCCCATTCGAGTCCTCAACCGTCATATCTTCTTCTCCTAGCCTTATTTCTTTTGAGAAATTCAAAAACTTGTATCAACCAAAAAATTACGACTTTTATGAGCAGTCAGGGTTCTATAACGGAAATTATAGCACAAATTCGTCTAGCGTTTCGTTGGTTTCCATTTCCTCAACTGTGGCCGAGATCGAAAGTTACACGGACGTCGTTGATCCTAGTACCGTTACCCTGGACTACGCTTTACTACGCATCCCTGGCCGAGAAAAGGCCCAAGTAAGTTTGTACAGCGATTATCTCCGCAACTTTCAACACTCACACCCGGCAAATCCCGTGGAGGAGTACGATAATTCCCAATTTGGTCATGCAAACCATGACAACTACTGTAATACCCAAAACTCGTCCAACACCCCGAACCCATTTAATACCCAAAACACCTTTAATAACCCGGCCGCTTATAGTGCCCAGTTCAGCAATAACCACAACAACAGAAACCCACGACCCACCTGGTTCAAATCCATATCCGTTCCGTTTCTTCTGCTATGGGGAACCGGCGATGCCTATGTTCGATCAGAACAAGATGAAGAGTCTATTTGTGAATCCTTTCGAGAAAACATTCCAAACGCCACTGTCGAAATGTTTGAAAATGCTGGCCATTTTGCAATGGAATTGGCTTTAAAAGATATCGCTCTAATAATTGAAAAGTTCTACAAAGAAAATCCTCCTGAAGTTTCTGTTTTTGGACTCTATTGAATATATTGAATATATTCAATGCAATTTTTCTTGAAAAAAAAAACAAAAATAAAATAAAACATAAGCTCATGGACCTATTTGCTTGAATCGTTCTGTTTTTTTCACATTTAAAAAAGTTTTTATACATGTCAGTTTCTATTTCTCAATTGTAATCTATAATTATTTTAAAAATTAAAGTATCAAAATTAATCCTTCATTTCTACCGTTGTCGATTCGGTTTCAGGCTTGGGAATTGATGAAATAACAACACCGTCCTCATTAACAAAGTTGCTGGGAACATTAGGTGGTTTCACTGCAAAAGTCAAATATGAAGTATGACTTTTGATCTCTGCCTCAACTCTAGTAATGTCCTTCCATTGGAATCCATCATCACCTTCTCTAATTCGAAGTCCCTTTCCCCACGGGTTGTATCCTCTGTTTTTGGTATTGACATTTTCTTTTTCGTCATCATCCTCTTCTTCAATATATGGCGTGTGTTCCTTGTCCTCTTCTTTAATGGTTTCTGTCGCCACTTTTTCAACCGTTTCGTCTCCATTTACCTCTCCAGGGACGCCCTGTGTTTCTTTTTCAAGCTTTTCTTTCGCCATTTTTTCGTCTTTTTTGCGTAAACCAATGACCTTTCGGCGCTTGATATCACGTAATCTGTCAACGGCTTCGTCAATAGTCTTTACCATTTCCTTGTGGCCCTCCCAACGTTTAGAGCTCACTTCAACCATTTCGATCTTGCGCCAGCCTTCTTTTCGGAGGGTTTCGACGGATCTGGAAACTTGTTCGATGCATGGCGAAAAGCAGCAAATTGATGCTTCCTGCGTGCTGTCCATGACCTTTGGCAGATGAGGGATGGCGAGCCATGGTGAAGGAAGATCTAAAAATACGGCGTTTGCCTGGAGATTGATGTCCTTAACTTGGTCATCCAAATTCTCTGTAGAGACCTCCAAATCTGTCTTTGTGTCAGCCATTTCCAACAACTTTCGTTTCACGGCCTCGGGGTCGTGGGCGTTTTCAATTGTAGGATTGGAAAAGCTATCCATGCAAACGTCTCTATGTGTGATGATGGTATTGAAATCTAGTTTGTGTTCTTTGATTTCCTTTAATGCCTCTTCATATCTGGGTCCATGAAACTCAAATGTAAACAATTGACCTGACTTGCTTATCGTTCTGGCAAGCGCATGCGTGAAAGAGCCCGACCCTGTTCCTGCTTCGAGCACACGACTGCCGGGCCGAATTCTCAGTCTTTGCACAATGTACGACGCGTCAGGTGTGTATACAATCTGGGTACGGTGACGCAACGAAAGAGACCAAAGCTCTGGCGTGGGCTCAATGACATGAATGAATCCGCGCCCGTTTTGGCCAGGTATCTGCGACCCAAAGGGCTTGCCTATTATCCTGCTGTGTGCAAAAGAGCCGTACTTTGTGTGAAAGGTTTCGCCAGACTTTATCACTATCGGCCGAATGTTGGATCGATTCATCCATGCGAGAATAAGATCGCCTTCGGCAATCGTAGGCTTCGGATCCAAAAATGACATTGTTGGATAAATGGGTATATCTAGAAATGACTGTGGAAAAAAAAAAAAAAAAAGGCTGGCAAGCCCAAATGGAAAATCAAATGAAAATAAAAAAAATGAAAATTTTTGCCATAACGTAATTATCAACCAACTATTAGTCATTGATACACGGCTTACTCAATCTGATTGTAGCGTTCAAACAAATAAAACACCTGCACTTTTTCTTATTTTCCTCAAGGTCAAGGGTTAATTCAGCCTTGCACATTGGGTATTTTTTTTTTGTAATTTTTCCATGTTTAAAAAAATTTCAATTACATAATTTTTTTTTCAACAAAATCCAAAAATGACCAGCAGTCGCAAAAAAAAGGAAAAAAAAAAGGACTTTGTTAAACAAAAACTAAAGGTTGGCAAGACCAAGCCCAAGTCGACTTCGCATACTGATACCTCGTTTAAGGCCAGGACCATCACGCTTCCTAACCAAAGCATTGTTGACGACGGCAAGTCCATCACACACTATCTACAGCTTTTGAGTCATCATAGCCACAAGACCCGAAACCAGACACTTTTATACATCAAAGAGCACTTTATTGAAAAGGCAGCGTCAGAAAATGCACAGTCTATTGATTACAAACCAATTATTTTAAAGAGTGCAGCCAGGCTGACGGATGAAGACAAGTATGTGCGGAAATCTGTAGTTGACTTGTTTTCGGCAATGCCCTCGTCAGCGCTTGACGCAAACTCTTCAGATATCATGATGTACGTGAGATCTGCCATGACACATATCAACCCAGATATTCGGGCAACATCTACTGGCGTGATTGATCTATTGATGCAACGGGCGCCCCAGCAAGTTTGTCGCGCAAATTTTGCTAGTACCATGAAATGCTTTATATCGCTGCTCGGATGGCAAGAACTTTTCAAGGCTATGGAAGCCGAAAGGGCTAAAGGGATATCTAAAAAGGACGAAAAATCGCTGGCTGGTGCCAACAGTATCATTGCAGCAAGCTCATTGGAGCTCGTTGGAAGTATGATCAAGGCCAGAGCTAGCCATGTAAAATCGTTAGGTTTGTTTGTAAATGCTGGTGTAAGCTCTGATTATGGTCAAGAAGAAGAGGAACTGAATGGAGTTGGAGGTAATGACGAAACCGGCAGTGACACAGATACTAATGGCGCGATATCCAAGCACATAAAACAAAACGAAACCAACACTAGCGGACAAGATAGTGAATCATATCAACCGCTATCTGAAGCCGAAGCTCAACAGCAAATCAATAAGCTTGTTGAAGATTCATTCAACCCAAGACACATTGCAGCAGCCATAAAGGCTCGAAAATCCAATGAAACTGCATTGAAATTTTTGGTTCCTGATTCCTCTATGCCCTTTCTCTCATTAAATTTATTTGGCTCAAATCTAAACAACACATCTGGACTTTCTAGCAACAGTATACTTGCCTCTTCCACTACCAAGAAATCCAAATCCAAATCCAAATCTAAAGCACGCAACATGATGTTTAGTTTAGAAAACACCAAAGGACTTGAAATGTTGTCATCTTCTCCGGCATCGGTCAAATATGATCCCAACAATATCACAGTTACTGAAGATATTGAGTCCCGGTTGCAGCTGGTGAGCTACTACAAGTCTGTAATTTTAGAAGGTCTTAATGTCATGATCAAAGAAGGCGGTGAATTAGGAAGAGCTACTAAGAAAACGATGGAAATTGTCGATGCTGTTCAATTCGATGACGATTATTAACTTATTTACTTCAATATGTATGCTCATATACAATTCAATTCAATTTATTTACGGGTTATAGAAATATATATCAGCTACTTGTACCTATGCTTATATACTTTGTTAATTTCATGTCTCGTCAAGAATTTTAAGGGCTATTCAAATAACATACAGAAAGATAGCTGTGTATGTAATTGTGCGTGAACAACACGAAAAGTCGCGTACCTATATTTTGATCTTCATTTGTTTACTTTCCACAAAAATTTAACTTGATCTCTACAATACCACTTGGCTAGCCGGTTCCAAAAGGCAAAAACCTTTTACATAATTTATGGAAAAATCAAGTATACACACAAAATGAGTTTGGATCTCGACGACTTGATTGCAAATAGCGGATTGACTGAAGAGCAACTGCTACTCAAATTACAAGCAAAACTGCAAGGAAAACAACATGATTCCCAAAGCGTAGACGAAAAACCGCTTCCGCCATCTAGTGCGCCATGCTCGCCAACACAGTTTGTGCAATCAGAGCTTCCTGGAACACCCCCAAAACAAAAAAGATACCGCAGTCCAGGTCAAAATGGAGATGTCGGCAAGACTCCTGAAAAGAAGCATAAAGATAATGACTTTGATACGGATTTTGAATCTGACATAGAGATTGACTTGGACTCAGATTTAGAAACGGGCACGAATTCGGTTCAAGGTTCACAAAGTCTGTCGACAAGGAAAGACAAACAAGGCGAAGGCACACGTCCAAGGAATGCTCCAACAAAAAGAAGCAACACCACAATCAAGCATACCGACTATGAAGCTTTGGATAATCATCAACAAGTGAACCCCAATGCAGTTGTCAAACCAACAAGGAATTATTTATACCCTGACAGACCGATATCGCAGAAATCAAGCATATCATTTTCCCAACGAATGGCAATGTCTAAAAACTTTGCCCAAAACGAAAGCAAAATTTTAGAGGAGCGAGCGAAATACGTCAAAACCTCATTCAACTTTAACCCAAAAAAGAAAACTAAACAAGCCAGCAATACCATAGATACCAGTGACGACTCTAGTAATACTAAAACCACAGACAATGCGAGTGCCGACACCCGCTCGCCTTTTGCATCTTCCAAAAACCCTCTGGACAGCCCTGAACGAGACAAAAAGCCATTGCCGAATCCCATTCCGACAGGCATCTTGTCAAATGACCGCGACAAAACCCACGGCTCCGTTCTCCCTGACCAACTGAGCCTGGACCGGCGCGACCCAAAAGACGCGTCAACTCGCATCGACCCTTTTGGAGGCTTCAGGATCGCCAACAAGCCGTACATTGATTTCCAAGAGTTTTACGATTCGTTGGCGGGTCTGCCCGGGTGCAGACTCTATAATCTGAAACGCATGTTTTCGACGGTCGTCAGTCCGCTGTACCTGCCGCCGAACGAAATCAACTGGGTCTTGTTTGGTGTCATTGCACACAAGTCGGAAGTGAAGTTTTCAAAAAAGAAGGCGGTCGACGTGTATAAATACGGACAAGACGCGCCGGGAAAAGAAGATGGAAAAAAACAAAAGCAGGCGGCGCCGCAAGAGACTGAAACTGACCGAAAGTTCATGATGATGCAGGTGACTGATTTGGAGAGTTTGGACGTTCCTTTGGCGCTACATGGCGAAGCATTTGAAAAGTACTGGCGACTGCAAGAGGGAGTCATTGTCGCCATTTTGAATCCATCCACATACACCAAAAAATCAAAAGACGGGACTACATTTGGCCTGTCTTTAGCAGACAGATGCGGAGACTGTGTCATTGAAATTGGATACGCAAAAGACTATGGACAATGTTCAGGGACAGTATTGAGTACGGGTTCCCGATGTCGGCAATGGGTCAACAAGTCCAAGAATGTATACTGCATGTTCCACAACGAACAAAACATCAAAAGTGCTAGAGGAAAGCGAATGGAGATGAACGCGCCTGGCCACGGTGGGCCCAATACTTCATATATGACGATGGCCATTTCCAAACACAAAAGAGCAGGAGGATACGACCCAGGGTTCTCTGTCCAAAAAAAACAAGGCCTTTTGCCGGCATCCAACATGTCGTATGCGAATGGGTCTACAGTTTATGTATCCAATTTGGGAACGCCCCAGCTTTTTGCTTCATCTTTGGGGACCGGCGGGAGTGGAGGCATCCATAAAAGGCGGCCAGCTAGTCAAACCCAAATGCTTGCCAAACATTATTCTCGAGACGCGGAATTGGACCGACAGCTGGGTGTAGCCATTCGCAAGGCGGCGCCGTTGAAGAGTTTTGACGACAGCTACGCAAACACCATGCCACTAGAGCTCGAGATTGGATATAAAGCGCATGAGGCGGTCGAACGCCAAAATGCGGCAATGGAAAAGGACACAGAGATTAGAAAAGAGTTTGAGAACCGTGACGATTTTGGAGGAGAGCTGTTACGTGCAATCAAGAGAAAAAAGGCCGAATCCAAACCAGGCGACTCGGCCAACGAAAAAATTGGCGATAACCATTCAAACAATAGGTGTGATTTGGCGAACGGCGCTTTAACAAAAGAGGCCCAGGCTCGGGCATTTTTGCCCGAGCACATTCGGAAGATTGGGTTTGACCCGACGTCCAGCTCGTTTAACGGGTTTGGGATCGGCAGCATGGGAGAGGTGAGCAAAGAGTACGGGAGCTCGAGTTTGCGGGACGTAGTGCAAGAGCTCCAGAAACGGTCGCTTGGAAAGACTGATAAACACAAGCCGGTCAATTTGAGCATGAATGCGCGCAAGAAGAGCGCGTTTGTCAATTCATTGACGCGAGCAGACTTGTGCAAAAAGCTCCCGGGGCCGCACACCATGGCTGTCATGGCAGACGAAAGCGGTAAAACTGGCGACTCGAACAAGGGAGGCCCTTCATCCAAATCGGCGCCCCGCGGGTGGGGCGGGGCCTTTGTTCCAGGTCAAGTTACAAGACCGGACAAGACGCAAGCACGACGGAAAGCGGCAGGCAAGGACAAGGCCAAAAACGGTATCAAGAAGAACGAGGTCCACGAGGCTAGGTTATTGGGAAAAGCCAGCCGAGGATCTGCGTCTGGAATAATTCCAGATTATAATGTGGCTACAGCACGCGCAGCATTTGAAGCAAAGTTTCAAGCTGCAGAAAAGAAGAGACTTGAACTGAAAAGCCAAGCGTCCAAGGTACCAGACTCTTTTCCAGACATATCTTTGTCTTCGTTGTCAGAAACGTCGCCGGTCCGACCCAAGGTGACGACAACAGGTAACCCTGTCGGAGCCTCTAAAGGTTCTGGACTGGATGAAACAAGATCCGAAATCAATAACTCGAGCTTACAGGCTGCAAATGACAACGAGATTGGTACAGTTCAAAGTTTGAAACGAGATAATGGAATGTCAAAAACCTTAAAAGCCCAAAACAAACCAGTTATCGACCTGTCTATACTTGCTGGAATCGACACGGAGACTGATTTCGATCTTGAGATTGAATTGTAATATAAAGATATGTCAATGTGTTTTATAAAAAAAAAGTAAAAAATCAAGTTGTATTTATAGTGAGAGGTCAATTCGAGGTTCATGCCTAAGTAACCATAAATAGGGACCAACCTCTAACGTTATAACTAGGTAGTCTGACTTTGACAGGTCCCATATCCTTTGGAACATTCAACAATGCGCCATCCACGCACCACCTCGTATACTTTGGATCAGTTTCTTGCGGATACAATTCTGCAGCAATTGGGGGGATTTGATATATGCGACTATTTTGATTACTTGGGTTGCCAAGAGATGGAGAGTGTGAATTACTTGAACCGTAATATAAAGGTTGTGAGTATTTAGAAAGCGTGCCACGGTCTTTATAAGAAAGAGCAAAGTATTGGACATCTTTTCCCAAACCAAGAAGCGCGTTTGGTGTATATGGCGCCATCATCATCTGGGACAGTCTGTCGTTCGACGAGTAGTCTGTATGAACAAGGTGAAGAGTGAGATCTGACGGAGACCGAGAATTGGGCGAGATTTTGTATGTCTTTTCAATGTTGGATACTAAAGAAAAGAGGATATATCCATGGCTGTCGGTATCCAGTTTGTGGGGCAGCGGAAGGGTGAGTGGAGGTGACAGTTTGGCATTGTGGAAAGGATTGAGATATGTTAGACTGATGTCGTTATTACAGGTCCTGTCTGAATTAGAGGGATCACCCAAAAAAAACTGGCTGCGATATCTTTGCGACCGCGACATATTTTGTTCAGCAGCTTTGCGGAATCGAGCCTCGCCCAGACGGCGGAGCTGTGGGGAATCCGAGTCTGCTACTAATGAAGCATGGGCTGCCCAAGACAAGACAGCAATTGCATTGATGATGAGAGACGAGTCGAGGCAGTACCGATCGTGGAGATAGTTTTGGACAAAGTGGGAATAAAAGGTCGAAGACCCAGGGGGAGGACTTTGAGGTTTTACAATGGTGGCTGCAGAGGCAGTAGGGTTGGACGAATAAGGAGTATTGATAAACCGGGTTCCGATTGGAAACTCGACTTGAAAGTTTGCTAAAGGCTGTGGGGAGCCCAAAAACATGCGGGATACCGCCTTTTGGATAGAGGTGAGACCGGAAGACATTGCCAAAGCGTTTCCAGTTCCAGTAGGAATGATGATAAGAGTCAAAGGAACATTGGAGCCGTGTTGATGGGAAGGCAGACAATTGATAAACTCGGATATGGAGGTGTCGCCGGTTAGTAGGACGACGGTGCTCGGATCAGAAAAGGAACAGGCATGGTTAAGAATGGATGACCGAGAAGAAGTCGCTACGTAGACGTGAGACATATTCAAGCGTTTGAGTAATGGCAACAAGATTGAAAAATAAACTTCCGAAGACTTGTGAGTCCCGGACTGAGTCGAATTGATCACGGTCATGTACCTGAGATGCCGAGGATACAAAGCCGGGTCGGACTCGGCAGAATTAGACGCTACAGAATATGGCGTCACGAATGAGCAAAGATAGTCCGGAACTGGGCCGGGTATTTCGCGCTGGATAAGATAAGGAGTCGGGTTTTGATCTTGGGGATGGTTGAGCCGATGGCCGTAACCAAAGAGAAGAAAGTTTGACGTCAAGCGAATTGGAACCACAAGCAGCGGGACAGCATCACCAGGCAGGTCGGATCTAGCGGAACTCGGCGTTGACGACATTGGAAAAAATAAACTAGGAAATAAAAATACAAAAAGAGAAAAAATAAAGAAGGAAAAAAAGTTTTTTGGGTTTAAAAAAATTTAAGTTTATTATCGCTCGATATTGACGTCGTCTTGGTTGGTTTATTGCAAATTTAATAACGCTATTAATTAATATCACGTGTGTGTATTACCAGGTTGAAAAGGCTTAATATTAAGTAGCAGCAAACTGCCAAAGTTGAAATTCATATATGTTTAAAGTTTTTAAGTTGGTGACACGCATTTTGGTTATTTTTTGTATTTGATTGCTTTTTTAATCCTCAACTTTTTTTTTTATTTTTTATTTTTTATTTTTTTTTCTCCTTTAGTTTGTACTTTGTCTTAATTCTTAATTTCAATAATGAAATCTCTTTTACGGATTCTTACTTGCAGTTCTGGAGATTCCAAGTCAAAACGGGGGTCCGGCTCTTCTAGTACCCAGTCTCTCCCTACAGTAACCGCTGCAAGCCGAAAAGAGTCGCACAGCTCTAACCGTCGCAATACAAAGTTCCGGCGTTCAAGATCTTTAAAAGACAGTCAACACGAACATACGCCGCAGCGACATAGCCATATATTTTCCCACATTCTTCATCACCGCGGTACTTCAGACTCGGATCAGTCGAAACGCAACAACCACACTACTGATCTGGATTCCGAGTACGAAACTCCTCAGCCGTGGCGACCTGGCTACGAAGACACCAATACCGAACCTGACGGCAGCCGATCTGTTTTTGAACGAGAAATTCGTGCCAAAAACCGAACCAAAAGCGTTGGTGGGTACATCTCCAACCTGAATATTCCGCTCGTTACTGTATCCAGCACGTCACTCGGCCACCATCTGTCTCACAGCTCGACGAGAGAATGCCGCGATGAGAAGGATGAGCTGGTTGAAAACTTGGACGATGCTCCTGCCAACCATCAAGCGTCACATTCGCCGGAGCTCGCCGGTTCTCCTGAGGCGACACACTTTTCGAGTCCTGAAGCTTTTGACACTCCCGGAACGGTTCATTCTTCACCTTCCTTCACTCCGATTTCCGACTTTGGCAAGGTGCCAGTCCCTCTCTCACAACTTTCTAAAGAAAGCGACACGGATTATGAAGACATTGACGACGAGGACGAGGACAATGACGATATTAGTGTCCCAAAAACCCCTATACATTCTATGCATGGTTCTCCGTCACTTAAGCGCCAACAGTTTATATCCAGTAACGGCTCACACCAAACCAAAAGCTTGCGCTCTCTCAGCGAGCACCGTCACAACTCGTTCAAGCCTTCAAACAGTCCCATCGCGCTGCCGTCGCCGTACGCCCACAGCCCAGCGAGTTCGGCCGGCTCTCCGGCCACCAAACACAGGCACCGCCAGTTGTTTTCGCGCTCGCACCGGCACCTGCACAAGCACCACTACACCTGTTCAGCAAAGCCGCGGACGGTTATGGAGACCCCATTGCGGTTCAGAGCCGGCAGCAGGAAAGGCAGTTTCGCATACCCCAATCCGATGACCCCAACGACCACCAGAGTTTACGGAAAAGAACCAAGCTCGCAGCCCTCATCCAACGGCTCAAGGTCGCGCATTTTGTCTGCCGCGCATCTTTTCGAAAGCGTCCGAAACAGTACATGTAAGATACCTTACGGCGACAGCAAGCCAGCGCGTCGCGAAAGGAGCCAGGAAAAGGTTGGTTTAGGAGACGCTGAGGCGGCCGACCCCATTCCAATGATGCACGCGCGGGGGTCCCAGTTTCTAATCACGGACGAGGACGTGCATGTCGACTGGCCTGCTGCTGACAACGATTCGTGGGACGACCAGGCGAGCACGTTCAATTCGGATAAGGAGGAGGAGACAGTCAGCGAGGAAGAAAACGCAGAGAGCACCAGTTTTTCGGCATTGAGCGGGCAGGTCGGCGCGCCGCGCGCAGGTGACACGGGTATACAGCCGGGTCCCAATAGCGCGTTGCAGGACGCGCGGAAACCGTCTCGGCGTAGCAGGTTCTCGTTTGCGTCGCGGTCCAGGCGCAGCGACGAGATTGGGGAGCACGCGGGCGGTGACGAGCAGTACGCCGCTCCGCGGTCAAAGTATGTGGGCGAGCAAGCAAGTGGTTCGCAAAGCACGGCGGGTAAAGCGTTGGCGGGCATTTCTAGTTTGACGGTGGCGACTGCGGGCGCCGTTGCGGCGCCGATTATCAAGCGGGCGGTGTCGACGAAGCGGGATATAGCCAGCGCGCTTGGGCGTGAGCCAAAGGGGGAGTTGAAAAGTCAACAGCCAGCAAGCATGAGCCGCGAAAACAGTACAACCAGACATGCCGCTTTTCCTAGTCCGGCCACCCACGCGTTGCTTGACAAACCGGCCGCGATGCCGCGCGGTCCTGGGAGCGTTACTCGTCAGGAAGGAGGACAGCGGCAGCGCGCAAAGACGGTGAGTGCGCCGTCGGGGCGTGCTACTGCGCGAGGCATTCAGAAATCGAGCAGGCGGTCGCTGGACGCGGGGTTGACCGCCAACGTAGGTGCGGGTGTAGACACTTTGGAAACCGGCGCGGACTCTGGTATGGACACTTTGGACTCTGTTGCGGACTCTGGTATGGACACTTTGGACTCTGTTGCGGACACCAAAGCGGGTGTGGGTGTGGACGCCCCCTCCGGCAGCTATTTCGGGTACCAGCTGCCTGCCACTCTTGCAGCGACTGTAGCTTCCTGGATTCCCTTTTCGTTACCAGGAGCCGACCAACTTGACAAACTTGACCAGCTTGACCAACTTGACGATGATCGCCGACCCGCACACTACGCGGCGACCGCACTGAACCGGCGGCACACGGGCACGGGCGCTCAAGGAACTGGCACACTCGAGACTGACCGCGCGAGCCGCCGCAAGACCATTTCGTACCCGCCGAACCGGGCAAACAAGAGCGAGCTGCGGGTGAACGACAATACTGAATTTCACGTGATTGTGGATACGAAGCTTGGGTCAGCGTTTGGGTTTTAAGGTCAAGTGTAGATTATGACGAATACAAGTGTAGATTATGACGAATACAAGTTTTATGACGAATACAAGTGTAGATTATGACGAAAGATACAATCTCAATACATCAAATGTCCAAGTAATTGGGAACAGACCAGACGAGCGACGAACTCGTGACACGCGCCGTCTCTGCCGCCGGTTCGGATTGTTCGACATGGACTTGGGAGTACGGGTGGACTTGCGAGTACGGGTGGATTTGCGAGTACGGGTGGATTTGGGAGTACGGGTGGATTTGGGAGTACGGCGGCGGCGGCGACGCGTGGCGCGGGCCGAGCTGCTGCGACCTGCGGTGCGTGATCGGGTGCGAGTGCCGAGCGGTGGTCAACGATTTTGAGCGGAGCAGGAGGGGGTCAGAAACGAGGGAGCGGTCGGTGAGGCGGGGCTTGTCGGGGGTGTGACCGAGTGCGTGCGGATCCTGGTTAGGTTCGGCAGGATGTGCACCAGACTCTGGGTTTGTCAAAGTTGTGGTCGTGGTAGTTGTGGTGGTCGTGGTCGTGGTGGTGGTCGTGGTCATTTGCCGGGTCCCGTACTTGTGTGCACTATCCTCTTCATCAAACGTCTCTTCTGCACCAACGTTTTCTGCTCCCTTTTCGACACACCCGCCAGCTCCCCGTTTCCCGACACTGATGTTGATGTTTAAATCGATTTTCAGCGTTTCGTCCGCCAGCAAAGTCTGGACCGTGGTCTGGCAGTCGTTGGTGTCAACGGTGTCAATGGTATCAATGGTGTCAATGGTGTCAATGGTATCAATGGTGTCAATGGTGTCAATGGTATCTGCAGTTTCCAACACGGATTTCTCGATACTCATCGAATCCCCGTGCGCCGCGCTCGACGTCTCGCGACTGGCGCCGTGCGAGGACGCGCGCGCAAGGCTTACAGAAAGCGGCGGCTCGGGGGTGGGCCAGGGGGACCCGTTGGCCGGCTGAGAAAAGGTGCTAGGGAACCCATTCACCGACTGAGAAAACCCAGTCAACGACTGCGAAAAGACGCCGATCCGTGCGCGGCCCGCGTGCGCTGTGAACGGCGAGCTGGGCAGCGCGGGCAGCGCGATGTAGCGGTGGTCGGGGTCGGGGTCGCAGAGGGCGGGGAAGTGGGCGGACGTGGTGCCGCGGAGTTGTGTTAATGGTTGGGTGGGTGGTTGTATTAATGGTTGTGTTAACGGTTGTATTAATGGTTGTGTTAAAGGTTGGGTAAGTGGTTGCGCGAGCGTCGACTGCGGCATGCTCGGCGACCCGAACGGTGACCCGAACGGCGAGCTGCCGCCCCAGATGCTATGCCCCGGCGCGTCGCGGGAGCCCCAGATGTCTTGGCTCAAGGGATGTGTTGATCCAAACTGGCGGGCGGGGTGTGGTGAATGTGTTGGCGACCGCGTTAATGAATGTGTTGGCGACCGCGTTAATGGATGTGTTGATGGATGTGAATGTGGCGAACGCACCGCCCCATCCTTGCCTTGTTCCGTCTCCCACGGACCCTCACTGGAAGCGTCCGGGCGTGCCGGCCAGTTGCTTTTGAGAGTATCGAGGAGCACGCGCGCGTTGGATTGGGACGACCGCGAGTGTTCGAGGAAATGGGTATATCCAAGCGACGCAGGCTCGTTGGAAAGGCGGGGCTGCGGAAAATTTTCTTTAGTTTCTGTTGTTTCGGCAGCTTTTTCAAAATCCTTTCCATAATCCTTTTCAAACTCCTTTGCGCAATCCCTCTGTGTCTCAAGCCCGGGCTGCGCCGATACCGTGCGTAGGTGCCGTGCTTGCCGCTGCTTGGCGGCGCGGGCCTTGGTCCGGGGCCCAGGTTTTGTGGCCGAGTCGGTGGAGGCGGACTGGTGGTGGGTGCATACGGTGCGGCGGGCGCGGGGCGAGATCATGGCGCTGGGCGCGGTTGGGACGTTGGTTGGTTTGGAGGGGTCGGTCTTTAACGAATTACTTTTCCATGGGTCGGCCTTTAACGAATCACTTTTCAACGGGTCGGTCTTTAACGAATCGCTTTTCCATGGGTCGGTCTTTGACGAATCACATTTTAACGGATCGGTCTTTAACAAATCACTTTTCAACGGGTCGGTCTTTGACGAATCGCTTTTCAACGGGTCGGTCTTCAAAATGTCACCCTTCAAAGTCTCACTTTTTAACGAATCATTTTTCAAAGGCTCCCCCTTCACCGTCCCGCTTTTCAGGGCCGCGCCCTTGTGTTCCTCTTTCTTTAGACCCGCCTCACTTGCGCGCCCGGGAAATGTCATGGTGATGGGCCGGTCGGGGATCTCCCTGGCCGGGTCTGCCGGCTTTGCGGCGCGAAGGAAAGGGTGGCGGAGGGGCGGAAGGTTGTTGACTTGGGGCTGGAAACGGGGGGTTTTTTTGCGAGGCGGGTCGGGGGTTTTGGTATATTCAGAGTCGGTATGTTCTTTATGGTCAGGGTCTTTGGTATCTTTGGTATCAAAACCTTTGGGATGGTCGTCTTTGGCATCTTTGGTATCAGAACCTTTGGGATGGTCGTCTTTGGCATCTTTGGTATCAGAACCTTTGGGATGGTCGTCTTTGGCATCTTTGGTATCAGAACCTTTGGGATGGTCGTCTTTGGCACCTTTGATATTTCCACCCTTGGGATGGTCGTCTTTGGCACCTTTGGTATCAGAACCTTTGGGATGGTCGTCTTTGGCATCTTTGATATTTCCACCCTTTTGTTTCTGAACCAGCACTTTCACCAACCCCTTATCATTCTGTCCCGCCCTACCCGTAGCACGCGGGCACCGTTCCTCTGTCGGCAGAATGAATGAGCTGTAGACGAGCCGCGGGTCAGCGTCCAAAATTTCCTGGATCTCGAGCTCGTCCACGCTGGCGGTACGTTCCTCCGGCGCGCTGGCGAGAAGCGAGGCGGCGGCGCGGAGGAAGGAGGTGCCGTAGGCGTGGAGGGATCGCAGGAGGGTGTAGGAGGTGTAGAGGAGGGTGTAGGAGGTGTGTAGGAGGGTGTAGAGGAGGGTGTGTAGGAGGGTGTAGAGGAGGGAACAGAGCCGCGCGAGCTGGCGGATCCATATGCGGATCCATATCCACGCGAGAGCGGCCAGGCTGAGCGAGGCACGCGACGCGGGGGCCGGGCGGGGCGTGCGAGCTGAGCCGGGTCGAGAGTGTGGATTGTTTTTTCTATTCATGGTTGTGGGTGGAAGAAGAAAAAAAAAGCACAGTGAAAAAAAGCACAAAAAAAAAAAAAAAAAAAAAGCACAGTGAAAAAAAATTCATCACCACATTGGGACTAAGCTACATTAAACGGGGCAAGCGTGGATTACAAGAGTATATACATATTACGGAAGGAATTGATTTCTAAGAGATCATGTCGGATTTGTAGAGATAAAACTTTGCCATTTCGTAGGAGGTCCAAGAGATGGCGGTGGAGGGCATGTTTGAGACGATACGGGGGCGGAGTCCGCGAAAGAAGCCTTGGAGGCCGTACATTGCGTAGATGTAGCGGGTAGCGGAGAGGAGGGAGTTGATTTTGTGGGTGTCGGTGGCCGGGGCGACGCCACGGGTCTGGAGGATGGTTTTAGCGACGTCGAGGGGGGTGGTGAGGGCAGCTGCGGAGGCACCGGCGATTCCGCCGGCGATGCAGTGGCCGAGGGGGTCGTATTTGCGGGAGGGATTGAGAGTTTTTGAGATGGAGTCGTAGATCATAAAGTTGCAAGCGGCAAAGGGGACAGTCATTGCGAGGGTGGTTGGGTAGGATACGTAGAAAGCGCGGAAACCTTCCGAGGAGTAGATGTGGCGGGCGCAGGCGGAGACGGAGGGGTATTTAGAAGAATTGAGTTGCATTCGTTGTTTCACGACGTCGAAAGGGTTCATGAGGGCGTCGGAGCAAGTTGTAGCGGCGGCGCCGGCAGCGGCGGAGACGAGAGGGTGGTGAGCGGCGGAGTTGTTACCACCGAGGAGGAGTTTTACGTATTCAAAGACGGCGAAATAGACGGCGTGGGCGGGACCGGCGCCGAGGACGACGGAGGAGATTCCTCTCCATAGGGAGAAGGCGCCTTCGTTGGCGGAGATGCGGGAGACAGCGTTGATGATTCCAGAGTAAAAGAGTTTAGAAGAGGGTACTTGCATGCGGGTCTGGGAGGGGTTAGCGAGGGAAGAAAGAAAAGAGGAAGGCAACATACTTTGATGGCGTCGACGGGGTACATGACGGTGTGTTCCTGGGGGGGGGAGAAGTTAGAAGAAGAAGTAGATAAATAAAAGAGAGAAAACACACCATTACACCGGCGGCGGCGCCGGCTAGTAGATTTGCAGTGAGAGAAGTGTTTTGAGGAAGGGCTTCATAGTCGTATTCTTCAGGAGGGAGAGAATTGGAAGACTCGGGGCTGATTTGAGAAAGAGGGGAAGTCAGGGAGTTGTTGATGGGGCGATTAGATGAAATGGGAGGTCCGGGAGGAGGTTGCTGTGATGATGAGGCGGGCGACATTTGTGGAACAACGGAGCCGGGCGGGAAGGAAAGAAAGTAAAGAAGCAAGAGAAGAAGAAGGAAAAAAAAAAAAGATACGGGTGTGTATGTAAGACTGGTTTTGGATACGGGTTGGGTTATCAGATGGAAGTTATCAGATGGACGTTTTGGCGAGGGTTGGAGTGCACGTGAACTTCTCGTGGATGGAGTGGAGCAGATGGATGATTGCATTGCCGGCGATAACAATGCACATATTCTCTGCGGCGACCACAATGCAATGAGCGACTGATGCACTCTCTCCTGTACTACGAGTACCAATACAATGCAATATACTCTTACTACTAGGACTATACAATATACACACACATACTGCTCCTACCACAATACAATATACTCTTACTACTACTACGAATACAATACAATATACTCTTACTACTACTACGAATACAATACAATATACTACTGATACTCTCTCCATACATACTAATACTGATACACACATAATACCACTACTACTACCACAATATACTCCTACTACTGATACTCTCTCTCCTCTACTACTAGTACTACCACAATACAATACACTCTCTCTGCTAATACAATTTACCGTACTCTCTCTCTCTGCTAATACAATATACCGTACTCTCCCTACCACTCCTACTCTCTCCCCTACTAACACTCTATACACACATATTTACTACACACATATACTAATACACATATATACTACTACTACTAATACTACTACTACTACCACCACTAATACACACATATACTCTCTCTCTCCTACTACTGATACTACTCTCTCTACTACTACTAATATAATATACTTACTCTCCTACACACATATGCTACCCTCTCTACTGTACATACTAATACACACACATACTAATACTAAGACACACACACATACTACTAATACACACACACATATACTACTCCTACTACCACTAATACAATATACTTACTCTCTATACACACACATACTCTCTCTCTCCTACTACTGATACTACTCTCTCTACTACTCTCTATACACACATATGCTACTCTCTCCACTGTACATACTAATACACACACATATACTACTCTCTCCTACTAATACAATATACTCTCTCTCCTACACACATATATACTAATACTCTCTCCTACTACTAATACACACACATACTACTAATACACACACATACTAATACTAATCCAATATACTCTCTCTCTCTCCTACTAATACAATATACTGTACTCCCTACTAATACAATATACTTACTCTCTCCTACTAATACAATATACTCTACTCTCTCCTATACTAATACTCTCTCTCTCCTATAATACTCTCTCTCTCCTATAATAATACCCCCACTGTAATACTACTCCACCACCGTCCCCACGTGACCACATCGAACCCGGTCCTCGTCCATCCAATCACATCTCCCCATCCCTACCCCGGATTTTCTCTCCGGACCTAATCTCTCCACCCAATCACATTTCTGTGTCTTAGTCATGCCCACACTCTGATTATGTCATTTCGGGCTTTTGTTTTTTGCCGGTTTTTTTTTTTTTTTTTTTTTTTTTTTTTCTTCACGGTTGATCTTTACCTTCACCACCACCTCCTCCTCCTTCACCTCCTCCTTCACCACCACCCCCTCCCCATGCCCGACGTCAAATCCCTCGTCAGCGAGCTCCTCCAGCTCCTCGTCGCCGACCTCGACTTTTCAAAACTCTTTGCTAAACCTCCTCCCTCCCGCTTCTCCACCGCCCCTCGCCCTTCTGTCCCAAACAACCCTCTAGCCGCCCTCTCAAAACACGCCCTCTGGTCCAGAATCGACCAACTCCTCTTTCCCTACTTGAGCTACAACATGAAACTCTCAATGGTCCCTCCTGAACGCTCGTCTTACTCTCCAAACCAATCCCATAAACATCCAACCCTCCTAGACTCCTTTGTCAAAGCAAACATCTCCTCCGAATCCGCCGCCCTCTACTCCGCTTCTCATCTCTTGCCGGTCGCCCTCTACGAAGCCGTCACCAACGAACTACTCCAAATCGCCCTCCACGATCATCCCTCTCTCAACAATCACCACCCTCCTTTCCTCTTTCCAATCCATTCCGCAAGGCGCCCCGCTAAACAAATCATCTATTCCATCCCTGGCATCGGCTCAATCTCAAACGCTCCCTCTGACTACCCTTCCCAGCAAAAAAGACTCGAAAATATCATGGCCACGGTAAATGTCCACTTTAGGCGTCTCTCTAAATCTAGACTTCAAGCCCGTTGTACTATCCCCACTCTATCTCCCTCTTCCGCTGACTCCCCCCAATTCGACCTCGTCTGGGAATCCTCCTCTCTCTCCGACTCCCACTCATGGAGACTCCGCCGTTTCGGTTTCGCCGATTCCGACGACGAAGAACACTACTGGAGACCTTGGGAAGCTTCTCTCGAAATGGCCGAACACGACTACGCCATGTTTCAACAACAAGACTACAAGTCTGAACTAGTCCCCCTACACGTCGCTGATATCGACTGGGAAGGAATGACTAATGGCACAACTCCAACCGACGAAGACTCTCTTTCAACCCTCTCCACTACAAACAACCATCTCTCTCTCCCATCTATCAACAACAGTAATGTCCCCGCAAAAGATCAAACCCCCGTTCGTGAAGTTAGTAACGGTGTCTTTTATGAAGCCCGTAAAAACAATCCCGATTTGAAAAAGCAAAAGATTCTGGGAAAGCAGATTGGAGCTGGAAGAGGTTTTTATTATTCTCCCGACGTGGAGGGTGTCAACGCCAGCACCACCCTCCCCAATACCACCATCCCCAGCACCACCCTCCCCAATGTCAACGCCAGCACTACCCTCCCCAATACCACCCTCCCCAATGTCAACACCAATGTCAACACCCTCCCCAACGTCAACACCACCCTCCCCAACGTCAACACCACCCTCCCCAACACCACCACCACCACCACCGACCCTTGGGGCTACGACGACCACCACAACCACTACGAATCCCTCGAAATCGACTACGAAGACGACTACAGCTACAAACAGTCCCACCCCGTCTTTCAACACCCCATCTCCAACACCGTCTGCGTCGACAACATCGATGACGATGTCACCGAATGGGTCGACGATGACGACCTCTTTGGCGTCTGCCACAGCATGCCCGTCGCAAACTCAAAATCCCAAAAACCCGACTCAGACTACTCCCAGCTCCCCGCAAACGCTACCGCTACTCGCACTCAGCCCGTCACCGAACCCCTTCTCCAGCGCGTTTGTGATGGCGATGATGACGACGAAGCTGCCTACTGGGATCGCTATGATTCCTTTGTATAATTATCTATTTTGTAAATGTGTACTTTAATATCACTTTTTACCCTTTACATCTCCACCAATATCTTCACGTGCGCATCCCGGTTATACATCAACTCATGAAACCCATCTTCAATCGCCCGCTCCAACGGAATCACCGTGCTAATCAGCCGCCGCGCCCGCTCCTGCGGAATCCGCCCGCTCGCCAGCGCTTCAACAACCTCCCCCATATCCTCCGCACTAAACCCAATCGACCCCATGTACCGCCGCTCCCGCACCGTCAAGTCCATCGGAAATATCACCGCCTGCTGCCTCGCCCATACCGCCAAATTCACCGCCGTCCCCCCGTGCCGCAGACTGTTGAGCGCCGTGTCCAGCGTCTCCTGCGTCCCCCCACAGTCAAACGACACGTCCACATCGCCCCCAGCCGCCTCCACAACCCTCTCCACCAGCATCCGCGTCGTCTCGTACGCCCCCGGATCAAACACCCAGTCCGCCCCCAGCTCCCGCGCCCGCTGCCGCCGCACCGCCCCCGGCTCCGTCGCAACAATCGCCCGCGCGCCACGGCCCTGCAGCGCCAGCACGCACGCCAGCCCAATCGGCCCCGTCCCCACCACCAGCGCCGTCTCCCCCGGCTTCATCCCCGACTGGCACACCGCGTGCCACGCAATCGCCAGCGGCTCGACCAGCGCCCCCAATTGTAAACTCACCGCCGCCGGCAGCACGTGCAGCGCCGTCTCCGGCAGCACCACCCGCGGACACAACCCGCCGCCGGCCGCAGACAGACCGCGGATCGCGAGCCGCGCGCACGCGTGGGGCTGCCCGCCGGCACAGGCCCGGCACTCGAGCGGTCGCGCGCACGGCACCGCAATGTTCACGCAGACCCGGTCGCCAGCGCGCACGGCCGTCACGGCAGACCCGACGCGCGCGACCGTGCCGGCGTACTCGTGGCCGAGGCACAGCGGCGGGTCGAGCCGCCCGTCGCGCAGGCGGTCGTGCGAAAACACAGGGCAGGCTGTGTACTCGAGCACGTCGCTCCAGCACAGCCCGCAATAGGCGACGGACAGGAGCACGTCCGTCGGACCGAGCGGCGCCAGCGGCGGTAGTGGTGCTAGTTTCAAGTCGTTGCGGCCGTAGAGAAGAATACCATGCATATTGTGTGTGTTGAAAGTAAAGAAGGAAAGGCACGTGTGGTGGGTGTGCGACTCGTTTATAGGTTTGTAATTCTTGTCAAATGAAAAGTGTCGGTACTCACTAAAGTGGAAATTGTCGGTACTCAGTGATGTACATATTGGTATGAGAAGCATATTGGTATGATGAAGCACATTGGTATGAGAAGCATATTGGTATGAGAAGCACTTTGATAGGAAAGGGCGACGAACTCACCAACCCATTCCCAGCTCTTGAAAACCCTCCGCCAGGTCTGTTGATATCCTTTTTCCTGTTCTTTAGCAGCATCAAACCTTTTCAATACCCGTTCAGCAAATTCTAAAATAAACCGCATTTGGTTACAATACTTTTCCAAATCCCATTTCCGTTCATAACCGGTTTGAGTGCCAGTGCATGGCCAATACACGCCGCACCAAAAACGAGTCACCACCGCCTGAACCTCGTTAAAATAAGTGT
This sequence comes from Magnusiomyces suaveolens, assembly GCA_900642975.1. Classification (NCBI taxonomy): domain Eukaryota; kingdom Fungi; phylum Ascomycota; class Dipodascomycetes; order Dipodascales; family Dipodascaceae; genus Magnusiomyces; species Magnusiomyces suaveolens. The sequence goes on from CAAAMA010000004.1 coordinate 1,028,600, forward strand.
ATAAACCCGGCTTTGTGTTTTCAAACAGCCTTGTAACTGGTGCAGATTAGGTATGAATGACTAACGAGTAGACGTTTGTGGAGGTAGTACCAGGTACGAAGCACGCGACCATCTCAAAACACAAAACATGAATTAAACCTGAATCAACGCTTACAACCGCGATTCTCCATCCAAACTCACCTCCAATCCCCCGCTATCGATACTAGGATCTGCTGACACCTCTTTGTCCAAACCAAGGGAACCACAAACACTTGTTCCAGGACTAGTCTCCTTAGCTCTAGTGCAAGTTCCTTATCAGCTGCGTGAACACGTAAACAACTGGACTCCTGTTTTAAAAAAAAACAAGTCACAAACCTTTTCAGATACAAAACGTCGTTAAATGCACGTCTGGTAAACACTTTTGTACGTCAAAAGAAGATTCAAAAAGTTTCCAGAACTTTTCAACACCGAAAACGGAATAATAAAAATTAAACAAAAATGTCAACATGACAGATCGGCAACCTTGTCGAATCGCACCATTCCTCTCTTTTACGATAAACTGTGACATTCTAAACCGCCGCACTCCGCCGTCTTTCTTTAGTTGTACGAACCGTTAGACAGCTACTTGGAACAATAAAAACATATTTGGCTGTGGCGATATTGTTGATGTATATATATATATATATATATATATATATATACAGAGAAAATAGGGGTTAGACACAGACATGGGAGGGAAATTGACAGTTATTGCATTTTTATTATTTTGACATTGCTTGTTGATTTAAAAAATTTTCCAGTCCCTAAAACTTTTTTTTTTTTTTTTTTTTTTTTTTTCCCTTAAATAGTTGAGACTCTCTACTTTTTTTAAAAAAAACCAGTCAGTTTACAAAAATAGGTCATGTGTCGCGCATTTCAAATAGATTTTAATCCAGATACAACAAATCTATAAGATGAAATTCGCCAAACTTTACCAGCAGACCGTTGAAGATGAGGGCATTCCCCAGGACTGGGTCGAGTCCGGGATCCAGTACAAGGCCCTCAAAAAATGTATAAACCGGGTCGTCGAAGAACTCAAGCAGGTCGGCCTGGAACGCGAGACGCTGCACGCCCTGCTACAGTACGGAGAAGGCTCTCCACAAAAGACACAAGAACCCGACTTGATTGAAAAAGATTTACAAAACGATACCGCCAGCCTGGCGTCTGCAACCTCGCTCGTCTCGTACAAGTTTGATGGCGACCTGCGCAACTTTTTTCCAAAAATTGTGGTCGCCGTCGACAAACGCTCCAACACGCCTGTCGACGCCAAGCTGTCGGCAAAAACTTTGCAAAACCTAAAGGCAATGGCAGTCGACTCGAGATTGCAAAAATACGTGTCGCGTGACGACAGCGTGTCTGAAAACGACGGCCCCGCAAACCCCTGCGAATTTGAGGTTGAGGAGCACGCGAGCGACACGCCGTGCAAAAATCTTGAGGAGGGACGCACACTGCACAAAACTCTTGAAGGGGAGACCCAGCACTCGTGCCCGTCAGAAGACTGCTTGCTCTTCCGCGCCGACGCCGTCTCCATCATCAGCGGCTACGGTCCGCTCTCCTTTGGGTACGACAACTCCTCCATCGTCGTTGTCGACGACGACAGCTCCAAACCAGAGCTCGGCGTGTGCATGGATACCCAACAGAACCAGTTTGTCGAAACGCTCGGCGTTTGCTTGGATACCCAACAGAAACAGTTTGTGGAAGTGCTTGACGACGAGCCTTTTGCCGAAGACAGGGTGCCGCTGCTGCCCGACGGGCTGCTGACCGACTCGGAAACGTCGTCGGTGTGCACTTCGCCATCGTCCCCGGACGTGTCTGCGCCAGACGAGTTTGATACCCAGTCCGCCTCGCCTTTGCAGTCCGACAGCGAGGCCAGTGGCAGCGTCCCTGTGTCGTCTAAAGAGCAGGACCAGGTCCGTTTCATTGAAATCCATCTCGAATCGGACTCGATATTCTTCCACATGCTCATGTCGGAGCTCAAGAGCCTGGACCAGTTCAACCACGACCAGGAAGAGCATCTCACCGACGAGGTCGACCAGCTCCGCTTCGCGCTCACCTCGCTCGTCGACCCAAAAGTCCGCAAGTCGGACATGTACATCTGGCGCGAGCTCTTTAAAGAGTACATGTCCTCCAACATTTTCTTTGCAACTTTGGAGTCGGACCACGGCGAGCATGACGTCGACACGGCTCGCCGTAAGCTGATTCACTTTGCGGCGCGGGCGCTCGGGTTCAACAGCACGGCCCAAATGCTGAGTGCGTTGGGAATGGACCCTGCAACAAACTTGGGTGCAACCGCTAATAGCACCAACTCTAAAGAGCTTTTGGAAATAGAACGCGCTTCCACTGCCAAAATCGAGTCAGTGCTGGCCAAGTTCTTCAACTCCACCGACACCATTTCCGGCCTCATCAAGGGCTCTTCCGCCACACCATCAACTGGCGGCAGCAAGATCCTGGCCAAGCTCCGCCAGAACCATCTCTCTGGCATCCGCGGCGACCGCAAGAACCTCATTGCGCAGTTCCAGAACCGCGACTCGTACGCCTCGTTCCGCCGGTTCTGGACGCTCAACACGGCGCTGCTGCGCGTCCTCCAGTTCCAGGCCATGAACCGGCTGGCCCTCACCAAGATTCTCAAAAAGTTTGATAAGCAAACGGCGCTCGACGCGCGCGTCAGTTTCCCCGGATTTCTTGGTCTCGACAGCCTTGCAAAGAGCCCGCTCCCCGCCAGCGTTCCCTTTCTCTCGCACTCCCTCGCCAAGAGCATTTGCTTCGTCATTACGGAGCGGCTGCTCCCCGTCACGCCGCAGATTGACGATTTCCTCTGTCCCATTTGTCTCAGCGTCGCGTTCAAACCAATCAGGCTCGACTGCACGCACGTCTTTTGTGTGCGCTGTCTTATCCAGCTGCAGCGCGCGCGCGAAGACAAGTGCCCAATGTGTCGCCAGAACGTGGTACTCAAGGCTGACGAGCTTAATTTGGATAAAGAGCACCTCGAGTTCCTCAAGCTCTACTTTCCCAAAGAGACAAAGATCAAGCAGCAGGAAATGGAAAAGCAAATTGTGGACGAGCAAATGTCGCACCTCAAGCAGTCGGGCGAGTGCGCCGTCATGTAATGATTTATGATTGAGTATATTTATTAATGTATAGACTAATTTAATGTTGACTAATTTATTAATGTTGATAACCAACTGTATTTGTTGTTGACCATCTCTCCACTACAAACTCGCCTTGATCTTTTGCTTATACAACTGCACCGCGTCCATCGCCATGCCCAGCCCAGACTGGTACCCCGTTCCGCCCGCACCATAGTTGTGGATCACGATCTGCCCCTTTTCCGCGTCCCACTCCTCGGCCTCGATGCGCACGCCGCCCTTACGGCTCGGCCGCAGTCCTGCCGCCTCGCGCACAATCTCGAGCTCGCCAATCGTCTTGGTCCGGCCCGTGGCCGGGTCCTTCAGCAGCTCGGGGTAGAGCGCCGTCGTGCGGTTCAGAATGTCGTAGGTCTCGGAACCGTACGTGTCGCTCGCGTAGTTGTCAGCCTGCAGAAAGCCGCCGAGCACGACGTGCCCGACATTTCCCTTCTTGCCCGAGGTCTCGTGCGGCGCGCCGACAAAGGACTGCGGCCGGGGGATGACGTACGTCGCGATGCCGGGCGACCACTTGCACCGGTTCTCGTTGATGTGCGGCGCGCGCACGACGACGACCTGGCCGCGAGTGGGGTATACCTTGCTGTCCTCGACGCCGCCCAGCGTCTGCGCGCCAATGCCCGTGCAGTTAAAGAGCACGCGCGGCGGGCGGCCTGCGGGGCCCGCGACAGCGGCCGCGGCCGCGAACGCGTCGTCAATGCCATCCATCTTCTTGCGGATAAAGGTGGCGCCGTGGTTGGCGACGTATCCCGCGAGCCACTTGAGGAACTTTGGCGAGTTGAAGTTGTAGGTCGTGTACTCGACACCAAACACGGCGCCCTGTTCCGCGAGCTCGTGCTTGGAAAGGATGCGCAGGTCGGGGATGTAGCTCTGCAACGAGCTCACCTTGGCGTCGCTCGGCAGCGTCTCGCCCCAGAACTCGCGCGCCTTGAGCCGGTCGAGCCCCGCCTCCGTGCCGTACTGCTTTTGGATCTTGTCCAAGTGGATGAACGACAGCTTGTCGTGGCGCAGCGCCTTCTCGTCGTCGGCGCTGATGCACGAAAAGTTGCCGCCGGCCCACGGCGACGTGTAATAAATGGACTGGTCGCCGGGAAGGTACTCCGCAACGTAGACCAGGTCCTGGCCCCGGCCCTGTTGGACAAACAAGTAGCCAGTATAAAGACCAATAATGCCAGCTCTAAATATAAACCAGTTAGATTTCCACAGCACAATTGCAAAACAAAAACTTACCCCAAAATAACAATTTTTTCTCCCATTTTTGCGTGTCAAAACAATTCTTATCCGGATCAAGTGGATTTATATAACCTCGAGAAACTGTCACCAAAAAAAAAGATAAAGAAAAAGTTAGCCCATTTCCGTCTCGACAAATAAAAGACAGCCTTGATAACGCTTTCACGTGACCTCCAGGCGGCTATTTAAGTACTAGCAACGAGAGGAAACAAAAACCCTCACTCCAACCATGCAAATCAAATCGGTACGTAGCTCCGCCACGATCTTACAAGACGGCAACTAACCTCTGTTTTTTTCTCTACAGAAACTTGTTCCGCAAAAGGCCGCGACCGCCGCCTTCCTCAGCGACTCGGTCACGCTCGACAACGGGCTGGTGTACGTCTCGGGCCAGGTCCCTTCCTCTGTTGACAAGATCACAACGTTGCCGATCGAGGTGCTCACGCGCGAGGTTCTGGAGAACCTCAAGTCGGTCCTCGAGCGGTCCAACTCGTCGCTGCAGCACGTTGTCAAGATTAACATCTTCCTGACGGACATGAGCCTCTTTGCAAGGGTCAACAAGGTCTACTGCGAGTACTTTGGGGAAATCAAGCCGGCGCGCTCTTGCGTCGCGGTGAAACAGTTGCCGTTGGGAACACCCGTCGAGATCGAGGCCGTCGCGACCGAGATCCCTTTAAAGGCAAAGTTGTGATTTGACACGGTTCGTCTATAATGTCAAATATGTAAATAGACTGTATACATTTAATAATAAAAAATTGAAAAAAATTGAAAAAAAGCAAAACTACCTAGTTCTAGGCTTCAATTCGGCGTCAGGGCCTTGGGTATGGACCTCAGCTCCAGAACTCTTTGTGTCTTCAAACTCAACGACAACAGGACTCGAACGGTTGCTGTCCACCTTTTGTTCCTTGGCCTCGAAGCTTTGCAAGTTATCGCTAGACCCAGTGCTCGACACATCTGTGCTGGATCCGTAATCATTCAGCTGTTCAATCTCGGCCTGCAGCTTGACCAATTCCTTCTGGAACCGCTTGCCAAAAACGTCAATGTAGTACGTGGCGCCGTTATACGAGGCCGCAAAGAAAATAAACGTCATAAATAGGCCCGACAAGTACGACGAGCCGTACCACAACGGACAGAGGATCATGGTGCACAGCTGGTACCCGTACTGGATGAAGGTAAAGGCCACGACAGGATAAGGCTCAGGCAGCCCGTTGACAACCTTTCCCAGTTTGGTGTTGCCGTACGACTTGCGCAGGTACTCAAAACTAGTCACGCGACCCGCCTTGATTTTTTCCTTGCGGCGGACAGTGATAAAGTAATGGTAGAGGGATTGCCAGACAAGGTAGGCAATGCTAGCCCACACCAGGCCGCTGACCATGCTCCATCTGGCCACTTTGACGGCGCCCGGGAAGCGCTCGGACTTGTACTCTGGAGAAATGATGTGCGTGATGACGTGGAAGACGACTGGCGGCAGGATGTGGATAGATGAGGATGTTGTTTTGTCTACGGAATGAAGAACGAGTGAGTTGCGCCAGGTAATGACGGCCCACGACAACGTGCCAAAGGTCAGCGCGTAGCACGAGGTGAACAGGGCCTTGGAGTTTGGAAAGACCCAGATATACAGCAGAACCAAAAGGTTGACAAAGTAGCACAGGTCAGCCAGAAAGTACTGGTACTGCTTGTACCGGTACGTGACGAAGCGGACAGGCAGCAGCACCGCCATCTGGATTGAATAAAACACGTGAAAGTACTGCGGCACGTACCCGATAATGTAGCCACCATAAAAGACATTCAGCAGCCCAAACGCAAACGCAAGCTTCTCTGTGCTCGAAACGTCCAGCACCTTTGTCAAATTGACCTCCAACACCGACAGCTTCTTGATGAACTTGCCCTTGAGCCGGTCCACGTCGTCCTCCCGGCCCTTCATGACCCTGTCCTTCTGGCGCAGCGCCATGTTTTTAAACTCGCCACCCTTTTGGCGGACAGCAAAGTTTAGCTTTTTGGTGATTTGCGTGCCCATGGATAAGGGGTCCAGAAAGTCTAGCATCGTCAGCCGGTCCACCGGTGCCACGTCGTCGTCCAAATAGGACAAGGAGCCGCTGGACCCGGTGCGTGAGTTTTTGTAAAATGACGTAAAGGGCGGTGTTTCTGGTGAATCTTGTGAGGAATTCGGTTCTAGGTGCGTGTTAGAAAGCAATGATGAAAAATGTAACAATGACAACAAAACATACTTGAAGTGCCTGAATCAGACACTTTAACGTCGTCCAAAGAACTCATTTTGAAATTGAAATGCTTGAAAAGAGTTTAAAGCTTTGATGAATGAAAATAATAATAAAAAAAGGAATTAAAACAATAAAAAATACAATAAAAAAACAAATATTGCCACGTGAAGATATCTATTTTGGTCAGCCGCATGTGCTTGTTTCATTTTTCAAAAGTGGAGAATTGCCATGAAAGAAACCGTCAATCACGGCCGAAAATGCGTCGTAATGCTCAAAAAGCAATGGTGGTCAAAGAAACCATCACATACCCAAAAGAATCAACCTTGCTGGGCCTTGTTGGCCCACACCACGTAGCCGGGGTTTTGACCGATCGGGTACCGCTTGACATGCCCGCAAACACAGGTTCTTTCCAGCATGTCACAGGAAGATTGTTGTTCTTTGCTCACGTTTGTGATGCGGGTATCCACGGTACAACCTTCAACCAGCATCCGGTTACACTTTTTGCAAACGGACCGCTTGACTGTCGGCGATCTAAGTAATTCCAAACGTTAATAAAGACCTTGCAAAAACACCCATTCAATACCAATACTTACAACCGCAAGACACTCTTTTTGGCTGTCGCCTTCATTGTCTGTGCATAGAGCCTTGCAAAAACCTCGGTGCGCGGATCCGCTGCCATCGCGCTGGCGGCCTGGTACAAAAAGGACATGCGCTGGTACTGGTCCTTGTGCGGCACCGCTTTGGCGTTCTTGGTCTTTGGTTTGGTGACAGCGAGCTTTGGGTCACGTACTTTGTCCTTCTTGCCGCTCGGTTTGGAGCCCTTTGAAGAGTGTTTGGGGTTTGGTTTGTTGGTGGGGCCCGGTGGACCCGGTGAACCCGGTTTACTGGTCGATTTGGCAGCAACCATGACAGTATCTTGGACAGTCATGATTTGTATTAATGGTTCAAATGTTTAGAGAATTGAATCTGGAAAATCAATGCATTGATTTCTTTTTTTTTTTTTTTTTTCTTCAAGTTCTTGTGCTCAGGAGTACATGGATGTGCGTAAACCAAGGACCGGATGTGCTTTTCTCCAACACAATCCATAGAAACACCACCGACTTCTTACCTGGCTCCCATTTCAAACAATCAACAACCCACTCAGACTATACCATCACCATATATCATCTTCACATAGAAATTCACATACAATGAGTGGCTACGACAGAGCGTTATCAGTTTTCAGGTATGCATTTCCTTTGGCACTGTCCTTTATAGCTTGTGTGGTTTGCCACCCATTATCTCAAAATACCATAAACTAACTCCATATTGTAGTCCCGACGGACACGTCTTCCGTACGTAATGCCCATTCTTTCAATTGAATGCTCCGTTTCTAATTCCTAACCATTTCATTTAGAAGTCGAATACGCACTCGAAGCCGTCAAGCGCGGCACATGCGCCGTGGCTGTCAAGGGCGCCAACGTGGTGATTGTCGGTTGCGAAAAGCGATCTGCCCTCAAACTGCAGGATACCAGAACTACCCCTTCCAAGATTAACCAGATCGATTCCCACATTTACCTGGCTTTTGCCGGCCTAAATGCGGACGCTCGCATTCTCATCGACAAGGCCCGCGTGGAGGCCCAGTCCCGCAAGCTCACGGTCGAGGACCCTGCCTCTATCGAGTACATGACCAAGTACATTGCCGGCGTCCAGCAACGATACACACAGAGCGGTGGTGTCAGACCCTTTGGTGTTTCCACCCTTGTCGTCGGCTTTGATCCCAACGACCCCGAACCCAAACTCTACATGTCCGAGCCGTCTGGCATCTACTCGGCATGGAAGGCCAACGCCATTGGCCGCAATAGCAAAACCGTGCGCGAGCTTCTTGAAAAGAGCTACGAGGAGAATATGTCCAAGGAAGCCACAATCAAGCTTACAGTCAAGTCCTTGCTCGAAATTGTCCAGACAGGCGCCAAAAACATTGAAATCATGGTCTTGGAGCCAGGAAAAGAGGCAGTCACGTTGGATTCAGAGTCCCTCAACACATTTGTCACTGAAATAGAAGCCGAAAAGGAAGCTGAAGCTGCAGCAAAAAAGAATAACCGTTCTAGACGGGAAGAGTAAACTTTTGTAAGATACATATTTTTAATGAATTTGATCAATGCCATTTTCACTCTTTTAGTATTATCAATGCGGATTTTGAGATTGAAAAGCTAAGAAATTCTAGATTCCAACTGTGTATACTGTTTTGAAACGAAAGCTATAATGTACACGTGACTTGGATTAACTGAAAAACTCAACACAACTGGCTTAACCTTTACTTTTTCACACTATATTTCACCAGAAAGAAAAAAAAAAAAAAAAAAAGAAAAGACAGTACCCAGACTTCCATTTTCCCACAAACTCTCTATCGCAACCAATATTCTCACATTCAAATGGTAGGACCTAATCAACCCGGAAACGCACCAAACCAAGCGACCCAGCCCCCAATAGCAGGCAACCCCCAGGCTGGATCCGTCGCAGGCAACGCGCCTGCCCGTCCTGGCATGGCCATGCCCAACGGTACCAAAAAGACAGAGCAGCAAGAAATCACAACAACCGTGCTGGACCATTTAAACAAAACGGGCTACACCCGACGCGACGCGATGCAACGTATCGAGTCCTCTAGAATCCTCACACCAAAGAACTCGTCGGCCAACAAGCCTGAAAAGGGCGCTGGCCACAACTATCCTCTAGGCCTCAATTCTTACTATTCCCAATCGCTCAGTCCCGAAAATGTAAACCATTCTGGTCCGCTGACTGGCCTCAAGTACCTGCCATCGGATACTGTGTCTGAAACAAACGGCGAGGCAGCTGCCAACGGATCGACTTCCAAAGCCGCGAGCTCGATACAAACTCCAAAAGAGATGCATCAAGTTTATAATACCCATGACAGACCCTACCTTGCTTTACGCGACTGGACAGAAAAGTCGCTGGACTTGTATAAACCAGAACTGCGACGCGTTCTGTACCCAGTGTTTGTCCATATTTACCTCGACCTCACTTCAAAAGGATATGTATCCCAAGCACGTTCTTTCTTTGAAGAAAACGCTGTCGACCACGCAACGTTGCATTACAAAGACCTGCAGATTTTATCGAGTATATCACTTCCTGCGCATGTTGAAGGAAACGAGCTTACTAAAGCGTTTAGAAACAACAAATACGTGTTGAAAGTGTCCCGAACGACATTCGACCTGTTGATTTACTTTTTACACGAAATCGAAGAAGCCGGTGGATCATCCATCATTAGAATTATTAACCAATACATCGACGCCAATATCACGACCGCTAGGCCATCGCGTTTTGCCACCGAATACGTTTTAGACTCGGGAGAAGGGCTGCCTGGGTTTAAGCTACCTTCTGGCAACAAGTCTGGTGATGGAACTACAGGAAATGATCAAGGCAACGACACTGCAAACAGTTTAAATCTACAAAACCAAGAACTCAAGCTAGGAAAACTGCCTTTGGACCCAAGTTTCGAAAAGGATGTTGAGAAGAAAATCAGCCAGGAGAACAAAGGAGACCCCGAAGAGAGCGAGCTGCTGATTTCAGAATTTCACAAGCTGCATACCAAGGATTCCGACTCTCCGTTCAGAACCGCTTTGCCTTTACCCCATTATAAAGAAGCTGATGTCCAAGCCGAAATACAAGCGGTCAAGGATTCTCGCCAGCGAATAAGGGTTGGCACAGCCCAATCGGCATTGCCCTCCGTGTGCATGTACACCTTTCACAACACGCACGACAATATGAACAATTTGGTGTTTTCAAACGACTCCAAGCTTGTGGCAGCCGGCTTTTCCGACAGCTTTATAAAAATATGGAGTTTGGAAGGCAAACGACTAAAGAGCGTGCTGAAACGCGATTTCGAAAATGGTGGCCAGGAATCCGAAAACTCGTACTTTGGCAGTAACCAGAACCATGCATATGAAACCACAGATACCTCAATGCTGTCCCGTCGCTTGATTGGACATGCCGGCCCTATTTATGGGCTGTCTTTCAGTCCTGACAACCGATACCTTCTCTCTTCGTCAGAAGACAAGAGCATCCGGCTCTGGTCAACAGATACATATTCTCCTTTGGTTGCGTACAAAGGACACAACGGCCCGATATGGGATGTTTCTTTCGGCCCATTTGGACACTACTTTGCGTCTGCCTCTCACGACCAGACTGCCAGACTGTGGAGTTGCGATCACATATACCCGTTAAGAATCTTTGCAGGTCATCTAAGTGACGTGGACACAGTTTCCTTCCATCCCAACTCTTTGTACGTCGTGACTGGCTCAAGCGACAAGACCTGCCGGCTGTGGGATATCAATCGCGGAAACACTGTACGCGTGTTTACAGACCACACAGCCGCTGTCACCAACACTGTGATTTCTCCCGATGGCCGGTGGCTCGCGTCGTCGGGTGAGGACAGTGCCATCAATGTTTACGATATCGGCTCTGGCCGCCGCCTAAAGACCATGCGCGGTCACGGCAAGTCCTCCATTTATTCGCTTGCCTTTTCAAAGGAAGGGTCTGTCCTGGTGTCTTCTGGCGCTGACTGCACTGTCAGAGTATGGGACATTCGGCGCGAGACGAATGACCTGAACCCAGAGCCCATTGCTACATACGTGGACCCGTCTTTGGCAAACAACGTAGGCACGGGCGCGCTCTCGGCGGTTGGCGACAATGGCGGCAGCGGCACTGGCAGCAACAGCACTGGCAGCGGTGTCAAGAATGCAAACGGAAACATTGACGGAAAGTACGGTACGTCAAATGATTTCGAAAATAGAAAAAGAAAGGAAGTAGCAGTTACGCAAGATCATTTGGCAGTGTTCAATACAAAGAAGACGCCGGTGTACCGGGTACAGTTTACGGGGCGGAACCTGTGTATTGCCGGAGGCGCATTTATGGGATAATATGTATATTTATTATCTGTATATTTAGACAATTCTAATTAGATTCCTGCTGACTATACTCAAGTCTGTGTTTGTCATTTTGTAAACGAGTACGGCTACACACTAGCATTGATTCACGAAACTTGACAACCAACGTTAGATGGTTTATAACCCAACGCCATATTGAACTAAAAGTAATAAAAATAAACAAGTTCAAGTCAAAATCAGCTCAATCTCGTCAGACCAGTTTATCGTCGTCTTATATTTCCATTTCTGCACGACCGTCTTGACGGAACCAGCAAGAACAAGTTTTGTCACCTAACAAAACGTAAGCACCATTTTTAGGCACGACAGAACCAACTAAACCATCCAAATATAGCTACACGAGATTATTTTACTGTTCGCAAAGCAGGTTCTTCGATTACACTAAAACCATCCGTCGATTTGACTGTTTATTGGCCAATTCCTTTTCTGCACCTTAGCCACCGATACCCGCCAATCACCAGCACCGGCACTGGAAACGTTTTGCCATTTACATGTGAAAGTTACCCGGCATGGCCACATTTTTAGATATGCTGATGGGCGACCTTGGAAAATTTTGATTAGTATTTAAACAACGAGTCTCGCTGATTTTGGATTGAATATTTTCCTTCATCTTTCCATTTGATCCCTGTCCCGAAAAACTCTCCTTTTTCTCAATTTAATACTCTCACAATGGCTGCCCCTGCTTCTAACTACAAAGTTGCCGATATCGGTCTTGCCGCCTTTGGCCGCAAGGAAATCGAACTTGCTGAAAACGAAATGCCTGGTCTCATGGAAACCAGAAAGAAATACGCTTCTGTCCAACCCTTGAAGGGTGCCCGTATTGCCGGATGCTTGCACATGACCATCCAGACCGCTGTCTTGATCGAGACCCTTGTTGCTCTCGGTGCCGAAGTCACTTGGTCTTCCTGCAACATTTTCTCCACCCAGGACCACGCCGCTGCCGCCATTGCTGCTGCTGGTGTCCCTGTTTTTGCCTGGAAGGGTGAGACCGAGGAAGAGTACATCTGGTGCATTGAGCAACAGCTCAAGGCCTTCAAGGATGACAAGAAGCTCAACCTTATCCTCGACGACGGTGGTGATCTTACCTCCCTTGTCCACGACAAGTACCCCGAGCTTCTCGAGGACTGTTACGGTCTTTCTGAGGAAACCACCACTGGTGTCCACCACCTTTACCGCATGGTCAAGGACGGTAAGCTCAAGGTCCCTGCCATCAACGTCAACGACTCTGTCACCAAGTCCAAGTTTGATAACCTCTACGGCTGCCGTGAGTCCCTTGTCGATGGTATCAAGCGTGCCACTGACGTCATGATTGCTGGTAAGACCGCTGTTGTTGCTGGTTTCGGTGATGTTGGTAAGGGTTGTGCTATGGCCCTCCAGTCTATGGGTGCTAAGGTTATTGTTACCGAAATTGACCCCATTAACGCTCTCCAGGCTGCCGTCTCCGGCTACCCTGTTCTCCCTATGGAAGAGGTCTCTTCTGTTGGTCAGATCTTTGTTACAACCACTGGCTGCCGTGATATCATCACTGGTGACCACTTCTCCAAGATGCGCAACGACGCCATTGTCTGCAACATTGGTCACTTTGACATTGAAATCGATGTCGCCTGGTTGAAGGCCAATGCCAAGGAACACGTTAACATCAAGCCTGGTGTCGACAGATACCTCCTTGCCTCTGGCAACCACGTCATCCTCCTTGCTGAGGGTCGTCTCGTCAACTTGGGCTGTGCCACTGGTCACTCTTCTTTCGTCATGTCCTGCTCTTTCACCAACCAGGTCCTTGCCCAGATTGCTCTTTTCAATGCTAAGAACGACGAATTCAGACAGAAGCACGTTGAGTTTGCCAAGTCTGGTCCTTTTGATGTCGGTGTTCACGTTCTCCCCAAGATTCTTGACGAGACTGTTGCCCGTCTCCACCTTAAGCACCTTGACGCTCAGCTTTCTACCCTCACCTCCAAGCAGTCTGAGTACCTTGGTATCGCTGCTGAAGGTCCTTACAAGGCTGACCACTACAGATACTAAGCGCTGTATCTACACAGTAGTCCAAGTCTTTTGAAGAAAAAAAAAACAAAAAACAAAAGCTTCAACCTTTTTTAGAATGTTTTTTTTTTATTTTATTTTCATAATACCAATGCTTGTTTAACCAAGCAGTGATAGATTGAGATGGACATGTTTTATGATGTTTATGAAAAGTGCAAAAACTTTTTCTTTTATGATTACCATTTTTTTTTTCTTACGATTTTGTATATAAAACTGCATCAACTGCATTTTACGACTCTTTTAAAAAAAATAATTAATGTATTTTTACGTCTAAGTTTTGAAATAAAGATTTCTATTAATACTCTTGATAATTTTGAATGCTTGAACCTCAATGGGTTGAAACAAAAACACAAGACTGCACATGTAGAAAACTGAGTGTATGTATTAAACCTAGACAAATTGAAGAATTTATATTTTCCGTGACTTGAATTTTTCCCAATATATTAATTAGATCATCCCATTATATGAATTTCCACCGGCATTGATTATTTGCTGTATTTTGTTTTTCCAATATCAAAAGGCAAGTATCTGTACTTGACCATGTGCTGGATCTGTCTTCTCATTGTAAGAAAGAACAAGAGAACAAAGTAAACGAGCAAGATTGGCCAAAACACAGGGATATCAAAGAAGGAGAAGCAGGTAGTGAAAAGGGCAAGCAAGGTCGCACGAATAGAGTTGAACCAAAACTTAAACTCGGGCAGGCGACGAATAAAGGGTCGGAACTCGCCGTCCTGGCCCGCAAAGCCGGAAGCAGCCGCGGCCGCGGCCGCAGCACCTGCATCGCCCTCCAAGCCGGAGGCACCGGTGCCCTCCTCAATGTTTTCGGCGATCTTGTCCTCCTCTATCGAGGGATCGAACTTTGGTTGCAAAAAGAGCAGGAACATGTTGAGTAAGTAGATGCCGAGTGCATAGCAGACAATGTACCAGCCCTGGGAGTAAACGATGCGTAACATAAAGATGATAAGCAACACGGCTTCGGCAATCCAACGGGGCACGACGTGGCGAGTGGTCCAGTCAATGTAGAACTGGTATGTTCGGTAGAGACGCAAGACGGGCTCTCGGATCTTGTCTATAGCTTCAGACATTTTTTGGTTTGTTTGTATTTTGAAATTTCAAATTCGATTTTTCACTAGTTGACTTTTGAATCAAGAGATAAGACTGTATGGATACAATGGGTCCTAATTAAACAAACTAAGGAAATCCGCAATAGGTTTTGGTTTGTATTTAAATAACAGACTGCGTATTTAATGGAATAAAACCAGTTGGGTATTTCTCAATGATGTAAAATATATTGTAATACATGGTAGGAAGAAGGAAAAAAAATAATAAAAAAAAGTGGTGGGTTTGGAAACAGTATCGCAACGTGTACAAAAGGCTGACGTTTCCAGTTTTGGTTGAAAACAAAAAGTATGCATGCGTAGAACACAGCCAGGAATTAGGTCTCGCAAACCAACACCAAAACCAATCTATCTGACCGATGAATTTTTTTTGTCTCTGTTTGATTTTGACGAGGAACTCTTATTAAACTAGAAAACAATTACATAGTCGTCACCGTGTTAGTAGAGCCTTTTCCGATTCCAACGTGTTGATGCGTTCCTTCATTTTCTGGACTTGTTGATAGACTTTGGCCAACGCGTTGCTTAACCGATCAACTTCCTCGTTTTCAGTCTGTTGACTGTATGGAGTCTCTTTGGTTTTCTTCATCGGCAGCAATGCGCAGGGCTTCTCAGTCAAGAGCTCAAACATTGGTTCCGTTGGCTCGTTAAACACCAGCTCGTCATAAACAAACGATTCCACTGTTTTCCCGTTATTCTCAATCTCGTTACTGCTAGCAGCGTCGCCCGGCAGGTCTTCGTTCATAAACGGATGCAGCTTTAGATGGTGGTACAAAAGAATGTTCTTTTCGCTGGCCTCTGCGACAAAAAAGACGCGCATGGTGATTTCAAACTCACCCCAACCCGTCTCGGTGACTTCAAACGGCGGCTTGTCGATTGCGCGCAGCGGACTCGGATACGTGTCATGCAGCTTGAACACGACCTTTTTCACGAGCTTCGACAAGTCGTTTCCGTTAGCGTCCCGAAAGAAAATGGTCCATCTGTGTGTGTGATCAGGAGGCGTTGCGTCGGTCCGTGTGCTGGAAGTTAGCGGTTCTGCTGTGTTGCCGTAAATGATTGGGCGAGAAACTGAAATATTCTATATGTTCACACACACATGTATAAAGACGTCGGAATGACGAATTGGGTTCTGTTAGTCTTGAAGCCGTAGTTGTAATATTTGACCGGTTCTTACCTTGACTCGTTTTATACCTGGTGCCATTATGAATTTGTTGTTTTTTCAATACAAACAATAAAAAAACTTGGAAACAAAACTCAAAAAGGATTACGTAATTATGTTAACATGACTTTATAATCATGTATTACACTCAGTGTAACATAATATAACAAGCTAATTTACAAGATTTAATTACAAAAACAGCAATTACTAAGATTTTTTGATGACGTAAAGTTGTTTGGATGAGTCGTTTTGTATAGTTTTAGAAATCAAAAAATCAGTGTGTGGAGTCATGAATCTAGTTCCGTTGGAATTGCGGAAATGATACCAACTTGATAACCCAAAATACAGCAAGATGCCAACTCAATAACATAAAATGTAAAGAGATACCGAATGAATCATCATGAACATTATACTGTTTTGGCTGGAATCAATACAAATATCAACATTCGATTCGGGTAACAATATCCACTTCAAAAAAAAAATAATTCAACGGCGGGCTCCATGCCATACATTTGTATTTCCCTGTCTTCCATTAGTATAAAAGAAGAATCTCACGTCCCGCTTTTTTTTTTTTCTTCTTCTTTTTTGTATATATGAAACTATGGATTTCTCAATTCAATTTCAAATCGTCATTGAATCTATTTCTTAAACAAATTAACAACACACAGTTTCGAAACTTCAACACCATTCATTCCAAATCATCCACAATCATGTCTTTGGCTGGCTTGAATAAAGTATTTGGGGATGAGCCCGTCAATTACTACGGCCACTCGTTCATCAACAGATTGGGATTCTTAAGAGAAAACTACGAATTCTTGCACCAGGCCGCTACTCATCCTACTGCCCGATTCCTTGCTCTTGATAACTTGAGTCCTCCCGTTTCAACAATTGAAAACCAACCTGATTCTACAAAGCTCGATGAACGCAGTTTGCCGCCTTACAAAACAAGAACCCCTCTCCACAAACTCGAATATCTAACTTATAATGACGTCAAATCTTTTGTCGGAGAACCGTTCAAAATCCCCGAAGCGGAGCAAATTTCCAACTGGAATTCCGAGCGTGATATCGTTGGCGTTGGTCATCCAATAGTTGTTTTTATGGGTTTGGAAATGGCGGGCCTTGATTCAGAAAAAGGCTCTTTGGAAAATGTTTTTTCCTATCATCAACCAAATAGTGGAACTTATACTGGCATTCCTTACTTTGCCATCGACATTTCAGACTCTTATTTAAAGTCCGATACCCTGCGAAATGCTGCAAAGCAAATCAAGACAGAGTCCAGTGTAAGCAAGTTTTTCAGCAACCAGCGTTTTATTCCCTTTGGTGTTCGTTTAAGTGCTGAAGAATCTGGTGTTTTGGCCCAAGCCCGCCAGTATATTGACTGGAATGCTCGCAACAGATTTTGTGGAGGATGCGGATCGCCGACAATGAGCGTTAACGCTGGGTCTAAATTGACCTGTCCTGCTACCGATAATGGCGTCGCCAAAGGCGAGTGTCCCACACGTGGCGTCATTTCCAATTTGCATTTCCCGCGTACCGACACGTCCATTATTTCTGCAGTCATCAACTATGCGGGCGACAAGATATTGCTCGGACGAGGCAAAAGATTTCCGGAAGGCTTTTATTCGTGTCTGGCTGGATTTTTGGAGCCTGCAGAGACTATTGAAGACTGTGTTCGCCGCGAGATCTGGGAGGAGTCTGGAGTGACCGTTGGACGTGTCGTCATGCACTCATCGCAGCCCTGGCCGTTCCCAGCAAATATCATGATTGGATGCGTAGCCCAAGTCACTGACCCAGGCGAAAAGGCCCATGCAATCCACTTCGGTCATGACCCTGAATTAGCGGATGCCAAATGGTTTTCTTTTCAAGAAATTAAGGAATGTTTACGGCTCGCGGAAACCGGAACATTTACGGAAAGACCAAAGGGACTGGCAGAAGGTGCCCCCAGCTGCCTCCACCTGAAGCCGTTGCTTGGATTTTAATCGATGCGGTTGTAAATGGAAGAATCAGAGGCTTAGTTGAATCTCACATTTAAAACGAACGTAGTTGGGCATTTATGAATAGCTATAAATGGAATAAATATGATATAAAAGGATGCACCTTACAAATCCACATTGGGTCTTTGGTTTTTTGGATCTTGAGACTTTTTCAACAGCATTGAAAAAAGAGTTTTTCCAATCAAGTAAAGCACCGGGTACTTGAAATACCAATCAAACCAATTGACGTATTTAGCAGGATTATCAACACTTGACTTGATCAGTGCTATAGTTTCTGAATCACTTGTTTCTTGTTCTTTTTCGGCACGAGTATCCATTTGTGATCTCAAATCATTGTAGCAGTCTGGGTGATCTGTAATAATGCCAGCCAAATCCGAAGCCACTGCCCATTGCATTTCGTTGACAGCATTTGTAGTCCACATATAGATCAACACGCCCTTTTCTGTCGCATAATCCATAATGTATTTCGAACCAATAGACATGAGCGAGAATCTGTTCAAGGAGACTGCTTTTAGGCGGTCACCGCCCTTGTCAATAAACTGTTTAGCCAAACCACGAGACACGCCAATATAGGCCAAAGGGATATCCGTGGTATTGCGTAATGCCGACTCCAAAACGTCTAGTCTCCACATACCAAAAACCACTTTAGACGTCCAGAATCCCTTGATGTCAGGGTTTGCATCTTTAAGCGTTTGAAAGAGTTTTGGTATGATCCAGGGCTCGTTTGTGACCTTGATGTCAACCATTAGCCGTACGTTTTTATACCGTTCGTCATTAGCAAAAAGATGGACGACTTCTTTGAATGTGGGCATTCTGTACTCGTCATTTCCAGTCTCTTTTGGAATGGCCAACGCCTTTTTGACGTCAGTAGGAACTGGTCCTTTTCCCGAGTATAGCTTTTCCAAAACGCCCATGTAGTTTGTTGTAGTGACGTTGTGGTCGAGGCCAAAGCAGCGGCGCGTGTTTGGGTCATGCGAAATCACAACAATGCCGTCACCAGCGACTTGAACATCAAGTTCAATGATTTCAGCGCCGGCGGCTACTGCTGCGTTGAAAGCGACAATTGTGTTTTCGGGGTATTTTGCTTTAAATCTTAATCACAGTCATAAAGATTCCAAAAAAAGAATTGCGGCTCGTAGTTAGAACAATAGCCATTTCAAATATTGAAAAAAATAAAATATAAAAAGGCCAAAGGCAAACTCAAAGAATAGTATATGATTTTAATTCAACAGCCAATGGAATCAACAAAATCAAAACCAAACATACCCACGATGTCCAGTGTTTAAAGGATAAAACGGTTTGGAAGGCACAAAGCCGAGCGATTTTGACGCTTGTGAATTTTCAATCAAACTCGATTGCAATACTGACATTTTTTGCTTTTAATAGAAATAAATGAATGAGTCAAATAGTCAAAAGAAAAATAAAAAAAGGTATAAATAAAAATTATATGCTAAAAAAGTAAATCGAATGGAAGTTGCAAGACTATTTATACTAAACTTTACGTGGATGAAAAAACAAAAAAAACGTGGTCAAACATATGCAAATGAATGAACAATGCTTTGAATCATACAATATACCAGTATTCTTCCGAAAATAATAGTAATAAAAAAATAAAATAAAAAAAGTCTGGTTGATTGTAAAATCCGAACATCCGAAAAAGGTTTTTTTTCATTTGAATTTCTATAAACAAAAACAACAGAAAAGTACAAAGTCCATGATGAGAGACCAGAATTCTAGAATATCAATTTTTCATGGCACTTTTCAGTCTTTGAGAATCGAATTCTGTTGAATTCAATGTCGCTTCAACCGAAAATTTTCATTTTGATTCATAAATTTCTATTCAATTCTAGTCGTGTCCAACGGTCCAAGAGTCAGTTTTGTCTATTACATTTAGTTCCATTTTGTAAAAGATGTAACAATACATTTTGTGTTTTTGAAAACTTATTTGTCCATCTCATACGTCATATGCTACTGAAAATTGATGCTTTAGAAAGTTCCGAACTCTTGTGATCCGAATTCAATTGCTTCGATTTTCGGACTCCGGTTCTCACTCCGACAGCAGCTCAGTCAAAACATTCATATTGGAAAACGGGCTCGTCCAAATATTACTCATGGAACTGAAGCTGGTTATTAACGGTTTCAGCCGCACTTCAGTTTCCACAAGTCCGTTATGTAATAATTACATAAACATTACATCATATATTACAGATTTGTATTTTTTTACTAAAAGTGTCACAATATCTCATCCTGACAAAACCTAACCTCCAGGTCTTGTTGACTTGTCTAATGTGATTATACATTTCCTCTCTTACCTTTTCCATTTGATCAACTATCACAAAAAGGCCTCTTTTTAATCCTAAATTTATCAATGGGGGCTGCAGACTCGAAGCTTCAATTTAAAAATCACATCTTTCGATTGCTCGAGGTTTCTGATATCCCTGCAGATGATGCCTACTGGGCTCAAGTACGTTATTTATGGTTCAATTTCGTTGACTTCTCTATCTAGAATTTTCAATTTACTAATTCCTTTTTTATTGATTATAGTTTTGGAAACAACCTGTATCAGCAACAGACATTTTCACGCTCTTCACTGCCACTGATATCCGTCGAACTCGCGACAATTTCAGATCCAATCTCGAAACTCTGGTGCTAGTTCTTTCCTCACGTCTTTTTTATCTCTTCAACCACTCTAGTTTTCCTCACCCAGAAATCGCTCCGGCAAAAGAATTACTCAATTGTATACGTTTGCTGACTCGAGTTCTTCCGTTTTGTTATGAACAAAAACATCAATCCCTGGAACTTGACCATTGGTTTGATTCTTTTTTTTGGGAACGACGCAACAGCTCAAAAAATCATCAACATGAAGCACCGGGATCTAGCCAACCCGGCTCTTCTTTGTCAAATTCGTTAAATACTTCCGTGTTTGACGGCGACGAACTCAGACATATTCCTGGATCAGAGTACTTGGAAACAAAACCTCTTGGCGAGAAACTAGTAGATACCGCATTTGATCTCTTGTTTTGCGCTGGTTTCACCGTCCCAAACCCGCCAAACTCAAACTCGAAAATATCGTACTCAATCTGGGAAACAGGTGTAGGAAGTACAACTTCTCTCAACTCGACTAGCGAACAAGATAGTAACAAGGTCGAGGTTCTACGTTTTCTGTTAGCTCTGGCATCAGACTGTTTATACACGTCGCCTTCTACCCTTCCAGCAGAAGGTTCCCGTTTCCTGACATACATGGTTACTAGAATCGATAAGAGAATGGCTATGGCTACCCTATGTTCCCTTTTAAACACGACATTAAAGTACTCTCCCAAATGGAAAGTTCCTTACGACTATATGTTGGTTTCAGATAGCCACAAACTTTTGATCACTTATTCTTTGCAATACCTAGAAGTTCTATTAATATACCCCATTCCAGAATCTGAACACTATACCGATGGGTCAGCCCCCAAGAACATTTTCCGACATTTGTGCAGCAAAATCCATAAAGTTGATGACTTACAATTTATTGCAGATTCCCTGGAAAAGATGTTATCCCAACCAATTAATGCCTCTTCTTCTTATTTACCTGGGGCTCGCAAAGAAATTCCCTGGAGTATGGAGCTTGCAATGCTATTTTGGGATTTGGTTCAATGCAACAAAAAGTTTAAACATTTTTTGATTGGTACTGAGAGAATGCACGACTTTTTGGTAATAATGTTGTATTACATCAATGATAAATCGTCTGACGGATCCAAGATAAACATAGTCAGACTCTGCACGTATGAATTACTGTACCTCACTAGCGATACCACGTTTGCCACGTCCTTATCAAAAACCTTTAACGGGCAAGGCTCGGTCCCTGGAACTTTCCAATTACCTGTATTTAACGGATCCTATGCTGACTACCTAATAATCAAGCTGATCAAAACAATAACAAACAAAAACTCAAATCTCAATTTTTTGATACCTACGCTTTTGAGTTGTATCAAAAATATTGCACCCTATACCATTAATATCAGTTACCAGGCTGCAGCTGCTGTAGTTCAGTTATGCGCCGCAATTGCAAACCCTTCATTCCTTTTTGCCAACGAAATGAATCACAAGCATTTGGAAACTGTGCTAAATTCGATTAATTTGATGGTTGAATGCAATTTTGCCTCCAACAGAAACCTTGTCTTTTTAATCATGAAGAATGAACGCGTTTTCAATACCATTAAATCACTAACAGAAGAAACAGATGTCAAACAAGTTTGGTCATCCGTTTCAAGAAAGTCCGTAGATGCAAAGATTTCTTTATCATACGCAGAATTAGAGCCTTCCGTCTCTGAGTTTGTCATTGGCGACGATAGTGAAGATGAGGCCAACGATATTACCCTGAATGAGAAAGACAGAAACCAAGAAGAAACAGCCGACGAAAAGCAATTGCTGAAAAAGACAAAAGTCTTGTCTATTGAAGATGAAGAAATGAAACGCAACCCAGAGCTCAACATTGTTTCGCCGACGCATAATGTATCCAAAAATAAAGGAAAGGGAATGGCTCCCAGACATACCAAGCAAGATTCAATATTTTTCGAAATGGAATTGAACAAGAAGCCAGGAATGAAGACAACAGCACAAGGAAGCATACCATACAATAGTCAAGGTGAGTTTTGTCCTACTACTGAATGGGCATTGACGTGGTTACCGTTGCTTCCGATCCATATTATTACGGCAGTAACCTTGCATCTCAAAAAGTGCATTCCCTATTTCAGGGACCAGTCATCCCAACCCCAAACTCTTGAAACTAAGCTAGATGCCAGTAAGGCAATTGACAGTATTTCATCTGTTACTTCTATTCCTGGCGTCGTTTTTTATGGCACAGTCAATACCCCGTTCAAACTTCCTTCGGACTTTGAAGTTTCTAAATTTTTATGGAACAGAGGCTCACTTGGATGGTACGAAAGCATTTTATGGGGTTGTATCTACCAATCTGAACGCGGCGTATCCCAGCCAGATGCCAGTATGATTCATAATGGCACAAGTGGTACTGTGCCGGTGGGTGTATGGAACAATACAAACATCAAGCTGTTTCGACTACAAGAGACTGCACCCAGAGGTCCGTCATTGCTAAGACCCAGAGGCGCGGTAGATGCGGTTGCTGATACCATGATTCAAAAACTAGGCCAGTTTAGGCAATCAAAAAATTAAAATCTCGAAAAGTAAATAGTTTATAGTTTTAAATATATATTTTATTTATTTATTTTTTTTATCATTCATTAACAATCATTACAAAATTTTTTGGGGTTTCATTAAATAATGTATTTTTTTTCTGTTTTCTTTTTTTTTTTCAACGTTTTCCGCGTCCTTTCTTTGTGACAAGTTGAAATCCGTCTTCGTCAATAATTGGACCTTCAGGTTCTTTCATTTCCGAATCTTCAGATGCAAGTTGGGGAACATTGTAATCGTGGTCATTTTCATCGTCTTCTTCGTCTTCAGATCCAGAGCTTTCGACAATCTCAGTTTTAGTCTTTGGAAGTTTTCCTTCGCGACGAAGAGCCTCTCTTTCTTGGTATTTTTTCATGAGATCTTGTACAGTTTGGAAGTCGTCTTCTTTGCACTGTTTATAGATATCGATGATATCAACTGCAACTTTGAGTTCTGATTCATCATCTGCCACGGTCTCAAACTCGTCGGCCATGACCTGCAGCAAACGCTCAGAAATGTCGTCAATTCCCAACGACGAGTAGGTCTCAAAAAGCTCCGCAATTTGGCCAGCCAACCAATCTCGTTTTTCAGAGCTATCAGCTCCTCCCCACATCTCTTCAACAGCCACGTCCATCACTGGCCAGTTGTAGATTGCGAACCAGATTCCGAGTTCAAACTGCTCCTGGGCTTTCTTGGGGAGTGCAAGACTTTTAGATTTCGAACTCAGTTCGTATTTTCCGAAATCGATCGAGCTTGGGTCAAAAGTATTCATTGTTTTTCTAGTAAATAAAAGGTATCTGGTTCAAACCAAAGTTGAGAATCAGAAATTTCGATTCAAGGAAACAAAAAAATTTGAACAATTGAAAAAAAAAAAAAATTTCCAGCCCTTACCCTATATCTCAAGATCTATATTTGTGACAAGCTCTGTAATATATTTGTGTGTAACAAATTAATTCAGCCGCTGGTTTTATCAACTGTCGCCTCCTCCAAGTACTTGGCTCAGCATGTCGACCCTGTTTTCCTAGTTTTTATAAAAACCCCTTCCGTTTCCTCCTATTTTTTAAAGTTGGTTTTTTATTCCAGATATATTTTCTTTTTGTATACTCATTTCATTGGGCCAGTTTGAATTTTAGCCACTTTTAATATAAAAAACATAATTTTGGAAACCGTTTTGTTTTTTTTTCTTTTGCAATAGTTTTTGAATAGACTATATTTTGTTGCTGAAGCTTTTTATTTAAAACATACCAATCACAATATTTACATTATCAAGCATACAGCAATTCGAATCCACTGATCTTTCTTCTTTTCTCAAATTAACCAATCAAAACAAGAAAATACAAAAAGTATTTAGAGGATACCAAGTGATATTAAATCATCAAGCAATACAATGAGTGAAAACATGGCAGAGCAAAACTCTAGACAATTAGAAAATGCCATTCGAGCTTTTCAAAAAAGACGACCTATTCCACAAGTTGATTTGACAGTTCACACAATGCCTGACGGATCAGAGATCTCAACCGTCGAGCGCGCTGTTCAAACCGTACGAGCGCCTGCTTGGAGGAAGCCCACGGATGAAGAGTTTTACGACAAACGGGACCCGACCAAGCCGAACCTTGCCTTTCTTAAAAACCACCTGTATTGCGAAGGCAGGCTGACAGACAAACAGGCCCTTTACATTATCAACTCAACTACTCAGATTTTTCGCAACGAACCCACATTGTTGGATGTCAGCGCTCCTGTCACCGTTTGTGGCGATGTTCATGGTCAATACTATGATCTCATGAAATTATTTGAAGTCGGTGGCAATCCAGAAAACACTAAATACTTATTTTTGGGCGATTACGTAGATCGTGGCTATTTTTCTATCGAGTGTGTTTTGTACCTCTGGGCGCTGAAAATGTGGTACCCTGACACTGTCTTTCTATTACGAGGTAACCACGAATGCCGACACTTGACTGAGTACTTTACCTTTAAGCTCGAATGTTTACACAAGTACAACATTGATATCTATGAGGCATGTATGCAGTCGTTTTGTACTCTTCCGTTGGCTGCTGTCATGAACAAGCAGTTCCTTTGTGTGCACGGTGGTCTATCTCCAGAGCTTCGCACTTTGGATGATCTTCGCAACCTCAACAGATTCCGTGAACCACCAACCCGCGGTCTCATGTGCGATCTTTTGTGGTCAGATCCTGCTGAAGATTTTGGCAAAGAGGCAACCAACCAACACTTTACTCGCAATAATGTACGCGGATGCTCCTACTTTTATTCATACGCAGCCTGCTGCGACTTTTTAGAAAGAAACAAGCTGTTGTCAATCATCCGAGCCCATGAGGCCCAGGATCAAGGATACCGAGCATACTTGAGTATCAGAACTACCAAATTTCCCAGTTTAATGACCATCTTCTCTGCACCAAACTACTTGGATTCATACAATAACAAAGCCGCAGTGCTGAAATACGAAAACAATATTATGAACATTCGTCAGTTCAATGCTACTCCCCATCCATACTGGCTTCCAAACTTTATGGACGTCTTTACGTGGTCTCTTCCTTTTGTGGGCGAAAAAATTACAGATATGCTTATTGCCATTCTCCAAATTTGTACCAAGGAAGAACTTGAAGAGGATATCATTCTGGCTTCTGACAACTACGCTTTAAATTACAACCAAGACACTGCTTCCATTTCTTCAAGACACACTGCTCCTGGCAGTATCAGATCATCTGCCTCCTCACATTACGCTCCTTACTATTCATCCAGTGCTCGTGAAGACTTGTCCTTAGAAGACCGTCGCTCAGCCATGAGAAACAAAATCTTGGCCATTGGCCGCATGTCTCGCATGTTTCGCGTGTTGCGTACTGAGGCCGAGTCCGTCAGCGAGCTCAAGGCCCACGCCGGCGGAAAACTTCCTACCGGAACCCTGTTTCTGGGCACTGAGGGCATCCGCAACGCAATCGTCTCCTTTGAAGATGCCAAAAAGGCGGACAAGATCAATGAAGCCCTGCCCCCTACTCGTGACCAGATCCTGGCTCGCGACGAAAGAGCTAGACAGCAGCAGATTAAGCGTGTAATCAACGAAGCAGAACACGATGAAAATATGCAGAAGTTGGCTCGTCGTCTAAGTATGGATTAAAAATTAAAAGATGTTTTTTGACGAACCAGTTGGATGTTTCATGGATGTTTATCTTTTTAACAATAAAATTATTAATTTATTTATTTTGATATTTAAAACAAGTGGAATGAGTATATGAGTACTAGAAATTAAGAATCAAGCTACTTTTTAAGACCTTGTAAAATACAAGTTAATTTCTTTCAAAAAAAAAAAAAAACAACCAACATCAATTCAAACAATTTTATTAATGCAAGCAACTAATCAACTATAAATCAAATGTACAGAGTCCATACTTTTTAAACATTTCCAAAATCAAGTGTTACATGTGTAACCAAGTATGTATTTTGCGACATGTTTTTATATAATTTATCTTTTTTTTTTTTTTTAAACACTTTACTTTTCGAGCTTAGAAAATGCGACCAAAAAAGCCGCCAGTCTTGGACACAGTGCCTGTTTCTTTTACAGACTGGCTCTCAGCAACTGGTAAAGTAGAAGCTGTGGCAGCCGTGCTGGAGCTGTCAACAGAACTTGTGGTAGTCGACGAAACGGTCTTGATAGAAAATGGCTTAGCGGGCTTGGTGTACTTTGGCTTGCCGTAGCCAAGCATTGATTCGGCAGAAGAGACGGCTTCGTTGCCGAGAATGTCGACGGCCATTGACTTGAGGGAGGCCCTGAAACCAGTGTTTGGAATTTCAGTGTATACAAAGTATTTATTGCTGTCGAGAAGAGATTTTGCAATCTTTGTAGTCACAGGCTTGTCATATCCAAACATGGATTCGGCAGAGGAAACGGCTTCGTGACCAAGAATATCTTGGGCAATGGTCTTAAAAGAAGCGAAGAATCCGGTCTTGGAGGTTCGGATAAAGTAAATGTAATCAGCGTCTTCATAACCGTTGGAGATGGAGTAATCTGCGTTGGTCTTTTTGGAAACAACAGATTTTGCAGAATCGGTAGAACTAGAAACCGCAGACTTTGCGGACTCAGTAGAACCAGTAATAGCAGACTTTGCAGAGTCAGTAATTTCTGAAACAGCAGTGTTTGTGGAACCAGAAACAACAGTTTCTGTATGTTCAAGTTTGGCAGAATCAGTTGAATCCGAAATGACAGATTTGACAGAATCAGTTGAATCAGAAATAACAGATTTGACAGAATCAGTTGAATTTGAAATGACAGTCTTGATAGACTCTGTAGATACGGAATCAACAATAGTAGATGTAGAATGAACAACCTTGTCGACAGCTGAAGCTGCAGAAGCAGCAACGTCGACACCAACAACTGCGTAAGCAGCCGATTTCATTCCAGCGAAAAATCCACGGCTAGTAGAAGTTGTTGAAGAAACAGAGCTGGTATCAATAATGGAGTTGACAGAGGAATCGACATCAGAAGCTACGCTAGAAACAGTTGATTCAGCAGAAGCGACGAGGTCAGCATCAGCAACGCTATCGACAACTGACTTGACAGACTGTGAAGGTTCTGAAACAATAGATTCGATGGAAGAAGAGATGTGAGAAACAGAAGAGTCAGCAACTGATGTTTGGGATGATCCAATAGAAGAAACTGAGTCTGTATCAACAATTTTGTTGATACAGGACTCTCCAGAAGCAGAGATGGCTGTCTTGATAGAGTCAGTGGATTCAGAATCAACAACAGTAGATGTAGAATGAACAGCCTTGTCGACGGCTGAAGCTGCAGAAGCAGCAACATCGACACCAACAGCTGCGTAAGCAGCCGATTTCATTCCAGCGAAAAATCCACGGCCGGTCGAAGTTGTTGAAGAAACAGCGACAGTGTCAACAACAGAATTCACAATAGAATCAGCAGTAGATCCAGCAGCAGAAAATGTACTAGAAACGGAGTCAGTGTCAGCAATGCTATCGATAACTGACTTGACGGACTGATAAGGATCTGAAATAGCAGAGCTGACAGAAGAAGCGATTTCGGTTTCTGCAGACTGAACAGACTTGGTAGTATCAGCGCTATCAACAATAGACATGACAGTGTTGGAAGAAGCAGAAGCAACTGAGCCACCTGAAGAAGCCAATTTGATTCCAGTCGATTCCAGCGATGAGAATGGAATAGCACTATCAACGATAGATTTGCCGGATTTCAAAGATTCAGAAACAACAGAACTGATGGAAGACGCAACTCCAGAACTAGTAGAAGACTTTCCAACACTGCTAGCAACAGAAGCTGCCTTGGCAATACCTTCCCCGATAATAGCACCACCAACAACAGCTTCGGCAGCATCTTTTGCGGAAGATACAATTCCAGCACCAGTAGACTTGGTATCAATGACACTTTCAACAACTGACTGAGCAGACTTGGAAGGTTTTGAAAGCACCAAACTGGCAGATGAAGCGAAGTCAGTGGCTGCGGATTTGATAGAGGAAACGGGCTTAGCACTATCAACAACTGATTGAGCTGACTTTGAAGACTCAGAGACAATAGAACTAACTGAGGAAGCAACTTCTGAAGTAGCAGCCGAAGTGCCAACAACACTGTTAGCCAAAGAAGCAGCCTTGGCAATACCTTCCCCGATAATAGCTCCACCAACAACGGCTTCGGCAGCATCTTTTGCGGAAGATGCAATTCCAGTACCAGTAGATTTGGTATCAATGACACTTTCAACAACTGACTGAGCAGACTTGGAAGACTCGGAAACAACGGAGCTGGCAGATGAAACTGATTTGCCATCAACAACGCTTTCAACAACTGACTGAGCAGACTTGGAAGGCTTTGAAAGTACCGAACTGGCAGATGAAGCGACGTCAATGGCTGCGGATTTGATAGAGGAAACGGGCTTAGCACTATCAACAACTGATTGAGCTGACTTTGAAGACTCAGAGACAATAGAACTAACTGAGGAAGCAACTTCTGAAGTAGCAGCCGAAGTGCCAACAACACTGTTAGCCAAAGAAGCAGCCTTGGCAATACCTTCCCCGATAATAGCTCCACCAACAACGGCTTCGGCAGCATCTTTTGCGGAAGATGCAATTCCAGTACCAGTAGATTTGGTATTAATGACACTTTCAACAACTGACTGAGCAGACTTGGAAGGTTTTGAAAGCACCGAACTGGCAGATGAAGCGACGTCAGTGGCTGCGGATTTGATAGAGGAAACAGGCTTAGCACTATCAACAACTGATTGAGCTGACTTTGAAGATTCAGAGACAACGGAGCTGACAGAAGACACCACTTCGGTGGCCGCAGAGCTAACAGAAGAAAGTGGTTTGGCGCTGTCAACAATGGATTGGACAGACTTCGAAGACTCAGTAACTGCGGAACTTACAGAAGATGCAACTTCAGTGACTGCAGAGTTAATAGAAGAAAGCGGTTTGGTATTGTCAATAATAGACTGAGCGGATTTTGAAGATTTGGAAACAACAGAACTGATGGAAGATGCAATTCTAGAACCAGTAGAAGGCTTTCCAGCACTGCTAGCAACAGAAGCTGCCTTGGCAATACCTTCCCCGATAATAGCACCACCAACAACAGCTTCGGCAGCATCTTTTGCGGAAGATACAATTCCAGCACCAGTAGACTTGGTATCAATGACACTTTCAACAACTGACTGAGCAGACTTGGAAGACTCGGAAACAACGGAGCTGGCAGATGAAACTGATTTGCCATCAACAACGCTTTCAACAACTGACTGAGCAGACTTGGAAGGCTTTGAAAGTACCGAACTGGCAGATGAAGCGACGTCAGTGGCTGCGGATTTGATAGAGGAAACAGGCTTAGCACTATCAACAACTGATTGAGCTGACTTTGAAGATTCAGAGACAACGGAGCTGACAGAAGACACCACTTCGGTGGCCGCAGAGCTAACAGAAGAAAGTGGTTTGGCACTATCAACAATGGATTGGACAGACTTTGAAGATTCGGAAACAACAGAACTGGCGGAAGAACCAACACTGACGCCTGTCGAAGGGGTATTAGCGGCTCTCTTGATTAGAGAAGCAGCAGCATCGCCAAAAATGACAGCCTCGGCAGCAGACTTGACGGAAGAAACAGGCTTGTTGCCAACAACGCTATCAACAACAGATTCAGCTGACTTTGAAGGTTTCGAAACAAGAGACTCAACAGAAGAACCAAGAGATTCCACATTTTTGTAAGTAGCGTTATCGATAACAGAAGAGACTGGGTCAGAGGATACTGCAGACTTGACGGTTTCCGAAAGTAAAGAAGCGTCTCCCTTGACTTTAGACTTGACTGAAGAGACCTGTTGAACTGGAAGAGAAGAAGTGGGTTCCGTGGCAACAACGGATTCAGAATCTCCAGACGACGAAAAAACAGCTTTTCTAGCAAGAGACGCCAAAGAGGCGGCGGCAACTGCCTCGGCAGCGTACTTGGCAGCAGACGCAGCACCAATGCCTGAAGATTCAACAGATGAAGAGTCGTCAGCAACGACTGGCGATGCAGAAGAAACGAGTTTCACAGTTTCAGAAACAACAGGCTTTTTGTTGCTGGTATCAACGACATGTTGCTGTTGAGCATTAAACCCGATTTTTTCCTCGTGTTTATCAGAAATTTCAACTTCATCTTCAGCCAACTTGCTCTTTTCTTCAAGCTTTCTGTCAACATTTGATTTTTTGGTAAATGCTTTATCGACTCTGGTCTTCAAATCACTCATGAATTGGGCAACTTCCTTGGAAACAGTAGTAGTAGCACCCTGAGAGTTTTTAACAACTTCGTCAATCTCTCGCGTAGACACTCGATAACCCGAAATCTTGTCACGGGAAGAGTATAAACTGTTTTTGAGTTTGCGATACTCCTTCCAGTTTCCCCACAACATGTGGGCAAAAGAAGGAGCAAACTCGCTTTCGATTTCTTCAAAAGTCTTGTCAGCCAAACGTGCAGAGGCCTCAGGGTCTTGTTCAACAGCAAGATTGTAACTAACTTCTTTCAAAGTGGTTTTGGAAAATTCGGCAAGAGTGTAAAGAGAGTCGGCACGAAGTTTATCGATGGAACCAGTGACAGAATTGGTAAACTCATCAGAATATTTACGGACTGCAGCACTTTCGGAACGGATTTTGTCGGCATGATCTTTAAAGGAGGCTTCAATGCCAAGTGGAGAATAAGGGAAAATGTAATTTTCAGGGAGAGTGTTGGTTTCTTCGTAATTGGTATATTCCTTTACTTCAGCTTCAAGGTCATCAACAAGTTTACCGAGTTCTGAATGGGTTTCCCGTTGCTGGTTTTGGAGAGACTGAATCAAACGGTCGGATTCATGTTTGCCTTTGAAAGCAAAAGTAGACTTTTGAGCATCGACGTTATTAACAAACCCACCAACTGCTTGGGAAGAAGTGAGATCAACAACCTGTTTCCACTTTATAAAATCGACAGCTGGAGGCTTAGGAGCTTTGGCTTGCTTCTCTTGAGTAGGGATTTCGTTGCTGTCAATTACAATATTGGTGGATTTGGAAGAGGTTTCAGCACTAGAGACAGGTTTCACAGTTTCAGCAATAATTGTCTCAGAGCTCACGAGGTCAGAGTCAGTTTCAGCTGCAGATTTGGAATGAACTTTGGCAGTAGATGAGGACAGGAAAGAGTTAGAATCAGCAACTTTATCGGTTGTGGTGGAGCCAGAGGACACATTTTGAACCCTTTTAATAATTTTTGAAATTTGGGGTTCGACATGTTGGTAGTACCAAGCCTTTGCCTTTGGGATTGAAGTCTCGGTAGCAATCAACCAGTAGTACTTGGAGTACTTGGAAAGGCAATTCCAGTAATTGGTAATGTGTTTGGAAGCGAGTGGATAAATATTATCACAGGTGTATGCATACGAATTAGCTGTGCCCTCGGCAGCATAATTGTAACTGGGGTCGATAATTTTAGATTTGGTGTAGTGATAGCCTTGAGAAACATAGTTAGAGCCGTGCTTTTGGGCAGTGAACCAGTAAGGCGTATATTTGGTCACAGCCGCGGTATAATGGGGTGAAACTTTTTGCCATGCATCTAACAAAACCAGTTTGGCAGTTTCGACGTGGGGCTGTACATGCATAGACCAAAAAGAACCCAATTGTCCCTGATATTTCACAACAGCAGGAGATACTCGGGAGTTATACAACTCTGATGATTTCACATAGTAAGGAATGACAACAGGCAAAACAGCACTTTGGGCTTTTTTGGAAGCATCAATTACTTTATCGGAAGCTTGATTCACAGCAAGAGCAGCTTTATCAGTGTAAGGTTTTGCTTGTTCAAGATAAGGAGCAACATAAGGTGACACGCGCTGGTTGTAGTGGTTTAAGGCTTGAGCGTGATAAGGTTCGACGTACTGCTTTGCAGAAAAAAAAACATTGTGGATTTTCGGGCAGAGACTAGGAGAAGAAGGATCCAATTTGGAAGAGGGGGGACATCTCCAAACAGCCAAATAGATAACGTAGTACATAAAAAGATGGATCACAAGTTTAAGGAACCTGGAAAAAATAGACTTTTTGGAAGACGCCTTGGGTTTAGGTTTACCACCTTTGTAGTCAACAACAGGATATTTTGGTGGAGGATGAGGACCCTTTTTCAAAGTCAGAGCTTCTTTAGTGACAGAAGGTATAGACCCAAAATCTTTGGGTTTAATATCATCTTTCTGCGAGACGGGGATCTTAGCAACTGCTTCTTTGGGCACAGATTTTTCGGAGGAAGGTTTTTCCAATTTGGAAGGATCGGGAATTGATTTAGTAGCAATTGAGTCTTTGTGGGACGATTGCTTGGGGATAGGCTCTCCTGAAGCAGATGGATTGGGGGAAGGCTGCTTGGGAGCTGGTTTAGACAAAGATTGTTTAGGGCTATGTTGCTTAGTTGTAGGTTGTTTGGTAGCAGTTTTTGGAGCAGTAGCAACAGCAGCAGCAACAACCGGAGCAGTAGCCGGCTTTTTCAAGGCAACTGCTTTAGCAGGATCCAAAACAGGGTCTTCTTTGATAAGAACGGGTCTGGCAGGAGAAGAGGCTTTAGGAGAAGTAGGGTTAGAAACTGCACTATGTGAGTTGGCAGCAGACTTAACAACTGAAGCTACTGGTTTGACGGAAAATGATTTTGTAGCAGGCGGTTTAGCAGGAACAGAGCCACTAGGAATTGGCTTAACTGTGACAGACTTTGGAGAAGAAGAGGATTGACCCCTCTTGTCGTTCGAGGACATTATTGAGTCTGAATTGAAAAAGTTGAATTGATGGTGAAAAGAAGGAACGGAAGGCGTCTTGACATTCTTTTTCAAGCAAACAGCAAGAATCCAAAAAAATATTAAACCCAAAAAACAGAAAATTCAAAATCATGTGATATTGAAATTATTTCATGTGATTATAACGTGATAATTATTGAAATTGTTTATAGACAATCTAGCAAAGTCGCATATCATGTGTCACGTGTGTGTGCAATGACGTTAAAATGTCTGACAAGAAAAAACTTGAACACCCCACCTTTTTTTCAATTGTTACTTAAAAAAACTATTTTATTGTATTTGACAAGACGTCAGTCATTCATTTGAATCTTTTTGTTGAATATTCAACTCAGCATTAATTTTTTTTCATCATGGTTACCTCACAAGATGTTGTTATGAACGACGATTCTGCTGACCCTTCTCCCATAACTTCAGCAAACCCTCAGCCATCCAATACAGTACCTTTAGCCGATGTCGAAATGGCTGAGGGAAACGTCAATTTGAAACCCCAGTCCTCCAGTTCAGCTGCAAACAACTCTACTGCTCCTAAAGCTGATTCTGATTACGATGCGAATGCTTTGAAACCAGCTAGTTCGCATTCAGACGATAACACTGGAGAAGAGCCGTATGAGATTGTGCATGGTCGTAATATTACTAGTGCACAACAAGATACACCAATGTCAATGGCCAATATCCCAACACCAGCAAGTAACATTATTAACAACTCACACAATGCGCCTAAGCAACAACAGTCACAACGCACAAATAATCCGGTCGAGGCAGCACAGGCATTAGCTTCTTCCCTTGCGCAAAACAAAAAATATCAAGAATACCTCCATAACCCCGAAAAATATAATCTTAGTAGAGCAATCACTGAGGAACGCGATATTCGCGACGTCGATGCCTGGATCGACCAGCTCCATCGGTGCGAGCCATTGAGCGAAACCCAGATTGTGACAATGTGTGAGATGGCGCGCGAGGTTCTATCCACCGAGTCTAATGTACGACCAGTTACGTGCCCAGTTACTGTCTGTGGCGATATTCATGGACAATTCCACGATTTGGAAGAATTATTTCGTATTGGCGGTGCTTCTCCCGACACCAATTACTTATTTATGGGCGACTATGTTGACCGTGGCTACTATTCTGTGGAAACAGTTTCGTTGTTGGTGGCACTTAAAATTCGGTACCCTCATAGATTAACCATTTTACGAGGCAATCATGAGTCGCGCCAGATTACGCAGGTTTACGGCTTTTACGACGAATGCCTGCGAAAATATGGTTCGGCCAGCGTTTGGAAGACATTTACCGATCTTTTTGACTACCTTCCGTTGACTGCGTTGATTGAGAACCAAATCTTTTGTTTGCATGGAGGCTTGTCTCCTGCAATTGATACATTGGATGATATTCGTGAGCTCGACCGCATTCAGGAGGTCCCACATGAAGGTCCAATGTGCGACTTACTCTGGTCTGATCCTGACGACCGCTGTGGCTGGGGCATTTCGCCTCGTGGTGCTGGCTATACATTTGGCCAGGATATTTCGCAAGGATTTAACCACCGGAACAACTTGGCACTGATTGCTCGGGCTCATCAGCTTGTAATGGAAGGATATCAATGGTCTCAAGATAACCAGGTTGTTACCATTTTTTCGGCGCCCAACTATTGTTACCGGTGCGGAAACCAGGCTGCAATCATGGAGGTTGATGACCAAGTTGAATTTAATCATTTGATTCAGTTTGATCCTTCTCCAAGAGATGGAGAACCTTCTGTAAGTAGACGTACACCCGACTACTTTTTGTAAGAGTTGGAAAAAAAAAAAAAACCAACAGAAATAGAATAGGGGAAAAAACTGTTGGATGAAAGATTTTTATTAAATTTTTATATGCTATTACGAACTATTGCAGTCATATTTTATGTTTTTTCTAGTGTCTTTGCTGCTACAATTCTTGTACCGTTGACTTTTTTATTTTAATTAAATTTTAGTGTAGTTTTTTTTTATTGTGCTTGTCTTTAAATACATGTATTCAGTATAATATATATAAGCAATGGGTTTACAATATACTTATATATTGTTTTAAAAAAATAATATTAAATATCATGTGCAAAACACAAAGAGTGTTTAATAAATAGGTTACTCGCTGTACGAGATGAGACTTGTTTTGAGCAAAACTTTTCAACAATTGACTAAATATGTACATGCTCCAGGTTTTTTTTGTTTGTATCCAACTAGAGATTTATTGAATGTCGAAATAAAACATTTGGATTCTCGTTGAGAGTTGAAAGCATATGATATAGTTTTTTGCCTGGAAAAGTATAATGGATTGTAAACAAAGACTGAAAAAGTAAAGTTTCAAGCTATTGGTCAAAAGACCCCGACCGACATTTTGGTTGATCATAAGCTTTAATTGCGGACACAGTCAATTTGACAAAAGGTGATGTATTGAATGTCTCAATAGAGTGTAAATCAATGGCATTAGATGTTTTGGTCTGGTGATCAAATTGAAGAGGGAATGACGGAACTAGATAAACCTCCGTGAATCGAGGTACCAGAAGGTAGTAATAATTCCATAAAGCTGGGAACTTTATAATTCCTTTTGGTATTTAAAATAACGCAGAATTGACATTTTGTGTCATCAGACGTGAGAGCCCAAGTAAAAGCCTGTTTGGTATTATGTCCTGTAATACTGTGTGAGGCATTTAGGCT
Source organism: Magnusiomyces suaveolens (assembly GCA_900642975.1). Taxonomy (NCBI): domain Eukaryota; kingdom Fungi; phylum Ascomycota; class Dipodascomycetes; order Dipodascales; family Dipodascaceae; genus Magnusiomyces; species Magnusiomyces suaveolens. The sequence goes on from CAAAMA010000004.1 coordinate 1,064,591, forward strand.
AATGTTCCAAGGTACAAGATGAATATGCACGTGAGAGGAGACAGAACCAGGCGGAATAATGTATTTAGCCGTACTCGTGAAACCAAAACCAATCTCCTTGAAAGAAAAAGAATCAAAACGGAGAAAAGGGGTGACTCTAGCAAACCCGATTCGGGAAGGCGAGACGCAAAATGGTGTTTGAAAAAACCGGAAGACGTAAATGCATCTATAGTTGATGACCAATTCACGTGAGAAATGTCGGGATTTCAAAGGGTAAAATGCCGTAGTTGGACAAGCTGATCTATTGGTGCCCTAATTTTTTTATTCTTTTTTCAAGGACTGAAAAAGAATAAAAAATAATCACACACACATGCAAAAAAACGAGTGTTGAAGAAGTGAATCAAACCAAAGATATACTTTTGGGCGTTGAAGAAATAAGAGTGTACATGTGATACAATACAATGGTGAAGAATGGAAGCCCCTCAAGAAAAAAAATCAAAAGCCAATAGTTGATTTCCAAGTACTGCAGGTTCTTCTCACTTTTTATTTTTATTTCTAAGAGGCTGCTTGATGGTAGACGGAGTGAGGAGCTGTGCTATTGACTGGATGAGATGAGCTACAATGAGCTTGACATGAATCGCAAGGAGAGTTGACTGGTGCCGATGGAAAAGGTTTGAGTTTGGGGTTTCTGCAAAAGTTGCCAGTCCTGATGGCAGATTCGCAGTACATTGTATTGATGTAGGCGCGATGTCCGCAAAGATAGTATTTGGCCTCTTTGTGACACATTATGAATATTGAGATATGAGCAATAAAAATGAATAATAATAATAACAATAATAAGATAAAAACAAAAAAAACAGCAATAAAAACAAGAATTAATCAAGAATCAATATAAAATTGAAGATTTAATAGATAAAGAACAGTCATGAAGATAGAAATAAGACAAAGATCTTTTTCATATTGAGAGGAAATACACTGGTATAAATAATGAGAATAAAGGCGTAAAATATTACATAAGAATTTACTGGCAAAAAAAGGGGCAGATCCCAAAACAGAAGCAGAACCACCAACAGAACATTTTGCCCAAAACCTTCAACGTCACCACCGCCAAAGCCGACCCCACCACAGCAAGAGTCATATTGGGTGCCAAACCTCAAGCCCGGCCAGGACTGAGGTGCATTTGTCTCTTGTGCGGGCTTTCAGTTTTTGGTTTGATTGTTGTTTTTATTTAACGGCAAGTTGATTAGAATGACGTTATTTGTAGTTGTTTAGTAATAACACCAAGACGTGTCAGATGCCTAGTTATGAAAGTTTGTTTGATCATCATGTACTAAACATGAGATGTTCTGGTAGTTTTGTTATTATTATTACTATTATTATCATTGTTATTACTATTTCTCCGTTCTAGAAATATAATCAAATGAGTCCAACCCCTATTAACTAGCCCGACCTGCTTAGACTAGGGGGAAACAGAATTTCCACATGTACTGCTGAATTAGGCAATGAACTTTAGTCCGCCTATTCAAACCTGTTTCTAATTGAAAGCCCGATTGGTCTTGTACAGATTGGTTTGGTTATACCATTTCCAGCCAAACATTGTTACCATATGAAGATTTATCCATATTGACACATGTTGATTGTCTGACCAGACGGCATTTCTTTTAACGAACCGTAAGACCAAGAGAATAATTATCGTGAACCATGAACTAGTATATACAAGTATACAAACGGTGAAGCAGTAGTATTTGTACGATTTTGTAATTTTTTATTATTTTTATTCTTTATTTTTACAATCAATTTACATTTGTTAGTGTATTTGAACCGATACAATGTTTGTATTTATAGCATTAAGGTTGCCATCAAGTGTTTGTTACATCTCAAACCTTGTTTTCTTCGGGATTAATCACACAACCATCTTGTTTTCGTTTGCTTTTTTACATTTCAGCCGCATATTCAGCCTCATGTCTATGATGTAATGCCAACTGCCAAATCTATGACTAAATTTGAGTTTAAAGCCGTGTTAAGTGTTTTTAAAATCGGTTTGACGCTTGTTTACTTTTGAATAATCTATTTTTTTTGTTTGTTTAGCTGCGTACTTTGAACGGAATCGAATTATCATCACTTGTGATTACATGAACTGTTCAGTATATCATATGTCTAGACGTCTTTTGTCGGTTCAAACTAATCAATTGCTCAATCAAAAATGATTAAATTACGTCACTGAAAAAATACAAAAGAAAACTTCATTCACACAATAGATTGTAAAAAAATAAATAGATAAAACACTTGTGATCTCAACTTTGCTCGCAATCAAGCAACGATTAGTACAGAGGCCCAAAATCAACGATGGGTCTAATTGTGGAGTCAAAATGGTAAATACTTTTAAAATACTGCTTCTTCCCCACATTTCGCCTTGACAAAAATAATTAAATATTAAAAAATAGATGAGTAAATAAATAAAAGTTTACAGAAAACGGCAGTGCACGTGATAATCATGTGTAGATATCCCTCAGTCATAATAACGACACTCGTCAATAGAATCAAGGCCGCTTTTTACACAATACAAATGACTAGTGACGGCATATAAATTCAGGCTAATTGACAAATTTTTCTTTTCCCCACAGTGTGCCACTTGAAGTTTCTACTTGGCTTTAACATCAGGATTGTTTTCATTTTCCAAACTGTTTATTCCACTTTAGTTTGCCCAAAATAGTGCGATATCTGCCTTGTTAATCTCAAATATACTGATGGGTCATGTATTAAACATTAATACCGATAATTAATATACGTACAAAGCATTCAAGCGTGACATCTCAAACGATACAACTCCGGGAATTATATAAACTTTCCACTTGAAGGTAACATTGATCAACACAAAGCATTTAATCTCGTTTTCATGTCAATTCATACCTCATTCAACATTAACCCGGTTTGCAACCATGTCTGGATCAAAATTTGGACTTGAACAGTGGAGATTTGATGAACCAGTTGGACTTTTGACTATTGTAATTATCAACAGTTTTGTATTCTTGTTCTTGTTCTTGTAATAACCATCAATCACATTAGTGTATTATTTACAAACTGGCTCGCAAGTGTGTATTCAAACCTTGATCCATAAACATAAATTAAACATTGTGCAAGAAAACAATGCAAAACTTTCCTTCATTCTGTTTTTAAAAATAATTTATAATATTAATAGTTTCAATATCCATCGCAATTCGGGTTCTACTCCAGGAAAATACAACCGAAATTTAAAAAAATACAAGGCCTTTCATACAAAATATTTTCCTGCCAATTTCCATTTCAATCTGGAGATATCTTGTGAAAAAAAAACGAAAAAAGTTTAATATCTATTCATTCATAATTCTCGTCAAAACTCTATTTCTTTTTACTAAAGAGATTTCCTTCTTTTCTAATAAAATTATCGATTTTCTTCTTGATTCTCGTGTCGGTATTGTACTAAAATATGTAAGCTCAATTCCTCTAGAAATGTTACAAAATGAATAATCTGTATAAACTGGCTACCCAGTGCTTGCTCGTTAATTTCCATACTTGATTGGACATTAATTTTCCAAATAGGAAAAAACTTACGATGGCGGATCCAAATCATCACCATGTCTTGTATATTAAAAAATTTGCCAAATACTGCACATAATTTATACAGTTATTTTTATATTCACTTTACATGGCCTGTTTGTAACCTTGAGAAACGTTTCAATAATGGGTCTTGTTTGTTCATTTCAATTATAGTGGACCTGCTTCGCCATGTAAATTTGTTCAACTACTTTTTGAAACAATAAATTTACAATTGTTACAACTAGGATCCGAAAAAAGTAATAAAAAAAACCAACAAACAAGACATTTGAAAAAACCCTGCTTTTAGTTGCCGCTTTTCAACTGATATTTCCAATTTACATTTCCTTTTACGTTTTATATTTACATTTATTCATTGGAAAATTCGTAAGCGAAAAAAACTAGTACCGAAAAATTTAAAATCTCAATATATTTTACAATATGACAAGAATTCACCGTTGATAAAAAAAATACATTAAATAATCTTGCGACTGAAAAAAACGACACTTTGGATACGCCTGATTTTTGAACCAAAAACATTCAGGGTCCTAAACGTGTATGAACACTCACCACTTGTATGGTTCCCAAATACTCCTGGGCTTGACCAGCAGGATTTAAGGATCCATGTGTAATTTCTCTACCACTTTGTTCATTGTAATGTTTCAACTGTTGTATGCCGGCACTTTTATTTTTTTGATATCCAATCAGCCGATTTAATTTCTATATTAATATTGTCCTTTGCTCCGAATAGGAATCTTCAGGAAACATGTTTTACAAAGTATATCAAAATTGTTTGCCAAACTCTTGAACGCCACCAACCCTCTCCAAACTCATCAGTCAATATCTTGTACCAAAATATTTAGCATAAACACAAATCTTCTTGCTCTTTGTTGCTGGTCAAACATTCAAACACCAAAGCCGATTCAAAACTTTAAGTAAACGGTTAGCAGTCGGTCATTTGTTTTCACAAATGTCGACTTGATTCTTTGATTGGGGTAACCTTTTACAAGTATGCAACACTTTTTTTTGATTACATTCAAAAAATAATAATAATAAATGGTTTAATTCATCTGACTGGAAAACAATTTACAAGTTTATAAAATACTTTAACCATGACCAGCCTATCAATGTCACAAAAGAAGAATTCAAAGACAGGTTGCGTTACACTTTTTATTCCTTTTGGGTTCTAGATTGAACTAATCGTACGCAAAAACAAGAGGCTTTGGACTTGGACTCTGTTGATAATTCCCATTCTGGAAGAAGCCCTGGAATTGTTTATTCGAAAACATGAATCCAATTTTGCAAAACTATAGAGTTGACTGCGTTTTGTCTTGTTGAAGTAACGAATAGTCAACACGTTTCGGAAACAATAGGTAAATCCTTGTAACCATACTAACAATGAAATTAGAAATCTTGTAAATATATATTACAACGCTCAATGTGGTATATATTCTAGAAACAGTAGTCTATCAACCAATATATTGTATATTTTGCATTTAAACAAACATGTTGAAATCAATTTGGCTGCGATAACTATATATTTCGGAAAAACAACGTTTTCTCTCACCTATTCTTTTCAAAATCACGTATACTTTTACGTTTTTCTATTTTTTAAATTAAAATCCAATGTACAAAGGGAAATATATATTCATATTAAAATGGCAGAAAGCATACCAAAAGAACAATTCTAATTCGTCTTTGCCTTTGGCTTGAATGAAGACACCCTAATGTCAATTTTGCTAATCAACAGGGCCAAAGTGAAAAACACGCCAAACACACCAGAAACAATCAACGGCTTCATAAAAGCAGACTGTTTTGTGTAGTTGTAAGTCACGTAGACGCTGGTTCGCTTATAGTTGTCAATGAGGTTGTTGTAAACAAGCTGCAGGGTGGGACGACCAGCAAAGTCAAGATAGCTCTTGGTGATGTACAAAGCTTCGGGCACAGATGGGTGGAGTGCAGCAAGATCAATGTTTGTGGCGCCTTCAGGCAAGACAATGTTGATGGTGACCTCGTCGTATGGCATTTCCATAGGACCCTGGATCAAGGGCACGCGCAAAATGAACTTTTCAGGCTCAGCAGCAGGCTCGGGCTGTGCGACATACTCATCCAAATCCACTGACCAGCCAATAGTAAAATTGTAGTTCCAGCCACCGAAAAGAGGATACCGGGGCTTTAAAACCAAACCAATATTGTCGTCGGCAGACGGCTTGATGAGGGAGGTCGAAACGTTACCAACGAGATCGGTGAAATAAATGTTGCGCGAGCCTTCGGGAAGTGTTACCTCCAATCCCTTGAGAGCAGCAGTGTTGAGGTTGTATCCCTGGCTGCGGCGGATAAAATCAAGGCGGGAAAACGAATTGTCTTCAAGCTTGGTTCCAAAATGGTGAAGCTGGTAAGTCTCTTCAAAGGATACGCTGGCGCCCCAGTGGGAAACCCAAATGTCGCGTTCTAATTTAGCAGTCTTGACAACCGCACGGGGGTACTCGTATTGCACAGTCAACATACTGGATGCATAAGCAGAAACAGACTCGTATGGGCCATAAGTAAGAACCTTACCATCGACAGCGGGTTCAAGGGTGTAGGGAGGTTCACCAGCATCTTCCGCACGAGCATTCTCTTCCTCCTGAAGACCTTCAGCAGAGACATCATTGACCTTCAGACCGACAGTATTAATTTTTAAGGTTTGGGAGACAGAGGGGTAAGCAGAAAGCGTGAATCTATTGTCGCGAACAGCAAGCAATTGAGAATCAGTTTGGGCAGCAGAAAGAGGTGAGGGATAGATTTTGTTGACAATTGCAACGCCCAACTGGATCACGGTCTCTTCGTTGGGCTTTAAGGGAGTGAGCAAAGGGATCTCGTAAAAGTTGACATTGCGCTCGTCGTCCGACTTTTCCGATGGATTGACATTCAAAAGACCAGACCGCTTGCCCTTCTCGCGACCCTCAAAAACAGCCACTTTGGCAAAATTCTCGGGGTCGAGCGCAAAGTAGTAGATCGACTCGGGCGCGCTGCCAATGTTTTTGATCGTGAGCGATAAGGTCTCACGAATGTAGGAGCCAGTTATGTCAACGACTCTGACAACTTCAGTGTTTTCAAAAACTGGTGGGGGAGTAAAGCCTAATGCCTGGTTCACGAGCATTGCCAGCGACAAGACGCCGACTGAAAAACTTTGGAAAGCCTTCATTGGTTTGTTTATGTGTGGTTTTTAACAGTATTGTTTGGTATTTTTCAATGGTATGTTTTGGTAACAAAAAAAAGCAGCTGTGAAAAGCTTGACAATTAGAAATATGTAGGTATCAGACTTGAAAAAAATATTCAATTGATCATAAATATATGTCTAGTCTCAATTCCGTTTGAAAATTCAAAACTCAGATCTAACGAAAACCAAATTGAACAATGGAATAACGAAAATCGGATTTCGTTTGTATAAAGTGTGTTTTGTCAAAAAAATGATAAAAAAAACAAATCACAACCTGAAAATGTTAAACACAAAAATGGCCACGCATCAGTATATCGTGTCAAAAGCAGGGTAACTGAATCACATGATCCGTTGCATGTATTTAAAAACTGCTTTGTTAGGTTTAGGGTTGAAAAGTTTAACCAAAATGGGAGTATCTACTCTTGTGAGCATTAACCAAAGGACCTGTAAACCAGAAAAGAAAGATTCGACAAGTAGAATTAGCTATTTTACTCGTTTAGAAGTGGTTGTACATTTGTAAACTGATTTATTAATTAACAACACGTTTCCCAAATTGCTGGTGCTTGATCCGAAATATTACGACTTTTCGGATTTCACAAAGTGTATATTTGTAAATCTGCCATTCACAGCTACAAATAATTTGCAGTCCAAACCGATTTGATTCACAAAAAGTTGTAAATATACCGTTTGTATAATCACGGGGATTGTGCTTCAATTTTGTAAACAGCAGTCAAGTGATTTTGAAAGTAGAAAGTCTGACTGGGGTTTTTTTCAATTCACAACGGTATTGCTAGAGCCTGGAGATCAACATTGTGCAAAGTATAAGGTTTTCTACATGTATTTTTTTTTTTTTTTTCCGCGTATCGAAATGGTCCTTAAACCCAATTTAGAATTGAAAAAGGTTTTTTAATTCCGTTCCTCGGTCTTATCCAAATAGAGTGTTGGATATTGTTCTCGCGCGTAAATTAAAAACCATTTCCTGCAATTAGGTTCAACGGTTTTTTTTTTGAGAAAGTTTAATGGTTATCAAATTTGTTCCTGATTCGAAACGATAATAGTAATATATTAACAAATAAATAGGTGAAAATGCAAATAGAAAGCTGAAAATGATAATAAAATAGCAAGAATTTTTTTTTGTCTTCATCATTCTATTCAAAAGAGACTAATGAGCTCTAGCCGTAAGCCCAAATAAAGCTCGGGCTCTGTTGGTTTTAGAAGACTTTCTGCGAAGTAATGATTTCTTTTCTTCCAAGAGTTTTTTATCTTCTTTTGGGCTGGAGGGACCGGTTAGCAGATGAGACTGGCTTCCAAACTCTGTCTTACCAGGCGAATTCGCCATTATTACATCGCCGTCAGTAGTCTGTCGAACAAATCCCAACGGGACAGTCGGTGAACTCTGGCCCATATCAAAGTCAGAGCAGTTGGTGCTCGTATGTGAGGTACAGAAAATTTCGCGCGGAGTGTCTATGGTTGCGTGAATATCGTCCTCTTGGTTTTCGTTTTCATTGTGAGCGAAATCGTAGCCAGAAAGCCCCAGTCCTCCGGCATTTGTCAATGTGGCCACCAAGTCTGGCGATAGTTTGTTAGAAGCCGGTTTAACATCCGACTCATTGAGGGATATAGCGCTCATACCAAAATTGTTTGTCGATAATGGATAGGAAAACTGGCCGGTATTACCATTGTCTAAAGATAGCAGCGAAACATTAGGGTTCATGTATACCCCACCATCGGTGGGAGTTACCGTTGCAGCGTCGTTATGGGAAACATTAGAGACAACGCTGTTGTTGCCTTTGTTTTTATTGTAAATAGACGAAACTTTGCGTCGATGCGACGTGTTGCCGTTATTTGCATTGTTGTTACGCTGGACAACCTCTTCTAGTGCACGGGTTAATCTGTGCACTGAAACGTTACCTTCAGCCAACTGAGATAGGGGATGCGGCGGCGAAGAAGATAAATTAGCAGGTGCTAGATATGGTGACAAGGATGGCGATCGGGATGGACACACCGAGCTTGCGGTACTCGTGTTGGAAGAAGAGTTGCCGATGACGCTGTTGCGGATACTAGAGGTCTCGTACCTCCAACCGTGCAAACGCCTGAGTTTGGTAATAACCTGCTCTGGTTCAAAACCAAGACCAAGTCCTTGGACGTGTTCAATAGCAGAAATCAAATCCTCTTCTGTGACTGGCGTAATCATATCGGACGTATTTTCTTCCTTTGACAACAAGGGATCATGACCTTGTAAGGTAACCCAAGGGTGATTACGAAGCATGTTCATCTGAATTCGTTTTTGTGGTGATTTGCACAAAATTTCCCGGAAAAGGTCACACAAGTCGCTATCTAAGGGCTCATCGGTGGGTGGATATTCAAAGTCTTCAGTGACGATTTTGAAGTATAAATCCATTACATTGTCGGCACGGAACGGAAGAATTCCAAATACCATATAATAGAGCGTGACACCCATGGACCAAATGTCGGTAGACTTTCCAGAAAGCATGTTTGTTGGAATATCCTTTGTGGCAGCGAGATGCATCAATGTTCCATTAGATATTATCGCGAGTTCCGGAGCCATGTATGCGGGCGAGCCAGCAGTTTTTGTTACAATATCATTTTCACCTTCCTGCTCGTTAAAAAGCTCCGAAACACCGAAATCTGCAATTTTCAAAACGTCGTCCTCGTCAAGCAGTAAATTGTCTGCCTTGATATCTCGATGGATCACGCCTTGCGAATGTAGGTATTCGATTCCAAGAATCATGTCACGAAAGTAAAGTCTGCATTGTTCTTCAGTAAGTGTGGAGGTTGCAGCTATCGGCTTATCAATTTCATCGGAATCGTCGAGATCTATGCGTGACGAGTCAGAATTTTTACTGTATTCAGTCAACGTAGATTCGGAATTTTCGTGTGACGATAAGGGAGGAGGTTGGGGGTGGTCTGAAACTGCTGGTTTTAAAGGGCCTTTTCCGCACCATTCCAAAATAAGGTACAAGGAATCTCCTTCGGGGTTGTCGAGGACTTCTTCCAAGGTCACAATATTCGGATGATCGAGTTTTTTGGCGATGGCGAATTCCCGACGGATTAAACCGAGAGATGAGTCGTCAACCGGTTCACCAGTCGAAGGGTTTCCTCGAGGAGGTGGTGGACGCCCACGATGCCCACCTATCGGTTTTTTTTTCATGGCTGCCCGACGTTGACTCAAAAGCTCCGAGCGAAGGTGCTTGCGAAGACTTGATTTTGAGTATTCTTTCATAGCCTAGACCAAATATAAAAGAAAACACATGTTAATATCTAGCACATGGAATTATGGTAGGGAATGCGTGAAAAAAAAAAAAAGACATGAGTCATGAAGACCATGAATGTGTTTGACGTGATATAATGCATAATATGGGCGATACGGTGTAAACATTGGTGAAGGAAATCAACTCAAAGTACAATTTTCGACTCCAGGCATGGAATGGAAACGATAATGAGCAAACGAAAAAAAGAGAATAAACAAAAACAAGACCAGCACTTACAAATACTTCATTTGTAGTTGTATCAACAACTTTCCATACTGTTCCAAAGGTGCCTGCACCAATTTCTTCTTTTATAAGGTATTGGTTGAGTGTTTTACCTGTTTCATCAACACGAAGATTAGCGTTTAAGCTTTCCTAAATTAAAAAACAATAAAGACAACAATCACAATAATATTGTCAATAACAACGTTAGAAAAGAAAAAAAAATTTCTATAACAAATGGCACGGGAAAAACTAACGGTAAAAAAAGAAGAAGAAAAAAAGGGACTCATCAATACGTACTTTGATATGGCGAGGATGAGAGTTTGGTAGCCGAAAGTGTTGCCTGGTCGGACTCATACAAGGTAGTGTCGGAGTTGAGTAGAAACGGACCATATTTGGACGCTGGAGAAAAGATTTTGATGGCGGTGGAGCATTCGTAGGAACATTTGATGATGAATGTTGATGATGCGATGGTGCTTGTGAAGAGGCTTGAGGAAGTAATTGGGTGTAAGGGTTCGAAACGGACCGAGAATCGGCAGTAGATATGTCCATTTGATTCGGAGAACCCGATGAATGTGGTAGCGGTGATTCTGGCGAGAAATTAGGAGGAGATAGTGACGACGATAAAGAGGAAGAGGAGCTGGAAGTAGATATTGAATGGTGGTTAGTGTATGTGGCAGGTAGTGAAGGAGTTGGCGAGGCCGGCGACTTGACCGTAATGATTGGAAGATCTACACATCCATTCAGCGATTCAGACGGTGTTGGTGGCAGATTTTGCTGATGCTGGTCTGCCCGAACCGACAAGTGCGACATCTGGGAATTCATAGTGGTGACGGGTTGTTTTGGTGAAGAAGAAACAAAAAGCGATCGGTGTATTTTTTTTTTTTCTTTTAGCTCCGGATGAACAAGGTTTGATATCAGAATTTGGAAATAGAGCCGCACCAACCGTCTGTGTGGTTTACATTTATACTGGCCAATCATATACTTGTATTCAGGCATAAATATTAATGTTATTAAACTAAATATTAAATAGCCTCTAACTCTATAACTTATCGCGTTGGTATCCTTCACCCCCACACGTTTATCTCATAACTTTGAATATTCTTCACATGACAATATATGTATAGAAGGATTAGGCACGTGTTTACTGTTACAGTATATGTAGCAAGTACGTATCTCACCAAATTGCGCACTGATTACGTCATTTTGTTTTTTTTCAGATAACTGTTTCAAGCATACTCAATTATACTCTTGCGTAGTTTTCAGACTGTATACAACAAATAAAACAACTCCACCCATAAAACCTGGCCACTCACTCCCAACATTGATTTCATCCCTCCTATAAATGTCCAACTACTACCTCGTCGACAATCTTCGTCATTTTTCTCCGCTAGTATTGGTTTCTGGTCTGGACATTCCTCAAGATGACCAACAAGCTCAATTTTATAATTGGGCCAGGTACACTACTGAATGTCCAATCACCGAATCCTCCATCTCCCAGCACCCGTTTCTTCGCTCAAAACCAGCTGCTGACAACAGCTCTATCAATTCAATTCCATTAAATATACCTTCCGGTTTTGGCGAACCCATTGTCGGTGCAACAGACCAAAACGTCACTACTTCACCAGAGACCACCCGTGAGCTCTTTTACAAATTTGCTACGAGATCATCTGCTTTTGAAATTTGGAATCCGTCTGCTTATGATGTCTCTAGGAAAACAGTTCCTTATTTATTAAACATTCAATTTACCGCTTCTCGTGCCGACTACATTCTTCCTCCCGTCAAAGGCGGAATACACGCCCCTCCCACTTCAAGTGCTGCTACCTCCATTTTAGAAAGTACCATTCTGGCTTCTGATCAAGCCTCCATAGCTCCCTCTATCAACTCAATAGACGAAAAAAGATCTATCCAAATCCAGCGCCAAACCCATCATTCCCTACTTTCTCCATTAAACCTTGCTTCCGACTTATACCCTGATGGCCTTATTTCTGAGCGCTGGATCCAAAAATACCTTGAACTTACTCCATGCTCCTTTGTCTCCATACTCAGTATTGATACCTCTTCTTCTTCAAAAGAGCACCAACAAAACGCTGATGCTGCTCTCACAAAGCATATTAACGAATTGAAAGCCCAATTACTTTTACGTAATATCAAACTCATCGTCATTCTTGTTTCCGACATATCTCCAATTGATGACTCTACATTGAATGATCGTGTCTATTACCTCCGAAAGAATACCGGCTTGGCTGCTCGAACTGGCCTCTTTTTTTTACCACCTCCTAGAACCCCTGGAAACATTGAGGTCGAGACTCTGGCCGAAGCTGTCTGTCAGCTGGCCTACAACAATGCCCAAGAATTTTATACTGGAATCGCCAAACGTATTCGTAAACGAAGCAAAATGATTAGCTCCGGAAACACTAATGCAGACAAGACAAAATCTGTGTATCTTGACGACAACCTAATTGCAACCCCACTCTCGCATGCAGCTTGGGATGTCCGATACCAGTATAAACTTGCCGTTATGTCGGAATTCCGTCAAGAACTAGAGAGTGCTATTAAAGGATATGAAACTACATACGAAGCTGCTTTTGAAGTTTTTGAGGCAATGCATCCTCTAACTGAAACATGTACAGCCCAGCGCTGGCAGGAATTTCGTGCATTTTTAGACCTTGTTGTCTACAAAATCATAAAACTTTATTTTTACATGGGACAGGGCAATCACGCTTACAAAAAGTACCAACTTCATATAATCAGTGTCCAATCTGTTCTTAACCAAAAGGGATTTGATACTTCGTCATACCAAGTTGTCTTATGGAAAGCTGCCTTAGAGCAGTTGATTGCTGAATTACTTGACATGACCGAAGGGATGTTGATTGAAACAAACTGTGCAGTCGCCATGGACTTCAATCCTATGGTCCCTGGAGATAATCTTCCGCGAAGCGGCTATTGGTATTTGAATTCCGCAACAAGCATACTAAACCTCGTCAAGGAAAAGAATAAAAAGGGGGACCAGAGCGAATTGCAAGACGAAAAGTTCTTAAAGGACCCTTACTTTGATAACTACGAACCAGTGAAGCATGTTATTGCTGCAAAATATATGCTTAACCAATCCTTTTCTGATTTTTCATGCGGCTCTGTCACAAATGAACGTAGCATTGCTGCTGCCTCTTATCAATTAGGCGAAGCTTTATTTTTGTTGGAAGAATACAGTGATGCCTACCAGCACTACAAAGATGCCGCAAGAATGTATCGTCTGGAAAGCTGGTCTCCGCTCTTAAATGTGGTATTAAAACGAATGGCAGAAACGTGTGAGAAGCTCGGTAACACTGAAGATCAGCTTTTGGATGAGTTAGAGTTGGTGATTAATAAAAACAAAAACGCTGCCCTTTTGGGCCATGTTCCTTCTTTGGCTCAAAACGATTCGGTTAATGGACTGAGCCTAATGCTAGACACTCTCAAAATATCTGATACCCAAGAAACGTACATTAAGCTTCACGAAAAGACACACACTCTTAAATTCTACGATGCATCATTTGCTTTCAATTCACGTGACTGCTTTTTGGGTCTTCCTGCTGAACTACAGCTGGCACTTACCTGTGAACTTCCAAACGAATGGTACAATGATGAGTCTAAAAACAGTCTGTTTGCTTTACAACAAGTGGTTATAAAAATCAAGGGAGAACTTGGCTCCATTCGAATCAAACATAACCCAAATTTGAAGGATTTAGCAGTTGTCGAAATCAAGCCTGCTGATTTGGTTGCCACCAGGTTCAAAGAAGAAGATGGACCCATTCCTCCATCCCGACACGATTCGATTATTACTCTCTCTGATGAGCCAAAAGTTGAGTTGGAAAAAACAGAAGAAGAGAAAAAGGCAAAGATTGCATATGAATCGCTCGTTTACGAATGTGAAGCCAATTTGGCTTTCCGACCAAACAAAATGAGAGTCTTTCAAGTTTCGCAAATTCCAAAATCTTTGGGTGAAGCTAGATTTTTGGAAATATCTGCAATCACCAAATACCATAGCTTAACTTTTGATATGACTATTCTGTCTAAAAAAGAGACCTCTGGAATTATCCCTTGGTATTTTGAGCGCCAAGTGCCGAAACCCATCAAAAACGGTTCGTTTTCGTTCTTCGGAAAACAACAAGGTTTAAGCAACAGTGAGATATTTGCAAACCATATTCGCAATCCAAACCCTCATCGTCTGAAGCTACTACCCCGTCCTTCGCTTATTTCTATCGCAATGAACACTAGAGAAGGAATTGCATCGGGTGAAGTTGTTCGAAGACCTATTTGCATTTCCAATTCCGAGAAAGAAAATGTATTGGCTACTGTTCAAGCAAAAGCTATCACCGATAAAGGTGATGCTGCTACAATTCGCTGGTTAGCTAAAGACAAAAAGAACAGCAACGATTTGGGCGATATTCTAAAAGAGATTGACCTAAGTCCTGAACAAAGCATCTTTGAGACAATGGAATTAGTTGTTCCAAGTACTGGTGTCTCAATTGCTAATATTACTATTGAGTTTTTTATCTCATATCACCCAGTAGGCACAAATTCGTTGCTTACCAAAAAGGAAGGTTCTGAAGAAGACGAGGAATTGATGCTGATTAGAGACGTAGTTAGCCATAAGCTTGATGTCCTAAAGCCATTTGCCGTTTATTCAGACGTTTTACCACGCATCCATCCCGACCCCTGGCCCAGCATGTTTGATCCGGATAGTGATGACAACCTTGCCCTTTTTCCCAAGATTTGGAAACGTTGGGAGCTTACCAACGTCCTACAGTGCACACTTGGTGCAGACTTCAAAGGCTGTATTCAAGTTATTAAAACCGAGCTGGAAATTGATGCAGTTGTTGAAAATACCAACACAAACAATGGCCAACCACGGTCCGCGACTGAATCTAAGAAAGAGCCAGATATCATGTGTAAAGTTGTTTCCAAACTGGATTGTGAAAACAAGCTCTTGACGAATAATGGAAACGAAAAGTTTTCCTACATATTTGACGCGACACGAAAATCTAATGAACACGATGTACGCGGCGGAAAACTTGAAGCAAAGATAAAAATATATTGGAAACGTGTACCTGAAAAGTCTTCTGGTGACGGAGGAAGTACTAATATCGATGATGAGGGCATTGTTAATGTCTATAGAGCACCCACAGTTTGGCCAACCATCTTGCTATTAGAGCCTAGACTTATTGTAACACTCAAACGAACTCAAAACGCTCGCTTGGCGTCGTCTTTGGGTCCAAAAATTTCGTCCTCATTGATTATTGATGGAGCCGAAAAATCGCAAGATTCCTCTAGTTCTGCTACTGCCAGCACTTCTTCCCCGCTCCATGATCGTGCCATCAAGGTCACATATTATATCGAAAACTCAACAGCTCATATGCTTACTTACAGTGCCACAATGGGTGCCAGCGACATATTTGCCTACCAAGGCCCGAAACAACTGACCATTCGAATGTTACCATTTTCAAGGCGTGCAGTGCAATACATTATGTACCCATTGACTCGTAGTGGCAGCAGTATTGGTCGAACTGTGGGAGGCAATGCAAATACTGCTGAAACCTCATATTCGACCTCGACAGCCAGTGGTTCGTCGACTCTCACGCTTCCGCAGCTCCGTGTTTATGATGTATTTTACAAAAGAACTCTGCAACAAATTGCAGCCTCTAAAGGGTTGAGAAACGACCAAGGAAAGTTGTTGATGAACCTGTATTAGAAATAAAAAAGCCATGAGGAAATATATATCTTGTAAACTAAATTTTGAATTTCAGTAGTACAATTGTCCGCATTGTTTGCTTTGTTTTTGTTCTAAAGCTCCAATGACAATAGAGAATTGTCAAGTTTTATCTTTTTAAATGCTTATTTCAAAACTGATTTGTGGTATCATCATACAAGCATCAAAACCTTCTGATTCCCAATTTAAGCCGACTGATTTTCTATTTCAATCAATCAGTTTTAAACAGTTTATTGGCCTTTGCGTATCACATTTAAATATGTAGAACCAATTCATGGTTTTTAAAACATGAATGCGAAGTGGAAGATTGTAATAAACCGCATACCTCCAAAGGCCAAAGAAAGTATACATTACACTGATTAATATTGTTTTGCATCAATTGTGTGGTTTGTGGGGATGACGCAGTATGTAAATCATTCAATGGCCATTACTTGTCAAATCGCTATTAAATTGTATAAAATCAATATATTTGCCCACATTAAGTAGAACCAGACTAGTAAAGTTCCGTCTAACCAATAACGCTCAAGATTCCAATCACTAATGACTGTATTGTCCAAATTTTGACAATTTTTGGCGAGAATTTGGTTGTAGTTTGGGTATGATTTTTTGTGGATATGCTTCGTACTAACAATATTGCTGTAAGGCTCATAAAAACAACGATTTTAATCATGGTTTAAAAAAAAATGGAGAGATAAGAAAGTACGCAATTTTTGCCCATTTAGAACTTGCCTATGACGTAACGCCGTTTTTGTTTTTTTTTGTTTTTTTTTGCCATGACGACATTTACCAGGCACCGCCATTTTGCATTATATGGACGCAAAGTGAGAGATAAGCTTCCACTTTCCTTGCTTTTTTCCATTGTATTTTAGTCTCCAATTGATGCAATGGAAGTAAGCAAATTTTAATTGACGTTCATTCTAATCCAAGCTGCTTGCGTAAAAGAAAATATTCCAAACACAATTGTGACATAAACGGGTATGACGTCCCTCAACATTTTTCTGAGTATTGTCTATGCGTCATTTTATTCCAACCGTTATTTCCAAAAAAAAAAAAAAAAAATTCAATTCCTGACTTTTGATGGGCGAATTGAATAACTAGTTGACGTATAACAGCTTATTACAGTTGCCGAACTGACCTTTTTTGATTTTCTTCCAATAATATGGGAGATAAATGGAGGTTTACAGGTTAGACTGCCTATTTCATCAACCCATCGGACTCATGGGGTCCATTACCTGACTTGGTGAAGATACATCACCTTTTTTTTGAATTTTTGTCAAATAGAATTACAGAGAAATATAAACGTCTAGAAGAAAGACGTTTAAACTAGGTAATATGTAGAAAATCGATAATTAAAAGGGCAACCATTGTTGAATTATTTTTGTATTGAGGGATAGACATTTATGTGAGCTTCAACTTAAGACCGTCAATACTAAACTTCATACTCATCAAGTCTATTTTTTTTGTTAAAAAAGTTTTTATAGTAAGTACGTTATTTGCATGTCTTGATTTTCAAGGATTTGATTTATTATAATGATTTTCACTACAAATTTACAAATCGATTTGTACGATAATTATTAACGCAAGCTATTTCTGATGTATATATAAAACAGAGCAGGATGAATTTACAAATACTCTGTCACGTGTAAAATATGTTTTGGGCAACTATTATATTTATTGTAAAAAACAACATCATTTAGTAAAAAGTTTAGGAAATATTTCGGTAAATTAAAAGAATGAGACTACTATAAGCCGAAACAAAAATGAACCAAATAGCTGCGACTAGAAATAGCGATAGGAATTTACGTCGTAAATAAATTAAGATGGTGTCATAAAAATTTACTCTAATCTTTGGTCAAGAACCTGAAACTTGTGTTTTGCAATTTATGGCTGGCGATACGAATTGAACTTCGGAAAAACAAGCACATAAACAAACAACAAATGGTGACGTCAATGTAAAATATGCGATTTTCTATAAAAGTTCTACATTTCTAAATCTAGTTCCACTACTCAAAGTATGTAAGACGTCAGACAAGACATTGGTGTATGTCAGTTGATTACATTACAATTGGCCAATGTAAGACTTTGTGCGCAGGCAACTATGACAACTAAGTTAAAGTTACATTGTTGTAAGGGCGAGGCTGAGATGCTTATCAATCACTTAACTTCGATCTCTTATCGTCGAATTTTCGAGGTCGAGTAGAATAAGTGATGTCGTTGCTACAAAGGTTGAAAACGTTTGTAAAACAACAACATTCATAGGCAGGTAAGGGCTAATAACAGACATTAATTAAATACTTTATTAATTAATATCGTAACTTTTTGCCGGATATTATTGCTCGCATATAAACTTGGACTGTTATGTATTTGGTGCCATTGAGGACAATGTTGAATGTAATATTGTATTTAATTATGTTTGTTGTTTAGATTGGTCCATTTTGTCAAAAATGCGCATTAGTAAACTAACCCAAAATCTAGTAGGACTATTCTTCATTAGACTAAAGATGTAGGTACGATCTTTGTAGTGGTCAAGTCTGACGATGACGTCTTTGATCAGCTCTTGTTAGTTCATGCCTGGTGGTTACACACAATCACCTATCAAAACCGGGCGGTGTTTGTGTCTGCTGCGTTTCACATCAAGGCATATAGACATACATGCTATAGTAATCATGTTTGTAGCCTCTTGTCGAACTTTACATATGTCGAAAAAGTGCATGAGCGGTAGCTCCAGAAATCCAATACTGTCGTCAACCGTGCCGGCAGTGTATTACAAAAAGTTCAAAAGTGCAAAGTAATGTATTGTCGTATTAAAACTCTGGTTGGTATTTTTAATTACGCTTCTAAAAACCCAAATATTTAATCAGTAAATAAATCTTAAATAAATCATTGTAATTAAATAAAAAAAAAAAGTTTCAATATTTGCTACGTTTCAAAGTCACTCAATCCCCTTAGCTCCGCTTTATTTCAACATGTAAGCTTTTGAAGGCCGATAAGCCTTGTGTCACGATCTGTGTGAGGTCCCAGTAACGATGGTTTGTTTTAGGTGCGCACAAAAAATAGAAATTTATCTCGAGGGATTTATATAGAACACATGTAGAACATGAGATTACACATCTACCAAAAAAAACCAAACATTAACTCCAGGCGCAATCGTGAAGTAGGACTTACTTCCTACACTAACCTTAATCTCGGATTCGCAAAATCCCATAGTCGTCATCATTATTCTATGCTTCTTTATCCAGAAATTTCCACCACTCATTTTTTTCTTTATAAATACACCATGATTTCCTTCAACTATTTTCATTTTTTATTATCATCTTCATCACTACTAAAAAATATTACAATCCTCTCTTATCTTTTAGATACTTTTAATTTATTACTATTCTTTACTTCATAACCTTTTAGAACCTTTTCAAAATGTCTCCTTCTACTATTGCTATCAATAAGCCTAAGAACAGCAATTCTCTCATTGCTACTAAGCCATCTATCTCTACCGATAGCCATGGTAACCCTACTTTCAACCGTCCCATTGCCATTTTTTCTGGTAAGTAATAGTCTATCTGATTCACTCTACTCTGCCGTTAATGTAGTCTGGTTTTGCCTTTATCTTGAAGTATATATTTTACTAACTTTAACTCTACAGATTTCGATGGTACTATTTTCATGCAGGACACTGGTCACGTTCTTTTCGACAACTACGGCTGTGGTAAGGAAAAGCGTGAAGAACTCGACGGAAAAATTGGCACTGGCGAATTGACTTTCCGTGAAGCTTCTAACCAGTTGTATGATTCATTAAACGTCACTCTCGAAGAGGGTGTCAAGAAGTTGAAAGAGGTTTTGGTTATTGACAAGGACTTTAAGCCTTTCTTTGACTACACACTCACCAACTCCATCCCTTTCAACGTTATCTCTGCTGGTATTGAGCCCATTTTGAGAAACGTCTTAAATACTTTCCTTGGTACTGAAAAATCTTCCAAGATTGGAATTGTCTCCAACCACGCTGAAATTAGCAAAGATGGCTCAAAGTGGACTGCCGAATGGAGACACAACAGCGAACTTGGCCACGACAAGGCCAAATCCATCATGGAATACAAGCAATCTATTAAGGGTGAAATGCCTTTGATTGTCTTTATTGGTGACGGTGTCTCTGATCTCGCTGCCGCTAGCCAAGCCGATATTCTCTTTGCCAGAAGAGGTCTTGCTTTGGAAGACTACTGCCTCAAGAACAAGATTCCTTACATTCCTTACGATTCTTTCGCCGATGTCCAAAACGAGCTCGACAACTTGGTCATTGGTAACAAGTACCACGATCCTACTTCTAAGAAGGTTGCCAATACTAAGCCCGCCTTCATGAGAACCTCTAGCACGTCTAGAGTTCCCGTCAATCCCGCTCAGAGTCTCAATACTGCTATGATTCGTGGTGCTGTCAACTAATTACTAGCTGCACCTTAAATCATAGTCATTCTTTTTTTTGCATTTATCCTATCATTTTGTGTCTATACTTTTGTTTCGTTTGCATTATTTGTTTTTTTTTGTTTATATTGGTTTTAGTTATTAAAAAAATTAGAAAATTCATTAAATTAAAACACCTTTCCACTTTGTAAATCTAAAACACTTTAGTATCTTTGAAACTCAAATTCTACTCTGAGTGTACATTATACCTCTTTAACACATGCCATCTATATTCCACTAAATATACTATAAATTTAAGAATCTTGAATATTACTCATCAGTGACCTACGTCAGAATTGTGAATCTAAGGTTGTATCTCGACAGTTGAAAAAAATTAATGTCCAAAGTGCGCATTAAACTAGTTGTCACACATTCCGCACACAATTGTAAAATATCTCTACATTAGGAATTTACAACACATTGTAACCCTATAAATTTCTTGCTCTCTAGTTAATTTATCTACTTCAGTACCTCTAAATACCCAAAATATTTTTCAATGCCTAGTTTTAGTTATTGTAACTTTCTCGTTTTCGTTAAACCCAAGAATCTTGTAGATGGTTAATATTAAATATATTCACACATTCGTACTGGAATCAATACCAACAAATGTAACGTACCGGAAATACTTCAAACAAGGGTTTTACCGTTACGTAGCTGGCTTTTCGGTTTTTAAGACAATTTTTTTTTAATCCGAACCTTGACGCTTGTTATCCAAAGATCGATACAAGTCAATCGTCCAGTGATTGTATCTCAAAAACCTTTGATGCCTTCCATACAAATGATTTTTTATTTTTAAAAAACACCATCGTTACTAGTAATGGAAACATCAATAAAACCCAGTCAGTGTTTTCTTTATTTAAAAATATACATTTTCACGTTATCAGACTTATAAAACGTGTTGGCAAAATGATGTGCACCCACGATAACAGCCAAAACGATCGCTGCTATAAAAAAAACCCCTTTCGTTGCAATTACTCAAACCTGGGAACCGTATTATTTATCGCCTATTCGGAACAGCTGTTTACCAATAATTAATGCTACTTTTTGTAGAAACCATACAAACATGGTCGTGGTGTTGATCCTTGGTCTGATAAGTTGATACTTGAAAAAAAACAAAAAAAACAAAGAAAAAAACAGTTTATATTTCATGTAAACATGTTTCATTCATTTTTCTTTCTAAGTCGAGTGTTATTACGATTGAAGTATACATGTAAAAATTTGTTTTACAAACACTGGCCTTCCTGCCTTGTTATCTCGACCTGATCCATTCCCTTGTTTTTGGGTTTGTAAAAAACAACAATGCGGCTGACTATTATTGAGAATAACCACAGCTAATTGGCTATTAATAATTTAATACCGATATGTGGAACGGAAAAAGAACACAGTCCAATCGGCAGATTTTACAAAACTGTTGAAAAGATTAGTGAGCAATGATTATAAACTATTGTGAATTCGGTGTATAATTTTTTTCTCCTTGATTTGTCATATTCATTTCAGGCTTTTTAATACCTTTTGAACGATAAAAAAATTTCCATATGGCAATTACTTATTTAAACCCAATATTTGTCAAGTCGGAAACGGATTTCCAAAAGCAAAATTAGTTACTAAAAATTACATAAAGAAAACAGAAGTGAGAGCTACAGCCAAACCCAAAGTTGCAAATAGATTGGCATTCAAATTAACAGCTCCAGAAAGAGGGATCTGGGTGACACCGCTGGGCGAAGCATATGGGCAGAATGTTTCGCTAGAGTCTGTGCAAGTGGTTTCAGTAGCAACAGCGGTAGAGCCTGAAGCAGCACCAGATTTGCTAGAAGCATAACTGGAAGCCATAGAGGACATGACCAAAACTGCGTTGCCAGTGGAAGAAATATATCCGGAAACCTCGGAAGAGGCCAAAGATGGGATTCCAGTAGATCCTGCAGCGTTATCAAAACTGGTTGCCAATTGGCTTGGTGGGACAGT
Source organism: Magnusiomyces suaveolens (assembly GCA_900642975.1). Lineage (NCBI taxonomy): Eukaryota > Fungi > Ascomycota > Dipodascomycetes > Dipodascales > Dipodascaceae > Magnusiomyces > Magnusiomyces suaveolens. The sequence goes on from CAAAMA010000004.1 coordinate 1,086,996, forward strand.
AAGTGTGACAGGTGTTCCTGTACCTGAATAGGCCTCAGATTGGCTTGGTTTGGCAGAGGCCACAGTGTCCAAAGGTTTGGACGCAATTGAACCAGACTGGGTATAAGCCGTGTTACCACTCAACCCACTATTAGAGCTATCTGAACCTGAGGAGCCCATAGGATTCATGTTTTGAGGCAAGTCGCTGCCCATGGAACCCGAAGGAGATGATCCTGGATAAACTCCTTGGCCTGAAGCAGCCCCGTCTTCTGGAGCACCATAATCTCCATTTTCTGGCTCAGCTGTGCCATAGGTCACCGAAATGGCTGGGGTAGCATCGGATCCAGCTGTAGTGGCTTGAACAGACCCTGAAGAACCTGCAAAAATGGAGCTTGAGCTTCCGCTGTCAGCTTTCACCATGTTACGAGCAGGCTCTTTGTTGACATTTCCTGACATTATAACACCAGCCGAAACGTAGCTGGTAAAAACTGATAGCATGAGAACGTTGTTTTTGGAGACATGCATTATGATATAATTATAATTGTTGCTTGCGGATATTAATTGAATCGATAGATCTATGGCTTTCCAGCTGAATGTATTAATTGTAAACTAACTTCTCTTCAAAACGTTCAAATAAGAATAGCGGGTGTATTTATATTGTTTTTTTTCACATATGATTGAAAAATTAAACCGCCTAGATTGAATCACAAGAAATTAAATGCGTTGCAAATTCATTACCAGTGTATTACTTTGAACAAGCATAACTTAAATAAATTTGATATTTTCTTTATGTTGAGATGCATAAATATCTTGGGATTTTACAATAGCAAATCAAATAGGTGGACATAATGTGTCAACTTTTTAGTCACCATGTAAAGACTAAATATATTAAAGCGTTTATATCAATTCGACAGGATATGACACGTTAACATATTGATTATAATCTGAGTATTTGGCGTTATTTTTGGAAAAGCAATGGTAAGTGTTTATTATATTGGGAGTAGATTATCAAAAGACCCTAACGCTTGAGTGAGGTAAAAGAACACGAGTATTGAAAGTAACCAAGAAATACTCAGAAACTCCAAAAAAGGAAATAATATGACATGAATTGGCTATTTGGCCCTATCTTTTCGATTCCTGAAAAATCTGATTTTCGAGTAATTCCAAGTGAAAAAGGAAAGTCACGTTCATACAAAATAAGGCTGATGAGTAGGAAACTAGTCTGGGAAAAATATTAAAGTATTTTACGAGTTGGAGCTTTGTTACGTGTTTTTTTTTTCCAACAAATTCATCATCGCGTTCGTTATTTGTATTACCGAAAGGTTTTGGAAACCTCAAATTCCAAATTGATTCGAGATTTTGAAAATACATTTCAAGCATTTTGATAAAATTAATGGATACAAATTTTCCCATACAACTGAGCGAATAAAACAGTGTGTTTAATTACAAGTTGAAAAAAAACCCATGTAATTTCAAGCAACCTCGTAACGGCATATGTTATAAGATTACAGTCAATTATAAACCAGTAGTCAAAATTAAACTGCAGCTTAACATGAATCTACAGAAATCTTGGGTTATTTGTTGCTTCAAAGAAAATGTTGGCAGTTTAGATACGCATTAACAAAGTATCCTAGTATTGTGTCTGAGATATTGATCACGAGATTCTTTGTTGGTGGTATCTTGAATGTATACAACGAGGCTTATGAGTGTAAACAAATGAGATGGCACGTTCCAATGGCATGAAACAACGATCTGTATATTGCAAACTATAAAACAAATTGAGCATCGATACCCAGTTGGTATTACCTTTATTTTTCCGGCCAGAAACTAAAAATAGGGTCTCGGTTCTAGTCGCCAACAAAAGGCTATGTAACAATCTTTAAGCATAAGCCTCTGAAAACCCATAGACCTCTCCGTCTGATATAAACAAAAGCTTTATCAGTCATATAAAGGCTTAGATACCTAGTTGGGTGTTGTTACATGAGCAGTAAAAACAATCGTTTTTATCTAGATGGCCAAATCACACTTCAATATCATTGCCTTTGGCGCATACTCGAAAGCCATCTTTGTTTCCAAACCATCAATATTTTTAAAATATCGTTGTAGAACCCCAGGAATGATGGTGCCAAATAAAAAAAATCTTTAATACTATGAATCAGACCATCGCATTTGTACCTTTTAAGACACACCAAAAAGGTTTGATTTGTCATGACCAAAAACCTTGGATACGGCTATAAGTTTTCGGCATCCGAGTTTGATAGTTTGATCCTTTCTTAAGGCTAAGCTTTCTATGACTAGGAGTTGCAGACTAGTTCAGGCCCGCCTGGTTGACAATTTGGCATTGAGGCAGAGCACCACCAACCATCTAACCAATCATTTTCCTCCAATATATAACATATTTCTCGAATGGAAACTACAGTTAAAATTGACCCATTGTAGTGCTTTGGAGTCGATGATCGAACTCCCAATATAAGCTGCAGTTTATGTTTTAGTACCTACCACAGCAGACTAAATTGATGACGTAATGTATTATCTGGATATTTTTATTGTAGTTTAAACGATACACAGTAAATTGGCAATAAGCAACGTTTCGAATGCCCGAGAAACGCTAACAGGACCTATATATTATTCCGGAATGGTAAAAAATAGAGTCCAATTCATTGAGTCTAGTGCCTATATTAGCCAAATCAAAGAAAAAAGGCTATGCCAATACAAAAGCTAATGTTCTTTTATCAAAATATGTCGTGATACTAAGCCTACAACCGTACAATTTTGTAAAAAGGCTCATAGTACTGTATATCCGTCAGTTAAACAATAATTGCTGCGCAGAATAAACAACAACAAACCAAACTACAGACCTGTCACTCAACAAAACGTGGGACTCGTAGTTATAGACTTGATTCTGGCAGTTTGCGTCTGGATGGTTAATGTGCTACTACTAAAAAACACAATAATTGACCTGGTTGTTGTAACGTGATCTGGAAATAGGGATTGACTCCAGATTGCGGTTTTACTAAACAGAAACTGTCCAGCCATGAATTATCGAGTTAATGAGGCAGATACGTCATTGTGCCCCGTTAGGAAAAGTCATAAACTCAACTGTATAAAAAAATTTCAAACCCGTTTGTCTTTTCTTTCCAACTTATTTTGAAACCCATATACATTTTTTTCTCATTCCAAGTTTAATATCAAGAGATACTTTATTTGAATCTGATTATTTTATTTTATTTTTACTTGAATAAACAATTCCCCATGAGATTCTTACCTAGTCGTTTAAAAAGGCATAGCCGTTCAAGTAACAATGGCACCGAAGATATAGGCCTTGATCCTAATTATGACGGTGACGTTAAGCAGGAACTGGATTCCATAAACAACATCTCTTTGGTTCTCACCGTTTCCATTATCAAAGCTCAAGGCCTTATGAACCCTAAAAAGAAACCGTGTAATGCTGTATGTTGAGTTTTATGTATTTCTTATCTTTGAATAGCTTTCAACGGATTCATTTCGGTTCTCCTAATTTATTTTTTTAATGCAAACCCTTCCGTCTTTCTAACTAATGAAAATTATCTATTACTCTAGTATGCCGCCTTACATGCCAACAAATTCCGCTACTCAACTTCGTCTATTTCCAAATCGGATTCCCCTGACTGGTCCAGCGATTTCGATGTCCCTCTCAAAGGCTGGAAGTCCCACCCAGTTATATCCGTCGTTGTTTGGACAAGGGAACGGTTCAAAAAAGAATATCTGGGCGAAATCCAAGTTCCTCTTTCTGATCTTTTTGCAGACAACGCCTTCGGAACAAGTGATCCAAAAAACAAGGTATGTAACAGCTTTCCTTCCTAGCACACATTCTGTTTTGTCTTTGGTGAAGAAATTCTTATTTTCACGTTGAGATAACTAACTATTAATTAAATCATTTCATTGGAAAATGGTTGTTTTGAATCAATCGTCCTTTTTAAACAAATCTACAGTCAATTGTGTACAATTTAAGATCAAGATGCGATACATTACCTGAGTCTTCGGGCACCATTGAGCTCAGATTTTCTCTATTCAATCCCGAGAACAAGACTGAATCGTTCAACTCGGTATTCCTCTCAGAAAAATGGAATTATTTCATCAAATGCCAACAGCAATTGAAAAATGCCTCAAAAACGAATGATGACGCCTTGGGCCTTAGCGATGATGCTATGGGGTCTGATTCTGAAGACGATGGCAATATTTCTGTTCGAGAATACGAAAGACTTGTAGATAGCTTGGCTAGTCAAAGGTTTAGCAGAGATGACGATTCGGACATGACAAGTGAGTACGACGACGAAGGATTTAGTTCAGAAAATGATAGTTCGATTTCTGATGAATCAGATATCGAACAGGATTCGGCTGAATCTCCGGCTCAGCCTGAAAGAAACATACCCAAAAGACTTTACAATGATAGCGAACGAGGGCCTAATCCATTGAATAGGCAAGACTCCTCACTATTGCCACGTACTCCGAAAACACTAGAGGTTCCCACTGTTACCAAGGAAAAGAAACGTAATAGAATCCGCCGTCGCCGAAAAAGTCGCAAGCAAAAGGACAAACGTCCAATCGACTACTTTGAGTTCAATGCTCGTAGTCAAGTAGTTGGAATAACTTATCTTGAAATTGTTAGTTGCAGTGATTTGCCTCCACTATCCAATATGATGCGAACAAGTTTTGATATGGACCCGTTTGTTGTTGTTTCATTTGGAAAAAAGACTTTTAGAACGGGACATATCAGACACACATTAAACCCTGTATTTAATGAAGATTTGACCTTTCCGGTTTTGAATCACGAAAAAGGGTTTTCAATCAACTTCACGGTGATGGACAAAGATAAAATCACACTCAACGATAACGTCGCCACTGCCGATTTCCCAATTGTTTCTATCTTGGAGACTTCTCCCAAGCCTAATCCTGTCACATTTCTATATGATTTAGACTCGTTATACACACATGGATCCTATGATAGCAGCACAGACGGCTTATCAACATCGATTTCACAGTTGCAAAAGTCAAGTAATACCCAATCGGAACATTCATATGAATCTCAAAATCAAAACTCTGGTAACGACCAAAACGTTGCCCAGTCATCGACTCAACCTGCCAGCGTTTTGTACAAAGTACAGGATATTGGAAACACCAATAGTTCTTTCAACCAATCTGCAAGTGTCCAGTCAAACTCGGCATTGAAAAACTTCGAGACAGTTGACCATAGCACTGTAAGCTTCACTGATCCGGTTTTAGTCCCATTAGCTCAGTCATCGCGATCTTCTTCAACATCTGCTCCTTCATTTTCCACTCCCGATGACACTGTTTCTTCACCTAATACAATGCATACACCTTTTAAAAGGTCATCTTTAAATGATACCATGGGTGTTCGATCACGCGCTTCTTCCGTTCAAAAAGATACAGCAAGCCAAAAGTCTTCCAAATCAACCGAGCAAGGTTTTAAAATGATACCTTTCAGCATTCCATTAACTTTGCTAAAGACTAAAAGCAACGTGAAAAACTATCCGGTATTGGAAATAAAGGCTCGTTTCATTCCTTATGCTGCTTTGAGACAGCAGTTTTGGAGAGGCTTGATTAGGCTTTTCGATGCCGATGATTCCAACTCTATGAACATTATCGAAATTTCAACCATGCTAGAGCAATTGGGTGCAACCTTGTCGCCCAAAACTGTCGAGGGATTTTTTTCAAAGTTTGGAAAATCTAACGATGAAGAACTGTCAATTGATGAGTTGGTGATGTGTTTGGAGGAGCAGATTTTGAAGGATACCGCAAACCAGCAACGTGGACACAACAAGCACAATTCCGAAATCGATAATGTGGCCAATGATGGATCCGTACCAATTATTAACATCCAAAATGATTTCGACAATCGGTCATCTAAAACAGGCTTTAAGCAGCAATCTGTTGACGAAAAAAATGACGAATACGTGATAGATGTAGATGGATTTCCAGCCCCGAGTTCGCATGCCATTTGCAACCAAATACAAGACAAGGATATTTCTAAAGAGAAACAAAGTACAGAGGTTATTGGCCAAACTCCTGCCGAAGAAGACGGGAGTGATGAAGATGAACGTATTATTCGCGTTGTTGCTTGTCCGTTTTGTGGCCAACCTCGACTTGACAAAAAGACTGAAGTTGACATTGTTACACACTTGGCGACTTGTGCAAATCAGGACTGGAGCCATGATAATTTGAAGTCAATGAGAAACTTTGTTTCTTCTAACCAAGCAAGAAAGAGATGGTATACCAAGATTATGTTCAAAGTTACCTACGGAAACTACAAACTTGGTGCCAACAGCGCCAATATTTTGGTGCAAGATCGATTGACTGGTTTCATCCAGGAAGAAAAGATGAACGCCTATGTACGACTTGGTATTCGACTATTGTACAAGGGCTTGAAAAGTAGTTCTATGGAAAGCACACGAATCTGTCGAATTTTAAAGAACGCAAGCATCAAGCAAGGACTAAAATACGATAATCTATCTTCAGCATCCGCAATTGAACCTTTTATAAACTTTTATCAACTTAATATGGACGAAGTTTTGCTTCCTTTCGACAAGTTTAAAACGTTTAATCAGTTTTTCTATCGAGAATTGAAGCCTGGTTCGCGTGTTTGCGACGCACCTAATGACAACCGTATTGCCGTTTCACCAGCCGACTGTCGATCAACATACTTTCCTTCTATAACCAGAGCCACAGAGATTTGGGTTAAAGGCACAGATTTTTCGATTCAGAATTTATTTGGCAATGCATACCCAGAAATGGTCGATACCTTTGTTAACGGTTCTTTAGCAATTTTCCGGTTAGCACCACAGGACTATCATAGATTTCATATTCCAGTATCTGGTGTTTTAGGGGAACCAAAGACTATTGAAGGTAAATACTATACTGTTAATCCAATGGCCATTCGTTCAGCATTGGACGTATACGGCGAAAATGTCCGTGTTCTTGTCCCAATTCAAAGCGACGAATTTGGTTTGGTTATGATTGTTTGTGTTGGTGCAATGATGGTTGGTAGCACTGTTATTACGCGAAAAGCAGGTGAGCGTGTCGAACGAATGGACGAACTAGGATATTTCCAGTTTGGTGGTTCCACAGTTCTTGTGCTTTTTGAGCCAAATAGAATCAAATTTGACGGGGACTTGGAACAAAACTCAGAGGGTGCATTGGAGACTTTGGTGAAGGTAGGTATGTCTATTGGCCATACATTGGATACCAGTGAGTATGAGTTAGACTACAAATCTAAAACAAAATCGCCGTTGAGCCCAGACCAAATTGCAGAAATGAAAAAGAAAGCCAACCTTAGTGGAGGCAACGATGACTCCAATACATTTATTGAAGGAGGATTCTAAGCGAAATCATTGGTCTTTAGGCTTATTATATTTTTATTTGTTATCAGTTATAATTTTGAAATATAAAATTAGGGCAGTGTTTTGTCTTACCAAAGTTTTTAATTTTTGTGTAGAAAATGTTATATTTACAAAACTAGTTTTGCTATACGGAAGTTGCAAGTATTTTTGTGTATGGTGACCAAAAGACGTTTTTACCACCACATTAAATATTCATCCGCTTCATACTAACAATATCCGATACCGTTTTTTTTAAAAAAAATCTAAACACCACCATTTAACCTCAGTTCCTATTGGTTTTCAGACGTCAACCTGAAGAATATTTTCTACTATTCTCGGCTGTAAATATTTTTTTTCTTTCTGTTTATTAAAAAGTTCATTATTTTGTCATTATCAAAGTCACTAAGCAACCATCCACAACAACTGGCTCTATTTTTTACTTTATAAATATTAAACTTTTAAAATCCAACACGATCTCATTTTACTTGAATTTGTATTTCTATAATACCGATTCAAAAAAAAATCATTATAAATTTAGTTTCCTTTGCTTGATTAATTCTATAACTATTTGAAGCGGCAATAATATTATCTAAACATGAATACCCAAAACTCATTAGCAATTGACCCCCAGATACAAAAACTGTTATCGGCATCGTTCAACCAAGACCAGGGATGTTTCACTATCAGCTATGAAGCTGGTTTTCGAGTTTATAACAGCGATCCGATGGAGCTTAACGTCAAACGCGAGTGGGATCCTTCACACAATAGATCGTCAGGCTCTTCTAATCCAGAAGTTTCTGGCACTGGTAACTCTTCCCAAAGTAACAGTAATGGCAAAAGCAGTGCCAACGAAACCGGTGGCGGAATAGGTCTTGCACAAATGCTGCATCGCACAAACTACCTTGCTTTGGTAGGTGGCGGTCGCAACCCTAGATTTCCTCAAAATAAAGTTATTATATGGGACGATCTTAAACGTCGACCAGCTTTGTCTTTGGAGTTCTTGTCGCCAGTTCTTAATGTTCTCTTGTCTCGTACACATATTGTCGCTGTTTTAGCCGCCAAAGTCCATGTTTTCGCGTTTTCGTCGCCTCCGACGCGTATCGCTTCTTATGAAACTGCCGATAATCCACATGGTGTGGCTGTTTTGGCAAACAACGTATTGGCTTTTCCTAGTCGGCTTGATGGCCAAATCCAAATCGTCAATTTGGAGTCTCATGCCAATAATAGCTTTACTTCAAGTGCTACTAACCTTGGCTTGAATACCAATAATGATCGGTCAACAGGTCACACTTCTATACCAAATCAACAAGATGTTTCTGTTTCAAACCAAACGACTGGTAGAACTTCAAATCAAAAATACCATTATCATAACCAAAATACCAACCTCGTTACCATTATTCGAGCACACAAGGGTCCCATTCGGTGTCTAGCACTCAACAGAACAGGGACTATAATTGCTAGCGCTAGTGAAATGGGCACCATCATTAGATTACATAGTACCCGTAATACCGCTCTGTTGCACGAATTCCGTCGTGGCCTGGATAGAGCTATTATTTATGCCATGTCCTTTTCACCTAGCACATCTACCGTCACGGGTAACCATCACCAGTACAACCCATTGCGTTTAGCCGTATTGTCCGACAAAAATACGTTGCATGTGTTTGACGCTTCGGCTTTGGTAGGCGCAGCAAACAGTGCAGGCCTTGCGCCAGACACAGGCTCCGCCGACATGCCCGTTAACGACACGTCATCTGTCTCGTCATCAGTCCCTTTCACAAATGGCGGCTCCAATAAACCAACAAATACCACAACTGCCTCAAATTCCGGAAGCAGCAGCTCCAGCCAAGCACCAGGCGCGAACAATTCGCTCGCCAATAGCGTTTTTGCTGGTGTCGGGTCGTTTTTTAGTGGCGTACAACAGCTCAACCGTCGCCACGTTTTGAGCAAACTGCCATTGATGCCTCGCTACTTTTATTCTGAGTGGAGCTTTGTGTCTGCACCTGTGGACGGGCAAGATGGTGTAATTGGATGGCCTTCTGATGACTGTGTGGTCATTGTGTGGACCGACTTGTGTAAATGGGAAAAGTATGTCATTGTCGAGAAGGAACATAATTATAGTGGTGAGCACCAAAGCGGCCATCTGAGCTCTAGCAGCCATGGTAGGGCTAGTTCAGACGATAATCATACCGAAGGAACCTCTGATCAATACGAATTGGTGAGAGAAGCATGGAGAGGATTTGAAGATGTATCTCATAGTTAAAACCTCGCTATATGGCGAAGCATAATGTTTATTTTACACGTTTATTCATTTATATCAATTTAATCACTATTTTCATAATCATCATTTTCATTATTATTTAGACAGTTATCTTTTAATAATTCAAGCCGCTCGATAGTTAATTGTAATCAATTGAACCTGCAACGGCGAAATCAAATTAAAGTCAAAACAAAATCCAAACCATAAACAGAGATGCGGCTCGATTTATTTCAAGGCAATTTTTTAAAAATCAATATCAACAATCTATGTTACACAAACTATACAGTAAAACCAAAAAACAACAAAGCTCAACATGCTCCTGTATTAGTAGTGATAGTCGTAGTTGTACATATATTTGGATGAACTGGAGCCATAATAACAGAGGGAATTTGACATGCGCCACCTGTATGAACGCCCTCTATCACAGTCCAAAAGATGTCAATTCTATCAAAAAGAGGAGAGCCTCGTTTATTTGTACCTTTAAATCCTTCCAAATCGTTCCACAAAAATGAAACGCAGCCCTCAGTTGCACAAAAGTCAAAACCATCAGAACTGCCATATGTTTCAAAAAAGGCATTGAACCATGTGTATGCTGTCGAGTGTAAAATAGGCAAAGCACCACCAACCATGAGTTTGTGTTGAAAGTTAAACCGAATATCGGCAGGAACAATCAAAGCATCTGGATTTTCAGGAGCAAGAATAATATACTCAGGCAAACGTTTTGCAACATCGGCATCAGTGAATTTATAGACAGGTGCAATATTAGCACCCTTTTCAGTAAACTTGCAAACAGTTATATCAAGTTCAGGAAAGTATGGTTGCCAAATACGAACTTGGTCGATTCTAATCTTGATGGGACAGTAGTATCGCTGGTTCAAAACATGGACCCAGTCTTCAACATAACGAAGGTAGCGACGTTGACTAGATATCGAGATTCCGTCACCAAAGGAGTGTCTCATTCTGTGTTCAGTAAACAGCGATGTCGCTTTTTCAAAAGAGTACTTGAAATTAGACATTAAGTAGGCGCACACTATAGTTCCTGACCGACCTTTTCCAGCTTTACAATGCACAACAGCTACATTTCGTGTATCGCAACATAGAAATTGTTTCAGATCCCCAATTATTTCTGCAAACATTTCAAATGGTGGAGGATTGTGATCGGGAAATGGATAATGCGAAACTTTACCGTAAACGTCTTGATCTCCATATCCAGATTTCTCGGCTTGGAGGTTATATAGTCGCCAGTTGGAACAATGCTTTTGGTTGAGAAAACACAACAAATCAGCAAGCCACATTCGATACCAACCTTTGATACACCCAGATGTGGGCATTGAGGAAACGACAAGATTAGGTGTGATGTACGCTAAATCTAGTGTACAATCACCAGTAAAATACTGCTTTTTCGGAGAAGCAACGGCATAGCGCAAGACTGAAGCCATAATTACAAAAATGGTATTAATATTTTTAAATAATTGAAAATTGTTTTTTTAGGATTTTTTCCGTTGATTGATTCTTAATATTTTGTAAATATCCAGAATATCAGAAAGCACTTAGGTATTGACGATTTTAGTCTGTTGATGACAAAGATATAGGAAAAAAAGACAATTAATAACATTTAAAAAAACATTTCTCCCTCTTTTATATCCAAACTTATTAGCTAAAACACAAAGCATGTGCTGTTTGTCAATCGTTGAAATTGCCGTGAATGACAATTGTGTCTCGAAGGTTTGTTACAATTGGTTTGTTGCATTTCTTGTAATTATATCATGTGATCTGAAAATTTTCAACTCCACCACCAAGTCAACTAATGGGCACCAACACCAGTGTTTTTTTCATTGCCAATATTGATTTTGTCATAATCCGAAAGAGATACATTAACCAATAACATATATATCTCCGCCAACTTTATTAATTTATTAATAAAAGTCAACAAATTATACCCATTGATTAATTAAAGTCATTAACACATAAATCATTCAGTAAAAATGGTCAACGTTACTCCCCTCAAGGAAGAAGAACCTGAAATTTTTGACAAGGTCAACGTCGAAGAAGGCGCTGAAGAGACCCCAGAAGAGATTATGGAAGAGGCTATCGAAGAAGCTGAAGAGCTTTTAGAGGAAGTTGCTGACGAGATTGCTGAAGAGATTGCTGAGGAGCTTGTCGAGGCTGCTGAAAAGATTGCTGAAGAAGAAAACGACGATGACTTTGAAGACGAAGAAGAAGAGGACGAAGACGATGATGACTACGAAGAAGATGTTTCTAACGAAACCGTTTTGGAAAGAATCGTTGCTTTGAAGGGTGCCATTCCTCCCAGTTACAGATATGGTGCATCCAACATTGGCAGCAGTGTCTATTCAGCTGTTTCTACCGCATTGAAATTTTCCGGAAGTGCCATCTGGATCATTACCACCTCCAGTTTATTGCTCGGTGTTCCTCTCACTCTTTCCGTTATCAGCGAACAGCAACTCATTGAGATGGAAAAAGAAATGAACCTTTCTCAAACTTCTAACGAAGTTTTGGCTCCTGGCGCAGAAAGTGGTTTCCAACAGCCACCAGTTGCTCCTACCGCTTAGATAACCAAGAGGATTTATAAAACGTTATAATATTTGATTATTAGAAACGCGGAAAACCCCATAATGACTTTGGAATGATTTTTTTTTTTTTTTTAGACAAAAATTATCAACAGTTGAAATCCATGTACATAAATAAATTTACTTTTTGTATAAATAAATGAATAAAAGTGATTGTATAATTTGAAAATACGCAATGCTTTCAACGTTCTTGGGAAAAGAGACCAATAGAAAGACACTGTTTATTTCCAGAGGTGGGCGTTTCATTCCCAAAAACATTTATTTTACAACAAATGTTTATTTCTTTTTGCTTTCTTCGGTGACTTTTGGATGCTTGATAGTCAAGCACCAAATGTCCAAATAGGTTGTGATTTCAACAATAAGCTCGCTGACAAAGAATCCATAAATTGATGCCGAAGAGCCCAAAGCAAGATAAACAAGGCTTTGGTTCAAGCTCTCAAGTTGAACAGGATCAGTAACCCCGTAACCAAATCTGGCAATCATGTTGATGATAACAGCAATGGCGGGGAAGTAAATGGGGAAACTGATTGGAGGAAATGGTTGATCAGTGACATGGGCAGTAATGATTCTGCCGACACTAAGCGCAACAATGGAACCAATTGTGAGACTGAATGGAAGAAAAAGGTATGCTTTGTAAAGAATATTGGGGAAAACGTTGATCCAGCAAGTCAAAGAAGCAAAAAAGATAAGAAAGGGTAATGTGCCAGTCAAGGCAGTGACAGTGGATTTTTTCTGAGCTCTGCAGCTTTCAATGACATTGGATGTAGCAGAAAGGATGTTGAACAGTAAGCCAACACCGGCAAAAACCATATAAAGATCCATGACATTTGCCTTCACAATGATGGGAGGCAAATCTTCAACGGAAATTCCAACATTTTCAAGCAAAGTTTCCAAATGGAAAGTCGTTAAAAGGTTGTTTTGGAAAACTTGGGGACCAGTGAAGGCAATTGTAAACAAAATTCCGACAACGAGCAAAATTCCCTCGACCGGGCCACTGACGATAGAAAGAAACAATGTACCAGTGTGGTATTCTTCCCAGGTACTCAAGTAAAAGTTGGCCAAAGTAGAAAACTGGGCGATGAAGATCGGCCATCCAAGACCCATATTGGATGCACCGGCGAAAATCAAAGTTCCCAATGTGGTATTGACGGCATCGACGCAGTGGTCAAACAATTCACCCAAGGGACCGCTCTGACCGGTACGTCTGGCTTGTTGGCCATCACACGCGTCGAAAGTTTGATAAAGAAACAGACCGAGACCGTACGAGATATAAACCCAAGGAGGACATGGTTGATCAAAGGTAGGGTTGTAGATCAAAAGAGTAATAAAATTGATTACGATAAACCCAAAGCCAATAAGTGTAACCTGTGTGATTGAGTAATAAGAATCGCTATGTTAGAGCCAGAATCAGATTATAGAAAATTCTTTTTTAGAGAGGTGGTAACGTGTTTGTGGGTATTCTGTTAAATGGTGGAATAGTTAACATCTGCGAGCTGGATTGACTAACCTTCCAGCCACACGGAATATTTTCCTTGTGATTTTTTCAAAGTTCAGAAATTGAAACAAACAACTGAAAAACTTACAAGATTAGGACTAAATATAAAACACAGAGATAGAATTGATGAAATTCAAGTTAATAATCAGCGCGATGATAACAAAGGTCGAAACAAGAAAACCAAGGTTACTTACGCGAGCCACAATGGGAAAAGATTGACAAAACCGACCCAGAAAGGTTTCATGATATATCGAGAAACCAAAGAATTGTCAGTAGAAGAGTACCTAGTAAAACGTCAGTAAATATCACATTGGTTCGAGTTATACATTGGCGAATCGGTTTTGTGAGAGTTGTACGCTTTTATTTTATGACAAAAAAAAAAAAAAAGTCAAAACCAGCATTGATGCTCCATTTCACCACGACCGGAACCAAAAAAAAAGCCATACTTATAATTCTTAAGCCCTGGAAGGGCACTTTTAGGAAGAAACACGCCCATTTTCAAAAGGTTTCAACAACAGCGATCAATTGACAAAGTCGAGGAAAGCAAAGTTTCAAAAAATACTTGTTTTGGAGATAAAAATTTGTTTCTGATTGCTTCGAAAGAAAAAAGCTGCTGCCTTGTATGTAAAGATCTGCACCAGCTGTATCGTATTAACTATTCACTGTGTTCACGTGATAGAGCTTAACTGGTTTATGTTTTCAAGAATCTGTGATTGAAGCTCCAAAGCGATGAAACTGGAAAAGTTGAAAAGGAAGCTGTTACTGTATTCGAGAGTAAATATTCATGGATCGTGTCCTGGTGATATGTTAGAGCTTTGATACAAGTTGGCGGGTCTTGGACTTCATGGCCGTTGAAACATGGCCCGTCAAACGTTCATGTCAATTGAAATGAATTTGAACCAGCTAGTTTTGAAACAAGAAGGAAAGCTCTTTCGATCCTAGTTGCAGTTTCTAATATAAATTCGAAAGGGCTTCCTGGTTTTTTCATTGAATCAATACCATAAAAAGCCATTTTTTTTGCAACTACGAGCTATTCAGTAATTCAAAATCATGGCATATTATCCATACCCAGTATACCCTTTTCCTTTTGTCAACGGGGTTTATCCACCCCAGCTAGTTCCCAACCATCATCCCAAAGGACCTGCCCAGTCGTGGCCAGGAAATGCTTCTAGGGATCCTACTACACTTCCAGTTCCTTCTCTAGGTCCTGCTTCTTCATCCGCCTTGTCTTCTCGACCTTCTGCGATGCCGTCAGAAATGTATACTGGAATTAACACTGGCAGACCTCAATTGCAGTTTGCTTTGCCGTACAATCAACCTTCTGTTCAATATAATCTTTCGACTTTATCATACAGTCAATATTCTCTACAGTATGATCAGCTACCTGCACCATGCAACCAACCTCCTGTGCAACATCGACCGTGTGTACAATATGATCAACCTCCTGTACAACATCAATTGTCTGTTCAATATAATCAACCACCTGTACAACATCAACCGTCTGTTAAATATAATCAGGAATCTGCAGAATACATCCAACCGACTATTCAGTACCAACAACCTTCTGTTCAATACACTCAATCATCCGATTTGTCAAACAACCCAATCGCTTCACACGTTTCTCTTAATTCCCATCCCTCAAATGCGCCTCCCGCTTTTTACACTCCAATCTGCGAATTCACTGGCTCCCAGTGTATTGACAAAAGAAACAACAACTGCAACAAGGTCCATTTCGACCAGGTCATCCGTCCCCATACCGACGTCGACCTCGGTGATTGCTTCTATCTTGACTCTTGTTACAATGAACAGAAGTGTAAATACGTCCACTATCTAGCCAGTCTTCCGAAAATCGTGACTGAAAACCCAATAAATGCAAGTGTACAGTCCAATGCATCATACACAAACACTGACGAGAATCATTCCAACACAGTTATAAATGAATTGGATATCGATACCAATACACAATGGATAAACATGAATATTCTCAGTCTCAATTTCAAGTCTTTAGGAAATTTTGCCGTGATTATTGCTGATCGTATGTGTTTACGATTTTTCCATTTTATTTTCAAACTAACCAAAATTAAACGTTTGCAAAAACGTTTTTTATTAGCTCCATGGAACATTCACACCACCAAAAGCAGGCACCATCCTGATGCAATTCCTGATGAGTAAGTTAAAAATTAAAGATATTCAAAAGTCAATACATTAACCAAGCAATATAGGACAATGCTCGGGTTCGACATGCAACATTTGCAAACAGAAGGCGTCTTCTTTTTATGGGTAACAGGGCGTTCCAGCGACATTGGTCGAAAGTGTTTGAAGAAATGGGGATACAATCGCATTGAAGAAATGTCTTGGTGCAAAACTAATCAATTAGGCCGAACCATTTGTACTGGAAGAACCGGGCATTGGTTGAACCATTCAAAAGAACTGATTCTCGTGGGGTAAGTTTGCCTTCGTTTATTTCTGGTTTTCAAATATTGACAAAGTTATAGGATCAAGGGCAATCCAATCTGGTTGACAAAAAGAGCAGAGATTGATGTTATTGTTTCGAAAACTAGAGAAAAAAACAGTAAACCAGAGGAGCTGTATCACATTGCTGAACGGATTGCTGGTCAATCTTCTCGTAAGCTGGAACTCTTTGGATGTATTCGAAATATAAGACCTGGCTGGCTAAGTGAGTATCTCAAATTCTACTTGAAAACAGCCTACTAACCATATTCATTCATTAGCCATCGGAAATGAGCTACAAAACACATATGTTGTTGAACCACTACTTGTGGATTCGGTCCAAAGTGGAAACATTTATAACTGTCAGTCACATGGGATCGGCATGATTTGACATTAGCTTTATGTCGGAAAAAGGAGCATTTTGTAAATAAATATAAATAGACAAGGTATTCCTCTTCAGCCGCTGAAGTTTCAATCTTTCTTATATTTCTTCATTAATCTGTTTTTGCTCTTTATTAAATCTAACAGTTTCTGGCTTTTGTTCCGTTTGGTTAAGCCTTGAGAAGATTTGTTGACAATACTAGAAATCAACCCTTTACATACACCACCAGTCGCAAATAAACCTTTAGCTTTTTTTTTCCCATTTCCGGCCTCACCACCAACTTTTCACTCTTTGTGATAACCAATTTGCTATTTTCTTCTTTTTGACTATTTAATACGGCCTTTGCTGGGTTTGCTTTTTTTCTTTTTTGATAATCGGAGTCTCTGAGTTTATGTGCGTTAGCCCATATCTATAACCCTTGATCTGTTTTGTATTTATACCTATTTATCTGGATACCTATATGAATATTATTTGATATTCAACCCTCTTCTTTTTGTGTTTACTGTAAATCACCTACCCATTCCTTTATATTCCATAATGATGTCTAGACGTGCCAGAATTAGAGCTCCAAGGAGGGTATGTATTCCTTTTTATTTGTTTATCATCGTTATCGTTGATTCTAACTATTTAACGATTTTCCCTTATTCATTTAGAATTTGACCATGGAAGGCGATTTCGATACATCCTGGAGCATTTTATCTTCTGCAATCAGAGAAATTCATCGAAAGGATGCATCTCGACTTTCTTTTGAGGAACTTTACCGAACTGCTTATACCCTCGTCATTCGGAAACATGGCAAGCGGCTCTATGAGTCTGTCAAGCTCGAAATCAAATCCCATTTAACAACCGTAGTCGAAACTGTTCTTGTTCCGAAATTTAAAATCTCTGGCGTTCATTCTGCCACTTCCACCACCTCGTTAGACATACCTGCCAGTTCTTCGTCGGTACTCGACGCCAAAGGACTTGCATCTCCAAGCTTTACTTCAAATTCAGCCATCAATGAGCCCAACATTGAATTTCTAACTTGCATTCTATCCATTTGGAACGACCACTGCATCTGTATGCGAATGATTAGTGACATTCTGATGTACTTGGACAGAGTTTACTCTCGCGAGGCCAAAGTTCCTTTAATCTACGACGTTGGTCTAAGTATTTTCAGAGATGCTATTTTTAACTCGCCCCTCCAAAACGAAATTTATTACACAATTCTCGGTCTGTTACGGCAGGATCGAGACGGCATTACAGCCGACCGTCCAGTGATCCGATCGGTAGTCAGTATGTTTGAATATCTTCCTGACACTTTTCTCATGGGCGACTCTATTTATATCGGCCGCTTTGAACCGTTGTTATTAAAAGATACTGAAAAATATTACGGAAATGCTGCCGACAACTTGCTTTCAAACAACCACAACACCTCGATTTATATCCAGAAAACAAAGGCTTGGATCGATGATGAATTGGAGCGATGTAACATGTACCTGCTCTCTTCCAGCGTACCCAAGCTCCAAGATAGTATTCAGCGCGTGCTCATTACCGACCGCTTCCCAGAGGTCCTAAGGTTTAAGGAAACTGGTTTCAGAAAGTGGATCGAATCAGACCACTACACCGATCTCAAGCTGGCTTACGATCTGTACGGTTTGGTTACAACCACATTTGACGTCATGAGCGAAATCTTGAAAACTTGTGTCGAAGAGTGGGGAACCGAAATCAACCAACAGGCCAAGGCAGCGCTCCAGTCCGTGAAGCAAGCAAAATCCTCTTCCAAACCCGAAAAAGGCAAAGATGGCGCAGAAAAGGAAAAACAGAGCAAGTCAAAGTCTGCTAAAGGCAAAACAGATACCCTCAGCCCGACAGCGATTGCCATCCAGTGGGTGGAAAAGGTGTTGGATCTCAAGGAAAAGTTCCAGCGCATCATTGTTCAGAGCTTGAATACCAATAGCATCATCTATGCCAGCGTCGACGAGAGCTTCTCTGCATTCATCAACAAAAACCAAAAGGTGTCGGAATACTTGTCGCTATTTATTGACGATAACTTGAAAAAGTCGCTTAAAGGCAAGTCTGATTCAGAGATTGAAGAAATTTTGGAAAAGTCAGTGTCTTTGTTTAGATTCATTGCAGATAAGGATGTGTTTGAAAACTATTACAAGGCGCATTTGGCAAAGCGATTGCTTAACTCGAAATCTTTGTCAGAGGACATTGAAAAGAATTTGATTTCTAAACTAAAGATGGAGATTGGCACGTCGTATACATCGAAGCTTGACGGCATGTTTAGAGACATGAAGCTTTCAAAGGACATGATGGACAAGTACAAGGAGCAGAAAAAGAACCAGCATGTCGAGCCCACACAAGACTCTTCGAGTGACGCTGCACAAGCCGCGACAGCACCTTTAGCCAACCGCAAGCATAGCGACATTGACATCTCGGTAAACGTGCTGACATCCACCTTTTGGCCGGCCAGTGTCGTGTCCACACAGCTAAAGTGCAATTTCCCTCCACAAATCGAAGCGACACGCGGCAATTTCGAACGGTTTTACTTTTCGTTGCATAGCGGAAGAAAGCTTGCTTGGAACCCCAACCTGGGCACGGCCGACATCAAGGTGCGGTTTAACAAGCGTGTCCACGAGATCAACATGCCGACGCTGGCCATGATCATTTTGCTACAATTTAGTGAAATTACAGATGACACTGGTTTGACGTTTGATCAGCTGGAAGAAGCCACAAATATACCCAAAAACGAGCTCACTCGCCACCTGCAGTCGCTGGCCGTCGCTCCACGCACCCGAATCCTGAAAAAAGTTCCCATGTCTAAAGACATCAAGCCGACGGACAAGTTCTACTTTAACCCCAAGTTCGAGAGCAACATGGCGCGGTTCAAGGTGCTGACTGTCGCCTCGAGTAATAAGCTTGAGACCGACAGTGAAAAGAGCTCGACGCTGGCCAAGCTCGAGCAGTCGCGCAAGCTGGAGACGGACGCGGCCATTGTACGGATTATGAAGGCACGCAAGACGTTGGAGCATGCTGTGCTGGTTTCGGAGGTGGTGAAGCAGCTGGCTAGTCGTTTCAAGCCGGAACCGCAATTGATTAAGGCGTGCATCGATTCCTTGTTGGAAAGAGAGTATTTGGAAAGAGATTCGGATAAACGGTCCGTGTACAATTACTTGGCATGATGTAAAGTTTGTATAAAATATAGTTTCAGTTACTGAAATACAATGCTTTAGAAAGGGAAGCCAAATGTGCAAATTAAAAGCTTCAGGTTCAATGACATTTGTAAACCAACTAGTAAATACTTGCTGCATTTCTGCAGCAGTCGATTTCAAGACGGATCACATACCCTTGACTTTTTGATCCGAACCCGCATCGTCCATTTGCTAGAAGAAACATTTCGCTTTTCAATTTTCGGGTTGCATTTCTCAATGTTTCTTTAGTTTGGGTATGCTCTGGTTTATTGGGATATGAAAAGCAGAGAATGATTAAGACTACAACTCCGTGAATAGTTAAGACCAAAAAAAAAGGAATTTTCGCTTGATTTAGCTCAAAAGGTTAACCAAAACCTTGACAAAAGATGGTATGATGGCGTGAGCTGCTGAAGATGATAAACATTGGTTGACGGACAAGGTACATTAGTGCCGGCTCGGATATGAAACGGTTACACTTGGGGGTGGGTTGGAGATCGGCTCCCTAACTATTTTCCAAGTAGTACCATTTTACTACTAGCATTGCTCAAGTATCAACTCATTACTACAACCTACTTTCTTGCCCGTCTGTTGGACTTTAAGGATCCCAAATGCGTTGACATAAACTAATTCCCCAATCTTAGAAAGTTACACGTGATTGTTCTTCTTCAACTGGTTACATACACAACAATCAAGTGTTTCATTTCCAAATAATTTTTAACTGTGCAAATAATTGTCCGAATCAAGCAAGTTTCTGAAAAATGTGCATAGAATCTTGGATTTGCAAAAAAGAATGGAAAGGCAAATTTGAGTTTTTGTTTACTTTTAGTATTTTTTTGGGGGGCTTCTGAAAAGATTGTTCTTTTAAAGAATTATTTTCTTTTAGTAATTTTCTTTTGACAATTTAGATTTATTTTAAGAAACTTGACCATTTTGACAAAAATGCTAACCCAAAAAGATGCAAATTATAAGGAGATGGTGGAGTCTGTTGGTTGTGTGTCTGGGCGCTTAGCTGATATCCAAAGTACTGACTTTAGCATGGATGTAGGTCTCGACTTGAATACGAATACGAACATGAATCCAATTACCGACTTGAATACGAATACCGACATGAATCCAATTACCGACATGAATACTAATATTGACTTTACTCTCCATCACAACTTGAATACCAAACTTGATACAAACACCGATTTGACCATCCTTTCAACGTGCTTCAACGATGATGCTACAGAAAAAAGGCTTCGCCGCACTCGTTTGTCTCCTGACAGTGGCAGGCAGCGCTCGCTCCAGCCACGGAACTATTCATCGAAGCCCTTTTCGATAAAAAGAGAAACAGGGCAGATTTTCGGGATGGAAGAAGGGAAAGGGTATAGTGATGACCAACCAAGCCATGCCGACTCTGTTAATACCAACTCAAACTGCAATTTTCATTTAGATCCAACCATCAACCCCAGTACTGATTTGCATTCAAACTCAAGTATCAATACCCTCAATTCGCATTTAAATCCAGATACCAACCTTTCCTCCAACCACAACAAATGTACACCCATCATGGCCAATTTCGAAGAATGGATGAAGCTCGTCCAAGAAAATAAAATCAATGCGTCCAACTCGTGGAACTTTGCGCTGATCGACTATTTCCACGACATGTCTGTGCTGAAGGAAGGCGATGGGATAAATTTCCAAAAGGCATCATTCACGCTCGACGGGTGTGTCAAGATATACACTTCGCGGGTGGACTGGGTGGCCTCAGAGACAGGAAAGCTGTTGAGCGGTTTGGCAATCAATGATAAGAAGGGTGGAGAACGAGAGCACGAAGAAGATGTTGAAAATACAACACAAACCGAAAATACAGAAAACAGAAGAGAAACAGTAAATGTTGAACAACCCGGGTTTAAACGTATCAAACGTCATAACGGGCCTGACCACACTCTCGCTAAATCCTTCACACAGCTGCAGGCCAAGAAGCTGGATCTGGAGCTCGCCGTCGATTCGTTGTTCCGCAAAATGTGTTTGGAGTTCAACGAAGGAGGTGCCCAGAGTCTATTGCTAAATAATCTGGGGATTGACAGGAACGGGCGGATCGTGTTTGATGGACAGGTGGGTGATGATGATGACGAAGAAGTCAATTATAATAATAATAGAAAAGACGAAAATGACACCGACTTGTCGTTGTTCCGCAAACAGTTTTTTCAAGACGTGCTGGGAGAAGCGCAGCCAGGTAATGGACAAGAAATGGCACCTGTTGTGAGCCTTGATGGACTGGAGCAGCTGACTCTGTGTCCGTCACTGCATGTGATGGAAGATATGGTCAAGGGCCTGGATGGGTCAGATCAGGATGAGGGGGGTGAGGGAAGGGGATGGGAAGATCCAGTAGATATGGTTGACGGGTCGGTTGTGGGTTTGAGGGATATGCAAATGTTGGATCAAGGAAACGGGATAGAATCAACGGGACTATACGATTCAATGGAGCTAACTCCACCAAATGATCCAAACGATCCAAATGACCCAACTCCAGCAGCCAACGATTTAGATCTCGACTTGAAAGATATAGATTCATTGAGCGACACTAGTTCAACTACAATCGAGCAAGATAATTTCCAAAACGCACAACCTGGTCGCCATCTTTCCAGCCTGCTAAAAGATTCTGAAAACATTCGAGCATACTTTGACGAGACACTCACACACAACTGGGCTGGCCCCGAGCACTGGAAGATCCGCAAAGTCAAGCAGCTGGCCAGGTTCCATGGTCCCAACACGCGACATGTCAACACTAGGACAGCCAGTTTAGAAGGCGGCAGTGGCCACAAGCCAAAGCCGTTACCGTTCCTGATTGATTTTGTGGGCGAAGAGGTTTACGGGAACGACATATTTGCTCCAGGCATCAATATTGACTTGTCAAAGTCCAAGGGCAAGCACAAGCACAAGCTGCCAACTGATCAGCATTTTTCATCAAAAGACTTAGTCAAACTCTTTTTGAAACCGGTGGCGCGGGTGTTTGGAAAAGAAGAGTCGGGTGAAGAGCTTGACCAAGAATTTTTTGCAGTGAGCAAGAGGGTGAATCCAGGTTACGAGCAAGTTTCTGATTATGGTCAGGTACCAGACTATGATTCAGGTTCAGACTACGGTTCAGCCCCAGATTATGAACACATGTCAGACTACACACAACCTTTGGACGGACCTGATCCGGTGCCAATATCTGACACTGCAGAAAACTCTGTCACAGAGAGTCTTCCAAACGAAACATTAAATGGGTCGTGGCCGTATGGAGGTGTACGGCATCGTTCAGAGTACATGTCGTACGCAAAGAGCGCAAAGCGGGTCGACGTGAAGATGCTGAAGGAGAATATATGGAGGGTTTGTGGATTTGATCGGGACCAAAGCCAGAACCAGGGCGAAAACCAAAACCAAAGTCGAGATCAGAACCAAAGCCACTCTGAAAAGGTTTTCTTGTCTGATATAATGACGGGACTCAAGCAGTTGTATGGAACAAATGAGCTCCGGGACATTTCAACGAGCTTTTGCTTTATTTCGTTACTGCATCTTGCTAATGAAAAGGGCCTAGTTTTGGAAAGTTTCAATGACGAGGTACTAGTCACATGTTGTACATGTGATACTATGTAATAATGACATAATGTTTAAAATATAAATAATGACACATAATGACACAATCATGACATAATCATTATTTGACCCCCACGTGACCGAAGAGGAGTAGGTGGGGCAATACAGTAGGGTTAGGAAATAATGAGAGAGAGGGGTCAATTGGATTTTTTTTTTTATTTTTATTGTTGAGGGAAAAGGATGTTGTGGAGTTGTCAAATTAGGCAGAGGATTTGTCGACACATGTTACGTACCAAAGTTCCGAAATGGTATTTATCGTTTTTTTATTACCAGATCTTTTCTTTCTTCTTGCCATCTAGTGAAATTAGTTTTTTTAATTTTTTGCAATTTAGTTAAAATTGGTTTTACTTGTCGATACGTTATATTATTAAGATGGTTACTTTCGCTAGAGCTAATTCTGTTTTAAGGGCTTCTGTCAAGTCTGCTAGGTGAGTTTTTTTTTTTTGTTGTTGTTGTTTATTATTATGATTGTTCTTGCTATGGTTGTAAAGATGGTTGAGGTTTTAATCCTTATGGTCATAATCATCAATCCATCAATCTGATTGATGTTGCCGGATGTGCCTTAAGCGTTTGCAATTAAACCCCTCTTTTCGTATTTATCAAACATACCGATCTTTAATTCTAACCATTTTTCTTTCTAAAACTGAATTGGAGGTTTCTATCTTTATGGAGTCAATTGACGGACGGATCCATAAGATAGCCGATCCATGTAATTTTTTTATTTTCAATTTTTTTTTAAATTCCTTTTTTTAGAAGCTTTTCCACTTGTGTGCCGCGTTCATCCTATGCCGACACGGCCAAGAATCTTAAAATCAACAGTGATACCAAGGTTCTTTTCCAGGGTTTCACTGGTAAGCAGGCTACTTTCCATGCCCAGCAGGCCCTTGAATACGGAACCAAGCTTGTAGGCGGCACCAACCCCAAGAAGGCTGGCCAAACCCACCTTGGGCTTCCAATCTTCGGTTCGTTGGCCGATGGAATTAAGGAGACCGGTGCAACTGCATCAGGCATCTTTGTTCCACCTCCGGTCGCCGCTGCTGCCATCATGGAAGCGATTGAGGCCGAGATCCCATTGGTCGTTGCCATCACAGAAGGCATTCCACAGCACGATATGGTGCGTGTTGTTGATGCGCTCAAGACACAGGACAAGACCCGACTTGTTGGTCCCAACTGCCCTGGTATCATTGCTCCCGAGCAATGCAAGATTGGCATCATGCCTTCTTTTATCCATAAGCGGGGTCGAGTTGGTGTTGTGTCAAGATCGGGCACCCTTACTTACGAGGCCGTGAACCAAACCACGCAGACCGGCCTTGGCCAGTCGCTTGTCATTGGTATTGGTGGTGATCCATTCTCCGGCACCAACTTTATCGATGCGTTGAAGGTTTTCCTCGACGATGCCGAGACGGACGGTATCATTATGATTGGTGAGATTGGCGGTTCAGCCGAGGAGGACGCTGCTGAGTTTTTGAAGGAGTACAATCTGACACGAAAGCAGCCCAAGCCAGTGACTGCGTTCATTGCCGGTGTCTCTGCTCCACCGGGCCGACGCATGGGTCACGCCGGTGCCATTATTTCCGGAGGCAAGGGTGGCGCTGATTCAAAGATCAAGGCTTTGCAGTCTGCTGGTGTTGTTGTCGAGGCATCGCCTGCTAGACTTGGTAAGAGTCTTTATAACCAGTTTGTTGAGCGCAACTTGTTGTAGGTGTGCGACATTGAATGTATGTGATTAGAATTACTATTAGAAATTTAAATGCAATCAACTGTATGCAGGTTGAACAATTACTAGAGCTATGAGTGTATGTGGATCTATTATTACAATTGTGTAGTTGGATAAATATGACTACTAGTATTTAAAGTTGGATCTATTATAACTACTAGTATTTACAGTTGGATCCATTGTGACTACAAGTATTTAAAGTGAATATTGTTACTCAAACTACCACTATAAATGCTTGAGTGATAGTATAGGTGTGCGCAGTTGGAGATATCGAAGAGTCTACAAGTATATAACAACTCGAGCGAAATATATATGTGCACAGTCAGACTACCAACACTATGAATGCTAATCTACATGAGTCGCTAAAACTACAAGTATAAATATAACTACAACCAGCAACACAACTAGGTATGCTTTTGTGCAATCACAACTATAACCACTTGTGTATACACAACTAGGCTGCTAAACTTAGAAAAGTCTCCAATACATATTTCTATAGCCCTAGAACAAAACCACGAGCGTTTATAGGCGTGTTTGTGTGTGCATATACACAACTAGGAACACAAGTGCACAAAAGAACCATGACTGTTAATATCTTTGCCAACTAAAACCGTGAGTCTGCTTGTGTATACAGCCAAAAACGTACAGATTTAAACTCAATACAGCTGTACAAATATGTGTCCCACGTAAACTAAACACGGATAGAACCGTGTGTAGAACCAGACAACAGCATCTACATTTTTCTGTGCGACAACGACTACAGGCAGACCGTATTTAAGGATTCAAGTGACTGCGACTACAACATCCAGTCTTGAAGCAGGAGCATAACCTGAATTGCCAGCATTCAGTTTTAAAGTAAAAGTGCAGCTGGAACCACGAGCATTTATATACGTGTGTACACAACGACGACTCCAACTTTAAAAAAAGACGTACTCCTAGAATGACACACATTCAGCCCCCCAACTTTAAAGTCTGTGCTGCTGCCATAATGAGTACAACCATACATGCACATACATGGGCCGATACTCAAAAAGAAAGGATAACTAGGACGGCTAAAGAGATTGGAATGGAGTGCAGGCGTCGCGGTGAAACATGGCGAGAGCGCAAGCAGGTGGAGTGAATGGCAGCAGGGTGTTTAGGTATATGTATGGTTGTGTTGGATGGGATTGCCGGGTCGGTGGTCAAACGGATTGGTTATAGGTTTGGCAGTTGACGGGCCGATCTGAGTAGTTGTCGTAACCAACATAGTTGAGTCATGACTAAGCACTGACTAATTATTCGGAGCCGGACTCATTCTACGGAACCGTAGATCACGGGACCACCAATATATATCGAGTTTGAAACAACGACTTTCTTCCTTTTTATTTTATTTATTATTTTATTAATTCTATTTATTTTTTTTTTTTTTTTTTTTTTTTTTTTTTTTTTGTCTACACCCTGCAATGGCTTCCGTTCTTTTTCTCAACTTGTCGGCCACGACCGCCTTCATGGCGTTCCATTTGTCACCGTCTCATTCTGTTTCTGTTGCTTGGAAGTCGCACCCGGGAACTTTCTCTTATAATTCCTCTCGCTTTTCTCCCGTTGCTTCGTATGACCCGAGTCACGTTTCGGCAACCTCATTTTCAACTCCTTTGGACTATCTCGTGTTGGCCCCGACTTCTCTCAAGCAAATCGTGTCTTTCCATCGTTCGCTCGCCGCGTCGCTCGTCATTCCGCACCATACAATCATTCTGTTGGATTGCTCCCAAAATATCAACTTGGCGCATCTCGTCCAAAAACACTTTTCTGTTAATCCTGTTTGCTGCTTCTTTGCCAACCATCCGTTACGTTTTTCGCCCGACTCTTGCACCCTCTACGATTCAAACCCTGAAACGACCCTTTACTTCTCTCCACTGACCTCCTCCTTTTCGAAATCGTTCTTTCCACGTTACAATCTTCTCATCAAGTCGCTTTCCAGCATCGACGCTTCCATCTCCTACGGGTTTGATTCTGACCACTGGCTCCACATCATTCCCTTCATCGCCTTTCAACCCCTTTCGATCCTTCTAGAGGCATCCACTCCTCAGGAACTCGTGGAAAACGTTCTTTCTAGACCTCTGTACTCTGGAATAGCAGCCGAACTCATTGCACTCGCCTTCAAACAATGCGCTCCCGAGTTTCCAAAAAACTACTCTGCCTCCCTTGCCGACAACTTTCTGGCTCAGTCCTTGCCTGCTGTCGACGCCTCCTCGCCTCTCTACTTGCAGAGCCCGCTCTTGTTCTATAACTATTTCCACCACCTCCCCGTCTCGCCAGACTTGCTTCTTCTCCAGCCAATTCTGTTGGCCGATGATTATAACATCAAAACGCCTTACTTGGAGTCTGTTTTTGCCTTCTTGTCCCAACTGAATTCTTATAATTCAGGGTCCTCTGTGTTTTTTGTGAGGCAGGAAAATGCTGCTCCTGCTGCTGCTACTGCTCCTGCACTGAGTCCTAGTACCCAGTCCAGTACCACTGAAACCACTATTGACAAAAGTCAACCTGAAAAAACCCAAGATGAAACCCCCAAAAATGTTGACCCTTCCCAAAACACACTTGAAACCAAACCAACTTCAAACCCTCCTCCTGTGTCTTCCCTCTCTACAGACTCAGCCATCTCCGCCTCCTCAAACACCCTTTCATCTTGCTCAACTTCCTCCGCCTCTTCCTCACCCACAGACGCTGATACCCTCTCCGTCAAGCTCCACCAGCTCGAGCTCCGCGAACAAGCGTTGGCTGAAAAAGAACAGGCCCTCGCAGCACGTGACCAGAAACTTGGCCGGTGGTCTCAGAATCTGCGTCGTCAACAGCAAATGCAACAGTTTCAATTTCAGGGAAATAATAATTTGAACCCTAATCTGGTTAATACCAACTCTAATAATATCAACCCTAATTTTAATAACCCTAATG
Source organism: Magnusiomyces suaveolens (assembly GCA_900642975.1). Classification (NCBI taxonomy): domain Eukaryota; kingdom Fungi; phylum Ascomycota; class Dipodascomycetes; order Dipodascales; family Dipodascaceae; genus Magnusiomyces; species Magnusiomyces suaveolens. Next base: position 1,114,972 of record CAAAMA010000004.1, read on the forward strand.
TTAGCAACAATACCAACCCTAACTTGGGCCCCAATGCCACCAATAACAACCCTAACTTGGGTCCCAACGCCATCAATACCAACCCGAACTTGGGTCCCAACGCCAACCCAAACACCCACCCGCGCTCCAGACACAGTATGAACGGTCCGCCAGTTGCACCCATGGTCCAGCAGCGCCCTCGCCCTGTCTCTGCCATTCAGCCTTCCTCTCAGCTCTCGCGTATCGACTCGCCGGTCATGGAGAACCCTGAAAACATTGACATGATGTCCATCACTTCTCGCAAGAACCGCCGCTCTTTTTCCCGCAACGGCTCTTTCCACGGCATCCCTGCTGCCAACTCGCTTGCTGCAAAGCCCATGCGCAACTCCCTTTCGGCCGTCTCGCTCTCCTCAATGGGCCGTACCATGAGCATGAACAGCACCGCGGCTGGACGTGTCCCAAGCCGCATGTCTGTCACGGAGTTTACGTTGAACGAGGGACTCGCGTCACCAAATATTGATTTGGACACATTCTCGTCGCTCACCTCGAATCGGTACGCGGCAGTCGACAGTGCCAAGCTCTCCAAGTCGCACCGCTCAAACTCGCTCACGATTGACAGTCTGATGAATAGGAACCAGCCGCCACAGCACCAATACCAAAACCAAAACGTTTTGCCAGGGTATGCGGGTGGGTCTGGAGACTATTTTCCAGCACAGCCCGCGGCAAACGGAAAAAATGGGTCGCCGCCGATAGGTTTGGGAAAGATGGGGCAGTACCCTAACGGAAACGGGCCGTACCCTGGGTCAAATGGTCCATCTCCTGGTCCAAATGGTCAAAACGGTCCTTACGCTGGGCCAAACGGTCCATATCCTGGTCCAAATGGTCAAAGCGGTCCATACCCTGGTCCAAGTGGTCAAAACAGTTCTTATCCTGGACCAACTGGCCCATATCCTGGTCCAAATAGCGGTCCATATCCTAGTGGCACTACTGGAACTGGTCCCTACTCCACTCCCAACGGCTCGAGCACTAACCAACTCTACACCAACCCGTACGCCTACTCGCCGCCCACGAACCGCCAGCTCTCCACGCCCAAGTCTGAGAATGCGCCAAACGCAGCGGTTCTCATGAACGGCGGATACGTTTCCAGACGCACGTCACCACGGACACAGGCGACTGAGCAGGCTGCTGGACATGTTTCGGGACAAGTTCCTGGACACACTCCTAGTCAAGTTTCTAGTCAAGTTTCTAACCAAGTCCCTGAGCAAGCCCCTGCACCCGTTGCGACCTAATCATTAGTGGAAAGAAAGAAAGAAAGAAAAAATAATTGTTGGACAAATAAAATGGTAATTTGCGATAAACTAATGACGAAAAAGACTAGTATGGCTAAACTAGGTACAGCCGCACACCCCTGTTCTAAATTAAAAAGTACACAGGGTTTGTTATTTTTTGATTAATTTTTGGGTAGTTGCAGAGTAGTTTTGTAGAGTAGTAATCAGAATGGCTTATAAAAAAAAAAAACAACAACAACAAATGCAGAAATCTAGTTTGGGAAAATGCGTACAAAACAAGATTAAAATATTTTTGAATATAATTGTGCTATAACATTTCAAAGACTCAATTTCTGGTTTCATAAACTTTGCAAAACCAATTTAAAAAATTTTCAAAACGTTTCTGAAATTTGAAAATATTCCCAACTGTAATTTGTAGAATGCACTGTTACAGGAAAAAATGGGACAAGCCCCTTGCTTACGTCCAACTGCAAAGGGTGTCAAGACATATGATCAACGTCACACAAGCATTCCAAAATGGTAAACGTCACATTAGGCACTGCTTAACTATGGTACGACACCAACAAACGCTACCACCACGGTTTAACCAAAAAAGTTGCGTCAGCCCGGAGTCGAACCGGGGGCTCGACGATGGCAACGTCGAATTTTACCGCTAAACCACTAACGCTTGTTGAAAAAAAATTATTTCAGACAATAAAAGGACTTTGATAATTAAAAACTTTTATCAAGTTTTGGTGTGATGTGATGTCCATTTGTAAATATTTTAAATTTTTACTTCATTTATCTCATTTTGGACGGAATTCGGTGGCAAAACATTTTGTAACCGGTCATAGCTTTCGGGAAAAAAATAATTATTGTTATACAAAAAACCACCCACCATTTTCGCGCTTGCGGTCTCGGACGATTGTCGTCGTTTCTTTTGGGATCAGTTTGCTACTAATTGTCGATCCGTTGGAATCGCTGACGACATTTGGAGAGACCTGGAAGTGGTTTGATAGCAAGGATGGTTATTCTCGTCTTTGACGAAATCTATCTTTGTTTGCTACATGACAACTGGTTTTTCAAAACCAACGACTAGCCGCGGAAATAACGCTCAGTTCATTCTTGTATCAAAACAGGACGAATATAGAAACATCTACGCCGTTATACTCTCATTCGTATAGACCTTGACCTTCCGATCTATTCCAATTTCACTTTGAAAACATATTTCTACTTGGCCTTGACCAAACCCCCCGTTTGACAAAGCAATAGATTGTCGAAACCGTTTTCTAGTCCTTAATCTCCTTTGACTTGATGTGCCCACGTTCCCTTCCGGAGATCGAAGTACATACCTGGCAAATTGCGTAAACGAATACTGAATACGGAAAAAAAACTAAAGGTACGGTACATCTTGGATTTGGAGTTGAAGATACGCAGTAGGGTACGTTGACGTCGTTTTTTTTTTTTTTTTTTTTTTTTTTTTTTTCTTCTTTTTTCTAAATTTGTTAACGGTTTTTTTTTATGTTTTTCCAACTCAATATTTTAAAAGTTTGAAAGTGCATTGGCGATCGGTAATAAACCCAATGTATCTCCGTTTTGGAACATGACGGTCAATAACGATAGTAGGTTTTAGTATTTTAATCGTTTGAAAGAAATCCTTTTTAATAATCGAAGGGGTTCTGTTTCGAGCAGAATTAGAGACTCGCGCTTGAAACATAGCCAAAGACTTGAATGCGTGTACGTTAAGCAGGGTTAATGGCATTGTTGGGTAGCTTGCAAGTGGGTTCTAGTTGTCGAGTCGGTGCCAATGCGAGTACCGAAACCAATTGCCGAATGTCTTCATATCATCAACAGCACCAATCCTCATCGGTATCGTCTCTGTTGGATATCATCGTCAGCAAATCTTTGCCTGAAATCTACTCGAAACTTCCAAAAATAGCCACAAAAACAGGTCTTAACAAGGCCAAACCATATTGCCTAAATAGGAAATGTGCGGCACTTACTTGGTCAATCCTTTGTTTTAGATGACCAAGCAAATGAACAATATAAATACTGTCGGTCATGTCAAAAAACTTCACTTTTTTTTCATTACATATCTCGATTTACACATAACGTATTCACAATGGACGGATACAAATCACATCCTCCTGATAAAAACGAGTCTGATATCCCTCTAACCAGTATCGACTTGACTCGAGAAGACTCGAGATTTTCTTACACTCAAGATGACGACCATTCTCTCAATAGAGCGCATTCTAATACCCATCCATCGGTTCCTTCCTCCAGCTCTTCCTACCTAGATCATCCACAGCTGGCCACTTCTGTAAACAACCTGGCTTATAACCAGGAATACAACACCAATCCATACCCAGTCAACTCTTATGACTCCTACTCCAATGGCCAAAACACAAACGGTCGCTCCTTTTATGATCAATCCTACAGCCAAAACCCTGTAAATCCTTTCCAAAACGAGATAAATCAAAACCATATTCCTCCATACCCTGGCTACAAGACTCAGCAGCTCAACGAAACGTCTTCCGAAAAAGCGCATTTGCTCCGCTCAGTCCCTGAAGAAGATAGTGATACGAGCTCCAGCGACGAAGACGAGGACTTGGTTGACTTGAGACAAGTCGTTGATACCCTCAAAACAAAAAACTTGACAAAAGAGCTCAATAAGGACAAAACAGGTAGCAACTCTGCCGATTCAAACACCTTGAATGGCGATTATGATGAGCGCACGACAAAGGGACACAATACCAACACTACCCTGCTATCCTCAAGCAGCTCTTTTAACGAAAACAACGACTCGAGATCTCAAAAGGGAAGCAAAAGACGGGGTTTCAGACGACGTGCCACTGAGCAGCCACAAAAGAAGAAAAACTCCTCGGAAACAAAGTCTGTCACCATTTTGCGTGAGGTGTTTGCCAAAATCTATCGCATGTCCTTGCTTTTCCGCTGCCTCATCTTTTGGTTCCCGTTGGCTGCTCTCCTATTCATTCCCCTTGCTGTCGGTGCTTGGGCCGAACGAGACGCTTCCATCGGCCACGTTCCCCTAATGTGGATCTTTATCTGGCTCGAAGTCGTCTGGGGAGCCATCTTTGTCTCGCTACTTGTCGCAAAAATGCTTCCTGCACTCTACTACTTCATCACAAGCATCATTGCACCTAGCTTGAAAAAGTACCGCTCAGTCATCACGGCTATGCAAGTACCCATCACCATGGTCTTTTCTGCGCTCATTGCAGTCAGTACATTCATGCCCGTCATGACCCGTAAAAAGAATGCAAGCGAAAAAGATGCAAACTTTACATGGCAAAAGGTTGTCCAAAACATTTTGGTTGCAGTCCTGATCTCGACCCTCATTTACTGTGCAGAACGCTTTGTTATCCATCTCATTTCCGTTTCCTTCCACAAAAAGCGCTTCTCAAACAGAATCAAAGACAACAAAAAGGCAATCATCGTGATCGCCGAGCTCTTGTATGCCGCATGCACCGTCTTTCCCCCATTTTGTCCAGAGTTTATGGAAGAAGATCTTCAGCTCCAGTCGGGTAAACTCTACCATAACATGGCCTCGGGAAAAAATGGCTTTTCCAAGATTTTGGCAAAAAACAAAAACGTCCAGCGCATTTTCGGAAAATTCAACCATGCGGTCGATCTGGCTGCAAACAATTTTGACCACCAAATCAGTTCACAGCCTGCAGCCGTCATGGAATCTATCGACGATTTAAAGGTATGGTGCAACAATGTCGTCACCGACTCCATGTCCTCAAAGTCTCTAGCTCAGGTCTTGGCGATCCGCATCTGGATGTCGCTTGTGCTTGAAAACGAAAACGCACTGACCATGGAAGACTTGGTCGATGTATTGGGCCCTGAAAACAAGGGCGACTACGAAGCACTCTTTCAGATTCTCGACCAAGATGGTAATGGCGACTTGACACTGGAGGAAATGAAGAGCGCAACGCGCGACATTGCCAGAGAACGCAAGTCCATTTACAAGTCCCTGAAGGATGTAGACACTGCAATTGCTAAGCTCCACTCCGTATTGCTCTTTATCATCATGATTATCATCGTCATTGTCTTTATCGGCATGCTCGCTCCAAGCGTTACAGCCGTTTTGGCGACCCTCGGTACTACCATTCTCGGTCTCTCCTTTATCTTTTCTACAACTTGTCAGGAGATTTGCGCTTCCTGTGTATTTTTGTTTGTAAAACATCCTATCGATGTCGGCGACCGTGTCAACATTCTTACTGTCCCGTACTTGGTCCGCGAGATGTCTCTTTTATCAACGGTGTTTACAAGAATTAGCGACAACTCGGTTGTCCAGGCTCCCAACTCCGTGCTTAACACCCTGTGGATTGACAACTTTAGCAGATCCGGTCCTCAAGCATTTAACATTGACTTGTCACTCGGTTTGCCCGAAACGTCGTTTGAACAGCTCCAAGAGTTTAACAACATGCTCGACGACTTTTGTCTCAACAATCCTCGCGACTATCTTCCCGAACCTTTCTTTTACATCACAAGCTACCCTGAACTGGACTGCATCACCGTTACCGTCATTGTCACCTTTAGATCAAACTTTGCCGATGGCATGCTTTATTCCAAGCGACGCAACAAGCTCCTCAGGTTCCTTGGCCGCTGCATCAATGAGATCAATATCCACATTCCCAGACGTGAGGATACTAGCACTGACCCTGGTTTACCTTCCTACTTCAATTCTGTCAACCAGCTCATGGGCAGCTCCGCGACCACCAGCGACGTTGTTCCGTTTGTCGACGGCACCAACCGCAACTTTGAAGCGACTGGCAAGCGCGGTGCGCTTGGGTTTCCGGAGGTTCCTTTGGAGTACATGGATACTGTCGGAACGCGGCGCGCACGTATGGGCTTTGCGCCCGAAAAGACTGCAGAGTCTGAAGAGCTGAAGGAGAACGAGCAGACCCACTTTGACAGCGTGTTTGCAGACGAGCAAATTGTCGAGACCATGCAGGAAGAGCACGACAGGCTCGAAAAGAAAAAGAAGCAGGCACGCTGGCAAGGACACGGCACCAAGCCCAGCGTCATTCCCGAAGAAGCAGAGCCGAGCGATAACAAGCCGGTTGGAGAATGTGGCCAGGATATGAACAGCACCAAACCGTTTGCAGAAAACAAACCAGGCCACAATGACGGATTCAGCGATGCGGCCGCTATTCCCTTCCCTGGTACAGACGGCGAGAAGCTTAGTTCCTTCCCTCAGAACGCGGCAGCCACAGCATCTGGCGCACAGGTCGCGACGACCGTGCCCGCAAACCGCGCAGGCCGCTCAGGCACGATTGGGCGCCACGATACCATGACGAGTCGCAACTCGGGTGCCTCTGCGTCTATCACGACCGGCATGTCGGAAGATACGACGACGGGTCGGCGCAAGCGTGCAAACTCGGCTCTCAGCGGCATCAGCAGCCCGGTGCACCAAAAGTCCATCTTCTCGCCGCAGCTGCAGCTGCAGTTGCAGCAAAACCCATCAGCGGGGTTGTCGAGTACAAGATCCCAGCGACATCAAGAGAAGCCGTTGGGAACGGATGACAGCCACCATTAATTGGGAGTTGTATCGCAGATGCATTCGTGTGTCGTATTTATTAAATTTGCATTGAAAATATAATAATAAAAAATAAATAATGAAAATAATAAAGCAATACAATAACAATACACCTCATTCTATTAATTTACATATACACAAACTCGATCCCTTCAAAAGGGCTCCCACACCTTTTCCAAACGCAGAGTGGCTTTAGGAGGTTTGGGATGGAGCAGCCACTCTACAAAGCCTTCTGGCAAGTACTTTGGCCAGAACTGGTACGTGTACGCTCCCTTTCCAATGTGGTACACACGCTTGGGACGCTTATCTGTGAGGGCATCGTAGATGGTATAGTTGAGGTGACGCATCGGTACGGCGTTTGACCGGGCTTCGACCTGGAGCGCCGACATGGCCTGGTACTGACGCGCGTAGATGGCACGGATGTGGTCGGGCCAGGAAAGAATGTCGTCGCGGACCTGTTTCAGTACCAGCCGTTCCTGTTGCTGGTTCTTGGAGGAGGCTGTGGGGCCGCTGTGAGGGGTATCGAAGCTGCCCATCTGGACGTGCACAAACGGAATCTTTTGGGGAGCGAGCTCGCGCGATATTGAGAGCGCAAAGGATTCGAGTGCCGAGGTGACAATGCCTTCTGCGCCGTGGAAGCCGGGGTTAAGGTGGCCCATGATCGACGGCGAAACGAGCAGGAGACGGGACTGGTGCGAGCGGACGAGATCCAAAAGGCCGTTGGACAACAAAAAGATGGGTCCGAGGATCTTGGAACTGAGGAGCTCACTCCACATTCCGACGTCAATGGCTTCGATTGGGCCGGTGGGGTAGAACATGTCGGGAATGACAATAACACCAGAAAGCTGCAACATGTGCGGGATGGCGCCGGGGAATGCGGTGGCAGGAACGTTCAGGACGGTGGCAAGCTCTTTGATGCTGGAGCGGATGGTGGACTGGTCGTGTGCCGTGATGGGAAGAGGTCGGATGTCGTCAGATCCTTCCTTGTAGACGATATCCTCTTCCTCGGGCGAAGACGTGGTGCAGTAGATGATGAACCCTCTATGTGCCAAATCGACTGCTATTGTGCGAACCAGCGGTTCGACAGGTGAGCCCGCAATCACAATGACTTCGATACGGCCGCCGTTGGCAGCCTTGCGCGCCAACCGCTTTTTCCTAAACAGCCTGAGGATCTTGGGGCCCTGGGCGTAGCCCATGTTGAGGCGATAGAGGTAGTAGACAGTGCCACCTAACGCCGACACTGCCAGGATGGAGGAAACGACCTTGTGGCGCAACATCCAGGCGTACACAGACTCCCACAACGACACCGCGGGCCCGTCGTTCGTCACCGCAACCTGCATCCCAGCTGCTTCTGACGGTGGATTGCCCGGCGCAAAAGTGGCCAGTATGGACGTCCCGAGTTTACGCAAGCTCTCGTTCTCGCCAAGCTTCTGAGCAGCAGACGTTTCTGAAATCTTTGTGACAGTGTCTGCTACAACGACCTTGGTTCCTTTCTTGAGGTTGTCGAGTTGGGTGAAGAAGATGGAAAGAGGATCAGAAGACATGTTTGAGGCAAATAATTGTATTTACAATGGTATATGTTGATTAGCAATCAATGGTAACGAGTATCTAGTCGAATAAAAAAAAAAAAAAGTATATGTATAGATATAGTCAAGTGGTATCAATAGACGAAATCTGAGTACTTTCCAATATCTCAAACTCTTGAATTCTACCTGGTATCAAAAACTCCACTGGTTGACAAAACTTTTGATATTTTCAATATTGAATTTCTGGGGAATCTTGTAAAAAAAAACGAAATCGGGTTTGACAAAAAAAAAAAAAAAAAAAAAACTAAAACTAAAACTGAAAACCCAAAAACCACATGAATAAAAACGAAAGGAACGCTGGTGCGGCTGATCCAAAGTGGTGTGAGATTTTTTTTTCTATAAAAAACTGGCCAATGAGCGCTGGAAATGGGCTTTGGCAAGATGAATCTAATAACTTGAAAAACTTGAGCCGAGATTTGTTTCCTTTGGTCAAAAGATGGGATCAAAGCTTTGACTGACGTAACATTCGTTGAAGCTCGAGTCGGATAAGAGCGTGAGTGTCACGTTTATGGGCGGCAATCGAAGTTTAGCTCATTCTACATGTCCAGGTTGACAAAAAAAACAAAGTTAAACTTGGAATCGAAGGATTTACTGAAGTAAGCGAATAAGGGCCATCATGTCACAATAGCCGTCAAAACGATTCTAACCAATGGCTTAAGCTACAGATCCGTTTCAATTATGTTTGGACCTGTCGGGAAACCTAAATAAGCAACGGTCTAGTGGCATTTATTAAGACAAGTTAACAGGCATTGTCTACATTTCAATCTCTAAAGTAACCAGTTATCGAGTGCTCATTAATGTTGCGGGTTTCACGTCTTTCTGGTTACAAGGCTTTCAGTCTGCAAATGTACGTACGATTCCCATTTGGCACCCATAAAAAGGTCCTTTAGTTTATTATTATTATTTTTTCCCCATAATCCACCGAATGCGTCTGGGCTCGTGCTCATCACTACGACACTGATTTCGTCCTTTAACCGACTAGACCCGGTTTTGAAACTGTAAAACAAGAATGTTTATCATTTCAACGATTGTACCTTGTTTTGTATACTTGGTTGTCGCGCATTAAAAACCGTTTGTTCAATAAAACTGAAACGAACGGCGCTATACAACCCCAACCCAAGAACGGCAAATCCATGTGTATGACAGGTTTTACAAGGCTGACAATAAAAATAATTGACACTTTATGCTTGGTTATTTCCATTTTTCAACTGTTACTTATTTATTTATTTATTCATTTCTTTTTATACCGCTCCGTTCTGAGTATGTTTAGATATGTCAAAGGACCGCAATAACAAGTCATTGCCAAATAGACTTGTTGACCCCTACGTCGATAGAAATCTTGCTGTAGATCCTTCTCACTTTAGTCGATCTGGCAATCAATCACACGCTGGACGAAACACCCCCAAGCCGTTGCAAAAGGTTAGAAAGGACACTACCCGCAACAGTATATCCAAATCTAGGAATGCTCTTAATACCCAAAAACCAAATATAACCGCCAATGGCGTGACTAAGGAGGGCATCGTAACCACTTGTCCCTTAATCAAAAATACCAACCAGTACATTGAAAAAATAACCATCCAGCCCAAACGACCAAGAAACAGTCGTGGCACAGAGTTTGGGAGACTTGAAGAGGCCTGGTTCTTGCTACACAAAATAGCGTCCATGGTCTTTCCAATCATGCGAAACCACGGGTTCCGTGTAAAACATCTCACTGAGTTTTATCGCGCAGACTTGCTGGGCCGCAATTTCAACCATGGAACAAAGATTGAACTCCGGATTCGGAGAAACGACAACCCAAACGAGTTCTTGCCTCTCCATTCCTTGCTCGGGACCATGCTGCACGAGCTCACCCACAATAAGATTGGGCCCCATAACGATTCCTTCAACAAGTACATGAGGGGAATGGTCAACGAGCTGGAAACAATGATGGTAAACGGATTCACAGGGTCCGGGGTTTTCAGTGCGGGCAAAAGACTGGGTGGCGTCCCAAACGACAGAAACCACTCCAGGTTTGGAGTCTCGTCCCTAAATGTAGACACAGCGTTTAAAAACAGTGTAGGAAAACGGCTGGGAACTAGCAACTCTGTAACCGGACACAGGCTGGGAGAAGCCAGTTCACGCAACCAAAATGGAAAAATGTCTATAAAAAATGCAATCTTGGGTGCGTTGGACCGGCGGCTTCCAAACGTCACTTTCACAAAAACTGGCCAATTGCTCGGATCCAGTGTTGATACACCTCTAATGCTTGATACAGACTTGGATGAATTGCGCAATCTTGATGACAACGACCTACGAATCCTCGACATCAACACGCGACCAGAAGACTATGCCAACATCAAGATTGAAATCCAAAATATCGAAAATGACAACTTTGGAGATGTTGAAATTACAAACGTAGTTGAAAAGGGAACTCATGGCTTGGAAGCACAATCCCATCCAGTCATTGATTTGACCAACGACTGAGCTCATTCATGTAACATTTAGACTAATTTCCAACGTTTTCTCGTCTACACACTCTCTGGTTATATCCAAAAAAAATAATTTAGAGTCATTGTTTGCATTGTAAATTCTGGTGGTTGTACTGTTTATATTAAACCCTAACCCATACTCACAGTTTTGTGGCAACAAAAAAAGTAAAGTTTCTTTCAGTATCCAAATATTTCTTTGCAAGAAAATTTTAAAATTCTTTTTCTTTTACCAAATACACACGTCTTTTATCAAAGTATCCGCACAAGGATTATACTTCTACATTTCTCAAACAATGGACGCAGACTCAACTACCCGGTTCGTTCCAGAACATAGACGAACAAACTTTAAAAACAGAGGTGCTTTCAAGGCTGACGAACTTCGTCGCAGACGTGAAGAAGCCCAGGTCGAAATCAGAAAACAAAAGCGGGACCAGAACCTTACCAAGAGAAGAAACATTACCAATTTAAACAATTTCAGCGATTCCGAAGATGACGATGATGAGGATGAGCTCAATGAAAAGAGAAGGATGGAACAAGAAGTATGTTTTTTGTTTATTATTTATCGGACGTGGCACTAAGTTGCTTTTTTCCGAGAACTAAGGGTTTACTAGTTGATGACAGTGAAGGATTGATGATTAGATCTGAATATGTTATTATTACTATGATTATTATTCTTTTGATAAAACAAACATCATTTTCACAGTACGAAAACCTAGGAAAACTACCCAGTTTTAACTTTGTTTTTTTTTTTTTTTTGAATTTTACTAACATTTTATTATTCTTCTAGCTTGAAACTGAACTTCCCCAATTGATGGCTGGCATTGCCTCTTCTAACCCTGAAGCCCAATTGGAAGCCACTCGCCAATTCAGAAAACTTCTTTCTAAGGAGCACAACCCCCCTATCGACCAGGTTATACAAGCTGGCGCAGTTCCCCGATTTGTCGAGTTTTTGAGAGCTCCTCTTCCTACGCTTCAATTCGAAGCTGCTTGGGCCATCACCAACATTGCCTCTGGTGACTCTCATCAGACTGAAGTTGTCATCAATGCCGGTGCAGTTCCTCTCTTTGTTGAGCTTCTCAAATCCAACGAGCTTGATGTCATGGAGCAGGCTGTTTGGGCTTTGGGCAATATTGCGGGTGATTCCCCTACTTATAGAGACCTTGTTCTTGATGCTGGCGCTCTTCCTCTTCTCCTCCATCTTCTTAACGAAACCCGCAAGCTCTCTTTGCTCAGAAATGCTACTTGGACATTGTCCAACTTTTGCAGAGGCAAGAATCCCCATCCCAACTGGGAAGTTATTTCCACTGCCTTGCCCACATTAGCCAATCTTATTTTCTCCATAGACGATGAAATTTTGATTGATGCATGCTGGACCATTTCTTACCTTACTGATGGCGCAAACGAAAAGATTCAGGCTGTTAATGAGGCTGGTATTCCCCGACGACTTGTTGAGCTTCTTCGCTCATCTTCCCCTGCCGTCCAAACACCTGCCCTTCGATCTGTTGGTAACATTGTTACTGGAGATGATGTCCAGACACAGGTGATGATCAATGCTGGCTGTCTTCCTGCACTTTTGGGTCTTTTATCCAACCCCAAGGACAACATTCGCAAGGAGGCGTGCTGGACTCTTTCCAACATTACTGCAGGCAACTCGGATCAGATCCAGGACGTTATCAATGCCAATATCATGCCTCCTCTCATTAGTCTTTTGGCTGACTCTGATTTCCGCACCAAAAAGGAGGCGTGCTGGGCTATTTCGAATGCCACTTCCGGAGCTTTGGCCAGACCAGACCAGATCCGATACATGGTTAAGGAGGGCTGCATCAAGCCTCTTTGTGATGTATTGGAGATGCCTGATGCCAAAATCATTCAGGTTGCATTGGATGGATTGGAGAACATTCTTAAGATTGGTGAGCTTGACAGGCAACAAAACGGCCAGCCAGTTAACCAGTATGCGCTCTTAGTCGAAGAAGCCCATGGTCTTTTCAAGATTAATGATCTCCAGTCTAACAGCAACGATACAGTTTACAAGAAGGCCTATACCATTATGGACACCTACTTCAATGACGATGATACCACGAATGACACAAACCTTCTACCCGAGACCCAAGGAGATACCTTTGCATTTGGAACTGGCAGCCAGCCAGATCATACTTTTGCATTTAGCTAAATTGATTGTGTTGAGTGAGTGATCGATGTAGAATTTGCGTTAATTTCTGTTTATGGAACTTGGAGAGTTAGTTGAGTAGTGACTTTTTGGCATTTTTAATACAAAGAGTTGTTGTTTATGATGTTGCGAAAGTAATGATTGTTTAGGTTATGGATTTGTCTAGACTTGAATTTTTAAATTTTTTTTCTTGACATTATTTTTTTTTGTTTTTATGTTTCAAGCTGGTTTTCATTTTTTTTTTTTTTTGCAGCCATTGATTAACTTGACTATGCATTGTTTTTTTTCACACTTTTTTTCACTTTTTTTCACTTGTATTATTTTCTCCTTGTTTGTACTCTTTTTTTTATTATTTTATTTCATCACCTTAATCATCACCATTAATTCTTTTTATTTTTCAAATACAATTGAAATTGTTTTGATTTTCCATGTCAAACAGGCTAGTTTCGTGTCGACCAATATTGAACCTGAGCCGTATACAATTATCGAGACCATATCTCCATTTTCACATGGGCCAGGAGGGATATTTTTTCCTAACTGCGACTGGGTTTAAGTGATTCGGGAATAAACTTTCCTTGTTGCGCCATGTAGCTGTTTAGTTGCTTTTCAACTATGGTAAACAGGTCTGATTAATACCGTTGTCTGCACAGTCTTGCGATGTTTCTATTGTGAAACCAGTGTTGGTGCTGACTGAAACAGGCAGACGCATCACATGACCATATTGTTGCAGTTTCAGTTGATGGGTTTGTGACGGTTTGTGCAGAAGTGTAACAGATTTTGTGTGACGTGTAACATACATGTTTGTCTTTTTCAAACAAGTCCACAGCCACTTAAAACACGTGAATGCATGTACACGATATTATGTAATGATTAGTCATCGCCTAGTAATCACAGTATTTTGACAGGGATCAATAAAGTCTGTGTGTGGGACCTTTGCGTTGTTGAGATGACAACGTGAAACGGAGGCTATTCCTAGGCACAGACCCATTTCGACAGGACCAAGTACCTGTTTTTAGTTTTGTTCCAGAGATTTGGTCCTAGAGTCGCAACCCATACGGCTCGTTCTTTCTGGCGAATCCAGAACGACAATTGAGGTGTAAAACGGGTTGGATAAAGTGTGTTTGAAGTGTTTGTGTCAGAACATGACAAAAAAAGTAAAAGGGGGTTTATTTTTATATTGTAGGTTTTTTTTTTTTTTTTTTTTTTTTTTTTTTTTTTTTTCCATTGTTTTTTTTTTTGCCTCCTTTCCTTTTTTTTATTTTATTCTTCTTATCGTTTTCTTCATTGACGCTTTTGTAACATTTTATCTCACTTGTTTTCATTGTTTTCGTAACCAAAAATGGATTCAATCGAACATCCAGCACTTGACGGCGAAGACGATTCTCATCTTTGTAAAAAGTGTAACAAGGTATGTCTTCAAGTCGATTGTTACTCGATTCTAATGCTAATCTATTGAATTATTGTGTTTTAGGTCTTGGAAGAAGGACGAGCTTATGAATTAAGTATGAATATGGTCTTGTTTATAACTTGTTTTATGTTTCAGTTTTAACCTGTTTGTTTTCTTGTTTTTATTGTTTTGACTAGGCGGTGATAGATGGCATATTGAGTGTACGTATTTCTGTTTTCATTTATTTATTCTCTTGTTTTTAGTTTAATCGTTATTTCCATCAACCTCGAAACCTCCGTTAACATTCGTCATCATTAGGCTTCCGTTGTTCTTCATGTAATACTCAACTCAACTGTAATACCAACCTTTTGGTCCTGGGAAATGGATCCCTCATTTGCTCCAACTGCTCGTACCACTGCTCCGTTTGTAACAAAAAAATTGAAGACCTGGCCATTCTCACCGGCGATCAAGCCTTTTGCTCGTCCTGCTTTTGCTGCAGAAACTGTAAAAAGAAAATCGACGACTTACAGTACGCGAGAACCTCTCAGGGAATCTTTTGTATGAATTGTCACCAAACTCTCCTCGCTAGAAAGAAAAAAGCAGCTGCTCTCAAAGCCAGCAACAACTCTCAAGCACTTGCAATGGCATCTCCTTACTCTAACCAGAGCGTCTCCATGAAACAATCGTCATCCTTGAATTCCCATTCTTTGAACCATCAAAATTCGTTACCTCTAAGTTCTTCCGCTACAATTCCTCCTACAATTGGCCCAACTTTTCCCGCAACTTCTCCTAGTATACCCGTCCATTCATTCACTCCAAAACGATCCTCGTCTTCTTTCAAAGAAAAATCCCTTCCGTCTTTACCCACAGACGACGCTTCTCCAGGCTCTTTTCCTCTCTCCCAATCTTATTTAGCCCATACCAGTAGCACCCAGTTGAACCGTAGCAACTCCTACAACACCCCCTCTTCAAACAAGTCGGACTCTCCTACAAACGGTTTCGGTCAAAACTCATTCTCTCCCCCAATCAGACCTGTAAACCAACCGGCATTTGACCCTGCATTAGCCAGAATCCCGCAGAGATCTCTTCCGCTATCTTCAAACTCACGCAGTACTTCCTCTTCATCTGATCATGCACAAAATTCCCTCTCTTCTACAGTATCCAAATCAACCACTGCTTCAACTCCTGCTAGTCAGACTTCAAACGGAAATTCTTTGGTACCTGCCGTTTCAACCAGTCTTTCATCTCCTGTTGCTTCCTCTATCTCGCCATATCCTTCAAACGTTATCGACTCTCAAACTTTCAATCCTTCAACATCTGCATCTCTATCTGAAACAAAATTTGAAAACTCTGTCGACTCTTACTCCACAACCTCTCATTCTCTAAATCCAAACAATACCAACCTGAATGTTTCAAGTAAAAGCACCGAGATTTCGCCTAGTACCCACATTCTTGATAAAGCCCACCATCCACAATCATCTACTGACTTTAGGGACATCACCAGCAGCAATTCCAGCTCTTCCAGCCCTACTAATGACATCCGCAGAAATGAGCTTGTCCCCAGTGTTCCCCTCGACAGTCTCCGTAATCGCTCTCCTTCTGCTCGCGGTGGAGTGTATGTCGACAGCACTTTGAATTCTCCCTCTGGCGAAATCTCCCTAGAAGAGTCATTCATTAACGAGCTCAAAAACAAGGACACCGCAACTCGTACTTCTAAAATATCAGCATCTACAGACATTTCGGATAACCTCGTATTAAAACATTCAACTTCATCCAGAAATGCCTCCCCCAACTTTCATAACGCTAAAAATATATCCTCTGCCCACCAGACTTCAGATCCTAACGACCTTCACTCTGGGAACTCATATGATGAAAATACTGATCCTTCCCATTATAGAAGCATTGGAGATACACATATACCATACCCAAACTCTGCAAAATATGACGGAAGCGCCGCAGTCATGCTGGTAGATGCAGCCAGCAACACCAGTTCTGCTACTGCCGGCTCCTACCCTTCTGTCGATTCGTCTTTGCCCACTATTCGCGAGCTCTACAACGCCAAAGCTCGTATTGCCGAGCTCGAACAACAACTCTCTCAGCGCGAAAACAACCGTAACATGGACTCAAACATCAACGAAAAAAGGAAAACTATTGCCGGTTTAGAGGCAAAAGGAACCGTTGCCAAACGCGAACTGCAATTGCTCGCTGATGCAATTTCCCGCAAAGACAATCTCATGCACTCTAAACATGAGCTGGTTTCTGCATTTACCACAGATCTTTCTGAATTTAAACGCTCTCTGCAGGCAGAGATCGAATCATTAATTTTGGAACGTGACAAGCTTACCGAGGAACGCGATCGATTAGTATCCACTACCAACAACCTCGTCAAGGAATGCAATTCTTTAGAAGAACGAAAGATCCAGGTCACTTGTCAAGTCAACCAGCTCCATGACATGCACATTGAGTTGGCGAAACAAGCCATGCAGAAGTTTGGTCCTATGATGAACAAACCTTTGCATCCCAATGGCAAGGACGATTACACTTATGAAGAAGCCACACCCCATGTCATTGACGTATCCACTGACGACAAGAAGGAACGAGTTCACGGTCGCCGGTTTTGGAAGCGTCCCACGGCTGCAATGGCCAAGGGCGTCAAAGGATTCAACAAAAAGTTTGCACAAGATCAATCACAACAATTTGTCACCACTGGACCATACGTTGACAGCAGCCCTTTCAATAATGATGAAGAATGCACCAGTGCTAACGATGGCGAAAATGCCACTGAGACTAGTACTCTTGTGAGTGTCGGATTAGGCGGAAACAATGGCGCCAAGCTGCGAAACGGTTGGTTCAACAAGAGCAGCTCCAACGATGCAGTTCCAGCGAATTCTAGCGACACCCCCTCACTTATGGGCTATGATATTGAGCAACGTGTTTCTTATGAGCGAACCAGCATCCCATTGATAGTTACCAGATGTATACAAGAGGTTGAGGAACGAGGAATGACTTATGAAGGTGTTTACAGAAAAAGCGGCGGCCGATCCCAAGTTTCTTCCATTGAAGAAGCGTTTGAAAAGCATTCCAACGATGATGATCCTCGCTCTTTGGATGAGATCCTTTCTGGCGATATTGCTGGAGTCACTAGTGCCCTCAAGCAATATCTTCGTCATCTTCCTAATCCATTGATTACATTTGAAGCATATGACGACTTTGTCGAAGCTTCGCGACAAATACACAGCAACACAGATGCCGCCGTAGAACAGGTTCGCTCCGTAATCAATACCCTTCCTCAAGTTTACAAAGAATGTTTGAGCATGGTTTGTTTACACCTCAAAAACATTAGTAGCCAATCCGATATCAATTTGATGACAACCAAGAATTTAGCAGTTGTATTTGCGCCAACATTGGTCCGACACACCAACGGCGAGCGCGAAATCATGGATATGGGACCCAGAAATGATGGTACTCAGTTGCTGATTGAAAAGTGTGACAGGGTTTTTGCTGATGTTGTTATTTCGTCGCAATCGCAATCGCAATCGCAATCGTCACCGTCCAACAGTCAGCAAGTACAAAACGTTAAACGTAAAGCTTCCACAAATGGGTTGCGAGAAGACAATAACAGTAATACTCACAACCCGCAAACTTTAAAAGCACCAGGATTGTCTAGTGCCACAAAATCTAATTTGCATCGCAGTCCATCAAGAAAGTTATCATCCTCTAATACTAAAAGCAAGAATACCATGAACAAATCACATAATGGCAACCCATCCTTTAGTCATACCAATAACCTATCTGAATTAAATATTGGAATCCAACACCGTCTACCCAATCACCATTCATTATCTACCTCTAACGACACTGATATACCCACCCTTCAAGTACCTGCAGCTTCGGCAATTGCAAATATGGGCGCCGCTCCTGCTTCTCAGGTGGGCATTACCAATCCCATTTAAAACCTCTGAGACTCTTCCCTATCTTTGTTTCTCATTTGTTGACCTTCACCATGTTTTTACAAAACAAAGAGACACAAAAATTCAATCCTTTAAACACTTGTTTAAGCTTCATATTTTATTATTTCTTTCCACTTTGCATTTGTAATTCTATGCTTTTAGTATTGTCATAATATTTTTTCCCCAAATGTATTATCTTTTTATTTATTTATTTCAGTATTAGAGAATATAAGTACATGTATATACCTTTTCAGTTGCCTATTCCTGTGTTTATATTGTGTTTAAACTGGTTTTGCAAACCGTTAGGAACTGGCCCAATGTACAATCAAGATGATAAAAAAACATAAAAGTAGTAACAAATATGAAAATAAGTTTCTGATTTGTATTCTCAAAGTTACCGACGAATACACTTGAAATTTCAAAACACTAACCATGATACTCCGATTCTGGTCATGTTTTTCAAACACTTTTTTCTTTATATGGCTTTAGAAATGTGACATTTGTAAATGTATCACCTGACAATCAACCAAAACAAAACGTGACCACATAGTTCGGTGGCCTTTTTGTTTTGGCTTGGACCGTTTAACATTTAACCACGACTCCTTTGACCCTGGACTATAGACATATTTGTACATGTACCCTTTTCTTGACTTATTTTTTTTTTTTTTTTTTTTTTTTTTTTTTGACTGACTGACTGAAAAACCCAAAAGCTCACACCGTTTTTGCCTTGATTGGTAAATAGACAGAAATACTCACCAGCATGGGCACCAAAGATTCCGGAGCTGGTGCCGGAGGCGGCTACTCGTTCTTGCTCCGGTTCATTGATTCCAATCAATTCACACTCTTTCACTGTATTTCTTATTTAGAGCGGTATGCCGACGAGATCGGTATCCATTTCCACATTGCACAAAAGTTGCGCAACTACCCTGACGAAGAAATCGAATTCTTTATTCCACAAATAATCCAGCTTCATGTCACAATCAAGACAGATTCGTTGGCCTTGGAGGAGCTAATATTAGAACTTTGTCATCGGTCTACACATGCAGCAGTTCTGGTAAGTGAAAAACACCAAATCCATCACCCATTTAATGATATTTCTAACGTGTTTTAATAGATATTTTGGCAAGTCCAAGCTCATCTTTCAGAACTTTCGAATGAGCCTGAATCCCACGGGTTCCAGGTATGCCAGAGACTCATGACAAAACTCCAGCACATCATTTTCAATGTTGGTTTGCCCCCAGAAAACAGAATTCTTGAAAACACACAACCAGCACTCATATTGGCTGGCTCTATTGCTGCAGCATTTGGATTACCCGGTACCGTCGAATACATAAAACCACTTGTCGTTTCCCAAGGCCGCAGAAAGCGATCACTCATTTTCCACCTGGCATCCAAGGCTACGCTAACTGCCTCTCGCAGTCTCTCATCACTTCGCAGAGTAAATACATCCGGTCCATCAATGACACCACATACACCTGTCCACAGACTATCTTTGGGATCAGACCAATTGCGATCTTCCACAACTCGCCGGTACTCTAACGCCAACAATTTCCTTCCAGAAAGCAGTCCTCCCCAAAGCCCTGATCTATCCATCTCGAATTATATCAACTATAGACATACTGACCAAGCCTATTCATTACCAAATTTACATAATTCCAACATTCCAAAAGAAATGACTCGTACTGCCAGTAATGGCAGTATTAGTAGCTTAGCGTCTGGCCACTCTAGTCTGCCTCCATCGGTTCACTCTCATCAAAAGCATATTGAGACATTAAAATCCAATTACTTTTATTGCGAAACCCAGTTTATGGACGCTTTGCACAAAATATCAAACAAACTTACACAAGTCCCAAAACAGGCACGTTTGTCAGCTCTTCGGGTGGAAATAGCAATGCTTAACAAAGACTTGCCAGCAGAAGTCGACATTCCTTTGTTACTCCCTTCGTCATCATTCCCGTCATCTGCAGCATCTGTCCACTCCTATTCTTCTTCTATTGCCTCAAACTTTGATCACAGATATGGCGCCCTTCCCCCAAAGCAAAACAGAGTTGTTCGTATTGTTCCTTCTGAAGCCGTTCTTTTGAACTCTGCAGAACGTGTGCCCTACTTGCTCCTCATTGAGTATATTCGCAACGATATTGACTTTGATCCTTTATCGGAGCGAAACAAGCCAATCGTTGCTCATGAAGTCAATCGTAAACATATCTTTGATACTATTTCAACACCATTACGCGACCAATACTCAATGTCGGCACCATCATCTGCCAGAAATTCAGAAGACTCTTCTTTCTATGGTTCAAAACGAGCAAGGGACTTATCCGTTGAACACTTGACAAAAAGTGCTGTCAATCTTAACACCCAGACTTCCAATATGCTCTTTATTCCAGAGGAGGAGGTTTTGCCCAAGGAAGAAAGCGATATGGGCGATATATCAGTAATCGATCTATTCGAAAACAAAAAAGCTGTAATGGCTAATGATCATCTTTCTGCTTCGCTTTCTTCGCTGGCCTCAGTAAACTCTGGCAACTTTCCGACAAGCAGTTTGGGAGCAGCTAGTGCCTATACCGGTGCCTCAAGCTCAATATTATCAAGCGCTGCGTATAATGCTGCATCTCCACGCTCTTCAGATTTATCATTTTCTCCTGTATATATGACACCGACTCGAAGAGATAATGACGTTGACCAAATCACCGATTTGGCTACCCACATGCGAACTGCTGCCGTTATGATTACCCAGCTCGAGAGTTCCAAGCTTTCCAAAGAAGAGATTGAGCGTATTAAAAAGGGCATCATTGGCAGTATGCAAAGTATGGAGGAACATACCATTTACCAAAATAGTATTGGAACAGGTGCTCGTACTGATGACGAAGCCGGAATCCGGAAGCTCGAAAACGACTTACTGATCACTGGTATGGACGAGAATGCTGAAGGAAACGCGGGTCCATCAGGCACTCACAAAGACGTTCCGCCCAGCCCAATTTCCGTAGCAAATGCTGCAGCTACTGCAGCTAGCAAAGGCAATCTCAACCTTGGTGAAGACTGGAGAGCCAAAAAGGAGCGAATACGCCGGTCTTCTCCGTTTGGCCATTTTCCCAAGTGGGACTTGTTTTCTTGTATTGTGAAAACCGGTTCGGATCTGCGACAAGAGGCCTTTGCCTGCCAGCTCATCCAGGCAATGCAAATGTGCTGGGATAAGTGTGATACTGGTGTTTGGGTCAAGCGTATGCGGATTCTTATTACCCATAACTCTGCAGGCCTTGTGGAAACGATCACCAACGCTTTGAGTATCCACTCAATAAAAAAAGCCATGTCAACACTTGACGATTCCGATCCATCGCTTTCGGATACAACCACTTCTAAAAAGGCAATACCCTCTTTAAAAGTCTATTTTGAAATGACATTTGGTTCTTCAGGCCCAAAATTGGATCACGCAATTGATAATTTCATTTGCTCTTTGGCTTCATATTCCATTATTTGCTATCTTTTGCAAATCAAAGATAGACACAATGGTAATATTTTGCTGGATAATGAAGGCCACATTATTCATATTGATTTTGGATTTTTATTATCAAACAGTCCTGGAAGTGTCGGATTTGAAACTTCTCCTTTCAAGCTTACTCACGAGTACATTGAGCTCATGGGAGGAGCTGACTCCGAGGTGTTTGCCAAATTCAAGGATTTGATGAAGAGGGGCTTCAAGGATGTTCGTAAGGAAGCAGAGAATATCATCATCTTGGTCGACATGATGCAAAAAGATTCCGGCCTGCCATGCTTTGCTTCCGGTGCTTCTACGGCCCAACAGCTTCGTCAAAGATTCCAGCTTCAAATGAGTGACTCGGAGGTTGATAACTTTGTAGAATACCAACTCATTCAAAAGAGTTTTGGCAGTTTGTCTACCCGCCTTTACGATCAATACCAATTTTTGACGCAAGGAATCTACAGTTGAGTTTGTTTTGTTTTTGTGATGAATATATATTTATAAATACATGTTTATGTATCGTTGGGAGGGAAGGACAAAATATTAAAGAAACATCAAAATTTTTGAAACACAAAATTTTTTACTTTATTTTTAAAATTTTAAGATTCAATTCCAGTTATGGATTATCTCGCCTATTTTCTAAAACTAAAAATTGAAATATTCAAAAACAAGAGATTGGTCAAGAGTTGAAAGTTCGTCATGAAATTCGATTTCAACCTGAAAAAATATAAACATTTTCTAAAACCAATAATAGTCTAAATTGAACCACAAGGTTATAATACCAATCTGTGTATTGTTTAACATTTCCAAATACAGCGACGAGTAAACTTTATGTCGAGAAACTACAAAATTTTGCAGTTAGTCTATTAAACCTGTTACTAGTATGTAAATGTAACCGAGACAAAGTCTTTATAACAGCTTTTTGTACTTGTTTATTATTTTTCAGGTACATTGTACAACCATTTTGACAGATTGTCACAATCACACAGATAGTCGCCAAACTCAAACTTGAAACATTCTGGTAAACTCTAGCGTCGACACTTTTGGAACATGTCAGTTTAGTATCTCTGTAACGCAAATTTGTCGACTCGATCCGAAAAGAAGATTTTTTTTGTAAAAAAATATATATTCCCAAATGCAGAAAAGAAACAGTAATAAAGCGTGACAGTAATGGACATGATACTTGAGGGTATAGTTAAAATTAAATCAGAGTTTAAAGAAATACTTGGCAAGTATAAAGTTTGAAAACAATAGAATTGCATTGGTACTGGTGGTGATTTATTTTTGAAATTTGATACTTGAGGATAAAGGCAAAATCGCCAATTCTTTTTTAAAAGAAAATTACTGCACTTTCTTTGATTTTCAAGGTCTTTACTTTAAAATATCTTTTTTCTTACTTCTTCCTCATTAAAAATCAATAGAAACAAGAAAAAAATTACAGACAGTGGTTATGATTCAGATACTACTGTCAATAATAATCTATCCATGATCGAACCTGGAATCATCATAAATGTTGATGAGTATTAGATCAAAGGTTAAAAGTCAATCAATCTTGAATATGACTTGACCAAGGATGTGGAGACTATTCAACAAGCATTCATCTAAATCTTTGGGCACAACTCATGCAAACATAGGGCTTAAAAACACAGCTTCAATCGATAAAAACTTACTGAAGCATAAAGCGTTTGTGCTTTTGGAGAGAGTTCCGTTGAGTAATCAAGCCAATCCTATGTTCACGATACTTTGTTAACATTTTTTCCAAATCAACAGTCAGTTTTGTTTGAATCAGATATCTTAACACAAAACGTCTCTCTTGTCGACCCCTCTCGCATTACAGCTACGCCAAATGATAATATTCCAAATAATACTGGAACTGAATTTACACGATTGGAAAAATTATCAGATACTAACCAAACACCTTTGTCTTCCATAACTGCCATACACTTTTTTGAACATAACCGACAATGAACAGCTCAATTATGATTTCAAAATCCGAGAATCTGCAAAGTTGGATGATATTATCAAGTTCCGTTTTGATTTCATTATGCTTCCAGTTTCATCGGTTGAGAGTTTGTTGAGCGGAATTGACACCGATCTCATTGATATTATTTCAATTACAATAGTCCAAAAGTTTTCGATAGTGCGAGATGAAAGACCATTGAAAAAAGGTACTTTGGGTTACAACAAAAATTTTCAAGAATTATTCAGAAAGTTTGATTTTTGAAAATATTGATGATTCATTTAATTCTTTGAATATTTTCTCCCAGAGATTCAATGGATTGGCAAACGTTTCATTCGTGAAAGAAAATAGACAAGAATGTAATAACTGTGTTACCAAACAAATTTCATCTTCCAACTTTTAAGTTGGCTTTTGAAGGAAATTTGGACACCAATGTCTTGATGACATACAACATGCTTCTTTTCACAATTTTAAAGTGTTTCCAACTGCGCGATCCCAATGTGAAGAAATCAAACGTTGCAATGAAACCGAGATTCTTCCTGCGTTTTTCGAAATTTTATCAGAAATCTTGACGAATATTTGCGGATTTTGGAGAGATACACTTTTTCTGAGTTACCAGGTTGTGATCGGAAGTATTGTTTCCACCATCATAAAAAAAACTTGTACCTACCCAGAAAACAAAATAAATTTATGGCAAGTCAATTTTTATTTGAATGTAAATACTGCGTTTGACAGAATCAAATAAACTAGTTTTTTTTCCTTTTTCTTCTCTGATGATAAAAAAACCAAAATTATTTCAACTA
Source organism: Magnusiomyces suaveolens (assembly GCA_900642975.1). Lineage (NCBI taxonomy): Eukaryota > Fungi > Ascomycota > Dipodascomycetes > Dipodascales > Dipodascaceae > Magnusiomyces > Magnusiomyces suaveolens. Next base: position 1,139,584 of record CAAAMA010000004.1, read on the forward strand.
CAAGTCTATGACTCCCTCAATTGTTTCTTCAATTATTCATTTTGGTGACTATATCAACAGGATTGGACAAAAATGTCTACTATTGTCCGATGAAACCATTAAAAGGCGGAAAATCGCCTTTTAGATGCATCGAAATTATTTACTACCATATCAAGAATCACCCAGGCCATATTGCCGATGAACGGCGTAGACGGTTAACAAATGTCGTGATTGATATACCGCCCTCAGAAACTACAAATTATTATACTTTTCCTGCAAGATTGCAGAGTTGATTGAAATGTACCCTCGATCAACCTCTAAACTACACGTTTCTTTCTAGTCAAAATCGAAAGCAAGACACCAAGGGATTAATCATATCCAAACACGAAATCCCAACGTTTAAAAGCCAAAATTTCGGTATTTGTCAAAAGGACTTGTTCAATGACAGATGCCGTGTTTGTAAACACAGGCTTCATGGAATCAACGAAAAATGAGTTAACTGTTCTCGAAAATACAGTTTGTGCCTGTCTTTTGACAAAAAAGAATTATCGCTAGAGAGTCCCATCCGTATACAGCGATGAGGAAAGGGTTCCAAAAACTGTTTTGATAATTATTGAGATATATTTTGAACTCGGTATCAAGCAAGTTTTACCTACCTTTTTCTCCCCAAAGCTATACAACTAAGAAACTGCTCCCAATGATCCATGTATTTGGGCAATGCGGAATATATTGTCGAAATTAGTGTTTCTTTTCTTTTTTGGTTGAATTTCAAAGAAATATTATAATTTTTAGTTGATTGAATTTCCAAAAAAAAAACTTTTTTTTTGTATCCTTTAAAAAAAATAGTCCAACCCATTTCATTCACTCTAAATAAATGAAATAGAATTAATGAGTGCAACTAATAAAAATGGTAATAATTGTCATTTTTCATAGCAGGTTTTATTTTGTCAAACCAATGATTAATACAGTATTTGGACATTCATCCAACCAAATTAACGTGTCGACTTGAAAACCCTGCTATAATTATGTATTCACTGTGCAGTACATTTGTTTGCCTACATTGTAGTGAGACACAACGAGTTTTGACAAATAACGAGACTGGTTTAGACAAAACTAACATTCATCAGCCGCACATTTACAATTGTTTTCTTGTAATCATATTGAGTATAGATTTTAAGAGATTAAATGAAGCCCGATAAAGGAAAACAAAAAGGTTTTGCGACAATAAAAGAATAAAAACTGGCAAAACTAAAACTCAGATTGTTATATTTATACTTGATGTTTGAAAGGTAATAGCAGTCTTTGTATATACATTTTGTACCGCGTTTGACACAATAACAGTTGTTACGGTTGATGAAAATCATGCCTTGGATTGAATAAACAATTATGTCTTTTAAGAAGATAATTAGCCATGTTTGAGATTTTCGTAAGCTATAAATTATTTTTACCTGTGTTGTGGATGGTGAGTTTAATCAACAATCACAAATTGATTTTTACAAAAATCAATACCATCCACTACAGTCGATATTTTTATATTTTTCCTTCCCCATTACTATTTTTTTTAAATAATATTCACATTGAAAATATTTGCAAACCCCCAATCTGTATCAAAGCCAATAAAAAAACTGTTTCTTTAGTTGAAAACGTTGGCACAGTTGTATCAAGTATTGACATCAGGAAAGAAATTGAAGTTTTGCTTAATAATGATACCAGTGAAGTCGTATCGGATATCAATACTGACAAAAAAATATTTTATTGATAAATATACTGGTTTCCTAATATCGAACAACTTCAAACATTAGATTACATATTAATCATATGACGATACAGATCCATTCACAAAGGGTTCCGACATGAAAAAAAATAAAACATATCTCTACTTAGTAAAGACTTTGATCCAATTGCACCAGAATACAGCCAACTTGAAAACAATGCGTTGAATCTTTTTGAAGTCAGATAACCTATCAGATGTTGACGAAAGGCTTTTGTGTGCTATGATTGCTATACACTTTTTGCATATGAGTGATGATGATTGTCTTTGAAATAAATGACATAGTTTGAAAAATTTGAAGCTAAATGATATTGAATTTTGCTTTGGCTTTCGTATTTTGTCAGATGTAACGGTCAAATCGTTGTCAAATTCTATTAGGATCAACGTTGATGATTTATTTTCAATCAAAACCGTTCAGGAGTATATTAAATCAAAAATTACCGCAAAAGAGGTACAAAAGCTAATCAGTTTTCAGTGCTTTTTCCAAAAGTTTACAATTTATAGTGGTTAATAGGGTCTTTGATTCTCTAAATATTTTTTTTCAGATAATTTGGTCATATTGACATGTATTTTTTATACAAACAAGAATTCGCAAGAACATTATGAAAAGGCTATTGAAATTTTTCATGCTTATATCATTAAACTAGCTCTTGAAGAAATTTTTGATGCCTAGATTTTCTAGCAATACAATGAACTTTCTTTTCCCATTTTGAAACTATTTTCTACTGTCAAAGTCATGTACAATGAAATCAAACCCTTTACAGGGAAACACACAAAATAAAGACTTTGCAAAATATTTCCAAAGATTTTGGAAATTATTTGCGTATTTTGGAGATATTTACTCATACCTTATTGTGAAAACAATTAGGAACCTTTGTTTTAGCTCTGAAGAAAAATGGGATTTGTCAAGAGGGCATGGAATCTACCACAAATTTCTGTCCCTCTATGACATTGAGCTCTGTTTTCGATAAAATAAAATTGAATGAGCCTTTTCCTTTTTCTACCAGCCAAATAAAACTGGAATATTGATCATGACATGTTACTGATGATTCATTCATGGTCCAAGTACACTCTTTAGTTTCGTGACCTCACCCAAAAGGTTTGGACCAATATTTCTACTTTTATCGTACAAAATCTTCAAAAGGCTGACAAGTCACCTCTTGACTACATCACTTTTATTTACCTTATAATCAAAAATCACTAAAATTCCGTTGCAGATGAATTGCGCAAACAGTCAACTAATGATGAATATTCCACATTATATAAAAGCTTCGGACCATAATACTTTACCAGCAAGATCGTATAAATGGTTGAATAAAACTGTTTCCAGGCCTCTGAACGATGAATAATTTTACTCCCAAAGGAAAACACTAAACAAAACGTCGACACTACCAACAAAAAAACAAAAGCCAAAAGACATCCAAACCTGAAATTTCAAAGTCCACGACTCAGATATTTAGAATATCCAAAAACCAGTTGCCTGTTTTCATTGTTTTAAACGAAATGTATATCCTGAATACAGTAAGTTCTAGTTTCTGTTTTCAAACGATATGTAATTTTGTTTGTATTAATTGTGAAGCACGTAATCTACGTTGTATATAAAAAAGTTTAAAATCTCTGCGAATTTTTTAAACACAAGCCAAATCATACACATATGTACAATACTAATATAGTTAATGGAATTAGACAATTACAGTTGCGAGCTTGTTATAAACTGTTTTTTTTTTGAATCAAATGATTGGCCAAAATTTCCAAATTTTTTTAGAAACCATAATCAACAAGGGTCAAAATTCGTTGATTATTTCGTTGGTATACAGTGTTTTGGTTTGGCAATAGAAAAACAACCTGTAACAAGTTTGGTAAAACAAAACTAAGAGCATTTATCAGCCGCACGTTCACAATTGTTTATGGTGTAAAAAAATGTTGGTCATAATTTTTGAGCAATTGAAAGATTCAGGGACAAATAAAGCAAATATAAGTCAATTCCTAATAATTTATTTTAGCTCGAATCTTGATTTAAAAAATTCAAGCCAAACTTTTGATTTTTTTACATCATTAAATAGATGTACAATTTCCTGGATACAGGTTTTTATATCATGTGGGTAATTGTATCATCTCTGTACTGATCGAGGTTACCAAGTTGATTCCACCATTTGAACAAATAGGATTCACAAATCAGTTTGAACCATGGAGTGAAAACCAAGCTGTTATCCTTGAACATTTTCTTCAATTGGTCGGCAGTCACATACTGGACATCTCTGACTTCGTTGGGGTTAACATTGAGAGTGACATTTTTCTGAATAATGAAAATATAATCGACCTCGTGTTCTCCCCATGGACCCGAAGATGGGGCAACATAGTGTATTCTAGTCAAGAATTCAAATTTTTCAAGTGGAATTTCTTTTGCTTCAATTCCCAATTCGTGAAAAAGTTTTCTTTGGGCAGCGTTCTTGGCACCGACAACAGCGTTGCTCAAATTGGTAATATCACCATCTCCTTTACCTCCTAGAGATTTGGTATTGGACAATTGGCCAAGCTCGCTGGGTACAGCCAATGGGTGTGAACAGCATGTGTTTGTCCACATCTTTGCAAAGGTAATCTTTTCGTCTGCTCTTTGCTGGAGTAAAAGACGGCCAGATTCGTCGAAAAGGAAAACAGAAAAGGCACGATGAAGCAATCCTCTATCAATATTTGACACCAAATGACCTATAAAGTAATCCCAACGAATTAGTATCAAAACAATTGATCATTTTTCACTATCCAAGCCTATTGGTTTTTGAGAATGAAACAAGTTCAAAGAAAAACAAAACTTACAAGTCTTTTTACTTCCAGCACCAATAGGAACATCATTATAGTCAACAACAATGCAAACCTCTTCCATAAGTTTAATCTGCTCAGCATCTTGGCCGTCAAACAGCTTCTTGTCTCCAACTTGGTCATCTCTAGAGCTGGGTTTTGAAGATGGGGCACTAATGTCATTCACAAGAGGTGTGACATCAAGGAAATCGTTAAGGATTTCCTTGTCGGATAAACCTTTAACTAACTTATCATATGAAGACAAAACCATTAGTGAAAAATCTCGCGTTGTCAAAAAAAAAAAAAAATTGGGTGTTGTTCCAAGTAAACGCTTTTTGACAATTTCGTATCTTGGTTTGGAATCAAATACAGGCAATTTGTGGAGAAGTTATGTGTCACATGATGTGTGACATATATTGCGTATTTATGATACTGGTTGGTATTTTTTGGCATAAGGCTGGTGAGCCAAACTGAAAAGTTTGTAGACATTACAAAAGATAACTACCCATGTCAATTAAACCAAAAGAAACAGTACATATTGTGGTTTATATTTTCTTTTTTTTTGGCAGTTTCAAAAAGTTCTGACGGTATATTTAAATTTATTGTAAAAATCCAAAAGCCTGTTGCAGATATTTTACTGGCCAATTGTTGTTTTCGATGAAGCAAGGAACTTTTTGATATAAATAAGGACTGGGACATATAATCCAACCGACATACCTAAACTTAGGAACTTTGCCCAGTTTCAAGATTATTTACGCCTTATTATATATTATTATTTGATTTATTTTATAACCTTCCCTAAATATTTCTCACCAGAATTCAATATGCATTACAATACTTCATTCTTAACGCCTTTCCAACACCAAAAATAAATCACGTGAATTAAATGTGATAGTCACATGAAAAAACTATATGCCAGCATATCAAATGAAACTTTCCCATTCTTTCTCCTTCTTTTTCGTGATCCTTCCTTCTGTCTGTCATCCATCCTTTTTAACCTTTTTCACTGTGATTCAGAGAATAGCCTGAGCTGTTGCTGTCTTTCGGTTTTTTGTTATAATAGTATGTATTTTCTTATCTTTTTTTTTGTTAATTATTCACCCTCTTTTGTATATGTTGGAGTTTGTCGCTTTTGCCAGTATTTTTTGATCTAAATTTTGGAAATTTCCATGTGCTGTTCATAAAGGTGTCATCAAAAATAGCATCCACTGTGGCTTGAATATCCATGTTATACATATCAATCCATCTCAAAAAAATCCTGTATTTATTTGATTATTTGGATCAATGATTTGTCTTACCCTTTTTTTTCAGTCGTTTTTGAATTTAGATCCATTTGAAATTTTTTTTTTCTTTTGATGCGTATGTTTAAATCAAAAATAAGTCATGGTTTGGTCTGTACTTAAATTTTTCAAGACACAGACTTTTAAACATTCATTTTACCATGAGTGTATAGACTTTGGTTTTAAATGACGACATTCTTCTTCTTTCAATAAATTAAAGAGATATTCATTGTTATATTCCTGGTTTTATATTTATAAATGGGATTCTAACTTAAATATAGATTTTGCATCATGGCTGCTCCTACCACTGCTACCAAGACTAACACAAAGTCTGCTTCCAAGAGATTTACCAAGCCTGACAAACATACTTTTGATGTCAACTTAGTTGCTCTTGAAAAAGAACTTAAGGGAAAGATCGATATTGCCGTAAGTATATATTCTTGTATATTCTCCTCAAGTTACTAGAAAGTTTCGTTTATGTTTCTATAACTTTTTGAGTTATTTTAACTAACTTTTTTCTTTCTTTCTTAAAGAAACAAGCCAATGCTGCCATCGGTCCTAACGGCAAGAACAGTCCCAAAAATGAAGAGAGAGAAAAGTTGAGAAACGAACTCGATTCTCTCAAGAAAAAGCAGGCCATTTTCAAGGCTTCTAGAAGCAAGGTTTTCGATGAAATTTCTGTCATTGACCAAAGAATTAAGCGTAAGGTTGCTGAGCTTCAAGCCGCCAAAGGTAAAGTTAACTTTAAGAGCCCTGAGGACGTTGACAAGCATGTCAAGGATTTGGAAAAGAGTGTTGAATCTGGTAACTTGCGTCTTGCACAAGAAAAGCAAGTCCTTAAGGAGATTAGCACATTGAAAAAACTCAGAAAGAACTTTGATTCTTTTGCTTCTACCCAAGCTCTTATTGATTCTGACCGCACCAAAATCGCTGCTCTTAGAACTCAAATTGACGATCCCGAATCTAAGGCAATCAACAAGAGATTTGATGAAATCAAGGCTAGACTTGATGTTATTAGAAATGAAAACCAAGAGGCTTCCAAGAACAGAAACGAGTTGATTGCCGCTCGTACTGCTGCTCAGAAAGATGTCGATGAAGTCAAAGCAAAGGTTAACACTTTGAAGGATGAATACTACGGCAAGCTTAGAACATACAACGAAGCAGTTCGCAAAGAAATTGCCGAGCGACACGAACGTGAACGCGCTGAAAAGTTGGCTATCGAAAAGGAAAGAAAGCTTCGTGTTGCTGAGGAGAAGCTTGAGATCGCTTCCGAGCCCGCTTTTGCATCTCAAATTGCTACTGCTAAGATTTTGATCTCTTACTTTGATCCCACATATGTTTTCCCCAAGAAGATCACTGAGTTCCAGCCTGCTGAGCTTGGTGCTCAAACCAGCGCTCGCTCCATTGAACTTCCCACTGGTGCTGAGGTTTTGAAAAAGGATGAGGAAAGCTTTTATTCCGGAAACGGTAAGAAGAAGAACAAAAACAAGAAGAAGAACGTCGAGAAAGATAGCAACAGACTTGTTTTGGATTTGGTCCTTGTCGAGCAACTTTCATCCCTTAATGTCGCTGTTCCTGGTTCTCAAGAAGATGTTCCCAAGACCATTGAAAGCTTGAAGAAGAAACTCGACCATTACATGGAAAATGAAGAGGCTGTTACCAAGGAACGTATTGCAAAGGCCAAGGCTGAAATTGCCAAAATGAACGAAGAAGAAGCTAAAGCTGCTGAACCCAAGGCCAATGGTTCTGAATCTTCTAAGGAAACTAAGACTGAATCTGCCCAAGAAGTCGAGGCTTCTGTTGACTCTGAGTAAAAGAAAAACGCAATTATTAAAGGTGGATTTCATACATGCTAATTGGATATTATTTTAACATATAAAAAAAGTTACACTGGATATACTAGTTTTTGATTATTACATTTTTTTTTTTATTTATTCGTCATTGTATTTATCGGGTTTGCTTGAAATAAACTAGAAATAGATTTGACATGCCAAACCGTCGAATCAATAGTAAACAATGAAATATTTTTCAAACTGAAAAATAAAGATATAAATATAGTGATTTTGTCATCATTTGTCATCACTGGATAATCATAAATAGTTTACGTCATGAGATTGTATTCACGTGATTATTTGTGTATTTATTTATTTATTTTCTCCGACATATTTAACATGCCAGCATCGCTCACACCACCACCAGTTTTCGTTTTTGAATTATCGTAGTTTTTGAGAAACTCCAGTTTCCTGACTTCAATTGTTTTAATTTAATTTTTTTCTACAGGTTGTTGCTGATTATATCGTGTCAGTGATTCAACTTTTTCATTTCTTAATCTCATATTGTTTCTTCTCAATTTCATTGTATATAAGAAATCAAATCTATAACACAAACAGTCATGGGTGGTGTTTCTTCTGTGCCAACAGATTCATCGGCCGCTCTTTTTCTTAAAGACCCTACCCGATTCTTTATTCAGTCTATTTCTGTTTCCGTCCCTGACTCTCCCCTTCACGCCAACTCTGAAAACGCTTCATCGTCTTTAGAAAGTGCTGACGCAGCCGACCGTCATATTGTAGGGGTTCCAGGTTCTCACTTAGTACTACCAAATTTTACCGGTGTTGTCAAAACTGTTTTGAACTCTGGGAATCTCACATTCAGTACAAACTCTCTACATTCAAAACGACATGTCGAATATATTCAAGTATGTCCTTTTTTAAATCTCACAAAACGACATGATTTTTGAAACACCATTGAAATGTGCTAACTCACGATTTTTTAATTACATATTATAGGACCCTGATCCCCGTGGAAACTTTCCCTTTTTACCTAAATTGCCGGCAAATTCAGTATTCAAGTTCGAAATTACCATTTCGACTTCTTTGAACCAACCTATCAATAATCTTACATTCATTGTAGCTCCAACAGTCGCGAGTTTAGATAACTTGTTACGAAACGAGTTTCTAGATAATCCAAATATTCAAAATGAAGAAAACGTGTTTTTACTTGGTGATTTTGCGTCCACGTCGCAATTGACGTCAACCAACTTTGAATTTGTTTGGAAGTCTTTCCCCGTTTTTCAATCACCCGCGTTTCAAACAGATGAACGTGGGTCCAAATTCATATTCTGTTTTGCAGACTATGATAAGAGGGACCATAGTTTAAATCAACTGGCTAGGTTTGCTGTATGGATCGATTCTCCACCCACTACTACACAAACACAAAACTCTAAGCAACAACCCTTTTCTTTTCTTCCAAAGATAAGTACAAATGGCTTAGAGCCCCTTCCAGAAGTAGCCGAGCGTGATTCACCAATATCTCCTATAAAACGCGACATTATGGGCTCGCCAGAGAACCCATTATCTTATCCTTCACGTTTGGGGTCAGCTTCTCCTAATGTTTCAAAATACGGACCAAATATTCCTAATTATCCACCAAGTTCACCAGAATCAGTAGATCAACACCATATTTTTAATAGCGAATACTCGAGGTCCTCAAGGCGATCAAGTGATGCTATGGCTGATATCCCTAATACACATACACCTTCTCCTGAAGTGTCAAACACAGTCACGGATATGGATGCCTCAAGGTCTCTAATGGGTGCAATTACATCAGATAATCTGAATCAGATACAAGGTAGCAGTAATTCTGCAAATCCTATCGTAATCGGTGAAAAAGGAAGCAATATTTTGAATGAAAAATCCCAGCCATCGCAAGTTATATCTAGTCTTCTCTTACCAGAAACTGTTAACTTGCCTTCCCACCAACAAACACCCCACGATGTGTTGTCCAGCTTAAGTGGTATGGTTTCCGACTCTAACAAAGAAAAACCCACGCTTCCTCGTCCATCTGGTGACAGTGTTCAGCAGGCTGAAGATGGTCCCGTTTTCCGAGCTCAAATCGCGGATTTTGAAAAACGAACTGTCTTACTTAAAACTAAATTTAAAAAGTTTCTCAAACGTGTCATCACTGTTCACGAAAGACAAACTGCTCTCATTGAAGCTCACACGGCATTTTTACAGTCAATCCAAGAAATTGCCGATGTCAATGTATTTTCATTTCAATCTCTTGTTCAATCTTACTACAACGCCAAATCTAATTCTGCTTACTTTTCCTTGAATCTTTTGAGAAGAGCCAACAGCGACATACACGACCATGTCATTGAACCAGCTAGAAAACTTTACGAACAGGAGATAAAGTCTTTTGACCAACGTAAAAAGGATTTTGACGAAGAATCTCGTGAATATTATGGCTGGCTATCTCGTTATCTATCTGTCAAACAGGAAGCCAAAGGCAAAAAGAAGTCTGACTCTGACTCAAAATATTTTGATAAGAAACGTGCCTTTGAATTATCCAGATTTGATTATTATACTTATCTGCAAGATCTCAATGGTGGTCGCAAACAACAAATGATTACGTTCCATTTGGCTTTGTTTGCTGAATCCGAAGTCAGTAGTTTAATTTCTCTTTCGGATCGGATTCGGAATAACAACAAACAATCTATCGATTTGGTTACCAACGAAGCTAAAGATGCTAATAAAGAATGGTCACGGCATCGTGCTGAAAGGGAAGTTCACAGAAGAGCTATTGAACGGTCTTCTAAGGATGTATCATCGCCATCACACAACTCTCTTCAACAATCTCATCAGTCAATTATGGGTCATTTTGTACCTACATCTAATAGTGAAGTACCATCGTCTACACCTGATACCTCTACACAATATACAAGAAATACCGTGACTTCCAATACTACTGACAAAACTTTAAATCCGAATAATTCAGCGTCTTCCGAAACCTCTACAACAAACACTTTATCTCCCAATATCTCTTCTGCACTTCCATCAGATAACCAAAATACCTATAAGGCATCTTCTTCGGAAACAAATCCTAATGTACATGGAACTAAAGGTACAATTACCAGTTCTTCTGCTCCTCCAGCCACTGGTGTTAAAAATACCACAACGCCTTCTCCTTCAACCTCGTTGAGTGGACCGTCTTCCAACCCAATGTTCATTAGCTCTTCAGATTATGGAGTTACATCTCCTAGTAGTGGTACTGATGGTGATAGTTCGGCTTCTCGGAATAGCAACAATAAACAAGGCTTGCTTTGGGCCATGTCTCGACCCGGAGGAATCAATGAACAAATTAATTTGAACAAGCCCGGTTGGCATAAATTCTGGGTAGTGTTGGGTGCTGGAAAACTTTGCGAGTATACAAATTGGAAGCAAAGTCTTGACCTGCACAATGAGCCAATTAACCTCAAAGTTGCACTTGTTCGAGAAGCACGCAATGCTGAACGTCGTTTTTGTTTTGAGGTTGTCACGCCTAACTACAAGAGAGTATACCAAACCACTTCTGAAGAAGATTTGCATTCTTGGATTCAAGCCATCAATAATGGGATTTCTTCTTCTCTCGAGGATTCTTCTGTCAAAGATATGCGTGTTGGGTCTGATTCTAACAGCACTAATAGTGTTATGTCTACTGAAAAGCGACAACCACAAAATACACATTCGGATAGCGCGCACACTGCCTCTTCAAATAGTGGACACCATACATCCAGTCTTCATCAGGCTTCATCTTCATTGGGTGTCTTAAAATCGGGACCAGAAGAACTTGCTTCTAGTGCAAAGAAAGGCATGGAAGACATTCGCGGAGAACTTGCCAAAATAAATCCCCGCAAGGTTTCTCTCCATAGGCGTGTCAGTAATACCAAAGGCGTTTCTGGTACAAGTTCTAATGGACATAATAGTAACGAAAGTCATCATTTCCGATCTCCTGCTACCCCTAGTGCTTCAACCACATCTTCAACTTCCCAGCAACCAAATCGTGCTCTTTCTAATACCCAAAAACAACATAATACCCTGAGCGGTTCACGCGTCGCTACCCTTGTCCGTGGAGTAGACAGTAGTAATTCTTACTGTGCTGATTGCGGATCTCCTAGTAAAGTGGAGTGGATATCTATCAATTTGCTGGTTGTTTTGTGTATTGAATGTTCAGGCGTTCACCGCTCTTTAGGTTCCCATATTTCGAAAGTGCGATCCTTGACTCTTGACACTGTTTCATTTAACCGTAACTTTATTGATGTTATTAAAAGTGTCAATAACTCTATCGTTAACGGTATTTGGGAAGCCAGACTTGTAAAGCCAAAGAACACGCAAAAAACGGCCGAAAACCGTCAAACCTTTATCCGCGAAAAGTATATTGAAAAGAAGTACCTTGAAGAGGTTTCTAGGCCCAATGCTTTGTTGCGACTTTCAGTTAAAACGGGAAACATTTACGGAATTCTTACAGCTTTGGCTTCAGGAGCCGATCCCAGTACCAAAATGATTGATGCTTCTGATAACACCCTAGAGCAGGAATCGGTGCTTATGTATGCTTTGCGAAACACATCCTCAAACCAAACTACATTCCCAGTTGCTGAAGTACTGATTCTTAATTCAGCAGACATGTCGGCAATTACGCAAAACCCAACGATGGTTTCAAAGCTTTCACAAAATGCTGTCCAGTTTTTGATTGGAAAATTGGGCAAAGGAGTGTCCAATCCGGTTTTGACCAATGCTGCTGCACAACCATCGGGTAATATGGGCTTGTCTCAAGCAGCGGGAGCTTTTGCGTCCCAAGCTAGTATCATCTCTCAACCAATTTCAGAGGGCTCCGTTTCTCCTGTTGCCAACACCAGCACATATAACCAGAACAACTCGCCGAGCCCTAGTCATAACCATGGAGGAAGTGTGTTACATGGAATGGGCCATAGTTATCATGGCCACAGTAATAGCGTTTCAGAATCACAAAAATCTGGAAAACCCGTGCACGCTTCAAACAGTACTTTGGGCACACAATCTTCTTCCTTTGCAAAGCCGGAAACCTATCATGGAATTAGCCGTTCTCACTCGTTGTCGGGCCCTTCTTCACATTCCTCATCTACCTCGGCCACACCTGACAAAACTATGAGGATTGGAAAAAGACTTTCAGGCAGTTATCTCACGACATCTTTTAACAATAATACGGGAAACAACAAAATTAATAATGATACTAATGACGTGGGAAATGGTAATTTGAATTGAAACAGCGCCAACGGTGGTGGCTGAGACGTTTAAACAATGATTGTGACGAATAGATTTACGTTACTTTTCAGGTTATGACAAAAGGAGAAAATTTATTACTATTTTGCTATTTTCATTCTGTTGCTTTTTTTTTTTTTTTTTAATTCTATTTTTATTTTTTGTTTTGGTTTTTTTGGGAAAATAATTTTGATTTATACATGTTTAAGAAAATAATATATAATTTATAAATAAACCCATCTTTTTATTTTTTGGCCTTGAAGCATTTGAAATATAATAATCATCTCGGTCACAGAAACTTTGTCAACACCCGTTTGAGAAAAACTTTGGTGTCGCTCAATGTGTGGGGAAGGCGTACAGGAACTCTAGAGTATTTTTTCAAGGACCTGGAAACGAGTTTCGGGCAAAGTGTCGGGCATCTAAAAATAACTACGTTTCAAGCCAAATATATTTCTTCAAGACGTTTGGGATTGTGAATTGGAAACAATTGAATATATAAATTTTTGGATTTGGTCTAGTTAAAGTACAATCAACTTTTGTATTTTATAATCTATAAGCTTTTATTATTTTTGGTTTTAAGCAAGGTATAATTTTTTCTTTTTTGGATATCAACATTGAGAATAGATCATCGGTCATTAATATTATGTTTTGTCAAGCCGTTGCACCACAATATGCAACTGGTGTTGACGTTTTATTATTTTTAGTCTTGGTTTTTCATTTTATTTTTGGCAACGATTTATTTTAATCCGGGGATCAATTTCTTGCGTTCCTCAGTCAAGAGACCGGGCTTACCAAAGTTTTGGTCAATGTCAAGAATAACCTTGAGTGCAGATTTGCTTTGGAGGTATCTGTAAGGAGTGCTAAGACTGGGCTCAGCATTAACAACAGCGTGACCAGCCTCAGTCTCGCCATGGCCAGGAAGAGGAAAAACATCATGGAGAAATTCATAAGCGGCAAGCGTGCAGCCAAATTGTGGGGAAGATCTGAAAATACGGGCAGGGCCTCCCTTGAAGAAAGCCTTGAATCCTTCTTCCTTAAAAATAGTGGCAGCAGCGTGGCCCAAACCCTTGTAGTTGGTTTGTCCAGCACGAGCTTCAACCTGAAGACGGGTCTTGATGACATCACAAGGGGTAGTAAAGTAAGCTGCTGGCATGCCGGCAATAGCGCCAGCAGTGAGCAATTCCCAGATGGAAAGCTTCTTGTTGGGTCCTTCATTGAAGTAGTCCTTCTTAAGATGGGCATAGGCAGGAAAGTAAATGGCAGAGAAAGGAACATCACGTAAGAGACAGGCAGTAGCACCCTTGTAAAGACCAAAAAGACCCAGATTACGAACAATCCAAATAGCAGAACGTCTAGAAGCACCTTCAACAGTCTTTGAAACTTCACCTTGCATTTGGAGTCGAATTTTGACAATCTCAAGGGGGTTGGTAAACACGACCTGGCAGGCACCAGCACCACCACCAGCTAAAAGTTCGGCAGCAAGAGTGATTTCGCCCTTGTCGTTGGTGAACTTGCCACGAACAAGATCATTGACAGTAAGCTTGATGGCTTTTTCTGGGGCGACACCAACGAGCTGGGGTCCCAAACCAGAATAGAGACCCTTTAAGCCTTCTCGAGAAACAACCTTTTTGAAACAGTCAATGGAGTTTTTGTAGAGAAGCTCTTGGCCAGGATGACTGGAACGCTGGTTCTGCATTCTGGTCTTGACCAAATCGATGGGGTAAACAACAGTAGCACCAAAGGCACCAGCAACGGAACCTAAAGCAAAGTTGTAGGCGGACTCGAAAACCTCACGCAAGAAAGATTTGGGGCTTACAAAGGCATTCTTAGCAGCCTCGACTTTGGCAAGCTCGTTACGGTGCCAGATGTCCATGCGCTCTTGCCACGTAGGATCGAAAACGGATTTGAAGTCATCGAGACAGATTTTGTCAGACTTTCGGGAGTTGAGGGAGGCAAAATGGAACAAAACGTCAATTTCTAAGGGAGTGAAGAGAGCGAATCGGGTAGACTTGGATGACTCATTGAGAAAGTCTTGACGGGTGACGTAACCATCTTTCCGGCCATACTCATGAGCGGCTTTCTCAATCAAAACCTCAACCATATCGGTTTGGTGGATGACATTAAGAAAAGCTCTGACACTGGCGTAGGAAATGTTTTTTGTGGTTCCGACATTGCAGATGGATCCAAGTTCACTAACCAAACGGTCAGAGAGTTTATGTGAGAGGGTTGATTCAATGATTTTTTGGAATTGGACGGGTAAAATATATCCCGTATTATCACTGTCATAGTATGCGAAAGCCTGGCGAACACGCTCACCAGCAAGGCCAGCCAGCATTTGTGAGAATTGGTTGTAAGTCATGGTATGACGTTTTGTCGAGGTACCGAAATAGAGGGAAGCCCATTTTGAGTCCCAGTTGACGGGAATAGAGTCAGAAGGAATGTTTTCCTTATAGTATTTGACAAATTGATCGAAATCAATGACTTCTGGTGAAGAAGCGGAGGTTTGGGACTGGAAAAGACGGAAAGCGACTTGGTACTCGGCATCAGGTTTGTATAACAGCTGTTCGAAAGCATTCCAGTCGGCTAAAGAAGCCTTTCCTTGGCCATTTTGGTCAACGACCTTGAAAAGAAGGGCATATGAGTTGCGAGAGATTTTGGAATAGTTTGCGTCTTTAGGAGCAATTGCGTCAACGAAATCAGAAATGGAAAGGAATTTCTCGTTTCCTTCGACAATCGAAGCGTGTTTGTTAAAAACTTCGACGGAATCCAAAGGTGCGTACGACATTGTTGGAAGAGGGTATGTTGGATATAATAGTTGGGAGTTTTGTGTTTAATATATAGGTATATATATTGAAAATGAAACTTTTTTTAATACGACGAAAAGTAATTGTAAAAAACGATGAAAAAGCACAAAAAAGCAAAAAAACAAAACCACAAAAAGCAAAAAACAGTATTCTTAAACCACAATGATTCTAGTCACAAAAAAAAGAATAGAAAAATACAAAGATTTCGCCTTTGAGAAAAGAAAAAGTAATAATAAAAAGGACGTTGGATTGTATTTATACCAAAAGACTCAGAGGGGTGGCTGAAATGGATCGGTTGAGAAATATTTCAGTGAAAAATTAATGTCAAAAAACTCATCATTTCCACATGATGCGGTATCGGCATCGGGCGGAGCCGGGTCCTACCAAGTTTTCCACATTGAAAATAAACACATTCCGCTCGTCGGGATCAATCGCTCCTTTTTTTTTTTTTTTTTTATTTCTTCATTTAATTTTTAATATCAAGTGTTTGGGCACGGACATTTATCACTCTTTTCGGGGTTAGAACCCTATTGGATCTGCTGGAAGCCTGATTTTCTCTTAACCACTTCAATATGATTATGTCATTATTACTAATGCTTATGTCAAATACAAAAGGTTATGTAAGTTTCTGATGCTGACACATAATGAGGGGCACTGTTGGACATTTTTCCTAAAACGAATGTTTTATATATCCACAGATGTGACAATCTTTTCATCGAATATCGTTGTTGTTTGTCGTCGACGAGGGTGAAAATCATTATCGTGTCGAAGCATAAACGATGAATCGGCGATCGATAATGTTGGAAGAACTTTATGGTATTTAAAGCCAATGATAAGAACAGTTGTTTTAAAAAAAAACCAGAATTCATCACTACCATCTTTAGTTTATCAAATTAGTCATTGAAGCCATGACTGATTTTCATTACAAGAATATACCAAGTACATAGTCTTTAAGTCCGACTATACAATATAAATACCATCATTTTCGTTGCGTCTGACCGAACGTCCATTTGTTTTGAACCAATTCACTACTTTGTGGCTAGTTGTTCCGGAAAAAAGGTTTCTCACTTGGACGTTTGCAGAATCCTCAAAGTGCCACTTCACCATTGAAATTTCGCTGAATTTAGTCTGCACTGCATTTTTTTGTTTTTTTCATTTTTAAATACATGAACAGTTTGGGAAAATGGTTTGAATGCTACTTGGTACTCAACAAATGGTATTGGTGAAATTTAGCCAATCATTTGTGGTTTTTTGGTTCAATTGGTGCAACGTGTAGGATTTAGAAATACCAATGGTTGTTGGTTTTTTTTCCCTTTAAAGTATGACATTTATGTCAATCGAAAATCAACAAACCTTTGGGTTCTAATAAGTCTTGGAAGGCTTTGTTTTTGCAATTCTAGTCGTAATGTTAGGAAATATACCCATACGAATAGAAATCTGATCTTTTTAAATCAATTGATTGATTCAAAATGCTACAATTATATTCACAGCTTGATATTCAGGCTTTATCACATCACAAAAACATCCAATTGAATTCCTTTTCAAACTTTTTAAAAACTCAGACCCTGGAGTAAAAAGCAAAACCGTTAAGGCTATATCACGTGTTTGTTTAGTTAAATCTCGTGACTTGACTAAATGTGAATTGCAAGTACCCGTTACCAAATGCTGGCTCTATCCATGTTCCGGGAAAGAAAATACAAAAACATATGCTCTTGGTATAAAATATTGCACCCTGTTTTAAAAGATTTTGTAATGGAAGAAATTATTACGTGCTGGTTGGGCCGATCGGTACCTTTATGGATACTTTTTGTTACTATCAACTAGTGTACTCCAAGTCGAAATCAAAACAATTTTACTAGTTTAGATGGATTAGATGCAGTACTTGTATGTTGACGAAACTATAGCTTTTGTCTCATTTCAACGAATAATTTGCTTTGCGGAACATGACTAACGATTGCTGAACCTATTTGCAGTTTGAAATACAATTCTAGTCAACTGCCTTCTTTCTGTATAGGTTATGTGAATAAGACACGTAAACTGGTTTTAAATGTATTGTACTGACTTTGTAAAAACAAAAATTCATCAGCCAGCTAGGACCAAGCCTTGTTGATGTGCCGACTTTCAAGACTGATCATACCGAGATTGCACCAACATTAGTGATTATCCCATATTTATAAAAGACCTGGGGTTTGTCGTTAAAGATAATAAGAATAAAAATAGAAATCAATCGTCTCACTTTCTGTCTAACTAAAAATTAAGCGAAAGAATCAAGCCATTGGCTTTTCTGCCTGTTCCACCTTCGATCAGCAATCATTATGGAAAAAAGCATAGTGCTGGAAACAGGAAAATAACAAAGAACCCAAATACATCTACGCATTTCAAAACTGGTTATTTCGTTAGTTTCGAGCTAAATGAAATTGAAAAAACCAAAAATTATAAAGTCGGTTAAAATTGTGCAAGACTACACCTTGTATATATGCAATGGTAAATATATATACTGATGTGCATAGTCATCATATATAAATATCAAATATTTTCTGGGATTTACGATTCTAACCAGTCATTTCAATCGGCATTCTAGGACATGTCCATTTAAAAATATCCCCCAATACCTTGTAAAACCCCAAGCACAACCTTTCTATACTTGATTATGATCCAAAGAGAAAGTTGTTTGCGTATATGTATCAACGGTTTTGAAAATAATAATCAATGTGTAATTCCACATGTTTCAGGAAGACTTGTCAAAACGTCCAAACATTGATTTTAAAACCTATACCGTCGCCATATATGTCATCCGACGGACAGTCAGGCTTTGCTACCGCCAAATCAGGATCTTATCGGCGTGGATCTGACAATACTAGTCGTTACCAAAATTATAAACATGTGCATTATGCTCATTTGAATAAAGCCATCAGGCTGTACAGAAATCAATCTGGGTGTGGAGTGCGTTTTGTAGATCTCGAGTTCTATTTAGACCTCTACGTGCGTTATAGTTTGAAATTAATAGTCTGCATTCGAACAGATGTTTGAGTGTTTGAGTAGATACCTGAATAAAGTAGATCTCATAATGGGCAACGTCTATGAACATGTTTCTTTTTTGAATAATATTATACATTAATACAAAATAACTAAAATACAGCCAAGTTTCAGAGCTCTATATTGTTGCTGAGAAAAAAAAAAAAAAAAAAAAAAAGTTAATTCGGAAGCGATTCACCTACTTGAAAATGATATTGATTACCATTGCAATCTCACATTGCCTGACAACACAAGACTTTTGTTTGGGATTGTATCACCTCTTACTTTTATACAACTTTTGGTAAATCATATTTTGGAAATAATAAATAACGAAATGCATTTTGTATACGAATATAAATAAGGTGGTTTGTTACAAGATTTAAATAGAGGTTTCAGTATGTGCTTTTGAAAATAAAAATATTTTTCATGGTGTTGATTATGTTGATTTGTTTCAACAATAAACATCATGGTGAATGATAGTTTGAAAGCGAGTTTTTTTTTTTTGTTTTTTTTTTTTAAAAAATTCATCCTTCAGATTGGGTCAAGTTTTTCTAGGTATTAGTAATACCCATTATACCCTGAATTGCCTGGAGAAATAGGCAGCATGTTATGATGGTAAGAACGTTGTCGGGAAGTGGGAGATACGTTTGCCATTTGCTGGCCGTATCTGGCACCAGCTTCAGATTTTAAATGAGATCGATAAGGAGTGGGTGGATACTGGACAGATGAGGGAGAATAGTAGGAAGCTGGAGTCGAAGGTGGGTACCCGGTATGGGTGCCAGAATAATTTTGACCGCTTTTGTTTGAAGATGGTGGAGAGTTTAGGATTTCAGACAAGGAACTTGGTCGTGGTTCCAAGGTTCCGGGCCGAGATAAAGCAGACGAACCGGTCGAGCTAAGAGAACTGATGGAATTTGTAGAAGTGGCAGAAGATGGAGAATTGGAGTTGGAAGTGCCTGAGTGGCTAGTTCCAGAATGGTAAGATTCATACTTTGTATGAATTGGAGGGAGTTCGCGAGCATTGAAGCCCTTGTTTTGTTCCATCAAACAATCTTGGATTCTGGGAAGAGTCATCCGGTGACTGCTATGTTGCGCCTGGCTGTCCGATCCAATTGGACTGTTTACGATGCTGCTTTCATTTTTCTTGAGAGCGCTTCGCGAGATGGAGGAATCAGTAGGACGATACTGGTTCAAGTCTTCGTGGAAATTGAGAGTATGAATGGGAGGTAATGAAATGGTGGGCCGTGAACTTTTATGATGATGATGATGGTTATGTGAAACGTGATGGTGGTGTTGTTGTTGTTGTAACTCAGGTTGTGATTGAGAATTGAATGGATAAGGAACTGGTTGGAATTGATAACCAAGAGCAGATGGAGGAGGGGGAGGAGGAGGTTGTTGATATTGGGATTGTTGAGCAGGATACTGAAATTGTTGCGAATTTTGTATAGGATATTGATAAATAGGTTGTGATTGAGGTTGGGATGGAGCTTGTACATTGCAATAGTAGTTGACGGGAGCTTGTGTTTGTGGTGAAGCTATTGAATTAGGGGTTGGATAGGTGGGTGGTTTAGTAGATGTAGGAGTAGTAGTAGCAGACTTGCTTGTTGCTGACGCATTGATAGTATTTAGACTTGAGATGTTGACACTTGGAGTTAAAGCCCTGAATTTAGCGTTCAAGCCGTCTCGAAATTCAAACCGAGGTCTATATCCTTCGCAAGCTCTGTGAGTCTTGATACAGTTGTTGCAACATGGTTTAGCTTCGTCGCATTTTATACGTCTAGGTGTTGAGTTAGTATGATGAACATATGTTTGTGTTTACAACTACTTACCTTTTCTTGCAAGTGTAGCAACCATCCCTGGTTCTTTTGGTTGTTCTATTTCGCTGTTTTGGTGCTGAAGCAGTAGAAGATGGAGTAGAAGTCATTTTGAAATCAAATAAAAGTCAAAGTAGAAATGAAATGACTGGAAAAATAATGAATATAAAAAAATAAAAAAAATCAAGCAGAAAGGTCAATTAAATATCGAATCAAGTTTTAAGCTTTTTTGGTCTCCTTTTCTAACATCAGGCAAGAAATAAAACACTAGAATTGTCAAAATTTAGTGTTGGATTTTTGGGAGTAATTGGATTAGAAGTGGGTTGTCGGGTATAGATTATTCAGAGTGGGTCCAAAAAACAGTAGTGTTTGAAATACAGACCAACGTAAAGAAATGTGTAACTTTGTCGCGTTTTTGGAGGTTTGAATAATTTTGGCCAGTTGAAGATGTAAAAAAAAAAAAGTACTTTAGATATACTTTTAACTGGGTTGAAGTATTTGAGAAATAATATTTCAGACGAGAAAAAAGGAATAAAACAAGTGAGATTGATGTTTTAAGAATAGAAATAGAAATAACAGTAATGTTCAAGTCTTTATGGATAAAAAATATGTACAAGTAAATAACTGGAGTCTTAGAGACATATATATATACACAAAAATTTTAATTGAATCAAGCAATATCGTGCAGCTATTGAAAGCACGGTGCCTGATGAACTGATGATTTTTAACTTGGTAAAACAGTATCACAAACCTAACTGCAAAAAGCTGGTAAACAAGACTACAACGAGAATTTAAATTTCTACAGTTTTAGAGGGGCGGGATTGGTGTGCCTGATGTTTAATGTACGTTAAATGTATCTTAGATGTGGATGTATGCTGCCCAGTTAATTTTTTATAGGAAGAAATGTGGTTATTGAATGAAGGAAAAAAACTTAAATACCATGTAAAAAGTACTTTTATGACGAATTCTCAAGAAAAAGTATCAACTAATCAAAAATGAATTAAAAACAAAATAATGAAACAATGGCGATTTATGTTATGTTTGTTAAATAAGCTAAATTCTGGTTCTTGGGTGTGTTCCTAGCTGTTCCTGAATATTTTTTGGGTTCAAATTGGATCAAAAAAATTTTTTTTTTCATGTCGGCTTTTCTTTTTCTTTTTCTTTTTTTGAGCTGCCCAAAAGATAATTTGAGCTGTGGCATAATTTTTTCAGGATTTGACAGAAATGTGTTTTGAAACGACTGAAAAAGAACGGTTTGGGGGACTACTTGCAACGTTGAAAAAGAAATAAGAGCTCTTTAAAGAGAAATATTACCAAAAGTGTACATGAATTGTTATATTCGTTATTGGATATTTTCAGTCTTTTAAACAGGTTGGGATTTTAATAGCATAACTTATTTCTTTGCAATATTGAATGAAAAAATACATAATGTTGATTACAATTGCGATTCCAAATCAGTAGACAGAAACATAGATTATTATAATAATAATATAATAACAAATATGGAATTCAGAAACACGCCCTAGATCAAGATCTAATAAACCATACTCATATATTATTAAAATATATTTTGATTCAGGAAGAAAACATAAAATTTGTTTGCAGTGATATGATCTTCAGAACATAGAAGGCTTTTTATTTTATTTTATTTTGAGCTTTTTTTTTCAAGTTATTTATTTACTAGATCTAGTTCCTCGTAAAAAAAATATTTATAGTCATATATATGTACAAAAATATTACACCTAATGAAGGCACAGATTTGTTAAAAAGCCATTTGCTTGTCTGGTTTGGAAAAAAAACAAAACCTCCAAGTCCAAAAACTCTAACAAGAGTGTTTAATGAAAATAAATAAATAAATAAAATAAAAACACCATATGTGCACAATTCAGCGCTTAGCCATATTTTGCAGCTAGGCAAACAGTAAGAAGCTGGTTCGAATCGGACCTGGAGATGGTTTTAATATTGATTATAGTTCGGTTCACTCATCTCATCGCTATTGAAAGTTTATTATTATCTGTCTTTATTTACAATTAACAAAACAAATTGTAGTCCAATACAAACAAAGAATTAAAACCTTTAATTATTATTATTTTTTATTTTTTCTAAATGACAAGACCTTTCTAGGACTTTAACCAAATCACCATGTACTTGACTATTTGTATGGGTTTTGAAGATCAGTGTTTTGGTCCGCAGACGTACAATCCGCACTTGGCCCAACTAGGATATATCAAGTATAATCTAATCTTCAGGTTAAGATGCATAGAAAAGTAATAACCGATTCTCAGTGGCCAGAAATAATATTAGAAACAAGCTATTTATTTTTCAGGTGAGAATGGACCGAATTCCCTTTTTGTAACATGTTCCTGAAATTTTCATCGGCAAATGGGGTGTTTACAACCGAATGACGACCAAACGGAGTGGCTAACAAAAAAGCCCTGTGAATGTGAATTATTTAGGAAAGATTGCTGCGGATACGTGTGAGTTCTGGTGAATGTATTCAGGGCAGGGAGGTTTATTGGAGGAAATGATGATTTAGTATATTGATCAAGCTTAAATTATTATTATTTTTATTATCACCATAATTTCCTCAGTTTCAAAGATATACACCACTTTTCACTTCAATTTCACCGTTTCTTGCCAGCCTTAGTTACAATTGCGTATTATAGTAGATTAAAGATTTTCGACAACCCAGTTGCATAAAGTTCCACAACGAGGCTTTGTTTTATTTTGTCATAATATTGGTAAATCATGATCTAAAACACCTAGACAACCAATTAGAAATAACTAGAGTATGAATTCTGCTGGTTGGATTTACTTTGTGGTTATGAAATCAGTTTGTACCTGGATCGCGTCAATCGCTACAATGTATGTGCCTGAGAGTGTTCTTTGTAGATCTATTCAAAGTCGGACTATTGCGCAACAACATTACTGTGTCTGGCTGCTGTTTTAACCTATTCCAATGCGGGGAACAATGTAGATGTGTATCATGATCAATCATATGGGTCCAGCTTTTAGACCAGACATTGTTTGACACAGTTGACCATTAAAACAGTCTTGGGAATCATATTTTGACGCTTGATATCAGTCGGCTATTTGTCTAAAATGCTACATAACACCGCCTGATGTTATAGTCTTAGACGCTTGCTATACTTTCTAAAGCAAAGATCCAAATCACTGGATTTGGTTCCTGAATTCAATTAACTCAAAAACCCCTGTTTGATAACGAAGTTAAACTTTCATGTCCTCTCACTAAATTAATAATATTGGACAATATTGATTTCCTATTGTGCAAGTCATTTCTTTGACTGTACGTGACAGACATTAGTATATTAGTATATTAGTATATTAGTATATTAGTATATTAGTATCTTAATGTTATTATTATTATTGTTGTTATTGTTATTATTATTGTTATTATTAATATCATTATCATCATTTTATATCAGAATGGAAATAAATTCCAATCAAAAACCCAGCCACAATGTGCTCAAATCTAATCCTGCTATTTACATGGTGATTTCTTCAAATAATATTATTTTATTTTATTCACAATTAATTTCTTTAATGTTCGCTCTTGTCTTAAAACATCATAATCACGAAATAATAATCTTTCACAAACTTGGTGAAACCGGCTTGAAAACGGGCTTTGATGTTATAAATCACTTGATTCCTAATACCTTCAAACATGTCGACATTATAGAAATAAAACAGTGCAATTTTCCCGTAGACATAAACGACTGATGTCAAGCATCAAACAGGGAAATCGAAACGAAGAAATAATAATCATCTATTGTAAACCATATATCACCATTAATCACCGCTGCAAGTAGTCGATTCCTAAACAAGATTGAATATCTACAACGATGAAATACAGCTAAAAAGTAGGAGAAGGATTGTTTTTTTTGCATTTACAAAAATCGTTTCACGTTTTTCAAACCACTGGTAGGAATTAATATTGTATTTCACTACATTTATTGAGATTTACAGCCAGTAAACACCAAACCACGCATTTGTAAATAGAAAGACATATATGGAACCAAACAGAAAAGAAATCACAATTAATTGAAATATGCAATGCTCAATACATTACGAAACATGAAAATACAATATTTGAGCCATTTGCAAAAGCTTAACTTTACTGTTTCTGATTCTTTTTGTTTTTTTCGTGTGTCTCAAAATTCAATCATCCCTGAAATTCAGGCACTCTTCATTCTGTTTACGGATTCTTTTGTGATTCTTTTGTCAGTATTTTATTTCTTCCGTGTTTCTTACATTTGCCCACGATTTGTAACCCAAAACTATCCCCACATCAAGCAGCCAATTCTGTTCCTAGCGTTACAAATATTTGAGATATTCCAAAATATGTAGATTTTGCGTTCAAGTCCAATCCTGTTTTGGAAGTCGTGACTGAATAAATAACCAATCGAACCGACAGCTGCTCGTTACAAAGTGCTCGAACAGTTTCTAGTTTTCAGTTTCTTGTAATTATATGGATTTTGGTGTTTACAATTGTTTTATGTGCAATCTTTTTTTTATGAATCAGTAAAATACTCCGTCGATAATCTCCGTTTTAATACATTTTCGACACAAGTTTCTGTAAACTTTTGATAATTACTGAATTACCCGTTTTCACATGGAATCAACCAAAGTTGCTGTAATTCTTTGAATGAAACAACACACGGTTAATTCGCTATAGAGCACCTTTTCGGACATGGAAATCACTGAAATGGAAAAAATTCAACATTAATAGTTTACAAAAAATAAATAAAAAACTAAAACAACAATAATTCACGCGATATTTTGGAAATATGCCAAAAATGTCTTACAGCCACCTCCTTTTAAGATGTGCACACATTCTTCATTCAACCACTTTGTAGCCATTCGGAATAGCTCAACTTAAAACCGGCAACATATTTCCGAATATTGCAAGTATCGTAAAAAGTTTCAAATGTAAAGAAAAATTATCCTTGTTTTTGCTGGAAAAAAACTATTACGGAGATAAATATGTGAACCGGCCATTGGGTTCATCGAGTATATAGTGCGAAAACTGTGTTTCTTGTCTGGATATTGCTGACAATATGATTTAGCGAGTTCCAGATACAAAATTCTTGTATTTACATTTCAGTCATGGTCTTTCAAGTGAAAAATTTCATTTAGACTCAAACCAACCAAACTATTAAAGAATCGACAAATTGTAATCCTTTTGCTACTAAAATGATGAATGCTTTCTACCAGGATCTCAATGAACACGAGCTTCTGATTATGAATCTAATAAAACACTTGTTCTTGGCATAACATTTAGATTTTTTTTTTTTTTTTTTTTTGGTAATTGAAGACCATATTTTGGACCCGTTTGGTATTTATCGCGTATTCATATCCTTTTCTTGGTCTTGACATTAAACTGGTAACGGTTCTTGCCTTTTGGGATTTAACAACGTTTGCAATTATAAATGCCACTAAACTAAAACGTGTTTTTTTTTTTTAAATATTATTCCCATTTATCCCTCACAATTTTGAATTTTCATCTGGTATTTTTTACTAGCAACGTCTTTTAAATCAACACAGACGCATATTACGGCCGAGTTGCCCTAAAAGGTCCACGGACTTGATTTGTAATGTCTCAATTGTGTACGTGTGTCTTTTTTGCAAAGTTTGTTTCCGCTTCTTGTCGTTTTTACTGACGCTTTAACACCAAAAAAGTCCACCATTTGCTGCAAAAAGCACGGGGCTTTGCTGCCTACATCAAGCGCAGAGACCATCTGTGTGTACACCTTGCGTTGACCATGATTTGAGTTTACTGTTTAAAAAGGCTTTTATATTGGGCCAGTGACATGAGTTATGCACCGAAAAGCAAGAAATAAAAACCTTGTGCAGCAGGGACTTTGTAAAGACATGAAGCATTTCTGTTCTTATCACAAACCGTGTCGCGGCGATGATAAAAAGGAAAAACAACAAAAGAAAAGAAAAACAGTACGCAGCTGCACATACCGAACCTATACCGTTTTCGTCTTTTTGAAAAAAACATTGTTTGGAATCAACTTTAGGGAGGTTCAAAGTTGAGTTTGCTTTTTCCGCCCCTTACTAGCTATGTGTGCTTCTTAACAATGTTTTGATACGTTCGGCCTTAGTTATAAGTTTGTGTTTTTAATGTTGAAGGCATTTATTCGACGTTTAGCAAATGTAAATCGCAAATCAAAACAGCTACAAGTGTATGAAGAACAAAAAAGAAAAAACATATATAGGAGTTTGAGTACGTTTTGGCTAGTCATTATGTACATTGTAAACAACACCGAAACACACAATGTACTTGTATTTTGGATTAGGAATAATGTATAAATTAATGATCGGTGTTTAATCTCGATATTACAAACATTTTACTTGTTTTTTATTATTATTTATTTATTTCAGGATTCACATCAGGCACAATCATTTATGATTGTCATGTTTCTAGAGAGTTTTCGATTTTAGGCTGCATCAACTAGGAATCTGGGTTATACATCACCAAAAACTAAAGTCATGTATGGCTGTTTGATAATGATGTTGACATGTGCAAATGTAATCTAAATACACCTTTCAACCGATTTTCACTAGTAACACATATATTCAAATGAAATCTTTAATTGATTAATGATACCCCTTGCAATATGGATTATCTTTTATTTATTTATTTATTTTTTTTTGTTTAAATATTTATTCATTTTTGTTTTAGTTCTTTTTCTTTTTCATAATAGAGTTTGTAAAGCAGGTTAACGATATTCAGGGTCCAAAAACATGTACATCACTTAGTTTACTTTCCATTCATCTAACATTAAATTGTATTTCAAAACATCCGACCATCAGTAGCAGAATAAAAAAACAAAACAACCTTTTAAAAATCAAACTTCTTTACACAAACACCTAGTTTTGATACTTGCTGTCATTTTATCCGTACATACTTCTCGGTTATTTGTTTGAAATTTTTCAAGCACATACAGATTGTGGCTGATGGACTTAAATGTACCCACTTGAGTAGACCTAAAAACTGAAACTAGCACAAAATTTACAGATTGGACATCCCAACACATGTTGAGCATGAGGAGAGAAAAAGAAAACAAGAACAGAATTCTCCTGTAATTGGTAGACTCTTCACATTGGATACAACGGAATAAAATTTTTGATTTGGTTGGTCATTCTTAAAGGTTTGGTAGCTCTGGTACCACCTGTATTACAAATTATCACATTTCTCAATTGAACCCAACCTAGGAGAAGCAGTTACTTGATTAGTATCTAGACATTTCTAAGAGAAATTTCACATTCATCATACTTTTCCCCGGTATTTGGATGTCTAGTAATTATCAATCCGTTACAAAACCTTCTATGTAAACAGAAATATCGCGCATGTTGCTTTTTGTTGGTTTTGGCACAAAGCAAATAATTGGTGTGACACTTTAATGACAACATATGTATTATTTATGTTTGCAACATTTTTATAAGTGACACTCGTCACCATTTTTTAGTTGGACCATTCATTCATTCATTATTCATTCAATTTGAGATTCATTTTGGGAAATATTTTGAAGAGAATCATTTTATTAGAATAGATACGTTTATTTGTTTTAATAATCTTAGACTTTTCATCAATGTAAAGCAAATTAGTTTGATGTGACGTGATTAAACCATAAATATATAAAACTCAAATAGCTCAACTTTGCTTGATGATTTGTTTTTCCAACGTGAAAATATTCTCATCGTTTAAAGGGTGCACTGAATGACTTGGAGTTTTAGACATGTTTGACTAATATGTCCACAGTCAATTAGCTGTGCCAGTTAGAGAGCACTGCATCGTTTGTATTTTCGTTAAATCTATAAGGTTCATGATACTAATTTTTGCATTTGCATATTCCTTAAATCAGCAAGTTTAATCCTTTTTAATAATTTTTATCTAGTCTGTATTATGTGGTCCAATCAATCATGATTGACAAGAAACAGGTCACAGGTTGTTCAAGTAAGTTGGCTATTATCAACATTATGTTTGGCATTTTGTTCTTAAAACAGTTGACTACATCCTATTTGTAAAGCTTTGTCGTCATTTACAAATGCGCCGCTATCGATTTGGTTTAAAGACGCACATTAGCAACTTACGAAAAAGATCACAAGCATGACCAAATCTTTCACGAGATTCTATAGCAATGGCCATAGAGTTTACAAGTCGCGTGCAAACTGAGATAAACATTTACGAGGCTTGCAAGACTTTGAGACAGATACGGACGTTAGGAATGCAAATCTCTAAACCAATTTTATGACTCGGTGTGTTTAAGTTTTTATCGTTGTATATAGAAAGCATTTGGATATGACGTAAACTAAGAAACTACATTGCTAAAATATATTTTATTGGATTAATCGTCTATTTCAAAGTAATGAGAATTGTTTGGAAATTTCATGATTCTTCTAGCTTTTCTATTATCAAATATAGATTTCGACCAGTTTTCACAAAAACTCTACATCATTCCAAAATCAATACAAAACTATTTGCCATTCAAGAATTAAATCACATTCATTCAAGTGTAGTTTTTATTCCATTGAAATATCATATGCGCGCGGATTTTGTTAAATCTATGTGACCAAATTTACAACTGTTTGCTTTTTTTCATTGACCTTTTGAGAAGAAACATAAACTTATGACAGATACATTTCTATAGTGTTGAAGCATGGAAAAAAATTATTATCTAGAGTGAGTAAAACATCACATCAGTTTAAAAACAAACAACACGGCGACTGGAACCCAAAGATTTGCGTCCAAATAGATAAAAAGTAGCAGTCATCAAGTTTCATCATGTTCTGTGCGTATTTTCCGAAAGGTAGGCGGAATATTTCAAATTAATATCCAACACTGAAAAAATAAATGTTTGTAAATCATTTGTCGATCGGTTTTGGTTTGTGTATAGATTCCTTAAAACCAAACAAGGCAGAAATGACGGAAACCATTCTTGTATTCCAAATATACTTTAGGAAAAGGCGATTCTACACAGCCACTAATTGGAATCGGAACTGTTCAAAGTAGCAATAATTGGAATCGGAACTGTTCAAACTAGCAATAATTTTGGGAAATGTTGGACAGTCGAAAAATATTTCATGATATCATATCGGTGCAGATGTTTGATAGCTTTCACTCGTCTTTTTCTATTAATAAAAGATTCCTAAATTAACAATGCTAAAGCGATTATTTTGGCGAAATGTTTAAGAAATTTCTAGAGGATCAACATGAGTTCCTCTTTATTTTTTTGTCTACAAAATTATATTGTTTCACTTGTTGTAGAATTATTTTCCGAGTGTTTGTCGGAAAGTTGAGTGTGAAGAGAAACAACCAAATAATATTGAACAAATGATCAAGCCAAAGCATCTTTCCAAAAGGTTTATCCAATAACTTGTAGTAATAATATCCTCCAATATTCCTTTTTAAAAACAACGGTTGAAACTTAGTTTCTATGAATAGAAAACAGTTGAAAATAATACTACAAAACAGGGTCTATGTAGCCTAAAACCCATCTTGAGCGGCAATAGGGTCTGTACATTTAAAATTCTTTGAGTTTTCATTCAGTTTAAAACATTTTAATTGATTTTACTTTTTTTAGAAAAATAATTATAATATTTGCCGTTGATATACCAATCCTCGTTCATCAATTGTCTAAGAGAGGCAGTTACTCAATACTTGATCAAAGGCTCAAGGAATGTTGAGCAAAGGCTTTTGTACTCATTTATTGGTTTATGAGCTCTCCAATGTCCATAAACAAACCAGCAATAAACTAATGCCAATGATTGTCGTATTGCCTTATGGGCTTGAAGATTCATACCCAAAGACCGTCTTTATACAACTTGTAACTCGACACTTTTGGGTCTGTCCAGTTTACCATGAGGTGCAATGTTACAGATGATGTAATATATACTGAATTGTTGCATTTTCAAGAAACTAACGTTGTTTGAGTTGTAATATATTGGTTTGTTGGTAATAGAGTATTAAAGGCATCGATTCAAAAATCATAATAATCAGAATTGACGTCTAATTTTAAAGTTAATAATTTGCCTAAATATATTTGCAATATGGTTTGAACAAAGTTGTAAATGATGTTGGCAATGTTTGTTGATACTTTATATCAGAAAATATATCAATAGTTTTGCTGTAACATTACTCCACCATGTTTTTAATCTTCCACCGCACTCACATTGATTCTCAAAAGGCAACACTACACAACCAACGTTAGACGTAAAGTCATAAAAAGACGAAATATCTCATTGTAATCGTACAAAAAAAACATTGATACGTTAACCCATGGTCCAATTGTAATCAAATTGAGCTAAAGAA
This sequence comes from Magnusiomyces suaveolens, assembly GCA_900642975.1. Taxonomy (NCBI): domain Eukaryota; kingdom Fungi; phylum Ascomycota; class Dipodascomycetes; order Dipodascales; family Dipodascaceae; genus Magnusiomyces; species Magnusiomyces suaveolens. The sequence goes on from CAAAMA010000004.1 coordinate 1,170,434, forward strand.
TACCAAATTCCGAAACCCAAAAATCCAATACCAAAACCATCAGACTTGTCTCCCGTTTTCTTAGTCCAATTGAAATCGCCTTGAGACCAATCGTCTATACCCAATCATTTTTTATTATAAAATACCATTCTAGTAGTTTTCATGTCTTTTGTTGATTTGCAGGACCCAAAGGTCGAACGTAAATATATTTTATTGGTTGGTCCCCCTAAAAGTGGAAAGCTCGCGTTTGCTAGAGGTATGCTCAATCGATTTTTTATAAATCATACTCTGAATGTTATAATTCCAAAAACAATAATAGTTTTTCGTTGAATTGCAAAAGGTTTTAAACAAATAGCTAATAGTCATGTTTTTAACAACTACCCAACTACAGACATTACTGGTGCACTGCCTAATGGTATCCCCGAAACACGAACCGCAGAATTACACAAAAACAAACTGCGTGCAGCCGACCAGCTTTCGAGTATTGCTAAATCAAAGGGTGCCTCAAAAACAGCTGGATATGATCCGCTGTTTCCCAGTTCCCCTGTCGATTTGGACGATCCTGAAGGCTTGGGACGGATTGCCGAGGTAACTTTGCTCGAAACCCGTTTTTCTCACGGCGGAATCTGCCATGAAATACCATTGAAAAATAAATACTTTAGTGCTAATATCCCTGTTTGGATTGACGAGTTTTCGTATTTTAAGCGACCTCTGAATGCTTCTGCTTTAAAAAATATACCTCCACATACTACTGGGAAGGGTTCCAAGATACCATCCTTACATCAAGAAGCTTCCGATGAAGACAATGAGGAGCTCTCTAAACCATTACTTGGAGATGGCAATGATTATTCACGGGAAGGTTCAGCTGGCTCAAACAGTGGAAAGGACAGCTCTTTACAAAATAATTCGGATAGCAGCAAGTTAGCTTCAACTCAACATGTTGATGCTACCAAAGGAGACGATTTTGATTTTGACAAATATGAAAAACAGGACGAAATAGACCAGGCCGATATTCCGTTTTTGGAAGATATCAAAAGTTGGGTTGACGCCTATTGCTCCGACGACGAGGACGTAAAAATGGTGCGTGATGGACTTTTAGGCATCATTTATACCTTTGACTCCACACATCCATATCCTGAGAGCTTGAAAGACTCTGTCGGCTCCCATGAGCTGGCTGCAACCGAAGCTGCCGGTATCGATATCGGCTCTGCGTATGATGCTATTGCAGACACCCAAACCAACAATGACGAACCACCTTCTTTGGCTGAACTTGATGCAATTGGGGTCGAAAATAAGCAATCTTTAGAGCAACGTCACTTGAATTCTATTGAAGCGCAAATTAAACAACTTTTGCGTTTGGTTGAAAAATTAGAAGACGAGGAATGGGATGGCTTGTTTTTGGCTGCTTGCAAAGATGTCCGTAATTTGGACAGTCTCACTAACCCCAACGAAATTGCAATCATAAATGAATACAAAACCTTGACCCAGCCTGATTTGGACAGGATATCTTCCATCTCCCAAAAGTCATCATCGGGTTCTCGTTTCACAATCACACCGCCGCCGCAAAGAAACATTGTTTCTGAAGAAAAAATGCAATTGAAAAACAATGCTTTAGAAACAGCACGCCGTGTTACCCAGTATGTCAGCGATCATGTTTTGGGCGACACGCCATATGAAGTTATCAATCTTAACGAAGGCACAGACCCTAAAACCTTTCAAGAAAACAAAACAAAGCCCGAAAATAAAGTGAAACCAAAAGGCGGGGATTTAGCTGGAATGGATTATGTCGAAATGCTGCTAAGCTCTCTTTTTGCTTTTTCAGCTGTCGAAAAGGAACAAGGACACGGCACAAATTCGGAATCGTTGGGTGATTTAGAATCGGGGGGACTACGTCCTGTCTCAAATGTCAAAGATATTGATGGAAAGTCAAACACTAAACAAGATGGCTCTTTGTCTAAATCTTTTGTCGACGGACGAGCCCTATTGTCAGATAATGACAAGGATTTAAGTACCCTAAACAGTTTACAGAACCAACACCCTACTGAAAATTATGATCCTTTGAATGACGAATCGAGTGAATTGAGCAAGGAAATTGACCGGATTTACGCAGAAACTGTCACAAAAACAGGACTATCTATGCCATTGTTGGATTCACCACAGCTCAAGAATACGACTCTACGTGGTGCTAGAGATGGGGAAGCACAAAGTGGCTCAGAAAGAGGGATAATTGATACTGAAAGTCTTGTCGAAAAGCTTCGAGACTTTAAACTCAATGTTGGTGAGATGGAACCAGAGGAAGCTCAACGTTACTTGAACGATATATCGGCCGATTTGTCGAAATTCATTTAACACAGCGTGTGTGAACAATTTAAGCAGAGACCATGGCTATTCTCCTAGGTTGTTTTTTCATTTATTATTAATATTATTACCATCAGCAAAAATCTGAATCAATTACTGTATTAAATTCTCGCTGAGAATCTTTTTTTAAGCAATCAATCGGATTCTTTTTGCTGTAACAAAGCACTTTTTTTTTATGATGGTAACGATCTTTCTTTTTTTTTCTAAAGGGTCAAAATGCTTTAAACAAAAAAAATGTATACTTTGATTTTGAATGGAACCTTTTCAGGAGTTGATTTTTTGTTTTTGTTTTGGCGTCTTTAGAAGAAACCGTATAGATTCAGATCCAACGTCAATTGGGTATAGCACAAAGAAAACAAAAGCATTTCTGCCGAATAGATTGACAAGTCATAGTACCCTTTTACTCCAATACACGCGTGACAGAATAGGTATTGAAAGAGTCTAATAATATACCAGTGATTGCAAAGTTGACAAATAACGACCTTGACGTTTCGTGCAAAATATATAAAATGGCATAAGATGGTGAGATTTACCTTGGACAATGTAATGTCAGGTGGAAATGAATACACCACTTTCAAATAAAGGATCTTGAAATGTACATTGTTGCATGAAAAAATGTATATTTAAAGATAAGATGAAAAGCAAGCATATTTTAGTTCGTAGGGGACTTATATTCCAACCATTAAGAGTTGTGTAAGAACTGCTTAGTTTTTCTTTGACAGGATTACCATTGGCCTTGATAAGGTAATTCAGTTGGAATCAATTGCATAAACACGCTCATGCTATAACGTGGATGCTAAGTAACTTTGACCAGAAAAACATAAACTTTTTTCAACTTGGCTTGGGACCAAGGTCAGAAAACTTCAAGATATATATAATTGCAAGAGCCAAATATTACCTTTTTAACCAAGCTCGATCCAGATTCGAGTTGAACCATTTATATCTGAACAACACGATTAAGATGTGGCTCGCATGGTGTGTTGCCAGATTAGAATCTTTTCATTTCTCCATCTTTGCAAATACCCCCACGTATCTTTGCATCGTTATGGGACAGACGCTTTTGTTTGGATTGGACGTTGATCACAATAGTACTAGCTGTAAGGATAATAACCGAACCATGTTTTTTGAAAGGATTTTGCGGTGAATCAATTTGCTGTTTGGTAATGGGTTGGAGTTTCTATTGGACTTGCATGATTGGAATAAAACAATTGGATTTTCAAACTTTGTAAAGAATAATATAATCAGAGCCATATTTTGCAAATAAACAATACAAAAAAACCTGAGCTAGTCTAATTAGTTTTACATATTTCGATGGATAAATTCCGAATTAATCTATATGCTAATGGCTGTACTTTGGACATTAAATAATATTATGAATATGAATGTAAATATGCTTAGAGGAATAATAGCAAATGTACTTTTCATGAAAAAATTTCCATTTCAAGGTACCTTGGTTTGATGCCTGCAATATATTTTTGTTTTTTTTGTGATTTAAATAATAAAAGAAGCATTGATACTTTACAAATTCTGTGCTTTCGTAACGAGTGTTTTTGTGACTGGTCTTTACGTTATTGATATTTGTGAATGTATACGATTAAAGATACTAGGTATGCACCAAGTTAAGTATACTTTATTTTTCTTTTTCTAGTCTTAAGATTATGGGTTCTTAACAAACATTGACTTAAGCCAATCTCTTTTTGTTAAGGTAACAAAAGCTGGATTAGCAATGGTTCCAATTGAATAAAATACGAATTTAACTGTTTATATTTAAGCATTTACACAAAATCTGAAAACTATTGCGACATAATTGTTAAATCATGCTAAAGATTCATTGCTGTACCCAAATTAATTATATTCAGACTTTAGGATCGTTTAGATCTTTAAAATACACAGGTTGACCAAGTATTTCACATTTGAAAAACGAAAACTTTTTCGTGCCGGACTTTTCTTAGCGCTTGATTGTCCTCTTGGATTAAACACAGTCGTGAAACTGTTTTATTGTGTCTGTGAAACAGGTTTAAACTCAACGCCAGGTATAATCATGGGCTTGAATAACGTTCAAATGAATTAAAGATAGCGAAGGAATATTACTGAAACAATAAAATGGAAGCAATTTATGTTAGAAATTACATTTCATAAGCAATTATCTTGAGTAAACAAGCAATTGATGGAACATTTCTTGTTGTTAGATGTTTTGTTTCATACCAATTAATCAGAAACAAATACACGATAACAAGATATAACATCATAGGTTTCATATATTTTATATTTAAGAAACTACTTTTTCCCAATTCTTTATTTCTTTCTCTTTTCCCTTTTTTACAAGAGCAAATAAATTTATTTATAAGTTATATATAACTCAATACAAGTTTTATCATTCAACATAAGACTTACAGTTAGCATTGTCCTTGCGAGCTAACTTTAACAATAACCAATATTCAATTACATACCACTCAAGGAATTTCAATTTACAATGAACTATTCTAAAGATACTAGATGTCAGATTCTGTCTAAACTCCTCATGAAGGATACAGATTTTCAATTTAGAGCTTGTAGTTGGATTGCTTCTTAGTTCTAGACGATATGTTGAATGTTTTTGTATGATAGACTTTTGTTTTAAGCAGTTGCTTTTTTTTTTAAGTTACCATGAGTTCTTATAGCATTTGACTTAATTGAAGGTGAGTACTGTGATTGAGTTATACACCAAGTAACTTAGAAAAGAACAGATGGCAGTTCACGTATCAAATACAGAGTGCAACTGTGACCCATGACCTGGAGCTGTCAGTGTAGCTTCAGACAGACCTAACTCAATTAATATAAATAATTAAAGTAGTGCTAAAAAGAAATGAGTAGCCATACAATAAAGGCGCATATTGGACTCTATTTGTTCATGCGTTGTAGAGCAAACTAGATTCCACTAAAACTGTCTATTTTTTTGCACTTGTCAAAATCCAATGGTATTTTTGGAATTTGACCAGGACAAAGAACGATAATTAAACATAAAGTCACAGCAATGTTTTGTTTATTGGTGTCATGTAATTTAACGGGTTTAATTGGGTTCAACAAACAACAAGAATCCAAGTCAGGCAGCTTTTTGTTGTCAGAACCATTCATTATGCCGCCTTGAAATAAAATATTACTGTCAAAATCAGTTATACCTGGTCATATTTGTAAATAGATGGTTTTAGTTTGGAGAGGTACCATAAATAAACTAGTAAATTAATGAGAGAATGTCATACATTCTAAACATGTCTGTCACTTGCTTTCGGAGTAATACACGAAATGCTCCGAGTTTATGTTTTTTTTCTTTCGAAAAGGACAATCGGTATTAAACTTGGATCAAATGAATAAGACAGTTTGATCAAAGTATCCATACGTTTTATGGTTTTCTGACATGAGATTGTCTTTTCGACAGCAAATAAACCTTCGTGTTGCTGTTCTAGAAGAATTAATATGTCTTCTGTTGTTTTTGGTTGGTCCATCAGGTTGGAATAACGTTTCCCTTTTTTTACAGGACTTGAGAATTAAATGGGCATACATGGATATCAAGACAAAAAGATTCCTATACGTTTTATTCTTTGTATGAATTTACTAGAATTTGATTAATCAAATTCAAAAGCATGTAAATATTCAAAAGATGAAAAGAAATGAAGCAAAAAAATATTAGCGAAGCTAGGTTTCGATCCTAGGACATCAGGGTTATGAGCCCTGCGCGCTTCCTCTGCGCCACTTCGCTTTTCTTGAGAATTTTTCCTACAATCATTTATATTGTTATTTTACAAAGCTTTTCTTTTTTTCTACTTTTTTTTTAATATTTTTTGATTTGGTAGCTTAATTTATGTATTTCTATAACCCATGAATTCAATAATATTGAAATCATTGTTTTTACATCTCACACTTTGAAAACTGTTTGGTCATTTTTCCCTGTAAATTTTTAGTCAGCTTTTTACAACCTTGCCAACAAATATCATATTTAAGAAAACCTTGTAGACTGTGTTGAGACCGAAAATGATTCCAAACTGGAATCCATTATATACTGGATTATAGTTTGATATTTGACTTGGTTGTACGAGACACTAAATCCAGTTACCGGTTTAGATGATTACTAGCTTAGCGCCAGGCATTGGCAACTAGACACCTTCCTAAAACTGAAGTACTTGGTGGAGACTGGCATGCATAGAATTGGTTGTTTACAATAAGATTCAAACTAAGAAAAATTTTCCACTAAAGATTCATTGATTGAGAATGGTCTTTGGGAGCCATGCATCGTGTATTTGTTGTAGTATGCATATTCGTCAGCTGCATTCGACATGCAACTTGTTTTTTTAGCTGGAATTTCATTAAAATCTAGTTATGAATCCTGCCGTAGCAATATTTTTTGGTCTGGAGCAGATTTTAAAGTATTGAAATCATTTAAAAAAGACACTAATCCATCTCCTTACTTTGGTTCGTTTTTTTATTTTTCGGGGTTTTTTCCGATTTTTTTTCTTTTCTTCTTGTTATTCACTTTAAAAGTTATTTCAATTTTTTTTTTTTTCCATACTACGATTCTTTTGATTCTTTCCAACCAAACATATACCGTCATATCACTTCAACTATCGTTGTTATGGTCTAATTGTCTTATAACCACCTTTTTTTCCTGATGACAGACTTTAACTTTTTTCAGAAAAGATCCTTGCCTAGTGTACAATTCCCTTCTCGATCAAATTGCCAAAACGCCCATCGACCAATATCGGTTCCGTCAACAGGTTCAAATCATTTTGATTTCAGTCTTCCCAGCAAACGTGCAACAATATACGGCACAAATCACAGCTCACAAACCCAACCACCCCAAAATAATGAATACAAACATCGATCTTTTCAATATCCTCTAACCTCTCACTTCCTCGAAGATAAACGAATCGTTTTCAAGCGCGACAACCAAGCGGCTCTTGGTATTAACAGCCATCCAAGCTGCTTATCACCACCTACTCACGAAACAAATCTCGGTCGTGCGGCCACACTCAACTCAATCCGTATTTTAGAATGTAAAAAACGATACCTTTCCAGTATTTCGCCAGAACCTGTACAAAGCATACAAAAAGAAGAGCGTGTAGTTTCACCACAGCCATATTACAGGCAAGCCACCGAGACAAGCCCAAAGTCACCGATAGACGATAGGCTTATTCGGGAGTTATCGCGGCGTCGTGAAAACAACATCCGGTCTCCAACTATCAACATCCGTGAAGACGAATTATTCGAGACCAACCATTTCCCCAACCATGAGCAAACAACACCGTTTGATTTAGACTGCTATACAATAGATTCCAACAGCCATTATTCGCAAATGTCAGAGTCTACAACCGATATTTCGCTTTACAGCGAAGACGATATGGACTCCATTTTCGACCTCTACGATGTCACGAGCAGTAGCTTTCAGTTTACAAACACCAACAGCATGTCTTCAGGTTACGACTTTACACCAGTCGGATCCTTGCCTGTTCCTTCACACATACATCTTGCCGATATCGAAAGGCAATCCCAGCAGCTTTTATCGGCTGTCTCGATTGACGATATGTTTTCTGAATATTGCAATGACGGCATCAAAGAAAATGACGACTTTGGTTCGATCTCGTCTCTTGATACTATGGACGACCAAACACATACTGAAAAGTTTGATTTTGATCATCCTCAAGCATTACAACCATTGTTTTCTACCAACACTGTTGACAGAGTTGACGAAATCAATATGCCAAATATTTAACTGATTTGTTTTGTTCGTTTTATTTATTTTTCTAGTTATTGCTGTTTTTATTGTTTTTTTATGTTGTTAATTTTATTTCTGTTGCATTCTTTCACGGCTCTTACTATTGTTTTCATTATCTTGTTCTTTTTTTTCTTCTTTTTTCCAGTTACTAGTTTATTTTATACTATACGATAAACTTTCTTTACTCGTTTTTTTTTGTTTTTTATCCATTTTAAATTAAACCATTTTTTTTGCTTTGTTACATGGGAAAAAAACAATGTACGACTTGGGCTGAGTTCATAGACGAGTCTTGTGCAATTCGCTACAATAAAATGTCACCTCTGCTTGGTCTTAATGTATGCAAAAGCTTTACTGCCAGTTGCATTGCATGGAGCAAATGGCATTTATTGTCCATTGGTTTCCTCAGCTCTGCGCGAATGGAAAAACAGCCATTACGTGGACACGAAAAAAGTCCGCGGCATCCGGTAATATATACATGAACCAGGTATTTAGTTTGCACTTGGTTTTTCCAAGAAACAGTTGAATGCTACTAGATCCAAAGATCTGTAAGAGAAGGAGATTATCGAAAAACACAAACATCTGGCATATCTGTTTTTAAATCACCACATAGTATGAATTGTTAACCGTTTGACATATATTGGTTACATTTAAACACATTCTTGTCTCCTGCCTTTTCACAACGGTTAACACTAGAATATGCTTTTGGATATGTTACCTCAGCGTGAAGGTGTAGAGATCTAGATCCAACAAAAATTTGACGAAAATGTATCCAACTATTCATAATGGTATCTATATTAATATTAATTGTAAATTTCTTGGTGCCAATAATCATAATAACCTTGCACATATTCGATAACATGGCAGTCATCTTTTTCAATCATTCCTTTTCATGGAGGGCACCTTGAAAAAAAAATTAAAATTAAAATAACCGCCAGAAATATCTGTTGCCTAGATCTTGTTCTGGACAAAACAGTTACTCTAATTTATGGGCTCAATTATGAAGCATAGGACTTAATCCATATTTCTTAACTGTGGATTTAGATGTATTGGGATGCGTGCTTTAACAAAGAAACTTTATTGTTAAAATATTATTTTAAGTCATTTGGAATTTAAGTATGATTGACCTTTTGTTTAAGACAACTTAAAGTGCAACCATTGAATTCTTGTCCGAGAGAGCGTTAATAGCTAAACAATCTTTGTACGAAATATGACTTAACAGCTTGTGTTATATTGAAGAATAAAAAGTCTCTTGAACAATTTTGAATCTATAAACGGGATTTTTTAAACTGAACTCTGCAACTTTTGTTTTTAATTGAAAAACTAGTCTATTTTGTCCAATAAAAACTGACAAATATCTTGAAGATAATTTATTTATTCAATTGTTTTGTCAGAATGGTGTTGACGGGTTTTATCTAATGCTGAAATCAAAAACTTTTAAACTTCCTTCTGCTGAACAGAATGAACCATACTTTTGTTATAGACATTTTCAAGTCAATATCAATACCAGTTTCTACCGAAAATGAGTCCCTAATTATTAAATATTTGCCAAATCAAGAATCTTCAATGTGGAATTTAAACAAATATATCCAAGAATTTGAATATGGTTTAATATCGATATTATAGTATCATCGCACATACCAGATAAACGATTTTTCGATTCTGGAATCCGAAAGATGTTCAAAATATTGCAACACATTTAACGTTTTGGTCGAACGGCAGGCTTTTAGAATATTCCTCAAACTGTATCTTATATGTAACCAACGTGGCCGGATTGAAGCAAAGGAAAACAAATCATATATATCCTGGTTTTATAAAGACAAGTCCATAACTTATGAGAAAGGGTATTGAACTAGAATATCATGAGTCTTTTTATGAATGAACCAGGGAAATTGTAACAACAGTATAGGCTCTATGCCCTTTACCAACGAAACTACCCACCAACGCTACTTTTTTAGTGTTCCACATTCGGACGCAGAATCTCTAGATAATTGAAAAAACAAGTAAAATAGAGACTTAGAAAGCCAGAAGATAAAAAAAACAGACAGATTAAAAATAAAGAATACATAAAACAATTGTAGAAATTTTCAACAACAGAAATCAATAAAAATCCCGAGTTTTCAGCGTTTTCCTCCGGAGTCTCACCAGCCTTACTAGCCTCATCTTCCGAGTCCTCCTCTGGCAAATCCAAATGAGTTTTGAGCAGCTGATATATCTTTTTATTCGCATTTTGCTTGCGTCTCGTCCTCTTTGATGTCTTGCCTTTATTTTGGCAAAGTTCATTTTCCAACTTCTCAATTTTATGCTCCATAACAACTGTTTTTGCCTGGCTAGCCAAATACATGCTATGAAGGTTATCCAGCCCTCTCAACATGGTACTAGGGTTTCTTATATAATACATCCTCTGCGCTCGCCAGGATAATCCCATAGGTGTAATTACGAGCGTTGATTCTGTTGCTGTGGTCGAAACATCGCTATCTGCCATATTTTCGATTGAGGCAGCGTCAAGAAGAGAAGAGCAGGTTTGAACAGAAGTTTTGTTCATTTGCTTTCGAAACCCAAGGATAGCAGTCTCAGGGCTTCTTGGAAAGATTCCAGCGATTCTCCAGCTTGCGTTAATGACCTTTTTGCTGTAGATTCTCTCCCTTAAGCGGTCATGGGTCTGAAAAAAGTGTCTCTTTGAAGGAGGAAGCCCATCCATGAAATTCAAGACTATTTGACCTCTAAAAAGTTGCTTAGCAAGCTCTATCCAGAGGCTGGAGAACATTGGACATCTTTGCAGGCAAAAATAGCGGCATCACCATCTTCCTCAAAGCTTCTAGATAAAGCTTTTCATTGGTATGGGAGCTACAACCATCCATAATCAGAATTTGCCATTCACCACAGCATGGAAACACATCAATAAATCATTCCAAAAAAATGTCTGAGTTTATAAATGCTGTAGGACTAGCAGTCATATTAGAATTATGATTAACTGTGCTGGGAATCCAGCTGTTCATAACATGAACCCCTTGGTAAATGTAGAGAGGATAGGGCAAGGCTCCTGTGGCAAAAATACATTCCAGAACAGTGCAAAGTTCAGAGGAATCATAGCTAACATTGTTATGATACTTCTTAGGAGCAATTCCCCAAGCACTGGTGCTGGTTTCCCCAACCTTGAATCCACATTCATCAAGGTTCCAAATTCTGGAAGGTGGCACTCCCAAAAGCTTCTCATATTTCTCCAATCTCTCAAAGAACGGCATAATCAATATTTCTCCACCTGCTCTGACTCTAGACAAATCGATTTTGCCCTTTTTATTGCGTTGGAGGACCTTGGATCGGGCTAAAAATTCATTCAACCAGGACGTGGACGGAACTCCAGCCTCAGGGTTTTCAGTTCTTAGAATTTCCCCCGCAAATTTCCTCACACGGTAGCTGCTAGAAATGGTTTTGCTCTTGGCCGATTCAATTATAAGGTCTTCAGGAATGGCTTCCTGCAACGGGCTGAGCAACTGCATATCCTGGTTGGCTTTTTCTCTTGTTCGCCCGCCCTTGAGCCGTGCCAAAACGGTCGCCATACTCACCCCTTTTTCCTTGCAAATTGCATAAAGGGTTTTTTCATTTTGTGGGTCTGAAAAAGTCTCAATGACGGCAGAAATCTTTATTTCGTTCGCGGTAGGCATAGTGGCAAGGAAAAGGAAAAAAATGGTCTATTCAGAATTCATCACGGTGTCAAGACCTTATTTTTTTTCGCGTTGGTGGGTAGGTTCGTTGGTGGGGGCACAGAGCCTATACAAGCCAACCAATCAATATCACAATGTTTTCTCGCATGTGCTGCTGGGCTTTTTCAATGATTGAAAAAACTGTAATGGGTGTTGTATTTCTATTTAATTGCTTAGTTTTCTTTTTTTCAGTATAGTTTTAAACTTTTATGGACCAAGTTTAAAGGACTAACAATTGATATATTAGTCCCTATCTTTTCCAAATATATTCAAAAGTGTAATATACACATGGCTCTGTATATTTGATATGAAAGAGATTTGTGTAGTCGAGATAATTCAGAAGACTGTTTTTTGTAGATATAGAGAAATGTATAAATTGCAAGTTGATAGATTTCTGTATTTGCAATTATGGGATTGAAATTTGATTTTTTCATGCTTAATTGGGCAAACAAATACTTTTGACTAAAAATCATCAACGCATTCTCTATATATTAGATACAAAGTTTCAATTTTCACTCCGAAGTTTAACATCTATTTAAAGTAGTACTCTCGAAATATTTCAAGTTTTATTTTCAATATTTATTAATTCATTTTTGTAAATGTATATTTCTTTCATGTATCTAAAGTATCAACATTCTAATATTTAAGCTCCTTTGACTTGTATAGCTTTTTTATTCAATTACGTTCATAAATCATACCTCTGCATCATATTGCCCAATTACGCATATTGAAATTTCTTTAAATATGAATTGAGCTTTTAATTTGCTTTCACAATTTATTGATCAGTTATAAACAGGTACATGTATATACTCAAATTTTAAATTATAAACCATTGTCATTGATTTTTATTCCAATATATATCAACTGAAAGTATCAGAGTATCAAGAAAGTAGTTATCTCACCAATAATACAAAGTCTTGCCATGTAAACCTATAATTAGCATGAATGAAAACAAATACAAAAATAATCAAGTCTTTGATATTTTAGATTAGTAAGTATACATATTGTAATTCTTTCCCTTCATTTTCAAAAAGTACAAATACTCAACATTAATTTTCCAAATCTGAGATATGGAATACTCTTCAAACTGTAAATTAGAGTGAATATCAAAAACATGATTAAAGAAACATATTTTCATCTATCTCTTTTATAATACCTATTGTCTTTGTTTCAAAAAATGAATTAAGACAATATTTTATGTTTTTTGATGCCTTCATTTCAGTAAATCTTTTTTTGATTAGCTAGATTGAAATTCTGTTGCCTTTGTATTTTTGTGTAATGAATTTTATATTTAAGACCCAAAGTTGAAGATAGAGTGAAACTTGAAACAGATTTACCAAAAATTCGAATGCTTCAACTATGAATGCCAAATATTTTCTCATCCTAATTGTCTTTATATGATTTAGCCTTTAGTGCTCGCAAAATAGATGTCTCTGCTCGCCATTTTTTGCAAAATTGGGTTTGCTTCTTATTATCTCTATTGTCTCCAATTTTTCCATAAAGTTTGAAAACTCAATGTATCGACTATTTTTCTAAAAACTTTTGTCGCATTTGCCGGCTTACACGGTATCGGCAATATCAAAATGTTTAAACTAGACCCCTTGCATAAGATATTTCACCACTTGTTACAACAAAGCCGTTTGGGGATCTGTAATCGTGTTGACGGATTTTATCGTTTTTTGCAAGGCAATACGAAAAGGCGCCTTTTTGTTGAGTGCAAACTGGTCGACTTTGCACGTTTCAAAACATTTAAATCTGAAAACTTTTTAGAAAGTAAAACAAAAAAATTAGGTTTGCTTGTTTTCTCAATCATTGAGTTAGTACTGGTCAATGTCAAATCCATTTTGTAAAAATAAAAAAACAAACGAGCAAATGAATTTCGGTCTTTATTTTGTAAATGTGACTTTTTGCATTTGTTGAGACTATATAGTACTTGGTCTCTTTCACTGAACCAACTTTTAAATAACTTTGTTTTAAATGTCATTTGCAAACGCGTTACAGTCCATTTCAAAGTTTGAATCTGTAAAACCAATCCCTTTTATACACTAATGGATTTGGTGTCTATAACCAACTGAGATCTAACTACTGATATGTCAAGGGTGAGAGAACAACATGCTCTTTATGTAGGTTTCAATTAGGTTTTGTTGCACTAATCTTTTGACGGCCCATCTAAACAACTAACGTTGGTCTACACAACCTAAATCCCTCTGTAACTATTGGATGTCTGCTTTAGTTGTTCATTTTCTTGTAATAGTGGAATCATGCATTTGCAAAAACGAACTAGCCTAGTTTTGTGCTTGGTTAAATGTTTACCAAGGAACTCGGTCCAAGCATTCTTGCATTGCATGTTGTTTATCCAGAAAACTGCTCTAATAATAAAAAACAGTGACAAGGCTGGTACCTGGCACGGCTACTACAATTGATGTTGATTGGTTGTTTATTTTTCTTGTAGCTCTCGGTAGTTCCCACCCATACTAGTTATTGTATTTAAAAAAACTAATTAAATATTACATTAATTCAATTAAGAAACATTTAAGAAAAGAATTCTAAAAACAATGATAATTTACATAATATGAATATAAATCTTAAAAGGTAATTTGCATTATTTTTCATGTTAGAAAACCACTTCGATGGATGTTATTTGTTAACCAAAAGAGGATTCATGTTTTATGGAGGAAGTAAAACACTTTTTTTTTTCTTGTCAATATATAGTTAATTGTACGATTCATCAATTATGTTACGCTACTAAAAACACAGGAAATAGGTCATCATTTTTGTTTTCAGTTTTGTAATCTCCTATTGTTAATATGAAATGTTCAAACAGTTGATCAAAACAAAAGATAAATGTATTATATTAAATGATTAAAAAAGACCAAACATTCAAAAAAAAATATCTTGAATGTAATTTAAAATGAATTCTAACGGGACATGTGTTTTTTTTACAAAACAGATCCGAGTTGGCCAATAACACCTTGGAGATTACCCAAAGCACCTGCGCCGAGTCCTTTAGATTGAAGAATGTTGAGAAGAGAACCGAGAGTGGCTTGAAGGGTGCTAAATGCTGTCTTTTCGACATCAGATAAAACTCCACCACTGCTGATCACCTTAGAAACAATGGTAGAAACAGTGGATGCGAGGGGCAAAATAACGCCGGCAATAGCAGTGTTGAGAAGTGCTTGTTGCAAAAAGCCTCCGAGACCACCGAGGGATCCAACGTCTCCAATTGCACTAACGAGCTTGAGAACTTCAGCGTTAACACTACCAAGCAAGTTGGCAAGAGCATCAGACTCACCAGAAAGATTGAGAGTGGCAACATTGTTAAGAGTTTGACCAAGAAAGTCGACAATACCGCCGACAAGACTAAGAACAGTAGAAACAGTAGAGAACAAGTCACGCTTTTCAAGACCGTAAGTAGAACTGACAATGGCTTGGATCTCGGAGTCAGTCAATTCAGTGGTGTCGCGAGCAGCAACATCAGCAGAAGCAGGGCTGGCAGCAGGAGCAGCCATGACCATGGCGGCGAGTGTAGAAATGAGAGCAACGTTTTTAATGGCAACCATTGTAATAAATGCTATGTGTGATTGTAAAGAATAAAAATTTCAAAGATAATAAAGTATTTAAAAACCAAAAACTATTGTCAAAAAAGGTTACTTCAAAGGGAAACATATAGGCTTAAATACTCCAACTTTTCAATATTTTGCAAATGAATATTTATTCACAAAACGTAGTATTTTGAGAATGCTTATTGAAAGACTGCACATCAATCGTATAGAATTTAGAGCAATAAATCGTATTCATTTTCTTTATCAGAGTTGAGACAATGTCGACGATCAGGAAATAACCAATAAAATTGAAGAATGAAACAACACTAAATGTCTAATTGTCGACGATGTTTAAATTATTATTCAATACTCTAGGACAATTGCGTTACCATTTCAGATTTTTTTTTCATTTTTTGTTTTTTTCCCAAACAAAAATTGGTTATAATATTTAGTTTGTTTTTAATTCGAAATCTACTAGTATTTGTAAAATTTCGACTCAACTGTATTGTAGACGATGATCAAAATTTCAATACATTTACACCGGTGACAGTCAATATTTATTTGGTTTCTTTGTATAACTAGATCACAATTGAAATCGACCGTATCAGTTACACGAATACCTGCTTTACGGTACGTCATATTTTTCAGAAGAGGAAATATTTATTCCACTAATGTCATTACTACTTCCTGCACAATAATTCAACAAATATGTTTACGATTACCTCGATACCCAGGCTGTTTTTTTCTTTTTGTTCAAATCAATCAAAAATGCTTGACAAAAAACATTGGCACGCATTGCTCTGATATTTCTACCAAAAAAACAGAATGTGCATAATTCATATTTCATAGAGTTCTGGCCAAGTGATCAATAGCTATATTTTCCTTTTGTTTTTTACAAAATAATGAGACGTGATTTTCTTGATTTCTCCTTCAGCAAAAAAAAGTCAAAATACGATAGATACTTGTTTTCACAGATATTATACGAATTGAAAAGTATTCAGCTTATATTATTTCAGTAATCAATTATTGTGTCAAGTTTGCATTCTGTATCTTGTTGATCATATAAACAAAGTAATTTATAAATGATTGAACAAGCTGATGTACAAATTTCAGTCTGTAGCAAACTTATTTATATGCAGAACGAAATAGAGCGGGATGGTGCATGATCCTTGATGTCTTTTTTTGAAAAAAACGCTTGTTGACTACATGACGGTAAGTCGCATCTGTTGTTGTAAACGTGTGAGAATGAGAGACAAAACCCACAAGGATCAGGATCACTTTGGTGACAAAAAACCGATAAACAGTTTTGGACTTGTTTTTTTTTTTGCAATTCAAAAATTTGTAGCATTTAGTATAATGCTTAGGCGCCAAACTCAAATCAAAAGGTGATGTGATTCATGAAATGGCACATATTAAAAATAATGAAGCTGCTTTTCAGGTAAATTTATACTCATATTGTTGTTTATTACTATTTATTGCATAATTCAACTGTTTATCAAATATATTAGCAATTCCTGGATACTTTAGCAAAAAACCTACAAGTTGCAAGCATTGACATGTTTTTTGTTCTGAATTGTTGTTTGGCTAGTCTAAACCAGATGATTTAATTCTAATAATTAACCAATCGGATCATTTACTAGAGGAGAGATTGTATACAAAGTCGTTATTGAATTACTTTGTAAACATTTCGGATTTGGTCTGGGGGGTTTTTTTTGTGTTTTTTCAGTTCGTGACCATTTCGATTCGTTTTTGTTTTTGTTTTTGTTTTTTTGTGTTGGAATCAATACGGATATTTTTTGGTAGCGATTTTAATAACATTTCAAAGCTTTTTCATAATAACAATCTATTCTGACCTGTTTTTCAATTCGCTATTTTGCAACTACCAAAATTCTATTAGGGAATAAGTGCAAATTATTGTCTACTGTTTTGTGAAATCTTTTGAAATCTTGTGTATAAATTGCATTGAATTTCTCCTCAAGTTTTGTTTTTTGTTCTCTATCCTCGTCTACTTTAACAATACAAGTTACTTTCTCTTCACTCAAAAATATAACCCACAACTCAAAAAATTTGAAAAATGGTTGCCATTAAGAACGTTGCTCTTTTCTCTGCTCTTGCTGCCTGTGTTGCTGCTGCTCCTGTTGCTGCTTCTGCTTCTTCTGATGTCGCTGTCAGCAGCGAGTACACCGTTTCTGATGTCGAAAATCTTTTCAAGGCTGGTCTTGACATTCAAAAGCGTGATTTGGGCTCTGTTGTCTCTGTTGTCCTTGGCGTTATTGGCGACCTTGTCGTCTTCCTTGGTCAGACTTTGAGCAATGTTTTGACTCTTGATCTTTCCTCCGAGTCTGATGCCCTTACCAACCTTCTTGCTGGTATCAACGCTCAAGTTCTTAAGCTTGTTTCATCTCTCAGTGGCCTTGGCCCTCTTTCTGGTCTCGGTGGTCTCCTTCAGAAAATTCTCATCAACACCGGTCTCACCACTGTTCTCCTTTCCCTCTCCACCACTGTTTCTACCCTGGTTGCCAAAATTCTCAAGAACGGCGGTGTCCTTTCTGATGTCGAAAAGACTGCTTTCACCACCCTTCAAACCACTCTCAACACTCTTTTGAGCACTCTCCAGGGTCTTGGTCTCGGTGACTCTGTTATTTCTACTATCCAAGGCATCCTTGGTCAAATCACTCAAGTTTTGTAAATTTCTTTTCTTCATTCTAACCATTTCATTTTATACTTTT
This sequence comes from Magnusiomyces suaveolens, assembly GCA_900642975.1. NCBI lineage: Eukaryota > Fungi > Ascomycota > Dipodascomycetes > Dipodascales > Dipodascaceae > Magnusiomyces > Magnusiomyces suaveolens. Next base: position 1,188,489 of record CAAAMA010000004.1, read on the forward strand.
TGAAATTTTAATTTTATAACTCTACTTTTTACAATTTGTCCGTGTTATCATTTTGTTCATGTAAGTTACTGGGTTGTGCTTAACGCTCTGGTTAAAAGAACAAAATATTTGAATCTAATTGGTTCCCAATATACTAATAAAATGCATTTGTATGATGCAAAATCTATTCCATTGAAGTGGAACTATTATCCTAATTCCTGAGATCTTGTAAAATGTAGAATAATACCGGTCTAAATAGAAACATTACCTAATTTCAGATCCTGCTTACAGACCCTATCAAGGATCAATCATCGCATGCATTGTTTCGCGCGAAAGATGGTATGCTTGCTGGTAAAGATATAAATAATTGTCGACATAGAAATAATGATTATTTTTTTTCGGAAACTTGTTGATATGTAATATATTAGTTATGATTTTGATTACTCGTTCCGAATTTAATTAGTGCATAAAAGCCCGATTGTCAAAGATATTATAAACACCATGTCTTTATCATTTCTTTTCATATACTCTACAATGCCGATAAGTTTCCGTTTTTCGTAGATTTGGGAATTCTAGAATTCAACCACATGATGCGGATTGTAGTTTAGACTCTTGAATCCAAATTATAGGTCCGCTTTCTGTTTTATTGTCTCAAGCGGATTTCCATATATGCAAAGCTTTTGATTTGATTAAAACGAAAATAGTCGATTGGATATCTGTGATGGTACATTTGTCATATCTTGTATCATGACTATCGAAATCTTGACATTTGATAGAGAAACAACAGTAAAATGTACACAAGTTCCTAATTGGGAACTATTATGTAAATCAATCTTTGTCTTTAAACTGTCTAGTCCTTCACAAATATTAAAAATTATATTATTCTCCAGGGTCAGGGTTAGACAATGTATGGAGTGCACATTACATAAAGTGAGAATCGACACACCTTTTGGTCTAAAGCAAAAAGATCTTCTCCTCCTTCTTTCTTCTGCCATTTACTATTCCATCACCATGTCAACCTGGAAACTCACCAAAAGTACGTTTTAAAGGACCTCTGTGATTCTTTTTAATCAACCATTGTTATTAACTGGTTTTTTTTTTGTTTGTTTATCTTTTTTTTCCTGTTATTTTTTGTTTTTGTATTTTTGTTTCTAGAACTCAAGGAGACACATCTGTCATCTCCTTTTTCTCGCCAGACTTCTTCTCAGGACCAGGACTCTGACAGCGATAACCTACAAGTCACCAATAAAACCATTTCTTCGGGAAATCCAGATGGCGCCTCGACTTTGAATTCAGTCCCTGCTGATGGATCGGTTCCTAAAAAGTCCGGTACATTTACAACTCCAGCCAAGCAGTCATCTTCTGGTCCCAACAATGCATCGACCCCATCCCCCGATGGTACCGATACATCGGTAGCATCACCAACCGGCCAACACAGCACATCGACCCCAATTCAACCTGGAACTTTGGTCGTATCAGTTCCAAGTGCCACTGGACTATCGCTACCTCCCGGATATCAGTCTAACCCCTTGATTCACAACTACATGAACCGTATGTCGCCCTCAAAGTCTTCTTTGTTACGCACTCCTATGATTTCGTCTTCTACGAACTCCAATGCCTCTTCCTCTCTTTCATCGTCTTCTGGGGCCCCTGAGCCCGCCTCTAATAGACGCCGCATGCCTGTTTTTTTGGTTATGGAATTTGATAAAAATCAAGTTATGTTGGAAGCTACAGGTGGACCCCTGGAAGCACCTACCTGGGACTCTACTTCCAATTTCGATGTGTCTCGTTCCGACACAATCACATTCCAAATATACACCAGAATCCCACTATCACACCAGCAGACTGACCAGCAAACTGGCCTCCCTCCCGCTCGCAAATACGAAGAAATATTTTTGGGAACTTGCAAAATTCCCATCGATCCGTCACAAAAGGGACAAGCTGCTTTGTTTAACTCTGGAAAGCCAGCATTGCTTTATGATGGCCTTGTCCCTTTGTCCGGAGGGAGTGGTCGCTTAAGTGTACGACTAGAATATCGACCAAATCGCAAGAAAGGTCTTACGATTGAAGACTTTGATCTTCTCAAGGTTGTGGGTAAAGGGTCTTTTGGCAAGGTCATGCAGGTTCGTAAGAAAGACACACATCAGATTTATGCTTTAAAGACCATCCGCAAGTCCCACATTGTATCTCGTTCTGAGGTCAACCACACCCTTGCAGAACGAACTGTTTTGGCCCAAATCGATAACCCATTCATTGTTCCGTTAAAGTTTAGTTTTCAATCCCCCGAAAAGCTGTATCTTGTTTTGGCTTTTATAAACGGTGGCGAGCTGTTCCATCATTTACAAAATGAAGGCAAGTTTGACTTGAACAGATCAAGATTTTATACAGCCGAACTTCTGTGTGCATTGGAGTGTCTTCATGAGTATAACGTTATTTATCGTGACTTGAAGCCCGAAAACATTTTGCTTGATTATACAGGCCACATTGCTCTTTGCGATTTCGGTTTGTGCAAACTCAATATGGTTGGACAGGAAAAAACAAACACATTTTGTGGAACTCCTGAATACCTTGCCCCTGAGCTTCTTCTTGGTCAGGGCTACACTAAAGTTGTCGATTGGTGGACTCTTGGTGTTTTATTTTATGAAATGCTTACTGGTCTTCCACCGTTTTATGACGAAAACGTCAATGAGATGTATCGAAAGATTTTACAAGATCCTTTAAGATTTCCTGACGATATGGATCGTGAGGCTCGCTCTTTGTTAACTAGCTTACTAGAGCGCGATCCCACCTGTCGTCTTGGTGTGAATGGTGCTGCTGAAATCAAGTCACATCCATTCTTTGCACAAATTGACTGGAGACGTCTTATGGCTAAGAAATATGCTGCACCATTTAAACCTGCTGTCGAATCTGCAACTGATACCAGTAACTTTGACAATGAATTTACTTCGGAGGTGCCTGCTGATTCTGTAGTCGAGGATGGCGACTACTTGTCTGAGTCCGTCCAAAAACAATTTGGTGGTTGGACTTATTCGAGTGATTCTAGACTGGCATCTAGTGGAAAATGGTAATTGGACGAATGAAATTAACAAAAGCGAAGTCAATATTTACTTTTATATTTTTTTAAAGGGAAAAAAGAAAAAAATCATTTGGATTTTTCAGTTATTAATCCCTGTTTTTTATTTGTCCTTTTATTGGCTTTCTTTTGTAACTAGAGAAGGAACGTATTACTTGTTACCTTTACATAGACATTCAACATGTAGTTTTCCATCTTGATTATTTTCTTCTGTTATTTATTGGTTTGATTTTTTGTATCAACATTTTTATTATTCATTTTAAACATCAATATATACATTTTTAGTTTTTTGTTTTTTTTCTCCCAACTGATTACCAAATTGGAATACAATCCCTTATTATTCAAGTTGAGTGTGTTTCTTGGATCAAGTCAAAGACATTAGGTCTACAAGAAACACAGGCGTAACTACCTCAATATTGTTTTCAATTATATTTTTAGTACTACAATATGCAAAAATACAAACAATCATTCAAATAACGTATGCTGTTTAAAGAGAGCTTGGAAAAATACAAATACAAAACATATACTATAGCATGCAAAGGAAAATTATGCAGATACTGATTCATTTGCAAGATTTTATTCAAGTCAAACAGTTATGAATTTATTGAAGAAAGGATTTTAAAACAGAAATGTATTCAAACTATGGGATTTTCAAAACTAGTCAGAAACACGTACTAGTAACGATCATCATGCAACATTTCGAATCAAGTATTAATGCCAACGATAAACGCTTTGGCACACAAGTAATACATATTCAAAAGCTGTTTTGACGGTGTATTTTTCATGTTTAAATGCTCATATCACTCAATTATGTCTTTACTGTTGTTTGACTTGAGAAAGATATAGAGTCCTGAATAAAATATCGAGTTACAATTGAAGTTCATTCAGTTTGGATCATATATCAGAGCTGCCTGGAATATGTGTTTGAAATATACTTTACAGATCATTCCTTTCGATTAGTTGTAATTTGTCGACTTTTTTTTTTACTTTAACTTATATAGTTACACATTTACTCACTAAATATTACCCTATTTTCAAAGAACGTTTGTTTACGACAGAATATAGCAATAAATTATAATAAAAATCAGTTATTAGCAGCCATAAAAATACCGTTTTGGATCATTTTGATCTAATTCGCACACCAAGCAGCCTTGATGATATTTGTAAATCCTCGACACTTTCGAATATATATATCATGTGATAACATACATACATACATATTTTCCAAAATATTTATTTTTTACACCACAACCCAAAACATCCCAGAACTAATCATAGACATTGTTATTTTTCAAGTCGTGCTTTGTTGTTTCTCCAAAAGTAATTGTAACAAACACTATTGGCATAGTCTCTGATAGTACCATTACCTTCTAGTTTATCAGATTTGGAAATCACTACTATGCCTGAATCAACATATAGCTGGAAATGTTTTTACACAGAAGAACCACAAGCAGATTCAGCAACGCGTAATCGTTCCGGTTCTAAACGTTTATCCAATGACAAAAACAAGCATCCAAGAGATCCAATTCCATCATCAATACCATATGCCATTTTGCGTTATGAAGACAATAAAAAATTTTGCATTGGCGATGATGTGCTGATTGAATCTGAAACCAAGGATCGGCCATATCTTGGACGTATTCAATCATTTAGCGTTGATAAAGACGGTTCCGTTGAAATGCTTTCAGTTTGGTATTCGCGAGCCGGGGATATTCCCGCCAAACTGAGACGATCTGATCTTGAAAAAGTAAGTCACTGTCCAATTGAATTTTTCCAAACTCTTTATTTCAATTTCTAACTCTTGTCTTTTAGAATGAGATTTATTTTACCAGAGATACAGATATAAATGACGTAGACACAATTCTCGGCAAGTGCCAAATTTTTTCCAGAGAAACATTCGAAAAGATTAAAACACCTGATAACTATACATTTTTTATTCGATATGGTTTTGATGCCCGAACCTCAAAATATACCCATGAAATCGACTGGTTCCAAATTAAGAACTCAGATCCTGAAAAACACATATCCAATATCCGTGAAATATTTTCTGCTACTTCTTCGCGATCTAAAAGAAAGATAAACACTGGAACAGCCGATACCAAAAACAAAAAAGCTAAAAAGAGCGATGAACCTGACGTGGACAGTAAGCGATCACCTTCCAAGGACGACCAAACGGGCGATAATGACAAAATCAACAAAAACGTTAAAGAAACCAATAACAATATGTCTGCAGTTTCCGCTAAAAGTCTACTGAATATTGCACCAAAACCTAATGACGATTTAGGCTCTACTACTACGAAATCACCTAGTAGATCACCAAGAAAATCTAAAACCCCGGCAAACATCTTATCGACCTCTCCGAGCAAGGAATCACCGTCTAAACGCAGAACTAGACAGACTACTATGGCAGAAGAAGCAGCAAACGCAATAGAAGATTTGATTGTTGTAGATGATGACAGTATAGTAGACATGGGACACAACGACCACAAACCTACAAATGAAGTAACTCAACAAACAAGTATCTTTTCTTACACAATATCGGCTTCAGATGAAAATAATGAGGATCTTGAAACCACGGCTGCTGCATTTGCTGCTGCACAACATCATACGCTTCCTCCTCAATCATCAACAGCACTTAGAAACAACAATTATTTTGAGTCACTGACTGCCAGCTCTACCGAATATGGCCAGATCACCACACAAAACGTGTTAAACAGCCTCTTAACTAAAGATGAACAAGATTCTTCCATATCCAATCTGCAAAACTCACTTCCCAATACCCAAGCACAGCCTGTTGACGCGACATCGCAATTTAAACGCAGGAGAGAGGTGTCAATGCTCAAATCGTCAAGTCGACGAATAGTAGTTAAGGCACCCCTTTTGACTTCTAGACTACCCAAACGGTCCACTCAAAATCCACCTCATATTAACGGTAATTCTAATGGATCAGAGAACGATTACAACAATGCTCGTGCATTACTACATGTTTCCGCAATTCCAGATGCATTGCCTTGTCGTGACCGTGAGTTTTCTCAGCTTTTTATTGCGCTCGAGGGGGCTATTAAAAATAAAACAGGATCATGCTTGTATGTATCAGGCACTCCTGGAACTGGTAAAACTGCGACTGTCCGAGAGGTTTTGGCTCAATTGCAACTTCGTATTGACGACGGCACTCCAAATTCGTTGCCATACTTTACCACGTTGGAAATAAATGGTATGAAGCTGATAAACCCACAAGAATCGTATGAAGTTCTTTGGCAGCACATTACTGGTCAACGTGTTAGTGCACAAAATGCAGTGGGGTTGCTCGAAAAGGAATTTAAAACCAATCGTGAAGGAAATAACTCTAGAGGCACCAAAGGTCATAGAGCGATGGCCCAATTAAGGAATGGTTGTAGTAGAATGAGAGCAGAAGATTTACTCAATGAAGCTTCAATGTATTCTCGTGGAGGAAACGGTTATAACTCCAACTCTGGTGGCTCTGCCAACGGCTTATCAAGTCAAACACTGTGTTCTAGTAGGCCGCCGGTCGTTGTCATCATGGACGAATTAGATCAATTGGTTACTAAAAACCAAAACATTGTTTACAACTTTTTCAACTGGCCCTCTTTACCCCATTCAAAGCTAATTGTGATTGCGATTGCTAATACCATGGATTTACCCGAGCGCACCTTTACGAACAAGATTGCATCACGTCTCGGTCTCACACGATTCATTTTCCCTGGTTACTCGTACGAACAACTGCAAGAAATTATTACTTCGCGATTAGGAAACTATGTATCATTGATTCAACGAGAGGCCATTGAATTTGCTGCTAGAAAAGTTGCCAGTGTTAGTGGTGATGCTCGAAGAGCATTGGATATTTGCCGAAGAGCCTTTGAGCTGGCTGAAGTAGATGTCGATACAGGTAGTTCTGGCAGTACGTTAGCGGCTGAAGTGGCGGCATCATTGGATGGCAGCAACGGTGATGGAATCAAGAAATCAAATGAAACATTGACCCACAAGAACATTGTCAAAATCAAGCATATCAAACAAGCTATTGACGAAACCACTAATTCATTTATGAAGATATATTTACAAGGATTACCTTTGGCAGCCAAGATATTTTTAAGTGCTGTTTTGGCACGAATTCGCCGAAGCTGCATGAACGAAAACTCCATGAGTGACATCTTGGAAGAAACCCAGCGGTTATGTAAAGTGTCACCACAGGCCGACAAGCTTATGGATATCTTTTATAAAGCACCTGGCGGGAGCGGTATCGCTGGAGGAAACTATGATGGTATTAGTAATATTTTTGGAAGCAATGATAACAATAATGGCGGCGGAACGTCTGGAGTTGCAAATAACGAAAGAAGAAGAATTCGAATGGCCGGCTTTCTGAATGCGGTTTCGGAGCTTTCGGAGACTGGAATCATTGTACAGCAAGCGATTAAGGGCGAACGGAATGCGCGTATTAGACTTACGGTTGCCGAAGACGAAGTGAAGAATGCACTTAAAGATGATCCTGACGTGGAGTCAATGATCTAGATATCATTTTTGAATTTATTTGGATACTTCTGGTTATATATAGGTTTATCGTTTGCCTTTACATTAATGGTTTATTTCAGTAATTCGTAAAACGTGTCATTAATATATATTGTAAAATACAGATAAAATAAATAAATAAACAAAATGAAAATTCTAAACAAAAAAAGAAGAAGAAAAAACAATAAATGAAATCATTACAGTGAATGATGTATACAACAAACAGAATTGGGAAAAATACACGTCAAAAAAAATAAATAAATAAATAACAAAAACAATGATGATAATAATAAAAGTAGAGGTTTCCAACTTGTAAAAACCAAATACTCACAAAGTACTCCAGGTCAATATCTAGGTGGTATATACCTTTTGATTTTGATTTTCAAAATGCTGATGAGTGTTTGTTTACCATTGTTGGTATATCAGTAAAGGCTCGCCAATTTCTGTATATTCTGGAAGCGTTAGTGTTAAATCAAAAGCTTTTGAAAGCACAATTTTAAATATTTTCTGAACATTGATCGAATGTGATGTAGAACAGAAAACCAGCGAAGCCTTCATAGCCTTTGCATATATTTTGGCCTTTCGAGTTATGTCTTCCTGATCTCCAGGTAGCATTTCTTCGAAAAGGTCAAACTTTGTGCCAATAAGAAAAGGAATCGCAGTTTTATTAAAACCACGCGCCTGGCGGTACCATTCTCGTACAGAATTAAGAGTAGATTTCCGCGTAAGATCAAACATAAAAAGGATTGCAACGGCTTCATTGGATACCAGTGGCAGCATGTTAACAAACTCACGCTGGCCACCCAAATCCCAAATAGAAAATGTGATTTCAGTGTTACGGATAGTGACTGTTTTCTCCATGAAATTAACGCCTAGCGTTTGTATGTAATCTTCATCATAATCACCCTCAACATATTTGACCATTAAAGACGTTTTGCCTATTTGAGCGTCGCCAATAAGGCCAATCTTTAAAGATACGGATTGTTTTTGTGGGGGAGTCAAGTCGACGGCTGGTGCCTGCTTTTTTTCTAGAGGTGATTGAGGCAATTTCGGGTGAGCAGAAGACCTTGGTGATAAAGAAGCAGACATTTGAACAATTGTGACGAATTGGCTGCCATGAAAAGACCAAAATGTGTAAGTTACTTCCAGTCTGGGATGGTGGGTTTAAAGATGTATCTATTACAACCGATATGTTGTGTAATTCATAGTCTAAAATGTAACAAAATGTATTGCCCGATGTGTAACAGATATATTACACTTAATGTTACATATATTGTAATAGTTTCTGTAACCAATTGTATTACATATTGTGTATTAGACTATGTAACTTATCATGTAACTTTCCATGTGCTTGTCATAAATTTTTCATGGTCGGAAACCACCAAAGCGCAGCGATTTCGGCCTACTATTTGGATGACTCTTCCAATTAGGCGACGACTATTTTTTTGAAATAAATACTCCACAGTTCTCCAGTCTTTTTTACTTTTTTTTTTCCTTTAATTATCATCCTGATTTTCATAATTCAATTTTCATAATGTCCGCTAGACAATCCATCCGTGCTCTTAGATCTTCTGCTCGTGCTCTTGCCAGAGTTGCCGTTCCTGCTCAGCAGCGTACTCTCTCTGCCCTTGCCACTGCTGCTATTCGTCCTACTGCCGCCGTTGCCCGTACTCAATTGGTCCAGCAACGTGGTCTTAAGACTATCAACTTTGGTGGCGTCGAAGAGGTTGTCCACGAACGCTCTGACTGGCCCCGTGAGAAGCTTCTTGATTACTTCAAGAACGACACCCTTGCTCTCATTGGCTACGGTTCCCAAGGTTACGGCCAAGGTCTTAACCTCCGTGACAATGGCCTCAATGTTATCATTGGTGTCCGCAAAGATGGTGCTTCTTGGAAGGCTGCCATTGAAGACGGTTGGGTCCCTGGTGAGAACCTTTTCGATGTCGACGCTGCCATTGAGAAGGGTACCATCATCATGAACCTTTTGTCTGATGCTGCTCAATCCGAGACCTGGTCCCACATCAAGCCCCTCATCACCAAGGGTAAGACTCTCTACTTTTCCCACGGTTTCTCCCCCGTCTTCAAGGACTTGACCAAGGTCGAGACCCCCGCTGACGTCGATGTCATCCTTGTTGCCCCCAAGGGTTCCGGCAGAACTGTCCGATCCCTTTTCAAGGAAGGCCGTGGTATCAACTCTTCTTACGCCATCTGGAACGATGTTACCGGTAAGGCTGAAGAGAGAGCTATTGCTCTTGCTGTTGCCGTTGGTTCTGGTTACATCTACAAGACCACCTTCGAGAGAGAAGTCCACTCCGATCTTTACGGTGAACGTGGTGCCCTTATGGGTGGTATCCACGGTATGTTCCTTGCCCAATACGAAGTTCTCCGTGAACGTGGCCATACCCCCTCCGAGGCTTTCAACGAGACTGTCGAGGAAGCCACTCAATCTCTTTACCCCTTGATCGGCAAGTACGGTATGGACTACATGTACGATGCCTGCTCTACCACTGCTAGACGTGGTGCTCTTGACTGGTCTCCCCGTTTCAAGGATGCCCTCAAGCCTGTTTTCAACCAGCTTTACGACTCCGTCCTTGACGGCTCTGAGACCAAGCGCTCTCTTGAGTTCAACTCTCAACCTGATTACCGTGACAAGTTCGAGAAGGAACTTCAAGAGATCAGAGACCTCGAGATCTGGAGAGTCGGCAAGGAAGTCCGCAAGCTCAGACCCGAGAACAACTAAATGTTGTAGTCTCTCTGATTTAAGCACTACCCTCCTCTAATTTCTATTTTTATTATCTTTTTACGCCTTTAACGAATCACTAAAAAAAAAAAAAATTTGGTATTTTATATATGATTTTATGTATGATTATTTTTTGGGTTTTCTTGTCTATAATGTTCCATGAAGTGAATACCAATGTTTTTCCCAAAAATTATAATATAATTTTTTTTTTCACAAAGATGTTTACTTTACAATTGAATAAATACCAAGAAATTTTTCTTCTTGTTTCATTTAATTTTAGTGTGTACAACCTGAAATTTTTCTTTAATGGAAACCAATCAACATTTCCGTAAATAAAAGAAATAGACATGTGCATTTATCACGTGTAATATGGTGAGTCTACTAAATAGCAACTATAAACTTAAATTTTCAAAAAGTTACGTGATTCGATGGTTTTGGTAGCGTAAATAAATACCCGCAAACAATCTACTTCTGTGAATGACAACACATTATAAGACGACCTGGGTCCAATATTGGCCAACGTTTGAACATTACGGGTTATATATATATATTGTCTCGAATAGCATAACTAGCTAATGATACATTTTTTTAAAACACAAATATCGAAAGTGTTTGTTCATCACTAAGCTGTTTGCTTTTTGGTCTTGTATAATTTCCATTTCTATAAAGATCTACTTTTTGAATTGTCATATTTATCGAGTATGTGCTTAACAAATTTCGGTCGAGACACGACCCAAGTCTATGTTATATACAACAAAAGCCGGTTCATGCCGTCCTAGTGTTTTGAAAATACTAAAAACATTCAACCGCATTGTAGACAATAAGTCTGTATTCCTTTTTCGGTGTTCACCAAAACAATCTGACAAAAGACTCTGGTTATTAGACAACTCAGCTAATGTTTGCGGAGCTTGTCCTGTCACAGCCATTTTGACATTATCCAAAATTAATTCGAATTGGAGAAAAATGGACTGATTCCGCAAACACTGCGCAAATTCAATGAGCGGTTTTGTCTTGAATTCGGAAGATTTCAAACCGACCTTTAAAACATCAAGATTAGATAGCAGAGTTTTGTATTCTCTTAGTTTTTCAAACAACGGTTCAAATTCTGCACCAAACAAAGTCAATTGCTTCAAGGTTTTGATATTTGAGAGAGCCTGGAAAATCTCCGTGAAGTGCTGGAGATCAATAGTATCAATCATGACTTCTGTCAATTTGGCTCCGTTTCTTTTTAAAAAGTCAGATATACCTTTCTCTGGAAATTCTTTCGATTCGGTATTGTTGGTTGAAATAGCAAAGAAATTGAGATTGGGCAGCTTGATGACTTCTCGCTCATAGATAAATGCAGGATTTCCTGTCAAAAACAGAGACGTGACGTTTTCAAAATGACTTGATGTGCTGTTTTCACAAAGCTTTCGTAAACCACTTGTAGTGCAAGATATGTTTTCTGGGCTGAAATTGGTTGACATATCAATCCGTTTACAAACTTCTGGGTCGATACGTAAAGTCTTACCGTACCACCACTGCTTTATGGGCATGTTTTCGACAAAAAGATGAGACGCATTATGATTATTATTGTAACTTTTTGAAATCCAAACGTCTTCTAGATTGGGCATATTGAAATAACGGAAATCAAGGGTTCCTGTTGATACACCAGCAATGACGTTCAAGTGTTTGACACTTGACCAAAGTAAGTATTTGGTGTCTGGCAACAATTCTTGTGACGACAACTGCTGGTTTGACATATTTAATGAACAAAGAAGCTCATATGAAGCGCAAATGTGGATATCCAACTTTTTTCTGTGACTTTCCTGATTGCGTTCGTTTAAATGTTGCGATGCTTTTAAAAAGAATTCATCAATAGTACTCATATATTGGCTTTTGATTCCGTCCATTGCAAATCTGAACTTGAAATATTCGAGCAGAGGTGTTGTAGAAGCACTCAATAAATCAGAAATTTCAAGCATGTTATCTAAATATGATGGTAATTGCTTGTTTTCGCATGTTTTAGATTTTTTGAGGTTGTAATTGTCGCTCGATAAGCTCAATGTTTTTACATGTTTTAATGCATTCTTGGGAATCCTGGATTTATGGCTGGTATAGATAAATGTGATATTACCTTCGGTGCCTAAAGTGATAAAATTTGACTTCTTTTTCGACTTTGAATAGACTGTATCCAAATCAATATGACTATAAATCAACCCAGAAACCAAATTATATAATCGCTTGTTTACGTACATGAGTTCGAAGCAGACAGATACTTCTAAACACACAGTTTTTGACTCTTTGCGGTATGGAATGGCATACGAGTTTTGGGAATTAGAGTTTTGGGTATCGTTTGTAATTTCATTGTTTTTCCTTTTGGGTTTTGGCTTTGGCTTTGTAGAGTTTGGTGATAGTAGAAAATAAATGATATTTTCAAATATTTCATGAGGAAGAGTTGATAAAGAAGCTTTATATTCTCGATAGTTCGACATTTCAACAGGATTCAGTGAAAAAAAATTGAATAAATCAACAATTGGTAAAAATCTGAAAATTGAATAAAGGTTTATACTGGAATAAATTGAAAATTTCACATTATTTATTGAGATACATGCATACATGAGTAATGTCGACTATGTATCACGTGATAATTGAAATGACCGTTTTATCAAGCAGGTGGAACTAAGTACCTCAAAGGTGAGTCAACAGGTATGTTTTAGACAAACAATTACTCAATTAAATCCGTTCTGGCACAAAAAAGAATGATTTTCGTCAAGTAAAAATGATTTAACATTCATAAAACGATTAATTGTGTGCTTCAACACCATTAAACTGCGTCAAAGTAATATGTGCCTCATATTCTCAACTGGGCTTCAAAAACCATTACTAAGTAGTAATTGATTACACATCATTACATAATCCAATATAGTTATAGATAAGCGGGGATTTGTACCCAAAAGAATTATATGCCTGGCGGATTTTGTGGCCCCTTTCTTTTGTTTCTTACACTACATCCACATTTGTTCATAATGTCGCTCAACGTACAAACTTTCCCAGTTGGGTCGGGTCCAGGGTCTTCGACTTCTCCGGCATCGATTCCGGACCCGACTTCTGCTCCGACTCCTCCGTCTTCACTAACAAACAAATCCCCCATTTCCAACTCTGTTGCCTTGTCGCCCTCTTCTACCTTCAAACCCCAACCACCCAATCTTCACAACCATCAACAACATCAATACCAGCATATTCATACCTCTCCTCCTGGCCTAGGATCGCCAGTTCCTGAAACTCCGCCTGGCTCTCCGCCTTTGGATCCTGTGAATGAACCTGATTCTGGCTTAATGAGTGCTACTAAAAGCATCAGTTCTCACCCAGTATCAAACAATAATGATAGTGACACCACCACCACTACCCAAACAATCCCCACTGCCACCATAACAACCAACGCTGCTTTGAATGGCAATGATAGCTGCACTGAGGTTGACAAAGCAAATAAATCTGTCAACAATCCTTCATCGGCTTCTGCGTCAGAATTGTCTTCTGCCGCCTCGTCGTCGTCTTCAGCTACTTCTGTTGGCTCTCAACCTGAAATCTTTTCTTTACACTTGTCTACGCCTGACAACTTGTCAGAGAAAGATCAAAATGTCGCTCCCGCCAATAGCTCGCCGACATCTTCTGCAACAGCGACTCCAACAGCTATTCCTTCGCGTCGTCCATCACCATCCCAGAAAGTCATACTTGAACCTGCTTTTCCAATTGCTGCTACTGACTCTGTAAATACAACTTTTTCTAATAATCCAAGCAACAAAACCAACTCTCATTCTACTGCAACCACTGATGCTAATGTTTCAAGCGAGCCGACTTTATTATCCACAATTCCATTCTCTTTTTCTTCTTACCCTTCTGATCACCCTTTATACATTTCTCAAAACTTATCTAACATTGTTACCTCCAACCCCCCAGTCTTTGCCATTTCGGCCAAAACTCTTGCTCTTGCCATCGATTACCACTACTCTTCACTACTGCCTGAAATCGACAATGTTTTTCCTTGGCTTCATGGCCTACACCAAAACAACATTTCTCAGAGAATGTTTTTCCAACCAGCTCGTAAGGCAAACTCCAACTATTTTGCAGTACCAAATTTTGACTCCTTGCAAGATTCCGAAAGTGCATTCAATACTCCGACGAATGTGCGTGGTTTCTTGGTCCTCAAAGTAGGGCCTGCGAATTCCCAAGGAACTCTTATCGGCTCTGTCTACCCGGACGAAATCTTGGCCAGAAAGTCAACTGATGCTGATTTTGATATGGATGATTTTTCCTTCAACGATTCTATGGCCGCCTCTTTGGATAACTTTGGGTTTTCTTTAGAGGGGGACAGCGATAACAATGATAATGATGACAATGAAGTCGATAACTCTCTTAATCCAGAAAACTACACTTCCAAGTTTCTTGACGTTGATCCTGCAGAAGGAATCTCTCTTCGAAACTTTCATATTCAGGTGGCCAAATGGTCTACTATTTCTGATATTGCTTTGTATGTATCCGATGAAGCCCTTCGTCCCAAAATGCTCAAATTTGCTCTTTTGATTTCCCGTGCACAGGAAACACTAAGGCAAAATAACCCTGGTCTATCCCAGTACTCTACCTTTGTGGTCCAAGACCCAATCGATAAGTTTTTACAGGAATCTCGCCACATTATGGCAATCCCCCCAGTCGGAACTCCCTACAACGAAGACCAAATCAAAATGCGTAACTGGGACTCCAACTTTCTGCTTCACGAAAATGTTGAAATGTCAATGATGTCGTCTGCTTCGCCAATTGGCGGGGAGCAGGGTAATCTCAGCCGCGTATGGTTAGGGAATGTCTCCGACTACGAATCGCACCTTGAGGTTGTTTGGGACTACATCTGGAACGGTGATAAGAAACACAAACAAGACATAGTTAACTCTAATGACTTGTCGTCAAACGCAGGCGATTATGCCTACGATGTTGAAATGGACAGCGAAAACAATTCTACTGAGTCGCCTCTTCAAAAAGCGTTGAAAACCAATTGGACTCTTTATGTCCGCTGTAAACCTGGGGCACAAATGCCTTCTTTATCGGCTATCGACGATCAAATCCGTAAAACTCTAGCTGGTGACCTTGACAATGCACCCTGTCCAACCACCGAAGATGATTCTGCAGCTCATTCTGCAGGTACCAATAAGTGGCACAAGACGATAATTGAATTTCCGTCATCCGGGACAATCACGGCTGGCACCCTTACAGAAAGCGATGTTTACTCAATTATCAGCATGTGCAAATTGCTGTATGTTCGTGGACGTGGAATGCATAAAGGACGACAAACGTCTTCTCTTATTTTCTCCGTTGATGGCTATACTGAGTCTTCTTTTTTGGCACTCTGTTATGCTATTTATTCTAAAGGTTTAACTGCTCCCGAGGCATGGATTTACATTCACAAACATTGCTATAGACCAATTTTTTCGTTCCCAACAGATCCTCAGCTCGTTTTCAAGCTGCAGAAGGCTCTTTTGCGATATTCTCCTGTTGTTCCTGGTAGTTTGTACGATGAAAATTACGGTGCGGTTTACAATATTGATACCCCGCCAGAACCAAGAGTAGGTAATACATACAACAGTGGGGAGTCGAAAAATAATTGTGTTGCTGATAGAAGTTCTATCAAAAGAGGAGGCGAAGTGATTTTCGAAGAGGACCCTCACCCACAGGCTATTACAATTGACCAGCTTTCTGTGGATGATCAATGGTTTGCGACCTTTGACGGCTCGTTTCCTTCGCTTATTCTGCAACACATGTATTTGGGAAGTCTTGCACACGCAAACAACGTACAAATGCTCACACGGCTCGGTATCAAGCGCGTTATCAGTGTTGGAGAGCCTTTGAGTTGGGTAAACTACAACACCCGTAACAATGGGGAAGACACCTACATGGCTGGTATGGAAGACCTTGGTGATCTCGAGGGTAAGAACGTTCAAGTTGTGGAGAAGCCATATCCTGGCATATCCAAAGTATTGTACATCCGGGGCGTCCAAGACGACGGTATTGATTCACTTACAGAGTTTTTGTGGGCTTGTCTTGACTTTTTGGACGAAGGCGAACAGGCCAAGGAGCCAACACTGGTCCATTGCCGTGTGGGAGTGTCACGCAGCGCGACAGTCTGTATAGCCGAAGTGATGAAACGGTTGAGTGTTGGTCTGCCTCGCGCATACTTGTTTGTCCGAGTGCGAAGACTCAATGTTATTATCCAGCCACATCTCCGGTTCATGTTTGAGTTGGCCAAATGGGAGGAAAGACACCGACGAAGCGGCAAAGGCTGGCTCAGAGAAGTTGACTGGCCTATTTTATGTCGTGAAATATCCATTATGAACCGTGCTTATATTCCAGGCTGAATATTTTTTTCTTTACTTTTTTTTTTTTTTTGTTTATAAATGTACTTATGACTTGCTTGTTTATTTTTATTATTAAGATGATATGATTATTTTTGTTTTTAAAATTTATTTTTATGGTAAAATTGTTAAAATTTTTGTTTGAGTTTTTAAAGATGAATGTATGTGTTTTAAATGAATAAATCAATGTTGTAAACTTTAATATCTACAATAACGTGTGTAGAGCTTATTGAAAAACGAGTAGATTTTCTTTTTTGGGCCCTAGATTATATTAGTATAACGGCTTTTGATCGTCTCAACAGAGTATTTCGATAGCGTTTTAGGCACCAAAAATTACACAAACAGGATATATTTTGTTTTT
This sequence comes from Magnusiomyces suaveolens, assembly GCA_900642975.1. Taxonomy (NCBI): domain Eukaryota; kingdom Fungi; phylum Ascomycota; class Dipodascomycetes; order Dipodascales; family Dipodascaceae; genus Magnusiomyces; species Magnusiomyces suaveolens. The sequence continues at coordinate 1,205,546 of CAAAMA010000004.1, forward strand.
GGGATAACTTTCCAGGTCCAGGGAGTTGGACTCGACTGGGTTCCAAATGGAAAATAGCGGCCAATAATTGTGCAATTTCTATAGTAATGAACATGTCTATTTGACAAAAAAAAAAAAAAAGTGTATTTGCTCCGAGGTACATTAAATACAGTAATTAAAATAAAATAAAATTTATCATTTATTTATGGGTTAAAATACAATTACAAATAAAAAAATCAATATAAGAATCCAGTAACTTTTTTCCGGTCATCATGTGTTTGCGTCATTTCATTTTTTCATTTTTCAATTGTGTTGAAAGTTATCAAAGTGTTGCTGGCTCACATTGGATACAAACGCTGTGAATGGCTTTTCGACTTGGTCGATTCGGCAATAAATGCACGAAATAGACTTTGTAATATATTTTGTAAATAACCAATGAAAAATTTCACTAATACGACATTTATTTTGTCGTGGTTAAAATGAAGCAAAGTAATAGAGTTGGCATCTCAAATCATATGATATTCATATGATATTTAGCTTTAAGTCACATGACTTTACTGTTTATTGACGTGTTTTTTTACTTTTATATTTAATTTTTTTAAACTGGTTCAACTGTCGTTAATATTTAATTCAATTTTATTTTTCAATAATCAATTTATTGAAAATATTCATCGCTTAGACATTTTATAGATGCCATGAGTTTGCTGCGTTCTCCATCATCGTTTCGTAATTCTCAACTGTCAGACAACTCGCACGTCGAGGTTACTGTTACTTTCAACGACCCTGTGGTTTTTGCAGGCCAAAGCCTAGTTGCAGTAATCACATTTAGAAACACACAGCAGCCTCCAGAATCTGCTCCTTTAAATACCTATTCTACTACCTCTAATCAACAGTCACCTTCCTCTTCAAACCTACTTACTACCTCAGGACATATTCCCGATTTAAGACTGGCCAGCTCTGAAAAACCAGACCTGTCGACAACTCAGTTCACAAACTCTTCAGATAATAATTCAAACGCTCCTTCTTTTGCTCCTTTACCTTCGGCTTCCTCAATTGCTAGATCTACTCGGCCTGCTCCAATCGATACAAACATAAATTCCGAAAGAGGCCAAAATGACGCACAAGAGCCGCAGTCTGGAAGTACTTCAACTACCCAAAACTCTATAACTTCAACTCCAGTTCAGATAAATCTGTCTCCAAATACAGAAACTGATTCTCCTGCACTTGTGCTTACAGAGCCAACAAGTCCCGATAATAATGATAATACCACCCAGTTGACTCTAATGGCAATAACTGAAAGTACTCCTGATGACGGGATACCAATGGCTAGCAAAGACACTATAAAATCATTGGATCACTCGCCCCAATTTTCCAATACTGGATCTTCTTCAAACGGTAAACAAGAAAATACTGAGCCTACTGAAAAACCGAAACAAGAAGGGTCTTGGAGTTGGGACATCCCTGGCCGCCGCTTGTCTTCTCAAATTGCAAACACAGTTCGCGAATTATATTTCAACAACAATACAAGCAGCCCAGAAGTTCAAAACAATGACCCTGCATCTTTTAATCGTGGTGATGGCTCTGGTCAAGCACGTACTGGCTCCTCTCCGTTGAGTGTTGGCATGGGACAAATCAATAGACTCCAGCGATCAGGATCGCAAAGTATCACTCGACCTACAACTCGAAGACATATAGGAAGTGGAAGCACCTCCTTTTTGCATGACAGGCGCTCGAATTCGGGTCTTGCCCCAGATTATGGCAAAGCTGTTCCCCAATCATTACTCATGGGTTACGCACAAGTACAGGGCTATTATGTACTGGAAGACGAATTGATAGATGTCAGCGAGTTTGACCACGTGAAAACCCAAGGTGTGGTTGTCGGGTCTTCTGGAAATATTGGATATGGCTCGTCTCAAGGTAGTGGCTTGTTGTCGGGTTTGGCATCTGGCCTTGGGTCTCTGTTTCAACTTAGAGAGCCACCAAAAAGTTCTAGTTCAAGTCCTATGGGCGAATCTGGACAATCGCCAAATTTAACTGGAGTTTCTAATACGCCATCCGGACTGAATAGCCCTGACAGACTAACTCGGAAGCAATCTTGGGGAAGGGGCCAAAGCACTGCTCGTCGACTTGGTAATGTCGGCACAGCTACTACCTTTGGATCAACTGTTTCTGAAGATGCGATTCCGTTGTTTTCTACACCACAGTCTTTACTTTTCGTTGATTTGAAATTGGCACCTGGTGAATCGAAAACATTTTATTACAAGCTCCAGCTTCCTAAAGATCTTCCTCCAAGTTGCCGTGCGAAATCAATCAGAATTTACTATAATTTAATTATCGGAACACAAAAATCTTGTTCCACAAGCATATCCCCCAGCAGTCTTGGTCCATTCGGTAACGAGTCTTTATCCCAAGGCCGACCACAGCCCAAAACAATTTTTGTTCCCTTTCGTGTTTTTCCCTTTGTTGATCCGTATGGCCAACAATATACCCATGATCTCAAAACTCCAATTGTCGTGAAAAAAGATACTGCTGCAGTGATCCAGCTTTCATCTGATTTAGAGCCCAATTCCATTGCGTTATCTCCTGAATCTCAATCCAATTTGGAAAACGTGACTGCAAAATCCGCAATATTTGCATACTTTTCACAAATGGAAAAAAGACAGCGGCTTTTACAAAATGTCGAACAGGCCGATCAAAAAACGTCGTTCGACGACTATGTCCAAAATGTGTTGGTACAAATTGATTCACAGTCTAATTTCAAAGGCCATAAACATGAAGACTCACAGAATGCTTCATCTGCGATGCGTCGCCGCAGTATTATTGTTCCACTGACCCCTTCGGTTTTGCAAACACCTGGCGTGCCATTATTTTCGTCGTTGGATGACTCCCAGTTTGCAGCCGAAGACACTGCTACACAAGAAAATATCGAACACTTTACGCGGTTCCAGCAAGTGGCACCTTCAGAAAAGCCGCTTAAAACCCGATTTGACATTGGCCAAAGTGGCAAGCGTATTGCCACAGTTACTATTTCTAAAGCCGTTTACCGTGTTGGTGACAATGTGATTTTTACTGTTGATTTCCATTCGGCTTTGCTAAAGTGTTTCCATGTCACTGCTTCTTTAGAAACCGAAGAGAATATTTCTGGTGCGATTTTGAAGGACAACAATAAAGATGACCAGTCTGAAAATGAAGCCAATCGGACTGTTGATACCACTGGATTGACCCGCCGTATTTACTCACAGGCTACACTGCCAACATATAGCATCACCAAATCTGCGTTTGAATTTACAATTCCCGCAACTGCATCACCTCAATTTTCGACATCAGACATTTCGTTGAGATGGGTCCTCAAGCTGGATTTCATCACCAATCCCCCCAACGTTCCGCCACTTCGGTTTGAGGACCCTGCTTCTGAGCAATCATCAGACAATGAGGTTCCGTTAGCTTTTGAGGCTCCTTCATCTTCTCGTCTGGACAGTACCAGAGAACGAAGTGGAACAGTTGACACACAGCATAGCAACAAAATCTCCGACCCTGAAGAAGAGGCTTTAAATGCTACAGTTCCCAACAGAAGTGAGCGCGAGGCAGATGAGGTTATGTTTCAACAAAAGTCACAGAGACAAGAGCAGTCCAAGCCATCTTCCAGTTCGCGTGAAGAACACGAAGACCATGATTCGCAACACCGCGACCAGATAGCTCAGTCCTCGACCCTGTCATCCACTTTGTCTTCATACCAACCTACTATTGATCCATTTGATTTGCCAGAAGATCCACAGAGCGTTTTGGAGATTGTTCATTTGAGTGACAAGGGGCTCATTGCTGTTGCGAAGGAAACAGTTTCGTGTGCGCTATTTCATTGCAAGATCCCGTTGACTGTTGTGCCGACAAACCAAGATATTAGTGCCTTATTGCAGCATTCGATCGCGCCTACCAGATCATTTAGATTTTAATTTATTGCAACATTTCAAATTGCTCCCTGTATAGATGTATGTAGATTTTAAATAGTCATAAAGAACGTGTACTTGAAAGACAAATCAAGCTTTGATAAATACAATAATATTAATACATAAACAAAAACGGCTGAAGGGTTTTTTTCATGTCTTTTGCATGTCTGCCTTTTGCCAGCCGCCACTTTCTTTCTTTTTAACAGCGACAGGTGCAATGCCTTCCTTATACACATTAACGATTCCGCTCAACGGAATTTTGCAGACGCGGCAGGTTGGGGAAGACTTGAACGCTTCCAAAAAACACTTTTCACAAAAGACGTGTCCGCATTCCTTGGTAATGACAGGCGAAGAGAGAGTTTTGGAACAGATGGGACAAGTGGTGACGGCATTTGATTGTTTATCCGTTTCGCCTTTTGTCTTCTCGTCATCGGTTCCGGGTTTGTCGCTGCCGCCCTTGTTTTCGCGGTTTCTTTGCTGCTGCTCTTGCCATTCCTTGTCGAGCTTCCAGCCGGCAGCGTAGTCTTCACGGATGTGCAAAAACTTGCACGTATCGCCAAAGCCGCAGTACCCATTCTGTTTATAATCCTTACACACGTCTGGCGCGTAGTCTATCATTGTCGTTGCCTTGATGGAGGTGGCAGACTTGGCTGGCCCGTACTTTTTTGGTTTAGTGGCAGGCACGGAAAACGTCGCAACCGGAGTGCCACTCCGTTCTTCTTCGTGAAGGTATGTAGCATCTGGTTGCATAGATGAGTAAATGGTATTAGGAAGGGTCATGTCTACGGTGCTCCGTTTCGGAGCTGACGAAAACGTTACTTTGGAAGACGGGGTATTGTTGGTGCCTTTGATTACGACAGGCTCTTCGTCGTGCTTTTTACCTGGCGAGTCTAATGTGGAATCCGTTAGGCCTGCGCCTTTTTGTATAGATTCAGTGCTCGGCTCGCCGGATTTGGTATTGGTATTGGGGACATCCGCTAAGCTGTCCAAGGGTTCGGTGCCTTGATCCAAAGCTTTTAACCGCTTTTCTTTTATGGATAATTGCTGCGCAAGTGATGATTTTCCGATTTTGCGCTTTTTAAACATGTTTTATTACAACGATTCACTCTATGTGGAATCTAGTCAAGGTAGTTTGAGTGGCGATCAAGTTGAAAAATTGGAATTGATCTTTATCAGCTTGAAAAAAAAAAAAAAAAAAAAAAAAAATAGAAATACTGGACATGTGATTACATATCACATGATTGAATGAAAGGAGTAATTTACAGATAACGTATACATACATTGGCTAGTTTAAGTTTTATACATTTGAGAGATGGCGATAGGTGGAAAATAACTCAATGAAAATGAGCTTTGAGCGACGAGGCAATGTAATAAGTATCAATAGATGTAAAAAAACAAACAAACAAACAAACAAAAAAAAAGGTCAATGGCTCGGGTTGGAAAAAAAATATCATCAGGAAGATGATGAGGTTCAAAACACGTTGAAAGTTGGAGCCAAATGTATGAATTAAATACATTCAAGATATTAGTGTATGATGAAAAGGTCTGAATTGAACTTGACTCACTCCAAAAACTTTTCTGAAAGTAACCAATGTCTCTATAGAATACTAATTTATCAATTATTTTATTGAAACATTTGGAATAATTAATATTCTTGCGGTTAGCTTCAGTTTGTGATCCATCCTGAGTTGGTAGGTGAATTACCTAGAAGTCTAAACTATCAGATAAAATAAAGCGTATTTGTGACCCGACTATAGTAGACAGGAACCCTTATTTACTGTAGTTTCGGATTTAATATTGTAAAAGCCGCTAAAATCCCAAACTTCGATTCTAAAAGAGGCACAAAAGATTGGATCAGATTTCTCAATGACGGACTCCGCAGAGACTTTAGAAAATAGCGCACAAAAAATCTGTAATGTCTATAATAAATCATTTTTGAGTAAAAAGTCTAAGCCTGCATCAATCAAGGAAATTATCATTGTTGAATAACATAATGCCAATGTTTTAGTGAGGCATGTTTTACTGGTACAAGTTGATTAAACATAAAAATAGAAATCCAACATGTATACGTACGCCAATCAGATTTATGTAAAATCTAAGAATTGAATTGAAGGGCCGGAAAAGAGTAAAATGTATTTAAACCAATTACAAGGAGTCGAAAGAATGCAAAAAAAAAAAAAAAAAAAGAAAGGACTGAGAAGCTCAGATATGAAACAGAATTTAGAAATGAAGCAAAATCACAAATACATGTGAATGTATATTAATAATAGGAATAGTATGCTTAGAGATGATGAATTGAAAAGGTTATTCTTAGGATGGATCCACATTAATAATCCAAGATAGATCTATCGAAATATGAATGATGCATTTGGTAATGTCGGAACAACACCTACAAGTATGGTGGTTACTGGAAAGTAAAAGTTCAACCAGGTCCGTTGATTGTTGCATTCCATATAATCAACACCTACAAGTATGGTGGTTACTGAAAAGTAAAAGTTCAACCAGGTCCGTTGATTGTTGCATTCCGTATAATCAACACACGGAAACTCAAACACAATCAGTTAACCGTGCTCTTGTGTATTTTTATACCACTTTTAGGTACAAACAATGTACAGATCGTTGCTGATATCAACAAGATTCACGGCATGTCAGTATATTGTTGTCTATGTTGAAGATTTACGGTGTGAAATATTTGATAATCAAGGGAAAACGGAGTCATTACTAGACCAAAAGTGACGTTAGACTAGTGGTTTTGGTCTGATTGTTCCCTAAAAAAAAAAAAAAAATAATCATCACCGGATAAACGAATACCGTTTCGGATAAAAACAAATTAAAGAATCTTATCCAGCTCAGTTTCTTTAAAAGAATCAAATTTAATTCCACAACTAGTCAAAGCGATGCCATTGATCAAACAAGTTGTAACATACACACAACAACAACGCCCATTATTCCGGAAAAGCGAGGTGATAGTTATATTACTAATTACACCGCTAATCAAATAATCAATGGTCTTTGTGTATGACGTGGAACGGAAAAGTGATGCATAAAATCCAAACGATGTAACCAAATCTGGCAATTCCTTTTAGGGTTTAAGCATTATATAACATTTCACGTTTAATCCATTGATAATCATGTGACTGATCTGCTTGGTTAAACGTCGATAAAACCAAGTTGTGGATCCGGTGTTTGATTACGCTGAAGCTAAAAAGAAACACTGGTCAAACTTTATTGATCTATGACTTTGAATGTCATGAAAAGCAGCTGTTGGTTTGCTGTTCTTTAATCACTCCGTTTTCCATTGTTTCTGCTTCGAAAAAAAAAAATAAACAAGATTTTACCCACCTATCGAAGATGTATTCTAAACTCCAGCTTTTAAAATGGCCCATTGATTGGACCATGAAACACACGGCTGTAATTGTTTATTTGCTTTTACACCGTTGATATTACGTAATTGGGATTTATATGGGTATTTCAAGACAACACACCAAACAAGGCTAAATATGTTCGAATCCGGAAATTAGCGTGGAATGTTGAATCCTGGAAGCCTCGATTTAGGAGTAGATGAAAAAAAAAAAAAAAAAAGAAAACAGAAGCTGTAGCCTGGAAACATTGGATTAGGAGATGACTGAGAACCGACAAAACACAGTCTATTTGGTGTTTTTTTTAAAAGCCTCTATTCTTTTTATTTCTTTTTATTTCTAATTTTGTAGTTCCAAACGTTATCGACGCTTTTTAAAGCTTATTTAATAGGCAAATGTTCTAGTATTTGATGACAAATATCTGACGGTGCACAGAAGCCTGTTGCTGTGCGGACTCCGCAGTCCTAAAAACAGCAATGTATGGTGAAAATAGCTTCGGCTCGGCGGTTTTCTTGCAATGTTCTTTTCCGACGCGTTGGAAATCGACTCTAGGTATTGTTTTACCGGTGCCGGGTCGGAAAAAACAATCCCAAACAACTTTCCCGACATTTTACTCCTGTTTAAGCGACTTTTGTATTCTGTAAACGGTGCAAAATGGATTTAACATCACTCAGCTTCATTCTTGTTTGGAGTCAATTTTGGTTATATATAGTTGCACGCTTTTCTCCCTTTTTTTTTTTTTTTTTTCCCCTTATTTTGCAAAGATAATTTGGATACCAATACCGAGATATTCTTATTTTCTTCGGCATATCCATTTTTTTTTTAAAAAATACAACATAAAAGAAAATGGATCCTGAAAAACGAGATTACAGCAAGGACGACTCCTCGAGTTTATCGAGCAACGATCCAATGGCTCCAGCCTCTAAAACAATCACCGATTCTCCTTCAGCTCCCATTAAACATGAAGCTCCCAAATCATGGCTTCCTGAAACTAATGATGGTCATATCCACTCTCATATGAACAAATCTGGCCCCACTGGCTCCAATGATGTTTACAACAACGATCTTGAACGTTATGAAACCTCTTCTTCTCAACTATCTAGAGCAATGTCCCATCCAGACAACCTCCGAAGACTTGAATCCTTGACTCGTGTCATTTCAAGTCGTCGCATGTCTATTCCTGGTGCTTCAGATGTCCCCCTTTCCGTCAACCCTGACGACTTTGATCTCAATGCTCTTCTTCGTTCAATCGGTCAACGTTTGGACGCCCAAGGCGCAGTCAGAAAATATACCGGTTTTTCCCTCAAAGATGTCACCTCTTGGGGTATCGATGCTACAACTGCTTATGGCCCTTCCGTGTCTGAACTTTTACGTTCATTCGTCACTTTTCCCTCCCAAATCGCTCAATTACGAAATAAAAAAGTTCGTCCCGTTATCAAAACCACAAACGCCCTTGTCAGAGAAGGTGAACTTCTTTTGGTTCTTGGTCGCCCCGGTTCTGGCTGTACATCCTTTTTGAAAACAATTGCCGGTGAAGTCGACCAATTCACCAAAATAGAAGGTGACATTTCTTACTCTGGCGCTACTCAACAAGACATGTTGCGAAAATTCAAGGCGGATGTTATTTACACACCTGAATGTAAGTTTTCTTGGTTTTTCTTTTGAACGTTGTATCGATTTAATGGTCATCATTTTCTAAACATTCAAAAAAGAAAAAAATCAAACTCTAAAAATATTTTCAAGTCTGAACTAACAAACGTTTTTTTTTTTAACTTTAGTGGACAACCATTTTCCACACTTGACTGTGGAACAAACATTGCGCTTCGCTATCGCATGTAGAACTCCTCGTCTGCGCGTTGACGATATGTCAAGAAAAGAGTTCCAAGACTTTTCTCTTGAAGTCGTGGCTACAATTTTCGGTCTCCGCGAAGTCCTCCAAACAAAGGTCGGTAACGACTACGTTCGCGGTGTTTCTGGTGGTCAGCGTAAACGTGTTTCTATCGCAGAAGCATGGGTTGCTCGGGCTGCTATTTACTGCTGGGATAATGCTACTAGAGGTCTCGATGCTTCAACTGCTCTTGAATATACCCACGCTATTCGTGCTGCCACCAACTTTTTAAATAACGTTGGTGTGGTGGCCATTTATCAAGCCAGTGAAAATATTTATGATTTATTCGACAAGGTCACTATCTTCTACTTGGGTCGCCAAGTTTACTTTGGTATGGCTGAGAACGCTAAGGATTACTTTATCCGCATGGGTTGGGAATGTCCTTCACGTCAAAGTACTGCAGAATTCTTGACTGCCGTTACTGATCCTAATGGCCGTACTGCTAGACCTGGAATGGAAAATAAGATTCCTAAGACCGCGGACGAATTCGAAGCATACTGGAGAGCATCCCCAGAGTTTGCTCAACTTCAAAGAGAAATTGCACAGTACGCCGCTGAAAATTCCGCTGATAGCGCCATCAAACGTTTTGAAGAAGTTAAAAACAGCGAAAAGATGAAGCGTCAACGTGCCCAATCTCGCTATCTTATCACATTCCCCACTCAACTTAAACTCGTCGCCATCCGCGGTTTCCAACGTGTCGCCGGTGATAAAACTTATTCCCTCATTAGTATTTTCGGTGCTGTATTCCAAGCCTTGATTGTCGGTTCTCTTTTCTACAACATTTCCCAGTCCACTATGGGCGCCTTCTCTCGAGGTGGTGTCTTATTCTTTTCTATTCTGTATCTTTCCCTCTTGTCCATGGCCGAAATCAACAATATCTTTGCCAACCGTCCCATCTTGACTAAACAGCGCGCTTACTCCTTCTATCACCCTGCAGCCGAATCTCTCCAGGCTATTGTGTCTGACTTCCCAACTCGTATGGTTTCTATTTTTTGTTTCGCTGTCGTCACTTACTTCTTGTCTCAATTGAAACAAACAGCAGGCCAATTCTTTTTCTTCTTACTGGTCTTGGTTGTTATTACCATGTGTGTCGCTGGCTATTTCCAAATGATTGCAGCCTTCCAGAAAGAAGCTCAGGGTGCAAACGCCGTCGCCGGTATTTCAGTTTTGATTTTGGTTATTTACACAGGTTATATGATTCCCTTGGTCAGCATGCATCCATGGTTCAAGTGGCTCAATTACCTCAACCCTCTTCGTTATGCCTTCGAAGCTTTGATGGCAAACGAATTCCATGGACGCACAATGACTTGCAGTAATGTCGTTCCTCGGGGTCCTGGTTATGAAGGTATCGGTGGTGTTAACCAAGTTTGTGGTTTCGTTGGTTCCACTCTTGGTTCCACTTTAGTCTCAGGTGATCGTTACATTAAGCTTGCTTATGATTATTCCTGGAGTCATGCTTGGAGAAATTTTGGTCTGATTATTGTTTTCTACATTGGCTTCTATTCAATCAACTGTCTTGCTACTGAGTTCCTCAACCCTGTCATCGGCGGTGGTGATTTGCTTTTGTTTAAGCGTGGCCATATTCCCGAAAATATTGAGGAAGAAGTTGTAGAAGTTGATCCTAATGATACCCAAGGCCTTGCCAACTACGAAGGTGAACCCGATATCTTTTCTTGGAAGCATGTCAACTATACCGTTCCAGTCGCTGGCGGCACTCGTCAGCTTTTGGATAATGTCCAAGGTTACGTTAAGCCAGGTACCATGACTGCCCTTATGGGTGAATCTGGTGCTGGTAAAACCACTTTGCTCAATGTTTTGTCTGAACGTGTTGATGTTGGTGTCGTATCTGGTGATTTCTTGATTAATGGTAAGTCTCTCGATGACTCTTTCAAGCGTCGTACCGGTTATGTTCAACAGCAAGATTTGCATTTGGCCGAAGCCACCGTTCGTGAATCCTTACAGTTTGCAGCCCGCCTCCGTCAACCTGCCAATATTCCTGATTCCGAAAAGATGGACTATGTCGAAAAAATCATCCGTCTTTTGGGTATGTCTAGTTACTCAGAAGCCCTTGTTGGTTCTGCTGGTCGCGGTTTGAACGTCGAACAGAGAAAGAAGCTTTCTATCGGTGTTGAACTTGTTGCTCGTCCTTCTTTGTTGTTGTTTTTGGATGAACCTACCTCTGGTTTGGACTCTCAGTCTGCCTGGGCTATTGTTTCCTTTATGCGTGAATTGGCCAAGGCTGGCCAGTCCATTCTTTGTACTATCCATCAACCTTCTGCCACTCTTTTTGAACAGTTTGATCGTTTGTTGCTTTTGAAGAAGGGTGGTAAAACCGTCTACTTTGGTGATATTGGTGATAATTCCAAGATCTTGACCGATTACTTTACACGCAATGGTGCCCGCAAATGTAACAGTACCGAAAACCCTGCCGAATATATTTTGGAATGTATCGGTGCTGGTGCCACTGCTGTTGTCGATAAGGATTGGGGTGAGGTTTGGAACAACTCTCCTGAATGTGCTGCTACTAGCAAAGAAATTGATGATTTGAACAACCGTCTCCGTGCCCGTCCTCAACGCGATATTGAAAAGCATTTAACCAAAAAATACGCTATTCCCATCTACAAACAGCTTTTTTTTGTCTACCGCCGTACCGCTCTCCAGTACTGGCGTTCTCCTCAGTACATTATGGCCAAGTTTGCCCTCATGATTGTCGCTGGTTTGTTTATTGGTTTCACATTCTGGAAGGTTGATTATTCAGTTGCTGGTATGCAAAATGCCATGTTTGGTATTTTCTTAGTCCAAGTTGTTTCTGCGCCATTGAGTAATCAGATTGAAGAATTTGCTGAACAGTCTCGAGACTTGTATGAAGTACGAGAGTCGAAATCTAACACGTTCCACTGGGGTTGTCTTTTGATTTCTCAATGGTTGTCTGAACTTCCTTACCACTTCATCTTTTCTACGCTTTTGTTTATTGCCTTTTATTTCCCAGTAGGATACACTCGCGATGCTACTACTGCTGGCTACTTCTATATGGTTTACTGTATCTTCTTCCAGTTGTACTACACATCGTTTGCACTCATGGTTATCTACTTTTCGCCAAACTCTGCCTCTGCCTCTGTCATTACATCTTTGCTGTTCTCTTTTATGATTTCATTCTGTGGTGTTTTGCAGCCTGAGTCCCAAATGCCTGGTTTCTGGACCTTTATGTGGAAGGTATCACCATACACGTACTTTATCCAGTCATATATGCTCATTGTGTTCCACAAGCGACCAGTCGTTTGCAAGCCCGTCGAATTTTCATACTTGGATCCTTTGGAAGGTCAGACCTGTGGCGAATACCTCGGACCATTTTTGAAGAATGCATTCGGTTATGTCAACAACCCAGAGGCTACCTCCAACTGTCAATACTGTTCCTTCAGTATTGGAGATCAATATTTGGCTACAGTCGGTGTTTCTCACTCTTACAAGTGGAGAAACGTTGGATTTTTCTGTGCCTATATTATCTTCAATATCATTGGAATGCTTGTGATGTACTACTTGTTCCGTGTTAAATCATGGAGCATGCCTAATCTCAAGGACCTTTTCAAGAAGAAGCAGAAAGATCAGCCTGCGATACAACCATCGACTAATGCTGATTACGGCGAGGAAGAAAGCCCAAGAGATTTCTACGCTTCCCAGGAAGGTGATGAGGTTATGTTGCATGAAGTTGAAGACCACATGAAGCGCAAACAACGTATGTCTGTTGCTCCAAATGGCCCTCTTCCCGTCGTTTATAATATTGGCGATAACTCGTCGGCGGGCGAGAAAAAGATGATTTAACAATTTAGCCAAGGTTCATTTTTGATTAAACTGAAATTGTTTGATTTATATATATATATATGCTTTCTATTGTGTAATTTTTATTTTATTTAATTTATTCATGTTGTTTTAAATGTTTGAATGATTTCCAACAAAAATATCAATACTTTAAACTTTTAAAATCTGTTCATGGTGCTTTCAGTTTTTCTTGGATTGAAATGGATAGGTCTACATCACATGATATTAATTACCTAACCCACATCACATAATCTTGACAAATGTCTGACGAAATAAAAAAAACAATGCCACAGCATCAGTTTCTAGATACCAAACAAACCGAAACAACCAGTCGATAATCGAAATAGATACAAATGTTTGGAGTCGGATTATTAGTTTATGGTACGCATTTAGATGCAGTAGCGGCCTGGTTAGACAGGATCATTAACGAATTCTAGTTTTGGTACTGTTTTTGAATGCCATTGCCATTCTGAGCGAAGACAGATTTATTGCGCGGAGTATGTGTTGACACACCTTTGACAATGTTTTTGGATTATAACCTAACATATTTGGAAATAGTTGGCTGGGGTTCTCAACAAGAGTTTGGAATTCAAGACGATTCAATCAAGTCTAAGCTCTTGGGACTAGTGCGAGCGACACGAACTGTCATGAGACGTAAGTGATTTGTAAAGTATCTAATTGATGAATGTCAAAGACTGACTTTGGGTTTCTAGCTTTCCTGATAGCAATCAACACGGTAATAATTGTTTATGAGTTGATTTTGGGTTAAAAAAACAAAAGGACGTTGATGAGTTTATCATGATTATAATTATTTATTTGGAATCAATGCATTTTTAGGAATTTAAAAATGTATATTTGGTATTGTTGAATCGAGTATAAACGGTTGAAATGTGTAGGAAATGGCCTAATTAATGAAATAAATTACTAAATTAACAAATTAATTAAATGAATCAACATTGTCAGTTTTCCGGCTTTTGTTGAAATTTCTCGAAATGAAATAAAAAAAAAAAAAAAAAAAAAAAAATCAATGAGTCACTGTTCCGATGCAATTGCCCGATTATCGACGATATGACTCAATTACTCGATATCAAGTTGTCCGAATCCCGTTCGGTTGATTCCATTGACCGATATCCAAAGTCCCGACTCTCGTTCATCCGACTTGATTGCCCGATTCTTAGTGACTCAACATGAACACTCGACACCAAAACCCTTCAAACCGTTCCACCAATAAAAACTGGGAATTGTCTGAATTTTCACCTGGAACTGTTTGATTCCACATGCAAAGACGTAATGGCGCCATTTTGCTTCGACTCGATTTTTCTGCAACTTTAAATAAACCGTAATTTTTTTTCTTTTTTCCTTTCTTTCTTCTTTATATTTTATTCTTTTAAAAAATCATTGTAAACATGCCTGCTCCTAGATCCGTCAACATTGCCGTTATCGGCGCTGGTCTCGTTGGTTCCGCCTTTATCAACCAGCTTGCAGCTCTTTCCAAGAAGAATACCGGCGTTACTTACAACGTCATTGCCATTGCTCAATACGGAAATGCTTGGATCTCAAAGGATTACTCCCCTTTGAAGATCGAGCAGGATTGGCCCCAGAAACTTGCAGCTTCTACTGACAACTTTTCTTTCAACGGCGACGTTGCTGAATACCTCAAGAAGTCTCCATTGCCAGTCATTCTTGTCGACAACACTTCCAGTGAAGTCGTTGCCAAGTCTTACCCCGAACTCATCAACTTGGGTGTCTCCATCGTCACTCCCAACAAAAAGGCTTTCTCTTCCGATATCGCCATCTGGGACGAAATCTTCCAGGCTGCTGCCAAGCCTGAAGGCGGCCTTGTTTACCATGAAGCTACCGTCGGTGCTGGCCTTCCCGTTGTTGGTACTTTGAACGATCTTGTCATCACCGGTGACGAGGTTGTCAAGATCGAAGGTATCTTTTCTGGTACCCTCTCCTACATCTTTAACGAGTTCTCCAGCCCCGCTGGCTCCGACGTCAAGTTCTCTGACGTTGTTATCAAGGCAAAGTCTCTTGGTTACACTGAACCCGATCCCCGTGATGATCTCAATGGTTTGGATGTTGCCCGTAAAGTTACCATTTTGTCCCGTATTGCCGGAAACAAGGTCCAGAACGCTTCTTCTTTCCCTGTTCGCAGCCTTATCCCCAAGCCTCTTGAAAGCGTTCAGTCTGCCGCCGAGTTTTTGGAAAAGCTTCCTGAATACGACGCCGATCTCGACAAACTCAGAAAAGAGGCTGCTGCCGAAAAGAAGGTCCTTCGTTTCATTGGCAAGGTCGACCTTTCCACCTCTACCCCCAAGGTTGAGGTCGCTATTGAAAAGTACGACTACTCTCATCCTTTTGCTTCCCTCAAGGGCTCCGACAATATCATTTCTTTCACCACAAAGAGATACCCCAATCCTCTCATTGTCCAAGGTGCCGGTGCCGGTGATGCTGTCACTGCTGCTGGTGTTTTGGCTGACGTCATGAAGGCTGCTCAACGTCTCTAGGTTTATTGAAAAAAAAAAAAAAAAAAAAAATATGTTAAAACCAATTCAATTGGGATTCTATAGTTTTAGTTAGGAATACAGACAATTGTAAAATACTCAATCATTGATTCAAAGCAAATTTATTAATGTATACAAAATTAATCAATGAAAAAAAACTATAAATATAAAGCAATACATAAAAATATTAATCAGAAATACGTGTTTATAAAAGATTTAAATAAAATCTTAATTTACAAGTTGAAACTTGTGTTTTTTCAGTCCTCGACAATTATTTCAATTTGTTGTCTCTTTTTCGCTTCGCGAATAATTGCATCCCAATCACACTTTTCAATGTACCAGGTCTGCACAACCAGCAAAACAGAAAGACCAAGTAAGATACCCAGCCAAAGTCCAGACAAACTCATGCCTGCAAAAAAAGTGAGAACAATGCCTAACGGGGTAGCGAGAACATAGTAAGCAAACAAGTTCAAGTAGCCACCCACCGATTGTCGGCCAACACCTCTCAAAATTCCACCCAGGACTGCACCAGGGGCGTCCACCAGCACCGCAAAGACGAGCACAATGACAGTGCGAACGGTCAAATCAATCACGTCGGGGTCGTTGCTGAAAACGGAGCCGATCGAGTGGCGGAACGTGTACAAAACGGTGCTGTTGAATATTCCGACAACTCCGCCCATAACCAAAGAGGTGTTTTTAGTTACAATAGCGGGCTTTGGGAGGCCTGCGCCGACGTAGTTTGCAATTCTTGTAGAAGCTGCAATACTCAACGCAAAAGGAATCTGGTACGACATGGAAGAAATGGTAGCCATGACGGACTGTGCCGCCAAGGCAGTGGTGCCAAGTTGGGCAGCAGCTAAAGTCAAGATTTCAAAAGCAAAGAACTCGGCTTCGATCATAATGACGCCAGGAATAGCGAGCTTAAACATGACTGTCCAATTGGCAAAAACACTGGAAGATAAACCACCCCAGCACTTGCGACCGTCGATGAACAAAACATAACAAAACAAAAGGATTGCCATTAACCACTGTGCAATGACTACAGCCCATGGAGCACCTTTAAAGCCGATACCAATTGAAGGTGACCATACCAAAAGATAATTTAAAAAGGCATTAATGGGTGCACAAATAACAAGTACTATTGTCGAAGCGTGAAAAATTCCCTGTGCCTGAACAAAGCGCTTGCCGCATTCGAATGCAATGTAGGCTGGAGTACCAACCAAAACAATTTGGAGGTACGAGGCGGCCAAAGACACAAGGGCAGGATCTTCATTGCCAACAAACATTGCGAGAATTGGCTCAGCGTAAATCCAGAAAACACCAATGGGCAAAAAGCAAGCAGCAACCATGAGAGTACATTTCTGAAAATATTCGCCGACAAGAAAGTATCTGCCAGCACCGTAAGCTTGGGCACAAAGTGTGTCGAGACACGTTGCGAGACCTTGAATTAGAGCAAATCCGGTAATGTTTGCAGTCATTGAAGCCAGAGATACGGCGGCCAGTTCCGATTTTCCCAAATGGCCGACCGAAAAAATCGAGGCGACTGTGAGCGAATATTGTAGAAGGAAAGTAATGACGAGAGGTACGCTGGATTGGATCAAAAACTTGAGTTCGCTTCTAAAGGATGTTTGGATGATTCCTTGGGAGACGGCCTCGTCCCAAGCTTTGTTGATTGCAGCAACTTCCTCTTCAACTTGGGCGGGAGATGAAGAAGAAGCTTGGTTGGATAGAGCATCTAGAGATGGAGACAAGTCTGTAGCACCATAGGAACCGGTAGGATTTAAAGAGGTCAAAATGTCTTGTTCTTGCTGAGCCAATTTCCGTGCCTGCTGGGGCGAAACAACGAATCGAGAGTCGGTCAAAAGATCTTGGTCATCTTCTTCCGTAAGAACGGAATCTAGCAAAGGACTGGCCTCCATGCCTCTTTGGCTGCTTACCGGGACCAAAAAGTTGTCTGCAAATGCAGAGCGGCCGACGGAACCATAAACAACATGTGCACTTCCTGGAGATCTGGAAAAGGCGTGGGCTGAATGGGGTATATCCACACTTTTTCTACGAATTGGAATAGGAGTCATTGAATAAAGAGTCAGACTTGTATCAATGATATGGGTATATTTGCGGTATAAGCAATAATGGTAAATATGTCAAGATAACGACAAATGTTTCAACTCAACAACAATTAAAGTCAAGATGATAATAGGTATTAATACAAAAAGTCGCAAACTCTGTGAGACAATAAAACTTTTTTAAAGCTTGAAAAAATAAAATAAAACAAAAAAAACTTTTAAAATTGTGGCTTAACAAAAAAAATTCAACGTTTTTTTATATTCGGCTTCAAATGTGTATGTATCAACCTTAGATGTGTATAAGGTATGAGCAACCGAGGCTTTGGAGACAAAATTTTGTGCTTCGACGCAGCCAAACAAAAAAACAACAAGAAATCGGTTTAAATCGTCAAAAAAGAGATCAAAGTAAAAATCAAAGTAACAAAAGGAAAAAAAAAAACAGATTTAAAACATGAAATTTATATCGAAAATAATCAGTGATAAAGATAAAAAGCCGCACGCATTACATACATGATGAAAATTCGTTATGTAATAATTTATTATGTCATAAAATACTAAGCATGACTTATCACACATTACTATATCATGACAGATATATGATGTAATTAGTAAACGTGATCTAAATAATGTTTATCACATGACTATTTAAAAGTCTTACCATACGTTGTTACGTATCCCCCTTAATTTACTAAAACCAGTGTTTTTTTATTTTTTTTTTTACATGAAACCCATTTTGCTTCAATTCAAATTCATCACCTTCAATCAGCAAATACAAAAAATTCTCACAGAATCACAATGGAAAAGGATAAAATTACAGTCGTCATTCTTGGTGACGGTGGTACGTATTTAGTTTATTATTGACATATTAATATATTAATATATTAATATGACTTGATTTAAACTGTGGGTTTATGACTATGTAAACTAACCGATACTTGACAATTTGTTTTATAATTTAGGTGCTGGTAAATCGTGTATTACCATGCGACTTTTGAGAAGTAAATGGGTCGATGAATATGATCCAACAATCGGTATGATTAGATTCTAAAAGAAGCCAATTCAGCTTGACTAACTTGTTTTATTAGAGGATTCATATACGACAACAAGAGATGTTGGTAAGTACTTGTTCATATTTGCTATGTTACGCATTTATATTAACTTTTTAAAATTGTTTTAATTATATTTAGATGGACAAACTTATAGATTAGACATTATTGATACTGCAGGACAAGAAGAATACCGTGAAATGCTTGGATCTTTATTTTCTGCCGACACACCCATCGACGCATATCTTTTAGTCTACGATATCACATCACAAACATCTTTAGAAACACTCGAAATCTTTGACGAGCTGATCCAGAAAAATGTCGAAAGTGGGTTACGGCCCAGCGGTGCCCCTGCTCCTGTCAAGGTGGTTGCTGGTAACAAGTCAGATCTAAGTGAATCGCGCGCAGTCCCATCGGCCGAAGGCTACGCATGGGCCAAAGCTCATGGCTGCGGCTTTATGGAAACTTCTGCAAAGGTTATGGTCAACATTGAAGAAACATTTGAAATTATTATTCGACAAGTCGTCCGCAACAGAATCGAGGCGGCGGGTGGAAATGCCAAAGGTTCTTCAGGCCTTGCCAACAATAACAATAATAATACTAATAATACTAATATCAACGCTCCACCCCAAACTCAGATGACTGGTGGCGCCAATACCCAAAGTAATTTAAATAATACCCAACAAGCTTTAAACACTAATAATAATAACTTTAATGAAAAAGATTCCCAACCCGGCGTTTCCTCAGCTCGGCCAAATACTGAAAAACCTGCCGAACCTAAAAAGCGTGGGTGCTGTGTGATTTGTTAAAATAAAAGATTTCTAAAAAAAATTTATATATAACGTAATGATTTATTAATTCAATGTCGTGGTTCAATCCTATTAGAAATTTATATCCAATTATTTTGTTTTAAATCCTCTATACAGTTTGCAATTAAGTAGGTTTTGACTCTCCACGTTTAATACCAGCCCTACAACACCTTGTTCATTGTTATCTCATAATTACATATTTGAAATAATGTTACAATTACCAATATACTATATATTTTTATCATAATTATAAATAAATAACATTACAAATCTTTCAGTTCCTCTTTACAAGCCTCCAACAACCGTTCGGTTTCAGCAAGGCGTTTGCGGTGCTTCACCATCTTTTCCTCAAGTTTTCGTTTCTTAATAACAAGAAACTCCTTCATTTGTTTTGACGAAACGGAGGCCGGAATTTCAGAAAGAATCATTGTTTTTGCTAAAGAGTCTTGTGCTGTTTGTGACCGTTGTTGGGGAGATGGCTTGGCCATATGGTGGCTTGATGGTTCTTTGGCGATATCATTACGCTCGTTACTATTATTATTCTTGTCATCATTATTGCCCCCAATTTGGCTCTTTCTTCGGATAGGTACAGATAGTGCTATTGTTGATTGGCTACTAAGTGTCACAGCAGGTTCCGAATTTAAAATTGACTGAATGCTTAGCGAATGGTCAGGCCGTGGCGAAAAGGTGCTCGGTTCTGGCAAACCAGAGTTTCCAAGGTTTGACGAAATATATGTGTCTGGCGAAGATGCAGAGGAAGAAATGCCAGGCGACTGCCCATCTATAATTTGATCATGTCTATTGGCATGTGTAATACTGTTGTTGTGCGTAGATTGAGTATTAGAATATGATACTGGACCGGTATTCAAGTGGATACTGGTATTTAGAGATTTTCCACGTATTGAAAGGTATGGAGAAACTGGGTTTTCTGATTTGGAATCAGGCAGTATCGACAACGACCCGAGCTGGAACTTGGGGAGTGATCGAAACGAATGTGTAAAGTCAATGGCTATTGGTCTAACTTCGTTTTCAAACTCTTTAAACGAATTGGAAGAATTTAATAATGGACTCGAGGTAATAGAAGACGAAGACGAAGAAGAACCGGCGACATGAGTGTCATTCAATTCTGGGTGTGGTGCCCTACTTGTTATGAGTATAGGTGCTGCTTGTGTTGCATCACCCACCAAAGGAGTCACAGTACCTCTTAATGTATGAGTTTCGTTGTCGTTTTCACCCAACGCTTTGTTTGTAGAATTGCTGAGATCATTGTTGATAGCAGACGCGTCAGCGTTTCGAAGCTCGACAGGAGGAGCAGCAATAACTCTTCGGCGACGTTTAATAGTAGTCTTTTTCATGCCCATTGGGCGATGGAACCTGTGCAGCCTATGATATAGACCACAAGCATTGCAAATGGTGTGACCAGTATCGTCACGCCGCCACAGAGGAGTCACAGTAGTTCCGCAATTTTGGCAAGAAATGACCACAGTTGTAGCTACGGGCGCGCCGTTACTTCCAATTTCAATCTCATTATTGGAATTATTGACTGAGCTGGAACGACTCTGGCCCTGGTTGGTCATGGTATTTGAGTAGGTCTGGTCGTGGTCCTTATGTTCAGCTTCTGGTTTGCGGATTTGTATGGTTTTCGCCAGTCGGTTGTTAAATGCAGGACATCCAGAGCAAGCGGCAGAGCCACCAGTTCCGTTACAATGACCATCGCCTGGACAAGTTCCCATCGACGAGCATCCAGAAGAGGAGTTTTTGTTGTTGGAGGTATTCAGGGCCCGCGACGAGTTTGCAGACGACAAAGAATTGGTAATAATACTACGAGGCTCCACGACAATCGTCGTTGTTTGAGGAGGACGCTTTAAATGGACGGGACGAGACATGTTTCTTGCCTTGAGGTATAACCCGCATGCGTTACAAATGATGGAACCATCAGGAGCGCGTCTCCATAATGGCGTATGGGTAGTGCCACAGTTCGAACAGACTTGACTGGTGAACGTAGCCTTTTTAGGACCTTCTACGAATGTGAGTTGGTTTTGGTTACTCATGTTCTTGGGGGCCGGGGCAACTGCAGAAAAAGTAGACGATGGTGCTTCAGGTAGACTTTGGTCATAGACGGACCGAGCAGGGTATTGACTGTGAGATTTGTCGGTAATTGAAGAAGCAGCAGCAAAGGCGTCATTCATCAGCGGCGTAGGATTCTTGTTAATTTTAACTGAAAAGGTCGAAAACAAGTTTTTAGATGATTCTTTGGCATAGGGGTTAGTTCTGCGTTTTTTAGTCGACTGTGCTGGAGCATTGTCATTCGTACTATTGGCGGCATCGGTGTCTGTTTTACGAGTCTTTTTTTGCTTCGGGTCCTTTCTAGAAGGAAGAGAAGGTTTTGTATTTACAGGTTTGTTTGTTTGAATGTCTGGGAGATTTGATTTTGGCATGATTGCTTTGTGCTTTCTTTGGTTTTGAGATTCTTGTGGCTCGTCAGACCCCGACTGAACCAAATCAGCAGAAGAGGCGCAAGAGTCAGAAAATGATCTAATTGGCGGCAACATGACTGCTGAACGAACGGAAGGAAGAATGTGCTGAACAGGGGATGAGGCTGCTGAAGAAAGAAAAGGTGACACCAGAGTGATATTGGAAGTAGAATTTGGAGAGTTGGTATCGGAATCATTAGATTGATTGGAAGAAGCCAATGACGAGTCTCTGAGTTTTGACATTTTATCAATTTTGGGTTATGTGAATTATTAAAAGGTAATTGTTCTATTGTTACAGACTTGATAGTGATGAAAATTGCCTATTTGTTATTGAATCATCACTGCTGGATCGAGTTTCAATGATAAAAGAGTTTAATGACGTTGTCAACAATGACGGGGGAAAAAAAATTAAATAAACTCAAATAAGACACATTTGGTGATTATCAAAAAAATCACAAGTTTTTGGCGTAAATCAAAATATTTCTCAAACGTTTGAAAAAAGTAAGAAAACAAATATTAAAACCGTCTTTGAACCGTTTCATTACTTTATTTCCGGTTTTTTTTTTTTTTTTTTTTAAAGAATACTCTTTTTTGAGCCAATCACAAACTATAAAACTGACATTTGTCAGCTTTTTTTTTTTTTGTATTGCCTCAATCCGTTGGCTAACGTCAAAAGGGGGGACAAGAGATTATCGCGATTATCATGAAAATTGACCAATTATATATGTTGTATTTGTCAGCAAATTGTTTATCTCGATTGGGTAAAAATGGTGAGATTATCAAGATATGAGCTGATTTGGTGGGCCGTAACACCGGGATTTGATATTTTGTGCACCTGTTTTTAGTGAAATGTACGTTTGTAAACTTGGAATGGAATATGGTTCTAGATTCTTTTTGAATATATAAAAGCATGCCTTATTCTTATTGGATTCTGTAAAATAAATCGTTGCATACACTAGTTGAACTATTGTTTCGAGAATCAATATGAATCCAACTGTTGACTGAAATTTTGGTTTTTGGCTATTGAAGATCTCTTATTGGATAATTTTTAAACAGACATGTTTCCATTAAAATAAATTAAATTTTATGGTTTAAAATGAATTATTTTCCATTGATACGAACCTTTACAATTTTTGTTTTATTTTTCAATAATTACCCAACAAACTCCGGTTAGTCTGTTTTCTATACTTTTGGCCTAAACAAAATTTGATTCAGTAAATTCTGGCCAGATTATATCGAAATTTTATAATCGTTAATAGGTTCAGGATAAATCGTGTAACCACCAATGACCTTTTCAAGTTTCTCTTGAACGAAATTAAAGTGGAAAAAAAAGTACTAGATAATACATAAATATCATCTCAAACTCTAAGTTACTTGAGCCAATCTTTCGTCTCATTTACTTGTTTTTTATAGATTCAATGTATGTCAGATGGTGATCTGACCACAGCTTTCTTTTTTTTTCTTTCTTTTTTTGTACTGTCATTGACCAGCATCATGATTACCAAAATTTACACTTGGTACATCTACGACATGTTTGACTCAGTACCGCGTTATTTATTTATTTACAAACTGCCGAAATACCAGTAATTAGTATGGCCAACGTCGTGGTGACAAGACTGGCTAAACTGCTCACCCTGCAGGCACCGTTTATGTAAAATGTTTTCCATCCCTCTCGATACCGGTTAATCTTCACAGAGAGACCTGCACCATGATGGTCTATGCAAGCAAATGGTATACTTGGTACATGTTTGTACCCGTTATATTTAAATCATTTTCTAGTTACTCCAGAGTGTGAAAAAAATCGCAGTTGTTGATTTTTCCTATCGTTCTATTTTAAAAAAAAAAAAATTTTTTTGCAAATGGTTGTTAACCAGTTGCTGAACTTTTAAGCTAGAATCGGCCCAGCCAGTTCTAGTTATGCTGGGAAGGGGTTTGCTTAAATGTCTACCGATTCTGCAAAACAGCAAGTATCTATATTTATACATTTCGTTTCTATTTTTATTTTGCTTGCTTTGGATATTTGTGGTATTACTGGACCTTGGGACAAATTAGTGCAGTTCTGAGTTTTATACAGTTAGTGTGCCGGATTATTATTGATAAACGACTAATGGACGACGTATCCGCTTTGTTTTTCCTGAAGGTAATAAACCCAAAATACGTAACGATACTATAACCAAAGCAGTACTGAATCAACTATTAGTAGCTTGCCTCTCTTTCAACAATACATATATGATTTAATTAAACTAGATAGATATTGTAATCAAAGTACAAGCATTAAAAATAAGCAGTAGAAATAAAAAGAGACATGCTTTTATAAACGTTCCGAAATCGGTGTAAGATACTGATGACGTGATCCGTTTAACGATGAGTAAAAATCAGCGACCTGCGGATTTTGGTCTTTACTAGTCTGTAACGGACTCGAAATATTCGAAGCGACAGGTTTTGTTGCTGTGTCGGGTTGTGTTGAATTTTGAGCAAACTTGATGTTGGGCAAAAAATCAAACGATGCTGATGAAGGTTGCTGTTGTGGTGATGCCGACCCAGGCGTGGTTAAACAAGACGCAGTGGAATTGTTTGAATTGATAGAGTTTTCTGATCTGGTGGAAGATGAAGAGCTGCTGATTGATGTATCTGCATTGGAATTAGTCGAACCAGTCGACAACTTTTTGCACAGTCCTTGTTTTCTTTCTTCACCTTCTGATTGCGGGGGCTCCGGCTGGGAAACCTTTGGAATGGATTTGTAGTAACTTTCGGCGTCGCGTTTGGAAAGCGGAGAAAATAGAGTAGTAGTAGTGCTTTCGGTATGGATGATACTAGTTTGTCTTCTCAGCACCGATGTTCCTTTATCAGCACTACCATCCACCCTATCACCTCCGTTCCTACTCTTGTCGAACGAATAGGATTTGGCCTTGCGTAATCCAGCAACGGTATTAGATGGTGGGTTGGGACCCGAAGTAGTTAAAGCACGACCTCGACCATAAGTCGTGGATCGTGTAAGTAATGAGTTTTGGAATCTAGAGTTGCTTCCTGAGCTATAGTTCCTTGATAATGCAGGCAAAGAAGGGTATGTATTGGTAGGGACAGGGCTAAAAATGTCGTCGTCAGAATCGCCATAATCTTCTGGGATGGCATTCACCTCGTCTAGCAAGCTATCGTCAAAATCGTCTGTATCTTCCCCAGCATCATAATCGTCTTCGTAGCTGTTGTTGTAGGTATATCCTCCTATTGTATTTCTTTCTCCGCTATAGTTCTTCATGTCATTGTAACTAGTCTCGAGACTAGGATTACTACCGGTAAAAGCATCCTGACCCAATTCTGTCTGCACGTCTGCAGTTTGTTCGTCATAGTCAACTGCAGAACAGTAGTTTGTTGAAGTAATACTGTGCGTATCGTCATCCAAACTGGTTGTAGACAGATATGGAGAAGCTTTAGAGTCAATATAGTTTGAGGGGGAATAAGGCGAAGACAATGTTGCTGAAGGCGGCGGGAATGTAACCGTGCTGGCGGTTCCATATCCATTATAGTTTAAACCATTGGAATGATTGAATTTTTGGCTATTGTGACTTTGCATCATAGGCATGTTGTTCAAACTGGGAGCTGAGTTACAGCTGTTGACACTGTCGGCACTTGATGTGCTATTGACGCTGCTGCGACTAGTACCCCGTTTTCCGACAATTGTGGGAAATGGATCGGTTACATTTGCATGTGTGACGCCAGTGGCGGGCAAAGGAGAGCTTGAACCAGATGGCTGGTCAGCGGCTGATAGAGCCAATGAAGAAGTGGAAGAAGAATTTGATACAGATATTGCAAGCAAAGAGCTTTGTGAGATCCAGTGTTGATATCGAAGAGCACTAAGACCTCTTGCAGATATGGAAGATTTTGCGGAATTGGGGGCTAAAGACGTTGGAGTAGAACGAGCGTCATAGCAAGTGTTTGGGGTTGTAGGCTGGGTAGACTGATCCTTTTGGTCATTAGGAGACGTGGGATCATTTGTTTTAATTGGAGACGTGGGATAATTCGTTTTAATTGGAGATGTGGGATCAGTACTGTTGTCAATTGGAAATGCAAGATCGTCTTCGTCTTCGTGTTCACTAAGATCATGCAAATCTCGTGAAAAATAAGCACGGGGAGGCATTTGATAAGTAGAATCAAGATCCGATTCGCCAAACAAATGAG
This sequence comes from Magnusiomyces suaveolens, assembly GCA_900642975.1. Lineage (NCBI taxonomy): Eukaryota > Fungi > Ascomycota > Dipodascomycetes > Dipodascales > Dipodascaceae > Magnusiomyces > Magnusiomyces suaveolens. The sequence continues at coordinate 1,231,610 of CAAAMA010000004.1, forward strand.
AGTCATCCTCAATATAATCATTTTGATCATCGCAGTCGTAATCCATTTCATCATATGCCATTTCGTCGTATTCCAAGTCGTCAATATCGTCATAGTCATCCAATTTTGCGGAAGCAAGGTCCTCAGACTGGTTTAAGGTTGCAGGTTTATGATAGTTGATGGAAGAGTTACGGCCCATTTTAGAATCTTCTTCAAAAGAAAACACTGAACGGGCATCTGTGTTATTGATGTAGTTGTCAGTTTCGGAAAAAAGGTCGTCTTGCTTATTGTCGACGAGGAGAGAAGACTCAACAACACCCATGTCTTGACAGTTGGATTGTTCGGCTTGGGTGGTATTTAATGCAGGTGTTGGTTTTTCACAACTGGAAGAGGAAGCAGAAAAAGAAGAAGAAGAAGACTCAGGCAACGAGACATTTTCGGGATGAAACTGGCTGTTGACTGTGGAGGTGTGAATAACGTTGCTGATTTTTTTGGAGAGTAATGCAGTGTTTAAAGACGAGGCGTTGTTTAAAACAAACTCTTGGCTTACGTTGGAAGGTTCTTGGGAATTCAGTCGCAAATTGGGGTCACAAGAATTCAAAGTTTCCTTTTCGTTTTCAATATTAAGGTGTGAAATGGCGCAAGAAGCGACCAATTCGTCCTCATCCTGTTCTTTTACGAGGTCTGAGGACAAGGCAGTAGTCATATTAGGGCTCAAGATGCGAGACTCAGTAGCACTGCTAGCAGAGTTGTCCAGACTAGACTCGCTTGAATTCGAAGTTGAGTTTGTGGGTGACAGGCTGAACGATTGGGATACGACAGAATCACTAAAGGTAGGTGAAACTAGTCTTGAAGAATTAATTGGCGTGATAGTTGGTGATGGAGATGAAAGAGCAGCAGAAGCCGAGACAGAACGTCGGCCGGACTCGATGCCGAACGAAGAAGCATAGACATTATTATTTTTATTGGTATTATTTTTAGCAATATTATTTTTGATATTAGTAGTAGTAGTAGTATTATTATTATTATTATTTTTGTTGTAAGTCGAACTATTTGGAGGACAAAAGACTGGAATTGGCTGGAAAAAGTTTGGAGAAGCAGAACAGGACAAACTAGCAGACGAAGAGGATGGTGAACTCCAATCGTGAGTTCTAGTTCCAAAGATAGAACCTGCTTCTTTATATTCTTGAGGGCTTGGTAGATGTCGCCAGTCAGGACCAGGACCGTCGTTGGAAGTACGACGGCGACGTATATAGGAAATTGGATTCAGCTTTTTGAGAGAAGTTGAGCTGGTTGGAGAGCCAAGAGCTGAAGCAGAACGCAATGGGTGGGACCCGGTGGAACCATGAAGTTTAGAAGTATCAAAAACGTCAGAACGACGTTGAGATATAGATGACCTATTTGGAGATGATGGCGAAGAAACTGAGCGGTTCGAATATAGAGGAACAGGAGTATGAAGAGTTGGAGAAGAGTTTGTAGGTTCATTTGAACCATTATTAACGGAAGAGTTAGATGAGGAAAATGACATTATATTTGTATTAATTGAGGTTAATGACGAAGAAGATTTGGAATGGTTCTCCAGACGAATCAAAGCTGGAGACGTGGAATTTGTTCTAGCACCAGGTTTAGCCGAGTTTTCAGAATCGGTTGAATTGGACAAATCTGAAGTGCCGCCCGAAAAAGACTGTCGGTGAGATTTTATGAATGAACGCATTGAACGAAACCAAAGCGTGTCGAAAAGAAAAGCGGATAAAGAGTTAAAGTACGTGTAAAAAAATTTATATTAAAAAAAAATAAAAATAAAAAAAAAAAGTTAAAAATTACACCAACGAAAAACCCAATGCTTTTAAATAAAAAAAATCACGAATCAGCGTCGGTTTCAGCTGCTTGACCAGGCTTTGAGCTCCAAACATCACTAGTCGATTGTTTCCGACAAAACTGGATTCAGGGCATGGAAATATGGTTCAAACAGGTTCAATATATTATCTGTGTGCAGTTTTCTAAACGTCGTTGCTGCCGATGTTATTTATAAGTCACTAGTTTCTCAGATGTTTCAATCTAATCACAGTTACAGTGGTACGCACATTGACTACCAGATCAGAACCAGTCATATTGTTGATTATACCTGTTTTTGGTTTAATGTTTATATATTTTAGTGTTAATCTCAATATATATAAATATATAGATATTAATTTCGGTATGCTGATTCCAATATGCCAACTTTAGTAACTTCGGCATACAAACTCTCATGTTCCATAATCCTTGAGAATGCCGGCCAAATGGGTATTCGTAATCTTGCCTCTACGAGGCTTGCGCTGCTTCTTTTCCGTGATCGGCCGCTTGTTCGACTTGATGGTCGCTGGATCAACACTAGTTGGCTTAAGCTGTGCCTTCTCCAACTCTCTAGGCAAATCCGCCGAATCGGGAACCTTGACGTGGTTCCAGATCTTAACAAACTCCTCGTCCAATCCTCCGAGTTTCCCGCCAGTATTGGCCCACACATATCGTGGTGTGTTTTCCTTCTTCGTTCTCAACACTAAAATGTCGCCATTAGTTTCCAACTCGTCCACAGCTCCAATACATCCATTCCAGCCGTCTTTTAGCTGCTTTACTGAAATGCCTTGAAACGTCTGCTGGCTTCGCAGAAACGTCAACAAATCTTCCTTAGAATAAATGTTGAATATCGACACATACGTCGCCGTCTGCTTCTGATTGTCTACCCGGATCCGCTCATTACGCCGTAACCGTGGCAGCAACTGATCAATCGGCGTCGACATGTACCGTTCAATCTCTTTAAACTCGACTGGTCCATCTCGCGACTTGATATACTTGATGGCCTCCACAACCTGTGTTCCCAAATGCACGCCTGTCCCCGTATTGGCTGGCTGCGAATACACAATCCCTTTCTTTCGTTTCGGCGAAAATCCGCTTTTCGAGTCGCCATTTGTTGCGTATCCATCCGGTGTATCTCGTTTGCTACCAGCTATCGCTGAATATTCGGGTTTTGTCAGGGTTTTTTTGCCAATCGCAGATGTGGACTTTACCTTGTTTTTAAAGGAGTTTAATTGTTCGCTTAAGGAAGACATTTTTTTAAAGAAACGAAAAGAATAATAATAATACAATAGCCTAATTAACTAGATCAATCATTTACTATGAATGATCTGTTGATATCACCGGAAAAAAAAAAAAAAGGGAATAAGCTTGTTATATGTAACAAGAAACTAATAATAATAAAAACCTGGTTGTATTAATAAACCCAAAATCTGTCATTTGTTTTCATCAAGTATATCACGATTTGTATTGTCATGTGATAATAATTGGATCTGGTTGAACTCAACCGTTTTTCAATCTATTATACAAAATTATGAATCCATCTGAATTAAATATTTTAAACAATCGGCTGGCAATCGACAAATCCATGTGCTTGTAACAAAAAAAGTAAATACTGATCTCCATTCCTACTGCGTATTTGTATTTTGGGAGTTGAACGTAAATCTTTGTAATCAGTCGGTGTGAATGTGAATCCTCCCATCCCATTCTTTTGGTAATGATGGTAACTGTATAAAAACTCAAGCTTTTCAAACTCGCTTGTAGTGGAATGAGATTTAACATTAGTTGTATGCTTTACTCAAAACACCTTTTTGCCTTATGGCCCACCAGTGCTGTTCAATAAACACAAATCATTCAACCTGTCCGAACAAACAAAGGCGAGTCAGTATGTCGTAAAGGAGTCCGATACTGAGGCGACGAGATGTACTGGTAATCGCTTGAATACTGTTCAGCTGGCATATGAGAAAACTGTTTGTCATTGTATATGCTAGAATCTAATTGTATCTGACTTTCTAGCAAATGTTGTTGGCTCACGGTCTTGTAAGGAAACTGCAACAATGTTTTGTACATTTTGTCGCTGTTTCGGATATTTTTGTCGTGAGCATTAGAATATTCTTGGTCAATACCGATGTACTCCTTTTTGGATTTGGAGATACTTGGAGTATCATTGTCCGGGTTATATGCATTTTGAGAGTGCATGGGCGTCAGATAACTGTCCAAACCAACGGTGTCATCCGGCGCTTGCGCATTGTATCTTTGATAGTTGCTTTGGCCGTCGTCATATCTGCCTCTGAAATCGTCTTCGCTGCAAAAACTCTTGTTTTCAAGCGAAGTTTCGTCTACCTCACTCGTCATCTCTCCATCGGAACTACTGTATAGATCTCTGCTAATGTAACTGCTTGTCTCATTGCTGGTGTTCATATCAAAATGACTGTCGTCCCCGCCAGGACTTTGTAATTCTTCACATCTGTTTTCGTAATAGCCATTTTGATTTTGGTTATGGTGCTCGGTGTTGGAAACATAATGGTATTTATTGTTAGAAGCCAACCCCTGTCCAAGTTCGTAGGCTTTTTCAGTGGCTAGTCCATCATCGATCACTACGTTTGTTTCATTTCCCTCATTGACGTACTCGCTTGTATGGCTATCTTGACCATGGCCACCAAACCAATATATTTCGGCGTCAGTGTGTAAGTTTTGGGTAGGTAGTGTTTCGACCTTGTCACTAACGTTAAATTTGGTAAATGGGTTTTTTGAATTTGTGTCAACGTCTGATAAAGCGAATTGTGAATATTGAGTTAACGGAGTAAACAGACTTGGTTTTTGTGAAGCTGGCGAAGACGAATCCATATTGCTTTCGTTGGGATCCTCGTAAATCACTGAAGGTCGCGAATCGTGAACGTCTGACAAGGTAGGAGATCCGGTAGGCGATGAATGAACAGACAAAGTGACCATAGGAGTTTCATCCATAGACAAATTATCCATAGGTGGTTCATCAACTGACGAAATATCCACAGGCAACGCATCCTCGTCAAAAAGCATTTGCATCTTTTTCTTCCGACTGCTTTTTCTAAATAACATCTTCCCGTTATCAACCTCTGGACCCTCTGTTTCTCCTTTATCTTCCAAACCATCATCGCTTAACTCTATACCGTAAAACTCCAAAGACTTGTTTGAGTTTTTGAAATCGTCAGTTTCATAAGGATTATAACCCGTTACGTTTAGTCTATCCAAGTCTTTACCGGCATAAGGGCTGGCATCTTTGTTGGCGTCATTATAGAGCAGTAGACCATTTTGGCTTGCGTTTTGCGGTACTAATGAATCAGAATCAAGATGGCGTTTGCTCAATGTGTAGTTATCATAGCCCTGGCGAGCATCTTTACGAAGCTCACTCTCATTTTGAGTACTTGTTCTAGGTTCATTTAACAAATCGCATTTTGAATGTGACTGTGTACTGAATGAAATTTCTGGGTCCAAAATGCCCTCAGCGGCTATAAAAGATCTGTTTGATTTGGTAACAGAATTTGCATTGTCTAGCAAACTGGAAACGCCGTCTCGATTCGAAAAAGAAATTTTAGGATTCTGGTCACATTCACTCTCAACCTTGTTACTTTTTTGTATCGGATTTTGAGAATGAAATGTTACAGTACTAAGCAAGTCATTCTCGTGGGCGTCGTTAGAAGGCTGAAAACTTTTGTTTTTAGTTGCACATGTGGAGTCAAGGGGTTGAGTATTATGTTTCACGGTATCCCAGACATAATCTAGTTTAGAATCCAAATGTACTTGGGTCTTGCCATAGCTTGTGCTAGAGTTTAACGGTCTGTGCTTGGAAGCGCTTGGAAAAAGAGCATTAAGTTCTTCGAAACAAGGGCCCAGCGGAAAGGGTTCAAAAGCTTGACGGCGGTACGTTTTTTTGTGAGCGAAGTTGTTAATTTGTTTTTGGGAAGCTTCCAGACGATACTCTTTGGGAATCCATTGCCATTCAGGGACCGACTTTCCATGGTTTATAATACGAAATACATGGAGTTTGTGCCGGTACCAATCTTTGAATGTTTGGATATCGCCAATTTCGTTATTGGTGATGGAGCGGATGCAAGTCCAAGTATTAAATGCACTGCACCAAACTAGTTCAGATATCTCGCCCTGTTCAGTGAAGGGAAGTTCAGCCGTCTGAATGGCGTACATCAGACCTTCCAAAACAATGGACTCGTAAACCGAAACAGGATGGAAATAAATTGGAGAGCCTTTAATAGGACGGCGATATTGGCCAGAAGCATAATTGGACGTTGGAGTAGAAATATTTGTGGTATTATCTAACGTATTACTTGGGGTATTTGCACTGTGTCTGTATGGTGTTTTGGTATCGTTAGATTTTGTAACCTTTTGCTGGAAATTAGGTTGGGGCGCATCTTGGAATTTTGGGCGTGTTTTTTCTGGCTGAAATTTTTCGTTTTCTCCAACAGAGGGTTTATGGCTAGATGAATCTTTATATGATTCTGAAGAGGTTTGGATTTGGTCTGGGATATTAAGATAAGAGTTTGTGAATTTAGAAATTGGCCATAAATCAGGAGACAATATTGGTGATTCTGGACGAGAAGAGACGGAAAGTTGGCGTGGTTTTTTGACTGAAAAGGCATTAGAGGAAGATATGCTAGAAATAGGGTATTTATAAGAAATAGGCTTATGTTGCGGATCTGAAATATCAAAAGGTTTGGTGATAGAAACACCAGATTGAGAAGAATCTTCAATATTACTATCCTGCTTGGTATTTTGGTGCTGTTTTGCTTGAGGTTGAATAATGCTATCAAGATGTTTGCGTTTTAAGCGAATTGTTTCCAATTCTTTGTTAAAGTAAAACTTTGAATTCAAAAAGTGTTTAGTACGCTTTAAACGAAGACGAAGAGACCTTGGCAGGTCATATCCAGGTTTGCAATCCTGACGGCTATTTAAAACTAAATTGATGGCATCAATGTGTTTTGCAGGGTCGTTATTGAGGATTGTCTGAGGAGTAGGAAGAAGAAGTATGGCATTGTCACAGTTTTTAGAATTAACTAAAGTTTGATAGAATGAAGAGTAGTTTTGATTAATACAGCTGTCGATTGAAAAAATCAATGACTCAATGACGGATTCCTGAGAAACTTCATCCATTTCTGTTCTTTTTGGTTTGAAAAGAGATATAAAAAAAAATAATAGTAGTAATAATAATAATAATGCTGCGTTTCTAATAAAAATTTCAGAATGAGTGTAACTGGAATCGAGGTGGATTGCAATATAATATTAATATTTTAATAGCGATATTCCTGTTTAAGTCTCCAACAAATATTTGTATAATAATTGATTAAATCGCAAAACCTAATCGATTCCCACTTTAAACCATTTCATTTCAAAAAAAAAAAAAAAGAAAAAGAAGAAAAGAAAAAAAAATCAATTCTAGAATTGAACTAAATGGAAACAATAAGCTTAATCGAAATTTATGGTTACTTGTATCAAAACGACTTGCGTGTACATTTCACCATACAACAAGGTTGGACTCAATTATGTTTACCTGCATCTAGAAACTGCGTGAAATATTCTGCCTAGACACAATAATCCAAATAATATTTATTTCACCATTACTTCTTGGAGAAATTCTCCGTGTTGTGAGTGTAACGTTGTGAATCGTTGCACCATAACAGCAGCTAGGCTGCATCCAACGCGGCTGATGTTCCTGGTCGTTTGTATTTGGTCTTATCGAGCCTTGTTTCTGTCTCATTCAGCAATTGGCTTTGGGTTAACCACCTAACCACTTTGCTGAATGCTTGTACTGACAACTGTACTTGGTTATGGTTGCTAAAATTATTCAATATTCTCTCATCTTATTTAATAGGTAACCACTGACATTCAATATCACACGATCTGATTTACCCTAAAGCCCAAGTCCGGGTAACTTGAAGTAAAGCTTTTTATAAACTTACCCGGCCTTGAATTTCTTAAAAATTTTTCCCAAAGGACTGAATATAAAAGAAACTTCTTTCAGTAGGTACTCACCTTTCTTCCTTTTTTTTTCTTCTTTTCTTTCTACAGTAATGCATTTTTGAATTGTAAGTCTCTACTATGTCACTGTTATTTCACAATGTGAAACATCATGATTGAACCAAATATCATCCGGTTTTCGGGTTATTTTTGTTTCCATGTCAAATATCATGATGATTCCTATTGGATTTTGAGTAAAAAATACTTTTTATATGATGAGTTTATCATTCTTCTTTCCTTTATCCTATCGACTATGACGATAAGGTGCTAATGAGTGCTTCTCCGGTTTGTGGTTTACTGCAGCTGGGCTCAGAAGCTTTACTTGCCAGTATTTTAATTGCCTGATTTTAAAAAGAATTTTTACTCAAAAATTTCAATATTGTTTGACTGTTATAGCAAGACTATCTTACTAACTTTAGTCTTAGTTTTCATATTTTTTTTTCTTAATTCTGTGAATTTTATTATTTGGGAATGATATTATGAATGGGTATGTCTATACATTGTTTTCTGTTTGGGGTATTGAAAAAGTTGTTTTTTCATGATGAAAATTCCTTATGAACATTCGCAGTTTCCACGGTAGCTCACGTTTGAACCTAATCTTTGTGAAGCCAGTGACCGCAAATATCCTTCCTTGGATGTCTGATCGTTAACCTTTTCATATTCTCAAATATACATTTAAAAGTATTTGTCAGTGAATCGTTTCTAACTAGATTTTTAGATTTTAAATTAATACTGATTTTTAATTCTTTTATAACATCTGTTCCTATATACATTTAATAAAATTTGATAAAAAAAATATAAATTGTACAAACTTGCACTCCTGTTTTTAGTTTGAATGCTTGTTGATGGTTAAGTTATTCCCTTGTAGCTATTCTAACACGTGATGATTACATTATTATGAGAGATTACAAAGTACTATACAATTAATTACTGATATACTTGGTAAGGCCTCTCAGTCTTTCGACAGCAGCCTCAAGAATATCGTCATCCTTGCAGACAGCAAATCTAAGATAGTTCTCTGCCAAATGTGCGTTTTTCTTGGTGTAAAACTCAGTTGGAGGAATGGCAACCACGCCGAATTCCTTGATAAGCCAGTACGCTAATTTGAAATCTCTAGCACGACCATTGGTGACATCTTCGGGGAACACATAGTCTTCAGGGAAATTGACCTTGGAAAAGTTGACCAGTAAAAAGTATCCGCCCTCTGCAACGGTATATGGCAACCCAATGTCGTCAAACACCTTGGTGAAGATGGCGTATTTTCGCTTGAATGATTCAACCTGGCCTTCGTAGTAGCCATTGGTCTGTGCTTGGACAAGGGCACTAGCAGTTGCTTGAGATAGCGGAGTGTTGACGGTAAATGTAATACGGGTATGAGCCGCAGCAACATACTTGATCAATTCGGGGTGACCAATCAACCACCCGACTCTCCAGCCAGTGGCAGCAAAAGTTTTTCCTGCTGATCCAACTGTCAATGTCAAACGCGAAACAGCTGGAGAAATATTGGCGACTCTTTCAAAATCAGTGTAGTAGAGTCTATCGTAAACTTCGTCAGACAAAATGATAATGTTATATTTAACAGCGAGCTCGCCAATCTTGGAAAGTTCATCCTTGTGGAATACTTTACCAGTAGGGTTTTGGGGAGTGTTGATAACAATCATCTTGGTACGTTCATTAATGGTATTCTCAAGTTCTTCAAAATCAATGGTCCATTCAGCAGCAGACGCTATACGAACATCACCATCTTTGGGTGGATGCAAAGGAACATATCGTACAACTCCACCAGGAAGTTCAATATTGGAGATGTATTGATCAAAAAATGGCTCAAAGACAATGACTTCGTCACCAGGATCGATGAAACCGGTGAATGCTGAATACATGCCTTCATTTGCGCCAGCAGTAATAACAATTTCAGTTTCAGGATCAAGCTTGCGATCGAAAAAGGGAGAGTAAGAATCAGCAAGGGCTTTACGAAGAGCGGGAAGACCTCTAGTAGGCGCATACTGATTAAGCATAGGTTGATCCAAAGCAGCTTTGGCAGCTTGGACTGCGAAATCAGGTGGAGAATATGAAAAAAGCCCTGACCAAGGTTGACAACTTTTTTGCCAGATTCCTTTTCAGCAGCAGCGGCGGTTTCATTGATAAGACTCCATACGTCTTTTCCTGAGCCCGAAACCTTGGATGAGGGCTTTGGGAAAGGCTTGAATTCTTCAGAAGCAGAACTAGTCATTGTGAATGATCTGGATAGAACCAATTGAGGTTTGAAAACTTTATTTAAGGATGTTTTAAAAGAAATTGACAAAGAACGACAAAGTCGACTTGAATTAAAAGTCATGAGAGTTTAATTAGAGAATAGTTAGAAAGAAGAAAAAAAAAAAAAAAAAAAGATAAGAATGATCAACTAAATAAAAAATCAGTCCGGCGGGCTTTCAAGAAATATGGTATTTATGTAACCCAAAAAGAGTCATTGACAACGCAAATCAACGGATTTCCAAAGACATTTATTTGACAAGTTCCATACCCCCAAAAAAATAATCCAAAACCTTTTGCAAATAGCTGATTCGAGCGTCCATTGGTCATTTCGACCCGATTTCGCACAATGTTGTGGCGGGAACTTTGACAAAAAACGTGATATCACATGATATTACACAACCATGACTGTGAAATATTCTAGCTATTGTTGTGAAAATACTCCAGGGTTGGGGTATTGGTATGGATTAGGGTTTTTTGAGTCTCATTTGTTGATAGGCCAATTTTCTCTGAATTTTTCATATACAGATCACTCGTCTTCATTTGCCACGGTTATCATCATAGTTCAGCCTTTTAATACCATCAATCATTACCATATATATGACCAAATGAGATGTACTTTGACACGGTATAATCAGGCCAGCAGCATACAAATGGCTGCTGTGAAAAACCAGTTAAAAAAGCAGATCACATATATCCATCCAAATATCAAACTACCCCATAATGCACAGGTTTGGAAACACAAATCTTTTAATTACTATGCAGGCCGTCACTTATCTTTGGCGGAATACTTTACAAAACAGATAGTCCAGAAGGAGTCTCTGGATACCTTTTCTGAAATTAAAAACGCATTTACAGTAATTCAATCCCGTGAATCTCGGCGAATACTGGAATTGAATGAATCAAAAGCCTCGGGTGCTCCATCTGACAAAACATTCACTCATCTTGTAACTGATAGAAACGATCACTTGGCATTGAAATGCCGAACAAACGAACTGAAGCTTGATTTGAATTCTTCTCTTTTTTTCGCTGCTTTTGATCTATGGTGTTCCCTAATCATAAATGCCGACCCTTCTAACCGCGCCTCCCATTTCTTACTCAAAAACAAAGTAAATCCCGAAAATATACAATTATCAGATCTACCAAACGAAATATTTGATATTCTTCTTAGTTTAATACCAATTGATTCTAGTACTGTCAAAATTCGCACAGACCCTGTTGCATGGTCGGATTTTGACAAATTCTGGGGCCCAATCGTCAATTCCCCTGTCTGTATCACATTAATTCCACAGCTTGTTGCTCGTGCATCCCAGCTATTTTCTCCAAATGTCGGAATATCGCTGCTTCATCATATTGATGGCGATGCTTTTCTTTCAAAATTCCCATCCCATAACTCAGCATATGTTCGGTACCAAAAAGGCCTTTCCGCGGGCTTGAATTCGTTAATCTCATTCATTTCTTTTTATCGTGTTAGATCAAGAACTGATGCGCTAAAAGCCCCCACGTCTCCTCTTTTACTTGATTTTCAATTCAGTGATACGGACTCTAAGGAACTCCAGTCTCCCGACTCTTTACAAGCATATAAAAACTGTGACTTGATTTATGATGCAATTGAAAAACTCAACCTTGAAAAACTCGATATTTTCCCTAAAGTTATGGCTCGGATTTTACAGCATTTACCAAGACGCACAATGGCAGACTTTTACGCGCTTTTGTTATCAAAAAACGTTGAAATTTCAGACAAATGTTACAGATATATGACTGACCAACTGCTATTCAATGGAACTGATAGCGAGAAATATTTGATCACAAATACCGATTTAGTCAAACACCGAGCCTATGAGCAAAACAAACAGACGCAGATAAACAATAATTTAGAAGCTCCAGACGATGCAACTGAAAACTCCAGTCACGATACAACCAACAATGATACCAATGTTTTATCATCATCATCATCCCCTCTACCCTCATCGGAACCCAATTTACCAAAGCCAACGTTCCACATTGATTCTTATTCTTCCATTCTAAAAGTGGCAATTCAAGACCAAGACGTCAATTTAGTCACGTTTATCCGTGATCAACTACTTCCTCAATACCTTTCAAAATATGTCGACAGCTCTAATAACATCCAGGAAAAAAACAAAAAGTTTGAACAGATTATGGAAAGCGTGCTTCTTTTAGCCCTTCGTGTTTGTGTCGACCTTGGAAATATGGAAGAGGCCGGTAAACTCATGGAGTTTTGGGCAAAAGACCCCAACTTTGTTCCAACAGACAAAATATACACATTAATGTTTCGAGGATTTCGAAAAATGGGCAACGGATCAAAAAAGGTTGTCGGAACTGGTCCACAAGAGTCTTTAGAGCACTCTGATATTGATTCTTTATTTTCGCGAAATATCTGTTATGCAGGAGATATTGGCGAGGTAAAGTGTTTTGAAATATTACGCCAAATTCACAATAAAGGAACACCACTATCTCCTGTCATTTGTACAGAAGTTTTGTCACTTTTAAAAGACAGATATTCCGCTCGAGTTGTATACGAATATTACAAAGCCTTCTTTGGAGTTTCCGTGTTAGAAGGGCTTGGTTTTAACAAATACTTGGAAGAGTTTACTGATTCGCCAACAGGTTCTTATCCACCGCCAAATTACGTTCCATCGGTTTTTCCGCCCGGAACCGATATAGCATCTCTGCCACAGAATTCCCTATCTGGAATCAAAACAGAAATTTGGACAGTCAAGCAAACTCGTGTTTTTGATACAGATGAAATCACAAACCTCGGCGATTGGACATCTTTCCAGCTGCGGGCACCGGGACCTGTCTGTGTTCATAAATTCAATCCACTCGCTCTTTCAATTTTATATGACTGCATTCTTTTTTCTACCCAACAACTACAGCACGTCTCAATGTTGTACCATAGTTTTAGAAACTCTACTTATTTTACAAACCCCAGTCTGCTTTTGCCTGTAGTTGACAGTTTTGTGCGAACGTTATGTGTACGCTACCAAAATCCTATGGCCATAGCAGTGGCTAAATCAATTATATGGGATTTGTTTAATAATCCTGTTTTCAAACGATACGAACCAGCATTAAAACCCGATGTCGATTCTTCAAACGAAAAAGATGCTAGTTCTGCTCAGCAAGAACAACAATCATCTGAATTTGATTCAAATACTACGAATCCAGATTCTGCTCCCAAATCCACAGGAAATGCGTATATTCATTTTCCAACAAAAATTTCATCTAGATACCCAGGTCCTCGTCTCAATTGTATTGGATATGTTATCCATTCGTTATGCCGTGCCAACGATGTCCAGTCTGCAGTCGAGATTTTGGCTCACGCTTGTCACAATTCTCCCATTGTCACGGGCAGCATGTTTGAGCCCGTTGTCCAGTATTATTTTGTTCATGGAGACATTGAAAAGGCTAGAGAGCTTTTTTACGGTGCTCAGAAAATTGGTGCGCACATAAAAAACCCGGCACTCATGAAATTGATTGGTGTCAAGGCACAAGAGCAAAAACAATAGAAAATATAACGTTTCTTGAAAAAAAGAAAAAGAAAAAAGAAAAACTAATAGTAACGATAAAATTAAATAGAAAGAAACAAAAAACTCCAACTCAAGAAGTGGAATTTTAAACTTTTCAAAAAATGGAACCAGTATGTACATGGATTGATTTAATGATTAGAGCTTGAAGGTTTCACAGTTATCAGCTTTTATCAGATCCAATTGTGCCAAGTTACATAAACGTTACATACATGGAAAATTTTTTTTTTTTCATAGTTTTGAAGACAAGTATGTGTTTTTCCTTAATTGTTAAATATACCTTATCGATATATTTTTTTTTTCAAAAAATAGCCATGACTGAAAAGACAGAAGCCCTCGTTTCCGAGCCATTGGCTACTACTCAAGAGCCAAAACCCGACGCTTCGGACAATACATCATCCAGTACCAAAGAAACCAACTGGAACATTAGCCGTGAAGAACGCGGCGACCAACCATTCCAGTTTGGCCAACGATACCTTAAATCAGAAGACGAAGTATGGAATCACAATGCCTGGGACCATGTCGAATGGGGTGAAGAGCAGAGACAGGAAGCCGAAGCCAAGTTGGTTGTACAAAAAGAGAACCCCGTCAAGCCATTTGATAAAAAGCTGTTTATGTCAAACCCAGCCAAATACTGGGACCAGTTTTACCGAAATAATGACGCAAACTTTTTCAAAGACAGAAAGTGGTTACGAGTAGAGTTCCCCATTCTTTACGGTGCTTTGGATAAAGATGCCGGATCCAAAATGATTTTGGAGGTTGGATGTGGTGCCGGCAATACCATGTTTCCCGTTTTACAAAACAATGAGAACCCCGATTTGAGAATCATGGGTGTAGATTTCTCTAAACAGGCTGTCAAGATTGTAAGAGAATCTGAGCATTTTGATCAAAAACATGCCATGGCCGAAGTCTGGGATTTGGCAGAGCCATCAGGTGAGCTCCCAGCAGGAATCGAACCACACAGCGTCGACATTGTTGTCATGATTTTCGTTTTCAGTGCTCTTTCACCAGATCAATGGGATCAGGCAGTCAAAAACTTGAAAAAGTTGTTGAAACCCAATGGCCAAATTCTTTTCAGAGATTATGGACGATATGACTTGACACAGGTTAGATTCAAGAAAGAAAGATTACTGGATGACAATTTCTATATCAGAGGTGATGGAACTCGTGTTTACTTCTTTACTGAAGAGGAGCTTCATGAAATTTTTGGTAAAGAGTTTGAAGTTGTTAAGGTGGCTACTGATAGACGGTTAATGGTGAATCGACAAAGAAAATTGAAAATGTATAGAATCTGGTTACAAGCAGAGTTTAAAAACTCAAAAAATTAACCATAGTTAAACCAAAAAAACCATAATAATAAACAAACTGTGTATTTCTATCCAACTATAATTTCACATTCTATCAATGGGTTGTGGAAGGCAAGATTCTATTTATTCATCTTCGGGTCCGTCAAATACAGCCAAAACACCGCCAATCAAATGCAAACTGCCAGCAACAAGAACCTGAACATCTCCATCTAAAGATCTGATAAATTCAATTGCTTCCTGAATGTTTGAATAAACATGTCTTGTAGTCTTGGAGTCCACCTTTGCCCATGTTTCTGATAAGGCCTTTTGAACGACCAAATGGTCAACGTCGTCGCTGGAGGTGTTTAGAGAGGTCAGTTCAGCAGAATAGTGACCTGATGACCAAGTTACATTAGTGCAGAAAATGGCATGGTCAAACTGAGAAGCAAAAGATTCGTTTCCACCAAGATTTTCAAATAAGATGTTGATTAATGCATTGGCATCACGGGTCTGCTGGTTGAACAACAAAACTCTATGTGCGTCTTTTTTGGCTACAGACTTGAACCAAAGACCTGTTTCGGTAATACTTTCTTTTGTATGGGCACCGTCAAGGTACCATGTAATCTTGCCTTCCTCAAGGGTTTGGCATCGGCCAGGCCAAGTAGCAGTCTCCAAGCCCTTGACGAATTTTTCGGGAAGAGGGGCCTGAGGGTCAAGATCGATTCCCTTAACGCCTATTTTGGTGAGATGCTCTTTGGCCAATCCAACAGCAAGAGTGGCATTGATGTATTGAAATCTGGCAGGTAAACCGAGTTTAATGTCCTTGACAGGAGAAACCGAAGGGTCCAAAACAACAAGCTCAGTTTTTCGTTCTTTGGCCCTTTCCTCCAAAACCTTGAGGGCTCCAGAAGGCTGGGTGATAGTGAGTGCCTTTGCACTGTGCTTGAAGATTCCACCCTTGTTCCATGCAATTTCCTCTATAGTGTTTCCTAGAATCGCAACATGATCAATTCCCAGAGAGGATACACCGGTCGCAGTAGGAGCTTCCAATATATTTGTGGAATCATACTCGCCGCCAATACCAACTTCATAGATGGCGCTGGTAACACCTTCCCTCAAAAACACGTGAAAAGATAGTAAAGTGAGGAATCTAAAGTAATTGGGCTTGATGCCTTCGCCCATATCGGGAAACTGCTCCAAATCAGTTTTGGAATTGGAAATAGAATCAAAGACCTCGAAAAAGTATTTCGTAAACAATTCTTTTGAAACGGGTTCGCCATTGATGCAGATACGTTCTCTAACTGACTTTAAATGTGGAGAAGTGTACAAGCCGATTTTTCCGACGGGCGAATCAGGTTTGTTAGTTTGGTATTGGGAAAGAATGGATTGCACAAAAGCGCAAGTCGAACCTTTACCTTTGGTACCGGTGACATGAATAGCGTTCAATTTGTTCAAATCAGAAGTCTTTACGAATGATGGAAATAATAATCCAATGTGTTAGAGGAAAAAAAAGTCAAAATCAAAATAAGCCAAAAGACAAAATCAAACAAAAATACCTTGTAACCCGCACGTCTTGCCCACTCGATCATTTCTGGAATTTTCAAATGATCTGTATTCTTTCCGGCCTCACGAATGGCCTGGATGGTGGCAAAGTTTGTTTGAAGATTATTTAAAGCCGTGACGGCATCCTATGAATCAAAGGTGTTAGATCAACCAATAAGCACACAAGCAACATGAGCTTCTTCATACCAAATATGATCTCGAAGAAGTGCTAAACATTCTATTAAATACTGGTCGAACTGAAATTCTCATAAAAAAACTATGCCATATGTAAAAAATATATAAAAATATATTCTTTGTGAGAATTGGTAGAAAGATAAGATTCAAAACCGAGACGACGATAAGATTTTGTGGTTTGGTGGAATCGTGAAAATGCAAATGATCCAATCATGTGACAATTGAATGACTTTTAATGTCTCGATGATTACAAGTGAGTCACTCGTTACAATTTGTTACAGAGGGTGACTGAGATGTTACATTGAATGTCATAGAAAATTCTGGTTTTGTCAAATCTTTATTTAAATGATCAGATTTGTCAAATCATAATTTTTTTTTTTCAAACCATAAATATTTATTTACCTTCAATTAGATACCGCAGTAATGCCTGCTATTTTAGATAGTAATACCCAGACCGACCATCATCACCATGCACATGGAGCTGTCGGTGGTCATAATAAGCGCAGTTATGACAACATGGATTTAGTTGAATCGCTATTAGCCGAAATCGAAAATGGCGAATACCTGTGTTTAGTCTGTGCAGACGATATCACTCCAAGTTCAGAAATATGGTCTTGTGATGTTTGCTATCGTGTTTACCATTTATCTTGCATACGAACATGGGCCGAAAAATCACTTTCTTACGATGACAGCAGTTCTTCGACCACTGGATCAAGATCATGGAAATGTCCTTCATGTTCAACATTTGTCTCTGCTGTTCCATCCGACTACCGATGTTGGTGCAAGAAAGAAATAAATCCTCCATACGATGGAATCGCGCCACACTCCTGTGGTCAAACCTGTGCTGTATCTCTACCAACTTGTCCACACAAGTGTATGGGTATTTGCCATCCCGGCCCGCACCCTGAATGCGCTGCCCTTGGACCTCCTATCAGATGCTTTTGCATGAAAAAGTCTAAGCAATTACCCTGTGTTTTAACCAACTACAAAGGATGGCAATGCGACAATATCTGTGGCGAAACTTTGCCCTGTGGCATTCATACCTGTAAAAAAAGATGTCATCGTGGTCTCTGCGGCGATTGCACTGAATCAGTAAATGCAGCATGCTATTGTGGATCTACCAAAATAACGATACCCTGTTATTCAGTCGAACCAAAAGAAAGCACCGAAATAATTGATGCTGAAACTGGCGAGAAAAAGTCTTGGGTAGGGTTTTTTGTTTGCGACAAAGTTTCAAAAGGCCTGTATGACTGTGGCGTGCATGAATACCAGTTGGAATGCGAAAAAAGAACAAAAGAAACATTTCAATGTCCCAAACAGCCTAAAAACGACGAAGCTTGTCCTTGTGGCAAATCCAAGGTTATTGATCTTTTAGGTCATCCTCGTTCAACCTGTACCGAAGCCATTCCAACTTGTGGTCAAGTTTGCGGCAAAAAACTTAAATGTGGACATACCTGTTCTGATTTTTGCCACGAAGGCGACTGCTCACCATGCTATTATATTACTGAAATGAGATGTCGATGCTCTAACAACCGATTCCTTGTTCCTTGCAAGTTTTTGGAAGCTGGACTCAAGCCCATTTGTACTCGAAGATGCACAGGTATGCTTCATTGTCGAAGACACAGATGTACAGAAGTGTGCTGCGAATTTGAAAAGAAGGCAAATAAGCATGGAAAGGCTGCTACATGGGGTAAAGGATACAACAAACATAGTCCAGTATATGACGAATATGTTGAGAAAGAATATGCGGTCAAACATAAATGCGACAAACCGTGTAATACTGTTCTCAATTGTGGTAAGCACGTATGTCAAAAGACA
Organism: Magnusiomyces suaveolens; assembly: GCA_900642975.1. NCBI lineage: Eukaryota > Fungi > Ascomycota > Dipodascomycetes > Dipodascales > Dipodascaceae > Magnusiomyces > Magnusiomyces suaveolens. The sequence goes on from CAAAMA010000004.1 coordinate 1,250,064, forward strand.
TGTCATGTTGAACCTTGTGGACCTTGCTTAGAATCTTCGCTAGACGATGTTTCTTGTTCGTGTGGTCGTACGGTTTTACGAGCACCCGTTCGATGCGGTACCATGATGCCAACATGCCCCTACCCGTGTACTCGACCTTATTCATGCGGTCATAGTCCGGCAACGACCCATCCATGCCATCCTGACGATGTGCCCTGTGATTCTTGTCGCAAACTAGTCACAAAACCATGTGCATGCGGTAAGAATCCAGCGGTTGCCAATGTTCCATGCTACAAAGAAACTGCATCTTGTGGTCAGCTTTGCGGTAAAATTATGACTTGTGGACATCCATGTTCCAAAATGTGCCATGCACCTGCCAAGCCAGGCGAACCTTCGACTTGCGAGACAAAATGTTTACGAATATGTCGTCGCGAACTTCCTTGTGGTCATTTACATGTCACAGCACGCTGCCACTATCCCAAGCCATGCTCTCAAGTCAAACCACTTGGAAACAATCCTAAATGTAAAGAAGTCCATATACTTGGGTGCAAATGCGGAGAAATTACTAAAACTGTTCCATGTAAGGGTCTCGTTGAAGATAGAGATATGTCTCTTTTGATACCCTGCGATGAAGGCTGTCTAGACGCTGCACGTCGCCGCCAGCTTGCCGATGCATTTGGCATGGAGCTCAAAACTCAAACTGACGGTTTCAAATACACTGACAACATTGTTGATTTGTATTTGAGCAACCCCGGCTGGAGCACTGGAATTGAAAAGAAGATCCGTCAATTCGCAATGTCTCACGTTGCTGAAGAAAATGGAAATTCTACCGGAGATTCGACCCCGCCTGAAAAGGCGCTAAAGTTTCCTCCAATGAAATCGCTCGAGCGCATGTTTATTCATGAGCTTGCTGGCGCTTATAGTTTAAGATCTCAATCCTACGATCCCGAACCTCAAAGAAATGTTGTCGTTTTTGTCCGTGGCGCACCAAATGCCAATTTTGGAGTGACTACTGGAGACCTACCAAACAAGTCCGTTTCATCAGAGTCAATATACGTTCCACAGCTCACTATTGGCCAATACATTAGCGAAAATCATCTTGCTTAACATTTACTATTCTTTTAATCAATGAATATGTTTTGATTGTGTAGTTTGCATTTTTATATATTTGTTTGTTTAGTTGTATAGTAAATATCTAGATCTGACTTATATGCTATCCAGAATTGTAGATGCCTCCCGAGTTACTCAAACTAACATTTAATCATATATATTTTTCTTTTTTTGTACTGCGTCAAACTTTCAATAGTAGACGAGATATGTGAAATTAGGTCCAATTTTTTGAATCTAAAGTAGGATTTTCCACATAACCAGTTTAAACTTTTGAGACTGCCTGTATAGAAGGTTTTGGTAATAAAGATCTTTGGAAATCACAGAGCCCATTATCACTAAATGATTATTCAACGACACCCAAAACACAATTAGGTTTCATTTAGTATCAATTAATCATTGTAAAGAAAGTGTAACGTCGGTCCTGATATCGAAAACAAAAAATGCCACTAGTTAACCAGTATTGTGTGCGAAACTTGTGTACATTTACGAAAAAAACAGAATTTCGCAAGAATTTTATACGACAAAATACACCACTCAAAATTCCGGTACAAGAAGAGCTATGTGTGTTTCAAAATCAAGAATATTTTTACAATTATGGTAGTACAAAAAGATCTTTTTGGATTTTTGCGTATAATATAAATCAAAAACTAATAATTTTAATGTGTGTCTACATAAAAAGAAAGACAACTAAAAACATGAGTAAAAAAAAAAAAATGCAAAAAATATAAATGTATAAAATAAAATAGTAATTTTTTTTTGGTTAAACTAATAGTTAATGAATATTTGGGTTGTGAATATGAAAATGCTGATGATTTGAGAAACTTGCAGAAGGCGAAGGTATCAATTGGGGATATTCAAATGTCACTGGTGAACCAGAAGAAAATTTACCTATATTGTCCATGGTGGTAGTTAAAGACCTTTCAATAGGGTGGACTGATACTAAATGCGTGTTGTCAGATGGCCCTGTGCCTGGATCTTGGAATTCGTAATGTTGCTGAGGTTGTTGATAACTGTGAATGCTTGGTTGGCTGTTGATATGGGAATGAAAATTATCAACAGGTTGGAAATTCAAGCTCAACTCTTGCTGATGTTGCATACCAACCATATTCATAGAAGATCCAGGATCAACCTGTAGAACTGGCTGAGGAGGTTGTTGGTACATCTCAGTTGCTTGATTTATACCAATGCTTCCCCCATCGGTATCACGTATAGGGTTATAGTCTCCAATATTTTGTATATGTTGAATAGTGATCCCCTCGACCCGATCAACGGGCAGAGAAACTTGATTCCCATTATGGAAATGAGACGGATCTTGGAAATTTCGAGGATCGTTTTGAAATGAGTCCATTGGAAAGCCGAAAACAGGAATATTGTTAATATCCATAAAAACTGGCACTGCCATTGGTAAGGGCGCCTGGCTCATTAATGGCAAAGTGCCAGATTGGGCAACCGGAGCATAAGAAGACGATGATGATGCTAAAGACGGCGACGGAGATATGTACGATTGCCCAATCGTAGTTACAGTAGGTATTGGGTTTCCGAGATTGGTCCGGCCACCTTCCATTGGTAGTAATTGGTTATGAAACGGCAAAGTTTGAAATGCAAACACGTTTTCGGTACTATTATTGACAGCGGCAAGATTATATGAAAAGTCATTGGAAAGTGGCTGAATATTGATGCCGTTGGTATGTGGCAAGCTGATATTGTGTTGAAGCGGTTGTAGTGGAAGCTTCCAAAACTGAGCTTGTTGGGGTTGATTGGGATCAGGTCCTTGAACATTTGAGGCAAAGTTCAATGAACCAGATGGAGGCTGCAAAGGTTGTTGATAATAATGAGGTCTTTGAATGAATGAGGATGAAGAGTTCGTTGAGTAGATATGGTTTCCGGGTTGCAAGGTTTCTGCGTCCCGATCGGATTTAATCTCAGGCTCTGGTGCAAGACATCTTGGTGAATCGAGACCAACGTCAATGGCCAAAGCGGCTGCAGCTTCGCTATGGCTACGTGGTCTAGACAGATCATTTTGAGAAAGAGGTGCACCCGTGTATAGAGCTACTGGAGAAGATAGTAGCGAAGACTGGGACGAGTTCTTGCCGTGATTTCCTGTGAATGTAGATAGATGCAAAGGAGTAGATGATGATTCATTTGTTCGACAAGATAGAGACAAATGAGTTGTTGGAGTTTTGATGGATTGGTTAGATTCGACAGACTGGGGGGTTTGAGGAATATTGAGACTTGCAGTTGTTGAACGAGACGAAGGTTTGGAAATGGGAGTCTTTGGCTCATTTTTGGTAAGGGGTTTGTGCGGGTTGCAAGATTTCTTCTTTGGAGGCTTGAAAGAGTCAAACAAAGAGCCAGCTATTGTGGGAGATGAGACGCCGCCGTTGCTTTTGTTCCTGGCAATCACCTGTTTGAGTGCAGTGATCGCATCATCGATATTTGACGTCTTGGATGCTCGATGAGGACTTTGGTGGTATATATTGGAAGGCATTCTCGATATCGAGCGATGCGGTATACCTTTGTAGTGACTAACGGACTTCTTTCGACGAAGCAAATGCGGGTTAGTGGATGAATCATCCGAGGTATAATCGGGGCTTTCAACCAAGTTAGAATCATCATCGTCGTCATCATCATCATCGTCGCCACCATCAGCATACAAGTCAGGATTTGGTACAGTCTCAACCATGGCTCTTCCATCAGCAGAAATGGTAAGGTTGACAATACCCGCCTTTCTTTTTTTAGGGGAAAGAGAAGAAGGCGTAGATGGAATAGATGGAATGACCGGGACCGAGGTCAAAACAGGAACTGATTTAATGGAAGAGTTGAATTTAGATGAAACCATTGGAGCCAAAGTGAGTTGATCAGCCTGATGGCCTTTAGAAATGACTAAACTTTTATCTACAGACGAATGAGGCAAACAAAGCTTTGTCACACCCAATTCAGCAGCCTTCTTGGAATAAGTAGAAGGTTGAGGATCGATTGGAGATGACAATGACAACGAGGATGAAGAAATCGGCAACATTGGAGAACAAGGTGCAGCAGAATTCTGCGGTAGTGAACAAGAATAGGAGGACAATGGTGGGTTGTATGACGATAAAAATAGAGAAGCCGTAAGAAACCGTTGCATGGGTTTAATTTTTTTTTAGAAATCCCAAAACAAAAAAAACATGAATAAATCGGTTTTTACGTTTGGGTGAAAATTATTTCACCAAAATGTATTGAAAGCTCGAAATACGTTAACTGATTGTACCGGACAGAATCCGGTTTATTTATATCGCCTGAATGTGTTGCAATTACCAGGTGTAACAGCAGGATTTTGCCTGGTTAACAGCAAAAAAAAAAAAAAAAACATTGGTTTCAAGACAGGAATTCAATCTCGTTTTAAGACAGTTTCCATCCAAATTCCATTGTATTGATGGATCTGAGTTCCCAAGTTAGAAACTCCTGCTTCAGTTCCAGATCGTCTTTGACAGCCGGTGGTTGTGCTTATGCTATATTCCGACCTTACCGCAACGTTCTATGGTAACACTAGTCAATTATTTTCAATCAAATAATATTTAAAACTAAATATAAAAAATGTGATAAATGAAGATAGAAATTTCTTTGGTAATATCTTAAATGGAATCATATATTCCTTTTAGTTGTTTATCGATTCAATCTTTCTCGTCAGTGTTGCACTTTTAATTACTTGCAATCAATGCACTTTCTAATTATACACATTTACATTTAATGTCCATCAGTTCTTTTCTTTTTTTTTTTTTTTTTTGAAGCCGACGATTAATATTTTTATGGAATATTTGTCTGACTTGATTTCAAATAATTAACTTTATATTTTTATCCAGTTGTTTACTACTTCTGTTTTTAGGATTATTTTGCAATTCTGCTTTGTTTCTTTTCCTATTAGACTACCAATTGTGATAATCATTAATTGTAAAAATTTTAAAAGCTCCTTTAATTATTATTATTTTTTTTGCCTCGAAATGCTGTTTTTCGACTTGTCAACTCTTTGGGTACTTATAATAATAAACCCAAGGTTGCATCAAAAGCAAAAACGTTTGTTAGTTTTACTTTTATTTATTTATTTCGTTTATACTTTAAAGATATTGGTATGAAGCTACTATTTAACATTGACTCGGTGATCTTTAAAGACTTGAAGAATCTGAAGTTTTTGACATTACTAGGATATAGTCGGTCATATTTTCCAAAATAAATGTATGATTTCCCTTAAATGATGATAGACATGTAGAATCATATTGTTCTATTGTCGAAATCTCAGCCAATTCTTGTTATTGTAATAAATTTTCTTTTTACTACCAATATAACAATCAATTTATTGAATAAAGTAATCGATTGAATGAATAAAATAAACCCCGTCTCGGACAAAATAGTCATAATCCTGCGAATATGCTTTGCCATTGCCTTGATGATGTTCCATCAACCTTAATTACTAACTTTTCTAAACTATATTTTTATTCACAAAAAGTTAAATATCAACTAATAGTCTAAAAGGCACCAACTCTATTGGTTTGCTCGTTTATATTTATAAACTTCAAAGTTTATTGACGAATAGAAGTAATTGAAATAAATCAAGCACATGAAAATTATTTGGTATGTGATAGACTCCTTGAATACTATAAAATAATATCATCTACAAGTATAACTTAAAGTAATTCAAATGTTTCCTATAAAGTTGGACATTTTTGGTGTTTTAAAGCCCTGAATTTGTGATGAACGCAGCTATTCTAAAAACGATATCGGTTCCCTTTTTCTGATTAAATAATATTCAACAGAAACAATAAAAAAAACAAAGTTTTCGCATGTTTGAGCATTGCATTCTTTTTGTATTCATCTTGCCTTTACCGAGTCTTGATATAAGTGTTAATTGGTTCTTGTCTTATTAACTGTGGAAAGCAATGAAAATGATTTAAAATTTTGATTTTTTGCATGTTACTAATTCATTAAAGACTTGACAAAATCGGAACCATAAAACCCAATCTTTGATACTCGATATATTTTGGAGCAAATCAATATTAGTGGAGCATTGATCTATGGCAAAAACTACAAATATTTTCATCATGTCAAAGTCTTTGAGAATGATGACATTTAGCAGTTGGGACAAAATTTGGACATTATGCAGTCTGATTATATTTCTATCAACGATAATTGGATAAATATCATAATTTCATTAAATGCTATAAACTTGGCATTCAAAAACAATCCCTAGTAATATATATTCACATGTCTATTTGAGTATCATCTCAAGTCAAACAATCAATTTGATTTTGTAAAATTTTTTTTTTAAAAAAAAAATCTCACGATTTAGTACGAAATATACTAAATTCTTAAACAATAAACACACTCTGACGTTTTTTTAATTATTATTTTTTGACTCTAGAACCCATATAACAGCATACGCCTTCTCAAAGACACATGCCACGATCGAAAAGAATGGATTTGATAACGACTGAGACAAATTTACTACCTAGATTTAACACTCAACCAATGAATTTATCATGAAAAAAACAAATCTAAAACATCAAAGATATCACAATAACTTTAACTTGAATTCTGTATATTGCTTTTCTTTCATTGAGTTTTATTCAAATACATCTACTTCAAGGAACCAATCACAAGCCGCACTTCCTAAAACATATCACTGAATCATGTGATCATATTGAATATATGATGATAATTGACCTTTAAAGATTCAAAAACCACTGGAAATTTTATTTCATTCTAATAATTCGGCTTCAGAAAGACATGACAAATTTTAAGCAATTTTTTTTTTTCAAAGTTCGATTTGAATGTTTTCTCGCTTGGTTTGCATGGTTCCAGCACTCACGCGGCTGCTTACAATTTAGCCGTGCACAGGACACATCTTAATTTAATTCATTGGCAAAAGATGCCAACTCAAAAAATTCCAGCAAGAAACATTGAATATATAATCAAAAATTTGTACAAACATATATAGCGCATTTGGAAGTCATAGATTTAACATTTAGAGACAGTGCGCAAGATTTTTTTGTCCCAATTTACTAACTATATTTATTGAGTTTTGTCTAGTGACCGTCTCCATTCAACAAACTCTTTCAAAAGCATTCCATCTAATAACGCCTGCTCTTTTGATGCGTCACTGATTCTATTTAAATGGAGATGGTCTTCGCCTGAACGGTATTCCAGTCTCCAAACCTGGTTTTCGTCCTTAGGAACTGAATCAACAACCCACTGCAAAACAGCAGCATAAAAAGCAATACACTCATTGCCTTTCCACTTTTTATCGTCTGACAACACAGTAGCCTGTTGAACCATTTTAGGTAATTCTTCGGTTTTGTATGTTTCTACTGCTTTCAAAATTCCGGCTTCGTCACGGAAGCCATAAACAAGCCGGGTGACACCAATCAAAAAAGACTGAGCCCAAGAATTTAATAATTTAAACCGTAAAAAGCTACCTGCCTTGCGAGCATTCGTGACGCACATGGTGGTTTTGAGCTCGACATAGTGCGACAACATTTCGCCTTCAGAAACCTGGGTATCATACAGGGGTTCAAATATCTCTTCTGAAGCCTCTTCTGTATCGTGTTTGTCTTTAGAAAACATGTCGACGGTGCCTGACGGATCAAAGTCCCAAAGTCCATCAACTTCTGCACCCAAAACAGTTTTGATCTTGCCCACACCGGATCGTGCTACGACGCAGTACTCGCACATGTTGTCGACAGTCTGGTCATCGCGGCCTTCAATCTCTTCACGTGTGCACTCGCTCCACGGCTTTGGAAGCATGCTCAGTGCTTCAAACTTGTATCCGTGATATGTCATTTTTTCTTGTCTGTCTTTATCGGCCTCACTTTTACCTGCATCCTGTCTTAATGCTATGTTTTGCAAAGACTCAGAATCCAGTTCCATAAATAACTGCCCATCAAAGTGCCGAATATTAATCACAAAGTCCAAATCAAAACTATTGTCCTCGCTGTTCCCCTTTTGCTCAACCCTTTCTGCCAAAGTCAATAGCCGTGACATGATCCCACGATAAGTAATGATATCTGCTTTTACTCTTTGGCCTCCGTTCCGCTCTTTTTCGTAGTGGGCGATTGATCTCAACAAGTGGTCAGGATGAGTTTCCAGAGAAGTGTCACGTTTAACGAAATCTTTAAATCCCTTGTTGAGCTGCGGCCGTTTGTTCAAAAAGCTGTCCGGCAGATAATAGTACTTTAGCTGAGACTTGGATTCAAGATATTGATCCCGGTTGATATCCAAACTGTAGTATGTGAGCTGCTTGGGCCGTCTGACGGCAGCATTAGGGGACCGAGAAGATAGTGGCAATGTCGACATTTTCGTAAAAAAAATATGATTGCAGGGTATATATGGTCGTGGTAAAGAAGAAGAAAGTTGTGGAAAAAAATGAATATAAAAACTAAAAACTAAAAAGAAAAAAACTTGTAACACGCGATCACGTGTTTTTACAATTTGAGATCATAATCCAATGAACTACATAGTTGCTCAACTCTGAACCGGTCAATTATGAAGTGGCAATTTAATTGATATTCACATTCAATTTGCCGATCACAGTTTCCTTTAATTTTTTTTTAGTATACAGAGTCAATTTTTGTTTTGAAACGAATGGCTCAAACATTGATAATTGAGGTTGATAAATATACAAGAACCATTAACCAAGTTAAAATTGAGCAAAATGTTTGATATATACATCGCGAATGTATTAAAATATATATCTATAAAGCATCAGTAATAAGCCGATTTGGCAATACATTCACTTTAATTATACAATTTGCTTTTGACAAAAGGGTATTTCTTAATTTCTTATTCGAATTATTCCACTGTGGTATTTAACTATGTACTACCTGTTTTTCTCTTTGCAAAATCTCTTTTGACTCCTGTTGCACATCGCTTCCAACTCTCCACAATCTGAGGACAGTAGAGGGAGGGAGTCTTGCGCGAACTGTATGAACACGATCCTTCCATCCGTCTATTTGCTTATCCAAAGTCTCGTAAAATTCGTCCTGGGAAGATGATAACACAACAGGTGAACCGTTTCGGCGAGGCGCAGAAAACCCATTAGTGCTTGAATTATCAGAAATAGACGAATTCATATTGAGACTGGAAGACGACTGTGTATTAGAGCGACCAGATTGCGAGGACGTTGGGTAGGTAGGATTGCGGTGGTTCCTTGGCAAAGGCGGTGGAGGAAGAAAAGTGCTAGAATCTATGATTCCACGAGACTTGCTATTGATAATCAGATTGGTATCTGGCCGTTTTGGAAGAGCAGGTGGAACATCTTGCAAGCCAGTCAATGAACTAGTGCTCCCTCTCGAAGCAGGCGGAGGAGGAGGTACTGGTGATTGAGGTGTTGGAGGCAGATGATTTGTTGGTAATTTATCAACAGTCGGGCTGGCCTGGGGTTTCGTTTGCGATAAATATTGGGGTTTTGGTGGAATTTGTGGTGGGGTAAAGGGCTTGTTTTGTCGTAGTGACGCTGGTTTTGTAGGAATCTTTGGTACTTGTTTATGGGTTTTTGATTCATTGCTAGAAACTTTCTCGTTTGATACATCGAAAAGTTTATTAAAACTCTTGTTGTCCGACAAGTCTATCAAAGGCGGTGTTTCGGTAGAGCAAGGTATATGAGGAGGTGGTACATAAGAAGGTGCTTTAGACACGGGAGAAGAGGTTCCAGAAACAGTGGAAGATTTTCTTGAACGGGGAGGTAGTGGTGGCGCATTAGACTGATTACTTGGAGCTACGTAGTTAGCATTTGTCGTAAACATAGATTTCGCAGACTGTGGTGAGTTAGAAGCGTTGTAGCCATCAACATTTTCTGAATTAGATGTTTCACTATTGTTGAGATCTACGAGTTCTTTATCAGTTAATTTACCATTTCTTCCCATTGAGTTAATTCCATCCATTGAGCGGTCATTTTCTGGAAGGGTAATATCACGTATCATGACTGCCACGACTTGATCTGGGAAAGTAGTTGCAGCATCTAGATAAGCTTCCAAATCGCCTTCTCCGGAGTCACCATATAAAAGAAACTTTCTCCTGGGAAAGTCTCGAAGGATTTGGTGTAAGTTTCTTCTTTTCTTTTCGGCAGCCGGCTCAAAAATACCGTTTGCTAAATTTGGATATGTTTTCAAGTGCATTGAGCCTTTTGGAAAGCCAGCAGATCTTACATAGTCGCTAACAGTTGGATAAAGCTGCCACGGAGAGTTTGAAACGTAATGAAAGGTTGCACCATCTTCCGCTAACGCCGCATAACAGTCGCGAATGCCTTGGACTTCAATTTTGGTATAATTGTTGACAAAAACGTTTCTAAACAAGTCACGTTTTCCACCCAAGATTCCAGTGATTTTGATAGTGTCGTCAATGTCGGAAATAACAGATACACCGACGGGGGGAATATAGTCAACATTGATTTCAGTATGCTTTAGACCTGCAGTGATGGTAGCATGAGTGGCTAAAAATGGTATTTTGATTCGGATATTAAAACGACCAGTAGTTGCAGTTTCAGTAACATCTTTGAAAAGCATTGATTTCCCGTCTTTTGAAAACACCTCGACATCGATGGAACGAGCCATGACGGGGCGGCAGAGAAAGGGACGCATACGAGCATCAAGGACGTCTGCTGGCTGAGTCGTAAATGACGGAGTGATGGGTTTCGACTGTGCAGGGATAGTTTCGTTGTCGAATTCAGAGGTGTCGTTTTGAATGTTTTGAATATCAACAAAAAGATTATCTACAGACTGGCTGGGGGATGATGTACTGTTGAAAGAATTGGATTTTTCGAGGTGATTTGTTTCATAAAAATCGAAATTAGCAGAAGAGGACGTGGCACGAGGAGCACTTACGCCTGCAATTCTTCTGGCAGCAGTAAGGGCAAGCTTTGTACGTCGGTTTTGGGGAGGTGGGAGAGTGACACAGCCACGGATATCAAATTCATAATAAGGGAGTGGGAAAGAGTCATCTGCGTTTACAGGAAGTTGGGAATCAGAGTGGTTATTTTCACTTTCATATTCTGAATCATTCACTTGGCGACAATATGAGGGATATATTGAAAGTTCTTCATTCTCCGAAGGTTCAACATATTTTGGAGGAGGACCACTAGAAGCACTTAAACCGAGTGTGTTCGATGCAGATAATGGTACTCCAGAAGCAATAGTACCAGCAGCCATTACACGAGATATCTGACGAGAAATCGAGGCACTTGCATTCTTGGTAGCTAGTTGACTAAACAGACCTTCGGCTTTCGAACGAAAGCTTGTAAAAGCTGATTTAGAAGACTGGATAGAGGTGCGGTCATTGAAATCATCATAGTCATCGTGGCCTTGAGAACGGTCAGGAGTAGGGTATTCATTTTGATCAAAATTATGAGCGTTTTGCTCACGGACATACTTGTTAAGAGACATTGAGGTGTGTCGTAAATCGTGAGGACGAAAGAACTTCAAACGAGCAAAAACGCTAAACAAAGGTCCGACAAATCCAGAGTTAACAAGAGAAGAGCTTAAAAGTCTAGAAACAATAGATTTATGTCTTGGAGAAGACTTAGATATCGATTTTAAAGGGTTTAGACGACGAACAAAACGACGAGATAACCAACGGAAGCCACGGGATTCTGAACTGGATTTTGGCGGACGAGATGTAGAATGGATCTTATAATAGTGAGACTTTTGTTTAGTTTGAAGGTTTATATGAGAACTCGACCAGTTCCTTAGTTGTTGTTGTCGAGAATAATTGTATTGACGACCCTTTAAGTGATGGCGAGAAAAAGAAAACTGTGTTCGTAAAAGCTGCTGAGTAAATATGGGTTGAGAATGTGGAACCGAACCACTTCTAAAAGCAGAATTCCACAAAAACATTGAAAATAAACTGACTGAAGAATTGTTGAAGCTTAGTTTAAAGTCATTGACGAGTTAGAAACAATAATTGATAAACAAGTGAGCAACGTCGATTGCACTGCAGCCAAGTCGAGTGCTTCGTCGGCAAAAAAGTCCACGGCAGGTTTTTGTGCACACAATTATTAAAATTCGTGGGCGTGGCTGTCGCAACATACGGCTGAATATTACAAATGATTACAATATATGTTATAAGGATTATATAATATTGATCTGTAATTATCACATAATCATTAGTTTATATAGCAGCCTCGGTCTTGACCACGGCTTGTGCAGATTTTTGGTCTTCAGAAACGGCTGTTGACGGGTTTTTTATTATTATTTTTTGTTGTATTTCCAACACTTAAATCAAGTTGAAACTGTCACCTTGTCTTTTTTTTTTTTTTCTTTCATTTTTATTCATACTGAATGCTTGATAATTATTAATTATGGCACTTTCTATCGGAGGAGCGATCTACATCGCTGTTAAGCCACTGATCAAGATTTTCTTAAACTGTTTGATGGGTTATATTCTTGCTCGTCAAAACATCTTCACTATCGAGGTCGTCAAAAGCATTTCAGTTCTTATTGTCAACTGGCTTATGCCTGCTTTGATCTTTTATAATGTCATATATTCCATCAAGGGCTCAGACATTGGTTTAATAGGAGTTTTCATTCTAACAAACTTTATGTATGAAGCCCTCGGCTTGTTTTTTGCTTGCATTGCTAAACTCTTTACTCCCAATCCTAAATATTGGACCGGTGGTCTTTTGATTGCTGGGGCTATGACAAATATTGGTGATATACCAATTGCATATGTTACTACGCTTGCTGGTGGTAGCTTGTTTTCTTCTTCTGATGCCCAACGAGGTACTGCATATTCAGTCATTTTTCTAACCTCCTTTATTTTCACATTTTTCAATCTTGGAGGCTACCGACTCATAGAAAGAGATTTCAAAAAAAGAGTTCAGGACATTGAGAATGGAAAGTATAAACCTAAAGTCGACCCTGAACCTGGGTTGCTTCCTCTTTGGCTCATGATTGTCGATCTTTTTTGTCGCTTAAAATCACGGTTCAGATCCACGAAACACAATGTAGAACCAGACTTGGATCTCAAAAACTCCCAAGAAATGTCTACCAACTCACAAAAAACAGAAACTACAACCATAAATAGCAATGAAAGCATAGAGCATATCGAAGATGATTGTGGCCCCAAAAAAATAAATTTTCAATCTTCGTCATCATCTATGTCTGCTCCAACATCGGGACCGTTCCACAATGCCGACTTGGTAAGGCGGCTATCCATCACTTCTTATCACAGCACAAGTGCTCTTCCTGAACATTTGGGTAGATTGTCTCCACAGTCTACATCTTCTTCGACATCAAAGGTGCCATTTGCACCAAATCAAGATATCCCTATTCAGCGATTTCATACTACCAGCAGTATTCCTCCAATGAATCGAGTTAACCGCAGCGACAGTACCTCTGGTGTTCGACGGACTTTTGTTCCTGGTGTCGGAAATTTACCTTCTTCTGCATTTTTAGGTGAAGAGAGCGATGAGGAAGATCAAGAAGATGCCATTCGCCGAAAGTTACCCCCTGAAGACATGCAGTCTGTCATTAACGCATATTCCCAAACTACCCGATTGGAAAAAGTAGTGTCACGACGTGAAGCTATGCCTAGAGTTGTAAATCCAGACGCCAATGTCCTTTCAGAAAGCGAAGACGATCATTCTCAACGGTCTGTGGTACCAATGACTACACTAGACCGTATTGCAACATCGACATCTGTGGTTGCGCTTAAGAAAAAAAAACGGTCTGTGAAACACTGGCTCCTAAAGCATAAACTGGGGTTTTTGTGGGAATTCATGTCCAATTTCATGCGTCCACCCAGTATGGCGTTAGTTTTATCAATTATACTGACAATGATTCCATGGACTAGACGACTTTTTTACCAGGAGGCTGGCAAAAATAATCACGGAATTCCCCCGGCGCCTGACGGCCGTGCCCCTCTTAGTTTTATAATGGATTTTGCTTCATTTGTAGGAAATGCCGAAGTGCCTTTGGGTTTAGCGACATTGGGTGCCACTATCTCACGACTGAGTCTTAAGGGTTTGCCCAAAGGCTTTTGGAAGAGCGTTGTCACAATGACTGTGCTAAAGTTGGTTGTTTTACCCATCATTGCCATTGCTTGGGCCAATAAGGTGCGGTCCCTTGGATGGATCAGTCCCGATAATCATATTGCCATATTCGTGATGATTATTTCGGCAGGTGTTCCCAGTGCGACTTCGCAAATTTACCTAACGGCCATCTATACCGATCCCGATTCTGAAGAACATGAAGAAATGGATTGTTTGGCAGCTAATTTGATTGCTCAATATTCATCACTTCTTTTCACAATGACTATTCTATTGACATACACACTGAAAAAGGTGATTCATCTTTAATTTAAACGTTTGTTTCTTTTCTTTTTTAGCTGATTCCAACTTGCTCGTTTTAAAACCAAATTCGAATTCGGCATTTTTACTTGTAAACCCTGTATTGTTCAGCCGTTCAGGTTCTGAAATATATCACCACATTCCTTAATATACGGTTGTTAGTTACACTATGCGTTTCAAGTCCTCGCTTATAAAAATTTTCACCACCTTTCTAAACTCGCTTCCAACCTTCAACCTTCCTCTCTTCACAGACATTGTCTGAATCTTCAATATCTTTTCGTCGAATCCTTCAAATCCTGTTTCTATCGTTGCTTTGAAGTCCATCACACTTCTCTCTCGAACTCAATTCGTCTTTACAAACCCCTTCAAAATCTATAAATCTTTCCGCCACCCCACTTTTTTGGAGAAAAAAAAAAACTAGCCATCCATCACAATGTTCACTACTACTACTACCAGAGTATCATCAGAAAACTTCTTGTTTGATTCAAACTTTTCCAAGCAGGTCTCAGACTCTCGCATTGAGAATTCTGCTCCTCATGTGGACTCCGAGTCTTCTAATTCCCCAGCAATCAACAGCCAGAATCCTCTTTCTCAAGAGGACCTTGCCAGCGCCACTATAACGCTCCGCTCCCTTGTCTCGTCTAAGGAAGCTGGTGTCATCATTGGTAAGAACGGCAAAAATGTTGCCGACATTCGTGAGCAAACAGGTGTCAAAGCTGGTGTTTCAAAGTCGGCTGAGGGTGTCCAAGAACGCGTTCTTACTATTACCGGTACCCTCGACGGCATTTCCAAGGCATATGCTACCGTCGCCTCCACCCTTCTTGAATCTTCAGTCAGTGCCCCTCATCCCAACAATCTTAATTCTCACGCTGCCAACTCAAACTTTTCCTTTGCCGTCGTCCGTCTTCTCATTTCCCACCATCAAATGGGTACCATTATCGGCCGTCAAGGCTTAAAGATTAAGGAAATCCAAGAACACTGTAAGGTCCGAATGGTTGCCTCTAAACAATTTCTTCCCAACTCCACTGAACGCATTGTCGAGGTTCAAGGTAAGCCCGAAGCCATCCAATCTGCCATTTGGGATATTGGCCGTTGTCTTCTTGAAGAAACTGACGGTAATACCTCTACTATTTATTACAATCCCCAGCCCGGTTCCAACAACATTTTCAGCGCTTCTAACCAAAATGGCCGTTACAATTCAAGTAACCCCAACAAGTTCAACAACGGCAACAACATTAACAGAACCTCAAACTTCAACAATACCCCCAGAGAAGATGAGCCCATTATCCAGGAACAAATGGCTATTTCTGCCGACATGGTTGGCTGTATTATTGGCCGCCGCGGTGCCAAGATTGCTGAAATCCGTCGCGAGTCTGGCGCAAAGATTTCCATCGCCAAAGAAGCCCATGACGCTTCGGGCGACCGCATGTTTACAATTTCTGGTACCAAGAAGGCCAACGAAAGAGCCTTTAAACTTTTGTTCAACCAGCTCGAGAACGAAAAGAACAGACGTGCTCTTGAAATTCCTCAAGGCCAGCAACAAAATATCGACGAAATACTGTTTTAAAAAACAAAGTTTTGTCTAGTTACGACCTTTATACATCGATTGTTTACGAATTTTTCATGACAGTAATGATCTTTCATTTTATCAAAAATAAATGATTCCTTTTATGCTATGCATTTAACAAAAAAAAAAAAAAAACATAAATAAACTCATTGCCGCGGATAGTGAATATACAACTATACGTGCTTTTTTAGTAACTTTTATTTTATGCAAAGTTTGATAGGTATATCTTGGCTTATTAACTATTTCAAAATTATTTGACAATATTGGTTGTCTGCGAAAAATTGAATCTAGTTGAACTAAAATAAAACTAGCTGATAATGACTTTTTTGGTTTGTAGGTGTCCATACATTGACTGGCTTTTTTATTATTCGAGTCTAGTAACAGATGCAGTTATACCAACATGCACCAAGCATGGCTACATAGTTGAAATAACTAGTAATACTGTGTGTTGTAACTATTTTTTTTTTTTTTTGGAAATACATACTTGGTTTCCTTATTAACTAAATGTGTCTGAATTTTGTATGAAGCCCCGAAACCAATTCACTGGTCGTTTTCCATTCCAAATACATTTATATGCCTATTTATGAACCGCAATATATTTCTAATGTAAACCAATTCCAACAAGAGTGTACGAAAAAGACTTGTAAATGAGAAGACAAAGCAGCTACTTTTCAAGCAAACGCTTTGCGACTTGGTCGGGGGTTTCAAGCTCGAACTCCCCATTAATAAATTCTTTGGCGTTAGAATCAAATGAGCCGTAACCCTGAGTGACAACCGCGTTCAATAGCGTGGCCAAGTCTTGGAACTTTGTGATTCCTTGCAGCGCGATCTTTTGGGCAGGACCCGTTATCTCCTCAGCTGGCTTTACAGTGATTTCAACCTTTTTTCCGGTATACTTTTCGTAAAGCTTGCCAATGTCGCTATAGCTGACTTGGCCGCCCTTGAGGGCAAGGTACTCTGGGATCTTGTCAGGAGTGTTGGCCTTGGACGCGACAAGTGCAATGACCTTCCCGACGTCGGCGAGCGAAGTGGCATTCCATTTGGCGTCCGGTTCATATGTCAGGACAGAGTTTCTTGTTTTAAAGGCGCTCCATTTGGACACAGAAAAAACCCACTCGGTGAACCCACCACAGTCGATTGGAACTGTTTTAAATGAGCCAAAAGATTTGGCATACTTTTCGTTTTCGGCATTGAACTTGTTAAAGAGTTGGTAGTCGCCCAACAAGTGGGAGACAGGAATACTAAAGGAAGAAGGAATATAAACCTTTGCTTTAGAAGCAGCAACTGCATCAACAATGTGGTTATGAGAAAACCCGATTCCCGCAATGTTGATGACAACATCAACGTCTTGGAACGCCTGGTCTAATCCTTCTCCCGTAGCAGCATTTGCAGAGGTGATCAACTTGTAGTCAGAAGATTCTAGCTGGGGCAAAGCTTGCCTGGCTTTGGTTGCATTGGATGTAACAATCTTGATGGGCGTGGTGAGCTTTCCTCGAAACAACAAAGACGAAAAGGCGTTGAGAACATGGGGGCCCAAGACACCGTTAATTCCAACAATTGCGGCAACAGGCAGAGTCATTATTTAATGGTATTGATTAAAGAGTTTGAAACAGATTTAAAGTATATTTGTAGTGATGATATTCTCAAATTATACACTATGTGGAGGTCTGATCTGTTTTATACTTTTCAACACTTGTACAATTGGTAACGATGAACATTGTAACGACAACAAGCATTTACAAGACTGGAGAACTCAAGACAAAAGATCTAGAATCCTCATTAATAATGAAAAAGTCTATTATCGTGATAATTAATTCCGTTGAGTTTTGATATTGTTAACTCCGTCAACACTAGATAGTATGCAATTTCAATCCAAATTGCGAACCCATTCGCGGGTAATCTCAGTCAAATAATGAGTAGTATTATTTCATATTGCTACTTTCGAACCAAGCTTTTTTGCAACCATTCAAAGCTTCAAGACAATTAAAAGGAAATTGTCGACGTTTACATGTAAAGCCATGTTGAACTATGGTAACATAGGGTTCAACTCTTTCGATACGGCTGAAATTGGTGTTAGTTATGTTGACATGAGACAAAATCGGAGTTCGAAAAGAAGTTTTTATCAGATCAACATGCTTTTTTTGCGGAGTCCGAGTATGTTTTCTGATGTGAGAATACGTAGAACGAGGTATATAGTTTACATGTACGTTTTTTGTTGTTACTGAGTTGGTATAAACTCAATTGGCATTGAATCAAGATAAAGGCCGATGGGGTAACAATTGAACATCAATTTGATTATGAAGCTACAATGACTTGATACCAAGTTTAGAGAATTGTAAATGTTTAGATTTTTCAACTGAAATTTGTTTTTTCAAATACAATTGGGTATAAATAGTACATAAATTAAGACATTTATTTGGAGAAAATGCGCTTTGCGACATCATCAGGAGTTTCAAACTTGAACAAATCGCCAATCAATTCCTGGCTGTTTGCCTCATATTCGCCAAAGCCTTGAGTCAAAATGGCAAGCAAAACAATAAAAAAGTCGGCAAATCCGGTGATTCCGTTTTCGACAATCTTCTTAGCAGGGACTGTGATTTCTTCAGCGGGCTTTGTGACGACTTGAAGCTTGCTACCGAGATACTTTTCACGGAGCGCAGCAATCTCTGATCGAGCTAGATTATCGCCCTTGACGTATAGATGCTCGGGGATAACTTCGGGAGTGTTCGCCTTGGAAGCGACAGTAGCAATGACCTGGCCAATATTTAAAAGTGAAGTAGTGGGCCAACGGTTATCGGGTTCATAAGTGACAATGGTGCCTTCTGGGTCCTTCTTGATAGGATCATAGGTGGACAAGACCCATTCAGTGAAGCCACTGGTGTAAATGGAAACAGTTTTGAAGTTTTTGAAGGATCTAGCATACTTTGCAGCATCAGATTTGAATTGTAAAACAGGTGAGTATCCACCAAGGGAGCTATTTGTAGGGACGCCAAACTCAGAGGGAACGTAAACCTTAGCCTTGGAGGCGGCAACAGCATCGATAATCTTGTTGTGAGAAAAGGTGATTCCGGCAATGTTGATGACAACATCGACGCCCTCAAAAGCCTTATCCAAGCCTTCACCAGTGGCAGCGTTGGCTGAGACAAACTCGTATTGAGAGGAACTCAAACTGGGAATGTTACTCTTAGCCTTGGCTGGGTCGGCAGAAATGATTCTGATAGGAGTAGCCACCTTGCCCTTGAACAAGGGAGAAGAAAAAGCATTGACGGTAGGAGCGCCCAGAGCACCATTGATACCGATAATAGCGACAACAGGTAAAGACATTTTTAATAGGTTATTGTATATTGAAGAAGAGTTGATTGGTTTTTTTGGAGTGATACTCAAGAGGAATTGATGATGAAAAAAAAAAAAAAAAATCAGAATCAGTAGGAAATCAATGTCCTTTTATATTCTCAATTGTCTGAAAACCATTGTAGTATTTTAAACAAAATTACTCGTCAGAGTGTTGGAATTGTACTATAATTGAATGAATTTCGGCATATATAAAACCATACGGCTGTAGACCAAAACGAGGAAACTTGGGGTATGTGGAAGAAAATCAATGTTTCCGCAAGTATTGCAGTGGTTGAGTATTAGTTGCACAGGCATCAAATGTCATCATTGTCGTGAAATTCCGAATGACGCCATCTCTGGTCGGGTTTGCAAATCGTAAATCAGCATTTTGATTCACAAGATTGGCATGTTTTTTTGTTTTTTTGCGTCAATGTTCTTGTCGGGCTATGATTTGAATTTCAAACAGTCTGAATTCAAATAATCCTCTGGATTTAACATTTTTTTTTTTTTTTTTTTTTTTTTTGGTGATTGGCACCAATCTTGATTCATCTGATAATCAACGTGCAATTGCTCAAAATCAGCACAAATCCATGTCGTCGTTTAGGTTCCGTTGATGAGCTCAGTGCAAGAAACATCAGTAATGATTTGTAATATTGGTTCATTTGTAAAGTCTTTTTGCCTTGTGTTTTTTTTTGTTTTTTTGTGTTTACTAATAATTACTTATCAAACTATATTGTTTTTGCCAGATTCAAGGTTTCGGAAACACCAAATACGGATTTGTAAAAGATATTTTGGATTGGGTGAGAGTTGTAATCCTACTGGTTTCCCCAAGTACACCTTATTAATATGTAGACGAATGAACTTGATAAAGATGCTAATGAGTCTAAATCATCAAAACTGCATTACTCATATCGTATAAAACAACAATCTAATACATGAACACCGTAAAAGATGAGATAATATTGACTATTTCTATCGTTTGTCTGTCGTCGTACGTGTAGCTACAACATTTATGATGGTTTCAACAATGAAACGATAAAGCCTTAAATTCCCTCAGCTTTTGTTCTTTTTTTCAACACCTCCAACCTTTACGGTTTTTTTCACGCTATAGGCCAAACTCAAAATGAATCTTGTCATTTATTTCAAATTATGTAATTTTAATCAGCATCGTGTGTCATGTTCACTAGTTTGATCTAGTCTTTGGAACAATTTCTCCAAGTATTCCGGTAGTTGACGATGATCAAGATTGCTTCAAGTGTAAAAGAGACCACGTTGTTTTTTGCATCTCTAGAATTCATGTTCAAATGGTACATTGGTACTATTGTATTTCCGTACACGCTTGTTCAATATGAATCAATATATGAAAAGGTTACGCAAAGTCGATCCCTATTAAGCATTCTATCCAAGGACTGAATAGTTGGCTACAGCTTATATGTTTATTCACGCCATAAAAGCAACTCGTTTAAGTATTATAAAGTTGTTGATAATTTCACCGCTTTGCCTTTCCATAAACAAACATCGAAACTTCAAAGGCAGTGTTTGGCACTATTCACCAATAACTATTGTCCAGTCAAGTTGTGAATATGGAGCTGAAGCTATAAATGACCCTAAACTTTACATTGGTCGACATTGAAATTCTAATGATTTAAGCCAAAATTTTGAAAATACAAGTGAGTTTTTTTTTAAAAAAAAAAATCCTATATTTACATTAATCCATTAACAATCTGTTTTAACTTTATACAAAAAAATATTACGTTTTTTATTTTTTTATTTTCTTGTTCTATCAAGTATTTACATGAAAAACGTTTGAGCACATCGTTCAAACATTTGTGTCAATGTATCACCAACTACTATATTTGGCACATATTCACACAGTTACAACACCCACATCATACCGCCTTTTTCTAGAGACTTTACTCGTTTCATTTCGAAGAATCCTTGCCGGTTTCTTTGGCTTTTTGGTCTTGTTCATGAGCGTGTGTCATTCTATGGAAAAAGTTCTTTAAAAATCCACCGACAGAGCCTTCCTTCTTGTCACTAGAATCAGAGACATTTCCGTCATTTTCAGTGGATTCAGTAGCAGATGTAGAAGAGCCGCCATTAGCTTGCTCTGGCTTCCAAGAAGGGCTGATGCGTCTGGCAGTGGTATCACCGTATGAATCAGCCAAAGCTTCCAACAGAGCAGTCTGTGTAGCAGTAGTGGGCTTTTCAATCTTGACATTGATGGTAACCTTATAGTCACCGAATCGACTGGGTCGGCCTGCTTGGCCGGTAAAAAGCGGAAGACCTTTTTCGGGAATGGTGATCACAAGACCACTTTGGGAGCCCTGGGGAACAGAGAGACGGAGTTTGCGGCCGGGCACAGTTGGAGTGCCCAAAGTAGGGACTTCAATCTTACCACCGAGTGCTGCCGTGGTGAATGGAACAGTAGTGGTATACAAAATGTTGGTGCCGCTGGAGGTAAAGAGCTTATGAGGGGCAACCTTGATTCGAATGTATAAATCGCCCTTGACACGCTTAACATCAGATTCAGCCAAAACCTCCGGACTATCGCCGGCGCCTTGGACACGCAGTCTGGCACCATCTTTGATACCAGCAGGGATATCGATAGTGGTGCTTTGACGTTTGTTGACGACACCATGGGCATGGCATTCTGAGCACTCAGCGCTCTTGGGAATAATGACACCAGAACCAGCACAAGTGCCGCAGGTCGAGGCCATTTGGAAGCCTCCTTGGACAACATGCATAACTGTACCAGTACCTCCACATGTAGGACATGTTTTCTTGGAAGCGTTCTTTTTCAAACCGCTACCGTGACAAGTTCCACACTCATCTAGTGTCGAGTAGTTGATTGCCTTTGACGCACCAGCCATGACTTCTTCCAAGGTGATTGTACTCGATGTCTCAATGTCCTCACCTTTATAAATCATAGTTTCGCCGTGGCCCCTGCCGCCTCGGCCGCCCTGTTGGCCAAAACCAAACAAGTCCTCGAAACGGAAAGAAGCACCAGCACCAGGCCCGCCTCTAGCATTGCCACCAAACCCAAAACCAGCAAAGTTGGAGAAAGGGTTGAAACCACCATGAGCGCCGCCAGCGAATGGATCGCCGCCATGGCCGCCACCGCCCGCAGAGGGATCAAAGGCAGCAGCGCCAAACTGGTCGTATTTTGATTTTTTGTCTGCGTCAGACAAGATTTCGTAAGCGCTTTGAATATCTTGGAAACGTTCGTCGGAGCCTTGGTCCTTGTTGACATCTGGATGAAACTTTTTGGCGAGTTGGTAGTATGCCTTTTTGATTTCTGATGTTGATGCGCTGTTGTTGACGCCAAGGACTTTGTAGGGATCCTTCATGGCATTTTGAATTGCTGATGTTTTAAATTGTCGCTAAAATAATAACAATGACAAATTTGAAAAACATAGTTAGTATCAACCTTGAAAATTAGTTTAATCGAAAAAGTACTCACCTTTCCAATGCTAGAGCTTGAATACTCTTTTGTAACTTTAGAGTTGGTATTGGTATTGATTGCAGTTGAAAAGCATTTCAAAGAAACCAGTTGGTTAAAGGCCGAACGAGAACGAGAAGAAGCTTTACAGGCAGAAGATACTGCCACGAAAGCTTGCTTTGAATAAACTGGGTACATTTTGTAAGATGTTTTTGAAATTGATATTAATTATTGGATGCAGATAATCGGGATACAAATGGTAATAAAATTTGTAAACGTTTTAATTGGATCAAACTGTGATTAGCTGAACAGTTGAAACTTGAATTGAATAATGATATTTAGCAGGTATGTCTGATTTATAGAATAAATTTAGATACAAAAAAATGTTGAATAGGTATTAGAATAGAAGTTGATCTTTTGTCTAAATTTTTATTTTTAGAGTTCTTTTTTTCTTTTGGTTTTAGCGAAAATATTGACAAGATATAAAACTTGTAATAATTCCGCCGATTAAATATGAATTACTGTTCGTCAGAAGCTTTAACAAACGATTAAATCTGAATTTTACAGTCTTTTTGGAGTGTTGAAGTCGACTTTTTAGTAAATTCAAGGCAAGAAAAAAGGTGTGTGGATGAAATTTTTTTTTAAAAATCCAACGTTGTAGAATTTTCTAGTTACTCAGCAACATTTTTGTGTTTCCAAAAAGTTCCGCCGTTTCCAAAAAGATCGCAGTTTCATGTGAGTTGGTGTAAATATCGAATTCAGCAACCATAAAAATAGCTGCCTGATTGGATTAAGTATTTGTAAACCCCAACCCTGGAGCTTTATATATTGTAAAATGCGGGGATAAAAATGTGTTGCTTTATTTGCAATTTCAAACTTGATTCCGTTTATTTTCCGGGTTCACATTTGAGACAAAAGACTGGTTTCGATAAAAATGGAGTGAAATATGAGCTTTTCTGTGTTTATTAAAGATCATCGATTTTGTTAATGATTTGCAGATCTTGAAGCGTAGCGGTGACTTCAGAGATGGTTTACTAGGAACCGACAAACCGTTAAAGCTCATCGGTTGTACGATTTCAACGTAATGAGATTCAAAATACCGATACCAGCTAAAACCATTGGCGACTCCGGTCATATTCAGTATTGGCCAAATCAAATCAATGCTACAACAGTAAGGTTGGTTTCAACAGCCAATATGACCGACTGAAGCGATGGAAACTCAATAACACTTCAATGGCGCCAAAGGTCTTGCTGAGTTTCATCAAAGACTGAAAAAGTAGATTGTTGCCAGGTACTCTGCAACTTTCGCAATAGATTTGAATCTAGTTGATTCTATTGAGCTTGAAAGTAGTGAATGATAACATTTCTTTACCATATATCGTCACTTGAAGTTTCCAGAAAAATCTGAAAGATCGACTGGAAATTTCAATCAAAACCTGAAAAACCAACCTGAAATTCACCAAAAAATTCCCTTAAACTTGCAGTTTCACTTCAGTCCCAATGCTTCAATTCTCTTGCCTCAATTTTGCACATTTACGTTGTGCCTCAAATTCAATACTTCAATACTACACAAATCACATGATACATACTAAATCGTGATATAAACGTGACTAAAAGTAAATCCAGCCACTCACAGCGCACGATTCCATCGGGCATTCCTGTTGGTCAAACGCCAGAAGTGTTGTCTTTTCCTTTTTCTTTTCACTCCATCGACTTTTTTTCTATCGTTTTTCTTTTATAGAAACCTTTTTTTCTGTACAACACCTCCAGACTTTTTTCTATTACAATGATTGCTCCTGTTCTCCGTGTTGCCTCTGTATGTGTCATTCATTCAATCTGTTTTGTCTGATTCGGCTTGCTTCTGTTGTTAGGTTCCGAGTTTCGGGTCGGTTGAATTCTCGTCAATTGCTTTTTATTTTAATATTTTTAAATGTCTCGGTTTCAAATTATTTACATTGAAGATAATGAATAAGAAAACAGTTGATGTCGAGTATTGTGTATTGTTTATGGGGTTTATGTCTTTATATATTTATGATTTTTTTTTTCTTTAATTATTTTCTCAACCATACAATACCCAATCAAAAGCTTGGTTCAACAGTTTTTGACGATATAATTATTACTTGAACGTCAGTCGCAAACTTTATCACTAAACTTGTTTTTTTTATTTGAATTGAATAATTCAACTTGTGTTTAGTGTCGACACTTTTGTTCAATACCGGTTTTTTTTTTTTCTTCTTTTTTTTCCTACTTTAAATATCACCTCAACCAAAACCATTTCAATACAACAAAAACATTGTCTCGGAACCTACAGAATCGCCATTCTTGATCGCAAAAACTAACCATTACATCTTTATAGCGTCGTCTTGCCGTCGTTGCTCCCAGACGTGCTTTCACCGTCTCTGCTACCCGCTCCAACCTCATCTCTGATCTTTACGTTAAGGAGATCAAGGGTTACAAGAGCACTCCTTTGACTGCTGCTGACGCTCAGGGCTCCGTCAAGCCATGGGTTGCTCCTGCTACCCCAGCCACTCCTTCTGTTGAAGGCGATGTTGCTGCTGATCTCACTGCTTACGAGAACTCCGCTGTCGAGGTTGAGTCTGCCGCTGCCACTGATGCCGCTGAGCCTGTTGCTGAGGACTGGTTCGTTATTGAACCCGCCAATGACCTTCCTCACCATCACTAAATTATATCATCCCAACCTTTTGTTTACCACTATTACTCAATAATGACTACTATATTTTTACATGTTAATTACTATTTTCCCCCAACTCTTTTGTTTTTTGCAATTAAAGAATTGTATCAAAAACATTCGCTAAATTTATGGAAATAAATCACTGATTAACTCGTAAACTTTTTTCTATTACTATTTTGTCAGTGAAGTTTATGATTTTCGTAATGCATAAACTAGAAAAATTTATTTTCATTTTTAAAAAATACACATTTTGTAAATATTGATTAGTATTAAAGAATGAGAAGAAAAATATATCAAAAAGCTTTTACTATTTTTGCAGATTTTTTGTTTTTGTGTTTTTTTTTTTTTTTTTTAAAAAAAGTTCATTAAGCATCATTAGATTCCAAAAAGAAGTAATTGCCAGAGTTCTTTTGTTCTTGATCCATTTGAGAACCAAGCTTGTTAATTCTTGGTCTGAACGAAGTGGGGTCTCTTCGGAAAGTAATGTTCAAGTTCTTCAAGAAACGGTTACAGCCAGTGAGCAAAGATTCCGGAGGATTGGCGTACGAGTCGACTGATGGCTGGCCTTCAAAGACAATGACACGGTCAGCGAGATAAGTGGCCATAATGAAATCGTGCTCGACAATGAAGGCAGTCTTTTTGGAGTGGAGAATGAAGCGGCGAATGACCTTGGCGCAGATAATACGCTGTTCGGAGTCAAGGTAAGCAGAAGGCTCGTCAATAAGGTAAATGTCGGCGGGCTTACCGAGAGCCAAACAGATGGCAACACGCTGAAGTTCACCACCAGAAAGATGGAGAACCTCTTGGTCAATAATGTCTTCGATATGAAGGGGCTTAACAACGTCGGTCTGGAACTGGGGATGCAAGAAAGAAGCACGGATCTTCTTCAAAAACAATTGGCGGACAGTGCCAGAAAACTTGGGAGCAATGGTTTGGGGCTTGAAGGAAATGTTCAAATCAGGAACCTTCTTTCCAGAGTCTGGGGTAATGATACCTGCCAACAGACGACAGAACGTGGTCTTACCAGTACCGTTTTCACCCATCATGACAATGATTTCTGAGTCAGTAAACTCACCAGACTTGACGTTAAGGGTGAAATCACCCTGGGTCTTGTTCATGGCAGGGTATGAAAAGCTGCGACCCGCATCAATAGCCAAAGCTTCAGAAGCGTCAACCATTCTAAACTGAAGAGATTCAGTACGGAATCTCATGTTTTCTGTGGGGATATGGCCATCAAGGAAAATGTTGATACCTTCACGGACAGAATAGGGAAGAGTAACGACACCGTAAACGGAAGGAACACCATAAAGAATGTTGACAAAGTCAGAAAGATAGTCCAAAACGGACAAATCGTGCTCGACAACAATAACATAGGTGGAAGGTGCTAACAGGTCACGAATCATTCTGGCAGCGTTCAAACGTTGCTTAACATCTAAATACGAGGAAGGCTCATCAAACATATAAACATCAGCCTTTTGGACACAAAGCATACCAATGGCAAAACGCTGGAGTTCTCCACCAGAAAGCTGGCCAGGCTCACGCTTCAGAATTCCACGAAGTTCAAGAACATCAAGAATACTATCCCAGGCTTTGGGGCGTTGGTTTCTAGCCTCGAGAAGCTCGTCAACCTTCTTGGTACTGCCTTTCAAACCTCTAGGAATGTTGTCGACATACTGGGGCTTGATGATTGCTCTAAGGTTATCTTCAAGAAGCTTTGTGAAATAGTTTTGGAGTTCACTACCTCTAAAGTGAACAAGGATATCATTCCAAGAAGGAGGGTTTTCAAATTTACCCAAGTTTGGCTTTTCCTTATTTGAAAGAATTCGAAGAGCTGTGGATTTGCCAATACCGTTTGTTCCAACCAAACCAAGAACTTGACCAGGACGAGGAGTGGGGAGTCTGTGAAGCTTGAAAGAGTTTGCTGAATATCTATGTGTGACTTGGGATTCAAGATTTGTAGGCAAGTTGATGATTTGAATAGCACCAAAGGGACATTTTTTGACACAAATACCACAACCGATACAGAGGTTTTCAGAGATGAAAGCAATCTTACTGGTAGGAGTGACCTCAATACAGAGCTTACCAGTTCTAACAACAGGGCATGCTTTTCGGCATTCTTGTCGGCACTTTTTTGGTTTACACTTGTCTTCGCTGACGATTGCGATTCTATTTGAAAATAATCACAAAAAAACAGGCAAAAAGGAAATCATTTTTGTACAATTGGTTAGAATAAAGTCTTGAATATTTTATTGGGAAATCAAACGGAAATACCTAGTAAGATGATCCGACATTGATGCTTAGCTCTTGCTGTGGTGGTTGAGTGTGTGGTGTCAATAGAAGGAAAATTTCAATGTTGAAAATTTTTTTTGAAAACGTGACATTTGTGGTTATTGGATTTATACACTTGTTTTTTTTTTAGATCATACAACGGCTTGACAAGAATTCGTCAACAGAGTGAAAAATTGCCTATTACGCTACATTTTTGATTAGAAAATGGTATGAATTGATTATGGATACTTTAATAAATAATCAAAACCAATTTATAGAGTCTCAAATTAAGAAAAAAGGTTGATTAAATGAATCAAGCAGTGGTCAGCATTATTTAAATAGTTTTAAGTGGTGGATTCATTCAGGGTTGATGATAATGTATTACAGAGTTAGTCACTAAATATATGACCAACTGTGTAACAAGCTTGAGTAGGTCATACATTTGGATGACTCAAACAATTGTCCGTTACAGCCGCGGATGATTTACACACAACGGAAATTGAGTCGGACCTCTGTCTCACACGAATCTTTCTGGTCACCTCATTCATAATTGTAAACGGAAATGGACATTTTGAAAACATGCGTTTTTTACATGACTTTCCAAATCGTATTGAAATATTTCAATGTGTTTAAAAGGGCTTGATTCCTCGAGATTTTATGATACTTCTTTTTTACTTTTGTAAATTTTGTATTTATTCTCATTAATCGTTTCAGTTTTTTATTTCCTTCAAGTATCATACCTTTCGGTTATTCTCTATTGAAAGAATTTTAGGTTGATATTCATATTGAAAAATCCAATCAAAATCAAAATCTATTTTCTTGATTAATCTGATTTAAAAAAAAAGATTATAAATTCAAACTAAGCCAAATGTTACGAGCTTCTTCGAATTTCATAAGAACAGCGGTTCCCAAGCGAACCATTTCAATAACTGGCTCGATGATTTGTCGCTACATTTCAAACACATCAAAACAATCGAGCACTGCTGCTTCTGCTGCGTAAGTTTCTGATTTAGCTTGTATTTTTCAAAATTTCAATCATGGCAATACAGTTAACACAATTGTATCTGGTTTTATTTATTTAGCATTCAACCCAATTCAGCTCCATCTTTCAGTCATTTAGATTTCACACAAGCCAAACCCGTTCCTTTAACGAAAGCCCCCGAGGCTAGTATGGATAGCTCGTAAGTTTTTACAAAAAAGAAGAAAAAAAGAAAACACAAAGAAACATATCATTAACTAAATTTGCATACCAGTTTGATTGGACTGTCCGGTGGTCAAATTTTTCATGAAATGCTAGTCCGCCAGAATGTCGATACTGTTTTCGGTTACTCTGGAGGTGCCATTCTGCCTGTTTTTGACGGTATTTACAATTCGCCAAATTTTAAATTCATTATGCCTCGACATGAACAAGGTGCTGGCCATATGGCCGAAGGCTATGCAAAAGCAACTGGCAAGACCGGTGTCGTTGTCGTCACCTCCGGTCCCGGTGCCACCAATGTCATAACACCTCTTCAAGACGCTTTATCGGATGGTGTGCCAATGGTTGTATTCACAGGTCAGGTAGCTACCACCGCTATCGGCACTGACGCGTTTCAGGAGGCCGATATCGTAGGAATATCCCGATTTTGTACCAAGTGGAACGTTATGGTTAAAAACATTGCCGAATTACCAAAAAGAATCAACGAAGCTTTCGAAGTCGCAGTTTCAGGTCGTCCCGGCCCAGTCCTGGTAGACCTGCCCAAGGATGTGACTTCTGCCATCATGCGTGAGGCCATTCCGACGGCCTCCACTATTCCTTCGCTGTCCCTCAAGCATATTACCGCTGCTGCAGTCAGCCAGTCTCAAAACAAGGCCATCCAACAAGCTGCTGATTTGATAAATAAGGCCAAAAAACCCATTCTCTACGTTGGTAACGGTATTCTTGCATCAGAAGAAGGCTCTGTGTTCCTTCGCCAGCTTGCTGAAAAGGCACAGATTCCTGTAACTACTACCCTTCACGCGCTAGGGGCTTTTGATGAAACTGATTCTAAATCTCTTCATATGCTCGGTATGCATGGCTCCGGGTACGCAAATATGGCTATGCAGAATGCTGATCTCATAGTTGCACTTGGTGCTCGTTTTGACGAGCGTATCACTGGTAACCTTGCCAAGTTTGCTCCCGCCGCTCGCCTTGCGGCTTTCGAAAACCGGGGCGGCATTGTTCATTTCGAAATAGTTGCAAAGAATATCAACAAAGTTATAGAATCCACGCAAGCGGTTGAAGGCGATGTTTCAACTAATCTGGGAAAGTTGTTACCACTGATTGAACCAGTCAAGGACCGTCCTGAATGGCTGGGACTCATAGCTGATTGGAAGAAAAAGTATCCGTTTGACTACCATCGCGATATACCCAACTCTGGTGAACCCGTCAAACCTCAGACTGTCGTTGCAAAGCTATCTGAGCTTACTGAACATATGAAAGACCGAGTCATTATTACTACCGGTGTTGGTCAGCATCAAATGTGGACCGCACAGTTTTTCAAGTTTAAGTATCCACGAAGTATGATTTCCTCTGGCGGTTTAGGTACCATGGGCTTTGGTCTTCCCGCTGCAATTGGTGCCAAAGTAGGCTGTCCTGATTCCATTGTAATTGATATCGATGGAGATGCTTCGTTCAATATGACACTTGAAGAGCTTTCTTCTGCCGTTCAATTCAACGTTGGCGTCAAAATAATTATTCTCAACAATGAAGAACAAGGTATGGTCACTCAATGGCAGTCTCTCTTCTACAACGACAGATTTTCTCATACCCATCAAAAGAATCCAGATTTCATGAAGCTTGCAGATGCCATGGGTCTTAAAGGCATTCGCATCAAGAACCTCGAAGAACTTGGACCTGGACTTCAAGAAATGCTAGACTACAACGATGGTCCTGTCCTTGTCGAAGTTCTTGTTGACCAAAAGGTCCCAGTCTTGCCCATGATTCCTGTTGGTAAAGGTCTCGACGAGTTTATAGTTTACAACGATGAAGGTGAATCCGAACGAAAGAAAGTCAGACAAGAAAGAGCTAGGTGCCAGAAAAAGGAAGCGGCAGATAAAATTAAAGCTCAAAAATAAAGGATAAAATCTTGTTTTCAAAAAATAATCAACAATCCAGCCTATAAAAAAAAGTATCTGCATGTTTTAAAACTCTTGTTTTGTTTTTAGTTACAATAAAAAAAGTTAGTCTGTAATCAAATAAATCATTGACTATTCAAGAAATCAAGTTTGTTTGTTGTAACCCAAAAGAAGTGATTTGAAAACTTTGGACTAGGCTAGTTTATAGTATGACATTCACGTGATACATCAGCCGTATGAATATTTTTTATTTGTCGTTTTTTTTTTTTTTTTTTCGACATAATCATCAATCATACAACCAAATCAAGAAAATGTCAAGAACTAAACCTAATATTATTGTTACTGGTACACCTGTATGTTGTGTAGAATGTTTCAATATTTATACTAGAGAAACATTTACTAACCTTTTATCAAAATCGGATTTCTTTTCCGACTTTAGGGTACTGGTAAAACTTCACATGCTCAATTGATTGCTGAAAGTCTTCCAGATTTAAAATATTTTGCCATCAATGAAGTTGCAAAAAGCCGTGACTGCATAACGGGCTACGATGATGCTCGACAAAGTAGCATTGTTGATGAGGAAAAGTTGCTCGATGCTATCGAAGACGATTTAGAGGCTGGCGGGCTTGTCATTGACTGGCATGTTTGTGACATTTTCCCAGAAAGATTGATTGATTTGGTACTGGTATTGCGGGCATCTACAGAAGAATTATATGACCGATACGTGGAAAGAAACTACCCCGAAAACAAGCGTGAGGAAAACATGGATGCCGAAATCATGGAAGTTGTGTTGCAAGAAGCTAAGGATTCATATGAAGAAGGTGTCGTTATTGTATTGCAAAGTGATAATGTCGAACAAATGGAAGAAAATGTTGAACGTGTTGTTCAATGGAGAAAGATGTGGGATGAAAATAATAGAGATTAAACCCACAGATTATTTGTATTTTCGGTTGTATATTAAATCAAAGGTTATGAAAGGAATTGCACTTCAAGTTGGAAATTGCTGGATTTCTACAGAAATTCACTTTCTTTATCATTTTTTTTTTTTTTTTTTAAAAGGAAACGGATTTTCCAACATGGAATTGTGTTTTAATAAAATTTGGTTAAACAACCGTTGCGATAATAGCTGTCAATACTCTGGGATCTTGTGAAAGTATTGAAGCAACCAAAAAATTCCAACCTCAAGGTTTTCAGCAAAAAAAAGCAAGTCACTAACTTTTACGGAAAACGTATATGATGATATCCAAACATAATTCATCATAATTAAGGCAGTGAACCATTTGGTTCAAAATTAAAACATGCCTTCAAGTCAGCAATACACGGGGTGCAAGTCTTTATTAAGCGTTAGAATAACTATACAAAACAATATGCTAAGGATAAAAAGAAAGCTAAATGTCGCAAGCAACCATCGTTAAATTGTTTTGACCAACTGTCTACCTTCTTCGTTCTCTACAGTTTATTCCAATGATTCCATGATTTTCTCAATGGATTCAACAACCTCTACCACCTCCTCGTGAGTATTGTAAAAATGGTTTGGCGAAAGTCTAATAACAGAAGGACGGCGTTCGTCTACAATAATTCCCTGTTGCTCAAGTTTATCAAAGACCTTCTGCATAATTCCCTCACTAAACAACAACGAGAGTTGAGCACCGCGTTGAGCAGGATCCTTGGGCGTAATAATTGTAAATTGTGGAGACTTGTCGCCTGCTACTTTCTTTTCAAAATCCTCAACAGAAGTATAAAATTTAGACTTTTCAAGAAGCTCAAACAACATATTTGTCATGCTCAAACTGCGTTGGCGAAGATATTCGATTCCACCGGCCTTTTGAAAAAGCTTTAAACTTTCGGTAATACACACAACGTTCAAAACAGACGGATTGGACATGCGAAAGCCTTTCGCGCCGGTGATGGGGTTGAATTTGGGAAGCATTTGAAATCGAGATGCTTCATCGGTTCCCCACCATCCGGCTTGTCGGGGTCTATCGGTATTCGAGTCGTGGTTGTTGTGAACAAAAATTCCGCCAATGCCGCCGGGACCTGAATTTAAGTATTTGTAAGAACAAAACACAGCAAAATCAACGTTCCAATCGTGAAGTTTCAAAGGGACATTTCCAGCAGCATGGGCCAAGTCCCAGCCAACTACGGCACCTGCCTCCTTGCCAGCCTTTGTAATGGTTTCAATGTCAAAAAACTGGCCGGTATAGTATTGAATTCCAGAAAACAAAACCACGGCAATCTCGTCCTTGTTTTTCTCAATAACATCCAAGATATCCGAGGTTTGTAATGTATAGTTTCCTTCTCGTGGCTTGACCTCAATAATTGCGTCGGAGGGATCATATCCATGAAGCCTGACCTGACCTTGTAATGCATACTGATCCGAAGGAAACGCTTTTTCTTCCATGACGATTTTATATCTCTTTGAGCTTGGCTTATAAAATGCTGTCATCAAGGAGTGGAGGTTTCCAGTTAGGGTATTCATAACCGCAACTTCAGACTCGGTCGCGGCTCCAAGGACTGGTGCAAGCAGAGGACTAACAGGAGCATCGATACTGACCCAAGGCTCCAGCCCGTCCAAATCATCCCGACGGAAATGACTAACCACACCACGAGATTTCCAAGCATTCAATTCGTCATTCACAGCTTTTTCTGTGGCCTTTGGCATCAAACCAAGCGAATTTCCGCAGAAATAGAGCGTATTTTTACGGGGGGATAACTTAGTCACGGCTTCATCGCTAGAGAGCTTTGCAGTTCCCATCGACTGTAACGTCGGAATGCAAAAAAACTCGGCATGAGATGGGTATTTTGTATCGAGGCCTTTGGCAATATTCTTCAACATTTGAATTGAGTGAGTGGTTTTTGCTTATTTTCTCGAAATGAGAACTGATGGCAGTGTATGAATATTTCAGATGGAATAGTAAGCTCGAGGGTCTCGAAATCAACTCATATTGGTTCTTTGGTAGCCGCACATCAAATGTTACCCGGTTTACGATTGTTTAACAAACAATATTAATTAGCAAGGTTATTACAAGCGTAGTAATTTCCAGGTCACGGTTTTTGATCATAATATACTGGAAATCCTGCAATTTGTTTGGAAATCTGCCTTAATATAAACATCCGTTTCCTACAGAAGTTCATTCATTAAGTTGTGTTTATTGTATTCTGCTTCAATTGCTTTTATAGTTCAAGGTATTTGAGTTTTCATAGAAACACACCAAAAAAATTTTTGCACCTACTCTTCACCACCAGTCTTTCCAATAAAACACATCACAATAAACCATCGAAACTACACTTGTTTCTTTAAAAGCAAACGTTTATCAACTGTGCGGAAGTAAAATAGAAAGCGACACGCGCTAACGACAATTCAAAGTATCATCAATCTTTAATTTCTTTTTTAATGGTCGTTCGAAATCAAAACGGAAAAGTTGGTACGTTTTTATTCCCATAATGTTGAATATATTTCATCATTTATTTATAAACTGCTGCATCATCCATTCTAACCTGGAATTTTACTCATTATTCTGGCGTCAACCCATCTTTGGTCCTTGAAAAACGTGCATAGAATCACGGTTTTGTAATAACCTTTTGTTCTTGTACCTCTTTTCATTAGATCATTAGTGGCTTTGCTGTCAATGTTATTATTTGCTTATTTGATTTTTTCAAGGAACTCAACCTTGGGGTACACCCAACAGTTCAAACTCGACTCTCAGCTCAAGGCTAAGTCATACCACGCCATTTCCAGCTTTTAATGGCGGCAGCATCGTCAACCCGACCCAATCTTTTGCAGCGGCTGCTGTTAACGGGTCCAACATTGGTGGGGGCGTCGGCGCGACTGGGTTTTTTATGGGTGGCAGCAATAACGGCGGCATTGCTTCTCCGGTAGCTACAGCTCAGCAACCAGTGATACAACAACCAGTGGGGTCTTTAGATCCTTCCGATTTTCCAGCGTTGGGCGCGGTTCTTGGAGGTGGCAGCAACAGCAACAGCAACAACACTAACCAGAGCCAACAACACCAAATACAGCAGGTTAATATTCAACAACGAAATGGGACCAGCTCATTAGTGGCTAATTCGTCGTCAACATCGAATTTGCTGAATGCCAGTCGATCAGTATCTAATTCGTCTGCTGGATCTCTGACCAAAGCAGCATCTTCGAGCGCGGCAATCGCTGCCGCTATATTAAATGGTCCTCCTGGATTGGTAGAAAAGCCATCAGGTAAAGGCAATGGATTTGCTTCAGCGACAGACACTTCTTCTGCTAGTACAGTAAAACCCAATGAAAATACCGGTAACACGATACCAGCAAGCAAGGAAGATAGCAAAAATACTGAAGAAAGCTCGGAACCAACGGGGTCTTTTCCTGCCAAGTCAGAAACAGATAAACCTACAACGGATATGGAGCGGTTTGGTATGAAAGGCCTACTAAATGTGATACGTATGGAAAACAACGACGAGACTGCGGTAGCGATTGGTTCTGACTTGTCAACGTTGGGGCTTGGATCATCGTCACTACCGACAGCAAATCCCCCTTCATCTTTTCTTGTTGACAGTTCAGAAGGCGTGATTTCAAAAGCAAATGATACTAGTGCTATCACTAGTCGTGATGACTCTGCTCCCTCCGACGTCGGTGCCAACTCAAACGCTGTTGCTTCCGGCACTACTTCTGCCACTGGTTCCAGGCTTCCAAACTCAGCGCCTGGCTCTGCAGGCGTAATAGGCATGGAAGGTGGCTACGTTTCCAAAACTTTTTCACTTGGCTGGCATGGGGCTGGAGACGTGGTAACTGACGCGGCTGCTCTTGACTTTTTACACCATCCTTTTGCCGTGTCTAATGCCAACTCTTTGCAACCTCCGTTTACAATCCCACGGTGTTACAAGATTGGCTCAGTTGGTGTACAGACGGACAAACTCACGACATTTACCGACGAAACGCTGTTTTTCATTTTCTACACAATGCCTCGTGATACCATGCAAGAATTGGCAGCCCAAGAGCTCATTAGCCGTAGTTGGCGGTACCATAAACAGCTTCGTCTGTGGCTAACCAAAGACCCCGATGGTGAAGAACCTCGACAACAGCAAAATTCGACTGGTGAGCAAGGTACTTACATATTCTTTGACCCATATACTTGGGAAAAGACCAAGAAGGAGTACTACTTGGATTATAGTATGATTGCGTAACCGGGAACGAAGGACCGAGAAACACCTATTTTTTTTTTTAATTTGATCGACTAATATATATATACGCATATATATATTTAAATAAAATAAATCAATACCAACTGTTGAAGAAGAAAGGATGGATTGGGTTACAGCGGCGCAATTACACATGTCAAACAAATATACTTTACAATTAATGTACATTTATAAGCAAGTGAAATTAGGAAAAATATACGTTTACTTAAACTGTTGGTGTGATTCGCTTTTTACTTGATGAATAGATCACCAATGTGTTACTGCACAAAATCAGAGACAGTAAAGCTTTTACGACGAAAGTTTAATGAGCTTGGTTATTTCGCATTTGTTCCGCTTCAGTTATAGGATATTTGTACCCTGACTTGAATATTTCTAAGCTGATATTGCAGTAGAACAAAAGGAATTGTTAGGTATGAAACCAACATTCCGTGATACTGTGCTACAAATCTTATCTGATACGTGTATCGGTATCTTTTATCTATTTGAAAAACCAAAGTTTGAAGAAAGAAAAATACATCCTACGAAATTGTCACAAAAACAACTTTTGCCAGTATATTTATCACTCACCAGGTCAATACATATAATCTGGAGGGCAACATAGAGCAACTATTACGATATTCTGAAATAATTTAATAATTTAACATATAATGTCTTTCAGTGTTCCAATACTTCACTTGGTGAATGTTTTCATTTCTATTGGTGTCGAAGCAGAACAAAATGCTAACGTGTATTCCGATAGACCATGACTAGTTTTGGGTAGCTAAGCTTTGGCTTTGATAACCTAATAATCGCACAGTTTTGGAACCAGTTTCTATTTAATAGAATGATACAAATCAGAAAAATCGTACCTTATATCCAAAACCAACTTTTAGCCAACTTGTGTCGATACCAGACTTGTACGAATTGGCCACCAATAGCAACAAAATGATTTGGTGTTAACTAGTTGTATCACGTGTATTAATGTTTTTTTGGACAGCCGTATAAAGACACGTGCCACGTAGTGCATTAAGAGACTAAAGATAGTGACAGACGCCAAAAGCTTGTTATGTTTTGTACAGGTTACGGTTTTTATCGGAATTTGTACTAAATTGGCTTGTTTTGATCTTGTATGAAGATGAAAGTTTGCAAATTTTCACAACCTCTTTTTCAACAATTTTGTTTTTTAATTTCATATTTTATTAAATTTGAATCAAGAAGCCAATTGACAGTTAAAATCGTTCATAGCATTATTCTATCAAATGTTTTCATGTTACCTTGTTTCTAGTTTAAGTTTCCCTCACTCCACATAAAGTTTATTCACAATTTACTTTCTACTGTTTTTTTTTCTTTAAACCTTTTTTTCTTCCTTTAGTTTTTGTTTATTTTCTTCTTTTCAAATTCTGTATTAATAGTCTACGCTTTTTGTACAAAATTCGGCTTTATTATCATCAGTTTGTCTGAATTGAACTCGTCAGTATGTATCCTGGTATTATCTTCTTCTTGCATTAAATTTATTTACTTGAAACATTCCATTCTAATATATATTGTTTTGTTTAGTGGATTATCGCTATGATATGGAAGGTGCTTCAAGTGCCTCTCGTAAAAAATTACTTGTGCGTCCTGAGCGTGCCCGTATTGACGAGGACCATCCACAGTATCATTACAACGTTGCTGCTCAGCATTCAAACTACATTAATGTTCAACCTTCAACTACTGGAAATGATCCTAATTTAACTCAGACAAACAATGCCCAAGATGTGTCAAATATGATCCCCTTGCAAGACATTTCTCCTCCCGCAACTAGGGATGATTGTAGCCATGATGACGTCATTGAGCACAATCATTATAATTCACGGAATGATAAAATCAATGAAATCTCAACAACTGAAATCCATGATAACTACCATGACAATTACAATGATGCCTATGTTGTTGACGGATTGAATGATGAAATTAACCAAAACAACCATAGGCAATCTGGTTCCAGTAGTCACAGTTTCCGTGAAGCTTTTGAAAATACTTTGACAAACAATCCTCACGAAAATCCTTATGGTCCTCATGAAATGGTTGCTGAACCTCATCCTGATCTAAACCAACCGCTCTCTAAAAAATCAAAGAGATTCTGGAAACGCGGAAAAACTCCAAAGGTTCCCCAAAAAGGCCCACCTCTTTCTTTATGGAGATTCTATTGTATTTTACTTACTTTCTGGATTCCCCCATTTGTCATGAGATGGTTAGGCATGCCTACAAAGGACCGACAGATGGCCTGGCGTGAAAAGATTGGTCTAATTACTGTCATTATATATATTGCAGCCTTTGTCGCGTATCTCACTTTTGGTTTTACTCGAACTGTTTGTCATTCCAATTCGATTCGAATTCACATATCCGAAGTCAATTCTGGTTCTCTTGTTATTCATGGAAATGCTTACGATTTAACTCGATCTACTCACCCTGAAGCCCAAGGTATTCCGCCGAATTCAAACATTTTATATCCACCTGTTAATGCTGGTGGTCAGGATGCTTCTTTTCTCTTCCAAAATGTCAATGGCCATTGTAAAGGTCTTTTGACACCGAGAGATAATTCAAGTATTCCTACTGACAATACGGATCTTGCTTGGTACATGCCTTGTAAACTTTATACTCTCGATGGGTCTACTGAGACAAATCTCACCACCGATTACTACAATGGTTGGGCATGTCATACCTCTTCCGTTGCTCGCAGAGCCTATTGGGATTTAAAAGTCACGGCTCAGGTTTATTTTGCGTGGGATGACATTAAAAATTCCAGCCGAAATCTGGTTGTGTTTAATGGTAATGTTATTGACTTAAACCTTATTGACTGGATTCAAACTGACTCTGTCATTGTTCCTCAACGTGTCTACGACATAAGAGATGACCCATCCATTAAAGGGCTTGATGTTTCGACTATTATGGGTTCGGGCCAAGATCGTCAAATTTTGCGATGCCTGTCTGATATAGCTAAAGTTGGATGGGTAGACGCTGAAGATATTGGCTGTATAGCTTCTAAAGTCGTTCTTTATGTCTCCCTTGTTTTCATCATTTCAATTGTTGCCATCAAGTTTTTTTTCGCTCTTTACTTTCGTTGGTTTATTTCTGGACGCCAAGGTGCCAACTACATGAGCAACAAAGAGTTGGCTAAACGGGACAATGCTGTCGAAGATTGGTCCAAAAACAGTTATGCCCAAGGCCCTGTTAAACGAGTCCGACGCACTAATAACGCCAATCCCAAAAGCAGACGCTCTGTTTTTGGTAAATCATTTAATAATCCGTACAGTAACATCACTATGGCATCCCAAAATCCATTTTCTACTTTTTCCAAGGTAACTGGCCACTCTTCATTATACATGGACGGCACTACCTCTCGCAATTCACTCATGCCCTTCTCAGATGATATGTATCAGACTGAATCACTTGATCATGATGCAAAGGTGTTGGTTTCGGGAGATACGTCATACCAGGGATATACAGGCGAGACCGAGAGATATTACTCTACCGACCTTTTAGACAATCTGCCCGACAATGACATACCTGATGTAAATTCGCCCGACTACGTGGTTCCGCAGCCTCCAGTTGATTACCAACCTTTTGGATTTCCGCTTGCCCATACAATGTGCCTAGTTACCGCTTACTCCGAATCGATTGACGGTTTGAGAACAACTTTGGACTCTATCGCAACCACCGATTATCCCAACTCGCATAAGATGATTCTTGTCATTTGTGACGGTCTTATTAAGGGTGCAGGTAATGATCTTTCTACACCAGAGATTGCCTTATCCATGATGAAAGATTTTGCCGAACCGTACGAACAAGTCCAACCGTATTCCTATGTTTCTGTTGTTAGCGGCTCTAAAAGACATAATATGGCTAAAGTGTATGCTGGATTTTACAAATACGACAACAATACCATGGATCCGTCTAAACAACAACGGGTTCCTATGATTACTATTGTCAAATGCGGCACACCCGATGAAGCCAGTGCTCCCAAACCCGGTAATCGTGGTAAACGCGATTCTCAGATTATTTTAATGTCTTTTTTGCAGCGTGTAATGTTTGATGAGCGCATGACTGAGCTAGATTACGAGCTATTCAATGGTATATGGAAAGTTACAGGCATAGCTCCAGACTTTTATGAAATCGTGCTAATGGTTGATGCCGACACCAAGGTTTTCCCAGATTCATTGACTCATATGGTTGCTTGCATGGTCAAAGACCCAGAAATAATGGGTCTTTGTGGTGAAACAAAAATTTCTAATAAACGAAGTTCTTGGGTTTCTATGATCCAAGTGTTTGAGTACTATATCTCACACCATCAGTCGAAAGCTTTTGAGTCGTGCTTTGGCGGTGTTACATGTTTGCCTGGTTGTTTCTGTATGTACCGTATCAAAGCACCTAAAGGTGATGAGGGTTACTGGGTTCCTATTTTATGTAACCCAGATATTGTTGAGCGATATGCAGAGAATGTTGTCGATACTTTGCACAAACGAAATTTGCTTCTTCTTGGTGAAGACAGATATTTGACTTCGTTAATGTTGAGAACATTTCCCAAGCGCAAACAGCTGTTTGTCCCCAAGGCTGTTTGTAAAACAGTGGTGCCAGAAGAATTCAAAGTTCTTTTATCGCAGCGTCGTCGTTGGATTAACTCTACTGTCCACAATCTTATGGAGTTGGTCTTGGTGCGCGATCTTTGTGGCGTCTTTTGTATTTCCATGCAGTTTGTGGTGTTTGTCGAACTCGTTGGTACTCTTGTT
Source organism: Magnusiomyces suaveolens (assembly GCA_900642975.1). NCBI lineage: Eukaryota > Fungi > Ascomycota > Dipodascomycetes > Dipodascales > Dipodascaceae > Magnusiomyces > Magnusiomyces suaveolens. The sequence goes on from CAAAMA010000004.1 coordinate 1,290,798, forward strand.
CTCCCAGCTGCTATTTCTTTCACTCTATACGTTGTTATCATTTCGATTATTAGCAAACCTACACCAGTTTTGTCCCTGGTATTGCTTGCGTTAATTTTAGGTCTTCCTGGATTGCTGATTGTTGTTACTGCGACTAGATTGTCATATATTGTTTGGATGCTAATATACTTGCTTTCCTTACCTATTTGGAATTTTGTTTTGCCAGTTTACGCATATTGGAAGTTTGACGATTTCTCTTGGGGCGATACTCGTACTATTGCTGGTGGAGATAAAGGTGGCCACGATGATGGGGATGGTGAATTCGATTCTACAAAGATTATCATGAAAAGATGGAGAGATTTTGAACGAGAAAAACATAGATTTGTTCATACCGGTAATAGTGGACTTCCTTATGCTGGACATCATGGATTTGCCAATACGGATGCTGCCTCTTCTGTTTATTTACATAACCCCGGTTCTTCCTCGTATGCACCTTCGATGAGTTCCTCTTATCCAATTACGTCTGGTTTAGTTTCTGGAGCTGCCATGACTACTGGTCCGTTAATTCCTGCTAATCACTTTAATACTTTGGCTGAGCAAAGGGCCAATGCGGCAAATCAGCCACCAACGAATGCGTGGATGGAAGCTGTTGGAGAGGCTGGCTCCGAACTTCCTGGCGAGTTTTCTAAAACTGCGGAAACCATAGCTTGTGGTCAAAGCAAAAAGGACAGTACATTTGCTTCTCACAACAGCAGCTCAATTAAAAACAAATCCCAAACATCCTTGAATATAAGCACACAAGAGGTAGGAGGATTGCGAGGTCCAGATGGAAAGAAAATAAGTAAAAAGCCTTCTCCATTGAGCCAGAGTCAATTACAAGAAAGCACTACAGATTCTGACAATGACACCAAAAGTAGCAGCTCATCGTATATCGAAAGCTATCTCGAAGCAGAAGAATCGCATCCAACAGGCGGAGCGGAGCCTACAAAACAAAAGGCACTGAGATAGATAAATATGGACGATAGAGCTTATGCCGATAGTCAGAAAAACACCTATACGTTTAATTAAAACAAATAATTTTTGGCTGATCATTGAAAATAAAATAATATATAATTTCCAAACAGTTTTCACAGTTTCTAGGTTTTGTGATAAATGATTTAAAAAAAAAAAAAAAAAACCATGATACAAAAACACTGCGTATACAGGATGAAAGTCCCATTCATTGAAAAAACCAGCAGCTGATGAGGTATTTTTGCACATGAAGTATTTTGTCATTTTTCTTGACCAGAAATATCAATATTGTTTCAACGGAATAAACGAACTATAAAGAGTGCAAATTTAACTTTTTGTAAACTTATATAATTATTTCTATTGTTGGGTGTAATTATCATTATTTTTTTCAGATTCAGTCCATGACAATATGTACTTTCCTATTTGTAATTTTTTCCAATTTCACACTCTGACATTTTTTTTCTACATAGTCTTTATTTTCGTCGGTTTACTGATAGTTGTTCAGGGTGCGTTTTAAAATTTAGTATTTTATAGTTACATTTAGACACAATGGAAAATCTCTTTTTTTTTTTACATGAACCTATACTGTGAACCGTTTGTGGAACTGATCTCTTCTCATCGTTGTTCAATGTATATTTTTTGGTTTACATATATTTTGCACTGCAAAAAAAATATTTATCACTATTTCAATTGGTTAAAAAGAAGCTAAAACTAATAAAAAAATTTGATTCGACCCAGGATCGAACTGGGGACGTTCTGCGTGTTAAGCAGATGCCATAACCGACTAGACCATCGAACCATTCTCCTTGGAAAAAAAGGAATTTAGTGTAGCACAATATATAGAGAAGTATAACAAGTAACCGTTAGGCGAATATTTGCTAAAATTTTTTTTACTTATAATGATATCATTATCATTTACTATTAAAATATTTTATTTGGTTGCTCAATAATATTGGAAGCAGTGCAAGCTTTATTCATAGTCATTTATCAACTAGTCCATCTTCTATTAATCATACATAATCTATGGACAGATCGACCAATTGCTTCCTGTCGAGATAATGTGTTTCAGCAACAAGTTTTTTATATTTTGGCATTTTGCTGATCTATTGATCTTGGTACAACTCTTAAATAATTTTGCCGTGTATGAATCCACTGAATTTGGCTAAAAATAAAACCATTGATGAAACAAAGTTTCAAAAGGTAGGTAAACAAATAGAAACGTACAAATGAAATGTAATTTACTGAAATCGGCAAGCCACTTAATGTTTGAATGGCTAATAAAAGAATTCCAGCCAAAACCATATATATATATATTATATCAGCATGATGGTTTTGTCCAATTCATTATGTTTTCAAACAAACAAAAAAAAATTCAAATCATAACAAGCCTATTTGTTTAGGTTATATAATAAGAACAGAGGACACTAAGCAGCTTTCCATTAAAGAATTCAAAAGGATATATCTTTAAATGAATTCTTTAGATCTCAGTAAAGAAGTATGGTTCAAATATGCTCGGGCTGCCGGACATTTATTTAATCGGAATTGAAGTTTTCATAATAATAATTACACAGGAAGAAATCGTGTTTGAACCTAACTAAATAAACCAAGAATCATCTTGGATAGTTCTGAATTTGTACTTTAACGCAGTTCGTATTTGTATAAATAATTAAATGGGCTTGATATGGACTCCTTTTTAGAAGAGTCGAGATTATTCGCAGAACCGATTCCCAAAATGATGAAAAAAAACAAAAAAACAAATAGAGATGTTGCCATGAATAAATTTGTAATACCAAATTTTCCAAAACAACAGAAACCATGTTTGTACATAATCTAGGGCTAAATCCTCACTCGATCATTGATATCCATAAAGTGACAAGAGTTTTAAACTGTTGAGCCATTTAAAACCAGGACATCGATGGTTAAAGGAACAAGAAGACAACGAAGACTGGGTTTTGAGCAATGTTTCCTAGAGTAACAGCTAAAATATGTATACTTGATTGGCGCCTTAGATAAAATTCTTTTTGGTGGAAAACATGATCTTCTATATAGATAGGGAATCTTTCTTTTTTGTTTTTCCTTCACATGTAACAACCAGAGTTTCATCGAGCTAAACTAACTATTAAACTTATATATTTTGAACGATATTATTTTAATTTTTGTAAATTAAATCATTAAAATGAAAGAAAGAATATTGATCGAATGAGCAGAATTACTGATTAGGATGGCGATGGTTTTCCAATTGCCAATATTATAAGGATTTTCGCATGAAAGATTTAGGTAACGTTCGACTATAGAATCATGGAATGGTTCCAATTTAGAATGTTCTTTGTAGAACATATTATCGAGACCTGAAAAGAAATGGAATTAGGTACAAAATGTAACAAGACCGGTGGAAACAGCTGGTTTCGTTACGAAAAAATTAAATATATCTGTACAATGACGATATTATTAAAGGTAAATTATGAGATTTTCAATTAAAAAAATTCATGTATTTTATTGGTCATAAAACAGCCATGATTAACCTAATGCTAGCGTACAAATTTATTGTTTATTAATGTAAAAAGGAAGCTTAACTTTAGTATAAAAAAACAGTTGTCACTGTTTTTGTTTTCTTTAATAAAAATTCTTCTGTTTTCATATAACAACTATAAAATTAAAACCAAGCATGGTTAATGCTTTTCTTCAATCTTCAAAATACACACATGCAATCCTGCATTTTGAAGTACAACTTGACACTTGAACAAGCAGGGATGGTTTTTATTTGAGATCTATTTGAATTATTGAGAAAAATGCGCTAGATATGGCAAAATCCAACTAACGTACCGATCAAACTGATATTTGAATATTATAGTAGAATACGTTTGTTGCATACAATATTGTGAGATCAGATCAATACAATCGTGATTCAAATCGTTGATATCGAATGAACCCAAATTACTAATTACAAGTGAACTTTATTTTTAGCCTTAGACTTTAATAAATAGTCTGACATATATTTTGTGGTTACGTATTCCATGTAACTGATATAAATATGACATTTTTCCAACACACAGTTCATTTACTAATTTCATGGGCCTTGATTTTGCAAAGAATGTAACTACGGGAATTCGACTATTCAGAGAATTATGCTAGTCAAAATTCTATTGGATTAATACTAATTCAATGTTTACTTGTAAGGTGGTTGAAAATTTCAACAAATATAAACATATTTGGTAGCAGACAAAATTACTGTAGAGGCACGATGGACAGAATAAAAATCAATCGTTAGAATAATATTTCAGGAACCAAACACAGATTGTGTCCAAAATAGATGAAATAATAGTAATACATGCACTGGAGGTGGCTCGGTTTACGGATCACAACAATCGCACTAGATGTCGATTCATAAGACAGATGAAAAATAATTGTTAGCCTCGAGCACGTAAGTGAAATAGGAAGCGGTATGACAATTAATAGGATAAAGCTAGATCTGTTGCGAAGAGCGTTAGTGTGATAATAATGAACATAACAAATGCAAAATATTTTCAATGATGTTCAAGATAAATGATTATTATTTGAAAAAAATTAAAGAAACAAGATAACCAAAAAGTTGAATTTACCGAAAGATACATGTTTATTATTTACATTTTAGGAACGGGCCGAGTTTTTATTTTGACAATTTTTTGTTGGAATACTTGATGACTAGTGAATAAACCGATTTTCTAATGGTGGATTTTTGTAAACAGACTCGTTATCTGCACAACAATACACATGGCATAGCATTTTTTGTTGTCGACGCATTCAAATAATCAAATTTATCAATATATGACAAACAATTCAACGTTTATAACAATTTTTATTTAAAAAACTGCTTTGATTGTATTTTTCAATCACAAATGATTGTTTGAAGTTGAAAATTAGGTTTGATATAGGGTCACGTTTTTAATGCATAAAATTCGCCGATCTTCTGCAACTTTAATTTTTTATGTGACAGAATTACTAAATAACAAGATTGTAATTAATTGTTTGCACTTTTTGGCCGGACTATTAAATGTGAATACTTTATTTCCAATAGTGTAAATGAATTGGCAACTTATATCAAAGAGATTACAATCACAAAAGTAGATTATACCATGGTTTGAATTTCTAGAATTGGGATGGTTGAATAATCCACCAATCAAACCTCATTCTTGATAGTCGACTTTTCTTTGAGTTCTAAAGCTAAAAGCGATGTTCAGATCTCAACTACAGTGTTTTAAACCATTTAATTGGTTTATATTCTATATCTAGTCTACTTGAGAACCATGACAGATCTCAGGTTTCTAAAGGCTTGAATCTTGAAAACCAGTTATGTAAAAGTTGAACTTTCTTTTATAGGTAATGTGCAAATAATATATTTCAAACCTCAATTACCAGCAACTATTTTAATTCAATTTTCTTTAGTTCTCTAGATTACTGTAGTTTTACGTATATATTGGTTGTTACTCTGATTATTCAAGGTACATTGACACAATTAATAGTTTGTAACTTGATTGCGGTTTGCACTGTAGTTTGGAAGAAAAACAAAAAACGTGCATGTTTACCAGAGGTGCCAAAGACCATTCTGACAATGTACTTATATGGAGACATATACTTAAGAATATAGAAAGATTAAATTGCTAGTTTTTTTATTTGATACATTGGTCTGTGCATTATTATCTTTGTAAGCCCGCGGACATTTATAAATATTGAAATACATTTGCGAGAACAAATGTATTGGTTGTTGATCCTTTAGCTTGGTGTTTCTTTATGACTACTATTAACTTTTCAGGCATACTTATTGTAGACTATTTAGGCACGGAATCAAAACTTTAGAAAAGTCTAATATCCTTGTTCGGCAAACACAATCTTGCAAATGGAAATTGCTACGAAACCAGTAGCTCATACCTGACTATTTTATGACGTGAGTTTCAAAGAGGAATTCTATTCGATTATTCACAGATTCTTCCTTGCTTCAATTTGGTAGTAAAACTCAACAATTTGTCCTACACCAGATTATTTTTAAGAAAATTTACATTATTAATCATGGTCTGCAACATCAATGGTTTACCGAAACATGGCTATAATAATTCGATATGCTAGTATTTAAATGGTACACATCATTAATAGCTGACGTGACGTTAGCAAACGATGAAAGTGTTTGGTCCTATTGTAATTGAATTGTTCATTTATTCTTTTACTAAAAAAGATGAATAATATACATAATACAAGCAGTTTTAATTTAGACCCACTCTTTTCTTTTTTCAAAGTAATTTAATTGTCGATATAAAACAACGTACTGGTTTGCCTCGTTTTTATTATTATTTGTTTTACGAGCCAGCAAAAAAACAAAAGAAGACTGGAAAATTGATAAAACAGGAAGAAATAACAGTTTCCTTTGGACCCTACAATGATACTAATAACGATGGGAAAATAAGCATGAATAATACAAAAATACTAATAACGATGGGAAAATAAGCATGAATAATACAAAAATACTAATATCTTGATAAATTTCCACTTTTTTTAAAAAAAAATAAAAAATAAAATGTTGGTGCAGTTAAAATCTAAAGGGTGGGCGTTTTTAATGATTTTTCTATCTTCAACTCGGGTCAATTTTTTTTTTTAAAAAAAAAACCAAGGAGTTCTTTCATCGGAATAGAGAAACCAAATGAGTTTCTGGTATTCACCTTGTATCATAGACCTGAACCTACATATAACTGTGTCAGTTTGTCAGTTTCTGACTGTTTTTACAAAGGGGCCAAAAGTGTGTTTCCTACAGTTGATGTTTGCTTCATGCCCATAATATGCCTATTCACCTACTCTTGTGCTGCATTGAGAAGTCTATCGTCGGGGGTATGGAGCCATCAGTTTTCATCCATTTTGATATTTATGTCCCATGCCAAAGAAAAAAACAAAAGAGCCAGGTTGAATAATTATTGCAGCTGATCGAGCAGAACTATGGTTGAATTAAAAGAATATTTATGCATAATTTCCATTTTTCTTGAACATGTGTGTGGATTTCCATCAAAAAATAATTGTCATTTTTTCTGCTGTAAATGGATAAAGACAATTACAACATTGGAAATTAAATTACAATCAGTACGAAAAAAGAAAAAAAAATCGTGATAGAGTCAGGTCTCATCTCAACATGAAAAGAATAGTCTCGAAATGAAATTTCGAGATTGATTTAAACCTTTAAACAATGACTTTATTTGTAAAGTGTCTTAGAATTGTCGTCATTTATTGAAACATCGATTCAAGGAAAGCATAATTCAATACAAATTCCTTTAGACACAACTATCAGACAGAATATGCAGAAACCAATCACAGTCTGTTGCTAATACTATTACCTAAGGAAGTACTTAATTAGTTTTTAGGAAAATATGATAAACATATGCAGTGGATTAACATTGTTTAGTATATCTAGGGTTACTATGCATTTGCTTTTATTTATTTATTTTTTTTAAATCTAGTTGCACTTTTCTTTTCAATAGTTCTAATGCAGTTAATTCCAAACTCATCTATCTGGTTTTATAATTATCTACGTAACCTCTTGATTTCTATTTGTGCTGAAAAGTTCTTGCATTCAGATAAAACTTCGTTCATGATACATTTCTGGCTCCACTGTTGTTTTCGCCATTTACATATTCAGAAAATAAATGCATCTTAATTTTTCTTTGTCTTTATGATATAACTGTAGGTTTTTTTTACAAGCGAAACGTTTAACTTGTGATTCTTTAGTGCGTGAAAGCGACTGATTTTAGGCAAGATCATTGTTATTCATTGGCTTTATAAATTGTACGTGACTCTTAGACTAAGTGAGTTTTTTGGTCAGGTATTCGATAGTAATCATGTCAGGAATCTAAGAATATGCGTCTTCTGGTCATTCGTGAATTGAAATTAGTTGATTGGAATTTGAATTACATTAACTTTTTGTACCTTTAAACGGTTTTCCATCGTTAGAAATACAGTTTTGTGATCCTGTATTGATTCAACTCATCACCTTAAAAATTATCTGTTGATGCGTTAGAGGTTTTGGATGAATGTAATTATCCGAAACAATTGGATTTGTACCTTTCTCCCATGGTCACTGTACGTCTTGTATATCTAAATAAACTTTTGGAAACCACGAAACTGAATTGCGTCCATGGCTGAGTAGCTATACAGAACTTTCTGGTGTTTTTATATAGTATAAAACCACCCCCTACTAGTCATCGTTCAGCACAAAGTTGAGATTTTCATGTGCCGAAATATATAGTGGCTCAAAGCAATTCGCAGGTTTATGTAGGAAACAAGTTACAACAAAAAGATCTAAAATGATTGGATAATAATTGATCAAAAAGTGCGCCATTATTGCTAGATGACAAAGAAATTGGTGAAAATTTTCAAACTACCGGAAACCAATGACCGTGTAAGGTTTCTGAAATACGAAAAAAAAAAAAAATAATAATAATAAAAAGAAAAAGAAAAGCAAGAAACGGATAGGTGATGTGCTAAATTAAATTTCGACAGATTTGTTTCTTTATATTTTCAACAAAAAATGTTAATCTCTATTTTTCAGCGGCGAAGGTATTATCTGTTGCAAGTGTTCTTTTTAGTGCATTTTGACCTATTTTGTAAAAATAGGTTCTGCCAAAAGAGAATAATAATGATATGAGATATATTAACGATAATTAATATAATGAAAATAATTGAGATATCGATAATAATGATATTGTTTATGTACCAGAAAACAGATCATATATCCAGACGTAACTCACTTTGTCAAGGCATAATAGACATTCGCTAACTATTGTACCCGACGTGAGTTATTATCAATTTATAAGGAACATATACATTTAATTTTTTGAAACAAATCCTGGAACCAAACGATGCAACCCAATGATGACTATCGATTGAGTTTTTATTAACTCAATTATGACAGGAGTCATTAAATAACATCGATAAAATCACACCCTTTCACGCCGCAGTTGACACTTTAATGTTGCATTTCATTTGACTTTGTAGGAGTCAGACACCTAATTTAAAAACAAAAACAGGTCCAAAAAGTCGTTACCTTATCCCAGTCAGAAACTATCTATCCCATATATATATGGTTGAGTATTGGGCTATAATATATTTGCAGCAATACGACTCCCTGGGAGTTATGTATCGAATGGCCTAAAAAGAACTGAGCATGGAAATAACAAGAAGGGTGAACAAATCATTTTTTATTTAGTTTATCTACAGGTTATAGAAATATATAACATCAGCTACTTTGGTCATGTTATTTAGTTTGACACTGTAGTCGAAATAGTACAAATTTATGATAACCGTCGATAATAAACGAATTGTTCTACAGTAGACCTCAGATGAAAGCAGAAAGACAACATTATGCAATTTTTAAATCCGTAGATAATCATAACTTTGGGGAAAAAAATAAAAACAATATAAAAAGGCAACAGGAATCAACTCCGGAATAAATTATAAATCGTAGAAACTAGGCTAGAACCAGGGGAAAAAACAACACAGGCATACAACCAAATAAATATATTTAGCCACTTTCAAAGTAATATATCATATTATTGGTAATATTTCAGACTCAAATGATGGGTATAAATTCGGTGTTTGTGTCAATATTTAGAGGTATTGCAATTGAATTTCTCGGGAGATATAGACGTGAGACGATTATGTAGCTGTATCGCCACTTGGATAAATCAAATAATAATGAAGAACTCATCCTTGAAATGGGTATAATTTCTAATTGAATTGATATAAACGAATGTAACTATTGAAAAAGATATATATATATATATTTTTTTTTTTTTTTTTTTTCAAAAATAAGTCTCGAATACAGCTTAAGTCTCGATTTTCCAAAGAGGGAGCAAATGATATTATCAAACTGTCATTAGGGTATTTATGTCTATTGAACAAACCGATCAATCAATTGATATTAAAATAAAATCAAAGAATTAAATATCTTGAAAATTTCAAATAAATATTGGTGGTTTAGACTAAAAATCTTTATAAAATCATGTCAACCAATGTTCAATTGTTACAACATGTGTAACATCTTCACAGCTGAAGAAACTGGACGAAATTGACAGGTTGACACCACCAACCAGACCAGGTGATGATTAAGGTTGTAACTGTAACAAAAATATGGTAAGCGTTGGTGAGAAAATGCGTACCACTATATGAGCCAGCATGCCCAGATTTACGCTTATTTATCAGTTGTCATCACTGAGTCAGCAATATCCATAGCCCCTCTGTAAAGCTCTGCATGTGGTAACGCCTGTGCATGCAAAGCCAAACAATACACGCATTCTATCAGTTTTGCCTGTATCCCCTCTAAGGTGGTTTTCTGTAACTGTTCGATACCAACTTTCATCATATAAAACGACGACCATTTCCCGTTGATCTTCTTTCATTCTAGTTTCCCCCCACCCCAAGCAGATTTTGGTCCCGTTCAATAACCCTGAAGTCACACAGTTGCAGCCACTTTCCGAACTTTCCATGCTATGATCTTCTGGCACCTTAAATATATCAAATAATGTTGCACAACCCAGGAACTATTCCGTTACCCATATATAACATGACACGGCACCCCATCGAGACATGGCAGGAATGGTACATCAAGAACCAGACCGTCATTGATATCCAGGTTCATATAACCAATCAAGTCGAAATGTACGGGGCTTCTGTTGTCGACGATCCTTCCTTTGATATCCGCAACATTGCACCTTATGAATATATCGATTCTTTGAACCTGCGCCAGATCTGGGAACCTTTTCTAACTGGTCGAGAAAGACAGGAATTCGACACTCATTTAAGGGTAAATATCATATACCATTTCATTTTTTTTTATTATTTTTATTTTATTTCACAGATATTCTTCATTGTTTATTTTCTTCCGTTGGCGTTAACGTTGGTCCGATTCGTCAGCATCAATGTTTGGATGAAAAAGTCTATCAAGCTTGTTACATCTGTTTTCTCAAGATACCTATATCTAAAATAAACAACTCTAGTTATACTTTTCACTAACTTTTGATTGTTGGTTTGTTTTTTTCATCATTCCTTTCGTCTTCATTCTTATTCTTTATTTCTTTAATCTAGCGTTTCATGGATCAAAACCGATCTGCTAGTCTAAGATTACGTCCAGCTCCGATTGTCCCTCCATCTTCAAATTCTCCAGCCTTGAAATTTCGACCACTAAACAACACTAGCACCACCAGCCAATCATCTTCAGCATCTCATTCTTCATCTACACATCCATCTTCATTTTCATCTTCTTCAAACAATTCTTCATCTAAATCAAAAAGAAGTTCTCAAAAACAGAAATCTTCATCTAGTTCAAGACATCATCATTCGTCGCGGTCATCTTCAACAAGGCCCTCAAATGCATCTTCAAAGACTATCATTGCTAATCCTTCTATCCAATCCTCTGATCCAATACTCAGCTCTTCAGGCATGTCTCAATTCCAAGTCACTCCGTTTGATGCAGCAACTGCTTCATATCAAAATGCAACCTCTTCTTCATACCAACTAAATTCATATCACAACTATCAATCACAGCCACAATACCCTAATGAAGATCAATACCAACACTCTGGCCAAGACCCTCGCTATTATTAACCATTCTTGACGCAAATATAATGGAGATTCTTTTTTTTTTCCTTCTTTTTTTTACCTGCAACGCACTATGAGATATCAATAACGTTCACTGTTGTTGTTAATGTTGGATTGTTAGCTTTTTTTTTCTTTCTATTCATTTTATTTTCGCTACAAATAACTCCAGTCTTGATATCCATTTCTATCCAACCCATGTATATTCGTATACACATATATTTGAAGTCCAATAGCAACTGACCGAGTTCAATCATGTTACAAAAAGCATTAGGTATAGTTTGCTTACGATTTTTCTCCAAGCTTCAAAATTAACGTTCACATTCTAGATTTCCTTTGGGAAAAATAATAATACTAATAATAAAATAAAAATTGAAAAATAATAAAAATCATTACAAAAATGAAAAAAAATAATCAATATACATAATATACAAAAAGCCAAAAGTCTATTACAAAAGTTTTTATTTATTAGTCTAAAATACCACTTTTTCATCAATTACCTGTTCCTTTCCATTTTCTTTATGAATTTTTTTCTTTTTCTGTTTTTCAACTGAACTTTTGCCGTCCGGTTTTAGTTTTTTTAATTTTTTTTTTTTCATAGGAATTTCGTCTTCATCATGTATTGTTCAGGATTTGGACCATTACATGCATATATCATATCATTCTTCCCTTGGTCTCTGGCATGTATTTTATCATAACTCGTAAAATCATGAAAAAGAGCACACATTCATAGCATATTCTCCTTACTCTTTTGCCCTCATTCTACATATATCCGAGCATGGAAAATCAAAAATACCAAAGACCAAATTATTCCAAAGGTTGTATTGGCCCGATAGTTTTTCAACTAAAGTGCCAGTTTTATCATTATTAGCTATCAATTTATACCCGGCTGATGACTAATGACATATATCGAACTCATTTAAAAGAATGGGCCAATCAACTTTGATCGGAACCTTTTTTTCCCTTTTTGATCTCTTCATTCTAAAACTTTTTTTGTATATTAATTGAAAGTACCTAAAACCGTCCTTTGCTTGGTCGTATCGTAGTGTCTTTTTTTTTTTTTTTTTCTCTCATTCATTTCATGCTTACCACTATAAGTATCAGATTCCCGATATCGTTATCACTTTGTTATTTGTTAGTGACTCAAGGACCGGAGATGATTCCCCAAATGATCCTAGACTGAGTTGCAAAATACCCAAAAGTTACATTGCCTTCATTTCGTTATTTTTCATGTATGTTATTAAGACATCCATTACAATTATCGCAATGTTTGATAATCGCATTTAACATCAAAGTCTTTCTAGCAGTAAATGCGACTTATTCGGTCCAACTTTTATTCTAGCCATTCATCTCTCGACTGTTTTTAAACTCTTTTTATTCTCATTTGGTAAATAATTTTTGCTTCGTTTCGATGAGTTTTTAAATCTTGAATATAAACTTTAAGATTTGTATCATATTTTTATTTCTTTTTTTTTTCTTCCTCTTTCGTCCGTTAGACACATGGACATTAGCATTTCTTATTAGTTATTGTTATTTGTGTGTTTTATTTTTCCTGGAATTATTATATATTACCCCTTATTACACATGGTTGTTACAATTAGGTCGGAACATTGGAAAATATCAAGTAACATTGAGAAAAAAGAAAAAAGAAAAAAGAAAATTAAATAAAACACGAAAAGAAACCAAGTGTTTCTGTACTCCGAGAAATAATATAATTTGATGGCCTCGGAGACGATTTTCCAGAATGAAAAATACAGAGGCGTATTGTTATAGCTGTTTGATGTGTATTTCTTATTCCAAATGAAAAACACAATGATGGAACTTTGATTTTGTTTTATTTCAAACCAACAAAACAATTGCAGTTTCTTTCGAATAAAACGTTTCTTTCGATTGAGTTATAAAGTTTATGCAATACCACTACAGTTTTCATGACTTGAATATTTTGGACATGTTTGTTCTTGTTGACGAATTGCGCAAGAGGAAGAAAAAGTAGCACTTGATATAATAATACTCTGCAATTATTTTTCAGATCTGTCAATTTCTTAAAAAAGTTATGATTAAAGTAGTCAATCGAAAAATTAACTTCATGAAACAAATCTTTGGTAGCATTCTTTTTCTCTTTTAAGTTCATCAGACCGATGATCCACATAGTATATTCAAATAATATGTTGCTGGACATATTGTTTGTGGGTAAAGAACAGGTCTACCGACCAACCAGTCAACAACTACAGAGAAATAAAATAAATAATTTATAAGAAAAAAATACAATAGGAGAGCTTGTTTCTTTGGGTCATTTTAATTGGGTTTGGTGCAATTCAGGTACCACCAGAAATAATGCCTTAGTTTCTATGTACAGAATCCCGCTGCTTGGAACAAGACAAAATATTTACTCAGTTTCTATTGAAATACAACTGAAAAACACATGCACTTGATAATTGAAATTTACCAATGAATCAAATTAGGCTTATTTATAGGGCTTCGTTTACTTGTTGATGAATCCGAACGTTTACGAAATCCGTTATTTTGTTTACCGCTTTATTTTGACAATCTCAGGTTTCTTCCAACGACAATTATAATTGTGCTCTGTCCTTTGAGCAACTGTCCATGATTTTGTTTCCTAAAAGAATAGAATTAGCTCTGCATAAAACACAACTATAGTCCTATCTCAACGTTACTCTTATCAGAGTTGATTTTGGACTGATCGACATGGTAAGTATTCATTTGGTAACATACAACAATTTTTGGAGTTTTTATTATTTTTTCTCAATAAAATTTTTTCCAAAACTATATAACCAGTAATATTATTTCAACCTAGTAATATTGGGATTAATCTTTACAGATAGATAATATTTGTAAAGAGACGACGTGGGAAAACGAATTGAAATCAAATTGTTACCTCATCTAAACAACATTCATGGAACAAACCAAATATGTAATCGTAATATCATTTTGTGTTTGATTTTTTTTGAACTTAAAAGCAAAGGATTATCTAGCAATTGTCGGTAGAATAAAAATAATCACTCTTCATTTTTAAAAGGTGCCTTTCAGACTATGTTTTGTTATTGTCCACGCGTTAAAAATCTCCTGAAATCGAAGTTTAAAGAAATACAGTACTTACACTATTGTACTAATATCTTTGATTCCGTGACAACATATTTTTCTTTTACTTTGGATGGTCCAAAAGTCTTGAAAATTTGCGTGTTACGTCGAACATGATGCATTTTTGTTGGTTGGTTTTGCGATAAATTTGGTGGTTGTATATTGATTTTATAGCAAGTATTTTCCAACAAAAGAGTAGTAAATTACAACTGTCTTGGAGTACCCTTTTTGTAAACTGCAGTTTAAAAAACTATACTACAATCTGCCATCAAACAATCCTTTATAAATCTCTTTTGTTTCATTTATTATTTTTAATTCTAATAAATTTCAAGAAATCAAATACGTTTTATCATTAAAGTTAGACTAATAGTGCGTTTGTATACTACCCTTCTTTTCATTTTTATATTTGTTGCTTTTGTCATGTACCAATCTTCTTTCTGTCATTAGCTTTTGCCTAAACTATTTGGTTTGCCTACAGTTACATTAAAGTATATCATTACCAGCTACAGTCAACAATAATAAATTTTTGTTTAACAAAAAAAAAAAAATACAAAAACCATAATCCTTTACAAGATCCACTCACACCAAATATTCAAACCCGGAATTGTATTTTGGTGTTTACTTTATTCCGAAATATAACTATCATTGCTTTCTTTGGACCAATATAAAAGTCCAACTGTGTCGAGAGAGTTCCTTGCATGTAATTTAAACTTGATGCATAATACTTATGCCGGTACTAGGTAATGTATATCATGAAAATCAATGATCATGACACTGTAGTTCTTTTCTGTTGATGAACGGAAAAGCCTTTTAGTTAGTTATTTAGGTAAATCAAAAAAAAAAAATTCAAGCTTTTACAATTATTGGTAGTTTGATCAGACCTTTTGTATATTTATCCAATCAGAAGACTCATATCTGGTCTAGCACACATAATATTGATACCCATTAACTTGACTCCAAAAAGAAAAAACAATTTACACAACACACACAATTGAAATTCTATTCCAACGTTGAAAAAAAAAAAAAGAAAATCTCAATGGTATCGTATTACTTTTCCTTTTGTAATTTATTCATTTTTGACGAAAAATAAATTATCTCAAGAAAGACCTAAATTGATTAGAACGAGTTCTGTCCTTCAGTATGATTGGCTCGTTTGTTAGTTACCGTTGATCGCAAATGGTTAATGAAAAAGTTAAAATAACTAGGTTTGTTGCTGTTTTCTGCTCATCAGATGACAAATGGGTCGGTTTATTTTTGAGAATAAGACTTTGGAACTTATTTCAATTTGTCATTATTTCATTGTTGTGTTTTCTATTATTGGGTACAGTTAACCAAGTGTTTTTAACAAACTGTTAAACCCTCAATGACCCGCACGCTTTTTTCATAAACCTTTTTACTTAAAACGACAAATTAATTCGCTGTGATTTTTCTTTGAATTACTCAAAAACACTTCCAGTTGCAATTTTTTTTGTAAAGGCCAGCATCAAATTCATATATTGGAAAACGACAAGAATCCAATCAATTACTGACGTACTTCTGTTTGATATTTGTATACATATCCAACTCTGTGACATTTGTTTGCAAAAACAACTACAATATGATATTATCGAGAAAAACAAACTTTAGCAACCAGGATTAATGATGAAAATATAAGACACACACCATAATTTCTTGATTGGGGAATTTGCATGTTATATAATAAATCCTTTACGACAAAAAGTTCGAACCGGAAAGCAGAAACTGTCAAACATGCATACACTAGAAGTTTAACGTATCAGTATGAATGATATTTTTCGATTATTCTTGTTCTTAGTGCTATGTGGTGCTTTGTTATTCATTTTCTGGTATTATTTACTGACTACAAGCCGGCTTAATATTATTTCTTGTCAATCAATAAGATGTCCACTCACTAACTACATTGACTGCATAGTATTTATGGTAAACGTTACAACAGCGTTGAATATGCCTTATTTTGTTAGAATCAGTAACCAAATAATGAAATAATTCAATACACATGTTTTTCACCGTTGTCTTTTTTTGACAAGTGAAACAAAGACATGATTCCAGTGTTGACAGCGTTTGTGGAGACAGATACGTACGTCATAATTATTTATAAATACAAACCAATAAACTAAGCAAGTAAACCTGAATCCAAAATATCCTACGATTTATATACGAAAAATTCACCTCAAGATCGAAATGCCTTGTAAGTTTATTATTTTTCCACGCGTTTTCTTATATGAATGCTCTCTTTCAAAAAATAATAAATAAGTAGCAGGGTTATCCAAAACTGAAGCAGAAGCTAATCAGATACCATAAACTTGAACGTTACAGGGAAAATAATAATAATAATGAAAAGGAATCGGGGATAGTAACGTCAAGATAAGTCGTATTTTTTGATTTTTTGACAGTATTATTTTTGAGTTCATTTGGTAGCCTTCTTTCAGTTTCATATCAAAGTATATAAATTAATCTGTAGCAAAAGCCTTTGCTATATGTATAAGTATTCTTCTAAATGGGACAATTGTCCTTTGCAAAGGGTATTGAGTACGTGTAAGCGATTGTATATGTGTCTTCAATTAAATTTTTCAATTGCAAACCCGAAACTTGCAATGTTGGCATCTGTCGGGAGGATGGTTTCTTGATGATTAGGAGTTGTTCCTTTATAGAAATACTAGTAAATGCTGGTCCTAAATGAAATGTAAACAATTGCTCGGTAGTAAGTCTAATACACGAAATGTTCTGATTGGAACATTCTTAGACAAGTCTGTAAGAGAACCTTTTTTTAAAAAAATATATATAATACAATCTCACTAATAGATGAATTCAACAACTTTGTTAACCATGCCAATGACTATATTGGTTTACTGAAATTATTATTAGCAAAATATAATAATAACATACATGAATACAGCAAGAATTAATTGAATTCAATGATGAATAGACGGAACAATAGGATAACGAATAAGTCACCAATAATATCCGGTATTTTAATTATCACAACATATTACAAATAAATTATAACAAATATCAAGGAGGTTTCAAAGCAAATCTCTTTTGTTTCTGTTCTGGATTGAAATGCCCGTGAAACGAATATAAAACCCAGTTAAATTAAACTAGTTGCAGTTAGAGTACTAAACACCTGATTCAACAAGTAGATGCCAGGGAAACGACATCTATTTAACAGAGCCAATTAAAGGACCGGTTTTAATAATGATGAAAGCGCAATAACCGCATGAATAGCCACAATGTCTGGGAAGCAGTGTTGCACATGCTTTTCCTCGCATCAAAAGAAACAAAACACTACAAATCTTTCTTTGTCCATGTCTAAATTTCTTCTATTGAAGAATTCTAAAGAAAAAGATACGAAAGCAAATAGTCATTTATATTCGCGTGCGCGATGGTTTGTGCCGGATATAAACTGTCAAAGAAAAAAAAAAGTAATATATATACATTTGCTACATTCAATTGATCTTTCGAAACCGTATCTGACATTAACGATTTGGAGCGAGGTTTTGTTGGTGACTTTTAGCATTCTAATAGATATTTATAAACAAATAATAATCGAATTAGAAACCAAAAGACAGCTCAAACTCGCTACCAGAAAAAGAAACATGCAAATTCGCTTGAATGTTGAGCCAACAGTGGCCGGTATCCTCGGTTCATCTGTCTGGCCTGTCACAATTTTCAGGGGCCAATTCGGCTACACTATTTCCCAACTGTTTTATAACAACTTTCAAAAAACGAAAATAGACATAAAATTAATGACAATTTGAATGGCCCAAACACGTTCTGGGGTCGTGTCTACATTCGACACATTTTTTCAATACTAATTCAAGTTTTTATTGGACAATCTCTGTGAAAAGAAAAATAATAAAATAACGTATATATGATTTCGGTTAGTGATTGGTCAAATTTCACTTTTGTTTTGTTTTTCATTCATTATTACATTCTTTTTATTTACAAGAATCAGGTTATAAAGAATTTGCAAATGTACTGGCACAATACAAAATAAAAGGGATGTGGTAATGTTTGAAAATAGAAAAAATGCTTTTTTGATCGCTTGGATTGATTCAATTGATATTCATTCAACTTTTTTTCCCTTCTTCCACGATCCCAATTAGCCATCGAAATGTTAATTTGTTGTTGCAGGTGCCTTTTTCATTTATTTTTTTGTAATTGACCGATTATCGACAATTAATAATACAAATGACGTGAATATGGATGCCAGACCTGACATGACACCGCAGCGCAAAGCAAATAAAGTTATCATTAATCAATCATCGAAATCTACCGACCTTGATGCTTTTAACCTAGGTTTATAAATATACATTTTTTAAACCATTGTGATCAGGCTATACTTGAAAGGCTGTATACCATATGGAAATGGTCAAATTATAATTATACAAAAAATAATGGTTAGCGATCAAAAAAGAAAGAAATGAATAATAAAACCAATATTCAAAAAATATACATGTATTACACAAATCTTTTTTACCATAAAGGACCATGGCTTTAATATAAATTTATTTTTAGTAGCGTGACATAAATTAATCATCGTTTTAATCCAAAATGTTTATAGTGATTGTTGCCCTTTCCATTTGCTGATCCACTATGATGATTTTCAGGATTCAGTTGATGTACACTATATTTGACGCGACCAATTCCCAAATTGAAGTCAGTATCACTTCCTTCATAACGATCCTCCTCGTCTTCTCCTTCGTGGTGCAAAGTGATGCTGTTAAAACGTGAAAACAAGTCATTTACTTCCTTTGTGTCCTTACTAGCCTGGCAACTGGAAACGTCTACAGACGACTTTGCTTCCTCTTTGGCAGGGCTGTTGTTTTGAGTATTTCCGTTTTGTTTGGCACCAGTACTACTACTCTGACCTGGAGACTCATTATTCCCTGATTTTTCAGAGGTTGCAACGTCCATTTCTTTATCAAAAGTATCTTCTTCAAGCTTCTTTGTTGAAGGAGCCTCACGCGTGGGTATTGGGATGATTGGTGGAGTTTGGTTGCGCAGCAGTGCCCATTGTGTGTTTTTGAAAAATGGATGTGCCTTAACGTCGGACGCACCGGCTTTAGAACCCAATCTTCTATTTTCATCCTTGATTAAAAGTTTGCGTATGATTGATCGACAGTTACTACTAACGTTTCGAAATTCATTACTATTGTCCAAAAACATGACGTCTTGTTTCAAAATGTTTGCAAACGTAATGTTCCTGCTGGCTCCCTTAAAGGGTGTAATTCCGTAAACCATTTCGTATATCAAAATACCAAGGGTCCACCAGTCTACGGCACTTGTATGCCCCTCGCCTCGAATCACTTCGGGCGCAATGTACTCAACCGTACCCACGAAAGAATTTGTACGAAAATTGGCAATACATGCTTTGGTATCGAGTGCAGGCATGTTGTTGTACGTAAAGTTATAGCTTCTGCTTGAGCTGACAATGGTAGGTGCACCAACACCATCAGACTGTTTGGATAAATCGAAATCAGACAACATGATATGGCCTGATGCATGGAGCAAAATGTTTTCGGGTTTAAGATCCCGATAAATGTATCCCATTAAATGAAGGTATTCCAAAGCAGCTGTGACTTCGGCAGCATAGAAACGGGCGTCGTTTTCTGAGATGCACTTGCACTTTAGGCTCTGTAGAGCACCAAAAAATTCGCCTCCCATACAGTACTCCATACACAAATAAAGGTAGTCATCTGACTGGAAAGAATGATGCAAGGTAACAATAAAAGGGTGGTTAGAGTTTGCCAAAATCTCTTGTTCAGCAAGAGCTCGCTTAATTTTGTGACGAGAAATGACATCCTGCTTGCTGAGAACCTTCATGGCGTACAGCTTATGCGACTTCTTTTCCCGCACCAAATAAACCTTTCCGACATCACCTTGACCAAGAAGCTTGATTTTTTCAAAAGAACCTGGACCAACTTCGACATCACGAACCTTGATCGAACTACTAGAATAGTTGCGATTATAAGACTTTGAGTTCGCCCGTGATCGTGAAGCCGATGGTGACGAAGATGAATTAGAATTGGACGTGGCGGACGAAGGCGTTGGTGGCGAAAATGGGACCAACAAAGAAGTGGGTATACCAGTGGATCCAGTAGAGCTTTTTTGTCGATGCCTTTTAGAATTGGACTTCTCAGGCGAATACATGTTACATTCAGTTCCTTGATCTGTAATATCGGCCTCACTGATGCCAGCCAATATCTCAGGTGTGGACTCCAATGTTGGCTGGTTGGGGGTATTGTTATCTTGGGTATTCGCTACAATTGTATTGCCATTTGAATTTGTTGAGGAACCAGAGAGCATGTTTTTGACACCATTGGGTGCAGACGCCACACGGCGGATTTGACGGGAAAATAGACCTTTAACTGGCAAAACACCATAATTGGCACCAGCATCATTTGCTGATGGTGTCAAGTTTGTCTTTTCTGTGGGGTTAGGGTTGTGTGTGTTGGGTACTAATGGCGCTGCTTTTGATGTTTGCGACTTTGGTGACATTGGGAACATTGGGAACATTGAATTTTCATTTTCTGCAAGATTGTGTGACCCAGGAGTTGTTTGGATTTTAGATCCTGTTGAAGCTGGTTGCTTGTTTTGCTGCAAAGTAGAAGCGTGGGAGGAATTACCGCGAGAAGGTATTTGCTGTAAAGGGGTATCAGATGTAGTTGGTTGTGCCAATTTTTTAAAAGGTGAAATTCCTGTGTGAGTTCTGCCTTCAGATGAACTTGAGTCTTGTGCTGCTAATCCAACTGCAGAATTAGAGGGTGAATTTCGGCTAGCAGGTTGCTTTTGAGAGGTGTACAAAGACTGGGATTTCAAGCCTTCTTCTTTAATAGAGGTAGGTACAGCTGCAGGACTGGATGGTGAACGGAACCGCAGCAGCTTACGGGTTCTTAGTGAAAGAGACGGAGTTGGAGAGTGATGAGACTTCCCAGGCTGTCCAGTTGCGTCATTGTTATATGTTGGAAAACTTTGGTTATCAGATGTCGACCCTGGAGCAGGACTGGGATTACTGGAGCCAGGAAAAGTGTAAGCTTGAGGGATTGAAGGTTTAGACCCATGAGAATGATCTGAACCAGCAGCTACAGGGCTCAGTACTCCATTATCTGAGGCAGATTCCATTCCAGACGGTAAATGTACATTTTTTGATGTGTTTACTGTGGAGCCACGACGTGAAAACAATGAAATGCCACTACTGGATCCACTACTGTAATAGCCGGGTGTAGGCTGGACAAGCCCGGGATTATGAGGAGAAAAAGTGCTAGTATTGTTCACCTCTGAGAGAGAGCCATTGGCAGTCCCATTGCCAGTAGGACCAAAAGAAGAAGCAAGTGGCTGACCACTGGAAGAGACGGATGATAAAGAAGAAAATCTAAAAAAGTTTTTGATTTTTTGCGGCAAAATGGAAGAGCTGGAAGGATACTGGGAGGAGTTTAGTGACTGGGATTTGAGAGGTGGATGAAATCGATTCGGTTCAAAGGAGTCTTGATCAAGAGGCTTTTGGGATGGAGAACCAGAACCGACAGTTTCCGGTGTTGGAGAAGATGCAAATGGATTATTAGTGCCAAAACTAACCTGCTCTGGTTGAAAGGTATTAATAACTCCAGTCAAATCGGCATGAGATAAGTTTTTTTTACGTGGAGTCTGGTATTGGGACTTGTTGACAAGTTCATCAGACGACTTTGCAGAAAGTCTGCCAGGCCGTTTGGTTGCCGGAGAAGGCCCAATGGCTTGACTAGGTGAGCTTGATGTCAAAGGAAGCGTTGGGGAAGATACAGAAGCTCCTGGTGATGATGTATCGCTGGTAAGATTGGTATCCGAGCCCGATTTGTTGCCCGTTGTTGATGAATTGAGTGATGTTTCTGGCACAAAATCAGGTGTCGAAGAGCCGGGTGTTGCAGGATCCAATGAGGCTGCATCAATATCAGATGTGCCAGAGCCAACAACGGCATCAGAATCTATTAGAACCGGATGGTTAGGTTCGAGAGCTTTGGAAATCTGAATCACAGTAGACATTAGGAAAAATCCGACAAAAACAAGTGTCGTGATGAAAAGTTAAGTTTATCGAAAAATATTTAGTTTATGGAAGAAAAGAAATATCTTTTTGATTGCCAAGTTTCCACGTGTAGAGGAAAAAATAAACACACCTTCACGTTAACTATCACCAACTAGGGCTGTGCATTTTTCTCAAGCCATGTTCCATCCAGCCGTGATACCCCCAAGATTAACGCCTGTCGTTGCGGATGAAGATAGTATATTTTCAACTTCCAAATCAGATAGATCTTATGGTTATAATGATTCTGAGCAGTTACAAAACTCTTTGTTTTTCAACAAAGCCTCTTTTAATACTTTCGATATTGAAACATCTACAAAATGCATAAACAATCAACTGCCAATGCTTCACCAAACTCCCAATGAAACTGAATCCGGCAGACACGATCCCCCATATGAATCTCTCTATCCTGAACTTCTCTGTTCTCTGGATCCCTCTTCTGTAGAATCGAATGTACCTCCATCCTGGGAATACTTTTCTACTGGTAATTGTCCACCACCAGAAGAATATCTTCTCGAACAGTCGCTGTCTCAGTTTGAATCATCTCTCCCCGTATTAGAAGCTCTTTCTGACACGTATTCTCGGCCGTCTGCTCCTATTTCCTCAGCATATTTTATTAAATGTTTAACCACCGTTATATGTGGTCAACAATCTCGATTATTTTTGTATGACCCCAAAAAACATGTTTTCTACGCGTCATATTTGCAAGGAATTTCGGAATGCAGGTTTCCAGGACTTTCCAGTGAAGTGACTTCTTCTATTGTCCAAACCGCACTGGACGCTGGTAGTAGAATGGTTCGTTTGAAATATACTTGTAAATTTATTTACGAATCAGCTGATAAAAGTAATGATACAAATGATTCTCCAGTTTCTCTCAGCTCAATTCATATTGCCTTAGCTGATAATATTACGCGGATCCTTTATGCTATTGAATCACATATAATTAATGATACCAACTTGTCTGGAGATGATACCCCTTCAATTTTGTCCTGCTATAACCTTATCCAAGAGCCCATCAAGATCATAAATATGATTGCTGTTCTTCTTGGATGCAGCAATATATCTGTGGCTCAAAGACTCAAACGGCTCCCATCATCATGGACTTTGCTCAATGCCCTTTATTCTCGTTGTTTACGATTTCAAGATGGCGATGCGTCAAATATTTTCACGCGCATTACAAATACCAATAATCAGCACAGCATTAATGGTTTATTTACCTCAAGTTCAATGCTCTATCATCTTTTTCGATCAATGTTACATAACTGTGCATCTCAGTGGCTCAACAAATTGGATGAATATGTAGGACTGGGCCCATCTTCTATCGGGTCCAAAACCTTGACTTCACCAGCAACATACTCACACGACATTGATATCTTTTTGGAGATTGACACTGAAAACTCTTCTTTCAAATCACAACCTACGAAGAAACAGGTGTTATACAGTTCTAAAGAAATATTTTTGTATACCGTAAACCACTCAAAAGTCCCTGATTTCATGTCATTAGAAATAGCACAAACATGTGCAGATATTGCAAACTGTTTGGTTCTTATTTCAAACTACTCAACCAAGAACGAAAGCATCGTGCATTCAGCTTTTCTTTTGAAACACTCAAATAGTTCCGGAAACATGACGTTATTAGAAATGTTACAGAATACATTAGGTGCCAATAAACCGCATTTGTCGTGGTCCGTCAGTTTTCAAGAATTAGAAATGAAAGATCAGGAGCTATTGGATTATGCCAAAAAAGCAAATTTTTTACTTCAACTTGGTACTGATCAGGATCTTCAGGCCGTAGTTAACGAATCGCCAACCACTGCACCGAGACTAAATTCACGCTCAGTAACATTTGAATCAGAATCAGAATTACCATCGACAGTTAACAATGAACTATACGAGGAGCAGAACCATATTATACCTGGCAATGGATCAAACGAAAGCGATTCAAGTGTGTCTGAGGAAGATGAGTTAAAACTGATTGCACAAAAAAATGTCGATAGAATTCTTTCTAAAACGTTAAAATCCCCTGTCACTTTTCACGATTCTTCAATATCAAATACCTTTGACCATAACAATGATTCCTCTGATTTCGATAATAGTTCTGTTGGCGTAAATTCTTTGAGTTCGCAAATACCGCTCCATGTATTGAACACTTTTTCGATTTCATCGGTGATATCATTTCAGTCAAAGTTCTTGCATCGACTGCTATTCCGAAACATATACGGAAGCGGCAACCAATCACAACTTCGAGATAGTTCTTCACATTTTGAAAGCGAATGCTCACTACTGGATCATATGAAACTTTTACACGGAATTATGTTTTTAAGTTCTGGAGAAATGGTTGTCGCATTAGAAGACATGCTTTTTGGTCAAGATTTATCTTTTTTTTCAGCTCACTTTCACCGCACAAAATCCACTCAGCCGCACAAAACCGATGTGCTAGAAACCACCGACATTTATGAAGAACCTAACGAAGCTGAATTGTCACAGTTTGGACCGTTTGGATCGTTAAAACTGTGCATTAATCCGTACCTACTTCCAGAGTCAAAGGCATATTTTCGAAACAAACGAAACAAGACCGTGTCACAATGGCCACCAGGCACACCGCATATTCACTACGCGCTATCATCTTGTGTAGATCGGGCTGTTGGACTACTGGGAATCTCTGAAACAGTACGGAAACAGGATTTTATAAACGTAGGAGTGAGATCTCTTGGCAGTTCTAGTGTTTCTTCTTCCTTTCTTTCAAATTCTTGGTCAATTACGCCAAATTTTTTGAAAAAGAAGTGGTTCATGGCTCTTCCTACAATCCAGCGATCCAGTCGGCTGACAGAATCAGGCTCCGGCTCTATTTTGAAAAAAGAAAGAAGATGGATGTATCCAAAATACTGTTTAGCAGGGGCAGAAGAGAACCACGCTAATAATTACAACAACACTATTTTCCTCTCCTCACACCCCAAATTTGCACTCGGAGCTACCCATTTTTTGAAAATGGCGTACTTGCCTCCTGCACTCATTGGCGTTATTGTGACCCGAAAACTGATACACGGATGCTACGAAAAGGTTTTTAGTTGGCTAGTACAGTTGTTGCATGTTCGCCGAGTGGTTAAAGATATCCATTACACACTGACCATCAACGCTCGAAAGAACAATACTCAAGAGACTGTCGACAGTGGTGACGTAAAACACACTCTAGAAACGGAAAAAGCAGTCTACTCGACGGCCTCGCTGTGTTGGCAACTTGTCTCAATGTTATATTTACATTGCGCAGATCGCGTTGTCAACAATTTTTGGGGTCCGTGGATTCAAAAACTTGAATCGTCAATCACCTCTTCAAGCCATAAAGACAAAGAATCGCTGACGTTGAACAGTCTCATCAAAACCCACGAGCAAACCGTTTCGACGATTTGCAACACCATGTTTATCCAAACAAGTTGGTCTGCATCCGACAACGAAACTTTGCGCGTACGAGAGCTTTTGGAGCTTTTGTTACAAACAGTCTTGGATTTCTGTTGCTATGTCTCTCTTAACGGCCAAGAACCATATTCTCAATCTGACAAAGCTTATGCGCAAACCAGTATGGATATTCGGGTTGTGAACCGCTTTCAGACTACAATCAAACATGTTGTGTTCAGAATTACAAAAGAACTGAACAAAATGAGAATTAACATGGCACATAGTAACGATTCAATAATTATCCAACAATCTCAGCTTGCAGAAGAGTTGGGATCAAATCTAGAACAGTTGCTGTGAACCAATATACACATGGTCTATCCTTTTCTTAGAACAAGAAGAAAAACAAAATAGGCGTAACACAATGTATTTATACAAATGATAAAAACACAAAAACTATTGACGTAACATTAAATTTTTTTTTGATAAAAGTAATGAGTGGTCCATCATCAGTGTATTTAGATAAGTTAGAAAACGCACCCACATATTTCATAAATGTTGTAAAATTAATTTTTTTTTAAATAGCACAAGCTTTGAAAATCAAAACTACAACACGTTTATCGGCGGTAGCTGAAGACACCGTTGATGAGGTCGTCTTGTTGAGCAAGACGGTTCAAAGAGTCGTCGGCCTCACCCTTGGCACGAACGTAGCCAGAGAGGTTGTAAGTGGTGACCTTACCGGGAACAAGGCGGCCAGTCTCGTCAACATCAGCAACGTTGATCTGAACAGAGGCATGGTCCTTGGCCTTGATGATGCGGTTGGTAGCATCGCACTTGCGAGGAATGTAAAGCTCGACCTGGAGAATTGTTAGATATTTGAAAACGGTGCAAAATCAAGTGGATAAATGGAAAAAGTGCTGGATATCAAAATATATAGAGGCTCGAAAACCAATGTTAAAATGGTCTTTTGTCCTCAAGATGAACATTGGTATTTTTCTCAGTCAAGTATGAGTGTATTTTTTTCCCCGACTGTTTCAATGTAAACCAAATACTGTTGAATCTCTTGTACTGGTATCTTTAAAACTTTTCACCATAGAATTTAAATCGTACATCAATTTCTGTCGAAAAAAATAATAATAATAATGATTCCAACCTCTCAACCGTATCCAATATCCATTTTTCTTCCATTCCCAAGAAAATTATAACCAGTAATTAAAATAACTTACGAGAACACCAGAGTCGTTTTCCATTTTGATGAATATGTATGTGGAAATATATAAGTGCTGGGTGAGATATATACCTTGAAGTCACGAAAGGAACAAAAAAAAAAGAGTAAAAAATTAAAAGGGGTGAAAAAAATTTCAAAAAGTTGTAACAAGTTTGTATGTGTGCCCAAAAGTATGTACACATGTTACATGTATAAGCCTTTCTGTCATACATTTTTCTAGGTTTTGAGGAGAACCAAAACATTTCAACTAACCTCCGTTAAAAACATCACCAACTAGGACTTGAGATACAAAAAACTAAGCCTAACGTGCCGGCACCTGTACAATATTACAAGATATTCCTTTTTGTATTATATTTGGTGATTTTATCAATCATTTAATGCTGGTTAGGTCGTTGATTGTTTGGTTTGTTGGTTATGTACACTTTTACAAAATCTTGATCCTTTCAATTGCAACTTGGACATGTAGCCCTAAACATTACACACTGATTCCAATTTCTACTTTTAATATAGGAATCGTCAGACAGGATCTATCTACTTGTCCGTTCCATAATGCTTGATCCATTTTTAGTACATTCAATCCGTTTTACAGGTATTTGCCCACGAAAGACTGATCTTTTATTTCAAAGAAAAATAACAAATCAAGTGAAAAATTACATAAGTGGTATTAATGTGTATTACTAATCATTTCTGCGTATATTTCAGTCTGTTTTCAATATTTCCTATTTTATCGGCTTGTGACTGCTTTTTATGAGAAATGATATACGGCTGTAGTAATCACGTGTATTTTGGATCATCTATTGTACAATTATACGGCTGATCGATCAAGGTCTACATTTCATGGACATAAAGTCAGGTCTTTAATGAAGAAACAAGCTGACCGTTGTAATACTGTTTAGACTCGAAATCGGGAGAAATTGACAACTATATATCATACCAATACGAAAGGTTTGAATGTATACTCAGCTGAAATTCCTACAGCTATGGTAAACCGAAACTGGAATATGACATTCTTTCAACTACAATCACACATCAGAAATACTTTGCTCTTAACTAGAATGATTAAATCTGGTATTGTTTTTGTATTGTCTCTAAACCTAAAAATAAAAAATTGCCAACCTCGTAACTCAAACCGCACCAATATCCATTTGCTACATGTATAATCCACACAATTTAGACAAGTCCCTTCGCATCCCGCTTACCCATCAATCTAGCAAGCAGCTCGCCACTATTGGCCTGAGATGGAGACTGGGCAGGCTGGATTTGCTGCATGCCAATATGTGGTTGTTGCTGGAACATTTGCATATTTTGAAAGTTTTGGAGAGCTGCAGCTCCACCAATTGCAGGCGATGCAATAACGCCAGAGTTCTGGACAAAATTGTGTGCAACCATGGGACTATTAAACTGTTGTTGCTGCTGTTGCTGTTGTTGTTGTTGTTGCTGAGACTGGTTTTGGTTTTGTGTTTGTTGCTGAAGTCCCAGCTGCTGTTGGCCTTGGGAAAACAAACCAGGCGGTGGAGGAGTGGTTGTTTTGGCAGGGTCTAAAGTAAACGAATTGATGGCGTTTTGATGCTGTTGTTGTCTTTGGTGCTGGAGAATTTGTTGCTGAAGAGCTGCCTGTTGTTCCAACTGTTGCTGGAAAGCCTGCTGTTGGATTTGGAGTGCAACAGCCTGTTGTTGCTGAGCAGCTTGGGTCTGTGCTGCAGCAATGGCAGCCTGCAGTTTATTAGAGTTATCAATTGAGAAATTAATAATTTCAATCTGGGCACGGAATCCCCAGGCAATAGGTGATGGTTTAAACAAAAAGTCGCTGAAATCATCACCAGAGGCGGTATCAGATTGGTCATTGTCTTTGCTTTTCTTGGCCAGTATAGATTGTTCTTTAGAGCTTTCGTCATCAAATGCTGTCTTGACAAACGGAAATAAAGAGGAACTAACACCGCCGTTTTGGGTAATCTCATCAGAAAGATCAAAGGAAGAAAAGTTGTCTGGACAAGCAAGTGCTTCTAATGATTTGTGCATATACGTGACAGCAACATCAGGTGAACGTTGTTTAGGATCAGGAATGTATTGCTCCTCAGGCTCCTTTGGTTCAGGTACAGAAGCTGGTGGCTGTTCTTCTTCAACTGGTTGTGCCTCCGGGATAACGGATGGAGAAGTGGATCGGCTTTGGGATTTTTCAGCCTTGGTTTCAGTCTTTTTATCAAGTGGCTTTTCGGTGGTATTGAGATTACTGCGACTGGGAACGGTGTTATTGCCGCTTTTATTGGAATCAAGGGAGCTGGAGGTAGTCATGGGCAAAGGCGGGTATAATGACAAGGAAGCGATATGAAGTTTTGCCTGCGATATGCTTGGGGAAGCCTTCGTGGCCCAAGAAACAGTTGAAGGCAGGTGGTAATTGTGATGCTCATTATTGGAATGCGACGACTTGTGCGAAGCAGAAGAGCTTGTATGTGAGGATGAGGTGTTGTGATGTGCCAACGAAGTGTGAGAGGACTCTGTAGGAGATCCACTGCTAGGTCTTCCAGAAGTGCTGCTACCGTTTGATGTCACTTGGTAAGTGGAAAGATCTTGACGGGTGTAGGAGTCAGCTTCTTCGCCAGGCTCATGCAAAAACATGCAGTTGGGATTTGGACAAGATTGGCCACGAAGATACGAAGAGCAGTACTTTGTTGTTCCGTAAGCAGCCCTTAGATATTTTCCGTCGTTCAACGATCCGTCGACAGCAGTTATACACTTGGCAGCATCTTCTTTACGGGCAAAAGTCACATAAACACCAATTCCCTGCGTGCCATTGGCATTATTTCTACGATTGATGACAATTTTCTGGATTTTGCCATACTGACCAAAAAACTGATCTGTACGTAAAGTATTGTGAAGCTCTTCGATAGGAATCGAGGGGTTCAGGCCAATAACGTACACAAGATTTTTTTGTATAACACGCATCCCGGACAAGTGCTTTCTTGACAATTGTTCCGACTCTTTTTTCTCGCGCTGGCGCTGCTTGCGTTCGCGCTCTTTACGGGCCTGCTTTTCGTGATCCTTTTTCCACTCTTCGGGAGAAATGATCTTGTACTCCACGGAATCGTCGTCATAAGTGCGACGACAGGCAGGACAGCGGCCGTTCAACTGGGGGTTCTGTCGAATGTTGTTATAGCAGAACTGGCATACCTGGTATCCGCAGGGACAAGGCTTGAAGTTTTTGTCGCTAAGATCCATTTCTTCCACACAAAGAGGACAAAGCTCTTCGTCGTCATCGGAGATAAAAGTGTCACCTGAATCGTAAGAAACCATGTTTAATTTTTCAACTCTGGAATTTGTGAAATTTTGACGATATAATAGCAGAATAACAAGAGTGTTGACAAATGTGGCGACTGTTGAGGATTAAAGTCCAAAAAGTTGGTTGTAGTGTAGAGACTAAAGTCTGAAAAAAGGAAAACACATCATGACCAACCTCATAAGTTGATTATGTAACATGTTACCCGGCCGTATTCTGGTAAGATTTGAAGACTCAAAATTTCTACACAAGCTCAGTTGGAATCTCTTCAGTATTTTTAATTAAATGACTGGAAATTAAAATCTACATTGCTTAGTAATCATTTAAACTCTGGTCAATTACAAAACTATCTTGAAAAATATTACAGCCTAGACACAAGGTTAGTTTTATGATTGGCAAATTTAGATCCAAGCTTAAAGCAGGAAGTACAAAATAAATAAAACCAGGCGGATCTATACTTACTTGGTAGAATCGACAACAAATTCGGTTCCCTTGACAATGTTTGATTTGAGTCCATCAATGGCAATTGCCAAAAGACCCTTTTCATGGAGAGAAATTCTCGGCAAAACGTTGATTGCTTTGGATGCACCATCAGGCTAAAACGGAGTTAGTTATTTCTAGCTGGTCGAAATGAGGAAAAAATGTACAAAAGATACTTACACCAAGTTGGATTGGAACAGAAAAATAATCGGTTCCAACGATTTCTTTAATTTCTTTGGCGCCATCAATGCCATCGAGATAGACAAAAGCTGGCTCTACGATGTTCTTTTCTCCAGCAGCACCTCTGAGTACGGCTTCAGTAAATCTGTAGCCAGCGTAAGCCATGGAAAGGGTTGCAGAACCAGCACCGTTCTTTGCTTGTACCACTTCGTCGCCGCCAAACTGAATGCGGTGCACAAGAGTGTCCAAGTCATTTGCAGGGATGTTGACTTTGGGTTCCGAAAGAGAAATGAGGGGAACAATTGTTTCGCCAGAATGGCCACCGACAACGGGTATGGTATACTTGGCGGGATTTTTATCACCAACCACTTGGGCTGTGAAAGTTTGGGCCCGCACAACGTCCAAAGTGGTTACACCAAACAGTTTTTTTGGATTGAAAACGCCAGCCCTTTTTAAAACTTCGGCTGCAATGGGCACAGTAGAATTGACGGGATTGGAAATGATGAGAACAAACGCGGTTGGTGCGTATTTGGCAACACCTTCAATCAAGTCCGAAACAATGCCAGCGTTGATTTTAAAAAGATCATCGCGGGTCATGCCTGGTTTACGGGGAATGCCAGCGGGAATTACAACAATATCCGCGCCAGTAAGAGCCTGTTCCAACCCGCCGTTGTCGCGGAGAGATCCTACGATCAAACCTTCGGTGCAGATATGGGATAAGTCGGCAGCTACACCAGGAGAGTTGACTACATCATAGAGAGCGAGATCCGTAACGTAGGGTGATAGTTTGAGAAGAAGAGAGAGAGGCTGACCAATACCTCCAGCAGCACCAGCGACAACAGCTTTAACCATGATGGAAATCTAAATAAGATTGAAATAAGAAAAAGATTGTGATTTTAAGGAAAATAGTAAGAATAGTAATTAAAAACGTTGGTTAATAAATAAAACTTGAGTGGAACTATAACAGTATTTATGATATTTACAATGAAATTTCAAGAGCAAAAAACAAGCCTATCAACATGCCATCATATTTGGTATCTAAGTCGAAATCTGGATCCCTGCCTTGTATTACCTTCACCCTCCGGCATCCAACCATCCACCAATCCTGGCTTCTTATTTTGAATCGATGAGCTGCTGTTATATCGTCTATTAAAACCATTTACAATCTATTGGCCATCTAAGACTCAAGCTGGTCACATTTAGTCACTAGTTTTAAAATGACTAGGTTCAAGATGTTTATGCATTGCCGTTTAATCCTTCCCAGTCGACCCCGATTTCGAATTTGTAAATGAGGCAAGTATGTATCAAGTTACGGACGTTAATTTCTTATCGCATCCGCTACACCGTTTTGTCTAGACGTATATATCTTATTTTACAATTGCTTTACTGTCAATTAACCGGAAACAATGATTTCATTGTGAAATCAATTAGAAGTGAGATTAAAGTATGCTTCAATAGGTTTCATTGTATTTCAACAAATACAAACCAATTTGTAGTCATGACCGTCTCCAAATGTTGAATTTTTACATACTACAAGCAAATTTTCACACACATTTTTTTTTTTAATGCAACATTTTACTTCCTTCCAATACGTTACTCACCAAACACAAATATCATAGCCAATCATTGCAATGTCCGACTTTGACAAGTATCAAACTCCACTTTCATCTCGCTATGCCTCCAAGGAGATGAGCGAGCTTTTTTCGCTTCGCAACAGATATGCCACATGGCGTAAGCTTTGGCTCAACCTCGCTATTGCCGAGAAGGAGCTTGGAATCACTGCCGTCACTGAGGAAGCCATTGAGCAGATGAAGAAGCACATTGGCATCACCGACGAGGAAATTGATGCTGCCACTGCCCAGGAAGCCATTGTCCGCCACGATGTTATGTCTCATGTCCACGTTTTTGGCCAGACCTGCCCTGCTGCTGCTGGTATCATCCACTTGGGTGCTACTTCGTGCTTTGTCACTGACAATGCCGATCTCATCTTTTTGAGAGACGGTTTGGACATCTTGATCCCCAAGCTTGTCAACGTCATTGACCGTCTTTCTGAGTTTGCTCTCAAGTACAAGGACTTGCCTGTTCTTGGATGGACTCATTTCCAGCCCGCCCAGCTCACTACTGTTGGCAAGCGCGCTACTCTTTGGCTTCAGGAGCTTCTCTGGGATTTGAGAAACTTGTCCCGCGCTCGTAACGACTTGGGTCTCCGTGGCGTTAAGGGTACTACCGGTACTCAAGGCTCTTTCCTTGCCCTTTTCCACGGAAACCACGACAAGGTTGAGCAGCTTGACGAACGTGTTGTTGAGCTTCTTGGTTTTGACTATGCTTACCCATGCACCGGTCAAACCTACTCCAGAAAGATCGATGTTGATGTTCTTGGTCCCCTTGCTTCGCTCGGTGTTTCTGCTCACAAACTTGCTACTGACATTCGTCTCCTTGCCAACTTGAAGGAGATTGAAGAGCCTTTTGAAAAGTCTCAGATTGGTTCCTCTGCCATGGCTTACAAGCGTAACCCCATGAGATCCGAGCGTGTTTGCTCCTTGTCCAGACATCTCCAGTCTCTTTTCCAGGATGCTACTTCTACTGCCAGTGTTCAGTGGTT
This sequence comes from Magnusiomyces suaveolens, assembly GCA_900642975.1. Taxonomy (NCBI): domain Eukaryota; kingdom Fungi; phylum Ascomycota; class Dipodascomycetes; order Dipodascales; family Dipodascaceae; genus Magnusiomyces; species Magnusiomyces suaveolens. The sequence goes on from CAAAMA010000004.1 coordinate 1,324,720, forward strand.
TGAGCGCACCCTTGACGACAGTGCCATTCGTCGTGTTTCCCTTCCTTCTGCTTTCTTGACTGCTGACATTGTTCTTTCTACCCTTCTCAACATTGTTTCTGGTCTTGTTGTCTACCCTAAGGTTATTGCTCGTCGTATTTCCGCCGAACTTCCTTTCATGGCCACCGAGAACATCATTATGGCCATGGTTGAGCGTGGTGGTGACAGACAGGAGTGCCACGAAAAGATCCGTGTTCTTTCTCACCAGGCTGCTGCCGTTGTTAAGCAGGAGGGCGGCGACAACGACTTGCTCGAGCGTGTCAAGAAGGACGAGTACTTCAAGCCCATTTGGAACGATCTTGATTCCTTGCTCGAGCCTTCTACTTTCGTTGGCAGAGCTCCCGAGCAGACTGAAAAGTTTGTCAAGGTCACTGTCAAGAAGGCTTTACAAGAGTTTGAGAGCCACATCAACAAGAGCGAGCAAGCCACCCTCAAGGTTTAAATTGTATACTGTGGATATATATATAGTTTTAATTTGAATTATTTTTGATTTTATTTGGGTATTTTTGATTACTATTGTCAATTGGTTGTATTTTGTTTCAATGCCATAAATGTAAATAAACCGAATCGATATTGGGCCATTTAAACCCAAATGCCAATTGAGTTTATCATTAAACGGATCTTTCCCAAACTTCAATTGCATTCATGCTCATTCATTTATTTTATTTTTTATATTTTTTCCCTTCAAGCCATGTCGATGCGGCTGGTTGCCAAACCGGTTCAATATTTACTTGTAGAATCTTTAAAGTCGGAATTAAGTTTTCAGTCATCAAAAGTGTCACTCATGTCGGTTGCGTCGAGAACAATTATAACTGTATTTAAAACTAGAAAACAAACAAAAGAACAATACTAAAACAAATATTATATTAACTTTATAATTTCAAAAAAACAAACAAAAAAAATAAAAAGACTTTACATCAGTCGTTAAGACTTTCAATTGCATCAACCTTGTTTTTCCAAACCAACGCGTTACTCTCCAAAATAGTGATTGTAAATGCGAGTTCTGGAAAGAGCTTCGAAACCAGTTCAAATAAGGGCTTAGCAAACGTGTTTATGAAAAAGAGTTGGCCTTTAGCCAAACTAAGAACAGGAACAGTGTATCCTTCGCCATCCTCTTTGACTTCAATTGTCGGGTTTGGAGACGAAGACTGCTTTTCCGTTGTGGCAACAGGTTTAGGTTCCTTCATTTTGAGTTCGATTTCAAGCGTTTCCACTTGCGAAAACTCCTTGGTCAAAACGACACCCCATTTAGAAGAGATTTCCAACGTGCGGACTACATTGGAGATATCAGCACATTTGATGAGCAGACAAGAAACGAGTGTTTGGAAATCTAGCTTTTCTTGAAGAGGACAGGATGAGGGCGCAAAAGGAGTGCTTGGGTTGATTGTGGCCTTTCCGTTTAGTTCTTGTTGCTTGATAATCCTGTCCAAGTTTGTCACGTACTCGGTGGCGCCGCGGTTGTGAAACATTTCAAATGTTTTTTCGGCCTCCTTCATGTAATCAAAGTGGAGGCCCATATCGGTCGCTTGGACAGATCGAATGATAAGCCGGCAGACTTGGTTGGCTTGTGTGGCTGGCCAGTACATTTCTAAAATACGCTGGAAGGCAGCGCTGTGGTAGGACTCCAGAATGCTCTTGAAACTAAAGGCTTCGGCAATGGGGTTTTTGGCGGTGGACAAAAACATGTTTGTGACGCCGGGATGGCCGACATCGTGACCGATGGCAATGATGAGCAGGGTCAATGACTCGACCGGGTCTAGAATGGATACTTGGGATTTAAAAGTGGGAGATGAAGGATCATTCTTGAACACGTGACTAGAGTCATATTGAGGTAAGGAGTTGAGCTGGATCAAGAAAAAAAAGGCAGCCTGGAGGACGTCGATAGCGTGACGGTAGTTGTGATAAGGGTTGCTTGGGCGGTAACTGTCTCGAACAACAAGCAAGAATTTGAGAAGAGCAGAGTCGGAGATGATGAGGTCAGCCACAGTTGGAGGGAGATTGGAAGTCAAACAAGGATCAGTAGTATTGGTGGTGGGTGCTGTATTATGCATGGAGAAGGCATGCTTAAACATTAGAAACGCAGCAAACAACAAATCGTTGTAGGATAAATCGTGAGCCAGGAAGTCCCAGCTGCCGACTAAAGAAGCCACGAGGTTTATCCTGTCTTGAGAAATGTGAAAGATTTCAGGATAACACGATGTATTAAAGGTACTATTATTGTTTTGGTGCGAATTAGCAGGGCTAACGGCGGAATTCGGTATAGAATTGGAGGTTTCAGATGGGGATGATTGGTAAGTGAATAGTTTATCGGAGTCAAGCAAATGACAGTTATGATACATTTCTAGGTACGTGATGAAATTGACAATTGCGTAATCAAATTTGCGAGAAAAAAGCGGAGTGGCCTGTTGGATTACGTCGCATTGGACGCTCGGAGCAGAAAAGCTTCCGAGTTCTTTGTTTGAACAACAAGCGATTGGAAGATCGAGGCAGTCATTATTATTGGAAGAGAGAGTTTCGACAGAGCGATTAATGTGAGACACAACGGCGGCTTCAGCAGCAGGAAAGAGGCCAGCTTTGGCTATGGTTAAGTCGATAGTTTTATCTGTAAGCACGAGAGGAGAAAAGACTGCAACACCACAGGTTTTAAGGGTATGATAAATATGTGCGCTAGTGTCAATCTGGGGCAAAATGGAAGTTTGAGAGGTGTTTTCAAAGGCGTTTGTAGTAGATAACGAAGTATGAGGATTTGGCTTGGTGATTGGGCCAGAAAGGGATGAAGCACGAGAAGCCGCAAGGGCCGCAGCGGAATGGTCGTCGTCATAAAGAACTGTTAGAACGGAGGGAAAATGAGAGGCCAAAAATGATACAAAACGTAACACAGGTAGGTATTGTTCGATTTGGGCGGAATCAATGGCGAAAAAAAGCAAGAAAACGGCTGGGTTTCTAGAAGCAGGGTATGATGGGTCTAAAGAAGAGGCAGCTAGGGCCTTGGAAAGCGCAAAAAGCTGGTCAACGATATCACGAGTCGACGAGTAGGTGTAAATAACTGGTGACTTTTGTAGGATCCGGAAAATGTTTTGCGCGGACGAGTTACTAGGTTCTGCGATTAAAAGTGAAGAGAGATCCGGGTTTAAAATGTTGGGTGAGATGTTTGAGTTCAAAACCGATTCAACATGAGTAGAAGACAATGGCCGAGGCGGAGTTAAGCTATAAGCTCGGCCATTATGTTGGATGCTTGGGTCAAAGTAAAAAGCAGCCGCGATGTCTGCCATGATTTGAAAATTTAACGGTTGATTTTATAATATTTGGTGGAGAAGAAAAAAAAAAAAAAAAAAAAAAAAAAAAAAAAAAAAAAAAACTTTTGGAAGAAAGAAAGAATTGGAACAATTCTGATATAAATAAAAAAAAAAAAAAAAAAAAAAAAACGGTGGACAATACATTAAAATAAAGAAAGAAAGAAAAAAAAAAACGCTAACGGTGGTTGCTATGACAACGAATATTACATAATCAAATACTAATCATTACATATATTCACTTGACCATTTTTATCAAATTTAAAAATTTCCTTCATTTTTCCTTTTTTTCAATTTTTGTACACGAGAAAATTTTTTTTTTTTTTTTTTTTTTTTTTTTTTCATCCCCAACTTCAATTTCACTTTTTTTCTTTCTTCTTCTTCTTCATTTTAGAAGAATTTTGAACTTTTCAACTCACTGAATATTAGGGTGTTGTCGTTTCCTCTAAAAGTCTAGGAAATTACATATTATCGTCCTAAGTTTAGTTTTACTCAATTCCAAAAGACTGTTTCATCGCATGGACAGAGAATTGCTACGAAGATTTGTACGTTTAGCCAAACCCAGATAGCATTTCTTGACTGTTTTTATTTCTAGTTCATTGTCTTGTTTTTGCACTATCGGTTACTTCCTTTGTTTTTCCTGTTTTTCTATTTCTTGGTTGGCCCAAAATTCCTACCTCAAAGCTTATTGTTTGCTGATCCCAAGTATCTAAATAGCAGTTTCTGTGATCTTCAGACGGTCAGGAAGCCCACCTACAGCTGCTGTTTAGGTTGTGTTTTTTATTACAGTTATATCCTCATATATCTATTTCAGGTATAATTAATCCGCTGTTAATCATCAGTCGGTACGTCTATTTCTTATTCCAATATCTATATTTTAGACATATATATACATAATTACCATGATTCTCGATCACTCCACCCATATCGAACACGACAAGTACGTTAACCACGATCTTTCCGTCCAGTTGGATTCTACAAACGCTTTTGAAGGCCCCGAGAAACTTCTCGAGATTTGGTTTGCTCCGTCTGCGGCGGCAATCCCTTCTCATTACTCCGATGGCCTCCGTTCTGTCGACAGATCCACTTGGGAATCAATGCTCGATATCGTCAAATGTAAGGTCCTTTCCACCATCTCCACCTCCAAAATGGATGCCTTTTTACTCTCAGAGTCGAGCATGTTTGTTTTCCCCCATAAACTCATTTTGAAAACTTGTGGCACTACTACTACCCTCTTTGGTCTTCCAAGAATCCTTGAAATTGCTGCCTCTGTTGGCTTCTCACCCAGCTTGGGCCCTTATAGAGTCTTTTACTCTCGCAAATCTTTCATGTTTCCTGAAATGCAGTGCCATCCCCATCGCTCTTGGGATGACGAAGTCCAGTTCTTGAAAAAGTACTTTAACAATGGCTCTTCCTACTTGGTTGGCAGCTTAACTGGCGACCACTGGCATCTTTATACCACCGAACCAAACTTGAATCTTCCTTGTTCGAATGGACCCCAAGAAGATAATGACCAAACTCTTGAAGTTCTCATGACTGACTTGGATCCAAAGGCTGCTTCAAAGTTCTTTACCAAACGCCATGCCGGTGATCTCAAACTCAATTACCAACACGACGTTTGTGGCATGTCCGACGTCGAGGATTCTGGTTCCAGTGGCAGCGATTCGGACCAAGACTCGACCTCGTCTCACGATCCTGGTCATGATCTTGGTGCCATCGTCACCAAACACTCGGGAATCGACCGCATTTATGAAAATGTCGACAGTTCTTTGCAAACTATTGACTCATTTGGTTTCACTCCTTGTGGCTACTCCTGTAATGCTTTCATTGGTGAAGAAAACTATTTCACTATTCATGTGACCCCTGAACAGGGCTTTTCCTATGCCAGCTTTGAGACAAATGTTTCTGCCTCTTCCGCAAACACCAGCACCGTCAACGTCTTGGAAAACGTCGTCCGCATCTTCCGACCTGGCAAGTTTTCCTTGACTTTATTTGAAGCTCACAGAGATGAATACGACATCTCAGACCCCATCTCAAACTCGACAAGTTTTTTCAAGTCCCAGAAACGCGACGTTCATACTTTGACGTCCCATATTAAAACAGCCAAGGAACTTGAAGGCTACAAGAGAACTGACCGTATCTTGTACGAGCTCGATGGCTACGACTTGGTTTTCATGAGCTTTGAAGCCATTTATTAGGTTTTTCAATTCTATCGTTATTTTTTTCATTTTTTTTTCCATTTTTTTTTTGTCAGTGTACTCTTTTATACGTTTATAGACATAAATGTGACTGCTCTAATTCCTACTAAATCTGTTTTGTATGCTGAGTCCTATATTTTCCAGAACTCAGTCACTTCCGTCCCGCTGTCACCCATCAAAATATTTCATTTTCATTTCTTTTTTTCAACGGTTTTAAGCGGTGCGGCTCAACCATTTTTTTGTAGTTTATGTCGCTTTGGCACTTACACTATAAAGAGCAATTGCTGCATTTTTCAGACTTGGATGACGTAATTTATAATCACGTGATTTATTATATATCAATCACGTGTAAATAGTGCTCAACACTTGAGTAGAAACTTGTGTATTGCTGGAATTGTCACAAATTACAACTTTTAGTAAATAATTGCAATGATCCGTGATTAAAATCAAATATTAATTAGTTATCTTGGTGATTAAATACTAAAATTTGCTAGTTTACGCGGGAAACAGCAAATGGTTGCGGATTAGTTTTATCATTATAGAATCAATACAGATTTAGTGTTTGGTAAATATGTTCACTTTCGTTATTAATATTTCTATTACTAAAAGAATAAACAGAAATCACCTCAAATATATTAATCAACAAATACTCAAACGTGAGTATTCATATAATAAAGAACTAGACTCGATCTTCATCACAAATCCTTTTCATGGTCCGAAACTCAACCAGCAAGTTTTGACCAAAACTACCCAAGACAGGGTAACTGCCGTTTTTTTTTTTTTTTTTTTTTTCACTCAAACATTTTCAATTGTCATTTATACAATTCCAATTTCAATAAACAATTTGATTCCTGTTGAAATAACTCTTTTTCAAAATTAACCACATTCTTTGGTTATTTTTGCCTTTCATATTTTTGTTGGGTGTGTGATTTTATAGAGTCGAGTCATATTTTATCATATTTGGTTTAGTAATTTTTTTTTCTTTTTTTTTCTACGAAAGAAAATATATTGCCACCAAACTACTTTTCTTCAACCTTTTCATTTCACCAAATTGATTTGAACAGTAATTTCCTTGAATACATATAAAGCATTCCTCCAAAGGTTAGCTCTTAATATTATATCCAAATCTCATTTTTCAGGTGAACCACGTTCAAACCTATTCAAGTGAATCACAATGACGTTCAACAGGTATGCAAGTAATCATTCAACATACCTAATCCAACAGTCACTAATATACTTTTAGCTCAATTTCTTTTGGAGCATCCACTGCTTCCAATCTTTTCACCCAGCCTTCGTATTTTGCTGATGTTGCCGATCCATCTACAATAGCTGTGGCATCCGCAACTGGGTCTCACGAAGCTGATATGGATCATGCCCAGATTCCTGTCATGTTTAAAAACTTGATTCGACGTGACGCCAAAACTAGAGAACGGGCTATCAACGAGTTGTACAATCTGCTCAAAAAGATTTACTTTTCAGCGTCCTCTAAAGGTCAATCCTTTACTATTGACCAAAAAGAATTATACTCAGTCTTACTTTGTTGGTCCCAATTATACCCTAAACTGGCTCTTGATATTTCAAACCCAATCCGTGCTGTCAGTCACAAAATACAAGCTCTTTTGTTTTCCAAAGCCTTTTCCATCTTTTCTCCAACAGCCTCTCCATCTAGTTCTTCCGCAGATATATCCAAAGCCAAAAGCAAACACAAGGCCGTTTTAAAATTGGTAGGTTTGGTCGCCGGTACTTGGTACTCAGGAATTTTTGATACAGACAAAACTGTTGCTACAGAATGCAAAACCGGGTTCGAAACTGTCTTTCCTAGTTCCTCATCGCCCGAAACCAAAAAGGTTGCAAAACTGCCCAAAGATTCCACAGATAAGCCAAAGCCTTCCAAGCACGATGCCTTTTTCTTGGCTTTTGAACTCAATATTCTGGCATACATTTCCGATATCTTAAACGTTGAATCCTCAGATACTCTCTCTGACGCTAGATTTGTTCCTGCCGATGAATGTGTGCTCAAGTACGAACGTGCCCAAAGTACCTGTATCTTGACTCTTAGCGCCTTAATTGATCATAAGCGCAAAGTTGTCCTAACTCAACATAGCTCCAAACCTCCAGCCGGTGATGCCTACACACCTCTATTTGACGAATCTTCTGAATCTTATACTACATTCCTCGATATTGTCTCCGCAAAAGGCTTTTGGAAACTGACATCCTCTTCCAGCGGAATTGTAAGCCGCGCTTTCCTTACTTCCATTTCTAAAATTATCAGTGCAATCCCCTTGTACGTGCTAGAAGAACACCCAAGAGACATTTTTGGCGCATTCATCAAATCTCCATTAACCAAAGCCGATACCAAAACAAGTGGCCAATCATTCACCAGAGGTTTCGGTGATGTCGAGGTGATCCAGGCCTTGACTCATATTACCAAATATTTCCCACAGGTCTGGTCTTATAAATCAAGTTCTGATGCCAAGAAGAAAGACAAGAAGGAAAAAAAGAAGAAGAGTACCAAAGAAACAGAGTCCGATGAGTCTTTAGAAAAGAAGGCTAAAAAAAGTCGCTCCGGCTTGGAATACCTTGTCGCTTTTTTGAAATCGGGTAATTCCCAAAACAGTCCAGTATTTTGGCACGTTGTTATGGGGTTGCTGCTTTCAATACCACAGCCTTATTCTCCATTCCCTGCAACATATGAGGAATCTTCAGATAAATCTTTATGTATTGAGTCCTCAAATATTGTTTTGGAAGCTGTTGCCTCAGCGGCAAAAAATTCACAGTTTGCAAAAGCTTTGGCTTTTGGAGCTATCCAAAAGCCTGGATCCAAGCCTGTTTTGAATAGTGCGGCCGATACATGGACATTTTATTTGGTATTGGTAGAAAAGATTGCAGACCAAGAAACAGACGCTAGGATCAAGTCAGAAATTATATCTTCTGCTTCAAAGAACCTTTCAGACTACCTATATGGATCTGAATCTCCTGCAACTTCGGTCGTTGATTCATCTTTAAATTCTTTGAAAGACACTCCAAATATGGCACGTCAAAAAGCATCTAACCGATCTACCTTGAGAGAGCTTGATAGCACCCTTCTTGCAATTTCTACACGTGTGACCGAGCATTTGTGGAATAAGTATCCTGCCGAGATGCTTTCGGAAATGGACCAGGGCTTCAATTCTGTGTACGAACTGTTGACCAACGACTCAGTGACTCCAACCCATCTACAAGCAGCTTTATCCAACGCTGTCAAATTTGGTTACAATGTATTGTCCAACCTATCCAAACAGTCTTTGAAATATCAACAAGCCGCAGTTTTTGGACTCGTTGTCATTTTTGTCAACAATTTGGTTGAGTTTTATGGAAAAATTGTTTCTGATGGGTTTTTCGACACAAAGTCTTTTGACAAAGTTACAGCGATTGGTCCCGTCATCGACTTGGTTCTCGCCCTTTATGGCGTAGACAATAACCATCTTGGCCTACTATCCGACGAAAAACTCATTTTGAAATTTAGACAGCTTTGTTCTGTTTTCTTTTCGACAATTTCCTCAACGCACTCTTCCTTGCCACCCTCCATTTATGATACATTTGCATCTATTGTTTACAAATTTTTATCAACTGCAAAATCATTGTCTGCTTTGAACAAAGAAGTGATTGGAACCCAAGACCCAGAAAATGACAAGTGTATTAATGTTGATACTAACCAGTTTGTGCTTCTGGGCGTTGAAAAAGTTTTGGAACAACTTCCTCCTACAGAAACTCTGACCCTCTATGGCGAAGAAGTGCGTACAAACACATTTTTCTCTACAGTATCAATGTTTTTAAAGTTTTCTAATGTTTTGTCTTCTACTCCGCTCACTGATAGTCCCAAACTATCTGAGTTCATCACCAAATCTTTGGTTTCATGGCTTGAAAATGTCTCGCCATCATCTGATTCGCCTGGCCTTTTTGAAGTCTCAGAAGATGCTGCTCTATCTGTTCTTTATTCAGTAATTTACCACTCGCTCATTGTAGCCGAACAAGACTCGTTAACTATTTTTACTGTTCTTGTTGATAAGCTTATCTCTATTGAGAAGCAATTTCTTGCCGGTGAGTTTGATGTCGTCATCAAAAAGAATGACGAATCAATAGAAATCGAACCTAGAGCTATTAAAATCAAAAACACTTTCAAGTGGATCATTTCGCAAGTAAAGACTAAAGATACCCAATTCCTTCTTACTTATACCACTACTGAAGCCGGTAAGACAGCAGTGAACGAGTTGTGGAGACTTGCCGGCGAACGACAACAAGTTGAATCGTCAGAAAAGGATGCCAGCTTTATTGAATCCCTTATTACTCAGTTGGATTTCTTTTCTAATGCTGGTGAAGAGTCTCTGGCTTTGTCAAAAGAAAAATTAGACCCCGAAGTTGTTTTGAAGATTGTCAAGGAAGTCAAAACTGACGTCCTTTCTTCTTCACTGCTTGATCTCGACATTTATATTCAACGAGCTTTCAACATTATAACAAAATTAGACCTTCAAACTATTGGAACTGTTGCTGACCGACCACTAAAGTTGGAAGCCTTTGAAAATTTGCTTTTTGATCGAAATACATGGGACTCAGTTTTGCAAAGGGTATTCAGCTACGGTATTCCTCGAAACGCTTGCTTAAGCCAGGACTCTGATAACAGAGGCTCTGCTTACTTTTTGATAGATACAGCAGCCATTTCCAATTTCTATGGAGAGAAATACGCGACTCACTTTTCGCAAGATTTTGTAGAGGCATGCACCCAGTTGCTTGGAATGTGCATGTTCACAGCTACTCTAACTCTTCACCTCCCACTCCTTTTTGACCAGTCCAATTTCGATACTGTCTTCAACGTTTTGTACGGATTTAGTTACTCCATCGCAATTTTCAATCTTCTTTCGGAATGCGGTATTTTGCAAAATATCACCAATTCTGAATATTTTGTTTCATTGAGTACGGAAGATTTGAAAAACGCTCGCAATTCGTCCGATATGGACTCTAAAACTCAAGCTCAAGAAACGTTTATCGAAATTTCTAAAGCCGTTCAACGCGACGCCATTGCTTTGCTTTCTGAAAAGGAGAACAAATTGAAGGTAGACTCTACTAAGACCTTTGAGATTATTGCGTCTGCAGTTTCCTTGAAAGATGTTTCAGTTTCTGTTGCCGAAAGTGTAAATATTGGACCTGAAAAACCTCATCACCACTTTTTTGCTCAAGTTTGGGAGTACACTAGAGATTTATCAAGCCCTCGATCATTTTACTCTTTTCTTGTTCTTGAGAAGCTGTTGCTTGATATTTTCACTTCAAATTGTACCACCGATTCTTTGATTCCAAGGGCTAACGATTTGAAAAAGTATATTCCCAACAGAGTCTTAAATAAATTGGGCACTTTGGCTATGATTTCGTCGCTCACACATGCTACTCCAAAGTCCGATATTGTTGAACAAAGTTTATCCTCTTTTAGAAACAATCTTTTGGCGGATATTATTGGCGGTCCCCGGTCCGGACTTCATACAGACAAACGTGCAATCTTCGCTTTAGCTGCTTTTGCTCCCTCATTATATCATACTGGTGATACACATTCTGGTGTTATTTTCCCTACTGCTAAATCTTCCGAGTTGGTGGGAATTTCGCCATTCAAGATTGCTAACTTCATTTCGAGGGTAGCTTCAACTTTTGACGAATTCATGGAACCCGAGTACGCCCCATTAGCAATTCTTTTGGGTCGTGTTTTGGTTGGACTTTCTAGCACTTTTCTTCCACACGACTTACCCTCAGTAACCTTTTGGGAACCTGTGCTTGAGTATGTCACTTCAATTCTAACAGCTGCCTCGTCGCTTCCTGGTTTTGACGACGAAGAGGATGCTGAGCATCCAAGTGACAACGAAAGCAGAGAAAATAAATGGTTTTCAAATACCTATCTTCAAAGTGGCTGCTACGTTCTTAATTCCTTCATGGCTTTTTACAACTACGATACCACTGTTGATACAACGGATTTCGATGCCTCTAATTTGAAAACAGAGGAAATTGGCGATACTTTGAGATCTATCCACTCCTTGTTGACTGATACTGTTACAGTGTTTTTCGATACCAACAGAGATGAGACTGCCCCTACCAAACTTAGTCTGTCGTTATCATCTAAAGTGCTTGAATATTTCTCACAATCTATCAAACCTAATACTCCTGGTTCGTTTCCTTATTACGAGACTGAAGCATCTTTGTTTTACTCATTACTTTCGCACAGTGACCCTTTTATTCAGCAAACCGCATTGGTTGTTGTTTCTGATGAGCTTAAGATGAATCAAAAAGATCGGGCCCTTGAGTACGCCGCAATTTCTGCTCCCACTGCTGAGGAGATTGAACAGCAATTGATTCCAGTAGAACTGTTTTCGTTGATTCTCTCCCCACCAGCTGAGTTCAATGCGAGTAAATCCAAGTCGGAATCAGTTTTAAAGACCCTGTTAACACCAAATGCTAGACAGTATTTCTATACTTGGTACATTATTTTCCAATACTTTGAGCTCTCAGTGTACTCCCTTCGCATTCTGTTTTTGAACCAGTTGAAGGAAAGAGACAATGTCCTGGATTTGATGAACTGTATTTCAGCATATTTTTTCAATTTGAAGAGTGGTCCCGATAGTTTAGATATTACCCAAATTGATACTCGTTCCAAATTTTATGTGGAAGATGACATTACTCAGTTTGATACTCACGAACATAATATCGACCCAATGAAACATCTTTTATGGCATTTGATTTTCCAATCATTGAACCACGCCGGATCCGTTGTCAAAAACTGGTTTAATGGCTCCATTAATTTACACCTCCGCACAGAATTTGAATCAGCTGTTGGCAAGTATATTTCTCCTTTGTTAATCCAAAGTGAGTTGTCTAGTGTCAGAAAGTATGCAGCCCAAGAAGCCGCCAACAATGCCGACAATGATGACGATGATGACATTGGCGCAATAGGTGTTAAGCGTACCGAAATTAATATTACCAATAACGGTCGCTTAATTGTTGTTAGACTACATGTTGACACACAATACATGGAGCTACAGTTCCAAATTCCCAGCGGATATCCATTACAAGATATTCGTATAGAAGGAACCAAACGTATTGGAGCTAACGAACGCCAATGGAGTTCCTGGGTTTCTTTATCGCAAGTGACTTTGTTCAAACGCCTTTCCGGCAGTGTGGTGACTGCTATTGAACTTTTCAAGCGTAACGCTACCTTGTACTTTGAAGGCTTCTCAGAGTGCGCCATTTGTTACTCAGTTCTTCAAGACGATAAAACTTTGCCCACTAAAGAGTGTCGTGTTTGTCATAACAAATTTCATGCCTCTTGTTTACAGCAATGGATCAAGTCCAGTAGTTCCCACGCTTGTCCTTTATGTCGTACCGAAAAGGTTTTTTAAAAGATTTTGGAATTTATGTAAAGTGTATTTTTCAGGTGATATGCTTTTTAATTTGTAATTGAATATAATGCTTAGAACTCAAATTTACTAGTTTATTTTTGGAAATGATGAAAGTACGTAGTGTTTAAGGGAAGCAAGATAATACCAAGGAAATTGTCTATTAACTGGGCTGTATCAACTTTGAAAACTTTCATCACAAGTGAGTAGCTTCAATAACATAATACTTGAATATCTCTAGCATTATCCAACAACTATATCCACGTATTTGTAGAATTATAAACATATATAAACGTATCTCTTCTAGGAATTCCATGTCCAATCTTTAGAAACGCAACTAATCTTGGGACCTCACCATGTGCCTTATCACGTATGTCAAAAGCGTATTTTTAGTATACTCAAAAATGACACAATTATTCCGACACTTGTAACCTTAATTTAGACCTTAACCAACATTTACAAATAATCATGTAGCAATATGTAAAACTGAACCTTACTTATAATCACCCCGATTTTAATTGTCTACGTTGATTAGCCATATGATGTAATACCAGATTCTCAAAGTGGTCCGTGTGTTTAGATTTGTGTTGGTGCTTTCAAGTTCAGCTCAAAAAGCAACTCGAAATCGCAAGCTTTGGAGTGCTGTTTACAGTATTGCTTAATATCATGTATAATATTTTTCCGCAAATGTGATTTTATTAATTATAAATGTAAAACAAGCCTGTTTGATAATTGAAAATTACAAAGAATTATTATTTTTGTGTGTTTACCAGTTTGATTTTTTAATGTGGACTACATAATTTTAGTTATACATGATTTTCTTGTAATCAACAAACCTTCTTCTTATTCGTTATTAATATATCGGTATTTAGCCCCAAATCTATTTAAAGCTGTATTCTTTATAATCAAATATATTTATAATGAATTTTTTTCCTTCTTATTATCCATCGTTTGAATTTTATTCCCCTTCCGTTGTTCATAAACTTTCTGTACACATATATACTTTCAGTTATCCTAATGCCTGTCGTTCCTTCTGCTTCGGCCACTCCTAATTCTCAAAGGCCTTCATTTGTGTATGACAAGGTTCCTAATAGATATGCTGTCATTATTGATGCAGGTTCGAGCGGCTCTCGAGTCCAAGTGTTTTCCTGGAAAGATCCTGCAGTGCTACATTCACAGTTATCGGCAGCGGCCTCGAGTTCTATCACAAACAATAAAATCACTCACAGTAACTACAATTACAATCACGATAACCGGACCGTCTCTGAATCTCTTCCTGAAATAATACAAGATACCAAATTTCATAAAAAAATAACACCAGGTATTTCCTCCTACTCTGGAAAACTCAAGGAGTTATGGAAATCGCATCTTGAGCCACTCGTTAAACATGCAAAACTGGGTGTTCCGAAAAGCGAAAGAGAAAATACCCCAATATTTCTGTTAGCAACAGCTGGGATGCGCCTGCTTCCAGAAATCGAACAACAAGACATTTTATTAGAAACGTGCCGACTATTTAAAGAAAAGTCAAACTTTTACATACCTGAATGTGGATCCCATGTATCTATTATTGATGGAGAAACTGAAGCTTTATATGGCTGGTTATCTCTCAACTATCTTCTTCAAACAATTAATTCATCCAAAACTAGTCAATTGGCTTTGGGTAAAGATTCTTCTACCAAGTCGGACCCAATACTTCCTTCTAAAGCCTCAAGTTTTCGAAAGTCCTATGGATTCATGGAGATGGGTGGGGCTTCGATGCAAATTGCTTTTTCTCCAAACAGCACCGAGACGGAAAAGCACATAAATGACCTGTACACAGTCCGACTGCGCTCGCTGAACGGAATGAATCAGGAACATACTGTTTTTGTCTCATCATGGCTTGGGTTTGGCGCCAATGAGGCAAGAAAACGATATGCTCAGCATTTGCTTGAAGTGGAAGGCCATTACGATTCTACGACGGGATCCAATGTATACCGAAAATTACCTCAGGACCCGTGTTTTCCGGAAGGCCTTGCACACGAAATGAAAATCGATGCCAACAAAACCATGATGTTTAAAGGCTCTGGAGATTTCATGTCTTGTCTAGATAGTATGCAACCGTTGTTGCGAAAAGACCAACCATGCAACGAAGAACCTTGTTTATTTAATGGCATACACGCTCCGGCCATTAACTTCAATTCAGACAAGTTTGTTGGAGTCAGTGAATATTGGTATACTGCAAACAGTATTTTCAAGTTGAATGGCCATTACGATTTTAAAACCTTTAGTGAGCATGTTTCTGCGTACTGTGAAATGCCGTGGAATGAGCTACGTCGACAAACTGGCCGCAGTGGTACTTTTAAAGGTATTCCTGAAAATAAACTCAAAACTGCTTGTTTCAAAGCCACTTGGATCATTAACGTGCTCCATTCGGGGTTCAAATTTCCTATAGACGGGACAGGAAGGCTGCTGGAAACTGGACAAACGCATACTCCACACTACTTTAAAACCAATAAAAAACTTATTTTAAACAAGGAACCCAAAATTAATACTTACAGAAATTTGAATAATCACACAGACAATATTAAAAGAAGCGGTTCAGAGAGTTTTACAAGTCCTTTCCAAAGTGCTACCCAAATTGAAGGTACTGAATTGACTTGGATGCTAGGGCGTGCACTTTTGTATGCTTCTAGCCAGATCCCACCCGTTACAAACTCAACTTCAGATGTCGGGTTTTTGCCTGCTGATACCGAGAGAAAACATTACGTTCTTGGTGGGGAATTAGATGGCTCTATACCCAAAATTGCGTCTCATGAATTGGGCCCGCTTCGCTACCAAGACCAAAGCATTTTGGTCCGAAGTCTGTTCCTAGAGAATTTTACGTTTTTGATATTTTTTGTTTTAGTTGGCTACACATTACTATCTTTATTTCATTCCTTGAAAAAAAAGCGATGTATGCCATGGTTTTTCCTTAAACTGCGAACCACTTCCATGGGAATGACACTCAGTCGTTTCACTTTTTCTGTTCATCGAGCGATTTTTGGTGAATCTAAGACAAACCGCCAATATGAAGGCCGATTTCATAATTGCGATTCTGAACCTTATCACCGAATAATTGAAGAAGACAGGTCAATCAAATCTAGTCGTTCAATGGTTTCTTTGTCAGGGTCGTCAATGATAACAACAATAAATCCTACTCGTTCGGAATCGACTCTTTCCATTTCGGAACTCTCAGTATAACTATAGAGAATATGTTTATTATTAAAAAGATATCACAAAGCATCCTTAGATTTATTTTTTCCTATTTGTTTTTGTTTTTATACTGTTTCGAATTTAAGTGGTATTTCACATGTTGGTAATAAATTATTACTATTTTCAAACAAAATATGAAAATAATTGTTCCTGAACGAAAAAATATTTCATATGTTCAATTGAATGGTTGGTCTCTCAATTTGTTATTCAGTACAATGATTCCGAGCTAAGTTTGGGAATCTCTTGTTTGTATTCTGCAAGCCAAGTTTTTTTAAGATTGACTACACGATCAAGCTTTTTTGAAATTAGATGCACGGAAATGCTTTTGTTTTATTTTATTTCAAGTCCAAATATAATCGGAAAGTAGGTTTGAATCAGTCGCAAGGTAAAATCACAGCTTTTTCATTTACTAAAAACTCTTTTATTTGAACTAAAGTTTTAAATCATTTAAACCATCACTAATGGTATTGGGTATCCAGTATTTCAACTATATGCATAGTTTGATTGGTTTTCGTGTTTAACCAAGCATGAATCACATATTTTTAATTTCATTTATATTTTCTTTAATTTTTTTTAATATACAAAAATAACTAAAAGAAACCAAGCATTATATACAAGTCACAAAAGCCATCTATTCCATATCAATCCGTTACAAATCCCATTTCCAACTATTCCATATGGTATAAGTCCAGCCAGATTTTAACATTCTATCAAAACAGTTTCTTGGTTTAAACACGTCTAGCACGAGGTTCTCTGACACCACCAATCTTAATCTTAGTTCCATCAGTGACTCTTGAAATGCTCGGTCTAATGGTGTTACCTTCAGAACCGTTAAGGGCGTTGATGAAAGCTTCTCTACCCTTTCCAAAGTTAGACATGATAATTTCAATAGGAAGGTTCAACAACTTGCGTTCATTCATCAGTTCAAACATTCTCTTTGCGGTTTGAAATCCAGCTTCGTATTCTCCCTGCTTGGTGTTGCGGAACCCAACTAATCCTGCACTCAAGTTGATCACCACATCCTCACGGGGCTTGACTTGGTCCAAGTACTTGTCTGAAGCACTCAGCTTTTCGGCAAGCTTTCCAACACGTCGGTACTGTGACGTCAAGGTGATAATGGTGTTGTTGGAAGTGAATTTGCAATGTAACACATAGCCCACGCGAAGTTTACCGTCTTCAGGCAGCTTTTCTGGCTCAGTGTTTGCTGTTCTTGAGGGACCAAAATTTGAACGAGAAGTGTAGATGCGGTCTCCTCCGGACTGATTAGTGGTCGTCTTTCTCTCTGATGCAACGCTACCGAGAATATCCATAATAGACTGTTTAGAACTGGTGGATGAAATGTATCGCAAGCCGGAGGGCTTGAGAGCCATGCAAACGGGACGAAGCTTGAAAAGACTAATCATGGTAATGTGATCCGGGTATTGTCTGTAGGGTAAACCTAGATATTGAAAATATCAATAGAAGAAAAGATCAAATTTTGTTTGGTAAATGTGGTGATACTCATATGATTGGTGGTTTACAAAACTTTTTCATTCTTCAAGGAAATCGAGTCTGAGTTACCCGGATTTTGTGGATTCACAAACGTTTTTGTTTCTTTTGTTTCAATTAATTTCTTGTCATTTCAACAATACTTTAATTGTTTTTCGAAATTTTCTTTAGTAAATTACAATTGTCTTCACTCAATTAAGTAGTTTTTTTGATACCCTAGAAATATGATTAAAAATAATTTGAACCCTTTGCGTTTGTATTCTCGTCGATTGATACTCAATTATCCAATACTAGCCAGTTCCTCCAGGTCCTTGTACTCAACACAGACCTCGGCCAAAGATTCAGATTCAAAGGGCTCATGGGGAATCGGGTGGAAGAAGTGGACAGTCGCTATTGCGGCACTCGGCGCTGGATATGCTATTGGCACCTATAACTACAATCACTTTGGCCCGAAGCCTACTCCCCAGGAAATCGAACATGAGCTGGAAAACATTCCCGAGTACCGATTCATTTATCATCACCCATATGTTCAAGCCCTTCGAGAAGAGTTAGTTGAAAACGAAAAAACAAAAGAATTACAAAAAAAATGGAAAGAAGAACGGTACTACGATGCCATTCCGTTACTTCATAAAGGTCATATGGTTACTTCCAGTCTTTTGAAAGGTAATGGCGCTTTAACTGTCGAGCCTCTTATTTTCCAGGATACCGACCAAGGTGAGCTAGTCGTTTTTTACCACGTGGGTAATAGGGTTGATGGTCACTATGGAATTGTGCATGGAGGCTTTCTCGCTACGTTGATGGACGAGGGCCTTACCAGATGTGGCTTTCCATCCCTACCCCACAAATACGGTGTTACTGCATCTTTAGAAATGAATTACCGAGCTCCGACTCCTTCAAACTCATACATTGTTCTCAAGGGAAAAGTCCAAGATGTCAAGGGAAGACGTGTTATTACTAAAGGAACACTTGAAACGTTACCCAACTACCATATCGACAAAAAAACGGGAAAGTGTGTCGTGGATAACAAGCCAACAACTTTAGTGGAAGGAAATGTGGTACTCGTCGAACCCAAGTGGGCAAAGTATTTCTTGTGGATGATCTAAATTTTACAAATACATCATTATAGAATACAATAAATGGGAAACATTATGGAAAAAGTAATAATAATCTATTAATTATTACCATAGTCTAGAGTTTGAGAAGGTGTGGAGCAACTTCGTTGATCCATTCAACCTTGATGGGACTTACAGTTCGCGCATACGGCTTTTGGGTATAGACCAGTTCCATGTACATAATGGCCTCTCTTCTTTGTCCAAACATCATTGAGCTCGGATGAATACTGAGTAGTTGGCCATTAGTAGCACTTCTATATCTAGAATCGGGTAACCCAATAGCAGTAGACGCTATGTAGCCATGCAAAAAGCATTTAAGAACACCAACTGCGTCATATTGACCATTTGTCAAGGACTCGAGCTCGTCCTGATCTTCATCTTCGTCTTCATCTTTTTTGTCTTTGTGATTCTTCTTTTTGCCCTTTGAAGTTTTGTGGCCAAGAATTGTTTCCATATACTGCATAATCTGGCGTCTAACACGGACGACATTCTTCATTGCCTTATAGTTGACTGCGACATCTTTGCACCAGGCCTTTTGTTCTAAGCCTAAAGGAAGTTCCATAAATGCATTGTACACTTCCTTCATCATTATAAGGTCTCCCCATTCTGTGCCGCCAGAAAACTGCTGTTTTCGTCGCTCATTGATTTCATCTCGCTTGTCTGGATGAGGGTTCATCATGACACCGTCTACTGAAAGACAAGCAGCTACATCAATAACTGTTGACAAAAGTTTAAGACCTCCCAGCTCATTGGCTTGCAACAAAACAGCTGCAAGTTGCGGCGGAACCGGCAAAAGAGCCATTTTGATACCAAGCTCTGTGATTTTACCATCATCGCCAAGCGCCTTTAAACCGTAAAGTTTTAGTAACGCAGCTTTAAGTGCTTTCTTTCCCGGTGATTCAACCCAATTGAAGGACAAAACATCGTCAACACCTGCGCGCTTCAACAGCAATACAGCTGTGGAAACATCAGTTCTTGTGATTTCTGCTTCCGTCTGTTTTGGAAGTTCTGCACTGTAAGTTTCTTCAGTAAACAGTCTAAAGCATTTTCCAGGAGCTTCACGTCCAGCACGACCCATTCTTTGATTGGCTGACGACTGGGAAACTGGTGCAGTTAACAGGGTATCCATTCCTAAATCAGGTCTAAACACCTTTACTTTTCGCAAGCCGCTGTCTATGACATATCGTACACCAGATACAGTCAGCGAAGTTTCCGCAATGTTGGTAGCACAAATAACTTTACGTTTGTTCTTTGGGAGTCTTTCAAATGCCTTTTGCTGTTGCACAGGTGGGAGAGAGGCATAAAGAGGTAAAGCAACAATCAATGGTGCGGTTTTGGGTAAATCTTTGGCTATTTCATTTAAACGTTGCACAACTTTTTCAATCTCTTCTTGACCAGGCAAAAATGCTAGGATGTCACCTGTCGGTTCAGAAAGATTGACTTGACAAACTGATTGAATCATTGCATCGATAACATCATCAACGCTTTCGTTTAAGTAGTATCTGGTAACTGGGTACATTTTACCTTCAACCAAAAGAATGTCACAGTTGTCGAAGAATTTGCTGAATCTCTCTGCGTCAAGAGTGGCAGACATGATAATTAATCGGAGTGGGGAATCTGTGCCTCTTCTCTTCTCTTGCAACGATTTCAACATACCCATAGACAAATCCGTCAAAAGAGTTCTTTCGTGGGCTTCATCTAAAATAACGGTGGTATATTTGCTCAAATTTGGATCGGCCATGAGTTCTCTCAACAGCATACCGTCGGTTACATATTTAATGCTAGTAAATGCAGGATGGGAGTTGTTATCGAAACGTACAGAGTAACCGACATCTTTTCCCAACTCAACGCCCATTTCTTGTGCAACACGACTAGCTAAACTCACAGCAGCGACACGACGAGGTTGGGTAATTGCAATTTTTTCAGTGGAAACTTTGATTTCGTGGCCATTTTTCTTCTTCTTTTTGACTAGGGTTGCATCGTGAATTAACTGCGGAAGCTGGGTAGATTTACCAGAACCGGTTTCACCCAATAGAACTGTGACTTCATTACTCAATATTCTCTCAATAACTTCAGATCTTGCTTGGTACATGGGTAGTGTTTTTCTAGTTTTAAACAGTGTATTTTTCAAATTATGTCTCATGGTGTACTCATTTCTTGCAACACTTGGGTCTTTGGAGTGTGACTTTTGAGTTCTGTCGGCCTCATCGTCAAAGTCTGGAGCAATGAGGTCAGCTTCTTCTTCGTCTTCGGAATCTAAAAATCGAACGTTGTTTCCTTTTCGTAAATTCTGATTATTGTGCTGCTTTTTTTTTTCATTCCGGGCTTTTTTCAGCTTTTCCTTGATTTCTTTCAAATCGTTCTTTTTATGTTTTTTCTTCATTGGAACCTCCCCATTTGGTGCTTTACTCAAAGACTTTGATTGTGTATTTGTTTCGAAGTCAGTATGCTTTTGGTGCTTCCGTTTATGACTAAAGGTCGAATGATAGTTGTTTGAATCCAAAGACAGTTTAAATCCGTTAATTGGTACAACAGGTGTAATCACCTGCTCTTCTCCATCATCGGTGAACTTTTTCTTGATTTTCGGAGGCATGATTAATAACTGGGCAGGATTCTTATTATATCCCCTTTCTTTCCGTTACTTGAAAATAAATTGGAACTGATTTAAAAAAATTTTCGAGAAAAAATAATAAAAATGTAAAAAGAAAACACGTGATTGAAAAGATGTTTAGGTGGATCACGAACACGTGATATATACATTTTCAGCCATTTTTGAATTAACAATCAGTTTAATGAGCATTTAATCCAAAAAACACAACTAGATCCGACCTTCTATAAACTGATTTTGATAATTTGCACAGATAAATATGAGTTTGCTGATTGTTGGCTGACATTTCTTCACCAATAAATACATGTAGGACCAAAGTCGTTGGAAATACCTTTTTTTGGTCTCGAAAACATGTTGTATTTATTTATTTTTACACCATCTCATCTTTTATTTCTTTAGTTTTTCCAATATTTCAACCCTTTGCAAAAAGCAGAATACAAAAAATTTCAAAAATTTCAAAAAAAAAAAAGAATCATAATTTTGAATCAGAGTTATTAGATTTATTACTTTTTCATTTATAAATATATTTATCTGCCATTTCATTTTTCTGTACATTAATTATCATTCGCATTACCCTTCAAGCCAGCCCAATATAAAGATATCATTTGTCGCTTGGTTTACAGCTGATTTTTCATTTCCATCTTTACATTCTGGGACTAAAAAGTATTGACAACTGTTTTTTTTATTCCAAATTTTGAGACGACGAACCACTATAAGCAATTACATCAGTACTTATACCCAGTTACAATGTCCTTGTCTGGAGATGTGTCAAATACCCATCAAGAATCAGATCCGGGTACTCCTCACCTTTCATCAACTGCCAACAGTCTAAAACCATCACATACAGACACAGGTGAGCCATCCTGGATGGAACTAGCTATAAATCTTGAGACAATTGGTATGTATTGACTTTTAATGGACTATTGTTGGTCTTTTAATTATTTTTTGTATGTCTTTTGATCCATTTTGCTTATCTGCTTTTCTTTTAGACCAACAACAACAAGATTCCATACAAAATATTCAAATTGATCCTCTGGCTCATGAACCCTCTTTGCATCAAAACCATCATCCTGCCGCTCCAAAAATATCCTACCAAGATAGATCCGTATTAAATTCAACTTCCATATTACATTCGAGTATCAATTACAGACTCTGTCCATTTTGTTTTCGACCATTGTGGATCTCTGCCCTCCAATACCATATTGAGCAATCTTGTCCTAAAGCTCCTTCTTTTTCAGATGAAGAAGATACTCCAAGGGATTCTCAATCTAGCTCCAGCGAGACCAGTCCAGTTTTTGAACAAAAAGGTAGCAAAAAGCGTGACCAAAATGGCCAAAATGAACAAAATAATACCTCCCGATCCCCAGTGAAGAAACGAAAAACTGATTCCAACCCAAAGAGCCTCAACTCCTTAGATGTCACAAGTAACAAAACCAAGTCAAAAGATTCTAAATTAGAAAAGACAACCAATACTCTCGATAAAAAGCATGCATCTGTCATTTTAACGATGGAAACTACTGACTACCACAACGAGCCAAAAAAGCGCAAATTCAATATGACCAAGCAGCGTAAATTGGCTCTTGCAGCTGCAACAGCTGAGGCAATTGCCAAAGGCGAACAGCCACCCACTATTGATCAACTGGATTTGGCAGCCATTACAAAAAAAAGCGCAAAAAAGACACAGAAATTAAAGGAAAAATCGTTAAAGCAAAAGGCGCCCGTTGATGTGGAAAAGCAATGTGGTGTGCTGCTTCCTAAAGGCGGATTTTGTGCACAGTCTTTAACATGTAAAGCGCATTCAATGAGCGCTAAATGTGCTGTAAGAGACCGGTCTGGGCCTTATGATACCTTGTTGGAAAAGTACCAAAAAATGAACCAAATTAAGATCGCATCCATGTCGACCATCAAGCGTCTTGCTGAAGAAAATCAGGCACTTGGGGCTTCAGAAGTTAATGAAGAAGAGGAACTTGATTCAGTAATAGAAGCTGTTTTTCAGTTAAACCCAGTTTCATTAGGAAAAAAGGTGGTTTTTCCAATCAGGATCAAAACCAGATTCATTAGAATGAGAGAAATGTTTTCCAATACTTTTGTGCCAATCAGAATCTGTCCGTTGAATAGATTTCTCGGCAGGAGCTTAACTTTCAATGCAAATTGTCCTCAAGATATCCGTTTCATTCTTCCTGTCCACCAGGTCCTGAGAAAACAAAAGCTGCTTCAACTACATACCCAACGACAAAAGCAAGCGCAGGCCAAGGCTCTTGCACAACAAAAGCAGGCTTCTGCTCAAAAAGGTCAAAAATCCCAAGATACTCTTCAGCAGACCTTAATGTCCACACAACCACTTTATCAGCGGCAAGTGTTGAAGAACCGTCAAAAGCAGAAGTAAATTTGTTTTTTTGTTCTTATTAGCATCTTAAATCATTTCTCAAAATTTTGTGTTGAATCACATTCATACGTATTATAGCATTTTGTTGACAATTGAATTCACTTTTTGTAAATATACTTTTATTTTAATATTATTGTTTATTTTTTTTTCCAACTTGCATTACTATTGACTATACAAAACACACGATTTACAGATCCAATTGCATTTCCAAAGTACCTAGCTGAGTCTGTAGATCTTGTAACAAATACCAATCAACACAAACAAAATCACAACAAGCGATACACCTGTAGTTTGGATAATTTTAAACATATATTCAGGTTTTCTCTTTGTGCTCAGCGCAATTTGTAAATACTTTTCAAACTGCAACGCCATTTCGCGCTCACTAAAGTGATCGATCACCCTTTGATGGCAACTTGCAGCATACTGTTGTCGCTCGGCAGGAGATATTTCAAACAATGCGTGCTTCACGGCAGGCGTCCATTCGTCGGTAGTAGGGTTGCGCTGCCATCCTGTTTCGGCAGTCACTGTTTCTAAAGGACCACCAGAGTTTGCAGCAATAACTGGAGTACCGGCAAGCATTGCTTCCAAAGGTACGATACCAAAGTGTTCGTTAGAAGGGGTGTACGCCAAAACCGAGGCATCTTTGAGGAGCGACTTCTTGATGCTGTCGGGAACGCTTGGGATAAAGACAATGTCTTTGCTCTGGATGGCTTTAGTTGGGTATGCGGAAAGGCCATCGGTTGGCCAAACTGTTGCGTACGTGAGTCCAAGTGACGCACATAGCGACTGGAGGTCTGCCATATATGATTGGTTTTCTAAAACCTTGAAATCGTAGCCGCCAGCAATGATCAATTTTGTGTTTGCTGATTGGGTGTCTGGAACGCTCTTTCGAGCGTGAGCAAAAGAGCTGATTGCCAGCGCAATATTTTTCTTTCTTTCAAATCTATTGATTGATAACATGAAAGTTTTTGGTGTGAACGGACTGGGTTGCACATTTTCAAACTCTTGGGTATTAACGCATGGGTAAACGACACCTAGCTCGCTTTTGATTTTGGGGAAAGCTTTTCTAAAAACAGACTGCGTGAACTTGGAATTGACAACAATGACATCGGAAAGGCCAGTAGACCATTGCTCGACTGCATCAAATGGCATACGGTACAGCTTTTTGACCAACGAAGAATGATCTGCCAAATACTTGTCTGGGAAATGTCCATAAAACAAAATGCGAGCTTCTGGGAAATATTCACGAAGAATGGGCACACAAAATGAAAGCTGATCAACAACAAACGCATCGAAATCATAACCCTCTTTGCTGTTGATTAAAGTGGTAACCAAATGGAGCTGTCGTAAGATGGCACACAAAATACTGAATCGTCCTGAAATGTTTTGCGGAACAATGCCGTCACCAAAAACTTTGACCTTGACACGGCCGTCAACACATTCTGAAAAGGCGTGCTTTTTGCTGAAATAGCTGGTATAAATCATGACACCATGACCGAGTTGCTGAAGACCGATGGCTGCATCGACAATCAGTCGCTCAGCTCCTCCTGTTTTGAAAAATAAAAGTCAATTGAATCGGTTAGATCATGTTGCTACATTTAAAAGGTGTCATTTTGAAACCAATCATTGATTATTCTCGTTCTATATTCCAAAAACTCTAATAAACATACCAATTCCTAGATCTGGATGAATAAATGCAACTTTCATGGTTTAAACGTCGAAGAACGCAAACTTCTTTTGCAATCTTTACCAAAGGTTATGTCCGAGCCAAAAAGATAAGGGGACTGGGAAGAATGTACAGAAAGAAACCTTGATGTATGTAAGGGTTAGGCCAGATTGTCAGAGATGGTGTATTGGTAAATTTGAAGACGAGAGGTAGAAATAATGAATATCGAAACAATTAGTAGAAAATTGTATGATTTAAGAAAGATTTATTATAAAATAGGGCAAACAATTTATATAATTGAAGTTTAATAAAAGCCTAGTCAGTGAATGTAGTTTAACATTTGGGTGTAAAATAGTTCGTTTAAAAACAAAGCAATAATCGAAACACAAAATAAAATTAATGAAGCACTCTGAGATTCATGTTTAAAAATCGGCTCGCTCCTTGTTTAGTGCTTTCCCAAAGTACCGATTTGTCTTGAGATTTGGCTGAGTCGCTCGGTATTGACATTGTATTGAGCACCAGTTTTTGCAACATTGGCAAGGGTGTTTGCAAATGCGGTACGAAGACCTTGGGAAACAAGATCAAGAGGCTCACCAATCAAGTTGGAAAGAACAACTTCGGCACCGTTGGTAACTGATTGGGCAAATGATCCGAGTAAAGCGTTACCAACAACCTGGGACAGTCCTCCAGTCAATGGAGCAAGAGCGCTGGAAATGGTTGCAATACCGTTATCAATTTGGGAATCAAGACCAGTGATGACAGCTGCAATAACATCAGATGCAGGGTGTCCATCGTTGCTCTGGAGCTGATGAGTTAAGGTTTGGATGACTTGTCTGGTATTAGTCACGGATCCGTTAATACCGTCCATGATGGCATTATCACGCTTGTGGTGGTTAGCAGCAAGACCAGATGGATGAGTGGTGCTAAGAGTACGAATCTGATTGGCAATCTGATTGAGACGATCAGTGTTGACATTGTATTGAGAAGCGTGAGTAGCAAAGTTGGAAAGGGTATTGGCAAAAGAGCCACGGATAGATTGAGAAACAAGATCAATAGGTTCGCCAATCAAGTTGGAAAGAACAACTTCGGCACCGTTGGTAACTGATTGGGCAAATGATCCAAGTAAAGCGTTACCAACAACCTGGGACAGTCCACCAGTCAATGGAGCAAGAGCATTTGAAACAGTAGCAATGCCGTTATCAATTTGGGAATCAAGGCCAGTAATGATGGCACTGATGACATCAGAAGCAGGATGACCGTCGTTGCTTTGAAGCTGGTGAGTCAAGGTTTGGATGACTTGTCTGTAATTTGTGACAGCACCTTGAGCACCTTCCATAATGGCATTGTCGCGTTCGACAAGCTCGTTGGCCGCGACACAGGAAGATGCAATGGCAGTGAGAGTGACCAATTTAGCAGAAACCATTGTTAAAATACAAAAATAATATTAAGAGATTAGTAAAAAAGCGAAAGACTAGACGTGGAGTTGAATGTGTTGATGAAAAACATAAAAACGATAGAAACCAGTGGCTTTTTATAGTTTTTACGGGATCACAGTTTGACATGGTTTTGAAATCGGCTTCAATATTTCAGTATAGTCGATATTCTTTTTCCGAGATTTTTGTTAAATTTGTCATTATTTTGAAGTTGTTTCAGGTTCATTTTGTATTAATAACCAATAACAGATTGGAAAATTCAAACTAAGGTTGGTGCATATCTGGTTTAGACATGCCCACATTTCGTACGCCAATTATGAATGTTTCACTTAGATGGGCATTTTATGAGAAGCGACTGATCAAACCTGAACATGACTATTGATTTAAATATAATGGCGCAAGTCTAAACACGGATGCTGATCCGTATGGGTTGGCAATACGCTGGTTTCATAGTCATTTGATTACATGTTTTCTAAATAGGTTAGACGTTTATCGTCTGCCAAATACATCAACTTTTGACACATCCAACTATAGTTTTTCACTTTCAACACTTTTGGTAGATATTTTACTCGTTGATTACTTCAATTTCAAGTTTTTGATTCAATTGAATACATTTGATTGTAAATGAATTGGTTTCTCAATAATAAACATTTTGACTGCCGCATTCACTGTTTCTGATAAAGAAAATAATGCCAATAGCTTCATTTTTCCAGTTTTGAGTGTAACTTATTTTTCAGACAAAACATGGCATTGGATTATTTCTGCAAGCATCATAATTTGATTAATGGGATACCCAATGTATGAAATTATTATTCGGAGGGCAGTTTTATCTTTCCGATTTTATTTTGAACAGCCTAGTTTGGTAGAATTTTTTTCCACTCAAGTATTTGTATTTCTTGTTATCCAAAATCAATTTAGATGAAATTAGGCATATGTAATTTTTCCGTTTGAACAATAAACCTAAAATATCAAAGTTAGTTGTTGAAATACTGCTTTAATCTCATGAATGTAGACTTTACATGATACAAAGATCTGCCAAAATTTCGACAATCGATAATTTTCAAACACCTGACATGATTCATCTACTTTGAACCAATTTCATGGTTTTTCTTCATTTACAATTATTGCAAGTCTTGTAAAAACCTGGAATCTCGACATATACAGCCGCATACACGTGATTCCATATTGGTCTTTCGCAATTATGGGTTAGGCAATTGTTATAAGTTAAAATATAAAGAGATGAAAGCAGCAAAACATTTATTAAATTCAGGATTGCCAGAATTGATTAAAAACAGATAAACTTGATACTTATATGCTGAGCGATAATCTGATTGTTGTATATGTTGCTTGAAAGCGGGTTTTGATTGCGGGACTGGTTTACGTACATTTTGTTCTTTATCTTTTATGCGTGGCTTTTGAAAAAACAGCAAAAAAAACCGTGCTTTGATAACAAGCCATCAAACTGTATTAATATTGATTTAAATTTTTAAGCAAGCATTTTTTCTTCCTTTTACCAACTTGGCGAGTTTGCTTTTTTTTTTCTTTTACATCTAGTTTTTAGGGTGTTTTGTATATACTCAATAATAATTTATTTTAATTAATCATTACAAAAAATCTTTTTTGGCAATGTCTGTTTCTTCAATTATCAATTATAATGACTCAAAAAAGCACTCGACGGTTGAAGTTGCGGGTGAGTTTTCAAAGTGGAACCCGTGTGAATTAACTCTTGTTGAAAAAGATGGTTCTTCTACTGCTTATTCGATTGAAATCAAAGGTTTGACTCCAAATATTAAATATATGTACAAGTTTATTGTTGATGGTCAATGGGTTTTGGCTTCGGACGACCGTGGTGTTGGTACGTTTTCTATTTTTTTTTTTTTTTAATAACCATTTCGAGATTTGGTTATACAGTGCATCTTCATTTTCAAAGCTATTACCATACTTGGTCAATTTTGATTTCTCACAAATAAGCACACCTTGTTTATATATTTTTCTGCTAACACGTTTGGTTATTATTTTGACTATTTTAGAGGATGATGGTAACGGAAACTTGAACCACGTTTTGGTTGCTTCTTCGAAGATCTCCGATAACGCCGCGCCGCCAACTTTTGTCGAACAGACTGGATCTGCCACCTCGTCCGAAGAAGGTTACAACTCCAGCTTCCATTCCGAAAACACTGATTCGGATGAGGAACTAGATCAGAAATACCAGAGTATGACAGATTCTAAATCAGCTCGCTCTTCCCAAGACACCAAGGTGGTTGACGAGCAGCCGAAAGCTGTTGACCAGCCATTGCCTTCTTCGACGCAGCCTCTCGTCAACCATGGCGAGGCTGAACAGGCATCCTATGGATCTGTTGCTGCTAATGGCGAGAACGACACATCAGTGTCCAAACCCAACAAGAAAGAGTCCCGGTTTTGGATCGCCAGACTTATTGCTGCGTTTCTGTCGGGAATTACTAGCTTTTTGAAAAGGGCATTTTGTCTGGGTTCTTCCAGTTGAGCTGCTTGAATACAGTTTTGAAAACTTAAAAAAAAAAAAAAAAAAAAAAAAAAAAAAAAGGTCTTGATCAAGATGGAGTTTATTGGTTTTATTCAGTTTGCAAAAGTTTCGTGTTTTCGGTTTCATTCATTAATTTATTTATTTATACACCCATTTTCTACATAGCTATTCAATTAAAACATTGTGCACAAAATAACGGAACTGCGACGTTCAATTGCATTCAAAAGTTTTTAGTTTAGGTTTATTTTATTTTTGGAATAGAAGAGGTTTAGTAGTTATCGAATCAACGTAACCATCTCATTAGTCATAAATGTATTTTCGAAATAACCAGGCCCTTGTTATTTCAGGCACGGCAGTTGGGTATTATTGACAAAGTCTTGTATACTAGAGCCCTTGATACGATGAGAAAAATACGATAACTACAGCCGGTTAATCTAAAGTTAGTGATCATCAATGACGATCCCTCAACTCTGCTCGGGTATATTCCATACTTTGTGTCGGCTCAATCGACTTTGTAAAGTCTAGACAAATGTCAAGGCACATGACGATTTCTCATTATCCAAATTTGATCTCCACTAAACCATTACAAAGTCTTTTGGTTGTGATCACTGTTGGTTTGTGGTTGCTCGGTCATTTGTATACCACATTGAAGTTGTTTATGTCAATACAAGGCTCGTGGCCAAAGAAATTCAGACTGTGTGTCTTGAGAGAGTGTTATATTGTCAATCGTTCAATTATTCTCTTTATCAACCATTGACCATTCGTTCAACCTAACCAAGAGAGTCCTCTCCTTAGTTGGTATTTTGTATTTTCTTAATATTGAATTGCTATTCCGTCTTATTCCGCCTTTTGAATATCCATCCAATGTCATTCACTCCAATCTATGTTCCTCCAACAGTCCAGGTTCCCATCAACAAAAACGACCCTTTTTCGGTTCCAGTTGCCGTAACCCAACCCAGCGCACAATTTCCACGAGTGGTCCATCCACTCGCACCTTTAGATTCTGAACCGGTATCGAGTCTTCCAATTTCTACAAACAAATTTTACACAAACTTGCTTCTTGGTAAACGCACAAGCCCAGCCTATATCGAGCCCTATTGTGTGTGGCAAACCAACTTTAATTTTTTCGGGCTAGCTGTGTCTTCTACAGATGACAGCCAGCTTGTGTTTGGGCCTGATCCCAAGGCGTCTACAGCGCGATACTTTTTTGAGCCCATTGGTATCATGTCAATGGTGATGTCTGCGTCTGAGTTTACCGACACGTTGAGTATGGCCTTTCATACCCAACGGTGTTTTGATTATTCTGTCCAGACATATTTTGCCAATTCTCTTGTCCGAGGCCAGATGTGGTGTCCTTTAGTTTTGGGGATGGGTTTCGTCACTGCTGTCTATTATAACTTGACTCCAGTTGTCGCAAGTGGAGTTGGGTTTGGCTCAATTAGCGAAAAGCAATCCCCTCAGTCAAACATGAGGAAATACATTCTCACATTGAATAACAGCGTCAAGTGGGTAATGTATCTGCAGGTTCCTGCAAACTCTGGTGCAGTGCCTGAATTTCATTTGTCGAGCGACAAATCCAAGGTTGTTGCGTCTGCGAAAATCCAAGGAACGGTTGTGCAAGTAGGAAGGTACTTTGATAATTCGGACTCGTTTCTTGATTCTGCTGCAGGTAGATACCAGACTGATGCCTACGTGACTGCCTCCACCAAGGATAACCAGGCTAGTGTGAGACTGCAATATGTTTGCCAAGGTACTAGTAACTCTGGGATGCCGTTGATGTATGTTCCTCCGCATTACGAGGGTGTTTTGTCCAATATGTCTACAAAACGCACGAACTTTCAACTGCGAGGTCCTTCTTTGGGTAGTATGTATGGGTATGTCAGTGGTGTGTTGGAGTTTGTGGAAACAATGCCTACGACAATTGGATTTCTACCGTACAGTCAAACCAGCAGCAAGATTGTGTATTTAGAGAATGGCAATGGAGTGAGTGTTTTGCCAGACGGGCTGGGTTCAAACGAGACTGACGAATTTTCTGCGTTGGGTCTTGTAGGCAAGGATGTTTCGCCATACATTTCGGACGGCACATTGAAATATATTACTGAAGTTGCCACGGCTGAGTTGAAGCAAGACATTAATGGACAAACGAATTTGGATTCCATGTACTATTCTGGAAAAGCACTGGATAAGTTTGCGCAAATAGTTTTTACGGCCAAGTACATTTTGAACAATAACGAGTTGGCGTTGTCGGGCCTGGCGAAGCTCAAGGTTGCTTTTGCCTTGTTTGCAGAAAACAAGCAGACTAACCCATTGTGTTACGATACGACGTGGAAGGGCTTGATTTCGAAAGGTGGTCTTTGTGATCCCAATGCGGATTTTGGTAACACCTTCTATAATGATCACCATTTTCACTATGGTTACTTTGTCCACGCGGCGGCGGTAATTGGTCAGATGGACAAGGATATAGGTGGGAACCGATGGGTGGCAGCCAATAAAGATTTTGTAAACAGTTTAGTTCGGGACGTGGCGAATCCCACACTAGCCGACCCGTATTTTCCGCGGTTCCGGGTCTTTGATTTCTTTGCCGGGCACTCATGGGCCAAGGGATTGTTTGAAAGTGGTGATGGGAAGGACGAAGAGTCTAGTTCGGAAGATTATCACTTTGCGTATGGAATGAAGCTCTGGGGCAAGGTGATTGGAGATTATGCGATGGAGACACGGGGGAACATTATGCTTGCAGTGATGAGGCATTCCGTGAATAGTTACATGCTATTTTCCGATGATAACAGGATTGTTCCATTCCGGATAGTTTCCAACAAGGTATCGGGCATTTGTTTTGAAAACAAGATGGATTACGCGACGTATTTTGGGACGCAGCCGGAGTATATTCACGGGATTCACATGATACCCATTACGTCAGTGTCATCATACATTCGGGGGCCGAAATTTGTTGAAGAGGAATGGAAACAAAAGCTTGAGCAGGTGGTTCCAGGTCTGGTGAGTGGCTGGAAGGGCATTTTGTACATGAACCTGGCGCTAATTGACGCAAAGTCGTCGTTCAAAAGGTTTAGTCAGTCAGACTTTTTGGATGCATATTTGGATGGCGGAATGTCGAGAACATGGGCGTTGGCATATGCGGCATATGTCGGAAAGATGTGAGTGTTTCTGTTTGGTCCATTGTTGTTTTCAATGACGGGATGATTTACTATATATATATATATATATATATATATATATAAACACATAGATAATCATATAAACATATAAACATATACATCCAAAGCCTACAAAAAGCCGTCGAAAGTATGACATAATGGCTTAATTTGAGTTTTGATTGATTGATTAGGAAACTAAACTCGTCCAAAAGCGGATTAGTTTAAAAGAATTGAATTGCATACAAGAAACGAATAACCAAAAACAAGCTTGCTGCAATTTCATCAAGCAAGAAAAGCCGTTTGATTGCACTTTTTGACTTTAATAATTTGGCATGTTTCTATAAAAGTCATTAGAAATTGCAGTGCAATATCAATAATAAAATGACTAGAAAGTTATAGTTGCTAAGTGTGATTAATTGTCTGGCACATGTGAAGAATGTATCAATTTAAACAAGCAAAAAAGTTTAAATGCGCAAAAATAATAAAACAATAGAAGAAAAAAAAAAACATGCAATATTTATAATCCACAGTCAGAATTAAAAAAGAATCAAATTTTCCATTAACTAAATAAGTACATAAAAAATTAATAATGAAAAAAAAAGTCATTAAAAACAATCAACCATCATGAAATAAAGGATAATTTCTCCATTGTAAGTGTAGATGAATGATTGTTTAGAGTTTGTGCTCTTACAATGGTGGAGAAAAAATAATAATAAAGGTAGTCAAAAAGGATAAAATTAAAAGACGTGAAAAAAAAAAAAAAAAAAAAAGCAGTAATAGCAGCAATGTTTGTGTATAAAAACACAACCAGTGAAATTTTGTAAAAAGAAAAAAGCCTCAATGGTCGTATTTATAGGAATTAAACCTGAGACATGGTAGGAAGACCAGTTCTGGCAGGAGATCTCTTACGGCTGGGCAAGCTGAAGGGACCAGCAGAAAAGACGGTAGAACCGGAAAGGATCAGTTGAACAATGGTGATAAAAGTACTGAAAAATAAAAAGGCAACAGCAGCTTGGGCCTTTCTACATCTACCAGAAGAGCCTTGGGTAACGGTATTGTTGTCAACATATTGTTGATTGGAACAGGAATGGCATCTAATGGCAGCGGCAAGAGCACAAGCAGCAGCAAAAGTAAAGACAAAGTCAAGAAAGTCGACCACAAAGATGGCAATTGGGAAAGCAAGAACCTCGATGAAACCAGCAGCAAGGCCGTAAAAGACGCCAAAGAGAATACCAAAGGCGGTACTGAAAATAGCAAAGTTAACTTGAGGATTGACGTGGGTCTGATTCTCAATTAAAGAACCAACAAGTGCCATAGCAATGATGAGAAAGACGAGTAAAACTACTCGGAGGGCGGGATCGATGTAGGCATTAACCATTGTGATGAATTTAATATGGTAATTAATAAAAAATAATTTTAAAAAATAAAAAGAAAATAAAATAAAAACGCGTTTAAAAAATTAACGATTCGGTAAATAAAAAATAAAGTAAAAAAAAAAAATTCCTGTTCGAGGGAAATTCAAAAGTATTTATACTCAATTGGAGTGGACCATGGGACCCTAACCCGGCCAGATCCGGCATTCAAGCAGGTGCCGAGCAGCTGAGCAGGCATCTGGAATTAACGTCATCAAAGCCGTGATAAGCTTCAAAACATTCCAAACATAACCTGGGCACAACACCGTCTGAGGGTTAGGGCCCGTTTTGTTGCTCGGTCGTCTCATTTTTTATTTTAACACGAACCTGTTAATTTATTTTAGTCTGTTAATTAACTCAATTGGATCATGTGATGTTTGGTACATTGCTTGCGCAAAAAAAAAAAAAAAAATGGAATCCGCCTTTATTTCACGACATTTGAGTTTCAACCTTTCATTGCTCATTTTGTATCCATTGACATTCCGTAGATTTCTTGCATTGATCGACAATGGCAACGCGACCGGCTCTAGAGTTCTCGCAGCTGTTGGCCTCAAAAGTCCAGTCAGCTTCACAAGGTCTTGATTCAACTTCTCATGATTTGTCCTCTTATTCTGCTATTCAATCTCATCCAGATATCTTATCCGATTCTCTTTTATCCCTATATTCCACATTATCCCAATCGCCTCAAGCTATAATCTCTACTGAATCTTATTCTCAATATAGTCATGCAAAATCTCAAAAAAATCAACCTGATGATTCCTCGTTTTTCAAATCTCTATCTTCTTATTCTTCATCCCATCAGTTCCCGTCATTAGATTCAATCAAAACTTCCTTGGAAAAGTATATTCTCCTCATTTACAATGATGCCGAGTCTCAATCTGTTTCTGCTTTAGCCTCAAACCCTTCTACTGACCATGAAGCGTCTTTTCATACCCAAACTCAAGCTCTAGATGATATCCAATGGGCAATCGTCGGCTATTCCGCCATTTCCGTCTATTCCCATCTCGTTTCGAGCCTCTGCTCTGAAACACTTCCACTTTCTCATGATATCTTTTATTGGGACTCCATCTTAAACTCGTCTCACAATACCCTATCCACTCTGCTTTATCTAGCTCAGACTACCCCGAAAAAAATTTGGGATTCAATCATCCCCACATACCCAAACTCTTTTGGTGCAAACAAGTTTGGCCTAAAAGCTTCCTCCAACGCTAATCTAAACCCTTTGGCTTGGTTTAAATCTAACACAGATTCCCCCTCTAATACCCATCCCGATACCCCGCACAGAGATTTGACAACTATCGCATTTGATTTAATCAATTCCATCGTCGATTCACTCTTTTCTTGGTACTCTGCTCTTGACGCATCATTCACCCGTGCACAATCAGTCGCTCGTCAGCTTTTTGCTTCTTCTTCTGATACTTCTAGCTCCTTTTCTTCAACCTCAGCAGATGCCTCGGATACCTCTTCTCAAAAACCTTCCATCTGGTCGTCTCTTTCTGTCTTCTTTTTGTTGTATTCTCCCTTGAACAATGTTCGTCGCGAAATTTCGGATCACAAGTCCGAATTGGCTCACTTGCGTAAATCAACTGCAACGTCTTTAGGATATCTTGTTGGTGAAAGTTTCCGCATCTTACAAACTCAACATTCTCGTTCTTCCTCGCAGCTTCAATCTTCAAACGCAGATACCTGGAAAACTGAAATCCAAAACTCTGTCAATACATTGGCCAAAGTTTTGCAAATTGATTCCGCCCATGATCATTCTTCTTCGTCTTCTTCTTCTTCTTCTTCCTCTTTAAGATCACCTTCTGGCTCTACCCATGGTTCCTCCAAGATTAGCATCACCGATGAAAGCACGTCTAGCCTCTACAGTAGCACCAAGTCAAGTGACTCGTCTGATGATTTTGACAGCGATGAAACCAATTCTTCAGTATCCAAATCAACATCTGGAAAGTCTAAACTTGGTAAAATACCCACGTCCACATTCAATTCATTTCGCCATACTGACCATCTCTCTGAATTATCCCACATGCTGGATTCACCTGTCGTCGTTGCTGGAAAGTTGTTAAACATTATCGAGTCTGACCTCGAGCTACACGCGTCTCAATACTCACTAGTCACTGCTTCTCATAGAAAACCCGCTTGGATCTTACGCAACTGGATCGCCGTCACAATTTCTGCTTTTGTCGGCGTTTCTGCTGCTCGCAGCATCATTGGTAACTGGGAAAACATTGTCGAATGGTTCAAAACAGACATCATTGGAACTCTCGTCGATTTTTACAATAACTGGATCGTAGGCCCCTTGACCCAGATTTACAACACTGTCCGTCACGACGATACCGGCAGTGCTTCTCTGATTACAAAACAAAGCTTACAAGCCGACATTGACTCTTTAGAACGAATGGTCATCCAGTTTGCAATTGACCACGGCGAAATTGCACCAACTGCCGTCAGCAATTCTTCGGAAATCGTCTTGGACGATAATGTCAAAGCAATGATTGCCGAGAAAGTCCGCCAAGGCGACATTTCCTCAGTGCTTCGACCTTATGAGTCGCAAATCACTACACCCATAAAATCGCTCATCACCGGCGATCTCGTTCGTTCGCTTTTGATCCAAATACAAAAAACAAAGGTTGACGTTGAGACCGCAGTCTCGGGTATTGACAAGCTCCTACAATCGCAGCAATTGGTATTTGGCTTTGTCGCGGCCATGCCTTCGTTTGCTGTCACTTACTGGGGTTTGGTTAGCCCGGTTAGCAAATGGATCAACGGCCAAAATAGGCGGTCACGTGCCGACTACCAAAAGCGAGAGTCATTGTCTGTAGTTTTGGGTCATATTGATAGAATTCTTGGCGCATTACGGAACGAGGAAATTGGGTTTGAAAAGAACGGAAGCGGTTCGGTGTTGTCGTCTTGTCCCGTCGATTCGGACTCGCCAAAGTTTAACGATTCTTCCACTAACACACCGACAAACGCGACGGACGTTCAAGCTCGGGATACCGTGGCCGTGGTACCTGCAGCTTCTCATCAATCTCAAAACTCTGAGAGAGGACAAAGGTTTTATACGCTGCTGGGATTGCTGTTGTGCGAAACGTTTTTGTTGAGAGACCAGGGAAAGAATGTTTTGCCAAAGTCGCGGCTGGCTGACTGGGACCAAGATATTAGTGATTTGGAAGACGTCACCCATGGCGTTGAGACTCAGCAGCGGGCAGTTATTAGAATTTGGAATGTTTATCAAAGATACTTGAATTAGGGCACATGTTGTAAAAATCTAAAATGCATATTTTGTAGAGTTTTAACAACTATATTTGATAAAATATATGTTTTTTTATATATAGTTTTATCAAACATGACTTTTAAAATAGCAATGGTTTAGTACTATTAGAATAAGACTAATCATCAATTCAGAGTGTGACAAGTTTTTTTTTTTTCTTTTTTTATTTGATATATTTTCACAAATGCCTGTTCTATATTGCTGTTATCAGTTTGCTCTCATTCAAATGTGCATACCCAAGACGGAGATATTGAGTTTGTTAGTACAAGAAGCATGAATTTGGATGAATCAACGAGTGGGCAAAAAGTGGAACCAACGCATCAAACAGGTAGACACGCAAAGTAATATATAAAACACTAAAGGTTATTATTTAAAAAGATACGCCATGAAATTGAATTTCAACCCGTATATTTATCTATTTTTATTGAAAAACTGTTTACTTTTTCTATCCCATTGGTATCATTCTGGAAAAATGCAATGACGTTGAAAGTGCCTAGATACTGACCAGTCCATCCTCACTTGACAAGACCGGGAACTCTGGCAACACAAATTATTTGACCGTTTTGCGTCGTTTGAAACAATCGGAGCCCAGTATCCGCTTTTGCATTCAAGCCGGACTTTATTATTGATATTCTCCACTTTGATGTGAAGAAAGAAATATTTGGGAAAACAGCGCAAATTACGACCGGCGATTGGCTAGAAACAAACAATTGTAAACACATGAGTATGTGATGATTAGTAATGATTAGTAATGTCATGTGATGTATGTTGGGCTGAGGCAAAAAAATGTACCGTGATTTGTTTCACATGTTGAAGGAAATCCAAATTCTTTTATCTACTTGTTTTCTTCTTCCTTTTCTTTTTTTTTTTTTTTTTTTTGTTTAAATCTCACCAAAAATTTACTAAACAAGTCAAACAAGATTAACGCCAGCATCCTTTAATACTTGATTTTCTGAATTTTCGACTTCTTCCTTCTATTGTTTGCATCATTGATTCAGTAAACAAGCCCAGTTGCAAGAAAAACGTCTTCATTTCTTTCTCAATATTCAATTCTATTTATTTCCAGTGACTTTTTCCAGCCTTGAAAGATTAATACGCATCATTTTCTAATCGTTTGCCACCATGAGTAA
This sequence comes from Magnusiomyces suaveolens, assembly GCA_900642975.1. NCBI lineage: Eukaryota > Fungi > Ascomycota > Dipodascomycetes > Dipodascales > Dipodascaceae > Magnusiomyces > Magnusiomyces suaveolens. The sequence continues at coordinate 1,363,051 of CAAAMA010000004.1, forward strand.
CCCTCTTTATATCAACCGTTCGTTAAGTAATTTCTTGACTGTATGTTGATTATTCTTGTTTTTATATGATTCTTGCTTTTTCATGGCTGTTTATATTGTTTTTCTTTCTTGTTCTACACCATTTGGCTATTGTGTACGGTTTAAATCCATCCAATGTTGTATCCCGGCAGGAACAAATGGCTTCAAGTGAATGAGAACTGTTGTTTGGTCAATTCTGGTGCGTCAATACCGTAACTCTGCATACCGTTGAAAACTTTTATTATTAGTATTTTATTTTATTTTTGATTATTTTTTTAGCGTCTTTATTATTATTTAATACCATCCAAGTCCATACCCAGGCGTTGCCATTGTTTTTATCATTATTATTGTTTTAAGCACTGATACAACAGGCGGCTCCGACTCAGTTGTGTTGGCTTTATACTGATGTCTTTTATTAACTTTGCCGAGGTGTGCTGGCAGTGGCTTGGTATGATAACACTCGATCACGAGAATAATATACCCCTTTGAGTTTCCCAACTGTGGCCACTCTCATTCTCGTTGTTCTTTTCATTAATTTCGTTTCTTCAATATTAATTTATTTTTCTAATAATTCCCAATATGGCAGCCATGTGTTTTTATTTTATTTTATTTATTTTCAAGACCGATAAACTTTTTTTTTTCTCGATCAGTACATCTAACTTTTTTTCTTCTTTTTTTCATGATTGATTTCTAGGAGCTCGAATTCCTCCGAGACTCTGAAGTTATTACCCCAGCACTCTATAGCCAAATTGCCGAGAAATTCCCTCGTACTTTCACTCCAGGTGCTCCCAAGATTGACGCTTTTCAAGTTAATGGTGGAAATACCCACAACCCTAGCATAGAAGAAAAATCAGCAATTGTACCTGCCAACTCCACTCCTTCTGGTCCACCACCTTCGACCGGCCCTCCAGGCGAGATGGCCGAAGCTATGTACCACTTTCAGCCTTCGGGCCCTACTGATTTACAATTATACCCTGGCCAACGAATTCAAATTGTCGAAAAACTCAATCAAGATTGGTGGAGAGGTAAAGATGTTCAAAACAACCAAGAGGGCATTTTCCCCTCCAACTATGTTCGCATTGTTTCTGGCCCCGGCTCCGGCCAAATGTCTGTCCCACCACCCTCATACAATGGCAACAATTACCAACAGCCACCGCAACAGTACGGTGCCCCAATGCCCCAGCAACAGCAATTCCCTCCCCCAAGCGTCAACTACTACCAGCCCCAACAACAACAGCAGGTCCAACCTCAGCCCCAGCAACAGGTTGCTGCCGCTCAACCAGATCAGAACCAGCACAATGGATTTTCAGAAGGTGCAAAGAAGTTTGGCAGTAAACTTGGTAATGCCGCCATCTTTGGCGCCGGTGCTACTGTCGGTTCAAATATTGTGAATTCTATTTTTTAAAGTAGGGAATCAGTCTTTTAAATTTGTTTTTTTTTGTTTTTTGTTTTTTTTTTTTTTTTTTTTTTTTTTTTCTTTAGTTGTTTGACTGTCTGTTTTGCAAAAAAAAAAAAAAAAAAAAAAAGAAGAAAAAAAATTGTTGCACTTGATATACTTTTTATAAATACAATACAATTCATTCTATTTTGGTCTTTTATTGGTGTGGGATATATATATATATATATAAATATACTTTTTCAAAAAATAAAAACCAATTGCCAAACACTTCATTTACACACAGTTAGTGATTGGTGATTTCCAACTTGGTACATAAATAATAAATCAACAATTTAAATACAACCAGCAGTGATACTTTATTCCTCAATTTCCTGGTATCTTTCCAACAACAAACGCTTATATTCCTCCGGATCCGAATCATAGAGCTGAGCTGCCTGCGCATTCAGCGGCGACGAATTGTTTGGCTCTCCCAACAACGACTGCAACGACAACAGCACCGTCTGCACATTATACACTGCCGACCACTTATCCTTCAAAATGTCCAAACAAATGTTGCCGCTCATGTCCACGTTCGGGTGCCACATCGGGCTCACAAACTTAATGGTTGGCGCCGTGTAGGGATAGTTGGTCGGAAACGAAATGCTAATCTTGTACTTTTGGCCAGCGTAAAACGTATCCTCGGGGCCAGCAATCGTCCCTGTCCACAACAGCAGGTTTGAATCCGAAACAGGAAACGCTGAAATTCCTGGAGGCGAAGACATCTGTGGCAAGTCGTTAGCAAGACTAAAAATGGTAGTAAAAAAAGTTACACTGTGCGTACCATGAGTTGCATCAACTCGGATTGTAAACGTTTAGTGACAGATTGTCCTTCGGCTGCAGATTCGCTCATTTCTTCTCGTTTATATTAATGATTTAAATGATGGGATTTAATGACAAAAAAAAAAAAAAAAGTCTTTTAAATAGTAAAAGGAAAGAAATGTAAACAACAGAATTTTGGTGATTTGAATATTAAATCCTGACTTGATGTATGTAAAATTGATCCGTTGTTTATTTTTAACTTTTACATACAAACGAAACGACATACTTTTATAAGAGTTGAATGGCTTTGGCATGCCGAAGCATTGGATTTGAACGAAAATATCAAGTAACGGATCAGTGTGATTGATAAACTGGTTGGAACGGGCCAGATTGTAGTCATATAATTTACCGGGCTCCTAGCGTTCATTTCGTGATCAACGTATATTCCAAGGCAAGAATTTGGCTTACATGCTTGAAACTGTTTATTATATTTGACTTTGATATATATACATTAAAAAAAAACCATACACATGGATTCTCGTATCTAGTAGTAAGGTAAATAGGGTATCTATCGTCTTGTTTAAGAAAACATAAATGCTGCATTTTGATAAAACTCAAGCATTGGGTTTTCTCCCTTCTTTGTCGTAGTGGTTTCGACATCAGCCCATTGTTCCAAAAACTCCTTGTGAGACTCCGTCTTGACCACCTTGTTGCACACTTTTCGGTATATCGATGCTGCCGTCTCAAAGTCTGTAGGAAACAAGATATCGAAAAACCCTTGCAAAACCATATACGTCTCCACCGGAACCATCGTGCCATTCAGCACTGTCTGGACAACGGGCGCAGCGTAGCCCGGACATGTCTGCGGCAAGTGTGTAAAGTCAGATGTCAGCAGCCTGTGTTCCGGAAAGTACTTGCGCAACACGTCGCAAAACTCTAGGTATCGTGTGGGAATATACTCTGGGTCCGAAAGGTTCTCACGGAACGGCCATACCAAGTTTTTGGCTCGGCGAAACAAGTATGGCTGGGCCAATGGATGGTATCCAAGTTTCGACACTGGGTTTTGGACCCCACCCACATTGTCGCGCAACTGTAAGTAGCGGGCAGCTAGTGGATCGAGCTCTGGCGAATAAATTTCATGAAAGTCGCCTTGTGCGTCCGTAACAACATATGCTTGGTATGGCTGGAGCGTCTCATTGTCGTACCGAATCACATCGTGCGCAAAGTTGTCAAAAACCTCCAATGCAATAAAGAAACAGGGATTTGGCACCCGGGTATCCCACTCAAAAATAGATTTGTTAATGATCTCGACCTTATTCCAATGGCCTTGCTGTGACGCGCGCTTGCGTAAAGATTCGTGCTGCTTCGAGGCCAAATTTCCGGAAATTTCAATGATTTTGTAGCGAGTACGTGAATAAACATCTGGCTGCGTGTCTCGAATGTAGTCCAAAATGTTGATCATCAATGTACCGTTACCACCACCCATTTCGTAAATGGTCAAGTCTTGGTACGGGAATAGCGACAGCTTGTAGTTCACAAGCAGGTATCGGGCAAGAGCCTGTCCATAGTACGGTTGAAACAGTTCTGTAGGGGTATGCCAAAGCTGTCTTGATCCGTATTTTTTAGCATTGATATTGTTGGGCTGCTTACTGCTGTTGTTTGAAACATCGTCCTTATCACTTTTTGCTTTAGGTCGGAGGCCTGGTTTGGCTTCTGTCTCTGCCTTTTCAGGATCTTCGTACCGTTTGTATTCGTCCGTCCACCGTACCATAAATTCGTCGATATCCTTAATGTGATTATAGTCAAATGGCTGATCCGGCTGGAAAATTTCGACTTCCTTGGAAAAGTATCCGTATGTCGGGTTGTACAACGAATCATCAATAAAGTCTCGTGCCAACATACGTGCCCGTCGCGGACGCTCGCCGCTCCGGGCAGCCCGCTTGGCTGTCAACAACGGAAACCGTTCAAAAAGGTCGCGATTCAACGTGGTCGTGTACGAATAGGTGTCGGGAAGAACACTGTAGTCGTGGTCATACTCTTTTGTGCGATGACTGCTCTCTTTGGCCGCTGGCTCGCTCTTGGAGTCCTTGCTGGATGGGTCGGGTGCCGAGCTGCTGTATTTTGCAACATGTGTTTGTGGTCTGGATGCCAATTGATACAGTCTTAAAGACTGTTGAATTTGTCGAGATATTGGGCGTCGAATCATTATAATTTTGGGTCAATACAATGGGACAAAATCAAAACCAACAGTACGTATTTATGTTGATGATGGCTTTTCCAATTGTTCCTTTTTGAAAAGTAAAAAAGATTGAACAAGTTTCAAGGTGGGTGTGAAGATTCATCAAAAACTCGCTGATTGGTTGGTAGTTACGTTATGTACGGCTAAAGTGTTTGTGAGCTTCACAGCAAAAAAAGGACCCATAATCAACAATTGTAAACCAGTGCTAAAAATCAAAAATGCATTACAATTAAATTATTACATCCCATCTCATGTACGACTTTACACGACCCAATTCTACGAAATTTGAAACCTCGATTCTGACACAGGATGTTGCAGTTTTAACGCTGACCTCTTCAACAGCATCCCTAAGTCCTTGCAACATTTCACGATCTTGCGAGGTCATATTCTCGTCGTCATCCTGCCACCAGCCTGTTTTGGAATCGTCATTATCAGAAATTTTGTCATTTTCATCTTCTGCCTTGTCAAGTTGGCCTTCTAAAGCAATTGGAGAGATGTTTCCAGACTTGACTAACAATACTTCAAAGCCGTACGCATTTTCTGTTTTTGGTGTTTTATGATTCGTTTTGGAATCGTCCAAGTTTTCGACATTAACCGACTTGTTTTGAGTTTCAAGATACTCATTATATGGGTCTTTATCCAACCATACTCTCCATATTTGGTCATTCATCCTGATTGCTTTGTTAATATTATATTCCTTCCATATAGGGGCCATTATATTATCCGCTCCCTTTTTTTTCTTTGCCCTTTGTGGTATATCCCACTTGGAAAATCCCAAATCGTCGTCGCTATCGACAATATAACTACTGCTGTGGTCATCGCTCAAACCCAAGAGTTCTTGGTTTTGTTGTAATCTCTTTTCGTCGCTACGCATTTTGTCATTTAGGGCTTGAAAAGCCTTTGTACTTGCTCGAATAAATGAAGCAAGGCCTTTTCCTCTGAAATTGGATGAACGCCTTTTCTTGGTTTTTAAAGATGATGGGAATACATGTGTAGACGGAGGAACCCAAAAATGAGCCACGTCGGGCGATGACGGTAACCCACATGGGTAATTATTTAATGTTTGCAAATTATAATTATGCTGATTACGATTCTTGATCGAAGAAGAAATAGTCGGAAGCAGGTATTTGGAAATTTCGGGTTTAGTGGAAATTAAATATTCAGATAAAGGTGGAAGTTCTGGTTCCGAATCGGCTGGCTGGGTAGTCTGACTGGGAATTATATTGAGACCAAAGTCACTAGAAGATGTCGTACTCAGTGTGCTACTTCCACTAGAATCTGGGTTCAATAATGATCTTACACCTTGTCTCTTTGTGCTATTTTTGGGCGTAGGAGTTGTCAATCTATCTATACCAGTGCCGTAGTTTTCAAGCGATATAATTATGGGTTTGTCTGATGCCTTCTCAATCCTTTTAGAGCTTCCTCTAGCTTTGGTTATTTTTGATCTGGTTGCAGTGGCGCCGACTTTGATGATTTTTGCTTGTTGCAAAGAGGATGTGTTTGAACTTAAATTTGTCAAATATCGATGTGATCCATCATCGTCATGCACAGTGCGAATCTTTTTCTGTTTCTTGTGCGATATTGGCGTTATCAAGCCATTGTGTGAGCTGAGCGAAATACCAGTCCCATTTTTTGATTGTGAACTATTGAATTTCCGAGGAGAACTAATAGTATGCAGTTCAGGAAAGCTTTGTGATATTGTGGAACTAAGAAAATGCTGGTTTGGTTCAATCTCGGCGTTGATTGCTTTGCTTGAAGATTGAGGCAAAACATCTTTGGTTTTTTGCAAAGCAGGTCGTTTTGCGTGTATATAATCTGACTGCACTATGGAATTTATATCATGGAAAGACTCATGTTGATGACGGTTTACGGACTTTGTTTTTAGATTGCCCATTCTAGTATTTGAATCTATTTGTGATTGTTTTTCTGAGCCTTCATCAACAAACCCGCCAGCAAACTGATTCGTTATGCTTTTTGATGATTGAACAGGTGTATGCTGAAATTTGTAAGCCATTTGTTTTCTTGAACTAGAGCTTGACTGACTTGAAGAATTTGCTACAGGCCTTGATGTAGAACTATTTAAAGTGCCACAGTCATTTGGTGTTTTCCGTTGGGTTCTTTGTGGTGTCTTGGAATCGAATAGCTGATGGGCAGACAATGATACTGCTGTGGAATCTGGACTTTGGTGTCTTGTTTTTTCCTGCTCACGGACCATTTTATAATTAGTTTAAAGCTATAAATGAGAATTTTGAAATGATTTGAATCTGTCAAAAAAAAAAAAGAGGTTTGACAAAACTCTCGGAAATTGCACAGCCACGTGTAGTGACACGAAAACCTCGCGTAATATAATTCACATGACTAGCATGGTTTAATCATGTGACCTGTGTTAGTGTTGTTTTAGTGGTACTGAACAAACAACTCTCGATCTGTGTTGTAGTGAATCGGTGTTTTGAAGCCAGTTTGAGTCTTTATCCCCTAGTTCATTTTCAGCACTCGGAATTTATATTTTGAAGCACTTTTTTGTACAGATTTTTTTATTTCCATCCTGCCGTGATTTATCATTTCGTATATTTATTGAGTTTCTAAGCAACACTCCATATCAATTAGTCATGTCCGATGTGAGCACTAATGATCCATATTTGGAGTTTATGTTATCAATCACTCTCGATGTAGAACCTAGGGACAATTTACGTCCGGTATACCAGAGTTTTCTCTACATTCCTATTCATACTTTATCGACGTATCTTACGACCAAGGACATTATATCAATTGCACAAGCTAATCAGCAGCTTCGACAGAATTGGTTGCCTGAATCATTTACGCATTGCGCTATATACAATGACTGGCATGACGACCCAAGTTTAACAACGCCATCATACTGTCTTGCTCCAACCTCTCGTTTAAACAAACGAGCCGTTCCATTATCTGCATTTCTCAATCCGAGCGGGTATTCTTATTTTTACCCTGAGAGTGTCTGTCAGGCGGAGTTTGGAAGCAGTCTGATTTTAAATCCCGCTTTTGAAAACGTAATCAGTTTAGATATTTTACAGTATTATCCAAACCTGAATAAGTTTCAGTTTGGAGGATCCCCAACATGGTTTATTGGTCGTGACAAAATCTTTGGATTACCAATAATGAATGAAAAGCTTGAGCATGCATTGGCTTACACTGACCATAACCAATACTCCGATCAAAACGGTAATACCAAAAATCAATCAATTAAGAAGAAAGATACCCAAAGCGAAAGTACAAGAAGGTTGTGTGAAAACTTGGTGGTGGATTTAGAGATTGTTGGTGATAGCCAGGCAAAGCATTTAAAGGACATTTTTGCAACTGATTGTCTTGGAAAAATCAAGCTCAGAGCAGTGACTGACCACAATTTTATTTCAAAATTGCTTTATAGCAACTTTTTGAAAGAAATTGAAATTATGCAAAGCTCGATCCAAGTAACTGCTCATCTGCAGTTTCTTGCATTGAGCGGTTCTTTTCCTAGTCTTGAGCGAATGATTTGTCACTACGATATGAGCGGAATTGCTTCCATGCCTGTATCGCGGTTAGCTCCTGTTGCTCATTCAACGATTTTGCAAGTTTTAAGTATACCACAACGAGCAGTTCAAACGGAAAATATTTATAAATTAGAGCAACTTTCTTTTATTTTTCATTACGAATCTGCTCGGTACGACTTTGAAGGGCCCAATTCTAAAGTATTTCAAGAAATTGTGAATCCACCCTCGGAGGAATTGGACATTTTACTCAACCAGAGCTTTACCAATGTTACCAAATACCTTTCTTATGTCACCGATATACGGTTTATAGGACCTGCATTTTTTGAGTTTCCAGTAAACGATTTGGAAGAAATACAAAGTTTCAGCAACTTGAGGGCACTGACGCTTAATCTGGTGGCGTTTGCCACATCTGATCAGTTGAGTTTAATTGTGGAAAAGCTTGATTACCTTTGTTTGGGAATATGTCGATTAAATGTTCCGGGTGCATACTATGCTTTAAAAACATTGAGAAAATTCAAGTATTCCAACCTCAAAAAGCTTGTACTGACAACACCAGTAAATGACGGACACAAGAGTCCATATGTTGAGCTGCCGCCGAAGAGACCGTCCAATTTTTTGAATACTAATGAAAATTCAAAACGATTTGAAAGCTTTGAAAGTTATAACCGAGCTTACCAAAGCTTTCTTCGTGAATACTTGACTATATTTGTCAAAAATAACATGGCTGTACATTCTGCACGAAAGAGGTTTACTCTTTTTAGGTCTTGGATTCTAAGTAGCTCTAAACGAGCTACACTGATTTACAATTTGGCAAAGTTCACTGTTCAGCGTCCTTATGAATTGGCATCCATGACATATTTGGATGCGCAAAATGGGCTAATGGAAGAAGCACAAAACGACTTGAAGGTATTTAAGGACACAGTGATTGACAAAGGAATTGGCTTTGTTTTTTCGTTGCTGGAAAACCCAGTCAACAGCTATCAATCGCTTTACGAGTTGTTTAAATATTGCAAAAAGTTTAGTGGAGGTGAATACGATAGTGTTCGCGAATTCATGCACCACTTTGTGTGGGAGTTTATGTACCAATTGGCGACGAAAAAAATGCGCAATTTGGAATATGTGAAAATTGAAGGGTGTCCATGGACCTCGTTTTTATCATATAATTTTCATACCCTTGCGTCTGAAGGCCATAGTTGTGGCTGTGTTGAACGAGACGATGTGGAAGGCAGTCATTCCTGTGATCAGACTGTAGACGACAGTCTGGGTGGCTGTTTTTACAGTCATAGATATGATAAAAATTCCCAAGACGAAAAGGGTTTGAAATTACGTCAGGTCAAGGTAGAGTTGGGATTGGAACTGGATTGGTTTCTAGACGAAAGTGTTGAAGGTCCACATGCCGACGAGAGTTGCCAAAAGGATACCCAAAATATTTACAAAGACAGGTCGTTGAAAGACCAGGATTGGCTGACTGAGTTAATTCTGGAATCGAGAACAAAGCCAAACCAGTTATCGTCTGGTTGTGATACCAGTACTAAGGCCAATATAAAGCATTTACATCAGTGTTTGTTTAAAGCCTTTTCTAGAGAATTTCCATTTTGGAACAATATTTTGGACACATCAAGCATCAAGTTCAAGGCCAAAAAGGAAGACCCAAGTATTGCTGAATTTCACGAAATGTTAAAAAAGGACAAGGAAAAGTTTGATAAAGATAAAATCAAGTTTATTAACTCGACATTTTTGTTTGATGTTGAAGGCCTACGTAATAATTACAAAGGCTCTAACACACGCCAAGTATGGACTTTTGAAACAGAGGACGATAGTATGACTGCAAAAAGCTGGGAGCAATGGATGGAGCGAGAAGATGTGATGATTTCCAACAAATTTGACGGTTGGTTATAGAATGCAAGAAGCAATTTACAAATATTTGCATAGGTTTATTTATGCATTTGAAGGCAGCATTTGTTTTTGAAATTTCAAAAGATACACGTTTGAAGCTGGGCCATTAGATTTGATTATTTATTTATTAAAAAAAAACATGGTTGATAAAATGCAATTTTTTATTATTATTTAATATTTGAGTAATTTTTTTTCAACATGACCATTAGGTATTGGTGTGTTTTCATGTTATTAATCATTTATTAATGTAGGTTTAACCTTTAATCGGGTTTGATTACTCTAAAACATGTCATCTACCGGGCATTGGAAAGGGAAGCTACACAATGGATATTATAACATCTATGTAACAATGCAATGAAGATCCCAAATATTTACTTAGGTGGTGCAATTAAGCAAAGAATAATTGTACAAAAAAGTTCAATTTGATACACTCTGTTGCAGTTGTTAATTGCAAACAAAAAACAGAAAAAGAAAAAGCCCAATGGAATTTGGTAAATATACATTAAAAAAACAAAAAAAAAAAAGTTTCTAAACATGAATTATTATAATGAAGCCTGTTATAGATAACTATAATTTGAATTAAAGGAAATGTCTTGGATGTTGGCTGAATGGTTTGGACAAGAGTTGGACAGTTTTTTGTATTTTGATTTTAAAGTCTAAAAAGTAATAAAATAGATACAGTTGACCCGATCCAAGATTTGAAGATTAATGAGATTGAACAAGATTTTATAGTCATTACGAGTATATTCTGATACACAGTCTTTTGTGTTGCTGATGTACTGATGGCAGGTAAGAAAGATCATACATTGGTTTATTCAATATTGATTTTTCACTCTCTATTTTGTTATTTTTTTTCTTTCTTTTTTGTATATATAAGATTTAATTATTAATTACACTGGATTTTCTTTAAAAGAAAGTATTGAATGCAAAACCCGCAGGATTAGATCAGCACCAAAATTGGAGACAAAAAGTCTGGATGATGAGGAATGCAGATTTCTAGAAACAAAACTGGTGGAAATCTGCCGGAGATGAGTCGCGCATTCAAATACAAGAAACCTACAATCAGCCGCATATCTGTACTGAATAGAATATGGTTATAAGCATGTTTTGGCTTTATAGACGTTATGGTTCGATAAGCATTTCAACCATGTCGCAGGGCTTTTTTTGTGAGAATGAAGGGAGTTGTTAAAGATTGGACCAATGCATTGCAACGAGTCAAGACGCGAGCTGGGCTTCGGTTCCGAGAGAAGACGCGTTGATGGAATGCAGCTGGAGACTGCGACCGTCCGCTTGGAAAACAAAACACGGTTGTAGGTATGGTAGTCTGAAGAAAGAGTCCGTGGAATGTTGGTCATAGCTTTGGCTATCAGACCTTATAATCGAGGTTGTGCCCACAAGATATACGTCATATTACTAATTATTTGTCATCTTTATAGACACGTGATCTATTTAGTACCAACACGATTGTCATTTAATCCCAAAGTCTTGTCACGCTCCAAATTCACAACCCCCCTCATCCCTGTTTGAACCATTTTACTCAAGTTGATTTATTTGGCCGGCTTAAACGCGCTACTGGCCATGGCTTTATTATTTCTGTGACAAAGTCTTTTATTCTTTTATTCCGTGCGTGGATCTCGTCGCTTCTTGTGTGTTTTCGAAGCGTCTCAAACTCGCCCATTCGTTCGTTTTATCTTTGTGTACATATTCATCTAAATATATACACGGTGTACTGTGTTTCAAAAGGTATGCTTTGATGCATTTTCATTACTATTAATATCATCATTGGTTTGATAAAAATAAAAATAAACTCGTCGTCAATGCCAAAAGCACATCTAATATGTCGAAGGCTTTGATTCTATCTCGTTCTTTTCAATCAGCTTCAAGTTTATGTGCTAACTATTAAATTAAGTGCTATTATTATTATTATTTTATTATTATTTTCAATTTTTTTTACATTTTTCTACACTTGTTGTGAAATCTCCATAACAAACCCGATATCACCACTTTTTTTTGGACCTTGTATACTATTTTTCAATTACCACCGCCAATATCGCCAATTTCCTATAAATACACTCGAATCAGTCTTAATTGCGCGCTTTTACGAATTGTTTGGCTTTTGGACCATTGCAACCATCAATTCCTCCTTATCGATATATGCTCTCTGATTCCAAGGTCATTAATACCCTGAATATTTCAAATATCTATTAATCTCGACTCGGTTTTACTATTATTCATTATTTATTGGTGGTTTTTAATTCGATTGCTGGATACCCGTCAAAATCAACTATAAAGATTCCTTGTTATTTGATTTTATTTTAGTCAAGAGCAAACAACAACAGTTACTGTCACTGTATATATCCAACCGCCCTTTCTGAATGTCTAAGCATCCTGGTGATTCAAACCCTTTTCCAAGCACGTCCAGATTACCTGGTTCGAGCATTTTACGCGGCTTTCCTTCACCTTCTGGAACTTCTGATTTCTCAGATCCAAGCTACCAATTAAATGATTCTGCTCATAAAAATCGCCAGCACAATAATATTTCTCCGTCTTTAAACAAGTCCTTCTCTCCTACTAGAAATCTTTCCGGAATGAACAACAGTAGTCCAGCTGCTGCCAATAAACCATACCATCACGGCCATAGCCACAGCCATGGTAATATGCTATTTATGCAGTCTGATCTTGACTTGGCTTCAAATCCAATGTTTGCGTTGCCAAAGTCTAAACAAAAACCAAAGCTTTTTTCACACGCTCCTTCTAATCCAGCCCTATTAAACCATCCTCGCAGCTCTAGTCCACTAGCTCAAACATTAAATGCCTCCCCTCAGATAGCTGCTCCTGTTCCGCACTATCCTTCCAAGTCTTCTCATATCTCCCATCCTTCTATTTCCAGTAGTTTCAGTGATGCTGGTTCTACTAAAAGCGCCAACCCGTCTTTTCCAATGGCTTTTCGCTCTCAATCAGAAAACGGTGAATTGACAGGTGCTGGGACTTTTGCTAATTTTGCAAACATTTCCAATAACCATAATCCTAATTTCCATTCCGGTCCAGCTTCTTCATCACCGTATCTGAAAGAGGCTAGTCCCTTGCTAACTCCATCTGACCCAGCCAAGCTTCCAAATCGATCACTGTCACCTCCAGAAGCAATTCCATTTCGACCCACTTCTCGAGGTAGTGCAGGCGTCAATTTTTCGCGTCCATCAACGTTTTATAAGCTCGAAAATACAACTTCAAATGTCCACGACACTACCACTCTGGCAATGCCTTCGACTATCTCTTCATCTTCAGTCCCTTCAATCCCCGGGGCTTTACGGCAAAGCTCGGTTTCTTCAGAAGACACGTACTTTTCCTCAGGTCCATCGCCTGTTCGCTCCATTAACAGCGACTTTTCTGCTTCTTCCAACTCAATAAAAAAGCCGCTTCCTGCCTCTTCTTCTGAACCTAATAACTACGCTGATTATCACCAGTCGTCTTTGTTTGAAGCTTCAACGTCTCATAACCGCCAGTTTCCCAACCGACGGGTGGATCACGATAATTTCTCGAATCCCAATAATAACTGCTCTTCACCGATAGACCCTAGACCTGACCTCGAACACTGGCCAAACCCAAACAACTCTCACTTGTTGTCTTCAACACTAACTACACCTCCGGGTTTTCCAACACAGACCCGGTCAGTGTCGGACAGTTCGTCTGTTCCGTCTCACCAACATTCATCGTCTAATTCAAACATTCTAGTGTCTCGTCAACTCTACCCACATCAGGCTCACTCGCGTTCCCACTCTCATCTGGCCAGCCAGACTTTTAATTCCAACAACACATCCAATATACCTAACTGGCAATCACATGGACCGCCAACACATCACAATCAGCTTCATGCATCTGAAAAGAATACCGTCAGCAGTATTAATGTTTTGTCTCGACAGTCAAGCGTGTCGTCGGCTTTGACCAAAAAGAGGTCGGATGATGTGTTTAGTGCAAACGCCAGTGATACCACACAAAAGTCAGACTTTTGTTTTTCTGTACCTGCTTCACCCACTACACCAACTCCTACTCTGCCACCACAATCCCACCATTTTACACCAAATGGCCTGTCTCCTCATAGCTACTCCAGTTCAACCATGGAAACAACTGAACCATCCAATTCTATAGATGACTCCACTTCGCACAGCATAGCGACTACTCAAGACCCACAACGCTTACTCCGTACCTCCACCGTCACCTCCACCACTTCCACCACCACCACAACTCCGTCTTTGGCAAACGTTGCTCATCCTCACTTAGACCAGGATGCTCTGTCCTCCGGCGGGAAAAAACCATTTGCCCAGCAAGCAGACCGTCACAAAAGTGTACTGGTTTTCACGGAAGATATTAACGATGACGGCGACACGGAACCTTTACCTCCTATGCCCTCCTTAACCGACGTGTACTCAAACATTGTGCCCTCAAACTCATTTTCTCCCCAAAACTCCCAATCTTCGACTTCAGGCAACTACCCATCAATAACCTCGACCAGCACAGAAACTACCGACCAATTTTCTCTCTACCAAAACTCAACTGAATCCGATACTTCGAAGTCTAATAACGGTACTACTCCTAACGCTTCCCAATCTTTGTCATCTACAAACACACCCTCGAATCCAAACAAGGACGATTCAACAAACAACAATAATAAAGATGATAACAACAACAATACTAGTCTAACTGTCGCCAAGCCCAAAAAGAAGCCAAAGATTTGTTTTGCTTGCAAAGAACCCATTTCCGGTCATTTTGTACGAGCACTTGGTTGTATTTACCACATGGAATGTTTTTGTTGTTTTGATTGTGGCAGCCAGTGTTCTGCAAAGTTTTTCCCTGTCGAATCTCCTACTGCAATTCCGGAGACCAACAATCTGATCCCCCTCTGCGAACATGACTACTTCCGTCGGCAAGACCTCTTGTGCTGTGTTTGTGACGGAGCTTTACGCGGTTCCTATATTACGGCGCTTGGTAAAAAGTATCACGTGGAGCACTTTACGTGTTCTCTCTGTTCCACGGTGTTTGGTTCAGATGATAGCTACTACGAGCATGAGGATAACATTTACTGTCGTTACCACTATTCCACCCTATATGCAGCAAAGTGCGAAGGTTGCAAGACGGCAATTCTCAAACAGTTTGTGGAAGTTTTTCGTGGTGGTCGCGAGCAGCAATGGCATCCTGAATGTTACATGATAAATAAGTTTTGGAATGTTATGATATCACCCTCTAAGCTTAAGGTTTATGAAGGTGAAGATACTAAAAAGATTGAGCTTATTCCTTCTGAAGATGAGAAGGCTGCCAACACACCGACAACCGAAGACCAAGAAAATTCTACCGCTGCTTCAACTACAGCAGTGACGCCTTTTAATACTAGTGAAACCGTTTCTAGTAAAGAAAATCCCAGCGACCCTTCCAAAAAAGATGCCAGCTCAACTAGTCGCGAGCTTCAAACGGCCTCTCCAGATCCAGAAACCCGCGACCAAGTTTTACACACTGAACAAGATACTGAGCGAAAGGCATTCCATATTTGGTCTGTTTTATGTGGATATGAAGAGGCCACAGCTGCTTGTATCTCCGATATGTTACAGTTTGCAACTTCATCTAGATATAATGATGCCCTAATTGCTACAGCAAGACTAGTCACAAAGATTGAGATTCTTTTGTCTGCTATTGATACTTTAATTGCACATATTGATCCGCTGCTTAGCACCCTGCATAATATTGAGGAAGCAACCCCTGAGACATTGGCTGAAGAAACAGAAGAGTTTTTGAACCTCATGGAAACTGTTCGAAATGCTGGCTTCACCCAGTTACGCAAAGAACCAAAAACATTATGCAAAAAGATTGTTGCTTACATGTCTTTGCTCTCTAAAAACAGAGACAAAAGTGTAAAGGAGCCCGGTCCTTCTCACGACTTGCTCGACTCTGTCACGGGTATGGCGCATTATCTCAAACTGCTCATTCGCTACGGTTTGTCAAATTCTTTACGATATGATCGTGCCTTTCCCAACAGTAATAGACTAGTTGAGTTTTTGGAAAAGGTTGATACACACAACACTGTAATTGGTAATCCTTTAGAGGCATTATCGGTTTCTAGTGATGCCAATGATAAATGTTTGGTATGTGGAATTTCCACAGAGGACGATTGCGCCATTCTTGATGAAAGCAAACTTTGGCACCTCGACTGTTTAGCATGTGCTCGCTGCAAGACCCCATTGGGCTCTTGTGTACGAGATGCTCGATACCTCGTCAAGGAAAAGACTGTGGTGTGCATTAATTGCTTGAGCCCAGATGCCGAATATCTCGATAATTTTGTTGTCGTTACCAAGCTTAACCAGTTTATTTATTTGGTTAAGATTGCATTGGCACGCTTGAAGCTTGTTCTTAAAACGTACGATAAGCGTGATGCTAAAGCTGCGGCTGCTGCTGCTAGTGGAAGACCAGTATCAGACTCGAGGAAGTCTAGTGTTGGCGGTATTTCTGTATCTCTAGAAGATAAAAAACTTCCCCTACAACCGTCAGCACCAGCGCAACAAAAACAAATACAATCTTCGGTTCATTCCCCTATATCGTCTTCTATATCTGCTGTATCTTCACAAGTCTCATCCCAACAGCAACAAAAGCCTCTTCCTCAACCCCAGCAGCAACCCTCTCAATCTCAACAACAATCTTCTAAAAATGTGGAAACCAATTATATGACTACGTTGAAGGATATTCGCAAGCTGCGTACAAATCACCTTAACCAGCGCCTTTCCGAATCATCCCGTCGCGCGAGGCGTTCCCGCATTTTGGATGTTCCGGATGGCGAGCACGGGTTACTCGGCAAGAATGACTCGTCTACATTTTTGCCAGTGTCTGGCAGAATGGGCGACCCTAATGTTTACCACGCAGGTGCACAGTCAGACTCACGCCATTTACCTGGTGGCCAACTGGCTACTCAAAACGAACAGTTTGGTACGAAAACCGGTCACCATTTGGCATCTGCACCTAATCACCAACAACACGCCAATTCGTCTCAGTTTTCCTCTGTGCCTTCTAAATCCAAACAGACTTTGTCAAAGCAATCAGCACACTCATCTCAACAACAGCATTTGTCTACCCTGCTTCCACCAGATCCCAACAAATCACAATCTCGCCGAGGTTCTGCTAACAAAGAAGACTACATTTTGGAGAATGTTCCTTTCCCAAGTTCTGATTTGGGTAGCGCAAGTAATTCTCTACATCGCGAAATCACTCCTCAAGGTCAGGTTGGTGGACATGGTAAATCACAGCCATCGTCTCCTCTTCAGCATTCTTCTTCGTTTGCAGATTCTGGTCTACATTCTGCCCCGGCTACTGTTCCATCCTTCAAGAGTTTCAAAGGCAAGAAATTCGCAGGCGGACCCAAGCGTCGCCGAAAACTCACTATTGAAGAAGATCCAATCATTCGGAGCAACTATACCCAACTTGATCGTACCACCGATTTGTTGAAGAGCGAAAAATCCTTGATTCTTGACGATATTCCCCGTATTGTTGCTGCCGAGCAGGCCCGAGAACTGCGACCTAATGCGTATAGACACAGACGTCATGAACTTGGAGGAGACGACGACGTCACTGTCCAAGAAGTTAATGAAAAACGCGGACTTGCTGAGAAATACATTTCTGAGCTTTCGGCGTCTGAGTTGTTTATTGTGCGTCACATTTCAGTATCCCTACTGTTCCCCTTGGTTTCTCAATGGTACACAATGGATGATCTCCAAGACGTCATCAATGTTCGCAAAGCGCCAAGTATTTGGGAAAAGTTTGGTAAAGCTTTCAATCTGAATGGAGGCGACCGAAGCGCATCTGATGACCGGAAGCGCCGCGAACGCGGTAAACCAGTAGAAAAGACTGGTGTGTTTGGCGTTTCTTTGGAACAGCAGGTGGAACAATACGGTGTCGATTCCACATTTGGCGTTGGTCCAGTTCCTCTTCGGATTCCTGCATTTGTGGATGAGTGCATTTCTGCCATGCGACAAATGGACATGTCTGTGGAGGGTGTTTTCAGAAAAAACGGCAATATTCGACGTTCCAAAGAGTTGGCTGCCATGGTTGATAACAACCCTGACTATGCGGGAATGTTTACTGACGAAAATCCTGTCCAGCTCGCTGCGTTGTTTAAGAGGTATCTTCGAGAACTTCCTGACTGTTTGATGTCATTCAAACTTCAAAAGCTATGGGTTAACTCACAAGAGATTGCCGATATTGACGATCGAACGCGTGTAATGCATCTTGCCTGTTGTATTCTACCCAGCGCACATCGTGATGTGATGGAGGTGTTGTTTTACTTTTTGTTTTGGACAGCCTCGTTCTCTCATATTGACGAAGAATCCGGTTCCAAGATGGATATCCACAATCTGTCTACTGTTATTACACCCAATATTTTATATGCCAAACACAAGGAAGGTAGTCCACCCGATTCTTCGGAGGGATACTTTTTGGCGATCGAGGCAATTGACACACTTATAAAAGAGTATGACCGCTTCTCCAAAGTTCCTCAAGAAGTTTTGGTCATTCTCAATAATGAGTTTTCGCAAGCTTCTTCAGACATAACCTCGAAGGAAATTTTTGCGCGGATTGGGCAATACAAAAACACACTAAAGGAATCTGCTTCTTCGGCCAGCAATGTCACTAATTCTAATGGTACCGTTTCGGCCACCGGGTTTAACCCAGCTCCGGCAGTTGCGTCAGGTGCTGATACCAGAGACAAAAATGATGATGCACGTTATGGACTCAATAATCTTCAAAGTCCACAGCAGCAATTTAGTAGTAACAAACCCATACGTCGGGGATCTGATCCACTTTCAGACGGATCTCAAAATCAACGAACCACGCCAGCAGCATCAGGCAAAGGCCTTAATGTAACTTTCGAAACTGAAGGTGTTAAACAAGTGGGCGGTGTCAGAAATGTGACGAGCAGTGATGGGAATAATACAACGAACCAGGCCAATCCAGGTTTTAATAATAGTAGCAACCCTGATAGCAACAGTACCAGAATTCATACGGGTGCCGATCATAATGCTGACAACAATAACGACGACAATATTGATAACGATAACGACAATTATAGAAAGCAGAAATCGTTCAATTTTTCGGATAAGCCTCCTCAAGGTGCCATAAAGGGGTCTTCTATATCACCACTAGCTTCGACCGCTGTGGCTGGAGATGGAGGAGGGTTATGATTGACAAGGATTTCAAGAAAGATTTTGTGGGGGATGGCAATATTAATTACGATGATTCGTACAATTTGATACTTAATTATTTCAGTGTTATTTGATTATATTTTATTTTGTTTTTCTTATTCTTTTATAAATTATTTACTTTTTTCCCTTAGATTATTTATTTTCTTTTATTTGTATCTGTTAATTATTATTCTTTTTTTTTTCTTTTTATTAGTATTTTATTTATTTATTTATTTCTATATATTATGATTTCTTTTTTCAAACACCGGGATTCAAAGTTTGATATGCCGCTGTTATACCGACATGGAATTGAATTTTATTAAAGTTACTGATAATACATGGCAATAAGTGTAACCATAAACTAAACTATTTTTTTTTTGGTTTTAATCAGTTGTAATAACAAACTTAACTTCCCACTACCCTGTATGAATTAAGCTTTGAAGCAAGCTCATTCTGTGTCAATTTTAAGATAAGTTGTAGTTTTATGTTTGTCTTGGTAAAGACGATAGAATTGACAAAATTGCAACATATCCCTGATTGCGCAAAAAGCGTATTGTTTTTAAAATGGTGAAATAAAATTTCTATACAATTGTATATTTGAAAAAAAAATATAGCTATAGATGAGATGCTTTACTTTCCATTGTGTTGCTTTCCACTATCTTTATGGTGTTTGTGTAAAGTTTCAGGGTCTAAATGAGTTGACAAGCCAGCTTTTTTCTCGCGTTCCTCTTCTTCGGCAGCGATAGCTTTCCAGTCATTGTCTTGGTCATCTTCTTCGACAACCATGTTGTAAGATTTATGGGACAAAAACATAGTACCGAGCAAGATGACGATCGATAAGGCCTGGGCATACATTCTGGCTTGGACGATTTTCTGAGATCTGGACATTAACTTGTCTCTGTTGATCCACCAAAAGGAACCAGCCAAAGAGCCAGCCCATAAACCAAAAATGATTTTGTACTTGTTGTCTTCAAGGTCGTACATGAGTCGGTCATGGAACGACAAGTCTTCAAATCTCTTTTGTTCCTTGACGGCGTAATCTGCGGCCTGGCCAAACTTGTACCGTTTTTCGTCAAATCCTCTAGATGCCCATTCGGCATTAGTGACGCCAAACAATATAGGCGGCGTTAGACCAAAAAAGGTGCGGGTAGTAGTGGTAAATGTGTTGTATAGGGAAGACTTGCGACGAAGAAGGCCAAAGAGACCAAGACTGAATACAGAGCCGAGAAGAGCACCTTTAAAGAAACCGCCGCTGATTGCGCTGCTGTATTCTCTGACTTCGTCTTTGCTGACTTTTTTCATTGTGTAATTGGAATATAAAGCTGGATTTTTGTAATTTAGATAATTGTAAACTGGGTTAGAGAAATAATATAATAATAAAAAATAAAAAAAGAGAGAAAACCAGCTATATTTATATTTTAAATGACAAAACACACATCAGTAACAATCAATTCATCTAGAACTGTCTGTTGACCATTGAGATTAACTTTTTTCTTTTCTCCAGAGTATAATTCACTCGTTTCGAGCCTGATCAGCATGATGGTCATGTCAAGTTTCAATACAAATAACTGGTTTCGCGGCATTTGAGCCGCACGTACCTGGAAAATGTCGGTATGGGTGTTGCGGTATTATATATCGCAATACAATCAAGGTGTCCGACAAATCGGCACGTATCCATAAACATTGATACCCGAGTACGTTCCGGTCAGTACTGAGCCTCACGAGCCGGATAGGTCTCGACGAGACACGCATTTTTCTAGAAAAGGATTATGAGCTGTACATAAATTGGTCCATGAAAGCCATTTCAAGTGTTTGTAGTCAGGCGTGAATTCATTATCTGTAACCGGTTTTTTTTTTTTTTCTTGATAAACTAGATCCATCTTCCATTTTAATTAAAGTCAGTTCTTTATTCATTTATAATCTATATGACGTTATTTGATTCTTGTTGACAAGAGTCGTTTTTCATCATGATGTGTTCTGAGTGTATGTTCTTGCAACCGAATTAGGCAAGACTGATAGTTACCCGGCGTCCACCTGGCATTTTGTCAATAACGTGTAAGTAATATGTACAGCGACGTGTTTATACTCTTGATCGGTTCAACCAGTCTTTCATTCTTTGACCTTAACCTTCATCTCGAGTTTATTTGAATAATACTCACAACCATATAAATAATAGCAGATACCCTTTTCTTTGTTTATTTACAAGTGTTGTTCTTCATCCAAAACCCAACGTCACAATGATTATCCCTGATCCAACTCTTTATACTGTCAAAGCCATTCTTATCCTTGATAATGAAGGTAAAAGAGTTTTTACCAAATACTACCAAGCACCCCATGATCCTGCAGCAATACCGCCTATCGGCAGTAAGCCTGAGGTGACTAAGACAAAGGCTGTCGGCTCCAAAGCCAACGAAACCAGTCAGGATGCTTCGGCTCTCAACGCCCAAGTCAAGGAACAAAAAGCTTTTGAGAAGGCTCTTTTTGCAAAAACCCATAAACAATCCTCTGACGTCCTTTTATACGAAGACATTGCTGTTGTGGTCTACAAACAGATTGGCGACGTCATTTTGTACGTTGTCGGAAATAGTGTTGATGAAAATGAAATTATGTTATACGACACTCTGATGAGTATCCGTGAAGGACTGAACTATCTTCTTTATGAAAACGTTTACAAAAAGACCATTCTTGAAAACTACGACCTGGTCGCTTTGTTCATTGATGAATGCATCGATGACGGTATTATTTTGGAGGCTCAAGGTTTCAGGATGGCTGACCGTGTTACCAAGGCACCAAGCACTGAGCCAACGATAAATAACATTGAAATTTCGGAACAAGGTCTTCTTAACGTATACCAATTTGCTCGTGGAAAGCTTTCTGAAAAGCTCAAACAATTTCAGTAATTTTTGGACATTTGGGTGGAAATATTATAGCTATGAGTAGTGACAAATATAAATAAATAAACATATATGAATCAAAAATTTCCGTACAACTAGTGACAAATATAAATACGCATTTATGAATCAACAATTTCTATACAACTAGTGAAAAATAAACCGTTTGTCGAAAGACAGAATCATTAACTTCTTCGTGACAAAACCAATATATCACGTGATAGTCACGTTTATATCATGTAATTACTTTTCCGTCACATCATGACTTAAATCTTTCCAACTTGAATTCTTTATTTCTTTTCACCACTACACGAAATTTTGTTTTTTTTTTTTTTTTTTCCACCGTTAACTCAGATTGCTTGGTTCTATTCAAGATTCAAAGACAAGTCATTTTGTTTGTTTGTTTTACATCTCGGTGAGTATCTATGTTGTTTTTTTTTTTGTGATTGATCGATTGTTTATTCCGTCGAGTTACATTGCTATTTTCTAGTACTTGATGAGGAGGCAAATGATATACGTTGTTTCATGACTATTGCAACAAATAAACTAATCATTTGCACTCTTGAATCTAGTTGAATAAAGATAAACTTATATCAGGTTTTTATTGATACCCAAAGAGATCAGTTCGATTAATATATACATATATCTTGGATATATACACAACCATCTTTAAATCAGTCTTTTGTGTGTTTGTGTTTACTCGTGTGTGTGCCTGCGTGTGTGTGTGTGTGTTTATTCTTTTATAACTTTCCCTGAATTCGTGTTGTGAGTGTGGACTTTTTGTTGGTTTTGTTTTTATTCTTTTTTTTCTTCCTTTTTTTTCTTTTCTATTCCTCTTTATTGATCACCTTGGTTCGTTGGATACCGGATGGACACACCACCTATGATGGCAGTGGGATCATGATATCGTTTAATTACATTTCTTTTTGGGGTTTGGGTTGTTTCTCTATTGAACGTTTTTGGGATGCAAGCGTTTGGAACAAATTTGTTTCGTGCTACATTTGATGGATGGGGGTCGAGGGAGTTGTTTATTGGAATAGTTGGTCAAGATCAGCAGTTGCTTTGGGTGTAGTGTCGAGTGTGGCTAGATTCCAACTTTATATCCAATTCATTCGGAGTGGTTGGAGGGGTGTATTTGTGGGTGTGTTGTTTTGGCTTATATTCGCATATTAAACAAACTCGGGTTTCTACGCGTACCGTCAAAAACAAAAATGTTCAATAAGTGCTCTACGATATCTGTGTGGTTCTAAAAGGTCGATTGGTTTTTTATTTTTATTTTTTTCTTTCTTTCATTTTTTTCTTTCTTTCATTTTTTTCTTTCTTTCTTTCTGAAAAAAGGGATTTTGATATTGGATGAGCGTGTTTATTAACTCAGCAACTTTTATTTCTGTCGATTTGGCGTTTACTAAATGATGATTATTTCTTGGACTACAGTCATTTATTACTATACAACACTAGGCATTTCTTGATAATACCCGAGAAGAATTTATAATGTGTAAGGATTGATTTGTTTGATTTTTAGTGTTTTTTCCAGTTGGTTTGGAGTTGATGACAGTATCTAGAGCCCAAGCCGACATTGAACAAATTCGACATCTGCAACTTTGATTTACTGACGCGTATCGTTTAGCATCTTATCATCCTTCTGATAGATCTTCTTATCGTCGTGGCGTAAGTATTGATTTTGTTTTATTTTTTATTATTTTGACATTTTATTTCTGTAATGAAATCCAAAGAAAAAAAGAGAAAAGGGCCCAGCCTTTTAAGCTTACCATAAATTTACTTGAATACAGTCATTCCTGTTTTTGTCTTCGGTTGAAACAGTTGTGATAATTTCCAAATATTTATGAGAGTGATCCCATCGCGTTTTCTTTAAGCAGTATTTGCTTTTTTTCGTGATATCATTGATTTACTGGGACTGATTCAAGTAATGACATAAGACAGTCGCAACCTCAGTTATAAACTTTTGAAGCGCGTTTTCTTTGATATATCGCCAGTTTCAACTTACTGATCACATCTAACTTTGTTTTTAGTCACCTCCTCGTGGTCAATACGGATCTTCTAAACACAGTTATGGTCGTTCTCGTTCGAGATCTTACTCGCCAGATCGCAGAGGTTATTCAGACAATTATGCCGGCGAGCGGTACAGAAACCGCTCGAGAGATGATCATTACTCCTCATTTGAAAACAGCAGCAGCAGATATTATAACGGTACTCAAGATGTAAATATGACATCGGGTTCGTCTGGACCCAGTTCACAAGACCGACGTGTTTTTGTTGGAAATCTTGCTTACGATGTCAAGTGGGCCCAATTAAAGGATTTCATGAAGCAAGGTACGTTTTTTTTGTTTGTTTTTTTACATGTTTAATGTGCTTTAAAGACATTATCACTAACCATTTTCCTAGCTGGTGAGGTCGTTCATGCTGATGTTTTGACTCTTCCAAACGGAAAGTCAAAGGGCTGTGGTATTGTTGAATATGCAACTGCGCAAGAAGCTGAGACTGCAGTCGAAAAACTCTCCAATTTGACTCTCAACGGTAGACCTATTTTCGTTCGCGAAGATCGAGAGGCCGAAACCAAGTCATCAGCTACTCGTCCCCATGTTGGAAGCCGTTCCAGTGGCACTGATCCCACCCAAGTTTACGTTTCCAACATTCCGTTCAATGTTACTTGGAAGAACCTCAAGGACCTTTTCAAGATTGCTGGTGCCGTGATTCGTTGTGACGTTTATCAGTCACAGGGTCGTTCTAAAGGCACTGGTGTTGTGCTTTATGAAACATCTAGTGATGCCTCCAATGCCATTTCTAGACTCAATGGATACGAGTTTCATGGCCGTGCCCTCGAAGTCCGCCTTGACAGATACTACCGTGCCGACAGTTTTAGAAGCAGACTCGGCAGTAACAGCGGACGTTCTGGAAGTGGCCGGCCAGGTTTTGATGACTTTAACTCCCCTGTTAAGAGATCTTCATTTGCTGATGGTGTGAAGGGCAATGGTCCTGTCAGTGATACCATTTACGTTTCCAATCTTCCTTGGGCCACCACAGATCTTGATCTTGTTGAACTTTTCCAGTCTGTTGCGACTGTTATCAAGGCTGAAATTCAGTACGAAGCTAGTGGTCGTTCTGCTGGTGCTGGCGTTGTTAAATTTGATACGCCTGCTTCAGCCCATATTGCTGTTGAAAAGCTCAATGGTTACACTTATGGTAATAGGCCCCTCAATATCTCTTTTGCTACCTACCCCAATGTCATGGATTCTTCCAACGATGGAATTAACAACAATGCCATGGGTGTCCCTAGTATGTCTTCCGCAAGTCCTATGGGCTCTGGTGCTGAGTCTGTGGCTGCCTCTAGTTTCATCCCAATGAACAATGGTGGTGTTTCAGATGTTTCTTCTCTTACACCTATGAATTGATTTCTTTTTTTTATTTTATTATTGATGATATTTAAAGGATTAATATATTTTGCTCAGTGAAGAAAACCGACGAACTAGTCAGCTAAAGACTTTAGATTAAAAGTATTTAATTTTTTATTATAATTTGTTAAATTGTATTTTCTTTTTGCTTTATTTCTGAACCCTTTTTAGAAGATGGATGATGGTATAGTTTTCTTCTTCATGTTTTATAAAGGTTTACAACGACCTTGGTAACTTTAGCAAGAATGACAGACTTGTATTAAATTGAACCAAGAAACAAAAATCTCAACTTGATAACAGCTTTTCCGTGACAAATAAGAAAAGACAGTTTGATAAAAGAAACTCAGACATGTGTCTTAATAACTCAAGAGCTTGTCTATGACTTTTCTGGTTTGTATCAATTCGAAACGGATTTTTTGCTTTTTGATATACCTGAGAACCAGTAGCTGGCTACAAAATCAAAAACTCACACGACCAAAGTAAGACCTACAACCGCATTGAACACATGAAATTTGCTCGAGAAACAAACCGTTGTGCATGGTTCAATCCTTGAACGGTGATCGATTAAACAATAGTTAGTTTTAAATATTCAAACAAAGCGTCTCACGTGAGCGTAAGTCGACGAGTTACCCGGTTGGTATGTATTATTGGTCCACAGCCTTGTACATAAAGGTAGATATGACTTTTTAAACCTTCTCCAATTAATATTTTTGGTCCTACATTTAATCATAGCAAGTTCACCAGAGTTGATATTATCTTGAATTGATTTCCCGGCAGTATTAAAACACGGATATTTTTTCCAAACTCTCAAGTTTCTCACTCAAATATTCATCCACCTTCGACAATGCCTGAATCCTCGGACGTTCCTGGTCAAAAGCCAACTAGTTCTTTAGTTTCCGAACCATTGCCCCCGCCCTCGATCCAATCTTTTTCCGAACGTAACCAGCCTTCATCTACTGCACCGCCAGCAACACCGCCAGCTACAACAATAGCGTCATGCAAAGTAGCTCGTACAGGCAGCACTCATGTCAATAACCATCCCCCGTTTCCTCAACCGCAGAAATCGCCACCAGCACCTGTTTCTGAAGAAGACGCCCAAAAAGAGGCCACGAAACTGACCGAGGAAATCAGCAAAGTTAAGGGTACAGTCGTTGTCACTAATGATGCTCCACTCAAGGCCTCAAATATTCAGGCATCGCCTGGGCTGCTAGAAAAGAACACAAAGCCAGTCATTTTGTCTGAACAGCCTCTTCATGATAACTCTCAGCTCAACTTTAAGTCTGCACAGAGTAAGCCAACGGGTGTCCAAGCAAATAGCACAAACCCAAACCCTTCTCTTCTCCGCCCTGTTTCCATCTCACCTACCCCAATTCTGTCTTCTAGTGCAAGTCCTTCTCCTCAACTAACAGCTGTCGAACAGCGCACGAAAAGCTCTGAAAGCTTGTTATCCGATTCAGCATCCAATCGCAGTGTGTCCGGTTCCTCGGCAGCAACGCCTCAGTCAAAACAATCTGCCGTTCATGCTCATTTTTTGCTTAAAGAGGTCGTTGGTCATGCTGGTGTGCGTAGCAGAAGTGGCAGCAACAGTTTTCCCCAGGGTTCTGCGCCAATGGCTGGCGTGGCTCCTGCTTCAAACACAGCGTCCCAAGTCAGCTTTTCGGCTCCTCAGGGAAATGGCACAAACGGATCTGCTGCTGCTGCTGTTGGTCGGGCCAAGTCTCCAACCTCGTCTCAATCTGCTACAGGCGCTGGAGCAAATTCGTCAATTCTCAATCCTGCGCATGGAATTAACGCTCCCAATACGCCCAGTCCTCAAACTTTGGCTGAAACACCGGCCATATCTGTATCCACTCCGACACTGAACCCCGTCTTGAGTAATTCTAGCGTAATTAGTACTTCTCCAGGTGGTGTCAAGTCGCAGAATATTGATAGGCAGCTTTTATCTAATGACAGAGTAGGATCAACGATTTCGTTAGTTAAGCCCACCTCTCCGCCTCCATTAAATAGCCAGCAAAGTCAAACCCAGACCCCTACTATCCAACCAGGACAGGTTAAGCCACAGTCTCAACAGCCGGTAGCTAATCAAACTGTTCCCGCTGGCACTGGCGACATTTCTACGGACCCTAGACTTCCACAAGACGACGGTAAACTGCATATATTGCTGGCTGCTACGGGCTCGATCTCTACGGGGAAATTGCGAATGATTATTTTGAAGTTGAAGGAAATTTATGGTCCTGATAGGGTATCTATTCAAATCATTCTGACAAAGGCAGCCGAGAACTTTGTAAGCCGAGGAGAGATTCCAAGTAACGTGCATATTTGGCGAGACCAAGACGAGTGGGCAACATGGAGGGGTCGGTCAGACCCGGTTGTGCATATTGAGCTACGGCGCTGGGCAGATATTTTGGCAATTGCGCCATTGAGTGCCAATACACTTGGAAAGATTGCGCTCGGGCTGTGTGACAACCTGCTTACCAACGTCGTGAGAGCTTGGAACACACAATACCCCATTTTGATTGCGCCAGCAATGGTGCCATATGCATATAACAACCCAGCAACCAAACGTCACTTGCAAGTTATCAAAGAGGAAATGGGATGGATTGAAGTGTTAAAACCCGTAGAAAAGGTGGTTGGGTCATACGGTGATATAGGTATGGGAGGTATGATGGACTGGAATGAGATTGTAAACAGAATTGTGTTGAAACTTGGAGGATACCCAGAAGATGATGATGATGATGATGACGATAATGACAATGACAATGATGATGGTGACGACGACGATGATGATGATGAAGATGACGATGACCAAACAGATGATAAAGAGGTGACAACTTCATCAGAAGCAAATCGAAAGGAGAATAACACCAAAGACACATTGAAAGCAACAAAGGAGCCTGAAACAGATGCCAAAAAAAAGAAAAAGGTGCCAAGCAAACAGTTGGAAGAAAGTGAGTTTGATGACGATGATTTGGATATTGTTATTAAAAAGTTAACTTTAGCTGATCGAGACAATTTGGGCGTATTAAAGAGA
Source organism: Magnusiomyces suaveolens (assembly GCA_900642975.1). Classification (NCBI taxonomy): domain Eukaryota; kingdom Fungi; phylum Ascomycota; class Dipodascomycetes; order Dipodascales; family Dipodascaceae; genus Magnusiomyces; species Magnusiomyces suaveolens. Next base: position 1,391,451 of record CAAAMA010000004.1, read on the forward strand.
CAAACTATGGATTTGTAATTGTCTTTCCAGCTCAACAATAAGACGAATGGCTTGATGTTTTTTTTTTTTTTGTGTTTAGAAAACTTTGAAAATATATCAAACTTATGGGATAATAATATTGAATTTTGGCAAATTTTGAGTATTTCCGAAAACAAGGCACAAGCTCCATGAAAAGATAAAACTGTGAATATTTTTATTTGACTCAATTCCAAGTCAATAATGATCTAAAATCTATTCTTCTCAGCTAGTTTAGACATTAATGCTAGCTTTAAAAAAAAAAAATATTAATAAAATAGAAACTTGAACCATGCTTTGAAAAACTCAAACTGTTTCCTAGTTTCCAAGTCGAGATGACTGTAAATCAACACGTGATATGTATGACATTACATTACTTGCAATTGTTATCAGCATCAATGACGTCGCTGTACAAGTTGTAAGACAGCAACTCTTTTACTCCTTCTTTTCTTTAAATTTTAAGTTTCAAACTGTACTCTTTTATTCTTTCTTTTCCTTTTTTTTACTTGTGAAGGAGAATTTCAGATTTCTCTGCTTTTTGTTCATTGATTTTCAAGTTTTTTTTGTTGGAGATAAACAAATTATTTCACTCTTTGTGCAAAAATACCAGATTAAAATAAAAAATACCTGCTTCGTTGAGTGAATGCTTTTGGTCTTTTTTTAAGCATTTTCCAATTGTCGTCAAATTTTGATTTGGTTGTTGTTTAAGGACTCTTTATTATAACCAAAAATCCTCCTAGACGGTCCTTTTTTTTTTTTGACAAAAAGAATATCCTTCATTCCTTGAACAGATCTTATCTGTTTATTGCATTCGAGTCTCTGTCTGAAACGACATTGATAACAATAATATATCATATTCATTCACAATGGGATCAGACTTATTTAACCACGGCCTGACTGGTAAAGCCCTTCTTTACTTTACGACTGTTTTTGTGTCTTTGGGTGTCTTTCTCTTTGGCTACGATCAGGGTGTCATGTCCGGCATCATTACTTCTCCCTACTTTCTGGATTACTATAACCAACCCTCGAGGGTAGAGATCGGTACCATGGTTGCAATTTTGGAGGTCGGCGCACTGGCATCTTCGCTGCTTGTCGGTCGGGTCGGTGATATCATCGGTCGCCGCAAAACCATTATGTATGGGTCTCTCATTTTCATTATTGGTGGCGTCGTCCAATCCTTTTCCATTGGTATCAAAACTATGATTTTAGGCCGCACCATTTCCGGTATTGGAGTGGGCTTTTTGTCTACAATTGTTCCTGTTTACCAGTCTGAAATCTCGCCTCCTCATAACAGAGGTAAGCTGGCCTGTATCGAATTCACTGGAAATATCGTAGGGTACTCGTCCTCGGTATGGGTGGATTATGTCTGCTCGTACATTGAGTCTCACGCTTCGTGGAGACTTCCGTTATTTTTGCAGTGTGTCATTGGAAGTCTTTTATTTCTGGGGTCGTTTATTATTGTAGAAACGCCACGATGGCTTCTTGACCACGATCACGACGAGGAAGGTTTACAAGTCATTGCTAACCTTCACGGTGGCGGAGATGTTGATCACCCTGAATCTCGCCGAGAGTTTAAAGAAATCAAAGACTCTGTTTATTTGGAACGCCTGGAAGGCCACCGCTCGTACAGCCAGATGTGGGCTCGTTACAAAAGACGTGTACTCATTGCAATGTCTTCCCAAATGTTTGCTCAGCTCAATGGTATCAATGTGATTTCCTATTATGCTCCGTTAGTCTTTGAACAAGCCGGTTGGGTTGGCCGTCAAGCTATTCTTATGACTGGTATCAACTCGCTCGTCTACATTGTTTCCACTATTCCTCCGTGGTACCTGTCTGACAGATGGGGTCGACGATTTATTCTACTATCTGGAGGTGTAGTAATGGGTATATCGTTGTCGCTTATTTCTTATTTCATGTATTTATCAGTGAGCTACACACCTATGGCTGTCGTTATACTCGTCATTATCTACAATGCCTTTTTTGGCTATTCGTGGGGTCCCATTCCATGGCTTTATCCTCCCGAAATTTTGCCTCTTAGCGTTCGTGCAAAAGGCGCATCATTATCCACTGCTTCCAACTGGCTTTTTAACTTTATTGTCGGCGAAGCCACACCGATTCTCCAAGAAACCATTACATGGCGTCTCTATCTCATTCACGCATTTTCGTGCATGTGCTCGTTCATCTGTGTTTACTTTTTGTATCCCGAGACTATGGGCGTCAATTTGGAAGATATGGGATCGCTCTTTGGTGACAAATCAGTGTACTCTTCCACCCTCCCCTCTTCAGCATCCTCTGTTTTAGGCAACGGAAATGTTGATGTGCACTCTATTTTGTCACAAGACGTTTTGGGAGGCCGTGGCGGTCCTGATTCACCTGTTCTTCAACCGTCGGCGGCTTCAATTGCCCGCAGCAGTTCACTGCCTCCCCGCTCTCGTTCAGGATCGATGGGCGGTGCTGGCGTATACCATCATCTTAGCGGACCGGGAGTTGGGAGCCCGCCCAACCATAGCGGCTATGCTGCAGCGTTGGCCAACACCAACTCTTGCTCGTCTCCGTTAATACACAACCGCGGCCCTAGCTATGATGGCGGGGACAATGCTTCGGGCGATGAAGCCGGGGGATATAACGGCAACGGCACGGAGTTATCAGCGACCGGTGGCAAGAAGGATAAAGATGATTCTGCGGCTACAGTCTCTGGATTCTTTGGCCGCATGTTTAAAAAGGGCCGTGACGAATCTGACCTGGAGGGCGGCAGCCGGCCATTACTAAATGGTGATGAAGACGACAGTAACAATCGTTAAACGATGATAGAGTCGGATAGAATAGAGTAGGAATATGGAATATATATATATATATGAATTTGTTTTTTGTTGGTTGTTTTAATGAATGGTTTATTAAACTAAATGAATTTAGATGTAGGTTTCATGAAATGTATTGGGTATACATGTGCGCCATTTTTACAATGATGGCCATTTCCCCGGAATTTGCATGTTGAAAAAAAAAAAACTGAATGCGATTGGTTTCAAAAACAATAAAACCAGATTTAACGGGAAAATCCATATCTATTAGCTGCCTTGTTTTTTCATGGATCTGTTTTCGTCATGCAAGGTTTGTGGTTATCGCAACTGTCTTTGGACCGCCAACTGACGGATTCTTTTCGGTAAGAGCTTACATCCAAGATCTGGATGATTTCTCGACTTGTGCCAAAAGTGCGAGGATGATGATACTGAATTGGGTTGAAAAGAGTACAGAAATGTCGGGTGCTTACGAAACGATGCTTGTGCAAGATGTAGTGGCCGAGTCATGTGTAGTCGGTATCTTTGTAGAGTCGAGTTGTTTAAACTGTATAGAGGATTTTTTTTTGCTGATTTGGTATACACACTAAATATTAGAATTCGATAAAGCTTTGAGTCCCTACGGGTGAATGGTTTCAGGAGCTTGTAGATGTCGAGTCAACTCTAATTTTGACAAGAGAAAAGAATAAAACCTCAAGAACTGCATGCTGTGCCTTTTGGTCAATATTATTTCGAAAAGGTATTTCCAGAGAAAGGTGAGTGCAAGGTGTAGTTGTCTCTTGGGATTGGCAGATATGTTGGTATTGTGATTGTCATAAACAGTATTTGCTTCATCATTTGGGAATATTCTATAAAGCCAAAAAGGGAAAGTAACGGTTTTGTTTATTCTTTGATTCGAGAATTCAAGCCTTGATACTTAAAGCCCAAACGTTTAATGATTTGTAGATTAGTAAAGAAAAGCAATTGATGCACCAAACGGAGTGTTTAAAGCTTGATTATATTCAGAAAGATACAAGGAATTCAAAGCTGTCGGCATTTCAAGGCGGTGTATTGAGTTACTGTCAAGTATATTGCCAGCATTGTACTAGAGCTGGAGAATGATACTTTGAAAAGGCTGGTTGCAGTTGTCTACTGCAGAATACCACTCAATTGATTTAGGAAAAGACTTTAATAATGGTCAAATAGTTGACAAAAAGAGTAAAGCTACAAAACCTGATGCCTATGGGGTTATTCAAGATCAAAGTGCAAATATCTGATAGAAGTGAGAAACCAAACCTTCTAACAGTTTATATTCTAAAAGAGATGAAAGGAGTGATTTGAGCGATTTCTGTTGATACAGGATTGAGTTTACTAACCTTTTATTGATCCATGACCATGCAAAGAGTTCAACCTTGTGTTCATCCATGACCATAAAAAGAGTTCAATCTTGGATTCATCTATAACCATGCAAAGAGTCCAATATTCTGGTATGTAGATTGGATATGGACTTTGAAGGTTGACTTGGTATTGTCTTGATAGTTGAATAACAGAATTCTAAACGGGTATCATGGTCCAAAGGTATTTTCCACAGAAACAAGCATCGACTACTTGTTTCACTGCATCAAGATGAATAGATCCAAACTTTTTCATCGCCGTGACCAAAAAGCACTCTAAAGAAACTGGTCTCGCATTTGTCAATGATTAAAAGAATCACACGACGTCATGCGTAGATCCAAGTCTGTAAGGAGATTTGTATCTTGATAGCGCCGTGTTCTAGAGCCATGAAATTAAAAAAAAAGCCCAACAAATGGAATGTGACGGCTTTGACGTGAAGCCAAAAGAAACGTTTGCACGCAGTTTCGGCGGTGGCGTCGGCCTTGAAATTGGGAACCGGACATGACAAAGACAATGTTGTGGCTGGTTCGAGGATAAATCCACGAATCAGGTGCATCAGACGACCCCAGATCATTCATGTGATTCGCGTTGACAGTGAAATCCGGGGAAAAAAGAGTTTGCGTCGAATTTTGTTAGGAAAAACAAGTCAAAGACCCGATATGAATTGTTGGGTATCTGCCATTACATGAGAATGTCCCGGGTCCGTTTGTTGGGTCGGTTCTTTTTTGTAGAACCGGGTGTTTTTTGTATGAATTTGCTGTATGTCCAAAACAGTCATTGAAGCTCACGACTTTGCATTCAACAGGGCTTTTTATGCCCGATTCGTTTCTTGATGTCGGGTTTTATAGATTTGACATTGTTTTTTTTTTTTGGTGCTGTCTTTGTAGTTTTTTTTTTGGCAACTTTTGGCGTTCTCCGTGTAATTTTGTGTGTCTCTTGGGATTTTTTTTTTTTTTTTTTTCCTACAAAAACATATTCTTCACTTTGATTTTTTTTTTTTCTTTTCCATCCAATATATTTCGATACATTTTTTTTATTTTTTTTCATTTGTATTTTTTTTAAACCTTTAAATAATTTCATTCCTTTTTACTTTTTATACCATTTTTTCATTATTTAACGTCACCTTTTTTTGTTTTTGTTTTTTCATCACTTGGTTTTGTTTCAAACATGGATCCTCGTTCAGTCCATGGATCTTCGTCGTCTCCAGCATCCACGCCTCAAAATTCAACCTCTGTTCCTCAAACTCCTGTAAACCTTTCTCTTAAACAACCTGCTACAGCCAGTTCTTCTGCTCTTCCCTACTATATGACGTCCATGTCCACCATGAACTCGTCGCCAATATCCTCGTCCTCCACTTCATCAACTAACAACGTATCCCCCTCATCTTTCCCTACACCCCAAAAGAGTAATACATTGGTTCAAAAAAATACTCCGGCTGCTCCAAATAATGGGACATCTTCCAACCCATCCAATCAGCAAAACTCGGCATCATTGCCTTCAGGTGCCAAAGAAAGAATCCCGCCAAAATCTACAATCATTAAAACTGACAAGCCTCGACCCCATGTCTGTAACATTTGTACTCGTTCTTTTGCTAGACTAGAACACTTGAAACGCCACGAACGTTCTCATACTAAAGAAAAACCTTTCCAATGCCCTGTCTGTGAAAGGTGCTTTGCCCGTCGGGATCTCCTCTTACGTCATAAACAAAAACTACATGCCTCCTTTCCCCAAGATCCTCCCCGCGCTCGAGGGGGAAACAAGCGAAAAGCTGTGGCGGTTGTCAGTACAGTTGCAGGAACTACAACCAAGACTAATGCCGGGATATCTAAAACCGGCACTGTCGTGACCTCTGGCACCACTGGTTCTGTTAATGCTGCGGCTGTTGTGGCTGCTGCTGGTGGTAATAATAATCATCATCATAATCATAATAACAATAATAATATACATCATAATACCCCGGTTTCTGCTTCTTTTAATGCAGATGCCTCTGGAAACCATTACACCTCGGATTTCAACTCAAACAGTCCAATCAACGACCTCACGCCTGCTACAAGTACTCCAGGATCTGGGACTTCGTCAGCCTATATCCCACTAGATTACCTCAAACAAAACGGAAATGTTCATAATTATCACGGCCTCAATGGCCCCTATTCTTCATTTTCATCTCAACATTCTTCTTCAAAGGCTACTAATCCTCGAAATGATAATCTCTCTGATTTGTCGTTTTCTAACTTGCCCATGTTGATGCAAAATATGGATGCGTCAAGTATAGGAAACGCACTCACCTCTTCAAATAATGACTTGGTATGTCTTTTTTTTATTTTATTTTCTTGGTTTTCATTTAAACTCTTATTAGCGTTAGATCTTCATTCATGAAAACTATGCAGATTTTAAGGCTTCAGTTATCTGTGTTCCCTTCTCGACTTGAAATTTTGGTAATAATTCAAAAAAAAAAAAAAAGCACAAGAACAATCTAATTCCAAATGTTTTTTTTTTTTCGACATTGGATTTTGTGTTATTGGCTGCAATATTTTACCATGATGTATATTAATTGTTTCGTGATGCACGTAAGCGATGCCTTTTTGTTTTTACGGATTTTGCACTATCAAGTTTTTTCAACGATATTAATTTATACCAAAAACGTTGAGACACTGGCCATTATATGATACCGTTCCTTTTTTTTTTTTTTTTTCTGGGGTAATGCTGGAACCAACCACAGAATTTGCACTATTTCATGAATGAAAATTTCGTCCAACCAGAACACAGAAAACAATTATTACCCAATTCGTATATACCTCAATCTTCATTGCCTTGTTCATCATTAATACCATTCTTATCTTGACTGATTCGTAAGGTCTTGCCATTATGGGACTACGGTTTGTCATTGATATGAACGGGTTGGCAACATGTTCAAGTTGATTTAATTTTACATCTTTCTAACTTTTTGTTTTTTTTTATTTTTTTTATCAGCAACCTAATATTCTTTCATTACCTGATTCTTTTCAAGGAATTTCCGACAGTTTGGAAAACACGTATGGCGACTTTTATGGATTGATCAACTCGTCATCAGCCTCTTTAATGAGCAATCCAAATGGATCTGTTGCAAACAACCAACTTCTGTTGGGCAATTCTGTTCCTTTCACAAACATACATAACAACTCGCACAACACTCAAGTATCTTTAATCACTGCTGCTACTCAAAACTCTTATTCGGAATCTAATAACCAAGATAAGAGTTCCGAGACTATCAGCGCTGACAATAGAACAGAGCCTCGCTTCAGACGTAATCGTCCTGCCTCGTTTTCCGCTGCAAGCGCAACCTCTTACTCAAAATATAAAGATATCGCACTAATTGACGCCAACTCAAATATCTCCTCAGACTGCCCTACACAAGTCAACTTTGCAACTCCACAATTTGGCCCAGCAACTTTGGAGGATAACGACGGTGATGTTCCGTTCGAAAACTTGTTGAACGCTAACGACCCCTTGTTCATCAACCCACAGCTTCTCGACCCATGTTTCGATTCGAACTTTTTCTTGTCTAATTCATTTGTTAACGAAACGGAAAGTCATGAAGGTTCCCAAAATACTAAACCTTTTAATAATCAACCAGATATGAGTCCCTCACATACCTCTCTACTGGAGCTTGATAATACTGACTTCTCCTGGCTTTACCCTAATAGCAAAATTGATGGCTTCAACTCCGAAACAAACACCAACTCTGTGCCGAAAAATGGTATCTTTAACAGCAGTTTTTCGTTTCACGCTGAAAAACCTACTAACGACTCAAATTCCATCACCAACAACCCGGATTTCACTCGAAGAAATAAGATTATGGCCCAAATGGCAAGAGGAAACCTTGCTAATACTGGAAACTTGGATAAACAAGATCTTAACTCTCGTACTGACAAGACCAATAGCTTTGCGTTTGCGAATTCAAATTATTGGGGGCTGTCCACCGATTCAGAAATGTTTAATAACCAAAGTCATGAACCTTTCGCACCTCTAGATCCTCATCAACCTAACCTTGAATTGATGGATACCGATGACATTGGCTCTATGTCTAACGACAGAAATTCATACACTGCCATCGATCACAGCACTCAGGACTCTTCTTCACTGCATCATTACTATATTACTCCACAACTTCGCAAACATATCATGGATACTTTGTCAATGCCCACCCCTTTTACTACGATCCAAACTCAGATTTTGCCCTCAACTAAAGAACTGCAGCTGTATATTGATTCTTATTTATCCAACTTTGGTAAACATTTACCTTTTCTTCACCAAACTCCAACATTCAATGAAGAAAATATAGCATTGGCTCTTGGTATGGCTGCAATTGGTGCCTTATACTTGTTTGAAAGACAACAATCTGCCGCCATCTTTGAAGTTTCTCGTTGTTGTGTTCACGTATATCTTGAATCCCGACGCGAAAGAAATGTCGATTCTGAACATGAAGCAACGCCTCTGTGGCTCGTCCAAGCCTTGCTGCTGGGCGTCATTTATGGACTGTTTAATGAAGAACTCTTGGCAAACGAAATCGCTGTGGCCCAAGCTGACGCCGTCATCTCTTTGGCAAAATCAGCAGGCCTTCACCTGCCTTCAAAGAACTTTGTCCAAGCTCCCAATGTTGCCCACTCTTCAATCCATGAAAAGTGGCAGTACTTTATCAAGGTTCAAGAACGGATACGAACAATGCACGTTGTCCACACCATTTCGTGCTTGTTGGCAACTGGTTATAACACAAACACAAAACTCAAAAACTCTGATATCCGGTGTGGATCTCCATGTGACGAAAAGCTGTGGCAAGCTTCGTCTGCTGAAGACTGGTGGGCCATTATGCAACAGAAAGAAAAGGAAGGCTCTTTGGATAACGCAGTAGAAGGCCTGGACTTTACCGAATGCCTTTCGCGTCTATTGGAGGGAAACACGTTTGTTGGAGAAGTCCCACACTTTACACTTTTGACGCTTATTTACGGCATACATTTGGATATTCATGAACGAAGGCTTGAGCATGATAAATTCATGATCCACAACCTATCAAACTATTCAAAGAAGAGCGACGGTATCAATAACGAGGCCCAAATCCATTGGCTAGAAACGGAAAAACAGCGGACAGAGGCTGTTTTGCGTGCTTGGGAAACGACATGGTCTTTGTCTCCTGACGCTTCACTTATCCCCAAAACCACTGACGGATCGCTTATTTCTGATTCTATTTCAATGTCAAGCTTGGCGCATGTAAGACTTTATCTCGATCTGCGAAAGGTGAAGCAGTGTTTCTGGAAACGAGATTTTCCCGCTATGGGTCGTGAACTAGACATGCTTGTGGTACCGGTCTTGGTTGACAATAAATCTACTGGCCACAAGTACTTTGATGCTCTTTTAGAGGCTGCCTCATATGCTGCTGATATTATTTCTCTTTGGGAAAAGCATGCGGCCAGATGGTCATTGCAAATGACTGCCCTGGAAACGTTTATCCATAGTACAATGTCGTTATTTGACTGCGGGCTTATTGTTTCCGAGTTTTTTCATCGGCTTGAGAAGCGGGACGCTTCTAGCTGGCAAGAAGACGAGCGGTTACTTGTCAAGCGTTTGACGAAAATCTTTTTCAGAGTTTTTGATGTTTTGTTTATGAGACCGGAGAATGATGTCCGCCGAAATCAGCAACAGGCTGACGGTCTAAACAACCGTGACGTGGTAGGCAATGCGAATGGCTCCAACACGAACAAAAGCATGGGCCAGCTTAACAACCCGGCCATGCCCAACGGCAGCCATAGCCCCAATGTCATGATGGTGATGATGCAACAGCAAATTCCAATGAGTATCATTGCGTTGACAGCTGTGTCGCGCATTCTTTCCACAATCTATATTTGGCCGTTCTCACTCATAATGTCACAAGCGCTGCGTGCCCGAATCATGCAGATACGCTCTGAGGCCATGCGTTTGAACAGCAATGGCATGGGCAGCGCTGCCAACAGGGACTCTAAGCCTTTTGCTAAAAACGGAAACCTAAACCAGGCTAACGGCGCAATGTTTGGCGGAAGCTCTAATGCCGGGCCAGACTTTTTCAATGCCCCGACGCATCCATTCGAGGCGAGCGGCGACGTGGCAGCAGACAAGGACAGCAAGCATTCTGAGGATGTCCGCGACGCCGAGAAAATGCCATTAAATGCTGCCAACATGGCCAACCTCATGGCTCAATTTGGTGTAGAAAGCGTGGGCAACATTAGCTTTTCTCAGTTTACTACATTGTTGAACCAAATGAAACAGATTGGAGCACTCCAAAACCTGGGCCTGGATGGATCCAATGCAAGCAACAACCAAATGGATCCGTTAAATATGCTGCAACGACACATTAAAGCGATGAACCAACGAGAGCAAAAGAACCACGACCCAACTAACTATTCCAGCATCCAAAGACAAGGCACGCCAAACATGGCTATGAACAATTTTGGGTACGAAAACTTAAAAGACTCAATGAACCAACCATATGAAAGCCGGCACATGTCGCCAATGTTATCGCCAAATACAGGAAACGAAGTTTAAAAAGAATATATGAAGCATTTTTTATTTCAATTGGAAACACACCGCTCCTACTCGTGTCAAGAGGTTTTGTTTTATTTTTTTTATTTATTTTTTTTGTAAATTCTGTTGGCCCCAGTTATCACTGTTTGACACTTATAACCATATTTATTGAACTGTGTTTATATCGTATTGAGCAGCTTTTCGTTAATGTATTTAATTTGTATTATGATAATAAATATTTCATGAGATTTTTTTTTTTTTTAAGTAGAACGAATTGGTATTGACAGTTTTTCTTTTTCTTTTTTTAAAACCAAGAGATCAATTGAGTTTATTTATCTCGCTACAACACCAGTAATCAACCACTCTAACCCACACCAAACAGTAATCAAAAAGGACATATTCAAAAACATGTGAATAGCTTAATCATCGTTATCATCGCCATCATTGATTGTTGGAGCCATGTAGTAGTTGAGATGGCCGGAAGGAAGCTTATAACTAAAGAGGGCAGGGATGTCTGAAGTCATTTGAAGGGTGATACGGTTAGCAAGAGAGCCCGCCTTGCAAGTGTGTAACAAGTACTTGACGTTGAATCCGAGGGACACGGGCTCGGAAACGGAGATCTCGACCGACTGGTCGTTTTCAGAAATGTTTGTGGAAGGCTTCAAGTTGATGGCACCAGTACCGATCTCACCCTCGACGGAGAAGCGGACGCCGTCCTTGGTGACGGTGATTGTCAAGATCTCGGCCAAGGCAGAAAGATCGCGAATGATGCGCTGGTATTCACTGGCGGACATGCTGATGGTGGCAGAGTATTCGGTATCGGGGATAGACAAGTGCTCCTGGTCAATGTTCATGAGTTTGAGGTTGTATTCAGAGATACGGTCAGGGTCGTCGCTGCTCTCGAAAACCAAGCCAAGGATGTCGCCGTCGTCATCGGCTCTAATGGTCATGGTGTCGGACGCGTTTGCGCTTTTGAGGATCTTGGTGAGCGACTCGACATTGATACCAAGAGGAATGGCACGGTCGCATCGGTATGAAACAAAGCTGTCAACACCGAGTTTCATCGAGACAAGAGCAATGTGGGATTCCTCCATAGCCTGAATAGAGATGCCTTCTTCGCTGCATTCAAAGTTACAGTCCTTTACGAGATCCTTGATGGCTTCGACAATCTAATTGATTAAACGCATGGTTTTGGTTAGTTGGACATGTTTAGTGATTTCGACAGAGGTTTGTGATTATGAATCAATGGCTCGTACCTTTTTAAAGACGCCGGCTTCGTCGAGTTTGGCTTCCAACATTTTTGTAAATTATGATTTTCAGTGATTTGAATTTGGATGGAAAAAAAATATGACAAAATAAAACAAAAGTAAACAAAAAAATCAATAAAAAAAATTGAAATGTAAATAAATGTTATCATGTGACATTTGTGTGATTGTAATTGATTATTAAGTATTGATCATCATTTGGTAATTATTAGTCATGATCTATTTTTATATCAATGTCTTTTTTGGCTTGATCAAAAATAGCATTGTTAATGTTCAATAACGTACCGAAACACTCATGTAAACATCCTCAGACATTATTAACTCAGTTTAACTCAATTTTCCATCCAAATCCCTGCCGAAACCACGTAGATACATCTACTTTCTTCGTTTCAATCAATACACGTGATATCTGTGTGATATATGCCCTAACCCTCTGTAACCCAGCCACATATTCTGTGCCCCTTTTGATTAAAATGAATGTGATGTTTTTTATTTCTTTTTTAATATTTTATTTATTTGTTTTTTTGTGAAAATATTTGTGTTTACTACCAAAGCAACAAAACCTTCTTTCTGGCTGTTTTTTTCATCGCCATCTCGACAACTTTTTTTTTTTTTTTTTTTTTTTTTTTTTTTATATATTTATTCATCCAATGCCGTCACCTCATAACATGGCCGAACCCTATGAACGCAACCGTCTGCCGACGTTGTTTGAGGTCCTCAACCTACGGACGAGGGCTCCTGTAGATCTTTGGTCATTCTACGTGTTTATGCGTGAACAGTACAGAGGCGTTGAGTATCTCGACTTTTGGCTGGACGTTGTTAAGCATTTATCGTTATGCCGCGAATATGTCAAAGGAATTCGTCAATCTCAATTGACATCATCGTCCCGTGAGTCTTCTGTTCTATTAGACAACCTCATGCAAGACGGGATTTTAGACGACTCTGACTCTCGTAGATTATCTGCATTTTTACGGGGTGAAGACCAGGAAAATAATCCAGGGTTTTCCCGATTATCCGCATTACTCGACACGGTTCATCCAAAAGACCAGCAACGTCCTTTGACCAGCCAACAGCAACATTCTCAAGACGTTCTCGTTCGTTCTCCAAACGTCAATAATGCAGCCCTCCAACAACCTCCTCATAATCTCCAGCAACCACAAGTAGCAGAACCTGTCGAACGTGTCCCCTCCACAACAAACGAACGACCATCATCCTCCATTCCAGCTCTAGTCACATCGCAATCTGGGTCATTACAACCGCCAAACACGTCTGCGGTCGCTGCCGCGTGGGCCCAAGCAAAGCGACGAACGTCTGGCTCCCCTATTCGCGTAGGAATGTCCGATGGGGGCCGCGACCCGTCCTCGCGCCCAACCAGCACAGCTCGCGACTTTCGCAGTTCCAGCGTTTACGACGACCAGGATTTGGCTTCGCCAACGTCGTCATTCTATCCTTCAAGAGACCCGTTTCGTGCTTCTTCCGGCACGGGTGTCTCAATATCAGCGCCTGTTGCAGCTGTAGTAACACCACAAACACCATCCTTAAATGTATCAACACCAGGACTCATGTCTCCAATCACGAACCGTCCAAACGTCTCCTCTTCGCTGTACAACCAAGGCCTGTCGGCCACGCCTCAGCTTCCTCATGGCGAAACTACAATGACATCCTCAGGGTCTTATTACAGTTCAGGCCCTGCAGACACTAGTTTGGGTGTTCCAGCAACGGCTGCTTCATTTAACAATAACAATAATAATAATAACATTCAACATGATTTAGAAAAACAGCAGCAGTTTGACCACAATAATTTACTTTTACAGCAAGAGCATCTTAAACATCACCACGACAATAAGAATGGAGCACCCAACCCTAAAAATAACATTTTATCCACCAGCAGATACGACGACTTGACAAACGCTAACCAATTATCTAAAATACCTTCACACCGCAATGACGATTCGCCTGCGCTGAGTTTTGTCTCGCGAAGCGACATTAAGCAATCTACACACTATATTTTGGTAACTTACTTCATTCCTGGCGCCGAACGAGAGATTGTCTTACCTCAACGCATTATGAAATCAGTACGTAAAGCAATTGAAGAAGACGGTCGCGACGATCCAGAAGTGTTTGACGAAGCCCGTGAATATGTATTCCAAGCTTTGCAACAGGAAGCTTTCCGCGCCTTTCTGGCCGCCAAAGCCCTGGGTAACACAACGCCGTTTGGCTCGGTCGTTCGTTTGATTATTGGTCTTTTGTCAGCGTTTGCCGCCTTTTGGGTCGGTTTTATTTTGATTTTCTTAGACTGGCAGCCCAAATCATATCGGTTATTTCTCATTATTCCTTTTGCATTTGCATCATATGGAATCATTTCAGGGCTGTATAACCTAGATCCTATACTGGCCCTGCTGGGGTATTCAGAAACGGGTCCTGGTAAAATGATTCGTATTAGAGAGCCATATGTCAGAAGCTTATTGATTAAAAGAGCATTATTCGTTACGGCCCTAATCATTTTGATAGCTGCTTGTTTTATCATTGTATTTGCATTGGTGCCTGGAAGGAGATTATAAAAATGTTTTAGTTTCATTTGGTTTTTTTTCTTTCTTTTTTTTTCGCTTTTAATGATTTTTTATTGATACCCAATGACAAATTCAATTGCTTCAGCTATTGTATTTTTTTCTTTTTTTTTTTTGTAATTTATTTATTTATTCTTTTCTTGGTTATTTTTTTGGGAACGAACTTGTATTTTTCTGTTTTATTTTTTTTTATTTGTTTTTTGTTTTTTTTATTCAAGTACAATTGTAATATTTAATTCAAGCAATACCGTTTTTAAATTCAAGAAGAAATTGCTGGATCGGTTTTGTTTAATTTCGATTCTTTAGAAATAGACACTTTTATGAGTGCAATTTTTAAAGGTTTAATCCAAGTCAATAATCAGAAACAGGCTTGAATATGGTTTGGCGAATCAAGAATGAGAGATTGTAGTTCAAGACATTTTCGGTTGGACAAACATTGTTTCAAAGGGTTTTTTTAGTGTTTCTATCTCTTTTCGTCAATTCCTTGTTGTATTATTGCCGACTCTAAAAGTGAAAACTAGATTCCGATTACTGCAATTCAGTCTCTGTGCCGATCATATCAAGGTTTCACACGAGTCGGGACACTCGACAGACTCCATTTTTTTGAAACCATTTGGATTCCAAGAGAGTTGTCTTACTTTTGAAACTCTTTTCGATAAAATTGAATCAGAAACCGAATGAAACAGTAACCGAGACGTGGAATTGGAAAAATCAGGTCTTGGAGGTGGAAAACTGGATTGGCTCAGTCCGAAATATGGATCAACAAGTACATATATATATATACATGTCAAGGGTTCTCACGGGTAATAATACAGGACCAATTTATCGAGATACTGTTGCAACATCTGTCGTCCATATTATTGGCTCCACCATTTTCACAATATTGATTCACTCAACAATGCATTGACTTGTAGTAATCAATTTGATAAAAACACAAATGTCAATGTCTGTCAAATAAAAGAGAATCAGATTCGTGTTGTTTTCACGGATCCCATGAACATTCCGGTTTTTGGTGTCAATGTAACATTGGTTAGAGCATTTAGCGTCTTGAATGGATCGTTTATATGTCCATGGGTGGTTATCCCTTTGCGGCGTATAAATGTTTTTTTTTTTTTTTTTTTTTTTTTTAGTTCCTCTGCAACTCTAGCCTCCTTTTCTTTTATATATTATTGAGTTTATTTTTTTTTTTTTTTTTTTTTTTTTCTCAATGGCATCCAATCTGAAATCTTTCATCACAGCTGTTAAAAATGACTTTGCTAGCTCGTCTTCGTCCAAGAAGACAAGAGTCTTGCTGATGATTGTTACTGGGTACATTTTTGCTAGCTATCTTGCCTACTTTGGACTAGTGCACCATCATTCAAGCGATTACTCCGGGACCTTAAAAACCTACTTTGGGTCAAAGGAATCCAAAGTCACAAACGGAAACAATGTCGTAGACACAGACGAACCAAGCGTCAACTCTACTCTGGGTTTTGAAAAGATTCTGTTTATGAACGTCAAGTCGCGCTGGGATTTGTCTGACGGTATTTACCTCCAGGCCGCCGTCAGCGGCCTCGATATCGACATGGTTTCTGCAGTTCCCTTGGACGAGATCCTTCATGAAGGCATGCCGCTCACTTCCGGAAAACCGTTCACGAGTAAGCCTGGTGCCTCTTGCTATGCCACCCATGCCCGACTCTGGAAAAGAATGTTGCAACACGATTGGAAGACTCTCTTTGTTTTGGAGGCAGACGCTGCTTGGGATGTCAACTTGCGAAAGCAACTGGGATACTTTTCTCGCGGTTTCTACGACCTCCTTCTCAAGCTGGGAAAAATCGATCCTTCCGTGAAACCTACTAACGAAGACCCGTTCTTGTCTGATTACTGGGACGTGTTTCAATTTGGCGGATGCTTCGAAAGTGACAGATTCATGAACCTCAGTTTGGCCTATGACGATCCCTATGCCCAAAAGAACATTGAGTGGTTCGATAAGACCATTATCCCCGATGGAAAGCGAATGATTAGATACCGTGGCGAACAAATGTGCACCACTGCCTATGCCATTACCAGATCCGGTGCCGAAAAGCTCTTGTTGCGCGCAGGATTGGACCACAACACTGCTGCCGACGGAATTTTCGCCGAAGTCGTTCGCGAAGACCTGATTGAACAGTTCTCGACGCTTCCCATGCCCATTGTCCAGCGAAACTACAACCAGCAGCTGTCTACAAACGAAAAGAATTCAGACAATGGCGACGTTGATAACGAAGCCTATGGCATCAAGGAAGAGACCAAGGCCAGGGCATTCAAGATCACCAAGGAGGCCATGAATGTTTGGGTTTACAGTGGTATGCATGGGTACTTGAGATTCCAGCACGGTGCTATTTTTTCAATGAAGAATATCCTGTACGAAAATGGTAAATCATATTTGTAAATGTCACCACCTGTGTTTTTCTCTTTTCAGTGTTGTAACGTGTAGGTAATTGAAACAAAAACAAGGCATGTAAACCCAAATTCCAAAAATAACCATAAAAACACCACGGAATCTAAATGGATTTGGTGAACTATTCTCTTGCAAAAAAAAGGTTGAAAATAGACTATTTTACGAGATATCAATGTGTAAATCCAGGGTTTGAATATCAAACGTGATTTGTGAAATCAGTGACTGATTAGTAAGTTATTATATGTAACAAGGTACACTTGGAATGTGAAATATGTGTTGAAAGCATGGATATCGGAGTGAATGTTGGTACTAATTGAATTTAAAATTTACGTTGATGGCAACGTGTTTTTTCAGACAGTTAGCACGGATCCTAGCAGATTTCAGTTGGGACGGGTGTCTAAATAGGAAATTGATGTGCGGTTGTACAAGACGGGTGTGAATGTAACCACAATTGAAACAATTACAGTGTCGGAAGAAAAAACCAATTCAAAACAGGTGGTGGATAAGCAGAGATTGAACAATAATATAAAAAAATGAAATTTATCCAGAAAAGAAAGTTTTCACCATTCTATTACAAATACCTCCAAACTACTAATTTTTATTAGGGGCGTGTAGTGTAGTGGTTATCGCGTCCGCTTTGCATGCGGAAGGTCACCGGTTCAATTCCGGTCTCGTCCATTTTTTATATTGACAGGTTTCTTTTTTACAAACGCCTTGTATACACCACAATATCCAAATGATGAAATGGACTAAACGTTAATTTTAATTAAACAAAACCTCCAAAGGAGCGGCAATAAAAACAAGAGTGTGATGCAAAGGAAAAAAAAAAAAAAAAAAAACCTCATGTTTAAACACAATAAAATTACAAACGATAAAGTCACAAATGAATCAAAAAAAAATACAGAAAATGTATTGAGATATATAAATAGCAATGGAAATCAAGTAATGATTTAGATGCGTTCACCACGAAGACGTCTGGCAAGAGCAATGTCCTTCTTTTGGATGGTGACGCGCTTTGCGTGGATAGCGCAAAGGTTAGTGTCTTCAAAGAGAGAGACAAGATAAGCTTCGACCGATTCCTGAAGTGCGCCAATAGCAGAAGACTGGAAACGGAGATCAGTCTTAAAGTCCTGGGCGATTTCACGGACAAGACGCTGGAAAGGAAGGCGTCTAATGAGAAGCTCAGTCGACTTTTGGTATCTTCGAATCTCACGAAGAGCAACGGTACCAGGTTTATATCTGTGGGGCTTCTTGACGCCGCCGGCAGAGCCAGTGGCAGCAGACTTTCTGGCAGCCTTGGAAGCAAGTTGTTTTCTAGGTGCCTTACCACCGGTAGAAGATCTGGCAGCTTGTTTAGTTCTAGCCATTATTTAGCAAAAAATGTGTGTATAAAAAAAAATTCAAGGAAAAATTCAAGAAAAAGATGGAAAAAGGAGAAAAAAGGGTAGAATGTTGGGGGATCACGACTATTTATATGCAGAAAAAAGTGCCAGCTAAGACCAACAAATGTATTTACAAGGTTGTTGTAACGGCTTTGAGGTAAATTTTGGTGCTCTGCATGGGGCGACTGGAATTTGTGTTGATTCAAAATTGTTAGGCAATGCTGCATTTGCAGTGTGTAAAGCCGAAACAGACTTGAAAACCAAAAAAAATGTGTGTGGGCATGTATGTTACATAGACAAACTTGTCGGGACATTTGGGTGCATAAAGTTGACCAATGACTGGTTCTGGCATCTTGACTACTTTGCTCGATAAACAGGCAGTGATAGGCACAACCGTTGGTATGACAAAACATGTAATCGCTGCAGATGAAGGCGATTGTGTATCAGAGTGCCAGCTCGTCAATAGACAACTAGAGTTTATACCGAGTATCAAGACGTTTCATTCATTTACCGTCATTCAAGGTGTAGAGCTGATAGTCGTGACGATTGACTGCCGCGACAATGATGTAATTGGACGTAGTCACTCGTATACGTTGACCATATAGCGATCACAAATAGCTGGAGACATGGGTCTTTAGACATGATTGTTGTAGAACCGTTGATCGAGTCTTGTGCTAGCTGAAAAGTAGAAACTTGAACCAAGCGTTGAAAGCAGGATTTATGTTGGAATATGTTCATGTGATGAGTATGAGTTGTTTCTATTCAAAGCCGAAATCCAGTACGTTTTATTTGGACTCTGGTGTAGATATATATATATCAACCTTAAAAACAAAAGGTCCATAAACATATATTAACCTCGAAAACACAATATCCATGAATATATACATTGTCTATACATGTACAATTCTCATTGATAAATTTCAGTCTCAACTACTCTTTCAAAAAGAATTAAATAAAAATAAAAATAAAAAGAAACAGAGATGATATTTCTATAAAAACAAAAAAGAAAACAAAATCCTTCAATTGACCCAAACTTATTTCTTTGCCTTCTTCTTTTCAACCTTGAGTTGTAGGTTTCGGTTGATATGTGGCAACACACCACCATGTGCAATCGTAGCTGTGATTAAGGTATCCAGTTCCTCGTCACCACGGATAGCCAGTTGCAAGTGTCGAGGCGTGATTCTCTTGACGCGCATATCTTTGGCAGCATTGCCAGCAAGTTCTAAAACTTCAGCTGTCAAGTACTCGAGAACAGCTGCAACAAAAATGGCTGCTTTGGCACCCACTCGGACTCGGTTCTGGACACTGCGTTTCAAGTACCTTCGTACACGACCGACGGGAAATTGTAAGCCAGCACGTTGAGAGTGCGACATGACGCGCTTGGAAGTGCTGTCTTTGCCGCCTTTTCCTCCTTTACCTTTACCGCCAGACATTGTTGATTGGTAATAATTAAAAGTTTAGTGTGTGTGTGTGTGTGTGTTTGTGTTTATGAGTTTAGTTTTATGACGATATTGACGCGTTATAAAACGATTGTTAATTAATTGACGGTTCAAACAATTAACAAAATAAACTGTGATGATAGAATCCACTTGATGGTTATAAATTTCAGTGTTTCAGCAATATATATATATAGATATATATATGTCCAATGTTTTAAATTATTTTCAAGGAACCGTAAAGTCAATGACAAATTGAATCCAATATAATAAAAAAAGACGCGTCAAAAATAAATACACTCGCGAAAAACAATTCAAAGAAAAGAAGAAAGTATTTTGAACGTCGTTGATTAAACAGAGTCGGCTTGTGTTGTAATCAAAAGGAAACCAAGTGTATATCTGTGTCGTGTAGAATGTTTTCTTGTTGTTTAAAAAGAATAAAAACTCAAGAAATACAAAATAATATTCTATAAAGGGTGTATTCCAAGTAAAACTATTGAAAATCTAGTTTATTGGGCTACTTGTCGTTTAAAAAGCTGGTCGTTGTAATTTCCGTAGAATTTTAATAAAAAAAAAAAAAATTGGGGATGTAGAAAGAAGAAGGAAAAAAAAAAAAAAAAAAAAAAAACAAGTTGAACGACCCAAAAAGGGAAGAAAAACGTGATTATGTAAAATTGACAGAGCCACCAAACCTACAATATTTTAACATTAGTTTAACATGAATTTCGAGGTTTTTTTTTTTTTTTTTTTTTTTTAATCGTGATTGATTGAATATCGATTGATTTAATTGTTTTTTCCAAATCGATTCCAAAATATGTGACGTCAATGTTTTTTTTATTAAAGGTCAAGTCAAAGTATGATATGTCTGAATGCCATGCCTAAATTCAAAGGCAAAAAAAACCAATTTTCATGCGAAATATCTGGAACCACAAGGTCAAGTATTTTTTTTTTTTTTTTTTTTTTTTTCTTCAAAAATACTCGCAGTGGATTTGACTGAATCAGATCTGCATCGTCTTCAGTAAATAAAAACCGGTTCCAATCATGTCAAAAATGCGCTTTTTGGTTCTAAATAAAGATTAAAAATATATAAAAGATTGTTCTACGACTAGTTGGGTTCTAGTTTTTGTCTATAGTAGACAGCCCTAACCCTTGCGGAATGTATATATTGTTCATATCTAGATCACGGAGCTGCTTTCGTGTAGGCACCAAAAGGAAATTTGCTACTTTTTACAGCTGCATTGTAGCCAAACTCACGCCTTTCTGGGCCCGTGCAAACTGCAGTCCGCCCGGTGTATCGGAGCGAACAGAAAATACCGTTTTATGGCATTCAATGTAGATAATGGAACACACTCGATTGCTGCTCACTTTGTTCCATCTCAGTAAAATAATAATAATAATATAAAGTACTAATAAAAAGTGGAACTTACGTCCCAATCGACAATACACTAGTCCAAAAAAACTATAAATCTCTCAATAGAAAGCATCATTTCTAAATAGCAAACTTATTCCTTGCCAATATCAAAAGTCACACGTATAAGGGGTTTGCTTCAGCAACAAAAAGGTCGCACCCGGGATCGAACCAGGAACCTGCAGATCTGCAATCTGATGCGCTACCATTGCGCCATACGACCCTTATTTTGATGGAAGAAATCAGCCCTAAATCTGGACCAGTGAAAACAACCTCGAAGATATTGGATAACTCTTAATGTGTTAGAAAGAGATAACTAATGACTAGTGCATGAAATATTGAT
Organism: Magnusiomyces suaveolens; assembly: GCA_900642975.1. NCBI lineage: Eukaryota > Fungi > Ascomycota > Dipodascomycetes > Dipodascales > Dipodascaceae > Magnusiomyces > Magnusiomyces suaveolens. The sequence continues at coordinate 1,412,986 of CAAAMA010000004.1, forward strand.
CAAACTATCGAAAGTACTAATCTAATCGACTAATTAATTCAACAGTTCAGAGCCTTATGAGAAATAACAATATAATCGATGGTTTCCTGATGAGGATTAGTTATCATTTCTTTAGATATATCTATCCACCTTGTTATAACTCTTGAATCCATTCTATTACATCCCCTTCCTATAAACAGATAAGAACCATACTAATTACTAGGTGCGTAGTATTCAAGCTCCCTCCGCATAAGGCAAAGATCTCAATTCGGGTCCGAATCCTTACATTTGATTACTGTTTTTAAGAAAATAAGATCAACACTGCTTTCACAAACAAAATTGTCGCAAATACCTGTTTCCTTTACTTAAAAACTGGTTAATGTTGATATTTAAAAGGTTTGGTGGTACTGACATTCTAATCCCAAGGTTTATGCGCACATTTAAAAGAAAGTTGGCCACATGAAACGGTTTTCAAAAGCTTAAATCTTTAAACCAAGACAAAAGTTTCGGAATTAAACCTGTTTTAACATGGGTTCTTGCTCTTTTTGTGACGCCAAACTACTAAAGAAACAAAGTCGGACTTGACCCTAGTCATTGGTATCATTAGATCAATACCCCCTAAAGAGTACCTTTTCAATGTCACAAAAAGGCACTTGGATGTACTGACGTTATATTGTCGATAAATTCCTGAAGAACAACGCCAGCCAAACTGTAGATATCAACTACCAATTTTGGTTCAATCAGCTTTGTCATTTCATCGTTTCTGTTAAAACCAGCCGTCGTAGCATTCTCAAACTTGTATCGTGAATCCAAGCTGTTCCTTTATCTAGTCACGTTTGTTTGGCCAGAAATAATAATAGTCAACTGGCATTACACTCGTTTATAATTCTTCAAGTCTAAAGTCGTCCGGTGGTGTCCAACCGACCAAAAAAAGAAATTCATCCCTAGATACTCTTGCCATTTTCCGGTTGGTCGTTTTGTATCTGATTCCAATTGGTTTCAAAAAGAACAACTGACGTACGACACCAAATTGATGTATTTCAGAATATAAATTAGTGCCAATCCAACACTGTGTACTTTAGTTTATCTTTACACATCTTTCAGTTACGTCAATCACCAAATAATCTTTCAATCAACCCATCGCGCCCACAATGTCATTACTTGAACGCTTCCTCAAGGCAACCTACGACAGCCCGCTTTTCTTGCCCTTTTCGTTTCTGTTTATTGACTTTATGTTTGTGTCCATTGGCGGCCCCGGCTTCAGTTTACTCATTAGAAATAAAGTGTGTAGATTGGACATTTCAGAGTTTGATACTGACGGAAAATTTAATGCATGCGTCGAGGCAGAAATTCAACGACGAAAAAAGGCTGGCACCATTTAAACCCGGCTTTGAATTGATTCGTTTATAATTGCACCATCTCAAGTGTGCAACACCATGATGTATTTAGTTATGTAGCTTTGCCTTTTTATGTCGGCTAGACCTATAATTGTATCGTGATTCCTTGTGATCCTCCCCCTTTCCATTCGTGTAGTGTCGTTTGCTATCCTTGTCTCGGTGATATGACCGATCTCTATTCCGTTCTTGGTCCTGGTATCTCGTTTCCTTTCCGTTTCGTTCCTTTGGCGGCGGATCGAAATGGGTCTTCAACTCTCCCGACTCCTCGTTCCGTTCCCACTCCAACACATAGCGCACTGCTCCCTGTCTGGATATCTCTTTATCTCGCTGTATGACTCTCTTTAAGTGCTCCGGCGCAAAGTTCCGGCCGTGCTTGTTGCCGTACTTCTTTCCAAGTCGCGTCATTTCTTCGAGGCACAGCGCACGGGTATCTTCAAACGTCTCGCGGTACTTTGGCCAGTCGGCCTGGAATGCGAGCTCGGTGCGGTGCCAAAAGTTGCCATTGAGGTATAGCTCGCAGAGTCTGATGATGGACGTGTTGGCTTTGAAACGGGTCGAGTAATAAATCGTAGACTCGATAGGAAAGACATGAACGATCGAGTTGAGGTTACATGCGAGAATGACACAAGCAAGAGCAATTGTGTGACTGGGTATTTGTAGGTAGATGGTCGAAAGGAGAGCGTCAACGGATATGATCCATGCTATTTTAGAAGTGTCCTTGTCGACTAGATGATGAAAAATTAGGATAATTCAAAGAAAGGTTTGAAAATAAATAAATAAATAAAAAAAGACTTACGCTCCAAATCTTTGCAAATCTTCACCAAGGTATATTGTACAGAGTTTCTTCTGAAATCAAACCCCAGCGTTTCAAAAATGTCACGCTCAATCTTCAAAACAACATTCTTTTTGTCGTTCAACTGTTCTCCATTCAAATGAATTTTCTTCGAGTCAAACAACAGTCTAATGATATCTTTACTTTTTTTCGGTGTATCTTGGATCTTGGACGCCACAAACACGCACGCACAAACCACCTCTAGCAAATTGTATGATGCAATCTTGTTGAACAAAAAAAACTGCTGGAATATCACCATGGACGTGCACACAGTGCGGATAGGAAACCGGAAATGGACTGCTGAGTTCATTATCAGCGTGAATGCCTGTGCAATCGAGTCGTTGAAAACAGCCATGGTACTATCGTTTTTTTTCAGCAGCTCAGCTATTTGCGGGTCAGAAACAAATGTTTGCGAAACCTTGATCAACGTAGGAAACTGGTCATCTTCTGCGACTACTAACTGTGTCGACGTAGCTGATGATGCTTGGGTATTTGGATGGTTAGATGGCATCTGTGTTTTTGTTTGCTTTTAAAACCTGTCGACACTAAACCATTTCAGTGTCGGGGAAAAAAAATAAAGATGAAAATGAAAAAAAAAAGCATTGAATCACGAAAAGATAACGTCCATCTTGGTTATAACACTCAATACGGAAATAGCTCTCATAAAACTCCCAAAAAGTGCAATCCAAGCCGGGTAACCTTCTTTTGGCCAACAAACTGTTTTAATGCTCATTATCAGAAATTATAAATTATTTCTTCTCGACATTTATTTTTTTTTCATTCATCTTACGCATCACATCATGAGCAAATCAAAGGTAACTGGCGCTTATAAGCGCTTAATGGTTGAATACAAGCAACTCACCAACGATCCTCCCGATGGAATCAGTGCCGGTCCTATCGACGAAGGCAACTTTTTGGAATGGGAGTGTTTGATCCAAGGTCCCGAGGAAACTCCATACGAAGGTGGTATCTTTGCGGCAACCCTCTCGTTTCCTTCAGAATACCCATTAAGTCCTCCTGTGATGAAGTTCACCACTCCGATCTATCATCCAAATGGTACGGTTCTTTTTTCTTCTTGAATCAAAGACACAATTGTGTGTTGAAATATCAAAAACAAGAAAAAGATGCAGAAACAGGTACTAACATCTTTTATTGTGATTTCTAGTCTACAAGGATGGCAAGGTTTGCATCTCGATTCTTCACCCTCCTGGAGATGATCCCAACATGTACGAATCCGCTTCGGAACGTTGGAGTCCCATTCAAAGTGTCGAAAAGATTCTAATCAGTGTCATGAGCATGCTTGCCGAACCCAACGACGAATCACCTGCAAATATCGATGCGGCCAAGATGTGGCGAGAAAATAGAGACCAGTTCAATGCCATTGTTCGACAAAACGTCCGAGAATCTTTGGGCTTGTAAATATTTGTAAAAAATAACAGTCTGTGTACAATGGTGCTCAAACAGTGCTTTTTTTTATCAAATGGTTGCAATTGTATCTTTAGCATTTCAGTCATTGGCAAAGACGTTATAACCGTTTGGAACCTGTAAAGACTTGGTTCAACCTGGTTTTGTTCTTGGATTTGAATAAAGAATCTGTATTTAATCGCTTGTCGTTTCCAAGATTTTGTATTTATTTCATCTCTATCGTTAAAAATCAATTGTATCTGATTTAGGTCATTAAACTGTTTATATTCATCACTCTTTCTCTAGTGATTTAGAAACTCTATTTATTAATCTTTCTTTTCAACAGATTCTTCTTCCTGCTTCTTTTCCTCATTAGCCTGTTCCTCTTGCTCGTCATCTTCCGGCATGATGTCGTACTTTTCAAGTAAATAGTCAACAATATCTTCTTGCTCATTTGTCTGTGCCTCATAGTACGAATCGTGGCCAGCCTCGTTCTTCAAAAGAGGCTCGGCGCCGGCTTCGCACAGTAACTTGACTACCTCCAGCTCGCCGTTCAAGGCTGCCCAATGTAATGGCGTGTTTCCTGATTCGTTTTGTGCATTCACGAGTGGCTTGAGTGAAGGGTTTGAATTGATGATATCAAGAAGGTATTCAACACAGTCTTTTAAAAATACAAATTAGAACCAAATTTTACTATTGTTTTTTTTCCCACAAAATCAAAAACCTCAGAAAGTGACTTACCGACATGTCCGTTTGCTGCCGCGTAATGCAACGGAGTCGCTTTTGTGTATTCGTTGACGACCTGGATCAGGGCCTCTGGCTGGATCTGCTGGACTGCCTCCTTCAGTTCCTGGAGCTCGCCAGTTCTGGCAGCAATGAAAATGTCGGCCTGGGTATCTTCGGAGACGGCGAGTGCGGGCATGTTTATTGGGTTATGGAATAAGGGTATCTATACAGTTGTGTGTATAATGTCAAAAGATTTAATACAAAAATTTTTTTTTCTAGAAAAATTTGTGTTAGCCTTGCCCTGTTTTTTTTTTTTTTTTTTTTTTTTATCCATGATTTTATTTCCTGACAAAGCAAACTTTTTATTTTATACAATTGTAAAAACCAAAAAACACTAATGATATCAAAAGAGACAGAGATTCTCACTCATTATTAACAAAGCATGGCAAATACCAAATCGCCTGAGAACCAGGTAGACCAAGTCCCAGAATCAAGTCCCTCAAACGAGGCAAATACCATAAAGTATGATCCCGCGAAAATTAACATAAACTATACCAAACCCATTGATTTATTTTTTGACCGGCTGGTGTCAATCCTGAAATCCATTACCAAAGACTATACTGCGCCAATACCTTCTCCAATTGCCACACAGGCCAGTGGCGCCGCCAGCTCTGCGAAAACCCGGCCGCAACAGCTGTATGCCACATTGACTGGGCCGGAAATTGCGCAAACGAGAGAAAGAATCAAGGAGCTGGAGACGAAGAACGGGGTCAAGTACCCAGACACAGATACCTTTGTTTTGGTGTCCTTTTTGTGTCAGTCAATTCTAAAGGTTCGCGAGATTTTGGACCAAGGCAGAGAGTCCCAACCCAAGTCGGTGCCGGGCCGGTCTGCTGAACACAATCCAGACGACATGATTGAGATCTCTTTAAACGACATGAAGGTGTTTAACACTGTATTGAATTTGATCATAATTGACGGAATCTACCCGTGTCTGACCCCAGGCGTCGGCGTTCCCTTGAATCTGCGCATCAAGAGCCGCCAAAACCTCGAAACCAAAGCGCTTGGACAGTCTTTTCCTGCTGACGCCACACCCCCAGCGACAGCGCTGCTGAGGTATACCCAGCTCTTTCACATCCTCAACGACACGCTCATCCCCTGTCTTGCAGTCAAGGACGATGTCCGCAATCTGATCTTGATCGGGTCGTACATCCCTGACCTGCTGACAGTCTCTTGCGAGCTGGCATTCAACCCGGCTGCATCAAATCTCGGACTGCCGCCCGCAATCCGTGTCCAGTCCCTGAAAAACTTCCAGTCCGTCATGGGCCAAACCGACACATACTCGCTCTATCTCAACTTCACGTCGCTCATCCGGCCCAAGGCGCCGTCATGGCTCATGCTGACTGCCTCCAAGATGCTGGCAATGATTCCCATCAACCGCCCAAGCAACGGCGTTTTGTGCTTGATTGAGTTCATTTCAGGGGTCCGCGACAAGCCCGACATTGACATTAAGGATCTCGACAAGGCGACCAAGATCCTAAAGTCTGTGCCAAAAAATATGGACCCCGCTGCGTATTACAAAAAAATAGGAACGCAGGTCGTCAACATTTTGGCGTTGCAGGAACGCGAGAACACAGTGGCGGCTACTATCCACATCCTGTCGCAGCTGTTGCAGCAAAAGAAGGAAATGGTCGAGGTTGGCGTCCAAGACCAAATCATTGAAACCATCAGCCCCTTTTCGATACCCAAACCTGTGCAGGAACCTGTTTCTGATACCATTGTTTCGTCGGCAAGTTTCCAAAAGGCACTATCTGCCTTCACCTCGCTGCTACGTTCTTCCCAGCCGCTCGAGCTGATTCACGAAATTGGCAAATTCAGTTTTATTTCTTTATGGACGTTACTATGTTACCTTGTTGAAACCAAAAGGCCAGCCGAGCAAGTCAAATCCGTTCTTGTGGCATTCATTGCGCTGCAGCCCGACGACTATACGTCTATCCAGACCCTCCTGCTTCGCAACTTTATGAAATCCAGCGCAAGCAACCAGTGGGTCTGGGGCGCTGCCGACGACGGCCTGGTAGAGATTCGGAAACGCGAGACTGAGGGCGGCAGCACACAAGTGCCTGCGCTCGCGGGCTCTAGCCTTGTGCAAGAGCACGACTCACCCGAGAGCGGGATCAAGGAGCTGGAGTCCCAGCTGCAGCTGTTTGGCGAAATCTCGGACCGCGTCTCGGTTCTTTCATCGTACATTTTGGGTCCGCTGAACAAGCACTTTGTGGAGCAGCTGGAGGTCAAGGACAAGTTTGTTTCTTCCTTTTTTGTGTTGCTCGTCAAGGAATGGTTAACCTTTCGGGGCGCGGACAACGAGACACGCGACGAAGCTGGTTCGAGCGGGTTGAGCCCGTTGGATTTCGTAAAGCCCAGAAAGGAGTCTAGTGAGGACGGGTTGGAGAGCGCTGCGGAAAAACAAAAGACGGTAGACGCGCTCGTGAATGCCAAACTGTTGCAGATGATGTATACCAACCACAAAGAGAGTCTCCTCGACTCGCCAGTCGAGCTGCTGGCAGTGATCCACAGTACGTTGGAAGACTATGTGTCGTGCATAGAGCGGTTTGAGCAAGAGCGCGAGTCACAAAAGGGTCGGGTGGAAATTGCAAATATCCAGCATGATTTGCGACAGGAGCTGGCGAAAGAGGAAGAAGAGGCGGCTAGAGAAAAGTATGTTCCGGCAATGGTTAAGAATATGTTTGGGATTCAGGATGTGACAGAAGGCTCTCAAGAAACAAAAGAGAAGCCGGTGATTCAAGAGCTTGACGCAAAACCCATGATTCAAGAGCTCGACGCAAAACCCAAGATTGAGGATGTCGACATCCCCTTTTACCAAGAAACCGACGGCGACGCTGAAGAAATCATCAACTTGTGCTTTTCCTTGATTCTCGCAATCTCCGAGGACCTGCAATCGAGCCAGGCCTCCGACCCCGAGCTTGACGAACTGTCCAGTCTCGAAAAGATTGTTCCGCAGCTCGAGTACATTGTCCGGCACAGCCCCGCCAACCTTCTCCAGAGCAAGGCGGCCGCGTGCAAGGACGCCGTCTCCGAGACGCTGCACACCCGCTTCCCGCAGCGATACGCGGATGGGTCGGCGGCGCGCGGGGACGCGCAGCGGCTGTCCAAGGCGATCAAGCTGCTGGACGACGCGGCGGTGCCGGTGCAGGCAAACGGGCTGTACGTGCTCAAGACGCTGGTGGAGGAGGACAGTCCCGTGGTGCGCAACTGGGCGATGGTCGTGCAGATCTATTTGTCGAAGCTCAAGAGCGAGGACTCGTTTGTGTACATGAATGCGGTCAAGGGACTGTTTGCTGTGTGCGACAAGCACGGCGAGAAGGTTGTGCGGTACCTGACGTGCATTTTTGCGGGAGTGGTGCCGAGCGAGGGGCATTTGGGAGAAGAAGGAACGGGAAATGACCGGCAGACGTTGTCGGACGCGTACGTCAAGTCTATCATCAACTACATGGCGCTCGATGAGACGCTGCGGCTAGGCGAGGTGCTTTCGAAAGTGATCAAGAGACTCGGCCAAGGGTTCCGAGGGCCGCTAGCGGATACTGTCTGCATGACGATGCTGGGGATTGTAAACGGTACGCTAAAGACGGACCGGGTGCGTGAGGAAACTGGCGACACGAGAGACAAGTTTGACGACTTTATACGGATGTCTTCCATGTCAATTCTTTCGTCGGCGTTTGAGGTCAATTGCTTGGGTTTGGTTGGATGGGTTCCAGAGGTGCTGGACTGCGTGATTGGGATATTCCAATTTGAGACAGAAGAGACGCAGTTGCAAGGAAAAGAGACAGAATCGCAAGAAAAGAGCATACAATCATTGGAATCGGCAGAAGACCAAGCGATTCGCAAAGACAACTTTGAGGTGGAAAAGGAAGCCCAGGCCAGCGGCAGTGTTTTCATGCGGCGCGCCGGACTGAACCTGCTGGCCTCCGTTTTCGCCAACCTGCCGGGCCGCCTTGCGGAGCCGGAGGTTTCGGCGGCAAGACTGCGGTCGGTCAAGGTCCACTTGGGTGTTGCGGTGCACGATAGGGATCCGGTTATCCGGGCCAACGCTGAGCGGGTGATTGAGATTGTGCGAGAGAAGGAAATGTATAGTTGAATGTATTTAATACAAGAGGTATTTACAAGTGTACATAAAAGGGTGTTTTTATAACTAGGTTGGGTCTTGAAGGGAACCAGGGTATTATAACCGGTGCTTATCAAACATAGCTAACCTTTGTGCCCATTTTCACAGTCTGAGCGACTTTTGCCAACATGGCCGCGACGTGGTGTTTAATTTTTGAGCGGAGCTTTTTAGCTCTGACAAGGGAAGCAATAAACAGGATGAGTCCCAAGAGTGAGAGAAGCTTTGATAGAGATATCCAGGCATTGAAGGAGGCCCAGAGCGAGGTGTTTTGAGGGACTGGCTTGACTGGGTGCCTGTGCTTTTTGTGCTTGTGTTTTGAAGCAGGTTTGACAGGCTTGGGGACGGGTTTAGATTTTGGTTTGGGTGGATCGGGTTTGGTTAGCGACTTTTCGAGTTCTTTTTTCAAGCGCAGTTCTTTGGCAGCTTTTTCGATAGACTCGAGGCGCTGGGTATATTCCTGTTTGTGGGTTTCGAGGGACTCTAGCAAGTGAAACTTTGTAGACTCGGATAGTAGAGAGTTGACAGGGATGAATTCCCTTGCGTAGTCGTACTCGTGGAGGGGAAAGAGGATTTTGGTAATGTATGCTTCTGTGAGCTTTATTTGGAGTTGATAGTAGGATTCCAGGGTGAGGTGGGTATTAGGGAGGGTATCTTGGTCATTGTAAAAGAGGGCATGTTCCTTTTCTGGAAGGGATGCGAGGTAGTGTTCGACCTGGGTCTTTAGAAACAAGAGAGGTTTTTGAGAGTTAGCCGAGGTACTGAGGGTATCAGAGTGGCGGGAGACTAGGGAAATGAGGGGGATGAGTGTTTCAATTGGGATATCTGAGGTTGATTGGAAGGAGTCGTTTGCGGATTGGAAAGCTGGGAAGAGTGTAGTTGTTGAATCGGAGACGAGTTTCCAGAGTTGATCTGGGGATTGTACGAGGAGGGCTAGATTTTTGCGGTCGGCGGGCCAAGAGTCGTTGACTGGGGCGAGGGTTGATACTGAAATGGAGTTTTCGTCGGGGTTGTAGTCAGGCGCGGACTGCTTGACGGCGATGTTGATGATGGCAAAGTACAAGTTCCATAGTTTGATAAAGATGGGGATGGAGATTTGATTGGAGGAAGGTGGTTGTGGGGCGACGATTGCGGGTTGGAGGAGCGCGATGGCGTGGGAAAACTGTTTATTGACGAAGAAAGTCAGTGCCGAGCGGTATAAAGGGTTTTGAGACGACGGCGACGGCGATGACGACGAAAACGATGCCGTTGGCGATGTAAAGAGTTCGGACATGGTGGATGTGAAGAAGAAGAAGGAGGAGGAGTTTGTGGAGAGGACTGAGGATATTGGGGTGGATGATTAGTCATGATTGATAATCTGATTATAAATAATTAATAATAGACTAATCATGATTACCAATATAATTACTAACTACTATCAATCAATCACTCATCATTACAAACATCATTACTCATCATTACCAATCACTTACTTATCACATTATGACCTCATCACACGTGTCATTTACAGCCGTGCATTCACGTATCAATACGTCGCTAAAATGCAGCCGCACCAAAACGAGATGGCCACGTCAAAAGGCCGCGATCCGAGGTGACGGTTCAGGCCCAATGCAGAGGACGTAACAATGCAGCTGGCGAGGGGAACAGGCGTGACAGGTGGAATTAGGATGGAAATGTAGGGTGATTTAATCGGAAGGAATGAAACCAGCACAAGCATTAATAACCAGCATTGCCAGAACCGCATGAACCCGAACAATTTAATGAAATAAACATGAAAAAATAATCAGTTTGTGACAGTTTAAAACATTTTTGCAATAAACAAAAAAGTCGAAGTTGTCAAGTCGGAACCAAATAAAGTTATGACTAAAGATTACTAAGCGCGTTACATAATCTTAATTAAAGGGGGTCTAAAAAATGTGTTAAAAATAGTTTTTTTTAATTTTTTTTAATTTTTAAATTTATTTCAATTCCTTTTTTACTTTTTTTTATTCTTTTTCTTTTTCCAGAAAAGCATTAATTTTTTTTTTTTTTATATTCTTCGTTTGCTTTTTTATTTTCACTCGTTTCAAATGCGTTTTTCTTTTTTTTCCATTCATTTCGAGTCGTGAAGAATTTTTATTATTATTAATAGATAGATTTTTATTTTATAATTTTTCTGTAGCAGCATGTCGTATTATTCTCAAAGACCACCGACACATGCTTCGTCCATGTCTCAGCCGTCGTTTTCTCATCAAATCCAGCCGGCTTCGCACCAGAAAGTGGCGTCCATGTACATTCCAACTCAATCGTACTATCTCCAACAGAACCAACAGCAACAACAACAACAACAACAACAACATTACCCAATCAATATGAGTCTAATGCCTATGAACATGAGACTCTCGATGGGAATCCAACCTCAGAATCAAAAGTATTATCATTCTGTCCAATACTCCTCCGCTGCTTCTCAGCCACCAATCCAACATCGAACTCAATCTGCATATTTCAATCCTTCGTACGATGACCAGTCATTGTCTTTTGCTGCTTCAAAGACTTCAGGACACTCGTCGTCGGCATTATCGCTTTCGTCGTTGGGCGCTGCCGCGCAAAAGACCCGGAAAAGCCAGCGGTCCCATTCTTTTTCGTCGATTCCTTCTCCAAATGCCGCAAATCCCCCGAATTTCAACTCGTTTTTTGGTCCCACGCCAGACTCGCCAAACCCACAATCTTCCTCCACTTCTACCCATTCAATGTCCCATCCGTCATTGAATGTGGCTCCGGCACCTGACCGGTACCATCGACGCAAGTCAACTGTATCGCTCAGTTCTGCTGCTCATCTCAATGTTGCATCCTCTTCTTCAACCACTACGGGCAGTGGCGGAAGTAGTAGTAGTAGTACTAATAGTACTACAAACACTAATCCTAATAATAATAATAATAATAATAATAATAATAACACCAACAGCAATAACACGTCTTCATCCTCATCATCAAACCATACTCCCGCCTCGTCGTCGTCTTCAGCTTCGGCTTCAACCGCCTCTTCGTCAGCAATGTCTAACCCTTCAACTCTCGCCACAAGTACCCCCATCTCAGGATCCACAGTATCAATTCCAGATACTTCCGTCTCATTGGACTCAAATCCTAAACAACCTCTTTACAAACAATCCGCCTTGGCCGGCTCCGTTTCAGCTTTCTCAAACTCGTCTGCTTCTAAAAAAGATTATTCAAGTCTGTCCAGCGTCTCGTCGTTTGGAAGTGATGGTATGTTGACTAATGATTTATAAGATCAAGGAGAAAATGTGAAACATTTCAAATTTATTATTTTTTTTTTTCCTTTTTACTTTATTATTTTATCTCATTATTTTATTATTTCATCACTAACTTTTCTTTTTCTCCCTGTTTCAAACATTCTCTGTTTGTTTATTTTTGCTTTTTCTTAGTGCCAACCTCTTCAAACTCTATTCAACCATCGCAAAGAAAATCCTCCCAAAAAGGTTTCATCGCGACATCCGTCACTCCCCTTCCTTCCCTTCCTCCACCTCTCGTCTTACCCTCCGAAATTAGAAAATCCTCTCTGGTAGCCTCCGCCGCCAAATCTAGATCCGCCTCACCTGCTTCCATCTCTCAGGCCTCCAAAATTAAACAACAAAATGGTCCCGCAGCTATCCCAAAAAATTCCTCCTCTGCCTCCGTGAACTCCGTCCCAGTCTCCATCCCAAGACGAAGCTCCACTCCCGGCGTCGACAGCGTCAAGTCTATTCCCGCCGCCTCCTATAACCCCTACACGGGCTCTAAAAATCCCGCCGCCAAAGCTGCAACTTTCACCTCCTCCACAATCCCACCATCAATCAACAAACGTATACAGTCTGACTCCTATTCCACTAAAAGCCTCACTTCATCCTCTTTGGCCCCTCCAATTAAACCTCCAATCATCTCCGGCCGCTCCCAGTCAATGACTCTGGCCTCTCAAACTTTCCAAAATGCCCCCCAGACTCCAAAACAACCCCTCCCAGAAAAAAAATCCTCCTTTGGCGACCGCTTGAAAAAGGCATTCTCCTTTGGCAGTCGCAAAGACCTCTCCTCCCCCCAAAAGTCCCAGTCCTCTAATGACAATTCCTTCTCCTTTGTCAAAAAGAAAAAGCCCTCCACAATGTCTGGAGCAATCGTCCCTCCAAACCTCACCACAAAGGAATCTCGCTCTCAAACAATCTCCTTGGCTACCTCCTCCACTACAAAAAAGTCTAAAAACTCCTCCAGATCAAACACAATGAGCAGCACCCTCCAGGGTCGCGAGCGCTCAAGCAGCTCCCACAGTCACACCTTTAGCTTCTCCAGAAAAGGTGGTATGTTTGGTGGCTCAAGTTCCCGGCGATCCTCGATCGCCCCTTCAACCTTTGAAGGTTTCACCTCTTCCAACGTCGAAGTAAAATCCGACGGCGACGTCGTCCGCCGTGGGAGATCAAAGTCCATCATCGACGACGATGCTGTCTCCGTACACTCAGCCCACTCAAGCGCTTCAAACGCTTCCTTCGCTACCCTCCGCAAAATGGGAAAATCCCTCTTTTCTAAAAACTCCTTTTCAAACCTACAGCACCAAAACAACCGTGCTCCCGATTCCCCAAAAATTGACCAAGGTGGCCACAAACCCAAAAAACAGTCTTCTTCTGATGCCTCCATGTTTGAATACCATTCCACCGATCCTAAAACCAGTAATGTCTTGGATTTATCAGCAGTCTCGTCGTCTCCATTCGGTTCGTCTTCTTCCAATGCAAATGGCCCCACCATTTCTACCTCTAGCCCAAAAACAACTGGCTCCGCTAAACCTCCTTCTCGTTCTAGGACCTCAAGCATTACCACCACCTCCAGTCCTGCCACAACCTCTGTTTCACATGCTGTAGCTGAGGCCGACAGACCTGTACCCCTTTCTTCCGCGTCGTGTGTTTTAAACGCTGCAATCCAGCAGCACCCACCACTCTCTCCATCATTGTCTACTAACCCTGCCTCCACCAAACAGCAACCTTTACCCAACAAAGATTCCACTGTCCCTAATGGAGAATCGTCACCTTTGGTAAAATCTCTCAAGTCCTTTACTCTGGATCCAAGAAATGACGACAATGCTAACAATGATGACGACCTACAGGTCACAGCCGTCGCTAAAAATAACGACACGCAGCCAGAGTTTAATACTGGCGTCTTTGCGTCAAACAGCAACGCTGAACTCACCGTTCCCTCATCCCCGTTGCCCACATCCAAGGCCCCTTCTCCCCTCCCCTCTCCTTCCCAATACGGCCTCAGGGCCTGCGAAAGCGATGAGTCCAGCGAAGAAGACCTTAATGCCGCAGACACAGTCTTTCCCAAGAACTTGGATAACCTGACTGTGGAGACTATCCGAAGTTCTTTGGAAAGAACAAAGAGCTTGGAACGGCGGCGCAGCCGTCGATCTACAAGATCTAACAAATCGGGTCATAACAAAGGAAATCAAAACGATTCTATAAATACTTCCGACAATGCGCCTGCCAAACAAGTCCACATTTCGTCCGACCAGGTCTCCATTAACGAGCCTAGTCACGATGCCGTTGCTTCTAGAAGTATTTTAAAGCCTGCAGACTCAACCACTGACGACAAAAACGTCCAGGGCACAGGCATCCCGCCTGTCCCACAGGTCGATATCCAAACACTCTCCTCAAAAGCGTCGGTTGAGACTGGTCTCAACTCCAGACCCAATAGTACACAGAAGCGCAACAGCAAGCTCAACAACTCGCCTTCGATGAACTCCATCTTCAACTTTGGCGATGACGATCTCAACTTGGACTTTGACTTTACGCCATTGCCTGCCACAGAAGATTTGACTCTCGACGACGTTTTGGACAAGGACAGTGAGCAAAAGGAAAATAAGGATAACTGTGCTGTTGGCGGCGACAAGGATATCCCAAAAACCATATCTACCACCGTCACCCCACCGTCTCCACCAAAGACCGAGTCGCCGCGCCAGCCTACTTTCCACCGCAAAGCTCCTTCCTCCGTGTCTGCGCCGTCGCCTGCTCCCAGCCCAGTTTTGTCACCCGGCTCCAAGTCAAGCAACGCCGCCCCGGCGCTGAACGAGACCCTGCGTTCCTACCCCAATGGTGCGGTGCCGCACCAGCAGTTCCAGCGCAATACCAGCTCGACGAGCATGCGGGGCTTTGTCCCGAACGGCAGCCAGTCGTCGCTGCGAACTAATCCTGCCGCATACTCCAAGCCGCTGAACGTTTCCTTTTCGTCGCGCATCATCATCTACGATACCTATGACAGCCAGGACTACGACAGACGTGCCGAGCCGTCGACATGCAACAGACTCACGCCGCTTCTCGCACAGCAAATTAAGGAGGAACTGAACCATTTTAAAATGGAGATGGATGTGCATTCTGAGTCTAGAATTTATACCCATTTCTACGGTTAAATCAGCATTTGACAAACTAGTCTAGTAAAAAAACAACAACAACAACAACATGAAAAAAAAAAAAAAAAAAAAAAAAACAGATATATATTTTTAAAGTGAAACGAGGAATAATTTTGGAATAATTTGAGAATGAGATTTAAAAATATATATTCTAATATTTTAATGGTATATATAGTCTTAATTAATTTATAAAATTTACATGTCTAGCTTTTGGTCCTGGGCCAGTGCAAATGCAGTCCCATTTGGGTTTTCGCATCAAGACAAAACTGGATACCCAATCACGTGTATTAATTGGCAATTTATCAAACCAATTGACGACTTGACAAGATTGAATCTTTTTAGTTGCGATTGAGGAACCTTTGTTTACGATTTCGATAGGTTTGGGCCATTAGTGCTCTTTGGTTGAAATCCAAACAAGACAGTATATCCTGCAGAGCTGGTGGATGCCTGAATCAAAAAAAACCACCAAACGGGTAAAAGAAAGTTTATCGACTCAACTCAATTCTTTTGACCATATTTAAAGTGGAATTCTGTACTCGTCGTCATTGCTAGTAACCAACCGATGTTTCACGCCTGTGGAAAATTCCGAAATGGTGATCAGTTTGAACACTAAAAATATACATATATATATAAAGCATCTCAGATTATGGCTGGATCGCCAAAATCGTGCATAGAAGAAGCGATCCAACCTCTTGGTAACAGACAGCTCGAATGAATACTTGGAACACGAACAGGGTCTGGTCGATGGTTTATCGAACCCAGCTGGTGTTTGCAGTGAATTGAACCAGACAATGTGTGTCGTGTCGGTTTGGTCAATTGGTGGTTAAATTGTCAATGAGAATTGGTAAACCAATGTATTACAGTTACATCATATGTAATGGCACTATGTGTCACATAATGGGTGTGTGTTAATACTGACGTACGATAAGCAACAATACCCGAAGCCCTGTCTCACTGTAGTTTTTTTTATTTTATATTATTTTTTTTAGCCCTCCTCCACGATTATTAATCCCGCCAACTCCATTCTCGATATTCCACCATCCCACACTTGCGAATGTGCAACCAAGTTTTCACAAGTGAATGTGGACGTGCCAGACAAACTATCAAAACCACACTAAATGATTCCCAAAGACGACAAGATTCGTCAACATTCATAAACGTATAATGGCACAGGATAAAACGGTAGATGCCAAAAAGCTGTCGCAGCACAGCAAGGCCAAGATCCAAAAGCCGAAAGAGCCTGCTACAGATGCCAAAGGCAACAGGTCGACGGCTTGCGCAAGATGCAAGCATCGCAAACAAAAGGTTGGTTTGTCTATTGTGCTGTTGATAGGTTAACTAACAATCAAAATAGTGTGACCAAAAGCTGCCTGTTTGTACAAACTGTTTGAAAGCAAAGACTGAGTGCGTTCAACCCGAAAAATACGGAAACACCGTGCTGGAAAAGTATGCATTGGATTTGCGTTTATGATTCCAATACTTTCTAACCTTTGGTTGTTTTATTTTATCATTATTATTTTAGAGATTCCTATACCAAACAGCTCGAAAGCAAGATCCAGGACCTCGAAGCTCGGCTCAAGCTTTACAAGTCTCCAGAATATCCCTTTACTCAATTAAACTCCCTGCGGCATCCTGATCGCTCGTATATATCGCAAACTGCTAGCGACGCGCACAATGCCAGTTCTCAAGATCATGCTGCCAAAGACAGCAGAATCTTCTCAGAAGGCGAGGAACTCGACTCTGACCAAAAGAATGACCAGCAGCCGCCGATAAGACTTTCTAATAACGACGCGCTTGTCAGCATCCTCAACACGGACTCATCGGACCCGTCTAAAATACCCTCCTCGTTTTCCGTCGTCTCGTCGCTTCTTAAAGAGTCTTTGCTCGAGCAGTCAAAGGCCTCTAAACCCTTGAGCGACTCTTGTGCCATTTCGGCGACATCGTCTAGCCATTTGACAGCAGCAGCTGAAAACAATGTGTCAGAAAGCTCGGGCACCTCATCAGCACCGGGTCCTTCATGCCCAAAGTCAGAACTACCCGCAGATGCCGACAGCTACTTGTTACCCTTGGACATTAATGTCGACACGTTTTTATCTTTTTCCGTCGCGGAGCCCGTCAACGACGAAATGGGAAAAAAGATTCTTTGCTTTTTGAAAATGAAGAACCAAATCAGGTTTCCAATCTTGCGGCGCGACGACCTTGAAGAAATCCACAATAAGAGATTCGAGCATCCTACGGACCCCGACGACTGTGAATGGAACTATAACCAGTTTTTTCTCTATATGACATACGCCCTCTGCATCCTGAGCTTTTTGGGTGTCAGCTCGCAAAAATACTTTTCGGCGCCCGATAAAATCGATCCGTACAGCTTCTACCACCGCGCAATCCACCACGCGCGCCGGTGCAGGAACCCCAGCCCGCTGCAACAGATTCGGTGCCTCGCCATGTGCAGCTTTTTCCAAATCCGCCAGGACCTCAGCCGGGGCCTCCACTGGGCCATGATTGATAAGGCCATGAATATTGCCAAACGGATCGGCCTTCACAAGAAGGAACAGCTCGACAAGTTCCCCGTGTTTGAGCAAGAGAACCGGCTGCGCACATTTTGGGGACTGTACCAGCTGGACAGGCTCATGTCTTTTGAGCGCCTCACCCCGTACATCATTTTGGAAAAGGAGATTGACATCCCTGTCTATGCCAACGTCAACGACAGTGAACGCGACGAAAAGGTCATTTTGAAGGCTCGTAAGCTCACAGACAAGCAGTTTGCGTTGCCCGAAAACCACACCTCACTGAGTCTCAGTTTGCATGGCCTCAAGCTCACGATCATTGAATCAAAAATCACAAACACAATCTACTGTGACGACAAGACCGTAGAGGAGCAGTTCAAGTACGTTGAACACTTTCTGCGCCAGCTCGACGAGTGGAAGGCAAACTCCCCAACGTATATGGGGTACACACAGGTGGTGATTGAAATGTTCCATGCCCGCGGAGTCCGTCTCTTGCTACAGCCCTTTATCGGCTTTATGGAACCAACGAGTCCCTTGTTTATTCGTTGTATGAGGCAGACTGGCCAAATCGCGCAAGGCTGCGCCGAGATGTCGCGCATCATCAAGGGCTATAACCTAATCACGACGAGCATGCTCTTTGTGAGCGGCTTGACGCTCATCTACGGACTGTGGCTGGCATCCAAATCGTCGCTCAACTACCAGTTCATCATTGAAGACATCCGGTTGTGCACCTGCACGCTCTACTCGTTCTCGGAGCGCTCGTCAATGTTTAACCACTACCGCGACACGATCGACAATCTCGCGAGCGCAACGATCCGCCATGTGGCGGAAACCTCGTCCGCCAAGGTGCCCATCTCGCGAACAGTCACGGGCCTGTCCCTCAGCTCCGAGTCGCACAAGGACAACAAGGTGGCCAGCCAACAGTTTGAGTCCTTCCAGGACCTCACCAAGGCCACCTTTGCGCAAAAGAAGGATTTCATAAAGTTTAGAAAAGAGCTTGACGACCAAATCGAAAAGGCGTACAAGGAACAAAACGATGAGCGAGCAAAGAAACGCAACGACGAATGGAACTCGTTCCGCAACCACGCCAGTTTGATCGCCACCGCGACGACGGTCCCCACAAATACCAAGAACGAGGCTGTGAATGACCAAAATGAGCCAAGCGAGAAAAAACGAAAGCTGGATGAAGCCGCTGTGTCTGATACCCTGGCTACAGCTAGTTTGAAAAAGCAGAAACAAGAACCAGCTCCCGAAAAGACAGAGGCGAGCGGAATCCAGTCTCCCTTCTATTCAAGTGTTGATACAGCCAGTGGTGTTGCCAAAGGGGTGCATGATACCCAGCTGAATCCTTCTGCAACGGTTCTGGCGTCCAAGAAGACGTGCGTGCAATTCGACAATGTGATGGACAGCATAAAGAACGATGTTCAAAAGGTTGCGCCGCTGGCCAACCGTTTTGCCAGCAGCGGGTCTTCCATCAACTGGTGGAAGAATTTAGAAAATCAAATCACCTCGCGCCAAAACTGTGGCAACTGGATCAGCACGCTCGGCACCCACGACGGCGTCTGTAACTGGATACACGACCTGTCCAACTTTGCGAAAAAGAGACTCAATAACGAGAGCTACGTCAATGACAAGACCTACATCAACAACTTTGTGCAGCTGTCTAGTAGCGCCAATATACCTCTGCACTTGCAAATACCCGACTCTGCAAACGACAATGAACTGAATGGAAGCGGGGGAGCGGAGCTGGGCCCGGACGCGACGACGCTCGCCGCACTGGGCATATTTAATCCTGTCAGTTCCGAACTGCAGCAGGCTGGACAAAAGGATCAAGTGCTTGGGTTACAGCCCGAAGCTTCCAATGACGCCGGTCTCGACAACCAGCAACTGTCGGCCTGGCCGTCGTTGGATACCCCCATGTCGTACCAGCCTTATGAGTATTCGTTTGACTTTGGAAAGGCGATCGATTCGTCATCAATACCCACCCCAAAACCTTTGTCTCTGATTGAGGGTTCAATAAAAATCCGTCCGAAACACGACATCTCTGCGCTGGCAGCAGACTCGGCCCCAGATCTTTCTTTCCACACCAAACAGCCTTCTGTCCCCATCCCGGACACAGGCCACAGTTCCAAGGAAACCGCTTCCCGGTCCCTGCCAGACAAACAGGACCACGCAACCCGGCGTGCCACGCGCCCGCATCTGGGCACCTTTTCCGGGCGCGGCCATTTCCAGCACTCGGGGATCGGGTTCGATAACCTCGGCCGCCTGCCCGACCGGCTTGCATCCAACTCAGCAGCGGGGACTACAAAAAGGGAAGGAGACGTGTTTTTTGATACCCAAAAGATGTCGCTGCACAGAGGTCTGTTTCCGGCCGGGTCGGAGCAGGCTGTTGATGTATCTGACACAGAACGGTCTGCGCGCATCTCAGATCAGCATACACATATATCCAACTCAAACCATCCGAACCCCGACATTGAACCGCTACAACCCGTCCCTTCTTCCTTCCCCTCCGACACGGCGCTGCCCGTCGCCTCGCCCCTCCAACAAAACGCGCCGCCGCTCTCTTTCTCGGCGGCAGTCGCGCCGGGGCACGATACGGACGGGTACCCGTCGTGGTCGTGGGACCTGGCAATGCTTGATTTTGATGACCTGATGACTTGGTCGTTGTAGGGTTGTGTTGGGAAATATGTTTGATAACAAGTTACTTTTGGAAATACAAAAATCCCACTCAAAACGAGATTAGTTACACACTTGGTACAAAACGTGATAATCCGATTACATGGCTGTGTTTTTGGCAATACCATTAATAAAAAATCACTCCACAATTTTTGAAAAAGTATAGGACATAAATTAGTAAATAAGAATAATTATATAACTAGTCGTTAATCGTGACATCTAAATAAAAATAAAGCAAAAAAAGGGGAGAAAAAATTTACGTCAATTGTTCGGAAACGAATCTTGGTTTTTGGCGAGACGCGACCCAGGACTTGAACGCCCACGCGAGCATGATCCAGGACATGATGAGGGCAGTGATACCGACCGTGACGTTGAGGGTGAACATGGCGTCGAGGTTTCTGTAGAGCAATGACTCGACGGTTTCGGTGTTGGACTCCATAAAGACAAGACCACCACAGAGTAGGCAGAAGGAAGTGATGACCTCGGTGATTGGGCGGGAGGGCACTGTAGAGCGGGGCGGCTTGAAAAAGATCAACAAGTATGTGGCCAACCGGAACAGGGCACCGATACTGAGCAAATAGCCCCATTGCATGTGGATGATTGTAGAGAGCTGGGACGCTTGCTGGTGCATGCTCATCAACACACCGGTCCAGAAAACGATAAACGAGGGAATAGGGTTGATAGAAATGCGGCCGAGAAGACCGCTGTTTTCATCGTCTTCGGTATCGTTTTGGGAGGTGGAGATGATGCGGTTGACCATGCGTCGGATAGCTTTGGATTCAATGAGGAGGCCACACAAGCCGCCGCCAATGTACATGAAAGCAATGGAGCCGTGCTGGAGGTCCTTGTGGGACCAGACGCCGTCAGTATTTCCCAAGTGCTCAAGGAAGATGTTTGTTGAGCCGTAAAAGAAGATCAAGAAGCTCTCAATGAACTCCATGGTGCAGCCGGTAAACATGTTGCGGAGTTGGTCACAGACGAGGGCCAAGAAGCCGGCGATTCCGGGGTGCTTTTTGTAGTTTACTTCTTTGGAAAGGGCTTGGAGCTGGAGGCTCTTTTTCTTCTTGACGGAGTGGGCTGGGTCGTGAATGGAGCCTGGGGCAATGTTCCAAGCCATTCCAGAAGTTGAAAAGGCGCCGAGGTAGCGGCCGAGAGTCAAGACACCGTACATGAAGAAGACGGAGCCTTTGATGAAGTGGGCCAAGAGATTAAAGACCTTGTTGGACAAGCCCATTCTGTAAAAGGTTGCGACACCGAGAAGGAGGTATGCATAGCCGACGACGAAAAGGGGACGGTTGAGGATCATGTAGACGAGAGAGGCGACTATTCCGAACTTGTCGACGACAAAGTATACGGTTTTGTTTTCCATGATGCGGGAAATCAAGCGGGTTTGGCGGGTTGTTTCAAAGGCGGTCTGTTCTTCGCGGCGGCCAGTATCTGGAGAATCAGAATAGTCAAAGTAGGAGGGGCTGTGGAGGTTGTCGACTTCGTCGTCGGAGCCATCTGCCTCTTCCTGGTTATCTTCAAAGGATCCAGAGGTTCCATGGCCGCTATCTTGGGAGGGACGAATGAAATGGCCGTGAGAGGCGGGATTGAGGTTTGCTAGCAAGTACTCAGTGCCGTCTAGTTGGGGAGAGCGAGACGACACGGCCCAAGCAGCGAGAGCCTTAATCACGGCGGCGACCCAGTGCAAGATTCCAAAAAAGGCCATAACGACGGAGAATTTTGAGTAGGAGTTATTAGGATAGAGGTCATGAGGAGCAGTAGCGCCAAAGATGACTAGACAAAAGAGGCCGAGCAAACCGGTAGCGGTTTGGAGTGTTTGTAGGGGCAAGTACAGTAACGTTCCAGGGATGCCTGATACGAGTACGGCCAAGGGGTATAAAAAGACCCAAGCGACGATGGTCAGTGCAATATGGGAGCGCAGAAAGAACTTATTGGGAGTATTTGGAGCGGACAGGAAGTTGGTGGTATTGTACTGTTCCCAATAGGCGCGTTGCTGAGGTTCGAGATCGGGGTTATCGAGAATAGTTTTCCAGCTATGGTGGAGATGGCTGACATGCATTGACATTGGAGAAGGAACCATAGAAGAGTTTCCGTGGTCAGCCTGCTGGTGCATTGAGTCCATTGAGTCGGCTGATTCCGAGTGTTTTGGTTCTGGAGCCATGTCGGAGTCATGTCGCGGTAGTAGGGAATAAGAGTTTGGGACGCGGACGAGTCGCGGTTTGACTTGCGACAGGCTTGTTAGTTGGAAGGCATTGGTAGAGACTGCCAATAGGGCGAAAACAAGAGAGTTGCTAAGCTTCATGATCAGTGTTTACTGGTATCGAAATCGATATTGGTGAAAAAAAAGAATCAACTTGGATATGAAGCAGAGCCGTTAACAAAAAAACTAGAAAATTAGTGACAAACGTCGAAATAAAAAAAGTAAGAAATAAAGTAAAAAATAATATAAAAAAAAGACGGAATTGCCGACTTTAAATATAAATTTATGACAAAAAAAAGACGGAATTGCCGACTTTAAATATAAATTTATTTCAAAAAACAGTCTGGCATTGAACATTCGGATTTATAATTTTTTTTTTTTTTGGTTTACAAACATGAGCAATTTTGGTTTGTTTAACTTTTTGGCTGAAAACAAACCGTCAACTTTAAAACAGTCGCAATTTGAGTGCTGAGATTGCTTCAAAACGGATTGACTTGATTATATTTCAATCTCTAATTCAAAAAAAGGTCTTTTCGGACAAAAATGCACATATTCCAGGCCAACACAACGATATTTTGGTTTCGGACTATTGGCCCAGATCCGATGGAGCTTGGAGCCGGTGCCAGCCGTACGGAAAAATGTTTAGAAAATACAATTTTTTTTTTTTTTTTGCGGGTAAAATTCGTCATATTAGTCATGTAAAAAGTACCTCATAAATACAATTCAACACCAACAAATTAAAAAAAAACTGCAAATCATCACAATCAATTTCAAATATAATCAATAAATAATCATTTTATTAATAAAATTTATTAAATCACACCGGTTTTGCCATTCAAAAACTAAAAATTTAACTCGAATTGTGTTATAAATTAGCACGCAACAAAGTGAATCACGTGTGTTACCGTAAATCCCTCATCCAGTTGATGGCACGGCTGACTCCGTGAATTGAGCGTTTTGCCGAAAAGATCTCCGACGCAAGGCTGAAGCTGTGAAATCAAGATCGTACGAGACGAGTTCCGATGTGTTGTTGGCCGGAACCCGGTTCAAGTGTTGGAATCGGTTCTTTCAAGGTTGAAATGGCATTTTAAACATAAATAGTAATACAAAAAATAATAAAAACATTGCACAAAAAACAATCAAATCTTTTGATCTAAACAAAGTTGTTTTTATAAGCACATGTCTCTTGCACGAATCACCGAAATCACGATGACCAAACGCCGAAAAATCGTACGTTTGTATGTATTACAAACATGCATCTACCGGAACATTAATAATATGAGATTATCTCCATCTTGGTCATTTTCCATTAATGGCTCGACTGCACTGAACCGTTTGTCTTGCTCGGACTCCACATTCACGTGGCTAATGAGCAAGCGTTGTTTTTTTTGGTCTTGGATAGTAACAAAGCGTTGCTTGTGGTCTTGGATAGTAACAAGGCGTTGCTTGTGGTCTTGGATAGTAACAAGGCGTTGCTTGTGGTCTTGAATAGTAACAAAAGTCTTACCTGTTTTGGTCTCAGATACTAACAAAGCGTTGCTTGTGATCTCTAGAGATGAAGGTAGCATGAAGAATGATAAGACAATCACACGTAACTCAATATCTCAAGCATCAAGCTTTAGTGCCATCTGGCTCCGTTTTCCGTACCGGACCTGTTTTAAAAACTAATACATGTAGCCCCGCGCGTCGCTGACACTGACTTGTTTAGTGCGCTAGAGTCTGACTAGTAAATACCTCAATTGTTGCTCTGATTTGTCATTCGACTTGAATTGGTATATATATATATCCCGAATTGAATTTTATAGTCACATGCTGCTTCCAAAATGATGTCACAGTTTAACTTGAAAATATATTCTCATTCAACTCAACTCAACCAATTGGTCCCTTTTTCCAAACCGTTTCAAAATTCCCATATCCAGATTTCGGAAGTTCCAATTCATTAATCTCCATTGAATCCGTTTCTCTCAAAGTACGTTGCTTGCATTATTATTTTTAAAAAGCTAGAGAAAATGAATAACCTTCTTGGCCTTTCCAACTTCTTGGTCAATTCATTATTAAGCAACCATATCATTGCTAACCCATTCCGGACTTTGTAATTACTTCAAACTCATGTGTATACCCATCAAGACTTGAACAAACGCGTTTTCCATGCGGTTCATAAACCATTCGGAACTTTCAAAGTTAAATCGTATCTCCATCATTCACTCTAATAGTTCAATTTGGATATTGGACTGCCTTGTAAAATATCGACCAATTACCTTCAGAGTCACTAATGATTCATCCAGCTTTGCAAATCCAGGTATCCTCTTTCGTACCAAAAAAATACAGCGCGTAACATGGTATTTTAGAATGTAAAAAAACAAAAACAGTCTCCAAATGTTGCAATAATTGAAATGGCCAATCAGAGTCAAAATCTCTTGTAACATACAAGCACACCAAAGGTTCAAACATTTGGTTCTTGTCATTACATGGCCCATTCACAAAGACCACCTTTAGAACCTGTCGATTGCCTCTGCAGTACTTGGAAATACAATGCAAAAACAGACTACCAGCATGCAAATAAGTGTATACTCGTGTATATAAAGATTATCACCTCCAGGCCTTTGTTTACTGTTTAAACTGCTTTGGATCTTTCAAGGTTAGAGTTGAAAACAGTCCAACCTAAATTGGTCGAATCAAAAGAGTCAATGAATGAAAAGCAATGGGTATTTCTGTTGTAGAAATATCAATAAATAATATCGAACAGCAACGGGTATGTTGGTTGCACAAATATCTTTAATAAATAATACTAAACAGCAACAGGTATTTCTGTTGCACATACATCTAAACCATCCAAAAACTAACATGTCTTGAATCTCGGTAACTAGCAACTCTTTCTTTAAATTGAACTAAAAACATAACTGTCTTGACTCAGATACTTAATCATCCTGATAATAAACCATCGTACCAAAACTCACATTGTCTAGCAACTTTTTTTTGCTGGTGACATAATGAAAACTGAAATACAAAAGTGGATTTATTTTGTAAACCATTCTAAACAACCAAACCAAACAAGCTTTTACAAAATCTATTCATTGAATTTTCATAGCAACATCCAAGTATATACTCAAATTGAATTATGGAATTGATAGTTAAAACAAAAAAGAAATTAAAATCAAAGAAAATACTGAAATCTAACCAAAGTTGACAAATTACTTTTTCAAAAGAAATCCCAAAACATCAAACAGAAAAACAAATCATCATCTAAATCTATTTAGTTTGAGTTAATCAGGAACAATTAATCATTCGATTTTTCAATTACAGTTTTTGGCCAAATTCAGTTGACAAAACATTGCTTTAAAGACATTATGAAAAAAAAAAAAAAAAAAAAAAAAAAACTGAACCCACTTCATATTTGAAAGATCAGCATGTTTATATTTTTCAATAACTTTATGTGTATAGAAAAATATCCAATTCGCTCTGGACGTTTTATTTTCTCTTTCTTTTTCCTCGTGGTTTTTCAGATTGCGGTGTTGCTTCTGTAAATGTAAAATTCCCAATTGGGCCAGATTTGTACCTCACTTTACATGTGCAAATCCAAATAATTGTCAACGAATTTTATGCAACTTTAATTAACTAACTGAGTGCCCTGAAAATTGGTTTATTAACTAGTTTTGTTATAAAGCAAACTAATTAATTTTATTTGGTTAATTTAAAAACCACCTGTCTACAATACATCTGCCAACCGTGCATTCAGTAAAAGATCTCTTCTTTCATAAACGATTTAATTACTTGCTTGTCAGTGGGATTGTTTTTCTTTCGTAAATTGGTTTACAAATCATCTATTTGTAACGTCTCAATGTTGTCAGCAACCTTGAAATTCTATTAAATGTTTTCAAAACGATTGCTTGAACCGTTTGTAGTACCACATTATAAATTTTCAACAATAACTTATTACTGCTGCCCCAGATTTATCCAAATAGTTGACATTCTAAAACTTTTCAACGCACAAAAAAAAAAAAAAAAATCTAGAAGATCAAACCAGAAAAGAAAATATTCAAAAAGGCGAAACCAAAAAAAAGAAAACAGCGATGAAAATTAAAAGGTTCAAGATAAGTCATATCCCTGGCAACACGAATCTCAACCCTTTCAAAAAAAAAAAAAATTCGAAACATCGATTATAATAGTGTATGCCTTTAAAGATTAAGCTCAGTATATTGGGGAAAATACAACGTTGCAGACAGATTTAGGGATATAATTACAAGGCCAAAGTACAAGGAGTTTCTCACAACGTTATCTTTTTGCAACTAATCCAAACTCTAAAAGTTGAAAAACTCGTTTGAAAGTTTTGAATTTAAAAATGTTGTAAAAAGTTAAACAAAATTCAAATGAAAAAAAATTTCAGGATCATGGTAACGTCTGCAAGTCGTGACAGTGCGACTATTTCCGAGTTATTTTATTTGGTATTCACGCCAAAAAGAGAAAATTTATCATACAAGAAATCTAATGAAAATAATAATAAACCTCCTTGAAGTCGAGCACGTTTTCGACAATATATTCATCATTATAGATACTACTTGTAATCGTACGCACCAAATACTCGCGGTATATTGTACAAACCATTTTTTCCCCTCCTGTTCTGCAGGTTTCCATCCAGTTATACCGGGTCATTAAACTAGTGCCAAAAGTCGCCGTTTGTATCTGATCTCCTTTACATCCCTTCCCTTTTTTGTAATCATTTATTAAAGTATACTTTGCCACAAAAGACCAATTAGACTTTCCCTGCCTATATTGCGTGCAAGAGTAAATTCATACAGACTCCAATATAGAAATTTTTAGTAATGCAAAATCTATTGATTATATATTATTAACCAGTAAAATAAAAAGCGTAAAGATTATAATAGAAAAAAAAAATAAAAAAAAGGTAACATGTGTACGAAAAGGAAATAAAACCTATGCAGTCATTAATAGTGTTTTATAATCAAATTTAAATAAAGTTGACGACAACAGCAATAATAGCAGCAAGAACTCCGCTTGCGGCTTGGATAGAAGCTCCATTGACCTGGGGAATGGAGGTACTTGGGGAAACTGGAACGACGCTGGTGCGACAAACGGTACCAGTGCAAACTGTAGCAGTAGAAGGAGCAGGGGTAGTTGGGTTAACTGGAACTGGAACAGTGGAGATAGTGGAGGAAGGAGCAGGAGCAGGAGTGGTTGGAGTAACTGGAACTGGGACGGTAGTCACAGAAGTGGTTTGAGAGCACTCACCGTTGGTGCAGGAAGAAATGACAATGGTGGAGACAGTAGAAGAAGGAGCAGGAGCAGGAGTGGTTGGAGTAACTGGAACTGGGACGGTAGTCACAGAAGTGGTCTGTGAGCACTGTCCGTTGTTGCAGGTAGAGATGGTGATGATAGAGACAGTAGAAGAAGGAGCAGGAGCGGGGGTGGTTGGAGTAACTGGAACTGGGACAGTAGTCACAGAAGTGGTCTGTGAGCACTGTCCGTTGTTGCAGGTAGAGATGGTGATGATAGAAACAGTAGAAGAAGGAGCAGGAGCAGGAGTGGTTGGAGTAACTGGAACTGGGACAGTAGTGACAGAAGTGGTCTGTGAGCACTGTCCGTTGTTGCAGGTAGAGATGGTGATGATAGAGACAGTAGAAGAAGGAGCAGAAGCAGGAGTGGTTGGGACAACAGGGATAACAGGGATGGTAGTGACAGAAGTGGTCTGTGAGCACTGTCCGTTGTTGCAGGTAGAGATGGTGATGATAGAGACAGTAGAAGAAGGAGCAGGAGCGGGGGTGGTTGGGACAACAGGGACAACAGGGATGGTAGTGACAGAAGTGGTCTGTGAGCACTGTCCGTTGTTGCAGGTAGAGATGGTGATGATAGAGACAGTAGAAGAAGGAGCAGGAGCAGGGGTGGTTGGAGTAACTGGAACTGGGACGGTAGTCACAGAAGTGGTTTGAGAGCACTGTCCGTTGTTGCAGGTAGAGATGGTGATGATAGAGACAGTAGAAGAAGGAGCAGGAGCAGGGGTGGTTGGAGTAACTGGAACTGGGACAGTAGTGACAGAAGTGGTCTGTGAGCACTGTCCGTTGTTGCAGGTAGAGATGGTGATGGTAGAGACAGTAGAAGAAGGAGCAGGAGCGGGGGTAGTTGGAGTAACTGGAACTGGGACAGTAGTGACAGAAGTGGTCTGTGAGCACTGTCCGTTGTTGCAGGTAGAGATAGTGATGGTAGAAACAGTAGAAGAAGGAGCAGGAGCAGGAGTGGTTGGGACAACAGGGACAACAGGGATGGTAGTGACAGAAGTGGTCTGTGAGCACTTTCCGTTCTCACAGCTAGTGACGATCACAGTAGAGACACTAGGAGTTGGTGAGGTGGTGCCAGTGGGTTTGGTGGTAGGAGTGATAAGGCCAGTAGGATGTGTAGGAAGCTCAGAAACTGGGCACGTAGTAACAGTAACAACCTCTTCGCATCCATTAGCATGGCAAGAAGTAATAGTGATAGTGGCAGTAGTAATTTGGGAACCAGGGACACTAGAAGTTGGTGGGGTGGTGCCAGTGGGCTTGGTGGTTGGAGTGATAAGGCCGGTAGGATGTGTAGGAAGCTCAGATACTGGGCAGGTAGTAACAGTAACAATTTCTTCGCATCCATTAGCATGACAAGAAGTAATAGTAATAGTGGCAGTCGTAATTTGGGAACCAGGGACGCTAGAAGTGGTAGTAAGACTAGTAGTACCGGGGGCAACGCTTCCAGTTCCAGTACCAGTAGCTGTGCTAGTAGTATTGCTATAAAGAGCAGCCGAGGCAGATTGAGCCATGGCAAAAACGCCCAAGGCAGAGAGAAGTTTGAATTGCATTATAATTTAGTATTAGGAGAAAATAAAAACCAGAGTTTTAACCGATTAAACGAATGACTGAATCGAAAACGAAAGAGGATAGAGGAGTGAATGACAATTGATTGCAATGCAGTGAAGAAAGAAAGGAAAAAAAAAAAAAAAGCTGAACTGGTCAAGGATTTAATTGATATTTATACACAAAAAATAGAAAATTACCAAAACCTTACAATTGATGAGAGTTATTTTTTTCTGGAAAGAGATTTGCACTGATTCTGAAAAAGTATCTCGCATTTCGTTGTTGTAGCTCTAAGAACTGGAGAAATAACCTTGTTTTTTTCTTTTGACGAAATCAAGGGATTAACCGGCAAAAAGCAAAGTGATTAGTTACGAAAAATATCTGCAAAATAAAGTTTCTTTTTTTCTGTATTATTTTGCCAATGGAGATAGAATTCGAACTTAAAAATCGGCAAATAAAAGCTATAGAACTAGGTTAGTGGCTAGTATTTTTGATTCACTCAAAGACAGATTTACACTGTTTACAATTTGAAAGGAATTTGAATTGTATAACCAAGGCTATTGATTTGTCAACAGTCAATTTATCACCGTCTGACAGTCTAAAAAGAAGTGGATATTTTTGTTTTACTTGGTTGGTCTAATTCAATTTTCCATAAAAGTCATAGTATTACTAAATGTTTACATTTGTGAATTTGCCATAATGTGGCAAAGTCAAATTACCAAGCAATAATTTTTGCTGCAAAAAAGAAAACCTCGAAACGCTTTTTCATTGAAACTCAGGCATTTTTTAAAAAAAGTTTTTTTACAAAAATAACTTTGATATTGATCATAATGACGAAATGTTGTAACATGTTTTTTGTAAACAAAATAACTTTAATTTACTAAAAGGAATTTCCTTTACTTTTTGTAACAACTTTATCAGTGCTATTGCTATTAACATAGTTTCATTGTTTTTTTTCCAGAAGTAAATAACATGGATCATGAGTGGCTAAAAATTTAGCAAAGTACCTCTCATCGACCAAAGATTTACCTTTTGCAATGTTTCAGCAAAATGTTCATCCAAAAATGAAGGTCAAGGTAGCTTCCAGGCGCCAAAACAATGATATGTCGCCTATTACTCATTTTCCAAATATCCCAATGAGACATTTCAATTTTCAACTTGATCCAGAAAGCTCCAAGCCCGTTTAGAGTTTGATGACATGTATATATTTTTTCAGATTTGTACACACAAAAACTGAATGCCATGTTTAACTTCTCAACAGACGGTTTATTACATTTCGGTCTTATTGACAAAACACAAAAGGTAGTTGGACAAGCAGCTAATGTCATAGTCATACCTTGCAGGAAAGTGCCAAACAGTTTTTTAATACACCATTATGTTTGCTCTTTGCCTATAGGGATGTGTGTGAGTTGGACTAGAATTGAATAAAGGCCGTATTATATACACCAATGAATCAGCTGAGTAGTTAGGCACGAAAAACTTGTGATTTTCAATGGTTAAACTTATTGACATACGAAAGGCACTATAAAGTAAATAAAATCATATTACAAAAGAGGAACATTATAGATTGTTTTATCTAACAAAAACAAAAGGTATTTAGCACCTAAGAAAACTGATTTCTGAATTGCAGGCTATATGTTGTCTTGAAAACTGCGTGTCATCGAAAGTTATCTTTTAAAAATAAGCTCTCTGTATAAAAAATATTTTTTGTACATAATTCGAGTTTCTGGTAAAGAAAAGACTTTGACAAAATAATTAATAGAATTGTCTTCAACTTTGAGAAAAGGTTACGCAAAAATGAACAGTTTGGAGATAGCATTTACTGGAATTGGTTGAATTTGTATATTTCACTTCCTTTATCGCTACACAGGATCATTTAACTTTACAAAATCTGAACAGTTGCTGTTAAAGCCTCCATTTTTTGGATCTCTAGGCTAATATATTTATTTTAAAATATATTATTTTGGAGAAGAAGATTGACTTGCAACGATTGACAACTATAAATAGTCCAACCCGGTTTTAACGAGGCTCATAAAAATATCGGAATGTTGATTAACTATAATATATAGCAAATTAAAAAGGTCTTCTGATTAATGGACTTGGAGATAAAAATAAACAAACCCACCAATACAGGTTTTTATAACATTAGAGTGCTATAATAACAACTAGATATTCAGTCATCATATATTACAGTTGGTGTAATTAGAAAATAATAGAATCATAACAGGATTGACCATCAACAGGAAAAAAATTTCTATTTTTAGAAACAGCGTTGTATTTCTCGCAACTGATATTCATGGAATATCATCGATTCCATTATTGTAGATGTTAAAAACAAGTGATAGGCTATTTTTCGAACCTGTTATGAAAGAAAATCTGGATCATCGGTGTTATACTATTTATAAATGTGTATTAACCGGTAGGTACATTGAGTAGCACAGAGTTGTCACTAGTGATGACAAGCTTTGTAAACAAACTCACCACTCCAAAATAAACAGAAAGAGATCTACGAGATGGATTAGAACTAAGATCACAGTTTGTATAAACAATGGAGGCTGAGGAACAGATATATTTATGTGAGGGAGATCCGTATTTTTCCTAAAAAAAAATCAAATAGAGTACTCAGCACCTCAAATCTCAGTGAACATCATGCTTCGTCGTGAAACCCATCAGTGCAAATTATTTGGAGGCTTTCTATTTATAATTCAATGTGTATTGAATATCATATTTCAAATGAGTTGAAATCTATTTTTGAATATTTGATCATCTAAAAGTTCAATCAACGATATAGAAAGATTCGTCTAGTTATGTTTCATTTTGGTCATTTTCCAAAGGATTAAACTATATGGTACCGAGGAGATGGCACAACTTTGTCCTCGGGAAAATGTTGGTTTGTCATCTTATTGTGGATAATACAATTGCACCGATGGATTCGTTTCTCGATCAGAACCAAACATTTTCGACACACTCTACCGTAATTATCGAATCAAGTTCCGTTATTCAAGAGTAAAGACAACTTAAACACAAGGTGTTTTACAGTAACAAGGAAACTACACGTCAATAGTCCGTTAAACCCATATTTAAGCAAGACTTGTTTTAAACAGCTTTCTTGAATGAATAACGTTCCAGTAGTTTCCAAACCAAGTGAAATTTAAAAATAAAAATAGCAAAAACAAACCAACAAACTGCTTCTTGTGGATATGGAAATACCGACAGGTACTTGGTTATATTCCGCTTGATGAGAATGACTTGACTGAAAAATTTAAGATTCGTGTATTGGAAAATATCAATTTTTTAAACATGATTAAAAAATATACAAATTTTTTTTTTTTTTTTTTTGAAATCCACTCGGTTCTGGCTATGATTCACAACTAGCACGATAAGTGCTGTCGAACTTGTAAATTAAATAAAAACCGTTTTTTATTTTTTTGACGCTTTTGTTACTGCATTACAGATAATAGCATGCTGTGACACATGTGAAAGGATATACAAAAGGCAATTCGTTGGTATGTTGAGCGTTGTCATGTTTAATCGATAAATTAATTAAAGGGGAAAGAGATTTGGTTGGTCATAAATCGAGACGGCATTCTAAACCACACCAAAAACACAGATCAAAACCAGGAAAATGTTGGATAATACAAGATAATTTGTTTGAACGAAGATTTTTTTTAAAAACAATACCAACGTAACATCGGGCGGCTTATTTTATTATATTTGAGATAAGTTATGAGAGCTAACACTTAACTTCATACAATAGTGGGTAGTCAGACAATAGAATTCAAACACACTAATTAAAAATTATTAATAATGTACCTACGTCCAACTGCCGTTATTGGTCGATCTAATAAATTATTATTGCACCCTGTATCATGTATTGAAGATGGTTCACATGTCGGCTGACAGTAACATGCATTCTAACTCACAATTTTGTCAAGATTAGGCTTTTCAAAAAATATTCAGGGCTACTATTCTCTATGTGTACAAGTAAGAATATCGATTGATCAACGATTGTTGCTTCACTCCAAACAAATAATTATATATGTAGGCATAAACGCGTCTTTTTTCACGTGTATCTACAGCTTCTAGCTTTGTATTTTAATAATGTTTTAACAACCATAATCAGGTTTTTATGATAAAAAAGCAAATCTTGCAAGTAATTTGTTTACTTTTTCCTACAAGATTTATTACAACGAGTTCTAAATCTCAATGGATGGGTTTTACCAAATAATACAGAGATGCCAATGGTTTCATTAATTACCAATCATTAACTTGAACTACATCATATATCCGGACATTAAAAAACCTCCTCAATTGAGCCCGTACTCCTTGGGATTATATATGATGAATAATTTACTAAAACAAGTAAATCCTGAGATAATAAAACACAAAATTTCCTTTATGAATCTAGAATATTAGCTTACCCAAATAGCTACTTGTTTGATTATCGATATTGCTTTAAAGACATTGTCTTTTATGGTAGTTTTAAAAGTATCAACTTAGATTTGCGAACTAGCTAAAGTCATTATTGACATCATACTTGATACGATTGAAATAACAAAAGAAATCATTGAGAACTGAATGTTTTTGTTTAATCTTGTTTTTTTCTATTTTTTGAAAGATAATTTGCCTAATATTCAAGGAAAGATGCGTACAAATAGAAAAACAAAGTGTACAAAGTTACATTTTTTTTTTCTTTTTTTTGAAATAATTTTTAGGAAACGTATTTTAGGTTTGAGGCAGTCTTTCTTTTTTGTCCATTGATTTTACATTATTATTTTTCGATATTGACTTTAAAATGGTATGGTAGTACAAGTAATAAGACACTTGTTGCATCGTATATGATTTTATGGGGTATAGATTGAAATGGTTCAATTTAAGTTTTTAAGCCAAATACCCAACATTGTCTCACAAGAACGGAATGAGAATTTATACAAAAGTATCGCTTCAATGTAGGCGGAAGAGACTCTTCACTACATCTGTGAAAAATATGTTGGCTTCATTGTAGCAACGCAACCAATTTAGAGTTTTAAGGCTCTGAAGCCAAACTCAAATATTGACAAATACCAAAATGTCATGTTGGTGTTTATAGGCGTAATACAATTGTAAATAATTACCAAATTTGTCATACGAACTACATAATTATCACGTGACTATAATTTATTGAATAATCATTACAAATAAACATCAATGTATGTATGTAATTTTAGAAACATGACTTGATTCCCAATTTTTTTCTAGAATAAAAATACATGCATGTAATAATGGAGTTGCTCAACTTATGTATTGCAACGATAAGCAGTTGTAACCAGGTGTAATGTCATTTCCTATTGTATATACGTATTTGAGTGTTTGTTTCAATGTCGTAGAATGTTTGAATTACGGACGACAAGAGTCTTTCCAGTTCATGAAGGGCAGGACATACATTGCATGTTTGACAAGTAGTCACTGTTTACAAACCGCCAAATCTAAGACCAAACAATGTATTAGTACACGCATTAATTGAGCAAAGAAGACTGTTGTAGATTTGTAACCAACATCTATATTTTGGTGAATATGAACTGAATCATGGCTTTGAATTGTCTAATTCGGTGTTTTTTTTTATCAAAATCATGTTATAGCTTTGGGGGTTTTTTTATAATTAAAAATTTTGACTTTTTTTTTTTTTTTTTTTTTAGACAAAACCTCCATTTTTCTCCCTCATTTGAAATCCAATTTTAAAAGTTCCTTTTTCAACTTTCATTCTTTTCAACTACAATTGAGTCAATTTAAAAATGCTAAAAGACTTGATAGCAAAGTTGCCCCAGGAGGTGTCTCCTGATCCAGATGATTTATCTCATATTGCAGAATGTTTACAAAATGGTATGTGTCTTCATTCTTTTTATTCAAGTAAATACATGGTTTGATTACGCTGTAA
The DNA here is from genome assembly GCA_900642975.1 of Magnusiomyces suaveolens. NCBI lineage: Eukaryota > Fungi > Ascomycota > Dipodascomycetes > Dipodascales > Dipodascaceae > Magnusiomyces > Magnusiomyces suaveolens. The sequence goes on from CAAAMA010000004.1 coordinate 1,448,061, forward strand.
CATGTCCTTATATTAGTTATTTTTAAATAATTGTTACCAACTAAAGCTATTTTTTTTTAATAGAATCCGCCCGTAACTCCCCCGCCTCAACAGAAGCATTGATTAAAGCTTGTCATATATTTCTAAACGCCAGAAAGTTTGGTGTTAGAACCCAAAGTGATATCGAAGTCAAGGCCCCCAAAACAGACCCTGGCGACAAGAACAAATCGACATCTTCTCACTCCGAACACAGTTCTTCAGTCGATGCTTCGCCTCTCCGACGCTTTATTACTCATGCCAGTGTTTTTAGTGGAAAAAGCTCAAACCCTAATAATACCAATGATACCCCATCTTGTCATGATATCAGCATTGATAATGAAATCAACGACAATTCCACAATACAGTTTCAAGATTCTTCAAGAACCAAATTGTCTTTCTTAATCCAAAACCAGTGTCTTCGAATCATCAACAATGCAATTGCTGACCATACAAAAAACCGATATGAACTTCTTGAGCAAAAAGACTTTTTAGAAAAAATACTAAACGACCTGGATATTAATTTTGGTAATACGGACATTATAAACAAGGAGCTATCCATCCTCAATAATCTTGTTGACGATTTTGCACCAGGGGCCAAGTTTCTAGCATATTCCGACCTTGCGATAAAAGGTCTTATCCAGCAACTCAACATGGTTGCCGTCAATTCTGATTTGAAATCCTTACTGTTACCATATATCATTGTTGAAATACTTGACCAAGAAAATGGGTCAGACAAGTTTCCCACCGATATTGTCAACATTCTTTTAAAAAACGCATTTCTAAAAATCATTGGAAAGTCGCCTCCAGACCATACCTTTTCGTTTACCGATGAAAACTATGTGGCTAATTTTCAAGAAGAAGGAAAGGAGGCTGCATTGCTTCTAATGAGATTTGTTGAGTCAGATACCCGATTTGAAGAGTTTTTTGCGTCCGATAGAGCACATTTGGTCCAATATATAGTGCTCGGTCTTTCGATCGGAACGGCAATGGAAGACGACGTGAACTTTCCGGATATGGCTCGGCGAGTACTCGCTAGTATGGGAAATATTTCGTCACATCCATCATTTCAAAAGACTGTGTCGATTTCTCTAACTGACCCCATCTTTTCGCTCTTTGTGCGACATTTGAAGGAAGCGCCGTCTGTTGCTCGACTTGCTATTCTGTTTCAGGGCATTAGCTGCGTGGTTTTGGGAAACCTCGTTACTTCTAAAGAGCGTGTAGATATGCTTCTTAAAGAATTTCCTAATGCCCCAGAGTTAGCAATGAAATATTTGTCTTCTGAAACTGATCCATACGTGCTCCAGGGCGCTCATTTCATCAAAAACCTAACGGTTTCAAACCCCAAGATTTGCGGCCAAGTGGCCGATAATGGCGGAATTGCGTTGGTTCTCAAACTGCTTGACAATAAATTATTTCTACACTTGAGAACCATGGGTATTCAAATTACGAAAAATATTTTTAATGCACAAGTCAGTTCTCGGTCCATCCGTTTGGATTACGTTTATTCTTTGGCTCCAGCACTGATCAAAGCATATAAAACCGAAGACAAACAAGCGGTCCGCAACCAAATAGTCTTAACTGCGGATGCTGTTATTGAATACTTACGCGAGTTTTATAAGCCAAGCACTATCAACATACTTGACTTGTCTTTATCACAAAGTGAAGATGGTACTAATATAGCAAGCGATGATTTGGACAGTATCCTTTTGAAAATTTCTAAAATTTTGATACACTCGCTCAGAACCATGTACACTGGTCTCGTGGACCAAGACAAGTATTTTGTGGACCCATTGATAGCCATGAAGGCTTCAAAAGGCTTGGGGTTATTATCGACATTTCCAACGATAAGTAGTGCAACATCCAACCGAGACCCAATCCAATCGAAAGAAACACAAGCGTTATCTGTACCTTCTTCATCTCTTGGTTCTGGCAAGCAAGACTTTTTGTTGCAGCATGTGATTTCGAAAGACATAGAAAATGGCGATTTAGTACGTAGTGATCTGATTGAACTGATGTCCCAGTTCTCTACTGACTTGGTAGAATGTGAAAACAAACCGATTTCATCGCATCACACTATCGTGAGCTCACGACATAAATCTACGGTTCATCCTCGTCAAGGATCAATTGCAGACATTGCAGCTTCACAACAGCTCTTGAAAAATGGCAATTCAAGTAACCCATCGCAGCCTGTCTATAAATTCGATGCTAATAATAATTCCCAAACGGATATTGAGGGATATGATGGCAAAGAACATTCAAAGATTGTTTCGTATAAACCCGTTGTAAACAATTTGGGATTCTTGGGTTCACAAATTAGAAAATGGAGCAATGCAGATACTGATCTTGAAGAAGCTGCCAATATTGCAATTCGAAACGCAACAAGATCGTGAATGAAAATTAAACCGTAACAAGAGTAATAATAATTAAATGAATTCAGAGTGTACAACAGTAATGGCATAGCTAAATAAAAACAAGAAAAAAGAGCTTTTTTATTAAAACAATCTATTCCATTTCCTCTCGATACAATACATAGAATCTGGTCTTTATATAATAGTTTCTATTTCTCTGGCATAATCAAGACATTGGGCGACAACAATTTCAGACTGGCCTTGCTTTCCGTTACCGAAAGGAGCGCTATCATCAGTAGGATCAAATTCTTCAGAAAGGTCGTTAGGATTCGATCCTTTGACTGTAGAAGGAATAATAGAAGAGTGTTCACTTTCCTGTTGAGCCAAAAGCGAAGGAAAAGTGACAGTTTTTTGGATGGCATTGATTTTCCAGCCAGGTTGGGATTTGGCGAATGAAATAAGTTCGTCGTCGGAAGTAAGGTAAAGGAGATGGCGGGCGTTGGCAATGGGTAATGATTCATAAGCAACTTCCGCGGATCTTGCAATTTCATCGCGGACAGTGTAACGCAATGATTCTGCCAAAATGCCAAACTCCGGGGCAGGGACCAAGCTGAAATCTGTGATTGATTTCCAGACCTTGTGATAAGATCCCTCCATCAACCAACGCTCGAGGTATACTGGGTAACGCAAGTATTCGTTCTTTTCGAGCAAATCCTCAAGGTATGGGGCATCAGAATTATCAGTCAAAGTCGCAAGGGTTTCCAACTCTGTATGAAACTCTGCAATTTCATTTTTTGACAAAAGCAACAAAAGGTAAAGAGCCATAATCTTGAACTGGTTTTCAGAAGGAGGTAGCACGGTGCCCGAAGTGCTTGGATAAAAAAAAGGATGAATTTGTGAAATCAAGCGAGGGAATTCAGCCTCATTGCGCAAATGGATTGATGTGAAGATTCCCTTTTCTAAAATGTCGCGCGTCCGTAACAAGTCTTGTACATTGCTGCCACGCTTAGGAACCAAAAGACCGTGCTTTGCGAGCTCCAGTTTGATCTTGGGAAGAAGCTCACCAGCAACCTGGTATTGAGAGTTGTCAAATGCTGTCGAAAATTTGTTGGCAAGTTCCTCTAAAGACATGATTGTATATGGTTTGAAACAGAAAGTATAGTATAGTCTAAATCAAATATTTGAAAACACACAGAGTGCAAGGGTTTTGAAGTAATTTTGGATTGAATTGGATGTTGAGACGTGGTTGAGTGGCAATTAGGCGATAACCAAACACAAAAACAAGTATATCAACTGAATTGTAAATCAGAAATTGATCAAAGAACAACGGCAATGGTATAACGACAAAAAGAAACGTAGAATATGGGTTTCTCTGTGTTCAAATCGAAATCTTTAAACGGGGTTGCAAAAACAGTCAAGTTTTGGAAAATATTGAATGCTTGTGGCAAAAAAAGGTAAAGTACTGAATAACAAAAAACTGATTTTGGTGGTGAGAGCACAAAAACATATATGTATGTATGTATCATGTGACTACCAAGCAAGAGTTTTTAATCAAATCAGTTAAGTTAACGACTGTTTACAATTGTAAATCCAATTCATTACAAAAAAAATAAAGAGGGAGAAAAAAAATACAGTCATGAAAATGCAACTAATACTATCAACAAACATAATAATGATGAAAAAAAAAATATGATAAAGTTCTAATGCGAGTGAATTGGCTCTTGAAATTCAACTTGAAAGAAATCTGTTTATAACACAATTGCGTTGAACCAACCTATTCAGAAGGTATGGTCCTTAATAGTTGCTAGCCTCGAAAGAAAGAAGAGAAAATAAAATTGGTTCATCCCGTTAAAAATGAAGAAAAAGAAGAATAATAAAAAGAAGGATCCAAAAGGATAAATGATAATCATTTTTACCAATTGGAAACATCCAAATCACTTTCGGCTTCACCAAAAAGTGAGCTGTGTCCAACAGTTCCGACTTCCTGTTCTTTCCAAACAACGCCCTCCTTGTTCAAAAGATCAGGCAAGTTGATCTTTAAAAACTCAAAAATGTAATGGTTAATTTCGGCAAACTCCAAAAGGAACGCATCATGTCCATCTTGAGATTTGATTTCCTTAAGTTCCGAATTAGGGATACATTTGGCAAGTTTCTCTTGTTCTGCAAAAGTAAAGAGCCCATCTGAAGAAATGCCAATAACAAGCGTGGGCTGCTGGATCATACCCAAAGCAGCAGGAATATCATTTCCTCTATCTCTTGAAACATCATGGCTGTCGAGTTTTCTAGTGATTGAAATATAACAATTGGCATCAAAACGCTGAACAAACTTTTGGCCCTGGTATCTCAAGTAAGATTGAGCAGTGAAGAAATGGTTGACAGGCTTTTTGCGAGACATTCCGGCAAATCCCTTTGAAATGAGAGCTTTGGGATTTGGAGTGGAAACAGAAGAAATGGTTGAAGTGTTACTTGTTGGAGACGAAGGGGCAGAAGAAGCTTCTGCCAAAGATGATTGAGATTCGGGTATCGAAGATATTGAACGAACTGAGCCAGAAGGAGATACATCACGAGGACTTGAATCAGGTGAAGACAATTTTTTACCATGAATATGACCATGATTGTGAACAGCCCAATTTTGCTCATTAGAAGTAGACGGTTCCCTGGCATGAGTGTTATTTGTAACCACCCGGCGATCTTTCGGGTCAGGTGTAGATCTACCAAACTTGGCTTCAAAACTGTCACGAGATCGGTAAGTGAGCATGGCAGCCATACGGGCCGCACCAAGTCCAACCAAAGGAGGGTCGTCAAAAGAATAATATCCATCATTGTATTTTGGATCCGAGTAAATGCTTTGACGCTGAGTTTCTCCCCAAGAAATACCCCAAGCGCTATGGCTAGCACTTGTTGCAAGTGGAACGATACAACGGACATACTCCGGACCAAAAAATGCGTACTCTAGTACCAGCATGCCACCCATGGATCCACCGACTACTGTGGCAATTTTTTTGACACCAAGGTCGTCGAGAATGAGCTTGTGGATTCGGACGTCATCTTTAACAGTGACCAATGGAAATTCAGGACCATAGTATTCACCAGTATCGGGGTTGATTGTGCATGGTGAGGCTGAGCCATAAGGAGATCCGAGCGAATTAAGACATATAATGAAAAATTTTGTGTAATCAAAGGCCCGGCCAGGACCGAGCAATGGGCCCCACCAGTCATTGACGTCCGAAGAGCCGGTGAAGGCATGACATATAACCATAACGTTATCAGCGGCCTCGTTCAGTTTTCCCCAGGTCTTGTAAGCAACGGGAACTTGTCGAAGAACATCGCCGCATTCTAGTGTTACTTCTGGGATGATGGCAATAGTTTGATTTTGAACCAGAGAAGCAAATGGATTTTCAGGCTCGGAATAGATTCGTTCTGCAAACAAAAATGGTTGTAAAAAACAACCGAAATCATTAGTATATACATCATGAATTGGTTCTTGTTTGGTTTTGAAAAAAAAAAAGTGAAGGAAGACACCAGTATCTGGGGTAGTTGCCCTAACTAAGAAACCAAAAAAAACACCAACACAGAAACATCAGTACTTACGATACTTGGAAGATTCATTTGAGTGAAGCTCAACCTTGGAATCGAGAGGAATATTAGTCGTAGTGGCGACTTCAGTAACGGTATTTGTAGCCATTTCGTGGACTGTTTTATGGGTAAAAATTTTTTCGATTTCAGTTTTTGTTTTTTTAAAAAAAAAATGTATGCGAATTTGTGACGAAATCGGTCTTTCAGAATAGTAATGACGATTTGCGTAATGACGGAAACTAAAGCTTTAAACCAAAAGAAAAAAATAAAAGTGATTAAAAGTCTTTCAAACAATTAAAAATTGGAATTTATAAACAAGAAAAACAGTATTCATGATGAAAATATGATTAAAAATGCTGTGCAGGCAATAGTCCTTGAGCGACAAACAACATAATTTGTAATGGCTTGTGGCTCTTTGTCACTTGAAAAAACGCAATTCTCCATCGATTCGTTAAATCGGCAAATGATGACAACATTTCACATGAAGGTTAGTAAGCTAAATGTGGCTGCTTATGTTCCGTGATATATCATGTGAATATCATATGATGAAATATTCAGTATTTTTTTTTTTTTGGTTTTTTTTTTTGGTTTTTTCCGCAAATTCAGTTTCGACTGTAAATACACAAAGTCGAGATACCAGGAAAATGGGATACAAGAACGAAAAAAAGCCCAAAACAACAATTCCTCGATCCAAATGTTTTGTTCGTGTTGGATCGAGTATATACCCCAGTGATCATCATGATTACTTGACTAGTCTGTCAATTAAGAAACAAAAGTTACCAGATCAAAAACACCAAGATACCTCTGTCAAATGTGACAAGAGCAACAATTTGAACTCGACTTGTTTGAATAAACAACCAAAGAACCATATGAAAGGATCATTTAAATCCGCTCAGAAAATCCAGCATATAATTGAAAACCACAACTTTCCAAAACACGTACAATTCACATTTCCATCAAAGTATTCTAATCTGATCCGGTCACATTTTTCAAATAATGAAAAAACCAGTTATTTCTATAGAATCGAATGCACCCTGGGGGATATATTACTTGCACCTGGATTCATGTCCAACTATATCAAGTCAAACTCGTGCCTGGTCATTACTGAAACTCAACTGGATCATGAAGATGTGTACGCTATTTCTAATGGGTGTTTACATTTGTCTCTCCAGCGCGACACATTTAAACGAGCCGGTTTATCAAACGTCAAATTCACCAAACCTGATTCTCGTGGACTAGGCTCTTCTTCGTATAGAATAAAGTACGACCTTCGCAGCCCTACTTTGGTAACTGGAAACCCTACGTATGACAGACTCAAATGGGCTCTCCAAAATACACTAATTGATGAAGAAAAAGATGTCCATACTTTCGCTATTTCTACCCTCAATCAACAAGGCATGCCAATTGAAATGAAGAATGATTTAGCAATATATTTTCATAATCTCGCAAAAAAACGAGGGGTCCTGTTTGAAGCTTATGATCTAATTCCAGAAATTTATGAACGTAACAAACGGGCAGTACCTGATATGAAGATACCAGATTTGACTTTTGGCGCAGTAGATTTCACTATTGATAGACCCCAATTGAATGGATCGATCAATATTGGTAATAACACTCAATCTCACGACAGCCCCGAAATTTCAAACCAACACGAAACTGACGAGAAATCTACATCAACTCCTATGGTTTTTGCCAAAGAAACTGCTCGAGAAATCATCCAAGAATGGGCACTCAACATCAACGACTGGCTTGCATTGATTTCGTTAGATTCTGATCGATCCCTTTTCAATGATACAATTGATAGCCATTTGTCATCTTATGAACTCTTGGACAAGGACGAAGAATCTCAAGATATCACTGTGATTGAATATAGTGGTGGTTTGATTTCCCCTGCATACATTTATAAACTATGGTCTGTTTTTGTCAATGTCTTAAATGATCAAAATACCCAAACATCTTTACAACAAGAATCTGACAACGAAAAAGAACAACCCAGTAGCAGTAAGATGAATGAAAATACGTCTTTCCAAAAAAGCTGGATCGCTTTAAGTGTTAAAGGTGTTGAGGATGCTCCTGTTTCTTGGGAAGAAAGACAGCATGTATATACACCCAATGGTGGAGAAAACCATTATACTCTTGTCAAGTTGCCTAATGGAAACCGCAAAACTCGCACCAATACAATTAAAACAAGCCAGCAATACCAAAATGTTCAAGCCGCTTTAGGTGTCGAGAAAATTATCAATTTACCAAACGATGATAAATCCGGTGTTTCTGCGAAACGAAAAGAAATGCCAAACGACAATACAACTATTGAGAAAGCCATTTACCCATACTTTTTGTTGCAGTTTTTAGATGCAAACGACCCGTGAATAGAATATATAACTGGCTCATCAAAATTTTATCCTCGAATACACATTGTCTTATTCTAATGAATGTATATAGTTTTAAAACAAAACGTTGACATACATCTTATCAAAATGTTTAATAAGTAGAAGGCAAATGGAGAAATATTTATAAAAATTTACATTGAGTTATATAAGAAACAAAAACGGAATATATATATATATAGATATTTAAAACTTTGGCATTTGTTTAATATCAATTCCTGATGTGTCCCTCTTTTCCTGTTCTTCGCCTTCCTTTGCGAGCTCTTGATCAAGTTCTTCGTCTACCAAGTCCTCGTTCTTACCATCGAAATCATCAAGCTCTTGTTCATTTGCGGAATTGTCAGTGATTGGGTCTGGGTCCTCTGAGCCTGTTGCAAGATCACCAGCTTGTGCCTTTAATAAGTTTCGCAGGGCACTATTTGGGTCCGCAAGAAGCTCATTAAAAGATCCGACTTCGGCAACAACACCCTCAGTGCTGAGCACAATGATTTGATCAGATTGCTTGATTGTTGATATTCTGTGGGCAATGGAAATTGTAGTGGTGTTCTTCACATTCATCAATCCCACTAAAGCTTCGTTTACAAGTGATTCGGATTCAGAGTCAAGAGCAGATGTTGCTTCATCCAAAATCAAAATGCTGGGGTTCTTGATCAAGGCACGGGCAATAGCGATTCTTTGTTTTTGTCCACCACTTAATTGCGCACCACGAGCACCAACATAGGTATCGATACCGTCTGGAAAGTCGCTGATGAAACTGCAGTTCGCGCGACGAGCAGCTTGGTATATCTCACTCTGTGTGGCGTCGGGCTTACCATAAGCAATGTTTTCGGCAATGGTACCGCTGAACAAAACCGGTTCTTGAGAAACAACGCCAATCTGACGTCTCAACGATTTTACGTTGAATTCACGGATATCAGTGTCACCGATTTTAATGGAACCACCTGTTGGGTCATAAAATCGTAATAACAACGAGGTGATGGTAGACTTACCGCCACCAGATGGACCAACCACACAAACGTTACTTCCACTGGGGATAGAAAAGGAAAGATCTTTAAAAATTGGAACGGCTGGGCGGGTCGGATACGAGAATTTTACTTTGTCAAAGGTGATTATGTCGCGAGCATTTGTCACTTTCTTACCGCGTGTAGGCTTGATTGAAGGTTCACGATCCATGAGCTCAAACAGACGAGATGCCGCACCGGAACCTTTCATGAGTTCCGAATAAAAAGAAGAAATCCCAAAGGCAGAAGATCCTGCATAACCAGTGTACATGGTGAACGAAGTCAAAGCACCAAGAGTCATCTCACCGCTTGAAACCATTTGGGAACCAATTGCTAGCAAAGATAAAACAGTCAAATTACCGGCAAGGCCTGTTGATGCAAAAAACGAACCAGCAGCAATAGCCTCTAATTTACCGATATTAAAAACTTGTTTGATTTTGGCACTGTAACGATGTATTTCTTGAATTTCGCCAGCAAAGGCTTGAGACGTTTTGACATTACTCAATCTTTCCTCAGAGACCTTGGTCAAGTCACCAACAGCAGCTTGTAAGTCTCTAGACAACTGTCGTACTTTGCGGCCGTAGAAGTAGCTTCCTAAAAAGATGGGAGGAACAATCAAGACAATCATGGAAGAGAGTTTTAAAGAAACATAGGCCATCATACCAATACCAAATATCGCGGAAAGGGACGACCGTAAGCCGTCTGATACGTTTTGGGTGAGAGATTTGGCGACAATATTGGCATCGGACGACAGTCTAGAAATCAAATCACCGACCCTGTTTGCATCGAAAAACTCAGCATCCTGAGAGATGGTCTTCTTAAACAAAGTCACACGAAGCCTAGAGACAAGTCTTTCACCAATGATCCTCAAAAGCACGACTCTTCCAAAATTGGCAAGAGCACCAACCACAAAGAGACAAGCAATCCCTGTATAAAAGACAGGAAGGGTAAAACCAAACACAGTTTTCTCATCAGCATCACTAGTAGCGGCATCCAAAATCTTACCAATGGTCATTGGAAGTGTCAAAGTGACAGCGGAAGAAATGACTAGTAAAATTATAGCCAAAACCAGAGGCTTTGTTTCTCTGCTAGCAAGGGTGAACAATCTAAAGATTTCTTTCATGCCACCTTTGTTGGTGGTATCTCTAGGTGATAGGCGTGCAGACAAGTCAATTTTGGAGGCTTGCTGAGCCTTTTTTGATCTTTTGAAGCTTTCCGAGCCGTCATGATCATTTTCGGGATTTGGGTCTGATTCATTGTTCAACAATGACTCGGAAGACTGGGTTGTAGAAGAGGTATCGGTGGTGGTATTAGATTTTGTGGCATTTAAACAAAAGCTAGATGTCGAAAACTGTTTTCGAGATGATTTAAAGAATGATGTAGAGTCACTGTGTATTCCGAAATGTGGCAGCTTCACGGTTGGACGGTTATTAATAAGATTGGATGAAATTGAAAAGGTAGTAGTAGTTGAGGGACATTTTATCTTGTTTGACTTATATGGAGCGGTATTGTTTAATGTCGTACATGGTCTTGAAACTATTGACTTTAAGAAACAAGATTTGTAGGCTTTAGCTGATGGTCTCCAGAAAGACGCCGCCGTTAAAGATGGAGAAACGGCAAATGCTATTACTGGCTTAGAGACTGTAACCATGGTTGACAGATCGATTGGATAATCAATGAATCAACTAATAAATAGGCTTCAAACCAGCAAAAACTGTGAATAAACGCAAAAATAAAGAGGTAGTCAAAACGAGACGTGAGAGGTTTTTACTACGAAAGAAAAAAAGCTTAAAAAAACAACCGGAATTACAAATTACGAGCAATACAAAAAAAAAAAAAGCCTGGAAACGTCCACCAGAAATGTACGTCAGTTTGGGGTATGGGTTTCGGGCCCGAGCCTGGAGAAATGTATGACTGCCACTGACCCGATAACTGTCGCCAACTCTGCAACAGTCTTTGACTTTATAAACACAGCCAAATAGCCAACAATGACTTGATAATAGAGGATAGATTAGTATATGAATATTTGATATAAAAATATATATGTTTGTGTGTGTGTTTCTCCTTTCCAGCCAAATCTAAAAACCTTCGTAAATTTCAAAACTCTTAAACTGATTTTGGTTATTTTTACATAAGTTTAGAAAACAAGTATTTCATTATCGAACTCATCACTGAGCTTAGTTCTTAGCAGAAGAGAAAGAAAGAGGCTGGTACTCTTCCTGTTGGCCCTTCTCCCACTTGGCGAAACGGGTTTCAAGGTGGCCACGCTTTTCAACAGCAACACGCTTCTCCTCCTTCAAGGCATTGCGGAGAGTACGAGAAGCAATGGCAATATAACGGTTGTAACTAAACAAATTTGGCACGGTAATGTTAGTGATTTGTTTAAAAAGTTTTAGGTTCCAACTTGCAGCTTTTCAAGTCAAGAAGTATACATTTCGACTAGGTCTAAATTCGGTTTTGTTCGACAACAAACCAATTCCAATGCATTTCATTTCGACAGTTCCAAGGTGGTCTTGCTTTATCTTACAATTGGACCTGATCTATTCTGTCAAAGAATGGCCAATCAAACACAAGAGTCGCAAAAAATTGGCCAATCATACAGCCGCAGCACATGTCTAACTTTATAACATATCGCAACATCGCTGGAACCCAGCTAATAAAAAACAATAACGTTAAAAAAGAACACTTACGAAAAACCGGCGCTCTTCCAAGATGCAGACATTATGAATAGAAATTTGGTGAGTTTTTTTTCGGTGAGTTTGAGGTATAAACTTAGTGGAAAAAATGTAAGAGTTGAAAGAAGAGAAAATCTGGGTGGAAGTGTGCAAGAATAAAGTGTGTGGCTGTTTGCAACTTTTAACTGGTTCTAAACTTTGATTGGTCCACAAATATCTGTCACCATTCGATAAATATGACTAAATTTGTCATGTGACTACATTTTGCAATGTGAAATTTTTTTTATTTCACAAAACCAACTGTAAGCGTTTTCGTACAGGCTTTTAAAAGGTTTCTTTTCGCCTATTCTTGTAACAATATATATATTGCATTCAAAGTAATATCTGCCACAGTTTATACCTTTCATAAAAATGGCTGGCGATTTGTACAAAGCTCTTACAGCAGACGATTCATGTGCCCGTAAAAGGGCTGCTTCTGCTCTAATCAAGCACCTTTTGAAGTCAGAAAAAGAATCAGCATGGGATGAAGCCTATGAAAAAATTGTTAAAGGCTTGAAAAACCCCAACTCAGATACCCGAATGGGCTATGCTGAAGCTTTGACTCATTTTTTGATTGCACGAGGCTCTGATAATATCGATATTCAAGGCTTGATTAAGCGATTACCTTCAGGTACTCAGGAAAAGAAAGGGTACACAACTTTGGCTGATGCTGCACTGCTTAGTGTCAATATCATGTTTGATGCCGGTGTATTAGATTGGAAAACTTTCACACTTGACGACTTTAAAGCCCTTCTCGATTACATCTTTACAATTCTACCTGAAAACGAAAAATTCGATCCAGACTTTGCCTTCACTCAATCTCTTTTTTTACATATCTGTGTATTGGTTCAATTATTGGAAGGCACAAACGTCAAGTTCGAAGACTCTTTAGAATACATTTTGGCCAAAATCGATAAACAAAACCTCACATTGTCGCCTTGCGCAATCCCCCTTTATCTTTTGGCTTCACCAAAACAAGGCCTAAAGTTTGGTTGTTTTTCAAACGGCTGGAGAGCAGGAAACCCTTTGGCCCGGGATAACTTTTCCACCCTGAAAAACGTCCTTCAGTCAACAATACCCAATTCCTCTGGAGTTCCAGCTAACAGATCTAAAGATAATACCAAGTCCAAGTCCAAGAAAGAAAAGTCAAAAGACAAATCATCTAAACCAACTCTCAAATTCCCTTTTGTTTGGCAAAAGATTATACATGCTTACTCTAAAACTTTTGGTTTGGATACTGGCGCAACAAGCCCCAAAAAACCGAAATCCGAAAAGACCGATAAAAAACTTGCCAAGTCCAAGAAAAACGACAACTCAGAGGTGGAAGTTGTGGGATTTGAAACTTTTTGGAAAATTTTGATTGACGATAACTTGTTTTCACATTCAAGTTCTATCGAGCAACGCTTGATTGGTATTGAAATTCTCCATCTTTCTATTCCGATTTTGAAAAATGCACCAGCATCCATTCTCAAATGTCTTTTTACTCCAAACTTGATCCAGGCCCTTACAAGTATGAAGCAACAAAGTAAGATTCCCAAGGAATTGAGTACACAGTTTTTCGATTCCGTTAAATCGTTATCTTCCACAATTATTGAGATCAGCAAATCTTCATCCACTTTTCCTGTCGTTGTTTTGGAGTCTATTTATTCCTCCAACAGATCATACAATTTTGATCAAGCCACCAAAACCAAAACTGTTTCTGAGCTTTTCAATAGCCTCAATGCTGAGTCTGTCCATAAGCTTGTACTATTTTTCTCAAAAGTCATGCTGGATCCATTTGAACACGATCCAAAGCTTCGCAAAGACTCACAATTGGTTGAATCTCGCAGAAAACTGGCATTGGAGCGTATCACTAGCCTTTTGAAATCGCCTCATTTGCTACAAGACGCCAACTCTGAATGGCTGGATGACCTTTTGGATTTGTTTATTTTACATGGATTTTTTCAACCTATCACGAAATCCTCAGATTCAAAGAAGGATACTTCCAAAGAATCCAAGAAACGAAAACATGAAGAAAACTCTGCCATTTCTGCTGAAAAGGCTGTGCTTTCTGACCCAGTACCTGCATTGTCCAAAACCTTCATTTCTTTGCTTCAAGAACGCACCGCTTCAATTGTCGCTTCTAGTGTAGTATTTAAGCGTGCTGATGGTATTTCCTGGCCTTATCGTGCTTTATCCAAGCTTACAAAGCTCGAGGCCTCCGATTCCGGATACACATGTCTTGTCGAGTTTTCTGGCGAAATTCTCAAACAGAAAAACAAAACATTATCTACACTCGAAAGAATTCGAAACAAGCGTCAGTCTAGCCCCCATGCAGATACACCCCAACTATCGGCATTTGAAATGCTTTTCTCGTTGGTTCTGTTCCAATTATATTCAGGGGATACTGAGTCTGCTGGTGTCTTGGATGAACTTCAAAGCTGCTACAACTCTATCCAGGGACAAAGCGAGGCAGAAGAAGGAGGCGACGAAAACCAAGATGACGATGATGATGCGGCCGTTGATCCCACAGTTGTTTTGACTGAGATTTTATTATCTTTCATCGCTAGAGAATCTACATCCTTGCGCAAAATCTCTGAAACTGTTTGGAAGACTTTTTCGGCACAAGTGACTAGGGCTTCTTTGCAAAGATTATACGAAGTTCTCGCTGCGCAGGAGTCATCTGATGGTCAAAGTAGTTTATTCGATAACTTTGATGCTGATGAATACTATAATGAAGACGAAAAGTCTAGTGACGAAGAAGACGATGACGAGGAGGATGATAGCGATGACGAAGAAGACGAAGAGGATGATGGAAGCGATAGTGACGAGTCTGATGAAGAAGAAGAAAATGATGAGAAAGAATCTACAAGAGAACAAATTGAAATGATTGAAGATGATTCGCGTCATAAACTTGCATTAGCTCTAGGTCTCAAGGGTGGGGAAGACAACGATGTCGACATGAAAGAACAAAGTAACAGCAGCAGTGATGACGACAGCGATGACGACAACATCTCCATGAGTGATGAGCAAATGAAGCTTCTTGACGAACAACTTGGTGCCATTTTCCGTGAGCGCCGTAATGCATTGTTGGAACACAGCGGCAAAACCAAGGAACGCAGAAAAGATAATAAAGTTGCTCGTCACAACATTATATTGTTTAAAAATAGAGTTGTTGACTTGCTTGAAATTTACGTCAAGCAACAAGGTTCCGAGTCACCATTAATTTTGACCATGATCAACCCGTTGCTTTATCTTGTCAAAACCACCACTGATAAAGGCTTGGGCGAAAAGATCACTGCATTTTTGAAGAGGGATGTTTGCAAGGTCAAAATCACTGACAAGATGGTCAGTAATCTTGTGCGGGACGATTTAGATATCAATATTGAGGACAAGAACGAGGACGAGGATGAGGATGAAGACGAGAACATGGATAATGCTAAAGATTCAGATGACAGTGATGAAGACGCTGCCGCCAGCGATGTTGACATGATCCCAGAAACAAACGCCAATTCCGATGTAACTGCAAGCAACATCATAACCTGGATCAAAGAAATCCATTCACTTGCACAGGTCACCAAAATCAACGCTTTGGGCCAGTGTTGCAACCAAGCCAGCGTCTTTTTATCAAAGTTGTTGTTACAAGTCGACGAGTCATATCTCGACAATGTATTGCAAATTTACACTGAAACACTCAAAAATTGGATTTTGCATCGCCAGAGCAAAGTGACAGTTGCCATGTTTAACGATTTCATCAACTGGGTCGCAAATTATCGCCAGAGAAAAGACGCCAACGAGCAAAACACTCATTTGGCGGACGAAGAAAAAAAAAGTGTTAAATCCAAAAATCCAAAAAAGAATGAGTCCAATGGCAATAAAAGGACTAAAAACAAGAACAAGAAAAATAAATAGATAGAAAACGAGAAATAGAATTGATAATATAATGTTTTGATTTTGGTTAAACTAAAAAGAAATAACGAATTTATATGATACTAAATCGGATCAAAGTAATTACTGTATGAACGTGTGAACTGTGCTTAGAAAAGAAAGAAAAAAAAAAAAAAAAGTACAAGGGAAATTGACATGTTTTTTTATGAGATATATAGTAATGAGGAAGATCAATCAGAAGCAATAATAGACAAAATAAATCCAAATTATCAACATTTTAACCAAAAAAAAACGAAAGAAAAGGAAATAAAAAGGAAAAAGAAAAGAGAATTGAAAACGTTTACTCGTCAATGTCATTATCAGAGTTTCCAATCGCAGATTGGGCACCTTGATTATCGTTAACATTGTCTGTAGAGCTTTGATCGTTGGTTTGAGGATGGGTATCAGTGTTATTTCCATTATTATTGTTGTTATTATTTTGATGATTTTGTCGGTTTTTTCTCTTTTCGTTTTCAATGACGTTGTTAATCAATGATATCGCATAGGCATTATACTCAGGCAGACCTGTGAGGGTTATTGTCCGCTCCAAAGAGTCGGGTATAGGCTCATTGATTTTAATGTTGGAACCCGAAGTATGGCGTAACTGACTAATTTTGTGACCGCCTTTTCCAATAACTGAACCAACGTAATTGTTGGGAATAGTAATATCTTGTTTCAATGGTTTTCCTCTTTCAGCAGATTGAGCAAATTGCTGAGAACTTCGAAGTTTTGGATCAGAGATGGGAGTGTTGGAAGCGTTCTGATAAGGTCTGCCCATCATTCCGGTACCCATATTAGGCATAATGTTGGTATGACTCATATTTGGACCGACACGTTGAGGGTATCTCATAGAACCCGAGTTGTATGGTTGGGGACTTTGCATGGGGGGTTGATTATAGTAGCCATGAGGACCGCGAGGATTAGGGCCATAAGGTGCAGGCTGGTATGAATTGTAGCGGCCAGAAGGCATAGGATAGAATCCAGGGTTTCCGGGATTCATTGCAAAAGCAGGATTGAAGAATACAGGCTTTTGGTTACCCAAGTACTCCTTATGGGTGATGTAAGTTGTGCAAACATAGTAAACGGCAATATGGATAGCATCGGCAACACCTTCAAGCTGGAGAATTCTGTCAGTGGAATTGGGTAAAATCTCTTCCCTGGCCTTGAGCTTGGCGGCCGAGGCCTCTTCAATTTCCCTGAATCGAGAGCCACCTTTACCAATCATAGCACCCATCATTTTATGAGGCATCAAAACCTTCAAAGTATAATGTTTAGAATTGGGGGCAGACGGGGTATCAAATTGTTCGTTATTAAGGCATCGGACAATGATGCCAGCGGCTTTAGAAACGTGTTCTGCAGAGCCTTTCAAATTGACGACACGCTCAAAACACCCGGGAACATGATCGCTGACATTGAGTTTAATTCCAGAGTCGCCGCGAATTTTCGCAATTGTTGAGCCGCCTTTGCCAATAATAACAACGGCTTCTTTTAAAGACACAAGAAGACGAAGGTGAATGTATGTGGCAGGATCAAATTCCACATTCAGCTTATGGCTTGAAACAATGTTGGGTTTAGTAGTGTTGTTAGTTTCGTTGGCAGGAGGTGCAGTGCTACTACTGTTGTCATCGGCGTTTGCTTCGGATGGATTAGAATCGGGAGCGTTAGGAGATGTCACTTCTTGTTTAGGAGAACTGTAAGAGTCATTTGCGTCATTGCTACCTCCATCTTCGTGGTGAATTTCGACGGCTGCGCGTTTCACGTTAGCTTCATCTGATTCTGAGTTTTTGCGCTTCAACATTATACGTTAATATTAGGAGATGAAATTTAAGACAGAGAAATAGGCAATAGAGAGACCAGGAAAGAAGTAAAGAATGAAATAGAACGAAAAAGCCAACCGGTAGGAGAAATCAAAAAACCAGAAAGTATTTGCAAGTGAGCGACGATATCTGAAAAAAAGCACAGTATACAGGAGAAAAAAAAAGGTGAATTTCACAACTGATGGTGAACAGACATAAATAATGAGTCAGTTGGCTGATAAAAAGGGTTGAATCAAGAAAAACAACAAGTTAAGATCATCAAGACGCAATGAAACAAATTCAATTGAGGATTGAATGAATTAAAAAAACCAAAAAAACATACCTTTGAACTGCTTGAATCAAATATGTAATGCCGTGAAAAAGATGTTGAGGTTGAAATTTAAAAGTTGATGCTGGTTTTTATGGCGGTTCTGTATGAAAAAATAGATATCTTAAACCAGGGTTAGGTTTATAGATGTAGGTGGCGTATTTTATGATCTTAATCATGTCAAGCCAAAAACAAACAAATGCATTTTTTTTTCTTTCTTTCTTTCTTCCATCCCGAGCTGGAAAAAAAACAAAACACAATTCAAACAAACATTTGACCACAACGTCAACAAATAATTTGAAATAAAATAAAAACCGACACAATGACTACTGATCAAGAGCAATTCGCAGTGTTGTTTGCTGACGAACAACAAAACTACAGAGAAAGTGAAGATGAGGATTATAATGATGCACAAGGTAAGATTCCTATTTCAACATGAGCCATTTTGTTTAACCACAGCCCAAATTTACTAACTACTGTAATTTTTGTTTATTTTTTCCAACTTAGAATATAACGCCGAAAGTAGCGGTGATGAATCTAATGATGAGGAAAGTGTTTCCAAAAGTAGTAAGACCAAAAAATCACGAAAAGTAACCTGCTCTACTGACGAAGATAACAAAACCGATTACAACAAATATAGTAGTATCCAAGGCGAAGGTCTAATCAAGACTCGTTCTCAACGCGAAGCCGAACTTTTACAAGCTAAACAGTTTGAGAAATCACAACTGGCTAACCCAACATTTGATGCAGACTCTGTCTGGGAATCAATGAAAAATGATGGTCTTAATGGAGTGAAAAAGAATACAAATACCACCACGACTAATGGTTCAGGTGACAAATATGACTCGGACAGAAAGAGTTCTACTCCGTCTGATTCAGATTCTGCTGTTGGCGAACTTCAAAAAGAACCTGTCAAAGATTCCCGACTAAAAGAAGAATACATTACCATTAAAAGAGTGTACAAGTTTGCAGGTAAGGTTGAGACAGAAGAAAAACGAGTACTGAAATCTTCGGACGAGGCTATTGCCTATCTAAAACAACAAGACGAATCCAAAAATGATGTATCAGAAAAACACAACAATGGTTTGCCAACGCAGGAATACAAATACGAGCCGGGGAAAAAACGTAAAAACAGCATGTCTAGTACCAAACGGCGAGGTCCTGTCAAGAGAAAACAAGGTTCCCTGCTGGATGAGCTCAACAGCTTGAAACCCAAAAAGCTAAATACCCTAGAAAAAAGCAAGATGGACTGGCTGGGATATGTGGACCAAGAAGGTATCAAGGATGAGTTGACTCTCCACAATAAAGACGGATATCTTCAAAAACAGGACTTTTTATCTCGCGTTGATACCAGACTTGAAAACAATATCAAATCAAACATTCGCAGATAAATAATGAAGAAAAAAAAACAAAAAAAAAGAGAGAAAAAAAAAAAAAAGCACAAAATGTAATAAAATGGTGTCAGAATATTACTTGACGCGTTTATTATTATCAAAATGGGATCTCTATCAGTCATAAACCAGTGGAGTCTCGTTCCTAGCTTTTGTATTTTCGACGCTTGTTTCGTCTATAACTGTCTTGTTAGACTTTGCTCGCTCCATAGCAAGCTTGTTTCCTAGTTTTCCTTGTTTACTTTTCTGGTTTTCTAGTCGATTCTATGATAATAATAAACGAATACGAACCAAAGTTTGTTAGCATGTAATTTAATTGTAAACAAATGGTATCTTTTAATATTTAATGTTGACCTAAAAAAACACTTACCTGAGCCGCTAATGCTGCCCGTTTTCCGGGATCTAGCACGTTTAATTCTATAGCCTCTGAATTACTGGAACCCGGTGTATTATTGTTGTTGTTATTATTACTATTTGGCGACGATCCTATTATTCTGCCTTCACCCTTGAATTTAGCTTTTGATTTTGTTGAAACATTAAGTTGTGTGGACGCCGTAGTAGTCTTTTCTTGACGAGCAACAGGCGTTTTGGTTCGGGACGCAGACGAATTATCTAGCTGTCGTCCACTCGATTGCTTTGGTTTCGAGACACATGAACCCATTAGTGCTTTTAATCTTTTTCTTTTTCTCTTTTTTTTATTTAATAAACGGAATAAGTTCGTTTAAGTCGTTTTGCACGATTGCTTGTTGTAAAAGTATAATTGTCCGGAAAATGACTCTAGTCTTAGGTCTTGCTCAAAATCGAAAAAGGCCCGTCGCGATAAGTAGAGACGAGAAATTAGCAAACACCGCTGAAAAGAAAAGACCGTCAATGGGTATTTTGATTTCAGTACTTTGGATAATACTTCACGGAAACAAGACACTTTTTGTAGTGTTTTAATATTGATAACACAGCCAAGACGCACGTGGTGCCAGTACATTCTTCACATGATTACCATCTCGACTGAAAACATTGTGTCTTGAATAAATTTCACAAATCCAGGAAAAAAAAAATCATAAACATTGTTGAAAATGAAAAATAAAACCAACAACCAGTTCAAGTGATCATTACCAAGAATAATTATACTTTCAAGAATGGGATATCAAATATTGGAATCGGATTTGACCCAACAATGTTTTGGGAGAGAATTAAACGTTGATTATCAATTTTCGTGTTTTTCCGTTTTAGAAAAGCAATTACAAAATATACAGAAACCATGAATAGTAAACAAACTTTAAAAATAGTGACATTAAAACAAATAAAACAAATAAGAGAATAGCGTATATAAAGTTCATTAAAAATCCATCATTGGATGTATCCCATTAACAAAGAAAAAACGCAAATATGCGTTGATAATGGCTTTTTTTTTTTTTTAAATGTGAGAAGATGGGGAGATATCGTCAAGAATAGAGTCAGGAACATGGAAAGTCGAGTTGTGATGAACCTTGTCATCCTTGATCTCAATATAGTTTTGGTTCAAAAGATTATCCCAAAATGCTTGCTTGGGTGCAAAATGGTCATTGACTGCGATAGCCTTGTTTGCTCCAATCAAGGCCATGTCGGAGATCTCTCCTCGCATCAAGCATTCAGAAAAGATATTGGCAAAAATCTCTTCACGAGAAACTGGGTAACATGCTCGCAATAAGGCAAGAATATCAAGCGCTTCGATTGGTGAAGAATTGTGGTTTCCAGACTGTTGCTTAGCTTCTCTTAAAAGTGCCCATCTGTTTAAAACATGCTGTTCGTTGACCGAAATGTTTTCATAAGAGTTCAAAATAATACGACATGAAACAGTGTCTTGGGGAAGATTGTAAACGTCAAAAGCGTTGATGATGGTGGTAATAATTTCAGCATCACCCCAGGGTTGGACATTTGAAAGCAACGTGTTTAAGAAAATAGGACTAATATCCACACGTGCCTTGATGTAAAACTGAATAACATCTTTAAGTCTAACAACAGCCTCTGGGGTAGGTGTAGGGTATGTATGCATAAAGCATTGCAAAAAGGTATTGACAGTAATGCTAAACATCCACTCGCCCATAGTCTTGGGAATGTGAGCAATATAAGTTCTCCAAACGTTTTCAACCAAGTCGAGTTTGTTCTCGGTGTCGGATGTCCAAATGCGTTCCATGAGACGAACAACTGTAGATGGATGAGTGGAAGCCTTGTAAGAGGTCTTACCCTCCATACCATCATAAAAGAATTTGAGTGCTGTTTCAACATCGTCACAGTCGCCAACGAATCTGTCATGAATACGGCCAAGAGCATATTGCTCATCGGGATATGTGGTCAACACTTTGGTAAAGTGGTTCAAAGCATCAACAGTCTTGCCGTTTTTAATGAAGGCACCGACAATAGCTTGTTCCAAATTAGGAGACTCGCCACCTGAGTGCTTAGACTGTTCATAAATAGAAATGATGGAGTCAAAAGGGGCGTTGGCAGCAGTCATGAGATCAATAACGGCGCCGACAACGTGGGGCATCCAAACAGAGCTGGCACACTGAGAAGTGCTGGGATCAGAGAGTTGTTTCCAAAGATCAATACCCTCCTCAGGAATGTCCATAGTTGCAAAGGAAGTGAAGAGATGGATGAGGCCCCAGGGAGCACAGACAACCACGCCATTACCCAAATCCTGAGCAATGGTGAGGATATGGTTCTTGATGGCTGCGGTTTCTTGGGAAAAGTCCTTATGCTCTGCCTTCTTCTTATTCTTTTGTTTACGTGTAATGCGGATACTGGTGTGGAGAGTTTGCAAAAGACGAGCAATATCGCTGGGATAAAATGGGTTGACATTGCGAAGCTTCATATAAATTTTCATTGACTGATCGAGATCCATCAACAGATTCGAAGAACGAATACGATTCATCTGAACGTAACTGTTAATTTTGTCTTTGAATAAGTTAAGTTCGTCTTGGTAAGCAGCACGCTTAAGCTTGGGATCAACTGAGATTTTTGAGTTGGTGGTATTTTGAGTCAACGATCTGATTTGGCGAGTAGGAGCATTGTTATTGTTGGTGGATGTCAAATGCTGCTGATTTTGGTTAAACGGAATCTTTGAAACCACTGTGGATGGAACTACCGTAGAAATGGCTCTAATAGAGGCCTGACGTTGTGCGATTTTAGAAAAAAGCATGTCGAAAGCTGAACTTTTAGTTTAAACTTGGAGAAAAAAAAAAGTTTTGGTTGTTCCGTAGGAGAAAAAAAAAAAAAAACGTGTAGAGTGGTGGTAGTGGTCATGTATTTATATACCGCACATCCCAACTTTGGCATTACCTGATTTGCTGACGTGATTCTGAACATCCTGTAATGTAACGCTGGTTTATTACATGATTCTCTGTTTTATTTTTATTTATTATTAGTTTTTAATTCTTGTCCACTACCACCACAATATATTTCTCGAAATATTTTGTTTTATTACATTTACTTTTTAATCTACAATGTCGGGATCTGCAGCTCCATCATCAATTAAATACTCTCATACTCTTTGGTCTCCATCAGATACCATTTTAGATGCTGCCGAATTTCTCGGAGTCAGCAATCTGCCCGATGAAGTTGCAAAGTCTTTAGCAATGGAAGTGGAGTATCGAATTCATGAAGTCGTCGAAGAGGCTGTCAAGTTTATGCGTCACAGTCGACGTACTACCCTTACTACACAAGATATCAGTTCTGCATTTCGCGTATTAAATGTCGAGCCTTTGTATGGTTATGATACGACGCGTCCATTAATATATAAAGAAGCCATGGTTGGACCCGGTCAAACGCTATACTATGTTGATGATGACGATGTGGATTTTGAAAAAATCATCAATCAACCACTGCCTAAAGTTCCACGCGCAACCAGCTTCACTGCACATTGGCTTGCTATTGAAGGTGTGCAGCCTGCTATTCCCCAAAACCCTTTGCCTTCCGAGGTCAAGGCAATACCCCCTCACATCCGCGGTTCCCAGGTCACTCATTCCGTGTCTGCGTTGGCTTCGGACGTTGAAGTCAAACCCCTTGTCAAACACGTTATTTCCAAGGAACTTCAGATCTATTTTGATCGCGTTGTAGAGGCTTTGGTGCAGCCCCCGAAGGATGACCCCGCCACTATTACCAACAACACAGATAAGCCCGAAGGTGCAGGCGATCCTTCTTCTTCGAGAAATATTGCTCTTAACTCGCTTAGAAACGATCCAGGGCTTCATCAGCTTGTTCCATATTTGGTCCAGTTTGTTCAAGAACAGATTTCACAAAACCTCAAAGTCAGCTTACCAATTGTATCTACAATGTTGGAAGTGATCCATGCCATGATTGATAACCCCAATATTTTTATTGAACCATACATTCACCAGATCATGCCCTGTCTTTTGACGCCTTTATTATCAAAGAATGTTGGAAACGTAGGGTCTTTGGCTGAATCCGAAACCAATGGATCTGATACCCAGATGGAATCGTCAAACACTAATACTGCTGGTGCCAGTGATGGCACGGAAGAAGGTCCCAAATCCAAATTCGATCTTGCGACTCGTGAAAGCTATGCCGTTCGTGATTTCGCTGCCTCTCTCATTAGTTCCATTTCAGACCGCTACAGTTCCATTTATTACAGTCTGAAACCTCGCGTCACTCGTACATTACTCAAAGGATTTATGGACGTGAACCGCACAGTTTCTTCCTGGTACGGTTCCATTATGGGTATTCGAGGCCTTGGCCCAGAAGTCGTCCGCGTTGTCATTGTCGGAAACTTGAAGGCTTGGTACCATGGTGTTTTACCACGTATCCACGATGTGCGCGAAAAGAACTTACTGTCGCACGCCATTTTGGATGCCTTAAGAACGCTCAAGAAACAGGTTCCGACACTATTACTAAACGAAAACGGAAACCAGGACCAACCAAGCTTGCCGTTGACCGAAGACGAGAAGGAAAAGATCAAGGAGCTGGTTGGTGATATGTTTTATGAATTTTTGATGAATCAAAAAGACGGTGTGGAAATTGGAAGAGCGTTGTTGATTTAAAAATGAAAAAAAAATTGCTCAATACTATTGATTTTGTGTAATTTCCGGGGTTTTCCCGTGTATTTTTGTTATTTAATGTTTGTAATTTATTATTTCTATGAAAAATCATTTTCATGTGTAATTTTTTTTGTTTTTTCTTCAATTGGATGCGAATATTTCAAAACGGGTTTTCCACACCATTGACAGTGAGTTAAACCTTGAAATACCCAAATATTTATGATTCTCTGGATTTGTCAAAACTGAACAATCAATGAGAGTTGCAATTAAAGGAAAACCTAGTTGGTAAGATTTGGTGCCATCCAAACTGCCGTGATACATTATCGTTTTTTTCTTCTTCTTTCTTTATCGTTTCAGTATGTACTTTTTTCTGATTTAGATATTTTAGACTACTGCGTCATACCCAACGATCCGTCTCACGAGAAAATAAACCCAGATAAATTACAACTGACGATATACGGGGTTTGGAGGATACACGATTCTGCAACTACAGTATAATATCAATAATCGACACTCAAGACTTTGTCACCATTGTCTTGAATTCCGCCAGGAAACCTTGTTTTACAATATCATTATGTTTAACATCAATTGCATTTATGTGTGTTGTGCTTGGGCCCAATTTTTCAAAAGCGACAGCTCCGCCTATGTGATTTTTGTTTCTCTTAGTACCACATTTTGAACAACTCAACTGTCGAACTGGACTGTTACTCCCTTGGTGTAGAAATCGTACGACTTTAGGCAGTATGCTTGACCCTGGTTTTTCCGTTCTCTTTAGGTTTGCATTCTCAAGGCAAGTGAGTCATGCATTACTTTACGGGATTTGCAAGTTGTAGGATGCAGGATGGTACTGAATAGCAATGATTTCTGAGTGTTTAAACCGGTCTTGTCAAGTATCTGACTAATATCAATGAGCACATTAATTGATATCTTTGGTTCAACTTGGACAATGGTCCGATTTCATTAGTTCCCGAACGAAAGCTATGAATCCACTCACCTTACGACTAGACGGACTTGTAGTTGCAAGAGATGTACACTGTTTATACACAAATGTGAGTATAGCCTCATGTATTATTCCTGTTGTGTCAGGATGTCTTTGAGTATGGCTGTCACCAAATTCCGGCTATAATGGAACTGAATTCGGATATAAAATGTAATATTTATGAATAATATGTGTATTTGGCTTTTCAATTCGTCAAATTGATTTTTTTTTAAAAAAACAACAACCAAAAAGCACATTTGATGTCTAAATGACTTATGCCATGATGCTAACTATCTGATCTGATTCACACATTCGTACAATACCCATAAATTGGGTTATTCGATACAATAGCATGTCTCTGAATGTGAAGAAAAAACCAAGTAAATACCAAATACCGAGATGAAAGAAAACGTATGGTAACTAGATATTCAAATTGAAGGAAAAAAACAACAAAAAAGCATACACCAACTGGATCGAAACCGATGGTTTGACTTTATGAATAGTTAAATGATGAAATATATTATCTACAACGGCTAATGACTTTGAAGAAAAGAAAAAAAAAGCTTAACAAAAGGTATCATTATTAGATGGTATTTTTAGTAATATGTTGAAGGGAATTCATAATTAGAGTTTCAACAGAAAATCCATATTGTATTTACACATAGCTTCATTTCTAGTCCTTCTTCTTATCTAAAGGTTTGAGAATGTCGCCATACGCAGAGGGTTCGTCTTTAGTAGCCTGCATAAGTTCATAGAGCTGAACGATTTGTTCATCACTCATTTTTGATAACTTTTCGACGTCCAACTTTTCTTCTTTCCACGAATCGCCTTCAATAGCCTCGGCATATTTCTAAACAAGATTAAATGTCACAGGAAAGGTTAATATATACTGAAACAAGAATTTTGATATAATGAAAGCTACACGTACCTGCCATTGTGTGATAAAGCCAACGATATAGAGTGGATTATCGACTTTTTGGTGAGCTTTGAACTCGGACTTGACGTACTGGTCACCTAAAAACCGCGCTTCATGCGGAAGCTTTTTATGAGCTCGAAGGATTCTACGGTATAAAACCAAAGGCGGCAATAAAGGACTAGCGGACCGGATCTTTCGTCGGGTGGCATTAAGAGCTGGCGTGAACTTCATTGTGAACGAGAACTGTGTATCGAGGATTCAGTACAAGGTGGTGTATATACTAATGGAGGTTGCATGACATGTACTTGCCAACCAAATAAAGCCAAAACTAACAAATCAGATTCCGCAAGGCTGAATCGTTACATGAAGAATTACAATTGTTTTTCATTACAAGAGATGTTACAGCCAGTGTCATTCAATCTATGTTGCAACAAATGACATTTAGTGCACGTGATGAGTTAACGGATTGGATGTTGTAACAGACTTGTAACGACGATTTAAGGGCTAAACGTTGAGCTTTGAGAACCAAACAAGGTTAGACACCAAGCCTGTGTTTTGACTCACTCATATTCCAGTTTTGATATGGAATATCCATATTTGGTTTGGTTTTAAAGAGTTGAAGTGCTTTCTTTTCAAGATCATTTTAATAAAAAGACAACCACTAAGCAAAAACAATGACTAGAGGTTTCAGGTATAGACGGTTGCCCAAACAAAAGCGATACTCTAATATACTCGCCAATGTGTATATTTCAGAATGACTAGAGGCCTAAAACGGTAATTCTCTTATTTGATCCTTTCGTCCACAATTGAAGGAAAAGCGTCCATTTGTCAGTTGTTATTCTTTTGTAGTTTCTAAGAGCAATGGGATTGTCGAGAAGTTTATAAAGTATATAGCGAAAATTAAGGCATGAAAGAGTCAGAGGCCATTTTCCAGCATTTTTTTTTGTCGGAAAACGAACTTAGACAAGTGGATATCAGCACCTTCCTGATATTATAGTACCAGAGAAATGCAAGGAAAGGATTGCGCACAGATCTTCACATACATTTACAGAAATAAATAACAATAACAATACCAATAAAACGGCACAAAGCATCCGATCCCGCAAAATATCCAATGAGATTGCATTTTTAATGAATTATTTTGCATCAGCATTGACCAACGACGAGATTCACAGACTGTATTGTTATATATGTAATCATTACTAATCATGAGATAATCATACTTATTTACATTTTTGGTTTGTGATTGTGGGTTTGTATGAGGGTCGATAGTCTGAATCGACCCAAATAAAGTGAATAAATCATTGGAATTGTAATATAAATTTGCCATTAAAGACAAATTACATGAAAAAGGTTGTTTCATCAATCGCAGATTGCGTATTGCCTATTGAGTCCATAGATCTTCAAATAGGTTCTTAGACTAGGGCAAACATAAACCAATGTCATAAGATTTAAGCTCCTACAGAGTTAAAAGGCTTTTTATGTGACGAAACTCTGCATTTATCAGCGATTGGGACTATGTTGACTTGGTGGCAAACCGGTAGCAAACATTGCCATGGCGTTTATTTGAAAGTGTAGATGATTCGGGTTGCTGTGAAATAATACACTTGGTACAATTTGTACAACCAATACTTTGGTACAAACCTTGACGTATTGTCGTCAAGTCGATTGGACCCGTTGAATCCGGTTTCAAAACAAATATATTGATAGAAATATATACACATATTGTTGACCGGGACAAATCCAAGAGGTTTGACTGGATCTAAAGACCAAAGTCGATCAAGCCAGGTTTGTTCCAAAGCTTGTAACATTTGCAAATAGTTGGGGTTGTTTTTGTAACAATGATTGAATTGCCGTAATCGGGAAACAGCACCACATCTTGAAAACAGGGTTTATAATTTTACTCGTAAATCAAACCTTTCTTCTTAACCACCACTTGCCTGAGTTTTCTTTGAATCACCAGCGATATCTCTTAGCTTGTTTCGTTCAAGTCCTCATTAAAATCTTCAAAAATCACTATTTTAAAGCCTCGTTTACCCGTTTCTACACCAATTTGCGTCTCATTTCCTGTCTTGTGGCGTTCAATTCAAACAAAAGAAACCTGTTCCATCGTTGAATCCATAATATACCATATAGTTTGATTGATTTCAATCTTTTGATACCTTTTTAAGCAAAAAAAAAAAACGAATCTAAACACGCCGATACCTTTTTGATTATTTGCGTTGACGTTGATTTATATTTATACATTTGCAAATATTTTTTTATTCTTCGAAACCACCCATACAAACATACTTGTTCCAAGTTCAGTCACCAATTGCAACACTGAAAATTTTGCTTCTCTTTTCGACCCACTCCGTGTTTTTATTTCTCACCCACCAGTAAAAAATTTTTTTTTTTTTCAGTCGACTTTTTAAACTCGCTTTTTATATTTTATTTTATTTTCCATTTCAATTTTTTTTTTTTTTTTTTTTTTTTTTTTTTTTTTTTTTTCGTTTGTTTGTTTATCTTTAATACCATTTTCCCAGCATCATCTTTAATTTTCAGCAATAATGTCTTCTGCACCCGTTTCTTATGCTGCAGTCGCTGCTAAAGATTCAAAGGAATCTACTCAAGCCTCTTCTCCTACTACCGAAGTTGCTACTTTAGACACTCCTACTCAACAAGTCTCTGAAAAAGACTCGTTGGATTCGTCTATTTCCACTTCTTCTACCGACGAATCGGCTGATAAATCATTTAAAAATCCTGCTGACTCCCGATCTACCCTCTCTGCTGATGAATCTGACAAATCCGAAGCTTCCACCGAACCACAACCATCCAGTGACGCCACATCTAGCATAAGTAAGGAAAAGGCTGCCAGCCTAACTCCCGCCCCCGTCCCAAAAGTCAATGCTTGGAAAGTTAGAACCGTCTCCAACAAGCCTTCTTCAAATCAATCCGGCTCACTTGTTGAATCTGAAAGCAATTCCGCCTTACCTTCCTCCCAAACCGAGGGCTCTTCAAATATCTCTAATACTACCACCGATTCTTCGTCCACTGGTGCCTCCACTCATTCTTCTCCTAAACAAAACATTGTGCTCTTAAATTCACAAAACGACGCCTCTTTTGATCCTGTCTCTTGGCCTAAACCTGACGAAAAATCGTCTGACAAAAAAGAGGCCCAGATCGCCTCTTCTTCCTCAAACTTCTCTCTTTCCAAGTCCAAGGCCGGCAAAGAAAAGTGGGTGCCTGTTCAAATAAACCCTTATCCTGCCAAGGGTGGCCGAGGAAAGAACCCTCGCACTGGAGGCTCCAAGAACTCCAACTCTTCAAATTACTCTAATACCCCGGCCGCTTCCAACCCAAATATCTCTTTTGCCCATGGCAATAACAATACTAACCAAGGCTCCGTCAAGGGCAGAAACAGCAAATCTGTTAATAAGGCTTCTCAAGGAAATAAAAAATCAAACGAGGCCAAGATTCCCAAATCACAACAATCTTCAACAACGCAACAATCTGCCCAAACTTCCTCTCAGCAATCTTCTACTGCCGCCACTGCCACCACTCCTTCTACCAATACTACTGCTCCTGCTCCTGCTTCTTCCTCGCAAACCGCTGCATCTACGGAAGAGTTGCCCAACGGATCTGTACCTACTCCTAGCAGCTCCGCCCCAGGCAAGAAATACTCTTCTTCAAAGGCCTCAGGTAACTCCAAGAAGGGCCGCGGATCTTTTAACAATGGCTACGAGTCTCGTGAGGGTTCTGCCTTTGCTGGCAGTCACCACCATGCTCCAAATGGTTTCCACGGTAATCACCACCATAACCCTCACTATCATTCACACCCTTCTTCCAACGGTCATAATGGTCACCACCCACACCGTAGAAACTCTGGTGCCAACGGCTCCGGCAGCAACCAGGCTAACGGCAAATACCAATTCAACAACTCTTTCAACCCTAACTCAAACCGAAGAATGAACTCCGGCCACTACGCGCCTAAATACTATGTTCCCTCCGAATACAACGCCGGATATAATCAAATGTATGCCGGTAACATGATGGCCATGCCCTACGCTGACCCCATCCAATTTGTTGTTGCCCAGCTCAACTACTACATGTGTATTGAAAACTTGTGCAAGGATATGTACCTCCGCCGTAACATGAGCGAGAACGGCTGGATCCCACTGTCCCTCTTGGCCAACTTTAACAGAATCCGCAACCTTTCGCACGGTGATATCAATGTTGTTACTGAAGCAGCCAGACGTCTCTACGATGTCGAAATGAGCGAGGACGGTTCGCGAATTAGACCCAAACAATACTCACACTGGGTTCTTCCTGTTACTGAACGTATGGCTGAAGCCAAGGAGGATGACTCCCACATCACCGTCAAGACCACTACTAATATTATCATTGACCCTTCTAAACTTGTTTTCAATGCCGCCAAAGCCGTTCCCTTTATTCCCAAATCTGAACACAATGCGTCAGGCTTTTCAAACTCCAATTAAGTTGTTTGTGATTAGCCGAAAAACCTGTTTTTGATACTTGAGACATCGCGCAACGCATTGATTTCCAAACACTTTTTTTTTTTTTTTTTTTTTTTTTTTGTTAAATTACGAAAAAGAAACAAATGGATATATAAGCCTTGACGAATACTATCCAACAAGCTGATTTGACAAAGTATTTGTCCATTTGAATTTTTTTTTTTATATTTTTTTTCGCTTTGGATGTTAATGGTTGGACGGAAAAAGTAATTCCATTCTTGATGAAATCTTTTAATTTACACGATTACTTTTATTAAATTTATATTTGATGCATACCGAATTTTTATTATTTCTATGTCTATTAATTTTTCAAATTATGTCAAAAAGTTTTTTTTTTTTTTTTTTTTTTTTTTTTTTTTTTGTTTATATATATTTATATGTATATATATTTTTTTGTTCTTATTTTATATACTTTTGCTACTTTTTATTCTTATTATTATTATTTTTTAGTTACGGACTGTGTTCCGGGGTGCCCGGATTGAAGGATCAATTTCCCGACAGGTAATATAGAATTTGAGTTACCCTGACCCCGAAATATGCTTTGATTTTACAAATGTTTCAATAAACCCGTTTCCAATTATCCAATGTCTATATCTATTATACATGTCAAAACAGTATATCCCAGAGGGATGACCACGACTCGCTGTCCACGTAGAGATACTTCATTGAATGAATCATTGACGATTGCAGCAGCGTTGAGTCCTTG
Organism: Magnusiomyces suaveolens; assembly: GCA_900642975.1. Lineage (NCBI taxonomy): Eukaryota > Fungi > Ascomycota > Dipodascomycetes > Dipodascales > Dipodascaceae > Magnusiomyces > Magnusiomyces suaveolens. The sequence continues at coordinate 1,479,668 of CAAAMA010000004.1, forward strand.
CGGAACAAGTACATGACGATTCCCCAGCTTGCGCTCGCAAACGCTGCCCACGCCGCGTTGGAAATGGTCCGGGCGGTCGGCGACAGTCTGCGCACCTGTGTCACAAAGTCAATGATCCCGACCGCACCCCTAATATTCTTGGTATGTTTATGGGCCGCCGGGCCTCGTGCTTGTCCGGCTGGAGCGGTGGATGAAGAGAGGTTGGCGGTGCCTAAGCCAGCCGGTCTTGGCACAAGGGCCGAAGGCTTGTTTTCTGAGAGATAGAGCAGGATTCTGTCAAGCACGAGTTTACAGATTCCCAGAAAGATGCGCGAGAAAATATACAGCACCATCTGCTGGTTAATTGACGAAATGCCCGCGCCGGGCGCAGCCCGGCCAAACACAATGTATCCGGCTACGAGGCCGGCGATAAACGCATCTATTCCATTGGTATGATTATTGATATCGCTCGCTATGGTAGTAGGGGATATGAACTTTGAATTTGGTCGGGTATTAGTTTGCCTTGCCAACAATTGGTGCAAAAAGGAAGAATTGCGCAAAAGTTTCAACAGGTATAGCGTCGTTTTGTATAAAAAGACAAATGAACCAAGAGCTTTGGCATGTTGTTTGGTATTTTTAATGATTACGGACCAACGGTCTTTGAATCTGAATATAAAGCAATGAATCGAAATGAGTAAAATACAGTCAGTAGAGATTCAATGATTTCCAAACCGTGCCATAAAAAAAGATAAAAACCTGAGATCATACGTACGGACCACTTCTGAACAAAAAGCTCATGACCAATGCATGGCAAAATCGCAGCTTTGCACCATAAACGATACCTAGAACAAGGAATCACAATTTACATTATTAGCACAGAAAAACTCGAGCTTCAAGTCACTGAAAAAGACTTGATCAAATCGAAAATGTCTAAACCAGCTTACCGTTTCTTGTGCCTCTTAAAATGCTCAAAAGATCATGATACTGTGGATCGTTGACGATCTCGTTAAGCTTTACCAAAAGTTGTTGACTCGCCATTCTGATAAACTCAAACAAACGGCAGTCAAAAAAAAAAAAAAGAGGGAAAAAAAAGTGTTTAAATAGGTGGGGAGTACAAAGTGGATAAGGGGAAATGGAACTCCAAATCTATATATTTTTTTTAAAAAAACACCTCGGAACTTTAAAAATCGACCTTCAAAAATTTTGAGACATTACATAATGACACCCGAATTAATTATTTGTTCCAACACAGGCTCGAACTGCCGTTCAACATGGTTTGGACCAAAGCTCTCACTTTGGTTGCAACACGGACTTTGAGTTTTGGACGGCTCTAAGATCTACAGTTTCATGAATTGGTCCCAGTTTGTAATATACGGATTTCGATTTACAATTGGTTATTTCTTGATCGGTCATAATCACAAGATCAATTTGTAGTTACATGTGTATTAAAAAGCAAGACATTGAAGAAAATAAATATCATTAGAGAAATTAAAAACAAATACAAAGTGGGTCATCAAAAGGATCAATAAGATAATAAAAAAAAACAGTTTCTACAAAACAAAACTTGGTAAGAAAATCAACTTGAACATTTTTAAAGTTTGTCGCAGTCAAGAGGTTGCATTCTTGGTGAAGCAAGAGGACGCAAGCGAGGCGACAAGGCAGCCAAGCGAGGCGACAAACTGGCCATGAAAGAAGGAGAATGAGAAGATTTCGAAGAACCAGAAGTAACAGGCTTTAAAGCTGGAGATCTGGAAGTGGAGGAGTCGCGTTTTTGATTGCCAGAACCGCCGCGACCGAGAGTCATATGAGAAGGCTCGAGATGGTGGGCCGCGTTGACCTGGGCTAGGTATTCTTTAGGAGTAACGGTATGGACTTCTTGGGGTGACACAGTGTTTCCGGCTCCGCCTCTTCCAGTACGGACTTTTTCATTCTGTGGATGGTAGTTGGGAATGGTCTCAGTGGGATGTAATTTAGGAGACATTGGGTCAATAGCAGGAGAGTAGTTACCGGCACCGCCACGGCCAGTGAGAACATGTTTAGGAGAACTGATCTTTGGAGAGTTGGTCATTGTAATTAAATGTATAGAATATCAATTGAATAAAAGATTAAAGTGTATTGAAAATAAATATATATATAAAAAAATTGATCTACACTGGAAATTCCAATTATTTATATAGAAAAAATAAAAATGGCAATAAATACAGAAAAAGCCCGAAAGTTTGTTTTAGTTGAATAAATGAATAAAAAAAAGCCGTTGAAAATTTTTCAATTTGTAATTGACAGGACCAATTACAGAATATTTGGCTATTTTTACAAAAAAAAAATGATTAAAAAGCCGTTTTCCATGTATTTTTTACATCGGTCAATATGAAAAACAACATTTAAAAGCAACAGCAACAGCAAAAAAAAAAAAAAAAAAGGTGCAGGTGACGTACTCAAGTACGTTGTTTTTGTTCTGAATTGGATTTGTCTGACAGGTGATGCAAACTTTTCCAACATTGGGTTAATCGATATGAAAGCAACTTGACCATTTTATGATTATCGATAACGTCGATTCCGTTAACCACCAGCAAAACGTGTCACAAGACACGGACAGAATGTCCAAGAAAGTACGTATGTATGTGTACTTGTTCTTTATCCATCATCCTAGTTTTGATAACAAAAAGCCAAGTTTTTTTTTTTTTTTTTCATGTCTGAGAAATTTCATGCAATCACACAAATCCCATAAAGTAACAGGTCGTGTCCAACATAGGTACATTTTGAATCTCTTGACAATTTTATTACCTGTTCATGTACAATTATTTTTGTCATTTCGTAATTTTAAACTGATGTTTAAATGTAATTATTCTATTTCAGCTTTGAAACTCAACAAGGTTTTGGTATGAATGTATAAAAAAAAACAATAAATAAAATTCATAACTTAATAGTTGAAATCATTTGTTCACCATAGATTCTCAAAAGTAAATCATTATGGAGCCAGTTTATCTGGATGACTCTCCGGATATTAAAGAGTCAATCATGTTGACCGAATATCCAGTCCATGACACTACTAGTCCTACTAGCTCGATTGACTCTCAGCCATCATTGCTAACGACACACAAGCCAGCAGCTGTAACCTGTATTGACCAAATCATCTCACAAACAAACGAGCTGTATACTGAATTCCAATCCCAAATAAAAAGTGTTGATGATAATATATCAAGCTTTATAAATACAATTGAAAAATCAAACAATTTGCAAAAAACTCTATACCAAAGTACATCATTTTCAAATGACAATAATAACTTCACCACTGCAAAGCATATAAAAGATGTAAAGGATCTTCGACAACTTCGTAACGATACAACAGTTTGGATTTCTGTAATCAAACGGCAATTATTTGTCTCGGATGACTGGCTTATTCGGGTCTTTTCAATTCATCTCGAAAAGATATACTGCAAACAAGTAATATCTAAACACAAGAGTCTCGGCCATTTCGACAAGCGTCACAAATATGATTTATTATCTATATTCTCTCAAAAGCTAAAATCGTTACGATTCGTTACTCAAACCAACCCGTATTTGGTACAGCCTGAAAATGACTCAACCTTTGATAAAATAGTGACCCATGAGCTGCAAACCATACTACTTTTTCGAAAAAGACTGGATCTGTCGAGAACTAGATACTTGGCTACTTTGAATACAATATACCACGATTACCAGGCCTTGGCTGTAAGTCATGTCGAGTTCATTTTAAATGGATATAATAAAAGTATGTTGACTGTTTGTAAACTGTTGCTACATTCTAATCTTTTCCCTTTTTATTTTTCCAATTTCTAGTTAATCCTAGCTTAAACAAAAATTATGTGTTTCGGTTCATTGATGATGTCAACCAACAACCCATGCTCCCATATCATTACGCGCAACACTTTCTTTTCAAGGGTCTGCTGCCCGAAATGAACCATGCGCCATACCCTTCATCTGCCAAAAACCTCAGCAATTCATATAACATAACTTATGACGTCAATAGCGCAGAACCGTTAAGCACCACATTGCTATCGATACGTCAAACTGCAGTTGATATCCAGGCTTGTCGGCGTGATTTTCATTTTCTCGTGGAAACTATTGCCAACATCCTAAAAATTTTCGAAAGCCATGTAAATATCAACGGTTTGCAGTTGAATGACTGTCCAAAAAAGCCACGAGACCATACAATAAACAAACATTACAATGACAAATTGTTTTCTTTTAACGATACAAACGAAAAGGCTGATTTAATAAATGGTTTACGGGAAAAGTTAAAAGACTTGCAATTAGAATTTGTTGGACAAGACACGAGCTGGTTCAACTATAACCTCGAATGGGAATACGACAAGGACATAAATTGGTACGAGAAGGCTAGGAAAAAATACCAAAACCCCGATTTCCAAATCCATTGGGAAAACCACAATATATCTAATGGCTCTAGCATTTCGCTTTGTGAGTCTGAAACGTTTAGTCTACTACCTGAATCGCCAAACGCGTTGGTCAGGGTTGTGTCTTGCATGAAATCCCATTTTAAAGCAAGACTCTATTCACTGTCTGGATATATAAATCTCCGCAGGCACAACAGGTACTTGCGTCACCAAAGCGTTACCCGTCTCGACGACCTGTTGACTGACTCGAATTCAGTCATGTCCAGACTCATAAATTCAGCAGCCCTGCTTTTTGTTTCCAAGGACAACCGGCCTTGGTTTAGAGAACAGCTTTTGGGCTGTTATGCTCAATTTAAATCTGCATTGGTTATATTCATGCCAGTCTTGGGACTTTTTTTGGTAGTGTTGATCGTTTGGGCTTGTTCAACATATTTAGCATGACGGAAATAAATTTCTAAAAGAAGTTGGTGTATTATTTTTAAAAACAGGTTTAATTTTGTGAATGCACGACTGTTGAATAATTGTGATTTCCAAAGGAATCATATTTATGCAAATTAAAAAGAAGCCAAGATGTTATTAAAGACGAAACCCCCGATATTTGTCGACAGCATATACATGATTTCCTAAAAATAAAATCATTTCTCACCTTTCTATACATTGAGTATCCGGTACCTATGAGAAAGACTGGTTTTATTGCTGATCCCAAACTGCTTTTTTCCTATCGCCTAGAAACTCCCCATCGTCTCCAAATACATTGGCTGCAGAGTTAGAGCTAGATATTTCGTGCATTGGATCGGTTATGTGTGTTGTTGTACTGTCTTTTCCTGTTTTGATTGCTTTCCGAACGCGTAACGGCCTATCAAAGTAATCGAATCCATCCATATTGTCTATAGCTGCCAACGCATCATCCTCAAATTCAAATTGGATATCAGCATGGCCAACGTTTTTAGGGCTTTCTGTTTGTGTATCCTTAGGGGTATCAGAGTTGGGATCATTGTTTTTATTGATATTTGAGTAATGGTTTGATAATGATTTGGTATCGTATGGAAGAGTGATACCAGCAATAGGACCAAACGAAAGAAACAACGAATACAGGTCTTGCTGTGTCACATTTGGATTAATGTTTGCTAATAATAATAATAAAACAAGAGAAATCAATCAATATAGGTCATAATTCAAAAGAGTGTTAGTAGTTTTGCATAACCTGACGTGACCAAACGGTGATCTGAATCAGCAAACAATTACAAACACATACACACGTGGATTCTAGACGACAACGAGGCATCCATTCTACTCGAATCGAAATTATGTAGATTGCTTATAAATGACGGGATTGTTTGGAATGACACAACCTTGGTGAATGTTGCAGTTTTGGCTGCCAAAGCGTGAAATAACGATATGAGCTGTGATGACTAACAATGACTAATCACATTATTAGATGTGGTCTCGATCTTCCCGCAAAGAAGTGAAAAGAAGTGGATAGAAATTTGGGTGATTCTTTCTTACTAATCGTTGATTTCAAAGTCGTTTTTTTTTTGATAAAAATCGGTTTTCTGTCAGTTTGTGGTTATTACAAGAGTTAAACCAAATATTTTTGTATAAATACTACTTTCAATTCCTTTTTTCTTCTTCTTTTTTTTTTTTTTCCATTATGATTGCAAGACAATTTCTTTCTTCAACTATCATCTCCAAGTCACTTTTAATCGCACCCCGATTTTCCCTTATTAAACCAAACTTTCAAGCTTCTGCTTCATTAAACCAATTCCGTCGCCCTTTTTCAGCTACATCCTTCCTAAAAATGCCCGTCAAGCCCGTTTCTTCTCTTTCTGAATTCAAGACCTCCATTGCCTTTGAGGGATTGACTGTTGTCGACTTTTACGCCACCTGGTGTGGTCCTTGCAAGGCCATCTCTCCTGTCCTTGATCGTCTTTCTGGCCAATTCACACAAGCCCAATTCATCAAGGTTGATGTCGACCAGGCTTCCGATGTTGCTCAAGAATACGGCATTTCTGCTATGCCTACCTTTTTCTTCTTCAAGAATGGCGAAAAGATTGGCGAAGTTGTAGGTGCTAACCCTCAAAAACTCCAAGCTTTCATTTCTTCAAACGCTTGAGCTAATTTGCGATATCCCCCAAAGATAATGTTGACGAAATATCCTTTTTTATGATTGACCTGGTTACCTTTTCATGTATTATAATTTATAAGTCTTTATAAACTATCGTAGTTTTATTTATTCTTGACACTTTTTGATTAATTCCCACTGGCATTGACTCGCTCATTACTATCAATTTTACAATAATTAAAAAAAAGTATAAAAAAGCACATCACTAAATTTTATTTATAATATTGGTTTGCAATCATGACACTATATCTCATTTATTCACATTGATGTATATTATTATATTGTTTCACACTCCCAAGACTTTGATCGTGTTATTATTTCCATTGCTGTCATTATTATTACCGTTAATTCGTTGCTCGTTTCTTTTGATTTTTTCTTTTTGGTTTTCATAATTAATTGGTCGTTTTACTGGTTTGTTGTGTAATTGCTGCTGCTGAAATTGCATTCTATCAACGCCGTGGGCGTACATGTTCCTAGGCTTTGTTAATCGGGTCGTACGCAAGGTAGTCTTGTTTGCAATATCTGGAGAACGTATAGGTATTCGCCTTTCCGGTTTTGTGCTGGGTTTGCCAATTGTACATGTGTACTGCTGCTTTGCAGGTAGCAAAGTAACGTTTGCTGGCCGAGGCTTGGGCCGACCTTCAGCGGCAAAGGAATGGCTGTTATTCAGCGAAGACTTGCGAGGCGGAATGGTTGGTGTATTCAGATTGTCACCTGCTTTGGACTTCTTGTCATTGTCCACCATCTTGCTTATCAATGATGGAGCTTCAGCGGCATTTGCAACCGATTCTGGTTTCGGTCGCCTATCCAATGCGTGCGTTTGGGTACGAAACGAAAAGTTGTGTTCGACTGGCCTGGATAGCGGAGAAGTAATCGTGATAGTGTCAGCAATCTTGATGTTTTTAGAAACAAAAGTAGAGTTGGAGTCTAAGCTAAGTCGTCTTTTGGCCTCTGGAGGGAGTGGCGGCAACGGCTTGTCCAAATCAATGCTCGAGATGCTCAACCTTCGCGCAGAAACGTTCCTAGCTCTGGTCCCAGAAATTTTCCCTACATCACCAGAGCTTTGGGCCTTGTGTGATTTGCTTGCCGTAGAATCTCCATGTCCCTCGTTCGACCTTTTGGAACTCCTAGCGCTCGACTTTTTGTGCTCCTTCTTTTCCTTCTCGCCCAACAGTACGTTAAACAGAGGTGGTGGTGTCTGATGACGCTTCAAAACATCGTCTTTATGTTGTGTCTTGTACTCCACTTTTGGCTCTTGCTTTCCGTTTACTTTATCCGCCAATTGAGCCCGCAAACTCTCCTCGGAAACCTTAAATGCTAAAGTTTCTAGGGTTCGTTTCTTGTCTTGTTCATCCTGAACCTTTTTTTCCGGCTCTTGGTCTGTGCTAACTGCTGATTTTGATGAGTCCTTTACATAGTTTTCAGAAGCGGGTCGAAGCCGAATTTCAATCTGGGGAGGTCCAGTGTGAGGACCATCGACATTTCGAACAGAATTGTAATGCTCCCAGCGGTGATAGGCAATATGTAACGTTTTCTTGGGCGTTTCGGTATTGCTTTTTGTATCAAGACCTCCGTCAGGCCGAATGAACAATGGGTCTGTGTCAAGTTGATGAATCGCAACATTGACATTGGCCGCTCTCGCAAAAGCAACAATCTCTGCCTGGTCCCCATACGTTCCGCTTTTACGCATACGGTCCAAGTGCTCTTTCAGGCTCTCGTCTAACATAAACAAGTCGAATTCGTCTGGATGGGCCTCCATATAATCCATAGTCATAGCCCGGACTTTAAAATGGGCCAAACCCCCGTCTCCATAGTACTGGTCACTCAATGCACGAAAGAGACAATTGCCATCGCCAGTCACATCAAAAAGATACAGGTTATTGGCAGTTAGCGACGGAAACTCGTCATCACTATCTGTGTCAAACCACAAGGCTGGATATTCATTGGGCAATTTTGGTTTCTTCAATGCCCTTTTCTTGGGCACCCTCGCAGTGTCTTTTTTTTCTAACGACTGCGTTGGTTTGGAAGAAATAGTTGCAGGGGTATCAAGAGGCTTAACTACAGGTGTCCCAGCCTTAGGCTTGGATCTGACCATTGCATGTTGCTGGTTTAGTGTTTGTACCGCAAGGGTTTCAAGCGGCGACACAGACTGCATTAGGGCTAGGGTATTTTCGCTTTTGGATTTATTTTGAAACAGTAGGAGTCCTGGATCGGTGACAGACCGAAACATCAAGCGAGGTGGTTTCGGGTTTGAAGTTAAGTGATTTGAAGGCTGTGAATGCCTGGTTGTCGAACCCATGTCGTTTTGGTAAACATTGCTTTTACTCTCAGTGTTGAAGAGGATATCATCGCTACTGTCATTATTTACAATATCAACAGTAGTTCCATTGTCGTTCCCATCACTGTGAAACTGTAGATACTGACTTGGCGTTTTTGGGACCGGTGGAAAAAGCGAATCTGATAACGATTGAGGAGAAACAACTTGAGTAGAACAAGTGATGATCGATGCTGTTTCGGCAGCCATCGATTCCCGTAACTTGTTGTAGCCGAGCTTTGGGCTGTGACTAACCGTGGCAGTTTGCACAGAAAAGACTTTCACCTCATTATTACGACAGTATTCGTCAGCTTTATGATGAGCAAATCTGGAGCCGTCGAGACGGTATGCTTTAAACTGGGGCGGGCCGTGAATAGAAGACATGCTGGCAGACCTACTCAACCTTTTTGGGTTATAAACCTGTCGTTCCGGTGCATTTGTGGCTTTTTTGGTATCACTGTATAGTTCTGTTTGTGGGGAGATTGCATCCATACCCGTTGCAGTGGTATTGCAAGTGGGTTTACAATATATTTGTGAATCCTTTGGAAAAATATTGTTGTCGTCAGTTATAGGGCTCAAAGTCGTCGGAACTTCTGGACTGGTGATGACGGTTGTAGAAGACGATGTTCGTGGTGTGCTGTGGTTGTTTTGTGATCTAATTGACTGACAATCGTCTTCTTCACTGTCATCTTGTCGTTCCTTTTTTACTTCATTCAAGGCTGTCGCTGTTTTGTTGTTGTATTCGTCCTCATGGCCACTACTTCCTCCAAAACTGCTAACACTGGCAATTTCGCGCGCACATCTAAATGTATTCACGACAGAGGATGGAACTAGTTGTTGGTGATGAGGACTATGACCAGCATTATTATTATTACTATTATTATTATGGGCTGTTGTTGCTGCTGTTGTCGTTGTCGTCGTGTTGGTGTTTTTGGTGTTAATATTAGCTTGAGCAGGAATAGCTGATAAATCAAAAGACTTGTAAAAATTTCCAATATGTATACCCGGCTCAACACAAGGCTGTTCTGATTTGGTGATGTTATCAGCTTCCATAGTTTGGCTTTTAGTGGGTTTATTAAGTTCTCGCCTTAGTCCGACACCATTTGAAACCGAGACGTGTGGAGCATTTAATAAAAGGGCATGTTTAGGATTCTTCTGCGAAACACAATCTGATATCTTTTTGCTTTTTAAAGTGTTGCTGCTTGTGTTAGCTTCCAGTATTGCGGTGTTTGGTGTTTTGGAATCATGAAAATATAAGGACGAAAAGTTATTATCAGGATTGTGGGTGTTGTCGTTTTCAAACAATATACTTTTTATTAGTGGAGAGTCTAGTAATGAAGATGTGGAATATGATCTCATGGTTTTTAATCGTCGATTCTTCGGGTTACTGTTTTCTCCTCTTCTTTCGACGCTAGAAGGATGGGTAGTTGAAGTGATCAACGTACAAGCAGAAGCAGCATGAGATTTGTTGGTAGTTATAATATAAGGTTTGTTGTTTGGATTGTGATCAACATTATAGTCAAGGTAATCAGAATTTAGTGTCTGTGTAACGGCAGAAGAATCCTGTTTTGGGGGCTGTACTTTGTGGTTGAATTGGTTGCTGGTAACGTTGATCGTATCGTTACTGTTATTATTGACAGACTGGTTAGACGAGAATGGAGCCTCTGGTTGAATACCGGAATAATTGATATTATGAGAGTAATTGGGCTGATTTGTTTGGAAGCGTTTGGTTGAATTGGTGTTGTCTGGATAATACTTTGGATGAAGTGTTCGTGCTGGTTTAGAAGTGTTTGTGCTCGATCGAGAAGTCATAGAGATTGGCACTGAGGTAATAGACGTTGATAGCCCGGTTTGACCACTAGTATAAGAAGAATTCACTGAAGAAGACGAAGACGACGATTCTGACGCCGTGAAATTGTCCATGTTCCGAGTAGTCGGCAATTCTGGTTGTGATGTTGACGATAAAAACGGTCCAGAAATTGTGGAGGTGTTTGTTGCAACATGGTTTTGATGTTGGCCATATGCAAGGGCCTGTGCGTCACCAGGTACATCTCCCTCGTTTCGTGTGAGTGTTTGCGCATAACATGCGGCATTGTTTCTTACGACATACTTATCCAATTCCTGGTGTTGGGATAGGAGCGGTTCGTTTTTGGCATCTGTTTGCAAGTAGTCTTTAGAAACTGTCTGTGGAAAAGATTTTTCTTGTTGTGGTGGAGTCGATGGTTCTTTGGGCGACCGCCGCTTGGCTTTGGAAAGCATTAAAGAAGTGGATGCCGATCTGGTCAGTAACCCAGAAGCTTTGCGGGAAAGCCCACCTATAGAAGTGGAACTGGATCTTGATAAGCCGGGAGACTGGCGAGTTTCTTTAGAAAGGAGTGTTGTCTCATCATCTTGTTTGTGTTTACTGGTTTTTTGTTCTGTGTTGACCTTCTGTTGATAATAGCCTAATGCAGACGACCGGCCATGTTTGTGCTCTGGAAGTGGAGGAATCGGAATTAAAATGGATTTAGTAGCGTCTCTCTGTTTAGTTTCATTCTTGGATGTGTCTTTTGAAAAGGATTGTTTATGTCGCAATTTGAATTTCATTTCGAATTCAGAAACTGTTGAAAATATAAAGCAAGTTGATTGTAGATCTTGTAATATGATATTGATACTTTTTGCGATTAAAATGTGTATATTTAAAAACAGATTTTGAAAATGAATATGAGAATACAATGTTTTTTAAAAAAAAAAAAACTAAAATAAAATATAGATAAAGGTATGAAAAGTAAAGAAATAGTTTAAAATTTTAAACTTATCAAACATTCTATATTTCAAGGTTTTTTTCCCTCCCCTTTTCAAAATTATGTTTAATAAACGGAAATAATAATTATTTTTATTATTTGAATTAATCCTGTTATAGTTATTTATATCGATCTCTGTTTGGCTTTCTTTTTCAACAAAAAGGGGTCGACTGCAGAAGTTCCTAATAAGTTTAAAACGTAAAAATGCCAGGAACTCACGAAAAAACCTGGACCTATTTCCAAGGTACGTGGAACGAGAAACTGGGACAGAAGACGCATGTGAATTACTACGGCTAGTAAGGACCCAATAGAAAGGTAGATCTGTTTGATTAATAACGAATTATGATTGAGAACCCATAGAATCAAAAATAGAACCGTTGTGTATTGCAACTTGTAGAGATGAAAAATTCAGAGCTGATTTTGCGGTACGTGCAAAAATCCAGTGTTGCTGGTTAGATCAAACGTCAATATTAATGTCCCAGTCGTGAAGTTTAGTCCTTACAAATATACATCAACTACAAAGTATGGCTAAATTGAAAATATTTCGACGATTTGCTTGATTCTTGAATTCTTTTCATTTGCATGTAGGCAAGTGTCGATGATCCAGCGAGTAAAGAAAAAAAGGGTTCATTTGTAACCGATTTCTGTCAAAATATGCCATGCATGTGAAATTATGTTACAAGTCTTTTATTTAATTTTTTTTGTCAAGTTACAACCAGGTCAATATCAATTATTTATTTCTTGAATTACTCTGTATTCAATAGTTTATTCAATGTATCTTCTGTTAAAAACAGTCAAAATTGCACTACTACAGTTGAATTATTTACTATTTTTAAAAATATAATCTAGTCCACTCAAGCTGTTATTGTCTAAGTTTAAAACTTTTGTTACCTGTTGGTACGTAAACGGTTTCAGAGTTGTTTTTCATGTCTGAAATCCAGAACAACCTAACGTGAGACATTCAGGTAAGAAGAAGGAACTGAAATTCGGTTAATATCTTTGTAAAATATATTTACAAAGTAAAATAAAATTGTAATCAAGCAATAATTACAATAAAAGATTAAAAAGAAATCAGAGAGAATACTCATCATTTCCAAGCAAAAATGAAAAAATACAACTGAATAAATATATTATTTCCGCACATATAATCGAAAACGGTGGTAAACAACGAGTAGACTTGGACATGATGAAAACACATATATTCAGACAAAACTGAAATAATAACTTGAATAAAAAAAGCCGAAAACATAATTCCTACAGAAAGCATAAAGTTTGAGACATGCATTCAAGAAACCGATTCATGTTGAGTACACATGTCGATAATAAAGCTTTATAATGAATGGATCAAGACGAAGTACAAAACAGTATTATAAACACACTTGCTTGGATTTCGGCTTGTTTATGTATACGTTTACTGCCAGTATTTGGCTTGTTTTATCCTTCAGGAACCAGTTATAAATGAATTGTCCCAGGTTTAATTGGCTGAAGGAATGGAAATCAAAAAACCCGAAAATCGATTCACAGTTGTAGAGCTGAATATCTAGTGCGTAGCGTTCAACTACAACCTATTATACTGAATGTTAATATATATATATTTATGGCAACGTTTGCTTCTACCAAAATCGACGAATATGTTCTTTTACTAATGTAATCTCATGAGGTATATCTCTCATATTTTTCCAAAATTTCAGCTTGAAGAGCAAAGCCAACTGATATTAAATGAAAAAAAATGCCTCAGAAGCTAATAAGTTGATAACTAGTTTTGACCAGCCACAGTCATATTCAAACTCAACAAACCAGTATGCGTTTATTGAAGTACAAAACCCATAATCCTAAGTTAATTAAAATGTTTTCTGCATCTGCTCGATTAAAATATATCTTGAAAATGTATTGCCAGTAGTTGTTTTTTAATGGTTTCATCTGCAAATCGTATGTTTGATATTATCGATATCCTACCTTGTGAAAACGCAATCTTCGTTTGACAAGACTGGTAGATCTAACAGCTAGATTTAATCATTAACTGGATTTAAAATAATTCATAGGTCCGCAGTCTAATAAATAATTATTCATTCATTTAAAACAACAAGGTACTCCACGGACACGGAGGCAGGTCGAGCTTAGTTTTAATAGTTGTTTTTGGTTGGTATCATCCGTGACCTCGAAATCGATAGTAAAATTCAACGTGTACAATTATTTAAACCTTATAGACGTTATACAGGTTTTGTTTTCGTATCATTATATTTGTCATTGCCCTATTTTTTGTAAAATGGACAGCTTCCAATACAGTTGATGATAGTCATGTTGATTTTAAATAAGACACCAGGTGTTTTTTTGTACCAAACTTTAAAGTTGCCAGTAGTGTCATTGATATGATTTGTAGTATACTCCAAAACTCAGTCTGTATGTGATTTTCATGTGATTTATGCCCATTGGCACGTCAAATGAGAATATCAGTTTTACTTAAACCCGGCTGCATATGAAAGTCCCGTCGGAAACCTACTTTGGGGGAGGAGATGACAGTAAGTGTTGCTGGCTAACTTCCTTGCCTTTAATCACTCAGTCTGCTGGAAAACTTTCCTGTACCTGACAGCCCATCTGGGCGGTAACTGATAGCTGCTGCTGGGCTTTTGAAATTTCAAAAATATCTGTTGATGGAATATTCAGACGTCAACTAATCTTGAATTAATTGCAAGACCCATAGCTCAATGGTTTCATTGCAGTTTTGGTCAACTCAAGCGCCGAAAGGCTTTAGTGATTGTGTCACAATTGTAAAAATCCAGTGGGCCCAAGTTTAAAAGACCGTTTGTACACCGTGCCCCAATTACATCAAATTGTCATTAGTGGAACCATCTAAAAATGCATTTTTAACTGTAGTGGTGAAAATACAAATAGATGTATTTACTCAAAAGTTAGTCCAAAACTCTCACCTGTAAATCCTTCTTCACTATTCATTTTTAAAAACTAGTAGACTTGCGAAATTCAATTCTTTTGTCGTGCGTTCAATATTAACTAAATAATTTATGTCTCCTTTACAATTTTGTTTGCCCTGGTTTCGACTTCTTAAGAGTCCTAGCCGCTGAATTATTTAGTAGGCGATTGAGTTGTCAAACATCTATTAAAAAAATGCTTATTTGCAACATACTCTTAAAAAAAAAAAAAAAAAAAAAAAACGTCTTGGCTTTTCCGTATTTGGCCCAACCTGAAAAACCAAGTCTACCATTGCCATCTATTTTTGTAAAAAAATCGCAAGGCAGTGATCTGGATCGACTAGTTCCATACACATAATAGTCGCAGTAAGCTTCGAGACTTTGGTTTTATTACATGAGTAACCAGGAATGGTTTTGTTGGTTTCCCAAAACCCAAAATCAGTAAAATTATTGGAAATACTAATGTTGATTGCTAGACAGTGGTTTTCTATGGCAATAACCAAACACCATGCGTTAATCCATGACATATTCCAAAGAATTGTTTTTAATGTTGGATCTGCAAAATCATAAACATATGCAAAAGGCAATCAGAACCATCCTCGTTGTGAAACATTATTGGCTTGTTTTTGACACAATTAATTGTAGGCTGGGAGTGCATTCATTCGTTGAAAAAAAAATTGTTTTTCAAATACTTCAATGCCCGAGCCCTTTTAGCATTACGTTAAACTTGTGCTTGTCTATTGTAGGTTACTAATTCGACTCTATTTGAACTATATGTACCAATCTCAAAATAAGCAAGTTAAAGTGCTTTAAAATTTTATTGAATTCGTACACGATTTTTTCAGCCAATATCCGCAATACTTTAGTATTTTTACAATGTCCTTCAAATACTAGGTTGAATAGTACAACTTTTATAAAGTTATGTGAATAAAGAAAAAACAATACATGTAAAAACTGTAACTAATTTTTCACGCAAAGCAATTTGAAAGTCCCAATATTGAAAATGAAGACTAAGATTGTATTTGCATCCGGCTTTTTTTTTTTCGTAAACTGACTATGAGTATCCCATACTTTTATAAATATGGTGAATACTGCAAGCTTCAATATTTAGTAAAGGGATCTGGAATAAAATAGGGCTCAAATAATTATTCAGTTTGCTGTCAATAAAGAAAAGGCAAAGGGTTTAAGAGTGGAAAAGCTTACTTTGACTTTATCGTTTTACCCTTCAGTTGAACAAGGATTCAAAGCAAGTTGAGTGTTTTCATTGATGATTTTTCATCTTGTTTGAATCTTAGCTGTAATTCCAAATCCCCAAAGCTAAAAAAATCAAATTGAGATTAACAAATATTTCTCTAAAAATACACTTGAGACAAATACATTTGCGCAAGACCAAAAAAGCTCAGCATTTTCTTTTCTCGGCTCACCAATTCCAAATATATGATAAGTAGACAACGCTAACCGGTTAATCAATACAGAACTTTATATTTCATATTTATCCAAAAAGATTATAGACTTCGACAGTCTTTGAAAAAGAAAAGTAATGGTGGAATAAAAAAGATCACATTTATAAATTTAGAATTGAGCGTCCGTGCTTGATTGTAGTTAGTTTGAATGTTGGAAACCGCCAAGGACACTTATGGAGCCATAGGAAAGTTAAGAAAGTCAACCGATCTTCGTTGTTGACCGAGAATTTATAGCCAAAGTCCAGAGTAATGATTGTGTAAGGTTTTTGAGATAGCTTAACGATTAATTAAATTAACAATCTGAAATACTTGCAAAGATGAGCCAAACCAGGTCCCGACTCGTCACAAAAAAAACAATATTGTAAATATTTGCAATAAAGTTTTACAAACACTAAATCACGACATTTTAAAATAAGATTCGAGCTGAAAGTAGTGATTTCACTTGTGTTTTTTCTTCCGAATGGTTTCATGTACTTTGTAATCGTAGTAGATATTTAATGGATACTTGATTAAGACAAGATTAAAAGAAACTCACTTTGAGCGCAATCATCTAATAGATTCAAGTTGGAAACCTCTCCAGTTCCGTCAAAGGATAGCTTCCATAAAAAGGTTTTGACAATAACAAAAAGAATGAAAATAAAAAAAAACAATCAAACGTGAGGGTTGCTTTGATTAAAGAAGAAAAAGAAAAAAAACAAGTGGATGGTCGAGTTTTTGAGATAAAAATAATCAACTCTTTTAAAATTCTACTATTGAATGTAATTAAATGTAAATTCGGAAAATAAATATGAACTGTCGAACGATTATTATTGAAACCAAGTCGTTCAAGAGCTCCAAACTAGATGCAATGTCAAATACAAATATATATATTTATAAATAGAGGGGTGATGAGTATAATATACATGTATAACATGATTTATTGTTGGCCTTTTCTTGTTTTTGATTTGCGATTAAATTTGTACTTTTTTTCCTTAGCTGTAAACTGCAAAACTGAAATAATGTTTTTCTATTTTACAGAATTATATATGAGCAATGGAATATTAGACAATACAAATAATTTAGCTTTAAAAAAATGTTATCAGCTGTAATTTAAGACATTATGCTTTCATTTACCGCTAATTCAACTGGCAAAAAGGTCATTTATATACGATAATTTTTTATTGATTTTACACTGCTTTATTTTTGACTTTAAAAAGCAACACATAGCTCTGAAAATGAAAATCAAAGAAAACTATCAGTTGTTTTTATTTCCAGACTCAGAAATCCACCGTCTTTCAATTGAAAAGAAATAGTTTAATGACTGCTACAATCGTGATATGTAAAAGTAAAAGTTTAAGGATAATCCTAAAAGATTGGATATGGAACTCAAATTCTACCTAAAATACATTTCATTTGATATTTTCAGTATTTTAAGGTAGCTGTGCTGGATAAACAGGCCTTGCATTGGAAGAACGGTGTAAAATAATTGGCAACTACATAGTAAACACATAATCCCATCCGCTGGTTGTCCAAAGTCAAGTAATGTTTCTTTTTTATTTTTATTTTTTGCATTGTATTTTCTATATCAAGATTGGAAAAAGCTGGTGATTTTACGAAGAATTATATACATATGATTATAACTGAGTAGAATTGCGGAGAACGCCAATATCGGGGTTGCAAGAGGCATTAGTTTGCAAATGCGATGCCCATCCAATTGATAGATGATAATCACCACCTGTTTTGGTATTTAAAATAAGAGATACAGTATAAAATCTATTTGGATATTTCGAAATGACAATATTTGTATCCCTCTATGTTTTTCATAAATGCAATGCAGACTCGGTTCTGAGAATACTCTGCTTGGTCTCGGTGACACTCCGTTCCACTTCGACAGCCTTGAGAAAATCATCTATATTTGATTCCGTCTTTTCCAGTTGTTTGAGACAAAAGGCGACCAAGCCTGAGAAGCTTTAGACTCCGACTAGTCCGCAATAAATAAAAGTAAATATGAAAAACACTTTGTATTGCTCAAGATAAATTGTTTTCTCAGTAAAAATTGCATTACAAAAAAGGTTTACAATCGGGTCTAGTCAATTTAATGAGATCATAAGTTCTAATTATGATTTCTTTTTGGCCCATATGTATTTATATATCCACAATATGTTCCTCTTTTTAATTCTTTTTTTCTTTTATTTAGTTGCTTATATTTAATACTATTTTTAATATTTCATCAAGACTTTCTTTTTTTTTAAAAAAAATGCAAACTCAATCTATTCCGCAAGCAATACCTGTTACAATGGCTTTACAGTTCAACACTCCATTGAAACAGTCTAGGATTAAAACTAATGCTCAAATTTTAGAATATATGGAATCGTTCAAAAACTCAGAAGGAAAGTATATGTGTAACTACTGTGACCGGTCTTATCTTCACTTTAAACATCTCAAACGACACTTTATGAAGCACACTGGAAATCGACCTCATGTTTGTAATATATGTCAAGATACTTTTTGCCGAAGTGATATATTAAAACGACACTACTCTCGGTGCTTGAACAAGTTCAAACATACTGGAAAGTGTTCAAACATTAGTCGAGTTCCTAAGCGACTTTTCCCATCACAAGTTTACGGGTCTTCTCCGATGACATACACTTCTTTTCCTGTCCAGCCTGCTGTGTATCCCCAATGTTTTCCACTTCCTGTTCAATACTGTCCTCCAGCAATCCAACACAACTGTCCAAAAGTCCTTGCATATAACTTTTCACAGGTGTCGCAAGTGCCTGAAGTATCTCAAGTCTCACACGTTCCTCAGGTTACTCAAGTCTCACACGTTCCTCAGGTTACTCAAGTCCCTCAAGTGGCTCAGATTACTCCAATACCACAAGTCCCCGAGTTCAATACAGAATATACACTTACTCCGGCCCAAGAATCACCAGCCAAAAACGACTCATTCACCGAAAACACTCCCCAGCCACCAACCGACGCTACATTCAGTCATCTAATCCAGCCTTATTGTTCACCATTTCCTTCGTACCAGACTGGTTCTGTGGAATCTCCCAACTCCGTAGTTTCTCAATTAAACTTCAGTCCCACTATTAAAAACCAATTAAATCCGTTACCTGTGGAAACTAGTTGGCCCCGTTTGGAATCTGGTCATTACGAAACGTACAATTTGGCAAGCAACAAATCTGACAGTAAACCTTTCCAAGAAATTGATAGCAACTTTATTCCTGATCAAAAAGATTTAGCACTATCTCAAGTTTCACGATCTCTAATCCAACCTGACCAGTTAACTCCTCCTCCTAGTTCAACCGGCTGCTTTTCCCAAATTTCAACCCAACCCGGCTTGTTTTATTCAGAAAATAAGCAATTTCTTCCCACAACAGCAGAAAACCTGGAGCAGGCTTCTTCTTCTGAAACCATGTCTTGTCTATTTCCGTCTGAAAGTTTTCCGCAAGATGACGAAAGCTTAGTTCCAAATGAAACCCACTCAAACATTACTCCCGACTTTGTGCCTCAGGTTCCTTCAAGCGAGCCGCTCAGCGAGGAACCGGCAGCGTTTAGCAACTACAGCATCTCATCGCCGCCCAAAACTGAACATTCTTCAGAAACGAATTACCAGAACCCAGCGCTAACAGACTCTGGTTTCTCCAATATAGGTGCGCTAATGATTGGTTACACTTTTGACAACTCATTTTCTTTGCCATTCTCTGTACCTTCTCCAAACACTGGATACTCTCCAGTCTGAAGCCTTGGCCTTGTTAGCCACCTCACAAAAAAAAAAAAAAACTCTGGATTTCTTGGGTTTATGCATTTTCATCCAAAAGGTTAAATGTTGACAGCATTTTTGTAAATCCAGTTTTTATTTTATTTATTTAACCCGATTTCATTTAAAGGCCTGATTGTGTATTCAAACAGGAAAAATGAATTTACAAGTGTAAGTGTATCACGTGATATTTAGGTTTAACAACGATGAAAGAACGTTAGTATATTCATGTTGAATGAATATACTGAGTAGTCACATTGCTGGTTTGGTGATGAATAAATGATGCGATTTTGTTATAGTTAAATAACTGAAAAACGTTAGCTATACAAAAAAATAGGTATACCCAATACCATTTTTCAAGCATGTGTGCAAGATGTAAAACAAACATTTTTCTATCAACAACGAAATATGCCAGTTTATAATCTTTATATAAAAAGGAAATGGCGTAATCCACTAGACGAGTTGAGTCACAAAGAAAAGTCACATAAACGTTTATTCAAAAAAATGCTTCGTGGGAGGATCGAACTCTCGACCTTCAGATAGCACAGTTAACCTCGATTAGAGATGTCCTATGAGACTGACGCTCTACCGACTGAGCCAACGAAGCTTTCCTGAAAACATTTTTGTAATGTTTTTCAAGTTTGACTGTTGATTTTTTCAAAACCGGCTCTCAATATAATTCCCAGAAAAATAAATTATTGCCAGCTGAAGCAATAAAACAATAAAGTTATGATTACGCAATCAGAAAAAAATCTCAGTGATGCCGATACTTGACACTTGGAGCCGAATGTGTGAATCAGATGAACCATCTAGGTACGAACAAAATATTAAAACACTATAATCGCTGGACTATTAGTCGAATCACCCAACTACAAACAAACTATGGCTATTTTAGAAGCATGATATCAAAGGAGAGGCATTGAAAATAGGCATTCATATCTGCAGATTTAGAGATTTAAAAACAGTTTGATACATTCTAGTTGATTGCCCTTTACAGGGACTTGCAACGACAAGGACTTGAACGAGTATCACCAGAGATTGACTTACCAACTCTTTTGAATTATGTCAATAATTTGCAAGGGATTGTGAATTTTGTCACTACCAAAAGGGATCTAGAAATGAATTAAAAAAGAAAAAGAGTATGTGTTTATGATTATGTTTGGAAACACTACTCGAAATTGAATTGAAAAGATCAAGTATATGGAACAAATATTGTTAAACGGATGGTCTAAGTAGCTGATGTTATATATTTCTATAACCCGTAAATAAAATAATAATAAAAATAATTTCCAACAGTTGCTAGAATAAAATTTTGTCGAAATTAAATGTATTAAAAATTAAACTGAGCTTTGTACAACTATCTCAGCCCTTGAAATTATCCTTTATTTACACTATTTTCTCAGACTCTTACCCTTTTTAGCCTTTTCCTTTTCTTCCTTCTGCTTGTCCAGCTCGCTTTGGTATATCTTTGCGCAGCCGTAGTGGATGGCTGCGTTATCAGGAAATACAGAAATGACAGACTGGCCGAGCCGCTTGTAGCACACTTTACACGTCTTGATCGGCGTGATGGTGATGGCCCGTTGCTGCTGCTCGAGCAACAGCTCCTGCGTCTTGACAAGGTTCACTTTACGTAACGCTGTATCCAGCTGGCTGTTATTCCACGATGTGCGCAGAGTGCGCATCTGGGAGGTCAAAAAGATGGAAATGTCTTGAATTGTTGTCGTGTTTGGAAGAGTGTTGATGATATCGACGACGGACATGCGGCTGCCCTGCGTGGCCAGAAGGTCTAGCGCAAGGTCAAGGCGCTGTGGCGGGTGCTTTGGCAAGTCCTCCTCCTGGCTGCCCCTCTTGCTGCGCGGCAATCTCACTTGATCACTTGCCTCTTCTTGGTCAATCTCCTTGTAGTCGGGCGGCGTCAGGTATAACGCCATTAGGGTGTGCAGTGCCTGTTTGCCAAGCGCAACGTCATCATCGTATATCGTGGAACAAAAGGCTCGCGCTTTGGTGTTGTCTTGTAATGCAAATGTGTAAATGGTCAGCGCGTTGCGAATCAAGCCCTGCCGGCCGTAGAGTATCGCTTTGATCTCGAGCTCTTGTGGCAAACAGCCGTCGTGCGTGTTGCGTGACGGGAGCGATGCCAAAACTTTGGAGAGCCGGCACTTGGAGTCCTTGTCTTGCAAAAGGGCGACGAGCCGGGTAAAGATTTCTTGCGCGTGCTGCTCAGTCTCGTTGCGACGTTTGACGGCGTCGGCCGCGTCTGCAGACGTCTGTTGACCAAAGCTGCTGTAGTTTTGGTTCAAGAGCTGGGTAGTGGGAGGCTCGTCAGCTATAGACTCATCATTTTCCTTCTTGGCTTGTCTCAACGAATCACTTAGTTCCTTAACGTAGTCAATGGCAAGTGCGGTGTGAAAATGGGGATTATCTTCGTGTTTTTCGTGGATCAAGTGCTCTAGATACTTTATGCTCAAGCTGCGCGAAATGGTACTGAGAAAGTTCAAAACCATGGACCTGTCAAGAGACTCGGATTCTGTGGAGTCGTTCAAAAAGATTTCGACACCAAACTCTTTGTTCATTTCAATGGGGTATTTCGAGTACTCAAAAATGAGGTCAATGTGTGAGTTATTAAGACGTTGGATGTACTGTACTGTGGGCTCAGGGCCCTGAAGATATTCAGGAACGGATCTTGGCTTTCTTGATTTGCTTGTACTAGACTCTTTGCCAGACTCTGAACCGTCTGCGCTATCTGGATCCTCAGAAATTGCCAACGATTTCAACAACTCTAGCGCTTCTCTGTGCAGCTTCTTTCCAAAATAAAAGTCAATCAACTCTCTCCATCTGCCAATGTGCGCCAGTATCGGCTTGACAGTGGCCGGATCGCAGTGGTTGTGAATGCGCAGCAAAGGACCAATAAGTGCTGGTGATTGTATGACATAACATTTGAATATGGTTGTGTCAACCAAATCGGCAGCCTTTTTCAAGTCACCAAAAATCTCAGGCGTTAAAACAATGCCGTTACTTACTATTGGCTCGTTTTCGACACAGACGTCTGAAAGGTTTGAGTTGCAAGACGCGGTTTCTTGAGACTCTGGTGACGATTTATAAATATCTGAATCGTTAGATTCTTCTGTATTCTTGTTGGTGGCCTCTTCAATACGCTTTTTGGCCGCAGACGCTTTATGAGACGATATCATACTAATCTTGCGACGGGTATCAGTCAAGTAATTAACAAGGTACCTAATGGCCAACAAAACCTCTTTGTTGCTCCACTCGATACTCTCTGTCTGCGCCTCTTTGTTTGGCGCACCATTCTCGCTCTCATTCTTGCCATCTGAACTTTCCCGTGAATCAACGTCCGTGCTTGTTGCCGACGATTCGACGGCACTGGTTTCGTTTGAAGACCCTGAATCCGACTTTTTCCCTTTTCCTGCCCGTTTTTGTCTAGGTGACAGCGCGCCTGACCCTGACACCGACGATGCTGTGCGCTGGTGGACCTTTTTTATTAAAGAGCTGCTGTCGCTGTCACTGTCAACCGCCTTATCTATATACCGAATCAGGTCCGCTGCACTCCCCGAAATTTGTTTGGGGAATAGGTTGATGACAATGTCAGGCGGGGCCGACACTTTTGAAAAAAGGGACAGGGCCTTTTCAAACTCTTTGCTGTCAACGAGCATGCGCTGCGCTTGCTTGATTTTGAAGCTGCGCAAGAGGTTCGACTTGTCGGGTATGTATGCCGGATCAATACTCTCTAGAATAGAGACGGCTTCAGAGAGGTGGTTATTTTCAGCAAGGGTCTTGACTTGGCTTTCGAGACTGGTACTTTGGAGAAGGTATACTTGGTTGGCGGTGGCCACATACGAGATTTTGCCCCAATGGATTGTTTTGATATTTGGTATCTCAATGGTTTGCAGTAGTGAAAAGGTGGATGGGTTGCGGACCTCAATGGACTTGGAAGCCACTGTGATGATGTACGGGTAGGAATAGCCCAAGTGTTCTAAAGGCGCCGTCAAGGAAAGAACAGGTCCATCAGTTATCAATTTGCCAAATTGGTCAATAAACTCAGAATTGGTGTCTTTAACAAGCAACGCGGTGGCGTCGGGGAGACCAATAGAGTGGGGAAAGGGCGAGCGCCCACCAATTCCAAGGCCAATATATGAGGAAAGCCCTGACGAATTGGAGTGTGATCCTGAAAGCGTAATATTGATAATTGAAAATGAGGAAAGGTCAACGATACAGTAATCTGAATTCAGGCCCGTGACGACCTTGTCGACTGTGACAAAAGACAAGGACCGAATCTTGTCGGGCAACATAACTTCTTTAAACTCAACAAACTCGCTGTCTTGCCATTTGTAACACAACAATTTCCGCTTTGCTGCAACAACCAAGCGAGTAACTGTCGACAAGTACCCTTCCTCTTCGCTTTCCTTTCCAGCTGGCCCGCTTTGGTTACTTCCCTGCTGTTCGCTATCCGGTGTATGCGACTCGCTGCTGTTTGGCGCGCCCCTCACCCCAAACATGATTTCAAACGTCGTCGCACCCTTAGTCTTGCCCAGCGTCTCATCAAGCGTCCACGTCTCCATGTCGTACACATAAACAACGCTGTCCGCCAACACAATGAGTGAGCCGGCATCCTTGACGACGCCCATCTTTTCAATTGCGCGCGGAGCGAAGCGCGGCAGCGTCTTGGTCAGCGTCGCACGGCCGGGGCTCGGTGAAAGCGGGTCGGCAATTGTGTAAACCAGCAGCGTGCCGGTGCTCATGCCGACGAGGATCTTGTCGGCGTACGCATAAAGGCTCTCGATTTTGCCAGACTCTTGTTTGCTGGGGGCTGTACCGAGCGTTAGGACTTTGTGGTTTCTGAAAGATGATATTAGATCATTGTTGGCGGCAGGACTGGATGGAGGGTGTAATGGTGGTTTAGTTGCGCTTTTTGCTGCCATGTTTGGGTTATGCTTTGGAAAGAAGAAGAAAAAAATAAAAAAGCAGTGTGATGGTGGTTTCTAAATGTTTTTATGGTTTATCAAAAGCGATTATGTAAGCGTAGGTTTTATATTTTTTTTGTTTTTGCGATTGACATTTTTCTTAATCCTCAAAATGAACCCAATTGATACTGAACCATTAGACGGGCCCGACAAGGCCAAGCCGCCGACCGCCAAAAAGCTGCTGAAGCAGGCTGCGATTGCTTATTCTGAACGCGCTGATACGGCGCGCTCCGCGCACAACCGCCTTTCTTCAGACATGTCGTTGCTGCCGGCCGCGTTGGAAAAGCCACTGGTTGACAAGATTTCAGAGATCCATCGCAATGCCGCCACGATTCAGTCGCAGCTGAAGAATCTGGAGACAGATCTGAATGCTCTCAACAAGCAGAGCAAAAAGTGGAAAGCGTTGGTGGGCTCGGCAACAACAACCTCTTCGTTATTTTTTATGAAGGGAAAGAGCGAGAATGGGTCGGGCAAGACAAAGATGGCAAAAGAGGTAGATCAGTTGCAAGCCCGGGCAGAGGTTGTCGATCGCCAATTGAGGATTCTAGAAGAAATGATGAGGATTGTTGAAGAAAATGAATACTAATTTATTGAATCTATCTAATTACATTTCCTCTTGATAAATATCCAATCCTTTATACGGGACAGGAGCCTCAGTCAGCATGGCCCTAGCCTTGAACCATACCGCCGACTCGATCTCGACTCCATCGCTAGCCTGCTCCACCGCACCCAACTCCGCAATCTCTGCCACGGCCTCGTTCAAAAAGGCTGGCACGATGGCTGCGTGCCCTTTGCGCTGCAGGATGTCGCCGACAAGACCGAGAAGTTCAGCAGGCTCAGCGTCATGGACCTGCACCGCGAGCTGTGCATACTCTGCGGGCCCAATCTCGATATTGTGCTTTGCAGCTAGGCTGGCAAACACTGTGCCCGCGACCTGGGCTTGTGTCAAGGGCCTGGCGGCAGGCGAGTTTATATTTATGTAAACCAACGAGCGTGACTCGCTGGCTGGCGAAATGTACCTGTTGTAGAAGGTAATGAGATCTTGCTTTGTTAGCGATTCCAGGATTTTGATATCGTCATCGCGGACCAGGAAGTTGTAGTATCCAGACGAAACGTGCTGGTGCAGCACCATGGCCTCTTGGCCCATATTTTGAAACTTTTCCTTCTTTTTGTGAACAAGGCTGGCGACATACTTTTGGAACTCTATGTCGGGCAGGGCTTCAAGTACTGACCCGAGCTCGACAAGCAGCTTGCCGATGCGGTGCCGCAGCACAGCTGTGGAGCGCTCGCTCTGGACGCTGATCCGGAACCCGGCCACGGTCCGCTGAAGATGAATGCCACTAAAAACAATGTACCCGAGCTGCTCGCGTGTTCGCAAAATGTTAAACACGGGCTCGTGCACGACGGTTGCAAACAGCTCGAGCAGTACCCGCGGCTTCTCCTCGGTCAGCTTGCACACTTGGAAAATGGCTTTGACACAGGAGTTTACATTATGGCCGTCCGGAGCCAGGTGGTTAAAGTGAAATGTGCTTGGTGGCGCAAGGTAGCTGCGCAGCGTGACGGTTTGGGAAGAAGGCAGCGGGGCCGGACCCAGCACGAAGAGCGCATTTTCAGAAATGGAAAGAGCATCTTGTTTAGAAATATTGCCAAATGCCAGCACCTCAAGGTTGAGCTGGGTTAGCAAAAGTTTGGAAAATGCAGCAAGGCTGTCGAATGAGACTGTTTCTAAAGCTTCGAGACGTTCATTCAACGGAAAAGATCCTTCTTCAAGCAAGTAATCGGCGTGGTAATCGGCTTGGGAGTGTGCGCTTGCGTGGTCTATATTTGTAAAAGAACGAACCAAGCGTTCCTTCCACACCCCAAAGCTGGGTTTCTCGAGCTCGAAGCTTGCGAGCCTTTTGAGGATGTGGTCGAGCAGAAGACTGATTTTGCTGTTGTAGCCCTGTGCACGGACTGTGAACCCGTGTAACGAAGAGCTTATTGAGTAGCCGAGTCCCGCGACCTCGGCGTCGTATGCAAAAGTGGTTAGCGAGTCTTCAAAGATTGAAAAAAAGAGGGCTGCCATGACGGAGTTGCGTGGCGATGCGTAGGCGACGGGCGCGTGGAAGTAGAGCCGGATGTCTGCCTTAGGGACCCAGAAGGTGTCATCCTTTTTGTGCCAAACCCGCAGCTGGCTGGTGTCGCGGAGGAGAACTGGACACTTTTGGGAACCGGACTGCTTTTCAACACGGAAGTCGGTTGGAATGAACTCGTTGGGCTTGGGCAGGGCCAGGGATGGGTTCAGGGCAACGGACTCAAGACTCTTTAAAAAGGAAGGATCAAACTTTTGGACATGGTATTGTGTTCCGTAATAGTTTTCGGTTTCAAAGGAGTCCACAGGCAAATCCTTTGCGACCAAGACTGCGCGAAAGGTTTTTGGTGAGAGCATGTCAATGTGCTGTTTGATGAGCTCTGGGTCATACTTTTTGAGAACAGTGTAGTCCAAGATCCGTTCGCGAGGGCACGGGTCATGCAGTCTCCTAGCGAGTGCGCTTGTGGTAACTCTCGCGCTAGCCTTTTGCTGGAACCGAAAGTTTATTTCGGACATGGTTTGCTGCTCGGTAAAGATGTATTGCTGGATGGGCCGCGACTTAACGAGCGCAATGTACTCAAATACTGTCTGGATGACGCGCGTGTAGTGCTCAAGACCGGTCGCCGTCAGCTCGATGATGACTTGAAACTTGTTTTGGCCGACGCATACCTCGTAGCTGCCTGCAGTCAGCGCGTTTGCCCACTCCTTATCTTTAAGACATTTGAACAAACTGTCCTCGCCCTCATGCCCAATCACATTTCCCAAGTAGGATGCGGGATGTGTATTGTAGAATTGGGCCTGGTCGGGAATGGGGAAATCAAGAATGAGCCTGCGGATATTTTTGACGGGCTGGACGTGCACACATTCGCCAAAATGGGCGGGCGTGAGCCGGGGCATTGTGTAGACTGGCCGGGCGACATTTTTGTTTTGGATGGGCAAAAAGTACTGTGTAGCCCAGTCCTGAAGGGTATCCAAATCCTGGCGGCCGAGCAACACGAGCTTCATGAGGTTAGCCGAGTAGAAAGTTTCATGAAACTGGATGAGTCTGTCACGGACATTGATGTTGTTTGCGTTTGGGATTGTTTCCAGTGTGTCAATGTTACCAGTGGAGAACTTGTGGTGTGGGTGGGCTGGGTTTGATAAGAAGCCTGTGAGGTGCTGGAGCCGCCAGATATCGTTTTGCAAGTTGTTTTTGTTTTCCGAGTCGACGGCGCGCACCTCGCGGGCCTGGCAGGACTCAAGAAAGAGAGGTGCAATGAAGAACTGCGCGAAACGGTCGATCGCACCCTCAAAATGGTTGTGTGAGACCTGGAACTGGTAGTTTGTGTGCTCTGCGCCAGTATATGCATTACTGTCTCCAGAGTGCTGGGCGATGTACTGGCTGTACTCGTTTTCGGAAGGGTACTTTTCGGTACCCATAAAAAGGAGGTGCTCGCAAAAGTGAGCGAGGCCGGGAAGATCTTTCGGGTCCTCAAAGTAGCCGATATGGATATCGAGCGACGCGGCAGCCTTGTCTGTATTTGGGTCATGGATGAGGAGGGTCTCGAGACCGTTGGGGAGAGTGACAACGCGGTAGGAGCGGTCGTCGTTGAGAGGTTTGTGTTGGATGGACATGGTGTGAAGCGTACGAAGCGAGTGAAGCAAACTAAGTGAGTTATGCGAATGAAGCAGATACGACCGGACTAGTCTTGTACGCCTTTTTGGAACCTTTTCAAGGCTTTTTCTGTCTTTTTTCAAAGACTTGGTCCTGTCTTTATACCCTAACTCATTGTGCGCCGCACAGCCTAAAAATCAAGGGTTAGATTGTTTGGCCGGATCAAGACAGGACAATGGGAGGTGTAACGTGGAATTCAGGCACAAGCAAACTGAGTTTGGAGCAGCCGGCGAGATGGTCAACAAGGTGCTTTTTGTGTAGCTGATGCTATGTACGAGGTGCCGGGTGTCGTACCAATATCATTAATACCATATACCATGTACCGAATACGATTTATCATTCCAACAACTTACCCAAAAACTCACTCTTTCTCAACCCTAGGTGGTTCCCCCATCGCTCTCCTTTCACGGAACCAGCCCCGGCCGTCACACCCTTTGAAAAAGAAAGCACGAGCGCTTGCGTCCGAAACAAGGTGGTCATTGGTCTGGGTGGTGAAGGGTTGCAAGACCAAAAGTTGAGCGTCACGTGTAATTTTTTTTTTCTCGTTGGTTTTTTTTTAAAAAATGGATGGTTTGTAGTTTTGCCAATATGAGAATTTGGTAGGAACGAGTCGCACGTTGATTTTTGCAAATTTTGAATATGTAAAAATGTCAAATGTTTGGATAAAGTATTTTGTAACTGGCTGCAATGGTGTAATAGAAATATCCCTGTCGTTTGTGTTGCATGCTGTGGGTATGTTTATAAACGGGACCTATATGGTTTATAAACGGAATGACTATGGCTTATAAACGGGATAGCTGACCAACACAACGACACTAAAGAGCGTCTAATCAAGCACAAGTCTTGTCGACAGTAAAGATACAATGTTACCTATAATCCTAAAATAGCCCTCCTTACTCTCGGCAAACCCTGAACGTTTCGGTACCGGGTTTATCTATCTCCACTAGTTCCACTATAATACAATGACAAGTACATTTCTATTACCTAAAAAGGCCTGTATTGACCGCCATTCGCGATTCAAACCGTTTCTGAACCGGTATACGGTGATTCTGGAGAGTTCATTTTCAAAAAAAAAAGCCGGGTTGCGGCTACTTTATAGTCTAGGTAGAGGGTGTTACGACACTCGGTTTTTTTGGTTCAATGTTTTGAAAAGTTTTAGTATTATGTGTAGGTTTGTCAAAGAAAGTAAGTTCAAACCTTTTTATAAAAGGATCCGACATTTTACGCCGTTGAACGGTCCGTTGAATGAAATAGGTTCAACCATTATCATATCCCAATCCATCAACCTATTCCCCCAAAAACATCTCAACCCAAAAAGCTTGTCGGTCTTACTAGCCAACAGTCTTTTTCCGTACTTGTAAACTGTTTTCTTTTGCATCACGCGACGGGTTTCGGTCTTGAAATGACTTTTTTTAGAGTGTATACTGTGGCTAGCGGTCGTCTTTGGAAATGGGATGAAATTTGTGTTGTTAACTGATAAACAACAAAACTAAAGAACTCCCAATCCCTTTTTTTGCAAGGCAAACACATGGTTATAAAAACCAGGCTCCAATTCGGTTTTACCTCCACACGGATCGGTACTCGTTTTCAAGTCTTGAAGCCTTGGAACCGTTTATCCAAAACATCGCGACAATCCATCGTTCCAAAGACCCGACACCACACCCAATCTCCAAAACCCTCTACAATCGTTTCGGGACCTTGACACGTGTTTGGGAATCTGGCTTGAGTTGTGAATTCATAAAGGGATCATGAACCGGGGTATATGTGATCCGAAGCAAGCGTGTCTTTTTCAGAACTAGGAAAACTGATACACCGAACAAAACGAAATAAACGAAAAAACGACAATTAACATAGAAAAAGGACATGTCATCAGTTCCTAGCCTCAGTCTTTATGAACTCTTGTTTGACAAAAAAAAAACGGCACTGGTCAACGTGTACTTTTTGTTGTGAGATTATGAGTTGGTTATCTGATTGATTATCCCTCGTCATCCAATACTTCACCACCATTATCCCTCATCCCACCCCTTTATTTGCTGATCCTTCCATTCATAAACGATATACACCGGCACATGGTGTGCCGGCCCAGCAAATTGCAAGATAACCAGGTACCAGGTACGCGGAATGGTTAGAAATGGACCGATTGGGTACGGCTTAAGCGGTGTGGGAAAAAATCAAAACGTGTACCAAAACTAAAAATAAACTAATTTTTTATTAAATATAAATCCATATAACATGATCCGACATTAAATAACGTAAACAACATAAACAAATAACACTCTACATCTTAAGAAGCGTTAGTCTTGGAGGTGAGCTCACCCTGCTTGACAAGAGACTCAGGGGCGTCCATTTGGGGCATCATAACCTCGATGAGTCTGATCTTGTTGGGGGTGTTGAACTTTTCGTCTCTGAAGAGAGTATCGATTTCCTTCTTGTCGGAAACTCTGATAGTTTCTGATGTCTCCTTCTTAGCGCTGAAGAATGGGAGGATGTTCTGGTGGTCCCAAGGTTGGATATCGTTGTAGGTGGCGGTAGGACCGTGGATGAGTCGCTCAATGGTGTAACCGTTGTTGTTGAGGACAAAGAGGTATGGGTTAAGACCCCAACGGATCATAGAGGAAATAGCACCAATGGTGAGCTGGAGGGAACCGTCACCGACAAAGAGCATGACACGGCGGTCAGGGTAGGACTCTTGGGCAGCACAGGCAGCACCGAGAGCACAGCCGACAGAGAAACCGATAGAACCCCAAAGAACTTGGGAGATACCAATGACGTCCTTGGGGAAGACAATGCTGGTGACACCGAAGGAGGAGGTACCAGTTTCAGTGATGACGATATCACCGGGTCTGAGGAAACCTGAGATGCGTGGCCAGAAGTACTTGTGTGTAATTTCAGTGTGGTCAGATGGCTCAGTGGGCGCACGGAGGAGTTTTGGAATGGTGACGTCCTGCTTAGCGACGAGCTCGGGGGTGAGGGTTGCAGTGAGCTTTGTGAGGACGTGGGCCATTTGGACGTTCTGGAAGACAGCGCGACGGACTTGTGCGTAAGCGGAGTGGAACTCAATGACGTTGCTGGTTGAGTAGTGGTAGGTGAAAGAACCGGTGTTGAAATCGGAGAGAAGGGCACCGATGGAGAGAATAAGATCGGCGTTTTCGACGATGTTGGCGACTTCTGGGGAAGAGAGGGAACCGGTGTAGACACCACCGTAACGTTCGTATGACTCGTTAACGACGGACTTACCCATGGGGGTGGTGAAGACGGGGAATCCAGTCTTGCGGACAAAGGCCTTGACTTCGTCCATACGGCCGTGGCGCTTAGCACAGGCATCGACGAGGATGACAGGTCTTTGGGCCTTCTTGATAGCAGAAGTGACGAGTTCAATGACCTCGGCTTCAGCCTCAGCATCAGGAGCTGGGAGGGAGAGGTCGATAGGGGTGTCTAAAGCGGACTTGGGGACCTTGAGGCCCTCAATGTTTGTGGGGATACCGAGGTAGACGGGTTTCTGAGAAGTCTTGGCGATTTTGAAGGCCTCATCGATCTGACCGGTGATGTTGTTTTCGTCGAGGATGATGACTTTTTCAGAGATGCCCTCAGACATGCGTTGGAAGACCTGGAAGTCACCGGTACCGAGGGTGTGGTGGAGTAAGAGCTTCTTTTGTTGGGAAGAAGTGGCAGGGAGACCGACAATGTGGACCATACCGACGTGCTCGGCGTAAGCACCAGCGACGGCGTTGAGGGTGGAAAGTTCACCGACACCAAAGGTGGTGATCAAGACACCGAGACCGTTGATACGGGAGTAACCGTCAGCGGCGTAACCGGCATTGAGCTCATTGGTGTTACCGATCCAACGGAGACCCTCAACTTCATAGATCTTATCCAAAAGAGAAAGGTTGAAGTCACCTGGAACACCAAAGATGGAGGAGATTCCGAGTTGCTTGACACGGTTAAAGAGGTAGTTACCGACAGTGATGGACATGGTAGTTATAATATATTATGATATATATATATTGGTATTGGGGATTGGAGTGTGTACTGAAAACAGTGAAAAAAACAAATCAATCGTTGCAGCTTCCCATGCATTTATACCCGACCTCGCCGCAACACATTGGCCCAGCGTTCATTTTGGGTCCAAACGACGTGAGCTGATTCCACAAAATGGCACAGCTTTTTCCGAACAACGCAGAGACGGCCGTCAGTCACGTGATGCTTCACAACGCCATTTTTGCGGATTTCGAGGCTCCGTAGTGCTGATATCTTCATCGTGCTGATATGTTCTGTTATTTTTATTCTGTAATATACGCTAATTTTTGAATATTGTGATGAGATATGCGCACTACTCTATTCTTATAAATACCACTCTTCATTGATCTATTCTCATATATACGCACCTCTGCATTCCCAAATATCCTCTTTCTATTGTTCCATTCCTAAATATACGCCTCTTTTTTTTCTTCATTCCCAGATATCCCCGGTTCCAAATCTACCACCACCTATTTTCCTCTCTCTCTCCCCTCAAAAGCTCCTTTCCTCCTCTGTAACCAGAATGTTGAAATCACGCAACCTGTCCGCCCCGTCCTTCTCCGTCGCCGCGCCTACCGCGCTGGCCGTCGTACTTCCTGCCTCTTGTCCCCTTCACACACGCAACGTGACCTGGCCCTTTTTCTCCCAGTTCCGCTCCACCAAGCCAACTCAGCTTCTCCTCGCCCATAACAAACCCCTCGCCGCTCTGACCCTCGACGGCTCCGTCGACTGGGCCCTCACCCACAACGCTTCTCTCTACGCCCACGCCTCCTTTGCTTCCTCCCTCTTCTTTTCAAAATCCCTCACATCTTACATACCCTTTTTGTCACGTGACCCTCCTCTTACTATCTCTGGCCGTGGCTCCATTGCAATCGCACAGAGAGCTCCATCCCCTAACCCTATTTCATCCTTCTCACTCTCTCAAAACGATTCCTTCCTCATTGCAAAAAACACCCTTTTGGCTTACTCCCTTGATGCACGTGACTCGTCCACATTTGCACACCCACGTGTCTCAGACCACCCGACACTCGGAGCCCGGTACCTCCGCGTAAACGGTCCCTGCACCCTCCTCGTCTCCTCTGAGTCCGTTTCGGCTCTCGACTCGGCCCTGCACATCCTCAAACGTCTGGCTCTTCTTCTCAGCACCTCCTCCAAGCAGCTCCGCCGTTTCTTGGCCCACCGCTTCAATGTCCCGTGGCTCTATTCACCCTCCATCGAAGAGGCCGCCACAGAGCTCGTCCGTCAAATGCACAAGGATGATTTTAAAAAGCCCCTCCCTAAACCACGACCTATGGATAAAAAGGGTTATCACGTTGTTTCAGTCACCAACGGTAAAGCTTCCTTTAAAAGTGTGTCTTCGTTTGACGAGATTATGTAAAGTAAATAATGAAAACAAGCTAATGAAAAGTAATGACCATAAAATAACAAGAATAATAACCACCTAGTTACCAAATCACGTGTCAAATCAGGCATCCACGGACTTTAGCTGTCCTTATCTCGCTCTTTATGGTGTGAAAAACAAAAGTCACCCGCTTTTTGGGCCTCACCTGATTTTCAGACCTTCAGCTAAGTCCATGGAAATTCAATTGCCACGTTTCGGACAAGAATCCATCCAATCACTGTTCATTCTGGAATGTTCTGGCCACGTCTAATATCCATCTCTACTTTTTATTTTGACAAGAATTTATATTGATAACCAAAAATTACGGTTAATGACGGTAGATGGGGGGCAATTTTTTGTTGTCTTTTTTTTCAATTTTTTTTTTTTCATGGGCACACGAATTACAAAAATGTGAATATATTTAGGAAAAGGTTGTAGGATAAAGAGTCAATGCCGATGTCATACTTGGCTGGCAAGGGTATCGAGATCAAGTTTGTTGGGTTCGACGTACATGACTCGAATAGTTGTATGAATGTCAATATCGGGAGTAAGTGAAAGAGTGTAAAGACAACGCTAGCTGTCTTTCAACACATGGACGGAACCTTCATAAACAAAAAAACAAAAACACTAGCTGTCTTGTCGTATATTACTGAAACAGTCAAATAAAGACAGTACTACTTAGCTCGGATATAAATGGATGAAAAGGTTAGGTATGAAGACAGTACTAACCGTCTCGTGTATAGGTTACTGGAACCGATTCATAAAACCAGTACGAGCCGGCTTAGATATACATGAATAGAAAGGGTGTATGGACAACGTCATCCATTCTGTCATACATGAACGGAACCACAATATGAATAATGTATCAATCTTGGATGTAAATGACTGGAACCAATATGTAAAGACAGCACTGACCGGCTTGGACATGTACAACAGAAAAGATTAGGTATGAAGAAAGCACCAGTTGTCTTGTCATACATGATTGGAACCGTTAAACAAAGATAAAACCAACCAACTTGTATATACATCAATGGAATGATTATGAAGAAAGCACCGACGTCCCGTCATTCATAAACGGAACCGATATATCAAGCCAGAACTAGCCGTATTGCCATACATGAACGAGCCATCATAAATTCAGTATTACCGGTCTTGCCATACATTATTGAAAGGAATATAAAGACAACGCCAATCATCTCGTCATACACGAACGAAAAGGTTGTGAGGAAAGCGTCAACTCGTCATACATGAATGGAGCCGTATAAGAAAATTTCCATCTCGAATACAAATGAATGAAAAGAATATAGACTCCAAACTCATCACACCCCAATTGACACTCCATTTCCATGAGACTCAAAACCTTGTCGATTTCCTTAAAGCATGCAGTTTTCCATTTTAATACTTCTATCGTACTTTGGAAATCTGGCAAAATGTAAACAACCGAGTCTTGTATGAAAAATTGGCTGCTTCATCTTCTCGGGTCCTCTAAACTTGCTCATCTTGAAGCAAAAAGGACAATTCACATACAAAACCTTTTGCAGTCATTGAAAAACTTGCCAATGCTACAATAAATCCTCTGCTTCAATACAGCAAACAGGTCCCTACACTGCCAGCTGTACTTGTTGACAAATAACCCAAGTGACGGCTTCAACAGTTTGCAATGCACCAACTCATCCGGCTCTCATCACCACAAATTTACAAACATTTGGCTGCAAAAATTCCGTTTGAAATTGAATCTCGTTCCCGCCAAAAGCTCCCCTGCTTCATTTCTATAATCCTTGAATTATTATTATTATTATTATTATTATTATTATTAGTTGGCTTGCACGAATTGTCATTTAGCTGATTTTCGCCCATTTCGTCTAATTTAGGCCGAAATCAATACTGCTTCCCCGGGTACTGGAACCCTCCCGGCGCAGACTCGGACCACCCATGTGTTGGACCCGATGCCTTGTACTCCCCCGGCGCTCGCTCGTCCTGGTACTCCCCCACCGCGTGCTGCAACGGAATTATCGGGTGCACCGGCCGGTACGCCCCACTGCCGTACCCCAGCGTCACCGCATGCCCTCCGTAGTCGGCCGAGTACTTGCCCACAATCTTCTGTAGCGCCTTGCCCAACAGAGACCACTGGAACACCTTGACATCCTTTTCAATGTTTCGCGGCTTTGGCTTGTCGAACGCCATAATGACCTTGAAGAACTCGCTCGAGCTCGCTTTGCCTTTAGACACCGTCAGCGGATGATACCCCTCCAGGTTCCGCCGTATACGGTTTTTTTCTTCCACCGTGAACTTGTTGTTGATCAGCTGCTCAAGCAGCGTGATACAGTCGACGCTCGTCACAAAGCACTCCTTTTTTTCCTCCCAGTATATGCAACTGATGCACGGTGTGCTGTTGTTCCACGCGCTGGCCTCCAACCGCACAAACTCAACGCTCACAACGGGCCCCCGCTGTGTCCGCTTGAACCGCACCAGCCGCCGCCGGCTCGCGTGCTCCTGCTCGCTCCAGCCCTGCGTCATATGTTCCAGGTTGCCCACAATCTCCAGGCTCGCCTTGGTCGCCTCGCTCACCAGCGGGTCGTGTCCCATCCCGCCCAGCCCCAGGCTCATCGTTGCCTGCGACAGCGCAGTCGTCCGCACCAACTGCGGAATCACTGCAGTGTCCAGCTGACCATACACCATGCCCACCGGCTGCACGCCCTGCCCGCCCACAACGCGCGGCTGGTAGTAGCTCTGCGCAAAAGGCGCCAGCCCCCAGCCCATCTCGTTGTCGTACGCGCCCAGGTCATAGCCATGCGGCTGATAGTAGGACGAGTTTTGGTAATAAACAGGCGGTTGCTGTGGTTGCGGTTGTGGCGGTGGCTGCGGTGCACGGGCATAGGCCGGGTCGAGGTAGGGCGTTGCATGGTACTGCGAAGGTTGGGAGTAGCTGGTATCTGCGGGTGAGACCGAGATGGTGCTGCTGTGGTTCGCAGCAGGGTACGAAAACTGGTCCGACGGGGGTTGGGTCACGCTCACGCGGAGCGGCTGGCCGTACTCGGGCGCGAGTGTTTCGGGATGAGGGTCTGCTAAACTTGATGCATTTTCTGTTTGCGTGTCAAGTGTGGGAGAGGATTGGGATGGTTGGGATATTTGTGAGATTTGAGATAATGGCTGAGATAATGGCTGTGATATTTGAGATTGAGATAATGGCTGGGATAACGGCATCTGGGGTAGTTGAGATGATTGGGATAACTGGGACAACGTGGGCTGCGACACCTGCCGCCCTTTGGTCGCATCATACCCGTACTCTTGCGACAGCGCTGCCTTGTACGTGTACTGACAGATCGCCAGCTGGCTAGGCGGTATCCCCGGTTGAGACACAATCAGGCTAACAGGCACTGTCGGCGCGTACTCGTACCCGTACCCCGGCGCCGCCACTCCCGCGCTCGGCGCCCGTACCGTCACCGAAAATGCGCGCCCGCCGGAGCCTGCCTCCTCCAGCACGACTGGCGCGAGGCTGCAGCTCCCGAAACCGACCGCGAGTGCGTGGTGCAGTGCGGCCGGGTCCGGGGGTTGCAAGAACGCGATGTAGACGGAGAAGACAGTGCCTTCAGGACCGCACGGCTGCGAGTGGTGCGTGACTTTGGGGATCTGGACGGAATCGGGGACGGGCCTCGGCATGTGGTGAACGGTTTGGGTGGGTGTGGACGGAGGGAAATGACATAACTTGGGGATGGGTCTGGAGAGAAGGTTAGTAAGAGAGGCATGTGTGAGATCGTTGACCTTTTGAAGCGTTTAGTTTTTACAGGATTGGCTTTGGAAAGATCAACTAGCAGGGAATAATCATTTTACGGATCCTCAAGTTTGGGCGTGGCTGGAAGAAGAAAGGTAAATTCCAGGCACAGGGTTTCTATTTGGGCGCGATCAATGCAGGGCCGGGGAAATCAAGATGAATCAAAATTAATCAAGATGAAATCAAAATGAAACCAAAGAAGAATTAAGAATGAAAAAACCAAAGAAGAAATAAAGATTTCGAAATTAAATAAAAAAAACAACAACCAAACAAGACCCGAAACCCTACCAACAAACCAGCGCACAGGAGTTACACATTTTGGTTTTGACATATATGCTTGATCGCCTAGTACACAAAAGATGAATAATAAGCTCGTGGCTTGCTGAGATTTGTCTGCGACGCTGAGCAAAAAGGAAAAAAGTGTGAGACATCATATACTTACATACTTGATATTGCACAAATGTTGTCTCCAAGTATGTTTATAGTCTGCTGCTGCGTAAATTGACTATAGTCCTGGAGTCAGAATAAGCGCTAAATCCCTCCGAAATAAATAAAAAATATTCAAGGGAGTGACTAGGGAAAAAGGTAAAAAAGGTGGAAAAGTCAATTATTTATATTTAAACCAAAAAACACAATGCTATACCTCCTGTATATTAAAATCAAACTGAATCATTTATACTTAAAAAATGTTTTGAAATAGTATTTTGGAAAGATATAAAACACTAGATGAGCATATTTTATCCACTGGGTGATCTTTTGGCGACAAATCGTATTTTGTAATCGTTTGGACCTATCAAGAGATTGAAAATCACTAGATTTCATCGCTTTCGTCGAAATATTTTAAACCTTCAGCTCATCCTTTGGAGAAAAAAAACCTGCATAGAGGTTTACGACTGCTTTGCAATGGGTATTGCATAATTATTGGTTGTAAAAGAATAGTAACATTTTACTTCAAAAGCAATCTATGCGGCTCACAAACCTTTACAACCCTAGTTACAGCAATAAATAAAAATAAAAGAGAAACACCAATTTGCAAATTCAATTTCATGCTCTGTACCTTTTTAGAGGACCAGTATTATAGCAGTATGCTATGGGCAACGAAAACTAAGCATGTGTAGATCTGTAGCTGTAGAGCTAGTTAATATGAGCATTGGATCATTTTGATTAAAAACATTTAAACTTTTGCCCAAAAAGCACACAAAATTTTTCATCCTGGGACCTGATACGGTTGCCCAGGCCGGAAACAAGACGTGTATCCGGCGGTCATCCAGCAAGCGCGGTCGGGCTCGGCTAGCATGTGGTCGGCCCTGACGTAGTTTCTGGTGACACTTTCACCACACGTCTGGCCACAAGGTCAGCGGCAGGGCATATTTGGACTACAAAAATAAACCTTGTCATTTAGACTATAACTTTAATGTAAGACATGATGGTGAATTTTAAAAAAAAAAAACAAATCAACAGTGCACCGCGCACGTGAATAAGTATCTAGTAGAATGCTGTCGAGATCGGGGAAAAAGGCAGTTTGGAAGTCGTCTGTTGAAAATTCAGGTAAAAACAAATGATTAGATCTAAACCGAATCTAGTTTCCAGGCAGGCATTCATCACAAAAATGGGATGAAGGGTGTCGCAAGGTTCAGACACTGCCAAAACTTTTCATCAAAATGCAAAATCAGGTCAGGCGGATTTTTTTTACCAAAAAAAGAAGAAAAAAAAAAAACCACAACCGTGATAGACGTATTGAAGACCGACAGCGGTTTGGACAACCGCTACAACAATTGTACAGCTTAGCAACATGTATGGCGCTCACTTCGTGGGGTTCACAAACTAGCTCACGACGCAATTGCTCGTTCTGAAACGTTGGGCTGTCATGTCTCACATACTGACAAATTACTCCAGCACGACATTATTTAATAAAGAAGATGGCGACAAGACTTGTTCATTTCTGTAGTTGATGCAGCCAAGTGGGTGGTGGTAAAGGCAAGAATAAAAGTAACGCCAAAAACGAAAAGAATAGAGACAATGGAGATGAAACTTCCATTACGCTTTCATTGTTAAATGTTAAATCTCACGTACTCTTTTCAAAGAGGAAGCTTTAGCGAGGGAAAACGAGGTTTCTTCCACAGTCCCCATAAACGAATGGAATCCAGACCATTTGTAAAACAATTAAACAAAAAAGTTCACTTCTCTAAACCAAACCGGAATCATTTGCGACTGTCTAACTCGAAGCACATTCAACTTTATCATTTTGTACATTTTTACGATTTTGTGTACTTGTATATTGATAAATGACAATTATTGCGCCAACAGATCAAGGCACATTGATCCGCACAAGTCACAATTATAACCAGTTATAGCACAGGGAACAAGTCGCCTGCACAGCCGCACATCTACTTGATCTGCAAAATGATAAAACATGCTATGATTGGTCAATAACTTGGTGTTGCGAGTTGGTTCAATGCAACAAAGGCAATGGACCAATAGGGAAAAAGAACTTGACAGGGTTGTTAGTTTTGGTTAAGGGCGGGGCGAGATTATTATTATTTTTTTTTGTATAAATCTAGGGTTTGGTACCATTCACAAACAACAGCTCAAGAACAGGTACATTTTTTAAATTCCATTATTTTTTTCATGAAAGGGATGGCCGTGCCAGTCAGTCATAAACGTAAATAGCGTTTGGATTGGATTGAAACCCTTGGTATTGCGAGTCACGTTGATGCGGCTGTTGGATATCCATTTTTTATTTGAGAAAAAAAGAAAAAAAGAAAAAAAGTGTGTATTTGTGTAATATTGGCAAAAAGGTAGTCGTGATCAGTTTAGTTTGATGGGGAGAAGAGAGAGAGAGAGAGAGAGGGCGGTTTATGTCCAATCATCAGGCGGTTAGTGCAGAAAACCCGACAGCCAATGTATCACACTCGGGCTGCACCATTTAATTGCACAATTGTCTTTAATCCAGCTCCGTTTCGCTTTTTCTTGAGTTGAACAATACAAAAATAATGACTTTGCGGTCTGCAATGAGATGTGTTTGATTTTACCTATGTGACTGTTTGTAGGATACAATAACCTTTTTTCCAACGAAAAAAAAACCAAAATGTTTTTGTCTTGGTTTTCCGATTCCATCGGTGGCCGATAAAAAATAATAAAAATCAAAATCAAAACATCTGGGCCGTTTAGATTTAAAGCAGTATTGTGATGTATAACCTCTTGCTAACCTTTTGATAGACTGCGGATGTCCTCAAGCCTTTTGAATTGGCATCTACCGTTAATACTTGCTGATAATCCAAAAGGAGGTTTTGCACTATTTGGAAATGCACACTTTGATACGCAATACGATTCACAGCTACAAATCTATATGTGCTGGTTAAAGAAACACACAAACAACCAAAAATACAGGATCATCTACTTGAGACATTTTATATTAGAATTTAATAGTTTGGAAAAGAGAAAATGGAGCTCTTAACAATTTGATAAATAAGCAAGAATCAAACTGTAAGGTACAAACGATATTTTGCTTGGACCAATCATCTGGAGACACTTGCGAGTCTAGCCATGATGTTTTCTAATTACTAGAATGGATGGTTTGATAGATCGTAAATATTGAAAAGATTGGGAGCAAATTCAAAAAGGTTTAACGCGTTCTTCACTCTTTAGTGCGCAAAAGGCAAACAGCAAGCGTTTTTGCTTCTCTTCAAATTCTTACTGCCTGCAATAGACTAGGAGTTAAGGAGATATTCGCGTTGAATCAAATGGGTGACCAATCCCAGTCGGCCAGGCACATTTCAAATTTACGTTCCAACAAAATGTTGGCAATCGAATACCCAAAATTCAAATGAATTAGTTTTAATAATTGTGTAACACAGTGAACTCTCTATTCAAAAACCATCAAAGGCTATTTCATGAAATAAAACAAAAGAAAAGAAATAAAAAAACCTTTTTAAAAAAAGTTTTAGATTACAGCTATTATACGATATATCCCTGAAACATGTTGCACTTTTGAACAAGTTATTGTATAATTGGTTTCTAAACCACCTCTTATCTTACAAAATCGCCGTCTAGAGTACGAAGAAAAAGTCTGCAACAAGTACAGTGTGTTTCAATAAAAAGGTATTATACGGAGCTTAATCACAGAATGGCAGTCTGACGGACTGTTTACGGTTGTGGCTGGAGAAATGCTTGCTTGTGCTTAAAAAGAGGCATACTTTCTGGCAATGAACAATAATCAAAGGCAGTACGTGTAAATTATGTGTTTGAAGTGCGATTAAATTGATTATTTCGAAATTCTGATTAAGAATTTAAAAATAACCAAGAATTAAAGATTGAAAACAAAAACCAAATAAAATAAAATAAAATAAAATTAAAAAAAAAGTAAACAAGTAAACAGACAATAAGACACACCATAAATATATAAAAATACGCATCACCTTCGGTGGATTAGTTGTAGCGACATATATTCCAAAGACAATAGCAAGTTTTACATGGCATTGAAATGAAAATTTGGAAACGAAAACGTTCTAATTATACACTTCAAACAAACTTGTTTCTTGGAAAAAAAAGGGAAAACCAGCAGGATGAAAAAGGATTAATGCAACTTCATTGATACCACTTGTCGGATAGTGCACTTTGTGGGATATAAATAAAATGGTTTTGGTCTCACCCTATTACGAAAAGGATATTAAAAGTCATTCAATTGCTTTATATTGCATTTGGATAGTGTGCCTGGATCGTACGAATCTGTTTTACGCAATTCATGTCGCAAATATGTAACAAACGTAGAGTATGCTACTGCAAAAAGAAATAAAATGAAAATTTGTCATTATCGTACCTAGATTTAGTTGTGATGCTTGAAAACAACCCAAACGAAGCAGATGAACTAAATGTGTTACAGTCCCTGTTACATACACTGTAATACATGTATTGCATCCAGATGATCGTGTGGAACCAAAACGTCCAATAGAATAAGCATAAAATGCAGCCATACAAATCAACTTCCCCATAATTCCTGTGGAATTGGGACCAGGATAAGGCTGGTTAAAAGCAATTTATATGTTTCTTTGATAAAGATTATATTAGGAAATAGCCAGCATTATAAAAACAGTTTGTTTCAGTGAATCCAAAGACGCTTATTTCTTTGCAGTCTTTGTAGTCTTTCTTTGAGAAAGAACGTAGTGACCAACACCGAGAGCCAACACGGCGCAGGCAACCATTCCGGTTTCCTTTTCAGTGAACTTGTGGTCAAATGGAAGGTTGTACTTTTGGTTGACATTGGAGTATCCGGCACAGAGAATAGAGGCTGCGGCCACAGCAGAGGTTATGGCAGAGGCGATGGCAGGGTTTTCCTTGATAGCCTCA
The DNA here is from genome assembly GCA_900642975.1 of Magnusiomyces suaveolens. NCBI lineage: Eukaryota > Fungi > Ascomycota > Dipodascomycetes > Dipodascales > Dipodascaceae > Magnusiomyces > Magnusiomyces suaveolens. The sequence continues at coordinate 1,522,612 of CAAAMA010000004.1, forward strand.
ATGCTTGAGTTTCCTGCTTCCTGGATGGTCGAGATCGCAGAAACCCAGTAGTCCTTGAGAGTGTCAGCGACTTTAGAGGGATCAATTGACTCCCCAGTACCCTTCTTGCTGGGGTCTTCAGGTAACGACTCCGCAACAGTCTTGGAGGCCGAGTCCACTGCCTTTTTGACAGAGTCAGCAAGGTTCTCTTTCTGCTTATCGGAGGGCAACGCATCTTTAGCGGCATCAATGTGCGAGTCCAGCGACTTTTCTACATCCTTAACCGTCTTGTTGGCATTTTTGGAAAGAGTGTCGACGGTATCGTCAATGGACTTGGCAGCAGCGTCGGAAACCTCGTTGATATCCTTTAGGGCATCTTCCTTGGCGGCTTCAACATCTTTGGTGAAATCAGATTTAGAATTAGAGCTAGAGTAACCAATAACGATAGGATTGGAGTTAGTTTGGTCTTGTAAGTACCATGTTTCTAGAAATTGAACCAAGCAAACAAAATATTGAAGAAGGTATTGATATGAGCAATAACTGATATCAAATGCATAGATAAACGTGATTACAGGTATAATCTAGTACTAAAAATATAAATACTTACGACATTGTTTAACTCGAGAAGAAAAAAAAATGGTTTGAGTAAGATTGCGAATTGCAAACTATAAAAATGTAGTTTCGAAATTATTACAAGGAAGAAATCTGATGGTTGGTTTTTTATTTATTTATTTATTTTTTTAGGGTGAACCAGTTTTGGAAACATGAGATTTTGTTCCATAAGCCACCAAAAAAAAAAAAAAAAAAAAAAAAAAAGCGGCAATTGAATTGGCCAACCGTCACTTTTTCCTTAGACGTAATTGTAAATTTTTCAAACAAATCCCGGCTTCGTCAGGGTCTATCCACATGACGCGACTGAGCACCGAATCAAACGAAACAGGTTCTATTTTTTAAAAACACACACAATCCATGATTCGAAATGGTTAAAAAGCCCATCTCGTTCTGGTAGCAAAGCTCTCACAGTTCATTTTTGACCAAAACGCCCGACACACTATATCCGGTCCTGTGAATCCAGCCACTTTTTACTGACAGACACCAAGTTTATCAAGCCTGGTTCCGGTTCAAAAACAGACTTTTTTTCGAGTCTTTGGCAATGAGCAATTACATTTTCAATGCAGCTTTCTAATCACCAAATTGCTAGTTTTGACGAGCCAATCTTCAAACCTTGCACGGCAACGTCTCATTCTGCCGGCACGTTTTTCAATCTTCAGCCGTTGATTAGAAAACATCCCGATACGTATGTTGGTCTGCAATCACTCTTGCCGGGTTCTTTCTTACTGATGGCTGTCGTACTAGGATCAATAGGCAAATTCGTGGCATTGACTATCCAGCAAACTTTACCCTAAACATTTGTAAACCTTTGCTCTTGAATGTAGATCCAAATGCTCACTCTTTAAAGTAAGTATCTAAGTAGACCTTAAAAGAAAACTATTGAAAAGTAACATTTCAACACATTTACTAACAAACACAGATCCATTCTCGATTCAACCACGACCCAAAGCATCTTCATCTCATCTTTTGTTCCTACAAACACATCTTCCGTCATCCATTATCAAGATGGGACTATCAAATCTTTAGGGCTTTCTAACAACAGACCCGACTTCCGTGGACAAAACTTGTTGCTAGAATACCACAGTGGCTCTCCATGCGTCGGCATTGACGGCCGTCCTAATGGCTTAAATATGCCAACACTCATTTCATTCAAATGTGACCGCGACACCAAGACGGCGCACGTCGGGCTTTCCTTTCTTGGATCCACAAATAACTGTACCTTTTTGTTTGAGGCACGGTCAGTACACGCCTGCCCGTCCATGAACGAGCAACATTCAAGGGCCCCCTCGCTGTCTTTTTAGACATTTGCTGTATAGTACTCTTTGTGTACGCCATCACATCCGTTTGTCTTAGTCCCTATCCAAGAAACCGTAAAAGTAACGACCCCCTTGCAAAAAAAGACTGCACCAAACGTGCAACGAGCCTACCGCTTTTGGGTGTCCAAACCGGCAGCGAAAAAGGGACTAGCACGCACCACATTTTGTCACAGTCTGTCTGCGACGTTGCAGCTTGTGCAAAATTACATAGCAAAGCCGGGTATTTTTCGTTCTTTATAAACTCGTCGCGGTACAAAATGAAAAAGGTTGGGCTACACTCCCAAAAGGTCATTGCAAGTGGGCCCTGATGACGAAACCAGTACAGTGTTTGAGGTATTGCGACCTGGTGGTCGTAGCAGTCATCACAAGGACCAAGAAAAGTCCTCAGCTGTTCATATCCAAAAACTACAAAAATATTGGAATGAGCGCCATGCATGACATGCCATAAATGTTATCAACAAAATATACAAAAAGCATATCAAGGTATAGGTTTCATGCTTGAAATGAATACTACACTGTCATTCTTCAATGTTGGAAAGCTACAATCAGCCATCTAACCAAGTCAAGTATGACTTTTCCAACTTGGTCTCATCTTTCCTCAATCATAAATTAAGCAACGCTACTAGAAACTATATTAAAATTTCATTATTCTTTATGTATTTTATTTTATTATCGTGTTACATCATTATCATTCTTTTTTCTGTTATTGTGTCATGAAACTATTGAGGCCAGACAACTCGTTATGCTGCCCAAGTAAGTCTTCCCAATCTTTAGAAAACAATGAGGACAAAGATAGCCTACGATCATCCGCGTTACCAAAAGAATCGATCAACACACCGTTGGCATCGAAATTCGAGCCATTGTGGTTGGTATTATTATTAGTTTTGTTATCATTAGTAGTATTAGAATTGTTGAAATCGCCGGTTGCTGGATTGGTCTTAATGGTAGAATTAGAGTTTTGGTTGGCGAAATTTCCATTAATGGATTGGAAACTGTTATTGTTGTTGTAAAGAGGTTGGCTGGATCCCATAAGTACGTCTAACGGATCATCATAGCTACCACTTCCATTACTTTTTGAAGCGGTGTCTGTGGTATTCTTTATTGGGTCATTTTTGATATCGTTGCTTCCTCCTGTTTCAAGATGTGGTCCACTAGAAATACCCAATGGCATGGCTTGGGTTTGCTGTAACATGTACGGTGGTAGAAAGCGGCCAAAAAGCTGCGCATCAACTTGATCCATGATCCCTGGAACATAAAGGTGCGGAGACTCGGTATTTACTGGATTTTCTATTGAACTTTGGTCTCTGCCATCCCTGGAATTGACGTTGCTGCTGCTTGTGCCCAAATTGTTGGGGTTTGCTGGTGGAACGTTGGATTCAATGGCACCTAGTCCTGTGGTGTCAAGACCGAAATCAGGCAACCCTGAAAAAATATTGTCTGAACTACCTGCCAAATCCAAACCTTGTTGGCCTTGCTGCATATTGGGGTGCAGGCCTGTGTTTTTAACTGGAAGATTTGACGCTGGCGACGTTATTTGCGAGCCCGGAGTACCAAAAAAGTTTGTCGAAGATGTGGCTGCCGGTGTGCTGGCCACCGACGAAGGACGACTAGGGGGAGCCATAACTGGTGGATTCGATAAATCAATACTGCTGCCGTTGACATTTTTGTTAGAAGTAGGCACATTTCCGGCCGATGACGTGCGTTTGATGCCGCGACGAGCGCTATTTGGGGGTCTACCTCTTTTGGCTCGAGTGACACCAGGCTGCTGGCTGGATGCTTGAGAGTTTGAAACAACCTTGTTGTATAATTGAGACGCAAGATTTTCGTGATTGTCGTTTCTGGCGGGCGAATGAGATGGCATAGATCCAGAAGCAACGGAATGTAGAAACTGTGACACGTTTTGGATATTGTTGTTGGTGGTGCTGCCAGGAGTGCTTGCTGCGCTTTGTGAAGTACTCAGCGGAGTTTCGCTGCCGGATACAGGGATTTTGGCGGTTCGACGATTTAATTGCTCAAATAACGTATTGAGAAGGTTGTAGGTGCGTTGCGCTGCCATGCTTGAGTCTTTCAGAGAAGTCAAGGCATTTTTTCCAAGCTCGGCATCACGTCTAATCTCCAATGCTTCGGCATCATGAGGGTTTTCGTGAACATAATAAACAAGACAGGCGACAGAAAAAAATATGGTATAAATTGAAAACCAGTATGCACCGTTAAGCAAATTTTTCGAAACCAAATCATGCGCAATGTGCATTGCAGTTCGAGATACTTTGATGCAGCTGAGTGCTGAGGTACGGGCCTGTTCATCGCCACCAAATTTTGGACTGCAGTAGTGGATAAATGGTCGGTACAACACAATTTGGATATGACACAGTGCTAAATGGAGTAATCGGTTTGCTTTGAGGTATTCGGGTGGAGGCATGACACCGGGTCGCAATTCAATAGGTAATGAATCGAGCCACGTACGAATCTCGCCTTCCATCTCAGTCACCTTGGCATGTGCCACATTATACAGTGGAGCCAAATCGGGGCTTTTTTCGGTATTGGTTGATTCCTGTTTGACAGGGTAGATTTGCTTCATAACATGCGATAAAATTGTGATAAGACGAGTGTGAGCGTTTGCGATACCGGCTGACGAAATCTTACCTTCTTTTTGCGGGAAGTATCCATCTTCCGTAATGTTTTCGTCATCAATTTCCTCTGGTAATTCTTGATCAAAGTCTTCTTCGGCAATAGATCGCGGAAGACCCAACATGGCATTAACGTAAATATCCATTTTGCGAATAGTCCAAAACAAGCGTTTCCTCGTTTCGAGTTCAATAGGGTTGAAGTTGTACGCCACTTTTCGGTGAAGACCGGCACGTAGGGCAGAACGTAACGCGACACCAATATATGAATAGCAGGTAGATAAACGGGCAGAGCATTGAAGGAAAATAATCATCATAACGATAGACTGAATGGCATATGTATCGCGAGCATCAGCGATATCAATGAGTTTTCTGGCAGCCACGAAATACTTGTAGCCTTCACTGGCATCTTTAAACCCGAGTCTTTCAGACTTATCCATGGAAAATAACACACCTACAGCCATGACTGAGTAAACTAGAGGTAGAATCTTGTACTGTTTGTTTGTATAATCGTCAGGATCAGTTTCATAGAGTAGGTCTAAATCTCGAATAAATGAAGGGCGGTGATAGAAACGGAATAAGACGCAAGCGTTATCCCAAACTGCTTCAATGAGTTCTGAAGCAACGTGTTTGGGCGGCAAAATGATTTTGATTTCGCGACCAGCCAAGTTGTCTGGAGATCCGTATGTGCTTTGAGGAGAATATAACGTATTTAGGACATTGTTTTCGGCGTCTTCGCTAGTGGAGGGTATAGAAGAAGAATATTTCGCACTGTTTAGGTTTTGGTTTAAGGCCAGAGAGTGATGAGAGCCGGTTTGAGATTTATTGAAAGGTACAAGACTTCCACGAGGAAGTCCAGTATCTTCATCGATTTCATTGGAAACTCCTGCCAAACTACTCAGACCTAACTTAGCGATATTAATAAGAGAGCTGTGAAGACCAGGGATGGAATCATTTGATGAAACACGGGCTTTTTGGATGGAATCGAGAAAGGCTTGAAGATTAAAGTTGGGATTGTAAACATCGACTCCAGGTAACAGAGCAGCAATTAGGGACTCTGCACATTTGAGCTTTGTCTCAACACGACGTATATCAGGCATACGCTTGCGGTTAGAAGGCTGGTCATAAGTACATTCTGGATGAAAGAAAAAAAAAAAGTCAGTTAAACATGAACTCAATAAGTGTGGGATCATTAAATTGACCTACCATAACTGTAAACAGTACAATGAATACAAGGCTGTTGGCCATCACATTTAACCTTTTTCTTTCGACCTAATAAAAAGAGAAAAAATTAGTTTAATGATCTTATCCACGACAAATGTAAAAATTTCATTGACACATACACTCGTCACAGGCACGAGTGACACGTTTTCGTTTTTTTCCACCAGCATCGGGTGTCGACGCCACGGTACTGGGGACTGACGATTGTTTATTATCGAGTATTTTTTGTTCCATTTGGGAAATTCAAATAAAAAACAAAAGAGGTCCAAGTCTCTTTTTCTACTTAAGAAGGGATATATACGACTGGTATTTAATCAATCAATGTAATCAAAAGCAATCAAGTCTTCGAGGTCCACTGTTTTACTTTTGGAGAATACTTTTTTTTAAAAAAATGGTTACAGAAGTCACACAAGAAGAATAAAACGGTTAAAAGAAGAAAAAAAAAAAAAAATCTTTATCTCAAAAAGCGAACAAACACGATCTAAAACTCATCGAATCGAATAAACAACCAAAAAAAAAAACCGTTCAATCAATTACCAAAAAGCTTTTCAATAAAATCGAAATTTGCTGTCGTGACTGATTTAAATAAAAAAGGAGGAAATAAAAAACTGTGGACCATCAAGATACAATACATCACGTGATTAAACACAATCTCCACCTCAACAAATAACGTGACAATAACGTGACTAGGTCACGTTATTTTATAATATGGCTTTGTTTACTTTTGTAAAACTTACACTCAGCCCTAACCCTATGTTCTTTGATTGTTAAACATTTGTTTAATTATTACATCCTTGATTACTATAATAATAATAATAATACATTCATACCCATTGAGACTGTCCTATGCCTTCTGATTTATCTAACGACGAAATCAATTTTATCATCACAAGACTCGCTCTGCCAGATCCTTCGATTCGTGTGGCTACCGAATGTTCTAACCAAAACTCCATGGGCGAGGTCCAAGCATATGCCAAACTGGCTGGTTCCTCATGGACTTATTACGTTAGGTCTCTATCTGTGGTAATTGGTCGCAAAGCCTCACCCGACTTGAATCCAGATGGAGACGATATCCAAATAGATCTTGGCCCATCTAAAGTGGTGTCTAGAAAGCATGCTGTCATTCAATACAATGGGAACTATTGGACCATTACCGTCCATGGCAGAAACGGCGTCAAAATTGACAAGGCCAACCATAAAGAAGGCAGTTCACGTCTCTTTAGTGGAAACATTATTGATATCGGTGGAGTCCAAATGATGTTTGTGTTACCTGATGCAAAACCTCGAGTTGCTCAAGCATTTAGAAAAATATTGGCTCTTGAACAATCTCACCATTCTACCGATCGTAACAAACACACAACACAACCTCTTTCTATTCGGCCTCCAAGCTTGGGGTCATTTAATACACTTGTTACACCCGCGTATAATAATGAAAATCACACAGATTACCATAATTCGGGACTGTCACATTCATCCAGTACCTCGTTCACTAAATCTGATCAACATCCTATATATCACACATCTCAAACTACCTCATTTTCTACAGACTATTCATCAAATACCATTTCTACTTCTACTCAAAAGATACCTCCTACCTCTGATTCAGATTCATTAATAGCCAATTCAAAATCTACAAAACCTAAACGGCAAAAACAAAAGAAAACAAAGTTTATTATGACCACCGACGGTGGTAAAACGTCTTTTGACCAGAGTTCTGATACCTCACTGAATACTTCTACTTCCCTATTATACCCTGAAGGGAAGGCGATATTTTCCAAATCACAAAGCCAAGGGGTTCCTCCGCAATCAGTCAACCAAGATTTGAGTGCTGACTCTGCAAAGGACACAAAGCCTCCATTCAGCTATTCCACAATGATATCTCAAGCAATCCTTTCCACGGAGGATCATATGATGTTTTTAGCTGATATTTATGAATGGATCTCTAGCAACTACGCTTATTATCGGTTTAAAAAACCTGGATGGCACAATTCTATTCGCCATAGTCTTTCTCTTTCAAAAGCTTTCGAGAGAGTTCCCAGGAATCAAAATGAGCCTGGTAAAGGCATGAAATGGAGGATTGTTCAATCTTATAAAGAAGAATTCTGCCAGAAGGCCCTGATGGGTGATATTATTAAAGGAAAATCAAGCAATTCAAACAAAGCGTTTAAACAAAACACAGCGAGTCGAGTTGCTAAAGAGGCTGCCGAAAATAAAGCTATCTCTGATGTGGTCAAAGGAATGCAACAACGGTCTTTACAACTTTCTCAATCAACTGAAAATTCATTTATAGATTCAAATGACGGTACTAACAAGTCCTTTTCTAACAGTATCCAAAGCTACAAAAGCGATCACACGGACCAAAATTTCAATACCCATACTATCAAAGACCAAAAATTTGATGACCCAAACGCCAATAGTACGCAAGGCTCTCAGGAATCAAAACGAGTTTTACAAAAAGATACCAAAAGTCATGTTTCAGATAATAGTTTGCATATAGTTCCCGAGAAAATGAGTGCTACTACTCCACGTAAATTGGTTCCTGGTTCATCCTCTCATGTACACGATCTTCGTTCCAGTACTAAAAAGTCGACACTTCCAAACTTTCAAAACAATAGCCTTTCTATCTCATATTCTTCTCCTGCTTCTTTTTTGACCACTTACCAAGACCAATATCCATTTGCCTCTATTTCTGATATCACAGCAGGTACAACGTTGGCCACGCTTTCAACGCCTTCTCCTACCCATAGATACTCTAATTCAAGTGTGCCAAATATTGATACCATTGGAGGGATGAATGGAATTATTAATGGGATTTTTTCGCAAATGTATACCCCGTCTGACTCCTTGTTTGGTTTTGGTACGAATAACACTTCTAATAACAATGGGCTGATTGACACTATTGGTTCTATTTCCAATGTAAACCCCATATCTGCAGCAGGTGTCAGCCAACTCGAAGCTTATACTCCAGACCGTGGGGGGTCATTAAATGATTCTCCAAATAATTCGTTCAAATCACATTCTAGATCCAAGTCTGCTATTACTCCCACTACAAAATACTTTTTTGAAAATACCAGCTCTGCTAAAAGCAACAGAAATAGCATGCCGCCAATCACAAACAGCACTTCTAAGAACTCTAGCAATAAGGAATCTCCTTCTAAAAATTCGTCCGACGATTCACCTAACCACAATGATAAGTTAAAGGATCATAAAAGCTCATTCCAGCTCTCTCAACCCCAAGGACAAGGATTATCTCCCTCTGACTCTAGAAAATCGTCAAATGAAAGAAAGAAATTTGGCATCCAAGGGCCAAGAATGTCAAACGATTTCAAATCATCTGAAAGTGACGAAGAACCTGACTCTTTTCGCGACCAATCCGACAAGAACAGCATTGAATTTCGGAAAAAATCGTCGCGCTCGTCTAAATCGTCGTCAATTAACACTGCTTCTGCTAACACACAAAATCACACTGACGCTATAAATGAAGAATCTATTCGAAAGGATGGGTCCGGTTTGAGTCCTACATTATCGTTTAATGACCAAGAGGCGACTGATGCAATTGTTGGACTGCGCCGCAGTGACGTCAGTTATTACAATGCTGCTGATACACCAAAAGCTACCCCTCTAAACACTAAAAATTCTAGTCGCTTTCACTCGATATATGAGGAAGAACACAGCAGGAATAGCGAAAGCAGTCCAGGAAAAGTGAAAGGTTATGAAGATTCTCAAATTGAAGTTGGCTCGCCGGTACCCAATCCACTATCTGTTGGCGATGCTACTACTATGGGTGCTGTTATTGTGTCTGCATCGAGAACCCCAGCCCCAGTTGCCTCAAAATTTCAACTCACTGCTCCATCGTCTGCCCAACAAAAGCAACTGCCGTCTTCTTTTATGATTTCTGCTTCGCCTGCATCCTTCTGGAATGCTGGAAATAATACTAATAACCAATACCATCTTTCTGCAACCCAAACTCCACTTCGTGCAAGTAATGGAACGCCTGGTGCCTTTTCTTTAACAGGATCTGGAGGTTTTGGGGGATCTGGAAGTATTACGAGAGGTTTTTCTGCTGGATCGACGTTTGCATCTGGAGTCAATAGCCGACTAGATCTATTGAAGAGTGCTACGGGTGAAACAGGCCGACGCAAGCGGAAAAAGTTGCGACGGTTTGGAAATGAAGATGACGAAGATGACGATATTGACCTGGATGACGAGGATAGCGATCATATGGGCCTATATTCTCCCTCTAAAAATGGCGTACAGTCTACACCAACTGTAAAAAAGGTAAAAAGAAATCATAAAAACGATGACCAAAACACCCCCAAACAACTCACTCAACTAAGCAACCCCAAAATGGGCGTGGGTTTAAACGACAAGGTAGAAAACAGCAAACATGATATGGCAAATTACAAAGTTGGTGACTCAACACAAAAAGAAAATAATGACTGCTATTCTGTATCCGAGTCCCCAGCTACTCGTCAACAATCTGAAGTTACTTGCTCCGACCCAGAAACACAACAGAATGACGGCGATGAGACTGAACATACTGATTCAGACCGGTCCACCAATCTTGACGAAAAGCTTGGAAAAAGCAAAAATGGGGTCGATAACGAGCCAGTTTCGGGGCAAGTTGAGGATTCGAGCGCACAACAAAACATGGCAGATTTATTAAAAACGCCTACCGTCAAACTGCTGCATCGCGACTTTGATCAAGACGGGGCGGAAGGCTCTTCAAGTCACATTGGTAGGAGTCTCCAAGCTTTTGGTGCAGATGACGACGAAACTGTTGAAGCAATCCAAGGGTTACAGAGCCTCCATGATACAAAGGGCAGCTCTAATGAAGATCTCCAGAACGAAGAGGGAATGAACTTTAAAGACGGTTTTCACAAGATTGGAAAACTGGTTGCAGCAGCTTCAGCATCTACTGCAAAAGCCACCGAACCGTCTCGTTTCTTGACAGTGCCGACAAAAGAAGCAGCTGCGTTGCCCAAGTCTGCAACTAATTTAAACATAGACAGTTTAGGTTCGCCGCAAAAAAAGTCGTTCAGTTCCTAAACTAGATCAAACGAGCTGCGAAAGTGTAAAGCCGTCATTTGTTTTTATTTATTTATTTATTTTGCCAATAGCTGTCGTTTTTCTTCAAGTAATTACAAGATGTTGAATTACGGAATTTAACAAATATCGATGCATATCCATTAATTTGATGTACGAGTAAATCTGGCAATTTTTTTTTTAGAGATTTGGGATGAAGCCCGGATCCATTGCAGATCCCAGGTAAATCCCAACCAGACTAGTTAAATAGGCAGCCACTTCATGAGGCAACGTTTGGAAAACTGTTTTTGATTTTTTACCAGGAAACAGTTAGTATGCAACATTTACATCAATGTGTGTTGTTTTTTAGTCATGAATTTATGATAGACAGGAAGGCAAAAGGCTCAAATCAAAGGCAAAAAGAACTATAATTTGATTCAAGGTAAATAAATAAATATAAACAAAAAAAAAAAAACGGAAAGAAAAGAAAGAAAAAAAAAGGCGCTATGAAACTAATCAGGATATTATACAACATTTTCCAGAAGATGAGCGCTCGTCGGCTCTTGAACGTTGGTCACTGCTGTTTTCACTGCCGCGATTGGGCCCGGCTGAATTTGATCCCCGGTTTCTTGCAACGGTATTGTCATTGGTACTACCGCTAGAAATGTTGGAGTTAGAATTGGTGTTTTTGTGCTTCTTGTTGCCCTTTCCCCATCTTTTGGACTGTGAAGAGACAGGTGACGGAGGGCGAACAGACAGATGAATGACATATGTCGATTGCTGAGGGTTGTTGCTTGCAGATGTAGGCAAGTTCGTGGCAGCTGCATAAGGATCGGAAGTGGTATCATCATTGTTTTCGTCGCTGCTAAGGGCTCCCGCGGATAATTCCTTTTCTGCCCCCAACTTTTCCACCTCCTCTTTGACTGTTGCGCTGCTAGGCACAAGAAAGTTGCACTCTTCCATTGTAGACTCATCGTTCAAAACACGGCCAAAGTAAATCAGTCGGATATGGTCGGGAGAGGTTGGAGCTGGCGTCACATTCTTGGCTAGAATGTCTGCCCATTCAGTAGTGTAGTAAATTTTATTTGTCGGAGGATCTAAAGTGTGTTCGGGTTTGGAGGTATCGTCGACAGTAGTGGGAGCAGCGGTGATAGAAGAGACATTTGTTTTGTTATCGTTACTAAGAAGAAACTCATTTTCATTGGTTATTGGAGCTGGTTCAACCTCTTTTTTTGTTTCAGCTGTGTCTAGAACAGGTGCCAAGTCACGCTCTTCCTCGTTACCCAAATCAAGATCTCCTTCTCTAAGTATTGGATATTGATCGATAAGATTTGCCAACGAGCCTGTTGATTCTATTGGCACGTCGAGAATCCCAAAAGGCTTGCTGTTATTGTCGTAGGTTGCGGGATTCAAGGTGGTCGTTGTTACGGGTTCAGAAACAGGTTTCGCTGCTGATATGTCTTTAGAGTTTGTGTTAGTTTCAATGATTTTGGATTCCAACAAGATAGGTTCTGTTGTTGTAGTTTCCGGTTTCATTGTTTCAGTAGTGTCAGCGCCTGGGGTTATTGGTTCTGTCGCCAACTTGTTGACACAAGCAGTCCATTCGTTGTACATGACCTGTTTGAGTGCACCAACAGTTAATGATTCTGTATCTTTGAAAGGCAATCCGTACGTCCCCAAGAATGCTTTGTCAAGAACAATTGATGCGCGAGCACCTGTCATGGCCAAAAACGTCAGCTGTAGCGGAGTGTTGGTCAACGAAGTGTCTGAATTGTTTGCATGCGAATATTGAACCATTTTGAAAAGTAGTAATAATAAAATCACTAGAATATGAAAATAAGATCAATTATTATAGTATTGGTATTTTTCCAACAAATTCAAAAAGAAAAAAAAAAGAAAAAAAAAATTGAATAAATAGAAATTCAAAAACAAAAAGGGACAAGAAATGGCTTTTATATTTTTATAATATTCTTGTCCATTGTTGCCGCATTTTATTTCTGTCCTGTTTTTCAGCCTGTTTAAGCCACTTATAAGGTCATGTGCTGTTCACGTGATGATGATAACATCTAATACCAAAAGCTGGATTTTGCGAAAAGAAGGAAATTTACGAGCTTATAGGTGTATATTTATATATGACATTTTAATAGTATTTATTAAACAACAATTAGGCATCAATCAAGTTCTCTTCAGTATTATCGACGGTTGACTTATTTTCGGAAGGACGCTCACGTTCGTAGAAGGCATCAAGAATCTTTGGAGAAATTCTGTTAAGATATTCCTTGGGGTAAATACGAAGCAAAGACCAGGCCTGATCGAGTGATTCGAAAATAGTTCTGTTTTCGTAAGCACCCTGGGCAATAAACGTGCTTTCAAACTTGTCCAAAAACTCAAGAGAAAGCTTGTCTTCAGTAGAAAGAGCTTCTTCACCGACGACGGCCTTCATGGCAGCAGCATCACGACCAATAGCGTATTTGGCGTAAAGCTGGTTAGAAACGTCACCGTGATCCTTACGGGTCATACCCTCACCAATAGCGGACTTCATGAGACGAGAAAGAGATGGAAGAACGTTAATTGGTGGGTAAATACCACGGTTGTGTAAAGGACGGTCAACAAAGATCTGGCCCTCGGTAATGTAACCAGTCAAATCGGGAATAGGATGAGTGATATCATCGTTAGGCATGGTCAAAATGGGAATTTGGGTAATAGAACCGTTACGGCCTTCAACACGACCGGCACGCTCGTAAATGTTTGACAAATCGGTATACATATAACCGGGGTAACCACGACGACCGGGGACTTCTTCACGGGCAGCGGAAACTTCACGAAGAGCATCAGCGTAAGAAGTCATATCGGTCAAGATGGTAAGAACGTGACGTTCAGTCTGGTAAGCAAGGTACTCAGCAGTGGTAAGAGCAATACGAGGAGTAATGATACGCTCAATAGTAGGATCGTTAGCCAAGTTGAGGAAAAGGGAGACACGTTCGAGGGAACCATTTTCTTCGAAATCTTGCTTGAAGAAACGAGAGGTTTCAAGATTGACACCCATAGCAGCGAAAACGATGGAGAAGTTTTCTTCGTGACCATCGTGGACATCCTTGGTGGGTCTAACAAGACCGGCCTGACGACAAATCTGGGCAGCAATTTCATTGTGAGGAAGACCAGAAGCAGAGAAAATGGGAATCTTTTGACCACGAGCAATGGAGTTCATGGTATCAATGGCAGAAATACCAGTGGAGATCATTTCTTCGGGATAAATACGAGAGTAAGGGTTAATAGGAGAACCGTTAATGTCGAGATAGTCTTCGGCAAGAACCTTGGGACCGTTATCAATGGGTCTACCAGAACCGTCAAAGATACGGCCAAGAACGTCTTCAGAGACAGGAATCTTAAGATTTTGGCCAGTGAATTCGACGTGAGTCTTCTTGACATCGATACCAGAAGTACCCTCAAAGACCTGGACAATAGCACGATCGCCACGGACTTCGAGAACCTGACCAGCACGAACAGAGCCATCAGGGAGCGTCAGGTTGACGATTTCGTTGAAACGGGGAAACTTGACATTTTCGAGAACGACAAGGGGACCATTAACACCACCGACAGTAGAGTAGTCGAGACGAGGTTTGATCTCGAAACCCTTAGTGACCGCTTTGGCGTTAAGTTCGACTAAATAGCGATGAAAAAAAATAGAGCAATAGTTAGCAACAATCCCTCAACACAAATGAAATTACCAATTTAATAGGTCGATAAGAAAAAACAACAAAAAAACAAGAAAAAAAGGTCGCACAACACCGAAATTACAAATTATTAAAGAGTAATTCAAAAGATATGAAACGACACAAGGCTTTTAATAAGACCCGGTCAAGTCAAATTGTTGTTCAATACAACTGATAAACATCTTTGCACCTTAAACAAAAGCAGTTTGTTCAATCGTGCCAACAGGTCCACCAATTTACAAGGCTAATGCGACCATTCTTCAATCTCTTGCAACACTAGCCAGAGATGCTAAGCAGGCGATAATGGCATATTTCACAAAGGTTTCATATTGAAATAAGAATAAAATACTCACAAAGTTCTTTATCAGAAAGGCGAGCAGAAGCCATTTTGTGTAATAATTTAGAATGGTATAGAAATTAGAGTAACTGGGAATTGGAAATTCTGTTATAGCAAGAAAATGATAGTCAACGTCAAGAACAAAACAAAACAAATGTCAATTGCTCTTTTACAAAAAGAATCTGTTTGATTGATTTAAATAAAAGGAAACAAATTAATGAAATAAAAAAAACAAAAGAAACGTGCAAGTGTTTGGTAAAAAGTCAAGTCTGTCTTCAATCCTAAAAAAAAAAAAAAAAAAAAAAGGTGGTGGTTGTGACTGTGGCTGCTTTTTATTCTATGGCTGCAAACACACACATACACAGACATAATAGAAACATGTTGAATTCACAAACCAAAATCACGTCGGCAATGCTACCATTGGGACTATGAGCAATGTTTTTAACGACATCAACAGTCTTATTCCGAGACTTTTTGAATACAAATAATGTCCATACTCGTTGTTTGATACTCACGCCATTGACATTGCTGTGCCTTTGAACCAACCGATAAGTACAATCACTTTTGGGCGTCAAGGTAGTAGCTTAATGCATGATTAGTCATCATTGGTAATAGAAAGCTGAACACGACGTTGGTCCGTCGAGTTTACAATTTATAAAACTAAACCCAATTGTTGAAAACAATGAGAATCTAAATAAATACAAAAAAGAAAAAGAAAAAATCGTCGTCATCGTCGTCACCGCCATCTTAGATCTACTCAAACTCGTCGGCTTCAATTAAATTCCACTCTGTTGAAGAGGTTCCACCCTCACCAAACTTTTCTAAATTTCCAGTCACGATCCAGTCTCTGACTGTAATCACACTCGGCCATTCATAATTATCATTACTGGCATGTACTTTATTTCCCAACGGTAATGACGATGAGGAGGATGAAGACAAATTTCGGGTTTGCAATGAATCTAACGGAGATTTGCTTTCGTTATCTAATAAAGCACTAGAGCTCTTGTGTTGGCTCTGGTTTTGGCGAGGGGACGCCGACAACGTGTTTGGAGAGATATTGGAATCATAACCATTTGACGCAGATGAAGAAACCGAAGTCGAGAATTTCCATAAAGCACCTCCAATTCCCCAGATTCCACCAGAGTTGGCTTTGCTTGCTTGTACGGGGTAGTTCTGCTGGATCCCATGTGAATCGTACTCTTCATGACCGTCCAGCTGCTCGTTTTGTAAAACTGATTGGACTTCTGAAGCTCGCTCTTCTCCCTTATTTTTTTCCCTTTTAACCAGCGTTTTGTTAATGGCTACCAGTAATTTATCAACTCTCAGTAGTTTGATTGCCTTTCGGTCCTCTGTTGAATAATTTTGCGCTACCTCATGTGGAGTTTTAATTCGGATCCAGTTTTTACGCATGACCTCTTTATAATCTCGTGCCGTCTCGCCGTCATTTAGTCTTTCGTTCAACACAGCACCGCTTTTATCTTTATTTCTTCTGCTGGCTGTGCTGTTTGTTTCCTGGATTTTAGTTCCGTTTTCGCTCTCTTGCTGATATTTAGAAAGAGAGTCTAGGTGTTCGTTTTTAAAGGAATGGCTACGTAGAGTCCGTCCCAACTCGTTGATTCCTCCCTTGTTAGCTGTGCTAATCAAACTTTCCCCGTTGTTGGCACTTTTTCGTCGAGTTATGTTTTCCGTGGAATCTTGCTTTAAACTGCTCAAAGTGGAGGATGTAGATTTACGAGACGGTGGACGACCGTCAATAGCACAAGAGTCCTCGTCATTACCAGTCGTACTAAACTCGTGGCGTAGCGACGAGTTGCTGCTATTTGTGGCAGGATACTGGTCTTTTTTGGATAAGCTAGAAAGTGAAGCAGGAGAAGCAGACCGTGGATGAATGTTACTTGTTGCAGGAACTTGGATTGTTGTTACAGAGTTTCTAGAATTGGAACTTCTGGAGCTCGGTCGTTTCGTTGATTCGATTGTTGTCACAGAGGCATTACTTCCGGCCCGATGATGAATTATGAGGGAGGGTGTGGTTTTGTCGACAGAAGGCAAAACAGTTATTTCTTTACTACTATTATTGACGCTGATGTTACCACTACCTTTATCTTTTTTGGTTCTTTGGCCTCTAGTTCGGCCTTTATTTTTGTCAGAGTTTGGTTGGGCAATAATGTTTTCATCTATTGTAATTCCGAGTAGTGTAGCGATGTAGGCCAAATCCAATATAAGCATTGCAAGTCCCATGGAATATCCTTCAAATTCGCGGATTTCGTCTGCTTCAATCATTTTGACAAATTGACGCTTGAGTTCCAGCTTTTGCATAAAAATGCTATTGTGCTTTTTATCTGCCTCATCAAACTGGCCAACTGGCGAATATTGGGATTTTGGATGAGTCCAGTCTGTGCTATTATACGCTGTACTGGCAGCAAATTTATGTGCTGGATCGTAGTCATTTTGTGATTTGGAACTGTGGTGGCTGCCAGAGATGAGTTCTTGTTTTCCAAGAATTCTGTTTGCACCGATCCCAATTCTCACGTATGGAGCACCAGGCTGGGGTATCAAGATGGGGTAAGGCAACTGGGTACGCAAGTAGTACGCGAGGTACTGGCAAAAGTATGCAATTCTATCTGTTGCAGCATTGATTAAAAAATAGTTGTAATCTCCAAGTCGTAGGTAATTGGGAACCTTTATGAACTGGATGTAGGTTTCAATTTTTATCAATGTGTAGGAGCTGTCTCCTTTATTTGTGTGTGTAGTTGCTGGGCGTCGCCTTTTGATATCAAACACAAGACTTAGATTGTTACATAACTTTCGAGAATAGGCATCCAGACTGGTTTCGGCGGTGGGTATTTTACTTTCAGTATTGGTATATATGGCATGTTTAAGACCCTGTGTTTGACCATTTTCTGATGACAAAAGCTGGTCGTAATTTGTTTTGATTTTAAGCTCTTGTTTGGCAATCAACGATTTTAACTGTTTAATTTTTTCGCGGGTAGTAGATATCGAATATTCTGTAGACTGAAGGCTTTGACGAAGAACTGCTTGTTTTTTTTCTTCTCGAACGAGATGTGCCTTTTTTTGTGACAAAATGTATACATTTTTGTTGGGAATGGATTCTTTTGAAGTTGAGAATGACGGCTTTTGATTCAATGTTCCTTCATCCTCCCTTTGCGGATTTGCACTTTTGGTATGATTTTGGGATTGTAAAGGTATAAGGTTTATCAGGTCGTTAATTTCTTGAGACAATGCATAACTCTCGGAAAGGACACTGATGCTAGGTATTTGAAAAGGAGTACAGTATTCATGAGAGACACACCGTGGGCAGAGCATCTTTAGCTCTGTGCCCTGGCATATACCACATGAAGGACTCAAAGGAGATGGTGGCGACGAAGCCATTGATAAACACTATTACGGCAGGCGGATTTTAGAAAAGAAAGATGCATATATACGCTAAACGAATATTTGTTCAGCAACCATGAAATGAAGGTATCTATGAGAATAAATGGAGTATCGGTGATTACATTTAGAATTGGTGTGAACCTGGATCAAAAAAAAAAAAAAAAAAAAAAAAAAACGAGCCTGGTCAAAACTGGAATTGTGTCTGGCGACATGTGACAGGTGAACAGAGTGCACAACGTAATATGCATCACATGACTATAAACTGATAACTGTAATGTATGTAACGTTATCAATGGAACACAAAGAACAAAAGTCAAATTAGAGCCTTTAAACCACCAATTTGCCGATGATATCAAAGTCTGGATATACTTGATATTGGAAGGCTTGTTTCGAGACCTGCATCAAATCGTGACGACTGAGGACTTTCCGCCGACCATCAGTGCGATTTTCTACTCACTGCCTTTAATATTATAAATCATGATGACAGTAATATAATTATTAAGAACAAAAACACAGTATATTTCCACGTGGCGTTCGGATATTATGGTGGATGAATAACAACAACAACAACCGTAAAAGATGAATACAGTACAATGGCCACCACGCTTATATACTTGTTTGGCGGATCAGAAACCAATGTGTGAGGAAGTTTACTTGTGTTTAGACTTTTTCTGGTTTTTTATATTAGTTTTCCTAGTTTGTTTATGTTGTGAATGATTCCATCCAATACCAAATATAATGTAAACAACAACAATAGTAACAACATTAATGGTTAAATAAAATGAATAATGAAAATAGATTGCAACGATGAAAAGAATTTCATTCTTTGAATTTTCTGTTTAAAAAACATTCTGGTCTGGTATTTTGTATTATAATCTTGATTTTTTTTGGTTTTTTGGTTTTTTTGTCAAGCGTGTAGTTTTCCTCAACTGATAATACAACCCTTATTGTCTTTGTTATCCGATGAGCTCGGGTCGATTTGGCCAATAAGTAGCTCGAAAGCTTTATTTACATTGGTGTTGTCCTTGGCAGAAGTTTCGGTAAAAGCAGCACCAAAAGATTCGGCCAATTTCTGACCTTCTTCCTTTGGAACTTCACGCTGGGCTTCCAAATCAGTCTTGTTACCGACAATGACCATGGGAAGAGTGTCGGCGCCAGTGGCATTAAGAATCTTGTCACGGATGATGGAAATCATTTCAAAAGAAGCCCGGGATGCAACGGAGTAAATAAGCATGTAGCCATGAATTCCAATCAAATGCTTTTGATTCATGATTGAGAACTCATCCTGGCCGGCAGTATCAATAATTTCTGTGGTATATTCAACACCCTTGTACTTGATGGACTTGGAGAACTGGTTTTCAATTGTTGGATAGTAAGATTCAACAAAGTGTTGGTCGACAAATTGGACTGTTACAGATGACTTGCCTGGAAAAGAAAAATATATGTTAGTAACGTAGCAATCTTTTTTTTTTTTTTTTTTTTTTTTTAATAATAAAAACTCAATAACCCAATTCCGTCAGGTTCAAAACTTACCAACAGCACTTGAACCAACAATAGCGATTTTGCGTGCTCTCTGTGCCATTATTTACTATAGATGTATTTGATTCAGAATCTCGAGAAACGAAAAAAAAGAAAGTTGATTTTTAGAGACGGAATAAAAAAATAAAAAAAATAAAAAGAA
This sequence comes from Magnusiomyces suaveolens, assembly GCA_900642975.1. Lineage (NCBI taxonomy): Eukaryota > Fungi > Ascomycota > Dipodascomycetes > Dipodascales > Dipodascaceae > Magnusiomyces > Magnusiomyces suaveolens. Next base: position 1,542,513 of record CAAAMA010000004.1, read on the forward strand.
AAGGAAAATGGATTTATGACAAGATCGTATACACGTATGAGAAATCCAACGATATATACAAATGTATCAACGTCAAATAATAATCAAAAATTGAATATCAATAATGTACTTCTGATACTTTTTTTTTGTAAAATTTAAAAAAAAAATGAAAAGAAGAAAAAAATGTTTGTGTAAAAACAAATGTTTGAGATTTTTGGTTGTGGTTATTTTAATCCTTCATCAAAAAAATATTCAACGGCCTTGATGAACAACAAATACACAAAACTTGGCGATAATAAGAAACGCGCCTTCGGAACAAAAAAAACTACGAATTCCAAGTCATAAATCCATCAACCAAGTTCATTCATTTTTAATCATAAAGTCCATTTCTCATCAGTGTTGAGATCGACTGACATGCCATGTGATTGAACTCACGATTCTTTTGGTGGAGATCACCTGAAACCGTTTGCAATGACAGTTTCTTGAAATGGAATAGTGTAACACATTATGTGTGGACTAAAATGCCGTCGGCCAGTTTTGAATCCAAAGAACTGCTGGATTCGTACAAGCCTGTTTGGTGATAGACTGTTGGTTTGGCGTTGTTTTTGTTTATTTACTTTGAATTTTTACGACTCGGTGCTGTTGAAGCCCTGATGTAGTGGTTTCCAGAACCTATTGGCATATATAAACTAGACTGATATCATCTAGAAACCATCCAGCTGTAAACGGCTATCAAAGAGTTGAACAGTATGAATAAGGACTCAAATGAATTTGACGGAAAGTTTTGTATATATATGTAGATAGATGTACAAATGAATTGCCGGCAGTTTGTATAAACATATACATGTACAAATACACTGCTGACAGTTTGTATAAATATAGACATGTACAAATACATGACTAGCAGTTTGACACAGCTTATTCAAAATTGACCGTCGCGTTCCCATAATGCTTGCTGCCGCTTAAACCATTCAGGAAGCTGCTCAGTTGGCGGCAACAACACAACCACATGACCTTGCCGGCCATGGCTACCCTGGTTTTCATTCCCTTTGCCCCGATCACTATAATCGTAGGCCGCCGTCGACTCTTCTCGAGACAAGACGTTTGAATAATGTTCTCGAGTCATTGAAGGAACTGGGCTGTCGTTGGAACTAATCAACGAAATAAGTTGGGGCCCCGATGAGCTGACCAACTGCCCTGGAGTCGTGGGCCGTGCCGAGTTGAAGGATCCGCTTCTTGGTGTCGCAATTCCACTGGGAGAACTAAAGGCTGCTGCTGCTGCTGCAGCCAACGATGACGACGACTTTGAAGAATTTAAATACAAGTTTATCGACGATGAAGATAACGACGGGGACATCGAGCTTGCGTTATTAGAAGCTGAAGCTCCTGATGTTGACGTCGATGACAGGGACCCCGTGATATTGCTAGTCAAAGCGCTGGTAGCCAGCGGCAAATTGTTTGCAGCTATTTCAGCAGCAGCGTGCGCCATGCCTTCGATTGATTGGCGCCGCCGCAGCGCTTCGGTATGATCCATACACCTGATATCCAACAATTCCAAAAAGAGCTCAGTCATGTAGTGTGGTTTTCCACCCGAAAAGGCACGGTATTCAGACAAGATTGACGAAAAGTTCCAGTGTTGTGCCTTTCGAAGCGTTCCAATAAACGAGTTTGTAGCATCGAGAACCAGCACGGGGTGGTTGCGGATATCCAAAACAAACGACAATGCATCCATAATCAGCTCGTGCGACAAAACCATCCACTCGGCCATGTTATCTGATCTCCATGGCCGCAATCCCATGTGAACCAAGTCAACTTGGCGTTCAGAGGCATACGACCTCACAACTTTTGGCGGCCTGTTTAGATTCAGCACAACAATCGTGCGAAGACCGAGGGTATCAAGAAATGCAAAATGAAACGGATCAATAGCTGCACACCGGTAAATCCCGCTCTCAACGGTGCCGAATGCTTCTGGAGGGGTGAGCATAATTGATTAATATTGGGTATTTTGTGTCAAAGGAGAATTGTGTAGGGGAATAAATGTAATTGACTAATGAATTTTGTATACAACCAAAAGAATAAAATAAAAAATAAAAAAATAAAAAAAATCTACAAATCAACAGATTAACACTCTCATATTGATCCAAAGACTGTGATTTTTCACACTAATCAAATCAGACCATTATTCTTATATCAACCCTGTTTATTCCTAAATAGTAATATATTTGGGATTACTTCTATCTTTGTAACTGATTTATATTTCAATATAGCTTCAAATGCCCTGTGACTTGATTAATTGCCGACACAGGAGCAGGACCAAGTCCAAGCACAGTCGTAGTTCCAGGAGCTACTTGAGTTCTTCCAGCATCCTGAATCGATCTTGCAGTGATATCCAAAGATAGTGCCATGGCCTGTAAAGTTCTTAGTTCTTCTTCTGATCGACATTTAAGAGTGATTTTGGCCTGTCCACGACGCTCCCAGCGCGACAAAATGAGGGGATTGGATCGAGCAATGGATTTGTAACAGGCAACAGCAGCATGTGCGCATTGGGCTACCACCTTGCCCTTGGTCATTTCTAAATCAGTTCGAATTACCAAAACCATCTTACACTCTTCGTCAGTAAATTCAAATGCTCCAGGAGCAGCGTCTAACGATGGATCATCATCGTCCTCCTCTTCCTCTTCTAAATCATCGTATTCTGAGTCTGTAACATCAGTGACTTCCGAATCCTGTTCGTCATCTGGTAGTTGGTTTGTTCCGGGCTGTGTACCCTTTGCCTTTCCATCTTCGTCATCTTTTTCTATCGCTGAGGCAACTACTGATGCATAAGTTTCCGTTCCTTTTCCATCTTTATTTCCACCACTTTGACTTGATTTACCGGTATGAGCTTCGCCATTTTGTGATGACTGGTTTTCATGAGAATGCTTATTACGCTTGGAATCACTGCTGCCGCCCTTTTTGCTCGACTTTTTTGATTTTTTCCTTGACTTTTTGTCGTTGCCGTTGCTTGATCTACCAGCCGCGAGTTTTATGAGATGGTTGCTGGATACTCTAGAAAGAGCAGAAGTTGACCACAGCCCTAACAGAAATCCAGAAACGCCGGTGATTGCAAGTGTGGTAAGAACCACAGGTGAAGTAAAAATATCGTCAGAAGAAGTCATTTAGTAATTTGCAAGAGCTGATTAAATCTTTAGTTTCTTGAATGCTTTAAAATTGAAATGGTATTCTATTATAGACTTGAACAAATTATAGGCGGTTTGTTTGTTTCTCAAAATATTTTAAACTATTTGAAGATGCAATAATCCAAAGAGCAAAAGTTTTAGAATATGGTGCCGATTTAGAATTTAAAAAAAAAGTAACGATATTTCTCCCTATTTCTTCCTGAAAAAAACAAGCAGATTTCCCCCTTCTTGCAGTTTTTCGCGAAATGTGTATCGAGGCGATTTTTTTATTTATCTCAATATAACAAGATACGTTTAATACAAAGATTGCAGTTCAATTTATAGTTGTTGGCAGTAGATCCAAACTTATATGAGTATAAATTATTGGAATTGATAAACTTTTTGAGTCCGGTGATGTTTATGTTTTGAAGAAAAAAAAAGAAAAAGAAAAGAAAACTTTTCAAGATATAAAGCATTTCACTCTTGTCTGACTAAATTAAGTTGCAGGGATGTGACACTAAATGTAATACATGCAATTCTGGTTGCCTCAACTGGGTCGTTTGATCCGAACACATGTATGATTGTACCTGAATCATTCATGAGATTAACGTGTCGGATTATAAAAAGTGTCTCTGTTTGTGAGTTTGAAATGTAGCTTGAAATCTTATTCTGTCGTGATATTGCGTTGTTCAGACGCTACAAAGTCATATTTGAGTAAAGCCTAACGTATTTCGAGCTTCAGTTTGTGTAAACCAACCTGTGTCTTTTAATCATACATTGGATTTCATGATAACTAGCAGCCCATTTTCAGAGTGAATTAAAGTTATATTATGGTTTCCCAATCATTTTCAGCAATCTGAATAGAATGCAATAGTTTGTTGAGCCATGACACTGTTGCTTCTGAGACTCTGGACAAGTGAATGAAAACGTTTAAAGCTGTAGCAACGTGAATTCTGTTGATGGTTGATTGAAAAGACTTGATGAAACGATAAAAGAATTTTGGTTACATTTTAGTTCCAAAATTGATATCAGCAACGAATCCTTGGCTGTAGCAGCGACAAACGCAATCCGTCTTTTGGTTCTTAACATCAGACTGACGATAGTGTATTGACCAAATCATTATATGAGGATAATGTAAAGGTCTAGAAGATTGGTGTCCGGAACAATGTAGATGAAGGAATTGGTCAGTTAAATCACATTTTCCCACATAAGATACACAAGAACCATTTAGTTTCTGGTGTAATTGGATAGCAGATAAAACTCATTCAAAAGGAGGAATATCCAAAGACACAATTGATCCAAAGGTTTGTAGCCAAATATATAATTGCTCAGCATGTGTTTTGGTTTGCTGAAAAGTGTCAATGAGTTGTAAAAAGGATTGAGTATTACAAGGATGCAAATAAAAGACAGGCAGCCCAGTAACTGGATGCTCGCCTTGAGATATTGACGGAACAGGGGGAAGGTCAGAATAAACCAAAGACGAGTCTGAGGTTGGATCTAGACGAGATGAAGTCAATTGAGACACATATAGACTGGGTACTAGTTCATCAATGACGTCTTTGATGTTGGTCAAAACGGTTAAACAATCCTTGTTTGACTGAGGCACTTTTAACGATACTTGATCATGAAGAGATTCTAATTCATGATCATCACAAGTATCATCAAAGAGTGGAAGATTTGGTGTGTGATATAAGTATACTTCAAAATACAATACAGGGACATTTGGATCTACGACCCATGGAAACACCGAGTAGATGGTTTTTACTTTAGACCCGGTTCCGCCAGTCTTTGCATCGTGGTCTTGTACGATTTTTATCCAAGACCCGTTGTGATGTTGGTTCAAGCTAACCGAACCTCGGACCGGCCGTTTTTGCAACGCATTGAAAAGGACACTCAAATCTAACACATTCATGCCGGAAAACACGTCTCGTTGCAAAGAAAAACAAAACCGGTGCCACGAGATTTCAGAAACGAAAAAAGACCGTTTAAACCGACTGCTTTGGCCAATGAAATCGCGCCATTGACGACCCGGATGCACGCAACCGAATGGACCAATGGCAACACGGAAAAATAAAATACATAATCAACACGTGATATTAAACCGAAATCGGACACATCACGTGACGATAATAAACCGGCACGTATGTGACTTGTATGTAAGTTTATATGTGGGAGCTGGTTTTTGCGGTTGACTGGAAAATGTCTCCACACAATGGCGCTTCGGCGATTTTGGCCAATCACAGCGCGACTGATTACCTTTACCTCGCTTCTCACATGATGTATACTTCATAGAACTGCACCGGGTCCCGGTCCTTGAAGGCGCTGGATATCGGGCATTTAGAGCGTAAAGCTCCGTCTGAATAGTGAAAAATAGTCAGGAACCTCGAGTATCTTTTGCAATTGATCAATTAATGTTGGCGAAAGCTGTCATTCACAAAGCCAATATGTGTATTGACTGAGTATTGGACCAAACAAAAAATTTCAAAAACCGTCATATAATACTTTTTAAACCTTTTCTCCCTTCTTTTTTTTTTTTTTTTCAGCATTATTTTTTTTAAACTTGTTCTTTTTTTACTTTATTTTTTTTTTCTTTTTTTTTTTTCGTCATTTAAAATCACAACAATAAAATGTTTGTTTCTTCTTTCAGACTTTCTGCTTCAAGACTTGCTACCTCAGCAGTAGCTCTTACACCCAAGGCTTCTCTTGTCCGCAGCCTGGCAACCGCATCTACCACCAAGGCTCCTCGTATCAAAAAGTTCCAGATCTACAGATGGAACCCTGATGAGCCTGAAAAGAAGCCTGAGCTCCAGACATACGACGTCGACTTGAACGACTGCGGTCCTATGGTTTTGGACGCTTTGCTCAAGATTAAGAATGAGCAGGATGCCACCCTCACTTTCAGACGTTCTTGCCGTGAAGGTATTTGCGGTTCCTGTGCCATGAACATTGACGGTAACAACACCCTTGCCTGTCTTTGCCGCATCGACACCGCCCTCTCCAAGCCCAAGAAGATTTATCCTTTGCCTCACATGTATGTTGTTCGTGATTTGGTTCCTGACTTGACCCATTTCTACCAACAATACAAGTCTATTGAGCCCTACCTTCAAAGAGCTGAACTCCCTGCCGATGGCAAGGAAAACCTCCAATCCGTTGCTGATCGTAAGAAGCTTGATGGTCTTTACGAATGCATTCTCTGTGCCTGCTGCTCCACTTCTTGTCCTTCTTACTGGTGGAACAGTGCTGAATACCTTGGTCCTGCTGTTCTTATGCAAGCTTTCAGATGGATGGTTGACTCTCGTGATGAGGCCGGTATTAAACGTCGTGAGAAACTCGAGAACTCCATGTCTCTTTACAGATGCCATACCATTATGAACTGCTCTAGAACCTGTCCCAAGGGTCTTAACCCTGGTCTTGCTATTGCTAAGATTAAAAAGAGCATGTCTTTTTAAATTGTAAAGTACTGGAACCGCAGAAAACTAACCAAAACAATTGAAAACACCTTTAAATTTCACTAAATCCCACGCAATTAGGATTGTTTTTTCGTTTCTTTCCATGGGACCGAAAATACAAGGAAAAATTCAAAAAAAAATTCAAAAAAATCAAAAAGAGAAATACTAACATCTAACTACTCATTATTTAACTATTTTTAACGTAATACTTCACTTGATTAATTTCTACCTCATCTACAATCACTCTCCGTATATCATCAATATAAATACAAAAAGTCTTGATATTGAGTTCCAAAAAGCTTTGAATTCCTGATGAAATCCGTCAAGCCTAAATAAATCTTGGGTTTGTTTTTCTTTTTTTTTTTTGCGGGGTGTAGCGATCGGTTTGTATTTGCCATTTGATGAGCTGTGATTGGATAATACACACTCTCGCACTGAATCTAAATATTCTTTTCCAAACAATCGTATGAAATGCCTACGACAGCTTCGACGATGTATGCTAGTACATGATTGTCGTTATAGATGTATTATTTATCTCGTTTTTTCCTTCTTCTTTTAATTGCTTTGAGATATTAATTCCGGCATTTTGCCAGATGCGCCATTTCGCGCTTGTATGGTTCCGTTGTTTCTATATACGATGGTTGTGTCTGATGATATGCACGTGTGTAGGGCTGTGTTGTAAAGTCAATTGGATTTCAAATTACATTCAACACAGTTGCTTTTTTTTCATTATTATTTATTTTAACTTTTATCAATTATTATTATTTTTTAAATACTTTTCACCAACATTTATATATAATTTTGACTTTACTTTATTTTTTCATTTTATTCCGCAAATGAAAATCCCCAAACTGCAAATCAAAAAAACGGAAAAATTGTACAAACCCAAAAATTTCAACATAGACAGTCCAAAACGGTTTCCAGCCGTGCCCGTTGGAGAATCCAAACTAACAACGGACATGTACAGTATCAGTTGCAAAAAATAAAAAACTAGCTTTTCAGTATAGTGAATATCAACGGTTTGGAAATACATTTGCTTATCGTACATTATTCCTTGTCTAAACATAACTATGGTTTACAAAAGTCAAAAATGGCTCAGTCATTAAAACAACTACCAAAAACCAAAAAAAGAAAAACAGGTGTTTAAACCCATCTTTGGTTTATTCCCTCACATCAGTCCCTAATTTTACTGCTTCTGCGAGAGTTTGGTCAAATGCAACAGTTTGGTAGCTTCTCCAATCAGTGATCTTGAACTTTGAGACCGCTGTGATGAAGACAACGTAGGGGTTGAGGCTCCACTTGTCGGTTTGGACTTGTGTCCACTTAGCGATTTGAAGCCAAAAGGAGATGATGTAGATCCTGGCGTGGATGCTGCCGATCCACTGTTATTACTAGGGCTGCCTGATGCCGCGCTATTAATATTGTTGCTAGAATGCACCAAGTTGTGAAGACTGGTATGAGATGACGCTCTAGAGACTGACTCTGGACCCAATGCAAAACTTGCGTTGCCTGAAGGCCGCACATTGTTCGATTCAGTTTGAGGCGTCGTGCTGCCGCTGTAGTTCGCTGAAGCCGGGTATGTGGTCATCGAAAGTCCATTAAGACCATTAGAAGCAGATCCCGAGCTCGGAGATCTTGCCAGCGAATTCGATCGGGATACAGGCCTAGAGCCCACCCGGGAGTTGGGCCCAGATCCTGGACGTGACGAAGGTCGCAAACTGTTGGCATTTTTAGACCGATGCGCTGTAGAAGCAGGACCAGCCGGTGTCAAAGATGTGTTGTGCGCAAGGTGCGACGATAATGCTGAAGAAGAAGCGCCGGCACTTACGGACCCGTGCTGACCACTGTGAACAAGAGAACCAAAAAAGTGTGTGCTCAGCTGAGTAGCTGATTCAGCCGCACGCCTCAACGAAGTGGTTGTCCCTGTGCTACTGCTGAAGCTAGTACTTGCTTGATTATAATGGTGGGAATTACCCATATTTTCCAAATTGGTCACGGAGCGCGCGCTGCGGAATTTGGCGCCTGGGGTTTGAGATGGAGAGCTTCCTTGGAAGGCTCTATTGACAACGTTTGAAATGTTTGCGTAGGAAGGAGCCTCATCAGTACCAGACGAAAAATCCGAATTGACTGCGGTCTCATAAGAAGGAACTCTGGAAAGGACTTGAAGCTGGGATTCAATCTCTTCAGCAGCTGGTCCAGAGTTTGCCGTTGCATTTGGAAACGAAGCCATGAGATTTCCATATGACCCACCGTGAGGCGTGGAGGGCATGTTGGGAGACATGTGGAAAAACTCTGGTGAATAAGACCCTTCATACTCAGGGTGTGCCGGATTAGTGATGGCAGCAGAAGGTATCCGTAGTCTAGACGCGGAAGACGAAAGCGCGCCGTCTGATCCAAAATAGCCTGGAGAGTTTCCGCTGTTTGCCGTATCAGAATATAAAGAGGTGCCAGCCGCATTTCCTGGTGTAGACGCAGCTGAGTTTGCACCAGACCGGCGAAGATTAGCAACCGGAGGAGGATATCTAGGAAGTGATAAAGAGCCTGAATTGGGCGAACTAGCCCCGCTGTTGTGTGCATTTTGCAAAGCCTCGGCCAGGGCCCCTAGACTAGCTGAGCTTTCGTTCGCGCTGTTCACTCCGGTACGTGTATGTGCATTATTTCCTTCTGGGACAGGCACAATCTCATCATTAGCTCTTTGCTGGCGTTGAAGCTCATGTAAGTTATCGACAAGTTTAGAACGGGCTTGTGCACTGGATAAATGGTTTAAATTTGCGCTGCTGTTGCTAGCAGTACTGCTATTAGATAAGCCAGATAACGAAGACACGTTTACTGGAGTGAATCCGTGATGGTCGAAAGAGCCGCGACGAGAAAGTCCCGTAGCGGGAGTAGCTGACCCTGAATTTATTGGCGTATTAAAATTAGGAGACCCAATATCATTCCAAAGGCGATCATAAATATGATCCTCATAGTTGGGTGGTGCCGATATTTCTAATAGATCGGAAGACTGAACACCGAGTGACTCAGAGGTGTTTGTATTCGACGAAGACGCGTTTGCGCCAAATAAAACAACGTTTTCTGAAGCTGAAGCAGTACTGATGGGTACATTTGGAGAAATAAAAACGTAGACTGGTAAAGAAGCCCGTAACTCTGAAGTATGGCCGTCGGGATTTTTGAGAGCAATCGCAAACTTGAGTTTATGACCAACTTTGATGTACGAGTGGATAGTACAATCTTGAGTACATTTAGATAAGTCTGCTGGCAAACTAAAGGATCTGCTCAGGGACCATAAATCCTCGTTAAGAGTGCCTTCAGGAGGTGGCGGTATTGTGTGTTCTATAACGTTGCGTTCATATGAAAAAGAACCACCGGTAGGTGTAGCTAAAGCAATTTGTTCAGTCAACCAAACACGAACAGTCCCAAGTTTAAGTCCCTTGAGCAATGGAGTCATTTCCAGATCGATGGTTATTACAGATCCCAAAGCAATTGCTTTATTAGGAAGAGAGATTGTATAATCGATTTTTTGAGGCCAGGTATTGTCAATACTGACGGACTGGGAGAGTTCCAAAATGTCGGAACCTAACGTGCGGATGACTCGAACGTGCTTTTGGCAAGTGAGGTTGTTTGCAAAACGGCCGCGTTCGACTGTGGCCACGATCTTGTACACAACGAATCCGCCTTCCATTCCCTCAACAGATTCGTCGATGGAGCCTGGGAGGATTGTCTCAAAGGGAAATACATGGTTTCCTTGAGGAAGAGTATGAGACGCAGTCGAAGAGAGTTGAGAAGAAGAAGCAGATCTATTGATAGCCAAACTAGCAGAACTGTTATTGTTGGAGCCAGTCAGCCCAGCAATGTTTGTGGTACTGTTTCCAGCAGAAGAAGCTGCTGAGACAGAGGTAGAATTAAGAGTAGCACCTAGTTCGAGGTTGGGCCATTCTTTTTCATAAACAGGAGATTCATAGCGGTAGTGACGAGCGGAACCAGTTTTTAAGACCGTAGAGTTGTCTGTCCACTGCAGATGAACTTTTCCCATGAGTTTTAAAGAAATTTTTTTAACACTCATGGGCTCCGTAAGAGCCAGAACAACCTGCCCGGTGAGTAACAGGGACGAAGCGTGTCCGGGACTACCTCGCACGACAATCACGTTCTTTTTAGCATCATCTAGACGGATATCAAAAAGAGAAACAGCACCACTGGATCTAGAAAGAAGCGGCATGGTATAGATAGCTCAAGTGTCGTGGTGTTGAAAAAAAATTAAAATAAAATACAATAAAGACCAAGGGTTTGACAATTAACGGTTAAATAGGTTTTTGAAAATGAATCAAAAAGTTTAAATCAAACTTATAGTCGAGGATTCTATATCTATGTAGTCACGTGGATTGCCAGTCATCGGTTGATTCGCATAAAGTCACAATTATGCAAGACAGCCTCGCCTTGTCTGTGATGACAGACTTGGAAACACAAGCAATCGTAAACATTAGCCTTGTTTTGTAGCCGTGAAAAATGCAGCTACCGAGCTAGTTGGCCATATTGGGTTGTAATCAGATAGACAATGTGCCTATGGAATACAGCAGGAGTCAGGTTTGGGTTTTTATTTGATATCTACTTTTGGTTAATGAGGCTTTAGACATTGATTGCAACTGTCTGGAAACATTTTGTAGTCGACAATCTGGGTGCTCAGAACGGTGTTACGGTGTATTCAAAATAATATGAGACTCTTTATATTTCGCAGTACAATGTATCTTTATGATGGGCTGTGTGGGCATTTCAAATTATTTTATCAAGAGCCAGTGTCTCATATTCCAACATTGCAATCAATAGTATACTTTGTATGGTATACGATATAAATATCTTCATTGGATTCAATTTATTGCTGTTATTTGACTTAAAAGCTAAAAAAAAATTAACAAAAGAAAATCAGATAAACTTGAACACATTATAGAAATCAAACACAAAGTAATGCAGTATCTTTTTATTCGCTTTCTTTCTTTGGTTCTTAAATCCTGATTTTCTTTCTTTTAGCCTTTTCCATCGCTAATTTTTTGAGTCTTCGTTCTTCTGCATCATCTTCTTGTCTGGCAACTCTCGAGCTTCGCAACTCTTCTTTGAACAGATCTGCACCGGTGGCCTCCATGTCTGATAAGTCGTCTTCATCTTCGATATAGTCTACTCTCCGCTTTCCTCGGTTAAACATAGACCAGATTTCGTCTCGATCATATCCAGGATCTGCTGATCTGCGACGACCACCGCTACCTCGGCTTCGTCCTCTACTATTACTATAATATCCGTCAGCGCCATCTTCTTCGTCATAATCATCAACTTCAATATAACCTTCTTCTTCGTCATCAACAATGAAATCGTCCATATCTTCGTCATATTCTTCATAACGAGAACTCATCACCTTGCGCTCTCGTTCCTTGCGCTTATCGACCAACTTTTTCATGGGTTTGGCAAATGGTGCAGGTGCTCTAGGTTTGGATGGAGCTTGTTCCGATCTGTGTTTTTCTATTGATCCTTTGGATATACCATCATTTCCGTTTGATGATAAACCCGATGCTGTTGATTTTTTGGGACCAGAAAGATGATTGGTATTTCTACTGCTATGGGCTGTTTGTGCTCCATTTCTTTTGGATATCGGTTCCGGCGAAGTCCCCATTAGCCTCTTTTTTCTTGCAGCTGATGAAATAGGGCCAGACGCCGGGGAGGAAGATGCAGCTCCTAAACTGGAAGCTCTGGATAAAGGTTTTCGGGATATTGGGAATGAAGATGCGTTTGATGTGGGTACGGGTTTGGATATAGGGTTTCGTGAAATGGGTGTAGAGACTCCAGGTCTACGAGCTGTAGCGCTGGCACTTGCTGTTGGTGTAGATGCAGTGTTAGTAGTTGAATTTCCAGGTATTTTGGTTTTCACCTTGACTGTAACTTTCATCTTATCGGAATTCACTTTCTCTGCCTGTTGCATGATTTCTTTAAAGTTTAACTAAATAAATAAAAAATAAAAAATTAGAATAAACTAATCCAAGTAATGATAACCAAAAACCTAATCTTACCTTTTTCTTTTCTCCCCGATGCGTTGGTTGAGGAGGTTGCAAAATAATTTGTGGCTTGCTTCGTGATGCTATTTTATTTCTAGACGAAGTTGTGGTATTGACAGTTTTGTTTGAATTTGATGGACGAGGTGTTGAACTTGTTTTAGCTTTGGTGACAGTTTTGGGCTTTGAAGAAGAAGAAGAAGCTTCTTGCTTCTTTTTTTCAGCTAACCTGGCTGCCTTTAATCGCATGATTCTTTGCTGCTGTTCCTCGTCTATTATAACAGACCGTCTTTGCATGGCAGAGGAAGAATTTGCCGTTGATCCAGCTCTAGAAGCAGACGATGAGGTTTGACTCTTATTGGGTAACTTGGAAGATTTAGAAACTGATGTCTTGACGGGCTCGGGCGGAGGCACTGCGGTACCCGAAGCCATTCCCAAGAGCTTTGAAAACATAGACATTGTTTAGATATGGTGACTTTTAAAGGTATGTGATAACGTCGACTTCAGATATGCTATATTCGCTAGATAAAGTTGCTTTAGCTCGCCTTATTGCTACCGATATTTGTGGTCTGGACAACTATTCAAGTAAACACCCACTTATTTATCTAAATGTTTGGAGTGTTGTGTTATCCCTTTTAAGCTAATAATAATAGCTGTGTTATTATTTGTAGTGAATGACTAGTGTACTTTCCTTCCTGGGTCTTGCTGCTTTTTGCCGTTGTTCCGCTATCTTGAATAAATTAAAACCAGAAATATAGATGTGAAATATATTTCTAGGTATAGGAATGATAAGTTATAGTTAGTAAAAAAGGTGTGCTTCTTGTAGCAAAGTAGGGATTGCTACCTTTTGAAAAGAGTAAAATGGAAAGAAGTTCCTAGAAGGAAATTTTTTGGTTATTAAACTACAAATTAGTGTGCTGAAATATACTGCACAACATGAATATTTCAGACCGAAAAGACCTTGAGACATTTGACAAAGAACTAAAACTACACATAACAAACTAAAAGAGTCTGAACAAATAAAGTAAAAATAATAAAGAAAAGTAATCAATGTTTTTATTTTTTTTTAACAAAAAGAATTTACACAAGAGAATACGAAAGGATTTATATTTAAAAATAAAAATAGTAAAATCACTTCATACTACTTAGTCTGCGATCCAAGTAACGACAAACAAGTCCTAAATCTTCCGTGAGCTCTAAAGCCGTAGCCAACTTTGTAGCAGTTGCTGTCAGATCAAGATCCCTATCTTCAAGCTCTTCATCATCTATCACAATGGCATCAGAAGATGCCCCGTCGTTAGGATTTTGTCGATAGTTAGGTGCACCGCCAACAAACTCCATGTGAGACACAGTGACTCCTAAAATACCTTGGTTTTTTAGTGTAGGCGTAATCCAGAACGAAAAATGATTCAGCGAAGGAATAGCAACAGTAATATGGACATCCTTGTTTTCTTCAACCAAGCTGATATTAACATGAAGTGATTTGCCTGCTGATTTAGTTTCTCCAGACTCCAGTTCATCGGACCCGTTTGCGTTCTTATGGAATCTCGGAGGCATATCAGTACCGCTGAATGAGCCAGCCCGCCCTGCTGCTGCCACCAACTTTTTGAAATTGACACTGTCTTTGATTCGCTTGTCGTCCAAGGTGTTTGCTGCATCCAACAAGGTATCAAGCAACAGCAAATCACTATCCAAAGTCTCGTCACCTTCTTCGTTTCCAGTGTTTGAATTGGACGAAATCATGACCTGTGCGCCATTCGACCCGATTGCGTTGCCTTTTCCACCTGGGGCTCCACTCTTGCGGCCGAGACCTACTGCGACTCCTGGAATTTGGCGACTACCGTTGCCCTGGCCTGTTCGTGTCAGGAGTCCGATACCACCGGCCACTCCTGAGCTTGAGCCGCCATTTTCTTGAACGGTCTCGTGTAAATTCAAACTGCGGCATAGTGTGTCTATCAAAATGGCTTTACGCAGATTCAAAATAATTCCAGGAAGATCTCGTGGATGCGCAATGGGTATTTCGACAACTTTGACAAATGAATATGGAACCAAACTTGTGAAGCTGACATTTAAATCAAGGATATCCTCATCTTGTGTGTTTTCCTTTTGATCATCAGATGTCGGACAGTGCGCATACCCGTTTCCGAGTAGCACAGATGTTCCCTCCTCAACGTCGTGCTCTTTTTTAGCAGAAGCACTAGCCTCAGACTGTCCTAAAGAATTACTTCCGTTTCCTTCGCTTGAGGTACCATGAAAGTCCTTTGAGCCTCTTGCCAGAGCTCCTGTAGCGGTTTTATTTGCTTCATCTGCTTCACCATCTTTTGACGCCAAAGGGTTTGAAAAATGTGAGCTGCTGGCAGAGTTGTTGGACGAGTTGTTTGAGTTTCCGTGTTTTTTGGGACCATATAACCGGCGCTGCGAAGAAACAAAGGATGCACTTAAATACGACTGTGCAATGGTATCGGATACAGAGTTCATTTGAGTGGCAATGTGATAGGGTAAAAATACTGGAGGTTCTAGCATTAGCACGCACTCGCCACCCATGCGACCAACAGTGCTGTCGTTGATGGGCTGCGGTTCAACACTATCCCAATTATCGACAAGGCCAGTGCATTCATTAATATGAAACACTCCAGGTAACCAGTTGCGGCCGTACTTGATTGCGTAACAGCTTTCGTTGACGCCATTTAGTCCCTCGAGAGGATTGGCACTGTTGAGAGAGTCCATATTGTTGTTGATTGGTGGAGGATCAAGGTGCTCAATGTGTTGTACAGCACTATCACCTATGGGCCGCACGAGTAATCGTAACATGTATCTTTGGAAATGATATGGGGCATCCTTGTTTCCTATGCCAGTCAGTTCTTTTAGCAACTTGCGGTCGGCGTGAGCACGAGCTTCGGCAATAGCTGTAGCTGCCTGTACAGACAAGGATCTTGAAGTATCTAATCCAGCTGTAGATGTAATGTTGTCATGAGTAAACGGATCGTGAAACTGTGTATTGTTACCATCTTCCATTTTGACATCTTCGAATAAATCATTTCGAGACGAATCGGCGGGATGTTTAGAGACAGAACCTGCCGAGCTCAGCGACTTATAAATGTTTGCTTGGTGCTGCAGATGATGCTCGACCTTGCGTTCAAGCGCCCGAAACGCGTGCCTGTGGCCTTGCCAATACCATAACCCGGTTCCCATCATATTTGTAGGGTTCAACTCCGGCACACCATACCACGATGTTGACTGGTCAGCAAACAGCGGGATCTGTGCCTCTTGGATTTTAAACAAGGCGTTTGAGATTTCGTCCAGTGCTGGGAAGACGTTGAATTCGGTTTCGGCGTAAATCCGATCTGCACACGCCAGAAAGAAAAAAATCTTTGCAAAGTGGTCAAGACGCGGACGTTTCAACGCGTGGAGGATGATGTCGTTGACGTTGGGTTTCGCGTTTTTGGATAAGATTGAATGTATGTCTTGGTTGGGTTCTTCGTTATCATAAGAAGCAAGCTGTAAAGATACTTGGACTGGAATTTCGTTCGGCGAAACTTCAATGTCGAGCAAAATCAATCGACCGCCTAATGACAGCAGACTACGCGAAGGCGTCGGGTTATCTGAAATCACTTCGAAACTAGATTAAATCAGTTAATAAACACGTCTCGCAAAGTGGGAGTAAAAAATAAAATAAAATAAAAAATGACTGAGTTAACTTGGCATACCCGTATCGTTCAGCTAACCGTTTAATATTTGCTTCTGAAACCCGGCCCGGAACTGACATGAACAATCCGAAAATCTTGTCCATGACATTTGTTTTGGTGAGTTTTGTTTCTTCCGCGCATAGCGGATTATGATACCGATTCTGAACCATGTGTAACCGTATTTGAATGTGGAAATAATAGCAAAGAGTTGTTGCAAAGAGTTGTTGATATTACAAATTATATATTTAGCTGATTTTATTAGTTCATTTTTCATGAAATGGAAAGAATTCCGAAAAGTAAATCGATTGACAGAAAGCAATCTGTGGAACAGTAGAGTTTATGGATTGAAAACTGTTGAAATTTTTAAAGGTTGTTTTGGAAAAAAATATAAAAAAAAGACATCATACACACAAGTACACAAACAAAAAACAAAAAATACAGCAAATTTACAATATCAAGTACTAAAGACATAATTTATAAACTTATTTTAAAAAAAAAACAGGGTACTACCAATTAGTAGAGTAGAAACGATATTTTCAAGAAGTTTTGAGATCCGTTAAAATGTCACCATTAAACAGTTGTCGCGGTTAGTTGCATATTGATAAACACACATTGTGACTCTACTCGATGAAGCAAAAATGCTAAACAAAAATAAAAATTTCAAGTACTGTCAAAAACAGTATACGTAATACTGAACTTTTGGGAAAGCTTGTATTTCAAAACTACAAAAATTTTTTAAAGGTGTTGTGGCGCAATGGTGAGCGCATTGGATTTCGGTTCCAAAGGTTGCAGGTTCGAGTCCTGTCAACATCGACACGTTTTTGGATTGAAATATTTTTTTCATGACAACGGTTTTGTGTTTGAAAGTCGATTTGTTTTACTGAAACGAGTCGTGGAGGGTAGGTTTAGTCTGTTGCTGTTTTTTTGTCTCAAAGGCTCATTTGTAAACAGTTTGGATGTTTAGAAAGGAGATCGAGTAGGTTTATGTTGGCTTTTGGTTGCCCTGAACCAGGTACTAAAGGTGTCTGATCGGCTTGTTGTATCGTGAATGTACAAGGTTTTCTTCTGGTGATGAGTGCTGATAGTAATATCAGGTCATTAACATTAGCTCAAGGAATCCGATTGTGTTTTTGAACTTTTGAGCTTTTGTCTGAGCTTAAGTATATACATAAGCTGTTCAGTTATCTTTCGTGGGAAGCCTACCGTATTCTTACAAGAATTGAAAGTTTAGTACGACGAGTTGGATTTCCATCCAGGTTTAGTAGAATAACCAGTTACAAGCGACATTCACCACTTTTTGACGTAATAAGGAACGGTTTCGTTTTGCAGATATTTACATTGGACCACTGTGAAATGTTACTATACTGTAAATTTCTGCTATTGAATTCAAGATGTGTCAACCGGTTTTATAATCGGTGCCTCTGCTATAACTTTGACGGATGTTTTAAGCACGGTCAATCGACATGAAAACGTTGTCATATAACGCAGCGATCTTGGGATAAATTTTGACAAGAGTCAACGTAATGAATGTATACCAGTTGAATTTAGTCCCAAAGATTTTAGTGTTTTTAAAATAATAAACAAACTCTGCAGTAAAATTCAAGTCTAACCCACTCTTGATTAAGAATCATTAATCTGTTGAAGAATTGAAATTGTTTAAAGACATTGACAAGCCGAATTTCTATTTCCTCCAAGAACATGAACTTCTTGAAAACACAAACAGTGCCATTTTCCTGCCATTACTTTTCAAATATATTTCCAGGAATTGATTTTTCTATTCAAATCGGTCAACATTTACAAATTGCAAATCTGCACCCACAGTTGCCTGGTTCTCGGTGTTCATGTGACTTTTTATCTAAATCCCAACCTTGAAATTTTGCAAAACACGAGAAAAATAAAACCAAAATGTCATCATCAACCGAAACAAAAAAAGAATCTAATGACAACGGCAAATACATCATTGACAGAGGTATGCTTCAATCCCGGCTTTTTTTTCTTTCCGAACTTGTCTTCTAACTTCCATTGGTTTTTGCGGTACACAGGAATCGTGCAAGGCGCAACGTCTATCCACCACGTAAACCCGGCCTTGCTCATTGAAAAGATTCTCCGTGAACGGATCTTTGAGTCGCTCTACTGGAAAGAGTACTGTTTCGGGCTGACGGTGGCCACGCTCTGCGATCGCGCCGTCGAGCTCCAGTACGTCGGCGGGACGTACGCCAACCACCGTGTCACGCCGTTCATCTGCGTCCTCTTCAAGCTCGTGCTGCTCCAGCCACGACGAGAGATCGTGATGGAGTACCTGAACCAGCAGGATTTCAAGTACTTGCGCGCGCTCGCCGCTTTCTATATACGCCTGTTTTATGTGTCGGAAGAGGTGTATCAGCTGTTGGAGCCTTTGCTGGGTGACTACAGAAAACTCAGAATGAGATCTATCCAAGGTGTCACGCTCACGTACATGGACGAGTTCATAGACTCGTTGCTTACTCAGGAAAGGGTTTGCGAAATTGCTCTGCCTAGAATGACTAAACGAATTGTGCTTGAAGATGCTGGTAAACTAGAACCGAAAACTAGTTTGGTAGCTAGTGAGTCTTCATCTTCGGATGATAGTGATAGTGATAGTGATAGTGATTGAGATACTTGTAACAAAAATAATAATAATAATAATAATAATAAATGGCTTTGAATTAATTGTTTTTTTAAATATACATTCTTTATCTTTATATATCCTAAACTAAAAAAAAAAAAAAAGAAACAAAACTAACTGATAGAAAAGAAATCATTAAAACATTTAAAGAGTCTTCTCCTTGAGCTCAATTCCGTAGTCTTCCTTGAGTTCCTTCATCAATGGATAAGCAAACTCAGGAGTGACAGGTGCGTGGACACCAGGTTGGGAAATGGTGCCGTTAAGAACTTGCTTAACAGCGACAGCACAGGGAACACCAACAAGCTTGGCCATGGCTGAGTAGCCACCGGGAACACCGTACTCAACGAGAGTGGAGGTTCTGGTCTCGGTGGTCTTATCAGCCCACTCAATACCGAACTTGTGCTGGAGAACGACGAGATCACGCTCACCTTCCTCAAACTGCATCTTCTCTTCAAGAGTAGCGCAGAGAGTGTCAAGAGGGTTACCACGGGGAGTGATGGGGGCGTTAGAGAAAACACCGATCCACTTGAGACCAGCAATGATTCTGTCCTTGTCTTCGGTGTCCTTGAACTTGGTCTTGGAAGAAACGGCCCAGATCAAATCCTTTTCTTCAGTAGAGCTGCTGCCCAAAACCTTAGCAAAGGCTTCCTTCCAAGGAAGAGGCTTATCGGAAGGAGCAAGGAAGTCCTTAGGCTCCTCAGAAAGGAAACCAATGTCGACGAGGACCTTGATGAACTCGGGGAAGCCCTGGAATCTGAGGGTACCACGGATGATGGTGTCAGCTTCAGGAATATTGTATCTCTCCTTGTAACCAGTAGAATCTCTGTTGGGGTAGGCAACAAGAGCAAAACCGGGATAAATGAAGTATGGCTTAGCAGTGCTCATAAGATCCTCAGAAGTGACATCGACGATCTTGCCATCCTTCCAGTATCTGGCACTGTTTCTGAGGGCAAGGAGGACACCACGGGAAGACCAAGAAAACTTGTAACCCAATGGGTTATCAGAGTTTTCGGGAGCAGGGAGACCACCGCAGTAAGAAAGAAAGCTCTTGATCTTACCACCAGCCTTGTGAACTTCGTCAATGGTCTTGACAGCGTAAAGGTGATCGATACCAGGGTCCAAACCGATTTCGTTAAAGACAATGATTCCGGCCTTCTTGGCTTCGGCCTCAAGCTCAAGCATGGCAGGGCTGGTGTAAGAAGTGGTGACGACGTGCTTCTTGTTTCTGATGGCAGACTTGATAACATGGGCGTGATAGATATAGGGAATCAAAGAGATGACGAGGTCGTGCTTAGCGACTTCAGCGTCAAGGGCCTTTTCGTCATTGACGTCAAGAGAGATGGACTTGGCCTTTGAACCGGCAAGTTCCTTAGCCTTGGAAAGGGTTCTGCAAGCTGGAAAAAGAAAAAAGAAATTAAGATTGAGTTAGATACGTCGTTTATTAGCTACTGGAATGAAATATTCAATCCGGAAAAACTTACCAACAGTGACTTCAACACCGGGAGTGTCGACGAGGATATCGACGGTGGGTTTGGCAACGAAGCCGGAACCAAGTAAAAGAACAGATCTGAAAATAAAAGCGACTTGTGTGAGATACTAGACCAAAAAAACCCGACAATTGCAACAACATTGACAATTAACTTACTGAGTCATGTTTAAATTATTTTTTAAAACAGAATAGACAAATTGCTTTGCTTGAAGAAAAAAAAGGAAGAAAGAAAGAATTGAAAAAAAGCTACAGTGTATTTATACCGTTGACTCTTACTTACCCCTAACCCCATCCGGAATCGGGGTTGAGTCAATGTGTGGTTTTTGAAAAATGAAAAAATAAAATAAATAAAAGACTCGGGTCATTCAAGTTCCGGTGTCACGAAATTAGATTTATTTCTTTTGATAATTTACATCCAAATTTATAATTCAAACAGTGTTTTTTTATTTATTTTATTTTTCTAGCGTAACAAGTCCCGTTAAAACCCTCGTCCGGGTCGGCCGCGGCCACGGCTACCTCCTCTGCCACCCCGGCCACCTCCTCGGCCATGCGCCGGTTTCTGCTGTGTAGTCTTTGGTTTGGGCGCGTCGTCAATCAGCAACGTGTCTAGCGGCAATGATTCAGGTAGAATAAAGTGTCGGATCGTGTTGCCACGGATGTTGATGTACTCCAGTTGCTCGGGCTCACGGTTCCGTATCGTCATTTTCACGCCCCGTAAAGTTGTATTCATATTTGCCGATACTGCCATAATGGTTCCAGTCACAATTGTACCTAGGTAAAACAAGAGACATCACAGTTAGTTTCAAAGACCGTTCGACTCGGTACTCGAGATGTTTACTTTGTGCTATTCATCTTGTGCTTGTTGTTGTTTTGTTTTTATTTTTTATTTGTATTTGTCAAGGATTGACAATTAAATCAAATACATACCATTTTTCAACTCAATCTGGACCGACTCGCTGGTCAGTTTCATTAAAAATCTATGTTCATTCACGAGTTAGTATATACCCAATAAGATGCCACTGCCGAGTTAATCATGAAATAAACAGACTGTTTGCGTACCTCACTAATTTCATTCTGGTTTCTCAAAAAAACAATGTTATCGCCAACCCATTCACAAACATGTTTTGGTGGTGATATGGCTGTGAAATTTTTGTCGTTTTGCGGTCTCAGATATACTATTACGGTATCCATTTTACTTAGGACAGCGTTACGTGTGTGTTTTGTTGTGGTCGCTGGAAAAACGTCACTCGTGTTTGACAAACATGTAGCAAGAAATTGGAAATTAATAAAATCTTGTTTTACGGGTGGCTCAAACTGCTTCAAAGATGTGATTATCTCTCTGAACCGGTCTTTGGTTTGAATACCAATGTCGATTTGGAAAAACGAATGTTGTCATAACGGTCCACATGACGGAATCCACAAGGACTATAATTTACGCGGAATCTTGAAATACTTTTCATTCTCAAAAGCAGTTGTCAAAATAAAAATTAAATTAAACATTACGTACTAAGTATAAAAGTATCAAGACTATATAAAAGTAAAAGTATTAAGAAATACAAACAAGATAAAATAAAAAAAAAGTCTAAAAATTATATTAAAATAAGGGTCTGATCGACGTTGTAGTAAGAAATTCATAAAAGCTCACTCAAAAAATACCCCAAACTTTTACAAGTTTCAAGTGCTTGAAATTATTGAGGAATAAAAGTCACATTAGGCGTTTCTAATTAATTTTAAGTCACCTGAAGTAAATGTAAATTTTGTTGCTTTTTTGAAAGAGGAAAAAATTAAAAGGAGATATTTGCGAATAAAAGCTTCCTTCAGTATTGTCATGTTGAATAAAATAATCGTCAGCATCGTTAAAAAAATCAATCGTAAAAATCATAAAAATAAGTCAATGTGGCTGTTGGGAGCCGATATTGTTGGTTTTAATCTCTATGAGATGGAGAACCAATTCTGTTAAAGATGGACTTTTTGGATTCATCGACTGGACTTGTAGATGATGGACGATTAACCGATGACAATGACCAAAGAGAGCTAGAAGGTGGGATTAAAGAAGGCGATGCTGGAGAGGAGATGGGAGTAGTTGCAGAGCCATTAGATTTTGGAGAACCGTTTGGACTAGTGCTGTTGTTGCTGCTGCTAGCGCTTGTGTTGCTGCTTGATAAGCCATTAAGCGAAGTTCCAGACAAACTCGAAACAATATTGTTGTTCAGACCAGTATTGTTTGAGGCAGAAGTAGCGTAAACTTCACTGCCATACAAGTGGTAGCTGGAGGATTTGTTGTGAGAATATTGGAGATTTTTGATGGAAGGAGATGAGTGAGAGTTAATTCCGTTGGAAAGTTTTGTTTCAATGGGGGGAAGAGAAGCCACTCTAGCATGAGTTCTGACGGGAGCAGATTCGGGGTTGCCAAACGAGAGCTTAGACTCAGCGTTGCTAGAGTTGTAAAGAGGCAATTCGTAGCCACCATCGATAGATTTGCGGAATTTAACGGTGTGTTCATCACCAGTTTCAATGTAATCATAAGACCAGCGAGAGAACTTGTCTTGTTGGATGCGAGGAAGCCAAGTGCGTTTAACGCCATAGAAAACAACAAAAGAAAGGACAGCACCACCAATGAGGTCAACAAAGTAGTGATGAGTAAGATACATAGTGCTCCACCAGATCCAAAAGACGTAGCCGATAAAGACGGGGGAGAAACGGGGGAGGAGATAGCACAAGAAAAGGGCTTCCATAACGGCGGAGCCGGAGTGAAGGGAAGGAAAGGCGCCAAAGACTTGTGGAGAAGCAGTGAAGGACCCAGTGTACATGTTAAGACCGAGAATCTGGTCAACGCGCGCGAGGCCGCCTGGAGAGCCAGGCATGGAATAGTTTGCGGGCTGAAGACCGTAGAGATTCTGGTACCAAGGAGGAGCACAAGGGAAGAGGATCTGGATAGTGACACCAATGAGGTTCATCCAACCAAAGGCAAAAGCAAAGCATGGGAGAGTTTTGGGGGGAGCAAAAACAAAGAGAATTGCAGCAAGCACAAAAGGAGCGCCAAAATGGATGAGGCCATAAGGAATCCAAGCCAAGATATCAAAAAAGCTGTTAGTTTTCGAGGACAAAACATCACTGAGGTTACCGCCGTAAAGAATAGTCTCAAGAGCAGGAAGAACACGAACATATATTCTGGGACGCCAGTCATGAGGAATGAATTTACAAGTGTAGAAAAGGATGAGCCAAATAAGAATGGGAAGGGCATTAAAGAAGAACTGGGAGGTGAAAGGAATCAAGACGGCTAAAGCCAAAAGACAGCCAATGATGATTCTAAATAAGAGAGAAGGTTCACGGATGATGGCAAAGCAAGCGATAAGAACGCAAGTTTGGAGAACAAGGAAAATATCTGATTTTTGCCATTTATGGTTACGGACTTTTTTGATAGTTTTACGGATATCCCAGGAAGTTTCGAGTTGTCCAAGAGAGTTACCTAATTTAATATCAGCCATAAACTTGGCTTGGATTCGTTTGAAAAAACTCATTGTGAGAAATGGTGAAGACTGAGGAATAAGGGTTTACTCCAATATGGTGTCGTTGGTGTTGTTATGAAGGAAAAAAAAAAAAAAAAAGAGGGTTTGAGCAGGCGTTGATGTGTATATATGAGTTTGTGGGTATAATTTTTTTTTAAAAAAAAATAATAATAATGCAATAGGTTTAAGGAGAATATATGCAGAATTTAAAAGGTGACCAAAAAAAACGGGACTATAAC
The DNA here is from genome assembly GCA_900642975.1 of Magnusiomyces suaveolens. Taxonomy (NCBI): domain Eukaryota; kingdom Fungi; phylum Ascomycota; class Dipodascomycetes; order Dipodascales; family Dipodascaceae; genus Magnusiomyces; species Magnusiomyces suaveolens. The sequence goes on from CAAAMA010000004.1 coordinate 1,566,698, forward strand.
GTAAGGGAATCGAGTCAGGCAGTTGAAACTGAATTAGTTTATCAAAGTCACAAACAGTTTTCGACGTTTGCGGGTTTCGTTTTGCTAGTTTCCGAAATTTTCCAACGTTGTGAAATAACGAAAAAAAAAAAAAAAAAAAAAAAAAAAAAGTGGAAATAGGGGCAGATTTATAGATTTGTAATTTCGTGTGAACGGGAAAAACAATTCTAAAAGAGTTGTTTTTTGACATGTTTTGATTTTCATGTAAAAATGCGCGCATTTTTCTGGTTTTTGCGCTTGACCGGGTAACACTTCGTTCCGTCTTTACAACTCTATTACTAAAAAATATCCAAAAGCATTCCAACCCTAGCCCAAATAATGTAGTCACATGACTCTTTTACTTGTTTAAGAACTATGCATACCTATTTTTCTAATTAGGAAGGGTATTAACCCTTTTAGGAGTAAACACTCGTTCAAGCGTCGCTGACTCAGCCGCGATATCTGTTGTATCTACATGGAATCCCGATGGATCCACAACAAAAAGCCTTGTGAAATAAAGGTCTCAAGCCATTTCCAATGCCGTCCAAAAATGAAAACCTAAAACAAAGACTAGTTGTCTATTCCTGGTGGCTGGGCAGGTCATAACAGGTAACGGGTTGACTCTGACTGGCTTCTTTCGTCGTCGTCGTTGGCCCCCGAGCTAGGTCCACCGGTTTGTTGTTGAGCGCCTCGGTCTGGTTCATATTTGTCCGTTTTGGCACCGCGGGTCTCTGTTGAAAATGGGTACACCTTGCATGTTTCTTTTGTTTTTTTTGTCTGTGGATTAATATTTCGGGTATCCTCAAGTAGAATTAAACACTTTTTTAAGGACTTGGTATGGCTCGTCACGCTGTAAACCGCAGCCTGATGCGATAATTCAAACTGACATCATATCCCTGTTTCTTATGGCCGTTTCCCTCTGGAATTCACACGCCATTGCATATCTGCCTCCACTTGGTTTTCATTTCTATCATCTTGCTCACGCGACCCTCAACGGTGTTTGCAATGTATTTTAAGTTCTATCGTTTTATATAAACATAAATTAGTTTTCATAAAACGCACAGATAAACGGCGGTACGGCTAGAAGTCCAGTCGTATCCGGCTCCCGTCATTTCTATAAAACCACAAAGCTACAAAGAAAAACTTCCATTCCGTATCTTGATTACAAAACATGCCATCAAACTAGTTTAATCCAGTGTATTGTATGGTCAAGAGTTCCAATGCTGTATCATGTTGGCCCTTGTGCCTGGAAGGTCATGGTTTGTGTCAAGTTTCGTTTGTTTTCAAAATCATTGATTCATCTATAATCAATTGTTCAACTCTCAGCCGTTTCGTTTGTTTTCAAAATCATTGATTCATCTATAATCAATTGTTCAACTCTCAGCCGTTTCGTTTATAGAATTCAAATTCATTTCAAATCTTATACTTTTCGGTTGATAAAAATATGCCGTTAATCATTACTACAGACCGTGCCACATTCTTGAGATCTGTGAATGTACATGTAAACATCATTAATGTTCTAATCCCGTTTTCGTTTCTTTTTTGTTGGGTCTTTGCCTCTTCCAAGAGTCGTGTTTAATCCGATACCAATGTTGTTGATAATGGGATAGCTGTGGTTTTTACAAATCCAAGATCATGAACCCCTATTCTTGTTATCCACTAGAAATCGGACTCTTTCAGATTTAATATCGTGGATCCTTATTAAATGCATACATCCTATACCCGTTTTAATCTCCCAAAATTGTTTTGGAGATGGACACCGATGCATTTTACACCTGTATTTCAGCCTTTCCAGCTTTGTAATTCTACACTCTGGTTCAAGACAATACCTTTTCAGGGGAGTCTTGGTCTTCCTTTTAAAACATATTCTTTAATCTTGTTTATTCCAGAGATTTCGTCATATGGTATTATGAACCTGATCTTAACACTGAAATAATCGCTGCTTGGTTTCCTTGTTTAGAAAAACAAACTTATGACAGCCAACCTTTGGAAATACAACAGGCTAACTGGAAATCTTTCATCTATTCCGAAATCCGACCCATTTTATAAAACATCTAAAAATTCTTCTCCGTACAATCACTTGGTTCAATCGAGATGAGAAACACTTCCACGCCAAACACTGGGCATAAAGATTGCTAACCTGCATATTAGGGGGTCTGGAAACATAAGTGTTGTTCAAAAGCATCTTCTCATTAGCGCTTTATTCGTACTAGCTTAGAAACTACTCAATTATGAATTTCAATTGCCAGTTTTTCAAATTGTTTTTGCTTCATTGCCCAAATCAATGTTGGTTTTTTAGTTTTGTCAAGTACTCATCGATATCTGTAGACACCACTGTTGTAATCAACTGTACAGATATCCAAAAGCTTTTAAAGGTTCATGCCATGTATTTAAGCTTTAAAAATGCCCTTCATCTTGTTGAATAAACTTATGCTTTCAACACTTTATTGCCATCATCAATAGTACCTTTGGTCTGGATCAAACCAATCATCTGGTTTACATTAGGCCTGCAGCACCTGGTTTTTTCCAAACCAATATTGCAAAATGTCAACTCAAAAACAGCCAATCAAAAGCCTTTCCTATTTACAAACACCATCTCACCGTTTGGTGATGTTGATTCAACCTTGCCATTATTTGTGGCTCATTTACCAGACTGTGTAATCTATTTTAAAGACAGACAGTGTGGACTTCACAAAGAAATAATAGACGCCAACAGTAGATGGCAACCCATTTCATTTGCGTACCAATATTTAAATGTGAAAAAAATCGGGTTTGGAAATGGAAAAAACTTGTGAAATGAGTTTGATATTTGTAACTCTAGTTGTATCATTTCACATACCAAAAACAAATCAATCCCAAGTCACAACCCTATCATTCAAATAAAAACGCATTTTGTTGCAAAGTTTTAAAAATGCTGGTCCTAAGTAGTTCATTCAATGCCTTGTTTAAACTACTTTAGATTGTTTCAAACATTCCGACATATGAAAAGACACGTTTCAAATTCAAGACAGTATTTTCTGGTTTTCAGGACACTAAAATTTGCTGGTGACGGGCTTAGATTTTTGTTGGCGTTTGCGTTGGATCAAAACTATGGATTTACTTGTGATCATAGCAGTGTATTGATGCTTTTTAACCCAACCCAAATCTGGTTTCAGTTTTTTTAAGTTAAAACCGAATACCCTTCAGGATGTTTTGAGTATACTGTTTTCTGTCATTGACCATTATTCTAGGGCCAATATTGTAATCCAGTTCCTGTCATGGCCTGCTTTTACATTTGCAAAGCTATCCAGCATGTAATGAAATTGATATTGGTATTCATTAGTACGATAATGAGCTTGATAATCGCAACCTCTGGACAATTTAAAAACCCCATATATTTGACCATTTCACATATTGTAAAACGAACAAACAAACTCATATAAATCGAAATATAACCCAGTACCGGACAAAATGGCTAGTTGTTCCTGCAGCAAAATGTGCAAGAAATTAAAATACCCAATTTATCGTTATTTCAAGTCGATAGCTAAAGTTTAATAATTCTCTCGTCTTTAGTTCTCAATATGTTGACGTAATGTATCTTTTTCAGAAAAATCGTTTTAGCTGTGTAGAAACTCACATTTATGACATTTGATACTGATTTGACTAAATATGAAAAAAGTTGGAAATCCTGTAAATAAAAAGACTGAGCATTGTGTAGTTCCGCCGCATTTTAAAGTCTCACTTTGAAAACAAACAAATATGAAATTCACGTCTCCAGCACACTTTTGTATTTTTGGCCAAAATCTTTCAACTCTCGTCCAAATCAACGGCCTAGTTCAAGTTGATTAGAAATCTATCAAGATGGCTACACTTGTAATACTGTTTTTACTTTTATCCATTATCGAAAAGAAAACTTTTTATTAGCACTAGCAAAAGCCAACGAAAACCTAAATACAAAGGTCTGACGACAGTTGAAAAAAATTATATACTTATGTCCAGTTGTTTAGACAATGAAAAAAGCAATTGTTTTGACTGTTTCAAATCCATGCTTCAAATGAATAACTTGTTATTTTTCGTCTGAAGAATAAATGCAAAAACCAATAGGGATGCTGAAAATAATTGGTTTCTAGTTAAAACAGAAAATCTAAATGTAAACTGCTGTTCAATATGAGATGGTTCACATTTTGTGACATACCAAAGATATCTTAAAATATTCCTTGAAGTAAAATATTGTGAAAATAACAATTTTCTCTAAATCCAATTAAAAGCCTTTTGACTTGTTTTACAAACTACGACTATAGTCTTTCAAGACCATCAATGTTGAATTGTAAATCTCGTATCGAATATCAAATCCACTTTCAAACCAAGTCTTGACAAAGTACAAGACATCCCAGAAAGAAATAAATATCCTGTTAAAAACTATATCTAAAGAATAGTCGAATTAATATATCCCATGTTTGTCTCTGTTCAAACTAGTACAAAACACTCTAACAAGGCGTCAAAGCGTATCAATCCAATTCCTAAAATATCATCAAATATACAGTTTGAATAAAGTCCATTAGGTGATCTTTATAATCATGAAATTAATTTTACAAATGTCTAAAGTCTCGGTGAATAAACCATCAGCACAACGATTCTCACAAGTTCACGTTTTAAACTCAAATGTTTATCATTTTGATTCACTTTTAAAAACGCCTAAGTATGTACGGTTTTCTCAGTGAATCAACCATATACCAACTTTTTCAAAAGTATATATACTGAAAAGTTTACTAGTTTTCTTTTTAAAAGGATTTTATAATAGCTACCTGGATATATTTTGCTCGTTGAACAAAATTTACATTTGCATCTTTAACCAATAACAAAATGATTGCAAACAAGATCCAAATCAGAAAAAAGAATATACTGCTGATTTTAGCAGCGATGATGCCTGTCGATGCCCAAAACGGGCTAAACAGTGCCCTCAGCGTTATCCAAACAAATCCTGAAGCCTCCTCGCTATACCATGAATACACCGCTGCCAACGGCGCCGAAGCATTTCCCGCTCTTAACTCGTTTTTGACAGCTGCAAACTCTCTTGTGCCCGGGTTTTCGACTCTATTTTCGCTCAACTTGGTGCCTATCGCACAGGGTACTGCTAACGCTGAGAGCCATACTAACCCTGCCGAGGCGACTAGAACTAGCGATAATCATCCCGCCGAGCCAACCTCTAACGGAAACAACGGATCTGGTCAGTCGACTTCTAATGGAAATACTAACAATTCGCCTAGCCCAACTTCTAACAAAGGTGGTAACGATTTACCCAGTCCAACTTCTAATGAAGGAGGTAACAATCTCCCTGCTTTAACTTCCACCCAAGACACAAGCAATTCTGCTCAGCCAACCTCCCAAAATAATCCTGCTGAAACAACTTCTCACGAAGGTGGCTCAAACCAAAACGAAAACAATGCTGGCTCGTCCACTGTGACTGCTGTGGCTGGCAACTCTGCTACATCCAATCTAATCTTCAACTCACAAGCAACGGCCAGCCCTTCCGCACCCCAAGAACCTGCAACAACAAACTCAGGTTCTAGTATCAGTACTACTTCAAACCCTGGTAATAGCGCAGCCGAAGCTGCTGGTGCCGGTGCTGCTGGTCTGGCAGCAGGTGCTCTTCTTCCTTACTTGATCACTACTACCAACGCCGAAGGTCAAACTATAACTGAAACAGGAACTTCTACTCAAACTGGTTCCCCCTTTGACTCTGTTAGTACTGTAACTGCTGACAAAAGTTCTGTGACAAACTCAGAAAGCCATGGCTCCAGTTCTAATTCTGCCAGCTCAAATGAAAATGCAGCTGCAGCTTCACAAACCTCTGGTTCCGAATCGCATGCCGAGTCCAATAACGGTAATACCAACAGCGGCGCAGCCGCTGTGCCTACTAACTCCAACGAAAACACTGCTTCTACTGCCCTAGCTTCTAGTTCCAGTGCAAATCCAAGTGGTGCGGGGGGTAGTCCAGCTGCCACTACCAACGGATCCGAAAGCAAACCAGTCACAGAAAACGCAGGATCCAGTTCCCAACCCGAGAGCAGTTCAATCAGTTCTGTTCCCTCTGGATCAAATGGAAACGCTGCTACTTTTGAAGTCACAAGTTCTGGATCGCAACCTGGATCTAGTACTGGTGGCGGAGTCACCACGACTGACTCTGAAGGTAAATCCATAACTAAAACTTCTGGACCTGGCTCTCAACCCGAAACGGGATCCAGTGGAGAAATTTCTACCGCCACAGGCTCTCAACCAAACTCTAGTAGCGCTTCTGGAGCTTCCGGATCTGTTTTTCAATCGGAATCAGGTGCCAGCCATACCGGTGCAGTTGACACTACCACTGACGCCGAAGGTAAGACCGTGACCACTGTTGCTCCTACAAACTCCAAAGCACATTCTGCAGCCTCTTCAGAAGCTTCATCTTCTGGATCTAGTAGCAGTGACGCCAATGGTGGTGCAGTTGTTGTACCCACTGGCTCTAACGAAAACACTGCTTTCACCACCCATCCCTCAGGCTCCAGCACAGGAACCGGCAGTGCTGCCACCGATTCTAAGGAAAGCACTTCACCTACTATATCTTCAGGCTCAAACTCTCATACAGGAACTAAAGCCGACAGTACTGCTGCAGTCTTCACAACAACCGATTCCGAAGGTAAAACTATTACCAGCGCTGAGGCATCTGCTTTAGGTTCCCAAACCGGGTCTGGTCCTGGTAGTACTGGTGCGGGAGCGGCCACAACGACCGATTCTAACGGCAGCATAGTCACTGTCAGTGGAACTTCTGCTTCAGGTTCACAGACTGGTCCCGGTACTGCTAACAGCGGAGCAGTTGTGCCCACAAACTCTGACGGAAACTCTGCTTCTACTGCTCAAGCCTCCGGCTCAGGAACTAGTGGTGCTAATAGCCAAGAAGTCATTACTACTACTGATTCCGAGGGTAAATCCATCACTACTACTAAAGCAAATGTTTCTGGCTCAGAATCTCATGGCAGCTCAAGTGGAGCCGTTGTTACAACTACTGACTCTAATGGAAACATCATCACTAGCACTAAGGGTTCAGAATCACAAACTGGATCTAACGCTAGCGGCACAGGCAGCTATATAATCACTTCAACCAACTCTGACGGACAGATTGTAACCGTCACTCAAACTTCTGGCTCCAGCTCGGGTTCTCCAGCCGGATCAAGTGGTACCGCCACCAGCGGAAGTTTGGTTACCTCCACAGACCCTAACGGAAATGTCATTGTTATCACTCAACCCCCCGAATCTGGTTCCAACTCGCAAACTGCATCGGATACTGGTGCTCCGGGCACAGTCGTTACAACAACTGACTCTGAGGGAAAGACCATTACTACTACTGCGGTACCTGTTTCTGGTCCTCAAACTGGGTCTGGCACTGACGGAGCTAATGGCAAAACAGCCGTCGTCACTACTGATTCGAATGGCCATGTCGTTACTGTCACAGAGTCTGGATCTGGCAAGGTCAATGGTGCTGTAGTCACTAGTACTGACTCCAATGGAAATGTCGCTACCGTCGCAGACTCTTCAAGTTCAGGTTCAGGTACTGTAGTCACCACTACTGACTCTAACGGGAACGTTGTCATCGTCACCGAGTCTGGTTCTAGTTCAGTAAGTAACAACTCCAATACTAACGTAGTCACTTCTACCGACTCTAACGGCAATGTTGTTACCGTGACTAAGAATTCCAACTCTGGTGACTCCAACGCCAGTGTATTTACTTCCACTGACTCTAATGGAAATTTTGTCACCGTTACCGGAACCTCAGGCTCAGGATCAAGCAGCGATAACGCCAATGGCGGTTCAGTTGTTACCATCACCAGCACCGATGGCAATGTGGTCACTGTTACCGCGTCCTCTGGTTCTGGCAACACAATAACCACAAGCCATAAAGTTTCTGGATCCGAAAACGGCGAGTCCCATGCTACTTCTACTGCTCCTTTGAGCAAAAATGGAGCTTCTCACAACTCTGCTTTTGGTTTTGGTGTCATTGCTTTTGTTTTGGGTTTTTTGATTTAATGGTCTTTTTGACTAGTTTGAACTCACTTTTTTCTATCGTTTCTTTTTATTATCTTTTAAAGTACCTTTGTAATGTTGAAAAAATGAAGCCCCCTTAGGTTTTGAGAAATGACGTATTCCTAGTTGAACTTTTTATGTATATTTGCTAGACATTCTCTTGATTGTCTAATACTTGTAGGCACACACTTCTTATTGGCAGTTTGCACGCTATTATTTAAAAAAAAAAAAAAAAAAAAAAAAAAAAAAAAAAAAAAAAAATAGAAACTTCATATTTTGTGTCTTAATCCAATCTTTTTAGTTAATTTACTTTTCAGTTTCCAAAGTATTGTTGATTTCAGCTTTCTGTGCTTGATTTAGTAAATTTGAAAAAGTCAGGTAACACTTTTTGCTATCAACCAACATCATAGTTTTCTTGACACCATGAAACAATTTTTTTTTTTTTTCATTCAAAAAAAAAAAACGAAAACTGATTAGACATTGAAATTAGACCACTGATTTGTTTATCTTTTTTAAGCTTAGAACCATTAAAATATTATATTCTTCAAACTAGAACCAGAATACTTATAAAATTGGTAATTGTTATCGACTTCAGTACGCTACTGATGTCTAGTCATTGAAAATAAAGCTGAAATTGCTTCATTAGATGTTTGCGAAAATTATAATACTTTTGAAAAATTATTGTGTATACAAGACGAGTTTATCTCATAGAAACTTTTTTTTTTTTTTTTTTTTTTTTTTGGTAAATACGCCATTGTAGATGTTTCATTCAGAAACAGTACAAAAGCAACAAAAAGTAAATGCAGCATATACATGCTGGTAGTCTATTTTTAGCTAAAACAAAATTTGTATTGCAAGACATGGAAAATTATCATGCTTAACCGCTCGTATCTCCATTTTCCAGATTGTGATCAGCTGCTTCGGTGTAGAAAGCACTGTTTGGAACATTCCGTGGTATTGATGATTCAGGATGGTTCAGGAAAGACACATTGCCGTTGAAATTATTTGAAACCATTGCCGTGCTTGAAGCAGGAAATTTAGTAAATTTAAAAATTGTTTGGTGATCGCTCCAGTTCCTGCGAACTTGTCGACGCCCAACTTTAAAAACTTTTCCAGTATTGCGAGGTGCAGGCATAGAAGGTGCAGAAAACAGAGAGCCAGAGGGCAGGATTTTCAATGAGCCATTCTTGTTTTCGTCCAAGGCGACTGGATTCCGGGGCTCACTATAGCTAACTTCCACAAGCTTCAGTACGTCTGGATCTTGTCTAGAATCACTGTTGTTTGGCAACGGCGTCCCTGGAGTGTCACTTTCGATGCTATTTGGTGGTGGCTTGGGTAAAATAAATGGCAATTTATCAAGAGAAGATACGCGGCCATGGTTGCGTTCAGATGAACCTCTATTAGTTGTTGGCGACTGATGCATATCGCTACCAGATCCAGATGTTCTTTCGCCTTTACTTTTCCCCTTACCCTTGTAATCAACTCCATGTCTTGTATTATTGGTAACAGCTGATTGTAAACTCTGGTCTGAGTATTCATTTGAAAAACCAGCAGCTGAGCTGTTTAAAGAAGCATCCATTTTGTTAATAGAGTTCATGATCAGAGAAGCGGACGATCTGACCTTCGACTTGGCGGTGATTACTTTCAAATTCTGGAGCATGGAGTTTACATGAGAAACATGGTCACCTGTAGCGGGATTTATCTCATCTCGAGGCAATTGAGGCGGAGCTGGACGAGGCTGTAAAAGAGGAAGTATTTTTCTTTTACTTGGATTGACCAGTGGGTCACTGTTTGTGTTTTTGGAATGGCCCTTTACTGGCTCGCTAGGAGAATCCCCTGGAGCATTTTGGTTCTTTCTAAGTAGATTTAATTCGTGGCCAGCTTCCATGCGTGCATTTTCGCGATCAAGATGTCGTAGCACATTGGATGCAAGAAATTTGCTACACCCTATGTGTCCTTCATCAGGCTTGGCCTTGTAAATATGGTGTGGCTCGGGTCCTGGTGGGGAAACCTTTGTTGGCTCGTTCAGTTTCATATGGCGCGTGTCCCATCTTCCCCCATCTTTTACAGGGTTGGGTGCTATTTTTTGACCTTTCGAAGCCGCTTCCATCAAAAGCTTTGACATTGGTGGAGATTCGTTATATGCTAAATTGCTTGTGACAGAATATTGTCGTGATCCACTGCTGGGTGTGGAAACAGAGCTATTTTCATCATCTTCGCCTTCTTCTAAATCGTCCTCAAACTTAGAAACAACTTTAGGTTTTCCAGGCGCAATCTGTACAATTGCTCTGGGTAGCGTTGGAGAGGGCTGAAATAACCCGTTACGTCTTTGAACTAGCGAAACATTGTCACCATATGACGACGGAGATCTGATACGCAGAGTGAAGTAGGGAGTTTCGCACCAGGCGGCAACATAGGAGTCACCTTTTTCTAAAGTTACAATTAATTGCACTAAAGTTTTGACCTGGCGGGAGTCGCCACCAATCGGGGTGGTAAATTGAATACGTTCAAACAAACCAACAAACGGGATATTATCGCCGGTGTCGGCGCTTGGTGGGTAATATTGTCCGAAATCGCCCAATTGAGCTTTTGGATAAGTTATATAGCTTTCAACCATTTTTTTGCGACTAGATGTTCTAAAAGTGGTATTATTTTTGATGAATTCATGTGAAGGCAGTAAGCCTGGAACCGCGGGTATCAATGGGGGAGCACGTTTAACGCCTCTATTACGTTTGGGTGTGTGTTGTATCAAGGCCACGTCTTGAAATCCATGAAGAAAGTCAACCTCAATAGCAGAAATTCGTAACGAAAAGTAATGGATTTTAACTTTTCCATCACCCAAGTCAACATAAAGATTACATCGGGGGACTCTGCCATACTCAATGGCATCGCCAGAAGTTAGCGAAAAGGCAGTCGAAATGGTGATATAATTACGGCGATATGTTATCCACTCATCTGCAACATGATGAAAACCACGGTCAATCCTGCAAGCGAGGATAGCGTATACTTTATTCCCAAGAGTGTCTAGGATATCGAAATTTTGGTGAGTGCGTTTAAAGCCTGGTCCTATTCTAAAAAACTTTTTGTTCTTTTGGGGATTATTGTCTGGCAGTGACCAGTCGTGTACCTCATCGACAGGCTCTTCTTTGGTAACAACAGGAGGAGATATTCGATTCGATGATGAATTGATAGTTGTGTCTATATTGTCTGAGTTTTGTGTTGACATGGAATCGGATTTTTTAGCAGTTTGTATCTTCTTGTTTGGTATTTTTGAAAACTCTTTAGAAGTTGATAAATTAGGTATACTGTCTGAATGAGACGTTCGATGGTTTTCTGGAGAATAGTTTTGCTGAGAACCAGACTCATTTGATGTATCGTTTTTGGAGGAAGTTGAAATAGACTTTTCGGTTTTACCATGTAGTGTGTGAAGTTTTGGAAGCTGCAGCCTCAGTTTAAGCTTTGGTTGTGGCTGTCGTGAAGTAGGAGAGCTGGGTGATAAATTATTTGGCGATTTTAATTCTGTCGATTCGGAAAATGAATCAAAAGAAGATTGATGAGTAATGTTATTAGTTTGCGAATAGTTGGAGAAATCTTGACTATTTGGCTTTGTAGCTGCTTTGCGTCTTTTTTTTGAATTTGTGGATTTTTCTGCGATACTATTGGTGTTTGCATGGCTTGAACGTTTCAGCGAAAGTTTAAGGATTGGGTGATGTAATTTTTCGTGAAAAGCCTTAGAAGATTCAGAAACATTTTCCGGCAGCTCTTCTCGTGAACTAGCCGGAGATTGGGAAGTAAATGTCTTGATTTTGATTTTGGGAATACGAGTTGATGTTATGTCATTTGGTCGTAGGTCAGACGTTTCATGATCTTGAGAAGCAGCACCTGCAACTTGCAAGGGCTTATGTTGTTTTCGCGCCATCCTTTATTCGATATACCAGCTATGAGCCCAAACCAAAAAAGTACTTGAAAAAAGACACAGATGTTCTTGTAAACAAATGCAAACAGTTATTAGTTTGGGGTGGTGGTACAATCAAAAAAAAGAGTTGTACCCGGCGAATCAGAGTCCAGAAAATCACGGGATTTATTTGTAAACTGCAGCTCCTGCCCAAAAAGTAACAAATGCAAGTTTACAATTATAAAAGGTTACAAACCAAAAGTATCGCTAACCTGGGAATATCGGCCAAATATGGGATTTGCGATGTTGCGCTATGATTTAGAATGTTTTGAATTGAGTTCAGAAACAAGTACAGCGATCTGTGAGGGAAAAAAAGGACAGGAGTCATATCATGGAACGAGCATTAAAGAAGTCATTTCTATCATAACTTAAAGATTACATGGATTCAATGTCAGTTGTTTCCAGAAATAAAATTTGTTTTGCCGGAATTGGTGTTGACCTATTGTATCGAAACTCACTTGTGAATTTAAAAGTTTAGTACATATTACAACGATATGCATTAGTAATTCGGACTTTCCATTCTGTTTATTGATTTAAACCTATTGATAATGCATTTTACACGTAATTATAATTGTTGACCGTTAAACTAGGACATAAAATTTCAGAGTCATTTTACAACGATTTCTATTGTAAGACTAATAATAATGGATGATTGGAAAGTAGAAGAGATCTTGCCAAATTTACAACAACAAAGATACCTGAAATACTGTTTCTTTTAAAGTTGAGTGGTTTGGTATTTGATTGATGATTATAAATATTGATAAGCATGTCAAAATCGACTTAATGAATCTATATTTAGTTTTGATATTAACATTCAGTTTTGGTGCGTTTTGATTTTTTTGGTTTAATAATCAACATTCTTTATAGATACTCAAGTCAATGTCAAATTTTTAACCAAGCCAACCAATTATTGTATAACTAGCTCAATCGTAAATAATTGGCCATATTTCAAAATACGTAAAATAAATGAAATAAAAATCACAATTTATGGTTCTGATAAAACATTGAAAGATATTTTCGAGTTCATTTTGAAGAATTCTAAATATTTCAGCTATGATAGACATCATTACGCTGATACTATCGAATCTAATAAGTTTATGTTCAACAATTCTGCAACTAAAGCCAACAATCTATTACACACTAATCTTTTGAAAATACTTGACGACTGGTTAAATGATTTGAGCTCAGCTAATGATTTTTCAAAAACATATAGAAACGATGCTTGTATTATTTAAAAAGAAATGATTTATTTTGTCATTTTCACAGCTTTAAGTATCAATGATAATATCTTGGTCCGCCACTTTCATAAACCCAAAATATGCTACAGGAAAAAAATCCAACAGCCTTGAAAAGAAATCCAATACAAAGTATGCATTTATTTTTTTTTGGTAGAATCATTGTAGGTAATACTGATCTTGTAGGGTTTTTTTCAACCAAACATAATTCCTGGTGAGTCTGCTAGGCATTTCTTTTTCTATGCTAAAGTATGTTACATAAATACTAGTGATTTTTCAATGTTTTTGAAATATTATGATTCCATATTTCGACAGATAAATCAACTACATATGGTGAGTTTTTAAAACCTTTAGAAAACAATATGGATCATAGCTTGGATCATGATATATTATTTAGAAAGGTCAATTGTTCATTAATAAGTTCTAAATACATCAAATTTGTTTTGTTGAATATATGATTGTTTTTGTTTTCTGTTGATTCATACAGCTTTTTTTTTCGAATATAGAACGTTCAAACCCAAGCCCGCTGTTCTTTTTGAAATCAAATAATCGTTGCACTTTTGTTTTGTCGCCATTTATTCTAAACTTGGATTTTGATGCATCCCATAGACTCTCAAGTAGCTATACTGTTGGATGAATATATTTATCATTTTGTCCATGTATATTCAAAGAAATTAAATTTTGATGACAACACGACAATCACTAGTAGAGATTTCCTTGGGACCAAAATAAGAACTACAAGTTATGTAAACTACCGATGCCTTTATCTGAAAATAATGATCTGGAAACAACTCTCGACAACCCCAGCTTTAGGCTTTCCAAGATCTTACGGTACCGTCGTAGAATCAAATATTTCACATAGTTCTAAATTAGTATTTGAACGTTTTGAAAAGAGTGCCTGGATCTACACAGCTTATAATGTCCACACACTTCAAATATAGTTGGTGACAAATTTGTATTTATTTGATACACAGTGTATGGTGATATTAAAAAAGCATAGTTGAGTAAGATTCGTCTCCACTTTTGATTCTTGTGATACGCTTTTGCCACATGCCATTTTCACTAATTTAATACAATGTAGTCTTTTAAATTTCGGGGCTTCACAGTATTCGGGCTTGTTTGATACACATCACCTTGCAGTTTTGATTTATTAACATATACAACAGCTGAGTAAAATATACATTTGATTCAAAATGGCTACTGATAATTAAAGAGTGATAACAGTTTACGGAAATTCAACCTTGAATATTCTATTAAATCGACCTCCAGCCTTTGAAAATAAAAACTATGGTGATTCTTTATATTTCATCATCTAACGCTTCTATCAATCAAAAATAGCTGTTTATTAAGCCTGCTAGCGCCTTTTAGATCTTTAGACGCAAATCAGTCAATCAACCGCTTCTGGTTCAAAGTCAAGTTGGTTCTTCAAACATGGTGAAGAAAAGTCAATCTTAACTTCTTCAAAGCCTTTGTGTGGCTTGAAAACTGACGGGGAATTAAATTTTAGAGTCCCTGTTAATTGGTTGTAAATTTTGTCAAGACGAAGTAGGTACGAAATCATGATTCTTTTCCCTCAATAACAACCATAATTGCCATTAACAAGTATATTATGTTCCAACCATATTCGCTACTCAATGCAAACAAATCCTTTGAAATTGCAAAAATGAAGTGAAATAAAAGTGGGTCTCTATTTGTCAAATGAGTAATTGAATTCAGATGCAATGTTTTTAAGCGAAAAAAGTACAAACCAATTATATGAATTGGCTTTGATGAAGTTTGTTGTTCAGTGTTCAACAGTCAATACTGCCTTTAAAAAGCGTGTGTAAATTCATGGTCTATTCACCATACTGGTTGCTGTTTACATTGAGGCTTTGGAATTGGATGAACTTGATGTGAAAAATGAGATAAATAGACGGTGTATTAAAACGTATAATCAGCAATAAGCAAATAAATATGATTTTTACTCAACAATTATAAAAAGTTTGTAGTATAGAATATAGCCTATTTCTTGTAATTATACATTTTTAGTCATTGAGCTTTTTATATTTAAATGGCAGCCCAACCCATATCCAATCCGAAAGCAAGTCCCAGTGCCAAGTCACAAAGTTTTCGGGCCCAATTATAGTTTTTGAAATTTTTCACTTTGTTAATACATGTGCTGCAAATTTATCATATGTATAATCATAATTTCTGCCAAAAAATATGTATTCTTTTATGTTATATTGCTTTTACAATATGAAGACCGAAGTAGAAAATTTTTTATGAAATGACACTTTGGCCGAGTTGGTCTAAGGCGTCCGACTCAAGAGTAATCTTTCACTGATTGCAGTGCTTTCGGATCTCGCAAGAGGCGTGGGTTCAAATCCCACAGGTGTCATATTTTTTTATTATTCATAATTGAGTGTGGCCTCTCTGGGTTGGTTATTCTGTTTAATTTTTATTGGCTTGATGTACTAAAAGTCTTGGTTTTTTTGTTTCCAATGCTTTTATTAGATGGAATTTTTTTTTTTTTTTTTGTAAATGAATTTGTAAAATTGTAAATACAAATGATTGAGGAGAATAGAAAACTTTTAAAAATACCTTAACATAGTACCCATTATTTGTTGTTACATAATCCAATTTTTTGTGAACAAAATGCCCCTCATGGTAATCGAATTGTATCCTATATTTTAAAAGCCTGCCGATCAAGTGTTCAACATCCAAATTCAGTAAAACTGGAGCATAGTACAATGGTAAGTTGTACTCAGGATGTTGCCATTGCAACATTTCGACAACCCAGCTAATAAATCACATTGTAAATAAGCTTTTGGCCAACTAGTTGGGGTCAATAGCAGTTTATTTCCACATCCAAAACAAGAAGTTTATACACAATAGACTCATTTGGTTTGTTAATTATCGTGCCCAAGTGGGGGTTTTGAGTTAATGACGATAGCCCGCTAAACGATTTTGATTGTAAAGGACTTACTGATAAAGTGGACGATAAGTTTTGGACCACTATATTTCTTGGATATTTTGAAAAATTGTGGTAATCGACTTTATAATTTGGGTTCAGCAAATAGTTTAATACGGCAATTGGTGATAATACTTTTCGTTACAGTAAGTTACAGTGATCAAGGTTTGAGTGATCTTGTAATGAATAGAGGAGAAGTAATTCTGAAAGATACCCAATCTGGTAACTAATTAATTAATTCACAAAAAGAAAAATGGGCCTGTAAGACTACTATAAATTTAATAAAATAGGTTACCTACAAAGCGGATAGATCCTGTATTGAAATCAGTTGTCATCTTTGTCCTCCTATTAACTGATTAAAAGCAGCAAGAATTGAGAAAAATCAGACAGCTTCAACTGTGATTGGGAAATTTTCAAAAGCATTTGATTTCCTTATTTAGAATTGATCAAAAATATGTACTATTCTTCATATCAAAAATATATTTTTGTCTATGTTGGATGTTTGTATTTTCCATATGCTCGATAATAATATTTAAACCGGCTTCCATTATATTTCTATTGATGTACTTATTTGCGAAAATCCAACACTTAAATTAAAAATGATAAAGCCTTGTAATGAGCTTAACTATATTTTGTTTGAGCAACTTATATTGTGGGTGTTGTTTATGATTCTCACTTTGATCAGTCCATAATTCTATAAATATTTTTTAATACAACAAAGAATTGCAAACAGAAAAAAAAGTTGGCTATACTAAAAACCAGATTGGATTTCAATTAATGTAACATATTCAAGAGTTGAATATGTTTTATACCTTTGAAATAAAGCCATCAATGATCAACCAATCTTGATTTAAAGTGATCTGGCGTTATCTAAAGATTCGATAAACCATGTAATAGAAGTCTATGAGTAGCAACCATACAAACAGAAAAAAGATTATGTATGTTTGTTCAAAATAAACGACAAGTTTGAGTTTTATTCAGGATATCAAGGTCTTGCATCTTGTACTTGATACCGTTAGAATCAAGTGGGGTAGAATAAGTGATTGGTGCAAAATGAAAGATACCAACAATTTACAATTGTCGATATGCCAAGAGCATGGAGGATAGAAGAAAAAAAAAATAGTTGGGAATTCGTTGCAAAATGGCTGCAGTTTGAAAAGAAGGGCAATTGAATTAGCTAAGTAAAGTCGATGTTATAAATATTATATTCAATGTTGGAAATACATGTGTCAGTGAGTGGAACTGATTCCAAGGTTTGGTATGTTGCTGAATGAGGAGAAGTCGATAATTATCAATCCATGAGGTCCAAAGATTGATCAAAAATCCTGAAGTCGAAACACCGAAAAGACACATCAATTAATCGATTTCCAGCCTTTAGTTGAAAAGTATTGGAACTTTCGGTGTTGTTTGGAGTGTTTTCCGAACAAGTAGAATGTGGGTAACCTCATTGAAAGAAAACATGGAGATATTTCGGAGAGACGACAGTGAAATGAAATGAGCCAAAAAAAAAAAAAAACAGCAAATTAGTCAAATATATGAAAATATAACATCAATCAGGATGCAAAATTGCAAATAGTTGTAAATACAAAGATAGATATGGTGATAGAGGTATAGATGGATAGACTCAAAGGTTAGAAAGTATATACGGCTTGAACCATCAAGTTAAAGTCAAAAACATTTGAAACCAAGTATAAAAATACGTTTGCATGGTGATATGAATAGTTTAGAGCTAAATATTGAAATAAACGCTTGATTTATTTTTATACAAGTTATAGAAATATATAGCATCAACTACTTGAGCCATCAGTTTAACAAACTTGGTTCAATATACACAATCTTTCCGATTCAGTTTCAAGTGGTGTTTCCAATCAGTTTGAAAAAAAGGCTCAAATACTGGCTCAAAAAAACCAGAAAAGACAATCTCTGGTAAAGACGTTTCCAAATTCAACAAACTTAAAATGGTGATGGGTTTTCTACAACATATATATAATTGTTTCCCGTATACAATTTATTGAACCACACAGCGGAATTTTTATTAAGCGTTAGTGGTTTAGCGGTAAAATTCGACGTTGCCATCGTCGAGCCCCCGGTTCGACTCCGGGCTGACGCATCTTTTTTAAAAATATCTACGATAATGACCGTTGTTGATTTTTTTTTGTCTAAAACAGAAATCTTGTAACTGAATACAAGGCCTTTCTTAGTTATTACAGTGGTGTTGGCCGTCGGACATGGCCTACAATAAGTTTTAAGCATTACAGAGTCCAAAAAGCAAAGAAAGAAAAGTTTTAGTCTGAATGAGGGGTCTATGTAATACTCGGATTTACTTGAGACCAAGTAGATATTGGCAGGTTGCTGGTACGGTTTAAGATCAGAAACATGTTTAAAAGTATATATTTTGAATCTTTCAAAAACTAAACAACTGGAATTACAATGTACCAAGCTTCATAGCCATTAATAAAAGATACACGGTATCAAACCAACGAGACATAAACTCAAGCCTTGATCTTCTATTGAAAAACCTCCCTATGATCTTGTTTTTTTCACTGTAATATCAGCACTGAGCTTCTTTGGACTCCACTCGCTAGTCTACTTCCCCCACGTTGAATGCCTGTTAGTGCCAAGTGTTGGCAAGCTTTCCCGCAAAATGTCAAAAAGACGTGTGTCGGTGATCAACAATGTACTCCGAAAGAAAAATCTTGGTGTTTAGGAACTTTACACTTGAATATGTCTGTAATTGAAAAAATCGAAACCCCGCCCTAATTTTTTTCAAATGGAATTACCCCAGATTTCAAATAAGCCAATATGTGTCTTCAAGACTCGGTTTAAAGGTCCGATCGACAGAAGCCAAAAAAGTATAAATATATTTCAAGATATCGCCATCATTTAAACAAAAATATATTTCCATATACACTTCTTTTCCTTTCTTACTTACTTGTTGCTTGAATCTTTGAATAATAAGCTGTCGAATAGCGTGAAATTTTCATCCAACTCTTTCTACTCTCATCTACAATACTTTTCTAAAAAAAAATGAAAAACAATTCTGCAATCGGAACAGACTCTCCTCCGTCCTTTGACATAGACAACAAACCCGAAGTCTCATACACCGAAGACTTCTATGACAACAAAGGAGGATTCACTACTACTCAGATCATTGACGATGAAACTCTTGCTGGAGGTTATTCTGGCACTGGATTCAAAAGCTCCGAGGAAAAAGAAATCGTCGAATCTTATGATACCAAGAAAATCAACAAACTGCGCAGAAAAATTGATATCAATTTGATTCCTGCCTGTGCCGTCCTTTATCTTCTCTGCTTTTTGGATCGTGGCAATATTGGTAATGCCAAAATCGCTGGTATGAACGATGACCTCAAAATGAGTGCCAACGATTACTCTATTGTTTTGGTAGTTTTCTTTGCCACCTACTGTACTGTTGAAGCTCCTTGCAATATCCTGCTCAAAATCATTGGTCCTAGAATTTTCCTCCCTCTCACTTGTGTTCTTTGGGGTGTCTGCATTTTGGGTATGGGCTTCGCTCGTAACAGAAATGATCTCATTGTCCTGCGTGTTCTTTTGGGTTTATTCGAAGCTGGTCTCATGCCCGGATGTGCCTACTACTTGTCCAACTGGTACAAGAGTACCGAACTGTCTTTAAGAATCGCTCTCTTCTTCTCTGCCTCAACCATTGCTGGTTCCTTCTCCGGTATTTTGGCCTTCTTCCTTGAAAAGATGGATGGCCTTGGTGGAAAAGCTGGCTGGGCTTGGATTTTCATTATTGAAGGTATTTTGACTATTGTTGTCGGAGCTTGCTGCTACTTTTTCTTGTACGCTAGTCCCAAGCAAGCCCGCTTCATGAAACCTGAAGAAGTTGTATTCTGGGAATATTATCTTCGTCAAGATGCCAGTAAGATTGGTCACGAGCACGACGATGACAAACTTACCATGGACAACGTCAGACACAGTATCTTGGACTGGAGAGTTTGGTACTTTGTCCTTATGTCTTTCGGCTGCACTGTTGGTATCTACTCATTTTCCTACTTCATGCCTACCACTATCAGAGATCTTGGTTGGAAATCCTCCACTGCTCAATTGATGTCTGCTCCTCCTTATATTTGTGCCTGTGTCTGCACTGTCGTCGCCTCATACTTGTCAGACAAGTTCAAGACTCGTTGGTACTTTATCACTGGTCCATTGGCATTGCTCGCGATTCCCGGTTTCATTGTGTGTATCACCCAGGACAATACAAATGTAACATACGGTATGCTTTTCTTGTGTGTTAGTGCTGTATACTGCCCCTGGCCATCACTCATCTCCTGGAACGCAAACAATTACCCCAATGTCATGACCCGTGGTATTGCCATGGGTATTCAAGTCGGCTTTGCTTCTGTCGGTGCTGTTATTTCTGCATTCATCTACAGACCCAAGGATTCACCTCACTACCGTCTTGGTCATGGTGTGGTTTTGGGATCTGCAGTCATGGCCGTTTTCCTCTCATTGGGCCTTATGACATATTACAAGATCTGCAACGCGAGAAAGGAAAAGTATTGCAGAGAACACCCCGAAGTTTACCAAGAAGATCCACGAGTATTGGCAGCAATGGACACCAAAAATCCATTGTTCAGATACCAACTGTAATCTTTTCTATCTCAAATCTGCTTGCAAATGCGGTTTAATGACTATTTTTAATGACTAACTTGATGATATTTAACTAGCAAATAAATACTTGAATATATTAACGAATATAACATTTTGACCAATCCATTCCCTTCCATCCATTTAAATTTTCCAAGAGTGAGTTTTTGTGGTGGATAATCTCGGAGGTTTAATTGTGGATGTCCTATGTGGGATCTGTTTCTTTTTTCAAGTTCTCGTAAAAAAAAAAAACTTTAATTCGTACCCTATCTACGAAATGACTTGTTTGTAAACGTACACCTAAAATAGATGTACTTTTTCTTAACCATATGCTGGATTTCAGAAATTGCATAAATAAAAAAATAAATAAATAAAATTAACAAAATGAATAAAAATACATATTAAAAAAAATAGTGCTTCGATATATATATGTATATATATTTTAAAGATATGGATATTTATAAATATTTATAACTTTTTTTTTTTTTCTTTTCCATTCCCAATTTATTATAATGATAAATTAATGAAATGATTACAATAATCCACCTGGCGTTCCATTCACCACAAACCCGACACCAGGTTTGACACCTGTAGATTCGCGAATCATAAACACTGGATTTTTTCCTTTGGCTTGCAGCTCCTTGAAAATCTTTAACGGAAACTCTTCTAGACCAACCATGCGCTCCTGGTCATCGTAACATACTACCAGCTCGCAGGCGTCGCCTCGAACCTTGTGCTTTTTGGCAATCTTGGGTAAAACCTTGTAACAGGGCACGTCGGGTGGAATATTAAAGTCCTTGATAGGGTCAGAGGTGCGGTGTGTCGTGAGCGAACTTGCAGCCGAACTTGTGGTATTATTGTTGGAGGATGCGGAATTGCTATTGTTACTATTAATGTTGGTGGTGGTGTTACTGGTATTGGAATTGGATGATGATAAATTGGCAGAAGACATGTTGCCCAAACTCGGCATTGATGTTAAAGAATGATGGCCGTTATTATTGATCGAATTCATACTATTCATTCCATTTAATAAATTATTGTTAGCATTTAAGCTATTGCTGCTATTACTGTTGTTAACTGTGTTAAACCCATTTTCGAAATTGGTATTGTTGCTGTTCGGACCTGTATTTCCTGAACTTGTACTATTTGTAATGTTATTTTTATTAAGTGTGTATTGTGCATTCCCACTTAAACTTCGTTGTCCATTGTTATTCATTTGGGAAATTGTAGGAATTGACATGACTGTATTAGATCGGCTGATTGAAGAAGTCGCAAGGGTCATATAATTTGGTTTATGCGACGAATGATGGTCAGCAGACATTTGTCCTGACGAGTCGTATTCATCATGAGAGCCTGGATGCGGTAAGCTGTTGCTATGGCTAAGGGGCGGTTTAGCATGAAGTGCTCCGCCTCCCGTTTGCTGTTGGTTTGAAGAAGAAAACAATTTTTTTGATGCAGACGCAGGAGTGGCAACCGATGAAGCTGAAGATGTAGCCACAAGTTTGGTATAAAGTTTAGTATCGGTGTTGTTGTCAGTGCTGTTGTCAGCATCGTCAGTACTGTGGTTAGTGATTTCGGGCAGGAACGAGTGTGAGGAAGACCCGGATCCGCTTGTGATAACGGTTGAGGAGGTCGTGGGCGTACTGGCTCCATATCCAGAGCGTTGCTGACTTGGGGTTATAATCGTGGTGGTTACAACATTATTTGTTGGTGCAAATGAAGATAAAGAAATGGGTTGTGTCAATGTCCCTGAGTTGCTGCTGCCTCCATAAAAGGAGGATGTGTCGAGCCAATCTGTAGAATTAGAGTTGGAGGGTCTTGTTGGAGAATGATGGGAAGAGATATTACTACTATTGTGGGCCGATAAGTATTGTTGACTGGTCAGGCTTTTGCGACGCGAGGACAAGCCTTTTGGTAATGATAATTGAGGTGGAGCCTTACTGGTTGAATGGACGCTTGTTGCTGATAGGGGTGGTGAGGATGATGCTTGTTGATGATGGTGATGGTGGCTCGGAGAATTAAGGGATCCATCCAATGGCATTGGTAACGGTTTTGACTCCTTAAACATGCGAAATATCGGTAGCAGCTCTTCACGTAACCGGGAATAGTTGTCAACGAGGCGTCGGAGCTCGTTTTCTACAACCGACATGCGTTCATCCCGAACTTCAAACAGCTTGAGAATGTGTGGGAGAGCATCTAAAGTGAGTGACCCACTACTTCTTAAATGGACGTGCTGAGCAGATATCTTGCTTGGTCGAGAAGATGAAGCGGAAGCTGCTGCTGCTTCTGCAGTACGTGCGAGCTCTTCCTCTTGCAGGCAAATAACTGTTGGAGGAATATATCTATCGGGGCCGATTTGGATTTCTTGGACTTCGGTCAAATTGTATATACTTTTGAGAATCCGGAGCCTATGGCCTACTGACATGACTCCGATCTCGCGAAGATCTGACTGTGACAAATGGATCAAGACATCTCCAGTAATATTTCCTTCTAGGATACAGAAGAAAGAATAAAAAACAAAAACAATCGGCACAGCGTTAATAACTTGGATCTTGAAAGTTTCAATCCCAGGGGCTGGGGGACCCTTGAGATAAAATAAATGTATATATATAAAAAAAGGAATTCGAAATCATACCTTTAAAATTTGCTGAATACTTGGTCAGGCCAAGGTATGAAATCCAGTTGCAGACTTTTTCAACGTCCCATTCCATGAGGTTTTGGGAGTAAAACACCGCTGACGATGCCATGGTTGCTGGTTAGGTGGTTACTTTGGTGGTATAGTTGGGGTTGGAAAAAAAGAGCTATGGAAATGACAGGTTTGCACGTGTATAAATGATGCTGACTCAGCGTCGGGCATATTTGTGCACGTGATATTAATATTTCCTATTTGGGGTGTTGGCACAAATACAACCAACAGATTGGAAAAAGCCATTCTAAATACGTCGAACCTCGATGCTGGTGGGTTTTTCAAAATAAGGAATCTGGTGTATTCAAAGCGTCTCAGTATTTGCTTTTGGTAGGTCTAGCTAGTACTCTATATTTGGGTACGTGTATAATTGAATCGAGATTCAGGAGTGAGCTTTGTCAATAATGAATCAAGAATACCAAAGCTCTGTGCGTTTGTATACATGTGAACAACGTCCGTTTTTTGTCAAGGTCCATTTGAAGGTAAAAAAAGAATCCCAGTGCTTTCCTATTTAAGATATCGAAATCTTTGAAGTGACAAATTCTCGCCAGACAATTCACCAATGTTTAAATTAGCTCTTCAGTTAGCACCAAAAACTCGATTCTGGGATAACTACCTCGTGTTGAGAGGTTTATACAATTGGTGTAACTTCATGTTATTGAAGTCCAAGAGTATAATTTCTATAAATAATATATTAAAAAGAAAGAAAAAAAGTCTAATAGTGGAAACTGATTTGCAGTCCAACGTTTGGATTTACAGATTTGGTATAATTTTTTATCTTTGCAGCACAGCATACTACTAGATAGTAACCCACTCTAAAATAAGGAAATACAAACAGTCACCAAAAAACCGGGATTTTCATCTATAGACTGGCCAAACACTGTTGACAAAATGAATATGTTCACGTGATGTAATTTAATACCTCAGTTTGAAAATAATTGAATCTTGAAAATGATTATTAACAATAGGTTATTTCATAGGTTTAAAAGTTATGAATTCCTAAAACCCGATAAAACGGAGTTGGGATGAGGCGTTTCGATTGCGGGAGCAGTACTTTCGATGTAGGCAGCCCAGGAACAAAAATGGCGCTAAACTTGTTGTAAGTAATTAGTGTGATGAAAGAAACGTTGGAAAGACGCAGAGAAGAAAAAAAAAAGGTACATAGAAACATTTATAAACACTAGAACAAGAGCTGCAAGAAGACAAGAACCAACACTAATGCTACAAGTAAAATAAAATAAACTGCACACATGGGCTTTCGCCAAAAAAAAATGGCTAGTCAAAGGTATCTCAAACAATTGCACAAAATCTAGGCTAGAATATTTAGCTCTAAAGAAGGTTCCAAAACAAGAGTTGACAAACAAAACTATGGTGGATCCTAACAAAGGGTTTTATGGCATTGAATAAATCTAAAAGGCTGGTGGTCCCGAAATTGATAGTCAGCATGTGGGTTCCACAAAAAAAAAGGTGGCTAGCTTTGTAAATTATAGTAATGGAGTTGGAATCGTGTAAGCATGAAATACTGTTACTCCTATTTATTTGTATGTTGCGACTAAATTGCATAGACTAAACTCATTTTAAAAAACACACACAGTCGTCATAACCCTGAATAGTTATATTTTAAATGCTGTTTCTGTTGGACTGGTACCATTGTTGGCGACAGTCCTGTGCACGAACCAACTGGAATTGAGATTTTCTAATTTAACTCAAGGTCAACAGAAACCAAACAAGATATGCGTTTACTAGAAACAGTGACCCCACGTCTTTGTTGGAGCCACCTCTTTTAAACGTGGATCAATGTTTTCAATCTAGTTTAAAGCAAAAGTACTGTGGGATATTAAATTAATAAATTGTCTTCTATAAATATAAATTAGTGTGACATATTGTAAATAAATATTGACTAATAAAAAATCGATTGCTCAAAATTCTAAAGAAACTTTTTTATATGTCTCTTTTTTCCCTTTCTATCTTTCTTAAGCTCACGTTTCAGCTGTTTTTCCTCTTTTCGAGACAACACAGTTCCAGGAGGGTATTCCTGCCCAACTATAGTATCGTTGGCAATTGCTGGGTATGCATTATTATTGGCACCATCAAGGTCATTATCATTATCATCAATGGCAGATTTCGATGACCTGCTCTTCTTTTTGCTGTGGTGTTTATGCTTTTTTTTGGTCTTGGCTTTGGTTTTGATGATTTCAACAGTCACGCCCAGCCGACTCACGCTTTTCCAAATGGCATCGTCAATCTTGTGAGGAAGCTTGCGGCCATACAGACACTGGTCTACAAGCCAGATCCCAACAAGGAAACCTTCGCGGTCCAGTGTTCCGTCATGGTTTCGATCTACAAGGTCCCAAATTTGTGACAAAGTTCCGTCAGGCACTCGGCTACGACGCCACAACTCACGGACGACATATCCGTGAATATCGTCGCGAGGATCATTTTCGAGCGTGTAATGCGAAGCAAGAGAATGCGCAAGAATGGGTGCAGCCATGTCGGTAGTGCTTGCAGTTTTCAAAAATGATTTGACTTCCCGGTCTTCTTCCCCTTGCGCTCTCTTGGCTTTTTCACGTTCCTGCTGAACCTGCATCTGCAACCGCTGACTTCTTTGTAGCGAATCTTTATGGAGCTGCACTTCTCCCTCTTGGAAATTTGATGGGTGCTTTCCAACAAAAAGCTTTTGCGATGCCGCGTTAGCCATTTGGGATAACGGTGATTTGGACCTTCCTCTAAGGCTGGTGAGTGCGTGAGTATCCAAAAGACTGTTGACACTCGTAACATTTGTTGAAGGGACTTGTGACGATAAAGCCACAGAACTCGTGCTGTTTGAAGAAGGCGACGAAAACGAGTGGGCTACTGGGGGTTTGACAACAAAACTGCTTGGCAAACTCTTGTTTCGGGAAAACTGTTGCAATGATGAGCGGGCAGAGTTGGCCGTGCTAGAAACTGAACAGGCTGGAGACGACGATCGGTGAACTGGTAGCCTTTTAAGGCTGGGCGCACCACCACCCTCTATCTTTTCTTTGAGAGACTCGCCAGGTATCGATGCTGCAGAACTAGAAAGGAACGGAGTCGCAGTTGACGCAGGTTTATACGAAAAAGAACTGTCGCTTTTTTCGCTTTCGTCTGCAGTCTTTATCAAGCTTCTATCAGTATTTTCGCTGTTGGATCTGGCACTTTTCTTCTGACGTGTGGTGTCAGCGTTTGCGTCGCTGCTACTAGTATCGTTGCCAACAATTTGTAAACTGCTAACGGACTGTCCACTATGCCGAGCTCCAAAATTAGGAGACGCTGACTGAGGCCGATTGATCGTGTCGACAACTTTTTCGGAAGCCAATTGTATCAAAGATTGGCTCTTCATTTTGGTTACTGAAAAATGTTTTGAAGATAAATCAAGGGAAGAGTCATGAGGCGAAACACTTGGTGACCTGTGTTTTCGAATAGTAGTAGCTGGTTTTGCAGCAAAAGTATTATCCAAATGCATAATCACCGATTTGGTAGGATTGACATTGGTCGTGGGAGAAACTCCAGCGTTATCAACTGTAAATGAAGACACTGGTAAAATCAAAGGAGTTACTGCTGGTGATTTGTTTTGCAAAGCTTGTGTTGATTGTTCAACATGAGAGCTGTGGTTAACCAAGGGCGAAGAAATGCTCAATTTGGTCAGGTCCAATGGAACATCTGTATCAGCTGCTTCATAATCGTTATTTTCTGCTTCGCTCAAATCACCTGGCGGAGTTGGCGCAAAAATTAAACGCATTTCCACTTCTTCGTCTTCGTCATCAGACTCATCTTCTTCCCCGTAATCTTCTTCTTCTGTTTCGTCTTCTTCTTCTTCCTGTTCAGACTCGTCAGACGATTCATACTCGTTGAAATCGGTTTCGTCATCAGCTGTTGTAGTTCCTTCATTATTTGGAGAAACAGTATCAAGCCGAATTTTTTGCAAATGGTTATGACTGTCATATGCAAAGCCTTCCTTGTCTTTGTCCTCCTCTCCTTGGAATTTATTTTCAACCTCGGTATTATGCTTATCGAGTTCAACGAAAGCATCTTCAGGTACTTCCAAAACAGACTTGGGTATTTCAGCTTTCTTTTCTTCATCTATCCTTGCCTTATCATTAATTTTCGCCTCTTGTTCTCTTTCCAACCTTTCTTTTTCTCTTAATTTCCGCCCTTTCCGTTCTGCCCTCTCTTTTTCTTTTGCTTCCTCTTTCTTTTGAAGTTTTGCAATATTCTTGGCTTCAACTTCTTCTGCAGAAGGGACATACACCATCTCCAAGTGCGAGCCCTTGTTTGCCGCCCACAGACCTTCATACCGTTTCTTTTCCGCCTCCGACAAAATCACGGCATCGCTGCGATGTTTCCATGGCTTATCCTCATTAAACGATTTGCGATGGCTCTGCTTACGCATTGTGGTTTTAATCATTCCCAAACTTTGGGCTGGCGCAGTAGAACCTATGCCATGGCCTGGGGAAGAAAGTGTAGTTGTGGATGACCCTGTAGCAGAAAAGTCGTTTGACTTGAGTCCTAGTTGGTTATTAGCAGTGTTACTGCCGTTTCCGTTGCTGCTTCCATGTATCAGTTTGCGTTTCACTAATCCAAAAATACCGTGTGAGTTTTTTTGTCGACCACTGCCTCCATTTCCAGAAGAAGTATCGTTAACGCCAGCAACACTGGGATTCATCAACGCCGAAGCTCCAGATGCGGCTGCTGATCCTGAAGGAGGTGCAACTAACGGCAGACCAGTGCTTGAAAGAATAACACTGTTTGTTGACAAAGACATGCTATTGCCACTAGAAGATCGGTCAACACGTTCAAGCGAATACCGTTCATTGGAGTGTAAATTGTGACCGCTGGTATTTTGGAATGAGTAGATAGACCCAGTCGAGCGCAATGAAGCTGCGGTTTTTGCGGCTTCGGTAGAAGCATTGGAAGGCTTTTTCAAAGAACTGAACCCATTGCTGTCGCCAACAGATCCACCTCCATAGCGTACTGACGGCTGTGTCTGTGGGTAGTTACTGCTCAAAGATACTGGTGAATAGAGAGGTTTGTTGTCGTAATATGACGAGCCTACAGAACTTAATGAAGCCGGTGTTGTGGGTAAATCAATACTTTGGTTGCTTTCGTTCCCGTGATTCATTGCAAAGTATCCATGCAGAGCCCCAGGCTTGGAAGCATTTGTAATGGATGCCGAGCCGACAGCGACATTTGCGGTGTTCCCGCCGCGTGGACTTGGTATATTGTTAGGATCGTACAAAGGCATAGGAACATTTGTGCTAACCGGATGAGGGTACGAGCCATTGGTGTGGAAACTTTTTGTTTTCCGATGAGTTCTCATTGTTGCAGTTTTAAAGCCCATATTGGAGTCTTTGTTGTGGAAAGAAAACGAATGAAAGGATAACGGACGGTTTACTGGCTGAATGTTTGTTAAAGCAGCAGTGCTTGAAGAAGCATGGTTGGGTGGTGGTGTAAATTTTTGGTTAGACTGGCTGGACATCTTGGTGGTATTGGAATTGGGATTTGATGCTTGTTTCTTTTTTGTTTTTGTTTGTTTTTGTTTGTCAAAAGCAGTATGAATGGGTATAGGAGATGGTATAGTCTTGATAGGTTTGGACCCAGTAGAATCTCGGCTGGCAAGAGTCGATGAGACTGACGATGAGCTGTTTCTAGTAGAAGGATTTGATGCATCGTTGGAACTTTGAGCACTAGAAGTATTAGAAGCGACAGTAGACTTTGGTCGAGGCTTTGGGGTTTCAGATGCTTTATCACACTTTTCTAAATTTTCTGTATCTTTAGACTCGTTTTCTGTCTTTACTATAGGCTCTGGAGATTTTTCAGTGTTTTCTCGATCTGTCACAGCTGCATATGTACGAGTAGAGGCCTTATCGTCGATGCTTACATTACTCGATTCAGATGTAGCACTATAAAACGATATTGTAGAGGGGGTACTAAGTGGTCTGGTTGGCGGTTGTACATCGAGATAAGCAGAAGCCTGTGAGCCTTTCCTGGTATTAGAATTCAATCCTGAGTTGCTAGTAGCATTGTTAGATTGACAAGCCAAGCTTGATGCCGACTGGTTCTTAAAAGGCATTATACGTGTGACGGCATTTGATGCAGCAAGCGCCGCGGCTTCGCTATCCTTGACACTACTGTTGGAATTAGATCGTTGTGGAAAACGCTCGGTGCTGACTCGATCCAAACTTGAAGTACTTCCTGATTGATTTACTTTTGTATTGCCGTAAACACTGTGCAACGAACCAGTCGATATGGAAAAAGACTTGTTGGGCATTACCGACGTAGCAGAGCTTTGGTTATCATGCTGTTGCTTGTGTGTCGAAAAAGAAAGAGACTTTGTATGGGCATGACCAGTTGTATTTGATTTGCGCAGTGGGGTTGGACTTAAAAGCTCAGAAGAACGAGAAGCTACGACAGTCTTTGACCGCGCGGGCAACTGTGCATGGGTTTGATGAAATGAAGTTGGTACTGAGCTAGGAGAGGTACAAAAGCGGTTTGGCGAACGTAATGACAAATCATGGGTCTGAGCCGTCGAAGTGGGCAACTCGTAGTTACCAGACTCATTTTGAAGAAGAGGGACGCTATTTAATAGACTGCTTTTAACAAATGTGGGTGAGTAGATTTTAATGGGAGGCTGAGAATGAGTCAAGACCTTGTTGTGGCTATCATTGTTGTTTTCGTCGCCATTTCCATGTTGAGGCAGATTCTTTGGAGGTGCTGCGGCAGGTTTGGATACAGTTTTGGGTATAGGATTATGGACGTCGATATGACGGGCTTCAGAGCCATATCTTCGAACTGAACGGGTTGGGCTTTGACTCGGCATGCGTTTATTGATGGTTTTTGCAAAAGAGAAATTGGGATATCCAAAAGATTCAAAGTCCAGCGCTTCGTGTGGTAACGAGGTATTGTTTATGGCTGGGAGCTCGTCAACAGTGGAAGAAGCCGAGTTAGTGTGTTTCAGTCCATTGACACCATCTGTAGTTTCTGTGATTTCGGAGTGTTTGTTTTTCTCAGTAGGGTGTAGTTTTTTATGCTTAGGTTGAGCCTTGACAGCAGCTGTGGCGGCAGCCGCTGCATTATTTGGCGGAGAATGTTTAGAAACCGATTTTGATGCTTTGACAGCCGCAGGGCTAGTTTCTTTTTTTCCACTAGAAGGATATTCATCTTTTGCCATGTCTGGTTCTGTTGGATGCTGTGATGATTGTGCAACTTTGAGCTTTGCCTCGGCGATAATGGATGCAATGTCTTTAGTGGCCAATATCGGTTTTGGGACGATGGGTTTGTCCGATACAACGGGAGAGGTATTTGCAGTATTATGTAATGTTCCAATTGGTAACTGAGCGATGTGTGTAGATTGGGTATCTTTTGATGATTCTTGAGAAGCTATGCTTGAGACAGAACGTAGTGAGTTCGATCTTTCTGTGGCAGAAGTGGAAACGGCTGTAGAATGGTAATCAGGGGTGGCAGAAACCTTTTGTTGAGATACGGGGAATGTATGTGTTTGCGACGATGCAAATGGAGCTGGAGAAAGAACTCTACGGCGCTTGAAAGCGGCAGCAGCAGAAGCGGATGCAGCTGGAGAGATGGACGACTGGGGGGGCTGTAAAAACGCTGCTTCTGTGTTTGCTAAAGGTTTCAAATCAGGGGTTTTTGAGGTTGGTTGTAGAGGGTTTGAGACAGCCGTAGATACTGTTGGATTTAGGTTTGGAGCTGTCAAGGGCTTTTGTTTCTCATGAAGGAGTTCTGAATTTTTCAAGGGTGCGCTGCCAGTGGTTTTTGATTTTCTTTGCGGTTTATCTCGCGAGCCTGACGTAGACGGTTGTTGGTGGGAGGTGGTTTGACTATTACCATTAGTACTAGTATTATTGCTATAAACACCTTGGGCATGGTTTTTTTGAGATGTACTTTTGCCAAAGCTAGTGTTTCGTTTTGCGCTGGCAGCAGCGGCAGCGGCGGCGGTAGAAATTGAAGAAGAGATGAGAGCATTTTGTTCATGGCGTTGAGCATTCCATGATTGTACTTGGTAATCCTCGAGTTGTTTTTTCTTGGACTTGTTAGGTCCTAGCTGTTTGATACTGGATGCATTAGAGGGGCCCGAGAGATCTGAAGGTACAGTTGTTTGTGAGATATGAGGTTTAGAGATATCGCCAGTACGAGTGTGGTGGTTGCTGTTGGAAGTGGGCATATTAACGGTTAGGAGTGGTATAAGGTTGGGACCAACAATAACTAGCGATGAGGGTACCCGGTTATGATGCTAAAAGTCTGTATTTGGAAGGCGGCACATCGACCGTGGATATGACAGTAGTTGGAGTGAATGTATGACGGACAAGACTACGTGTTGTGGTAGATGAATAATTGGAAAAAGGAAATGGTGAAAAAAAAATAAATAAATAAAGATGAAAAAAAAAATAAAAGAAAAAAAAAAACCGGTTTTGGAATTCCACCATTTCAGGATTTGTGACATTACAAACATGATAGAGTTTGAATTTCTACAATTACTATTTATATCAGCAGTAAAAATAATTGGCAGTTCAAGAACTGATTCTTTAAGGTCGTACGAGCTATTTGGCAGTTTACATCTTTAGAAATATGCTCATTGTGAAAATAAATAAAATAATAACAATAATAATAAAATAAAATAAAGCATCAATGGTATTTAGAAATGAAATTTTGTCAAGACTGTTATATTGTTCAATGATACACAGTATGGATGGAGAATAAAATGTGATTTTGCTTCCAATTTTTTTATTCCTTCATCTATCTCAATTGATTTACATAAACATAAAACCAATGGCAGTAACGATACTAAGAGCAATGACGGGGTAACCGGTCTTATAAACACCCTTCTTGCTGACGAAGTGGGTAGTATCCCAAAGAAGATGACGGAAACCGTTCCAGATGTGGAAAGCAAAAGGAGCACCGGCAACAGCCTTGATTGCAAACTTTGCGACGAGAGGAAGAGAACCAAAGACGGCGGCAAGCGAAGCAGCGTCAATATGGTAGCCAACAAGAGGAAGAGCAGCGTAACTGATGGTGAAGCCATAGAATGCAAAGGCCATGGCGACACCAGTAATACGATGCAAAGAAGACAAGTTCATGGTCATGCCAAACTCGTAAATCGCCAAATGAGGAGAAAGAGGTCTATTGATGCGCTGTTTTTTCAAGAGTTCTTGTTCGGCATCAGGAGTAGCCTTGTATGTGGAGATTAGTCTATAAGTTGAGTGAAGCCATTGGGGTAGAGAGGCATCTAAAGTTAGTATTGGGCACGGTTTGACGGCTGTGAAAAGCGTTTATATATATATCTATATATGGAAAGAAGCACTAACCTGGAGTTGATGAGACCAAAAGCAGCTGGCTTGAAGCTGCTGGTAAGAGGACGAGCAGAAGCTAAAGACATTACGGCATGTTAGCGAGACTGGACCAACGACTATATATACATAATGCCAAACTACAGTTCATTACAAAGATTCTCGGGCTCAAGGCCTTTAACAAAAAAAATCACGACATACCACGAAGAAGAGAAGGCGCAAAACGAGAAGCAAGCATTGTTTAGAAATCGATGAATAGTAAGAAAAGAAGCAAGTCGGCAAGCAGAGAAAAAAATGGCTTTGCAAGTTATAAAAGCGAGTCTGGCCAAAGTCTTGTTTGTGACCCGTTCACACCAGCAAAATGGATAAATGGCTCGAGTCGAAAATGACGGATGCGTCGACCCGAATGTTAGACGGCGACTGGCCAATCACAGTGCAAGCATTACTGAAAGCCCAGCTCCGGTCCCCGCATAAGTCAGGTGAAAATGTAGTCACGAGATTATGGTGTGATGTGGTCATTACTATTTGGAATTTATGATTGAATATTTGTAATTATTTTAAATCATGTGTAATTATCTTGTCATCATTTTTTGTCACCATTCTTTTTCTTTATAAAATAAAAATTTTCCATCATTCATCTTCTTTTTCTTTTTCTTTTTTTTTCTTCATCAAACAGTTGTGTCGATCCTACTTCTTGAAATCTGACTGGTTTTAAAGACCGTCTTGGTCTTTAGATTTTCCAGCCACTTTGGTCCTCGATTCCAGTTACTGGGCCACGTTCTGTGTCTCGGTTTTTGGGTCTTGTGGTTAAAGGTCAGGCTTGAGTCAACAACATTTTTTTTAAATGGCTTTCCTATTGTTGGTGGTTTGATGATTTCTAGTATAGAGGTAGTGATTGGAAACTGGAGATAAACTCCTTTATTGTGGGAGGCCGTTTAATCGCCGAATCTTCTATTAATCCAAGATTATTTGGTTTCATACCCGGTCTACATGTAAATTTCGGTGAATTTTTGTTTGTTTTTTGTATTATCATCATCATTTCAAAACCACCCGTAGCATACGCTTTTCCAAGACGCTTGGTATACAAGTTAATCTTCATCCTCATCGTCCTCATTATCACTAGCAAAGTCTTCATCTTCTTCATCGTCGTCCGACGCAAAATCATGTGTATTCAAATTGACTTCTTTCGAGACACTGTTGTTGGAATTGACTGCAACCGTCTTGTCCTCCATATCTGTATTGATTTCAGTTTCTCGCGATGCTTTGATCAGCTCGTCTGGGAACACAGCCTTGGAATCAACTTTAGCCCTCCGCTCTTCAGCCAAACTTTCGTTATCCAAACCATGAAACTCGACGTATTTGTTGATCTGGTCAAAAAAGCCCTGGTCAATCATGGAAAACTCGATTTCAAAAGACTTGGAGCTTGACCCGTAGGCATTTGCATTTCCATCACTGTCTAGTGGGTTTTCCAAATACTTGATGATCAAATTAAACGTAGACTTTGTAATGGACGAATATGAAATGGATATTATTTTCAAAAGTCTGAAAACTAACAAAGGCTTCTTGAATCCAAAAAAGACAGAATCGGGAAGAAAATACAAGTATCCGTCTTTGGATCCACGGTACGCGCTGACGTGGATGAGTGACTGGTTCGACGGCATAGTTGCTTCGCTTGTGATTGAAATCTTTCGCCGCTGGAAATATAGAATTAAAATTTCTTGGATCGTGCCATTGTAAAGCTCCCCATTTTGGGGCTTGACAAGTGTCTTGAGATTGTCGTCAGCAACAGTGACCATTATGATCTCAAACCGGTTTTTAATGTCTATTTCGTCTTTTTTCGGGTTGACAATCAACGCCCATTGCGGTTTGGCCTTTTCCGGGATCGGGACCAAAAACACAGACTCGATATCGGCTAACAAGATGGAATATTCGGGTGGTGAGGTGTCTGATTTTCGCAATACCAAATGAGTAGTTGTCAACACCAGATCAAGTTTCTTGCGCGCAGGTGTCTGCATTGAAACTCCTGGGAACTTGAGAGCAGACGATTCATCAACAATAGTCGGAGCAGAGTGACTAGGTGCCGGAACCGGACCAGTATTAAGTTTTCTCTTCTTTACGTCATGCGCTGTGTCTGGACTATTTTCATAAAAGTTCATCAATTGGGCGAACAAGGTTTCAAGCGACGGATCATTCTGGATGGCAGCAGTCACTTGAGACTGAAGATTGTTTGGAAGATTGCTAAACATTTTCGATCCGTCCGACATTTTGGATATATTTTGAAAAGTTTGGCGATTAAAAAGTAAAAAATAAAGTAAAAATGAAAAAAATTCAAAAATGATAAACTTGTCAAAAGCACGGCTGGAAATTGTATATTTTACACGTCATGTGTTTGTCATTTGATCTTTAGCCGTTTGTAATCAGAAGACTTTCACTTGATTACAAAAGGCAATGGCAGAATATGTTGCATCAAGTGCATGACACTTTGTGAAAATACACTTTCCCAAAACCAAAACTTATAAGACTCGAAATTAGCTCACATAAAAAAAGACAGTGCCTACATACATACATCCTCACCACAGCTTTTGATGGGTTAAACTCGAATATACGTCTCTGATTGGTCAGAATACAAAGCCCACAGTTTAAAACGTCGAAGTCGCCACTGAAAAACTTGCAGTAGCAGCAACTGACCAATTATAAGCAGCGACAGATACAAGAAGAAACAACCTATCAAACGACGTTACCTAACCCTAGCCGCATATACTACCCAAACAGGAAACTATTGCAAGTCTTTCTTAGGTGGAAACCAGCCAATACCAACGTTTAATAAGTCCAGCGGAAGACCTGCAAGCCTATCAAACCATCCACCTAAATTTTCTCTCTTTTTCTTTCCTTTCTCTTTTTACTTTCTTTCCTTTTCTTCTTTTTCTCCCCCATCGCTCGAAAGTGTGATTCCTCCTCTTTTCCCTTTTTCATCTCTTAGAGCTTTAAAAATGGTCGCTCCTCGTCTTATTTCTAACTTGTCGCGCTCCGCTGTCCGTGCTGCCCAGATTGGTCGCAGAACCATGGCCACCGAAGCTGCTGTTGTCGGTAGCATCAGGTATGTTTTCTCACGGTTTCATATATATCAATGTGTTTGATGATGATTCTTTTCAATGTATTGGATATTTTGGGGATTGTGGATTAATTCCATTGAATTGTTGGCGGTAAAAACACTAAAGAAAAAAAAACGAAAGCAATTGCTTTTTTTTTCAATTACTTGTTCAGTACTCAATTCAGTGTATTGGATCTTTTGACATTCTGTGCTTTAAAGTCAATCTTTTTAATTCGGCAGTCATTTACAATCTCGGTTTTCAAATCAAATCCTGCCAGTTTTTTAAGAAAACATCTCTTTTTGAAAGTTGGGGATTGAAATATTGCGTTTTTATTGGCCAGTTTCTTCCAACCACACTTTTTTTTTTTCTCATACTTGATTTAAACTACTCCGTCAATATTGAATCATTGTTTTCACGATTGTACTTGTTTTTAAATTTCTGCTGTATTCACTCGTTTTTTTTACTTGGTTGTGGTTGTTGGAATTGGTTGATATTTCAACCAATCAGCGATTGACATTGCTTCACTGCCTTTTTTTTTTTCAACTCCATTTTCCTCCATTGCCAATTCAATCATCTCTCGTAAACAAACATTATACTAATTCCTCACTCTTAGATCTGTTGTCGGTGCCGTCGTCGATGTCCAGTTCAACCAGGATAACCTTCCTGCTATTTTGAACGCTCTTACCGTTCAAAGAGACAACGGTGACAAGCTTGTTCTTGAAGTCGCCCAGCATCTCGGTGAAAACACTGTCCGTACTATTGCTATGGATGGTACTGAGGGTCTCGTCCGTGGCCAGGAGGTCAAGGACACTGGTGCTCCTATTACCATTCCTGTCGGCCGTGGTACTCTTGGTCGTATCATCAACGTCATTGGTGAACCCATTGACGAGCGTGGTCCTATCAAGGCCAGCAAGTACTCTCCTATTCACGCTGACCCTCCTTCTTTTGCTGAACAGTCCACCTCCGCTGAAGTTCTCGAGACCGGTATTAAGGTCGTCGATCTTCTTGCTCCTTACGCCCGTGGTGGTAAGATTGGTCTTTTCGGTGGTGCCGGTGTCGGTAAGACCGTTTTCATTCAGGAACTTATTAACAACATTGCCAAGGCTCACGGTGGTTTCTCCGTTTTCACTGGTGTCGGTGAGAGAACCCGTGAAGGTAACGATCTTTACCGTGAAATGATTGAGACTGGTGTCATCAACCTCGAAGGTGACTCCAAGGTCGCTCTCGTTTTCGGCCAAATGAACGAACCCCCAGGTGCCCGTGCCCGTGTCGCCCTTACTGGTCTTACCATTGCCGAATACTTCCGTGACGAAGAAGGTCAGGATGTGTTGCTCTTCGTTGACAACATTTTCCGTTTCACCCAGGCCGGTTCTGAGGTCTCTGCTCTTTTGGGTCGTATTCCCTCTGCTGTCGGTTACCAGCCCACTCTTGCTACCGATATGGGTGCCCTTCAGGAACGTATCACCACCACCCAAAAGGGTTCCGTCACCTCCGTCCAGGCCGTCTACGTTCCTGCCGATGATTTGACTGATCCTGCTCCTGCCACCACTTTCGCCCATTTGGATGCCACCACCGTCTTGTCCCGTTCCATTTCTGAATTGGGTATCTACCCCGCTGTCGATCCTCTTGATTCCAAGTCTCGTCTTCTTGATGTTGCTGTCATTGGCCAGGAACACTACGACGTTGCTTCCCGTGTCCAGGAAACCCTCCAGGCTTACAAGTCTCTTCAGGATATTATTGCCATTCTTGGTATGGATGAACTTTCTGAAGCCGATAAGCTCACTGTCGAACGTGCCCGTAAGATCCAGAGATTCCTTTCTCAACCTTTCGCTGTCGCCGAAGTTTTCACCGGTCTTGAGGGACGTCTTGTTCCTTTGAAGGATACCGTCAGATCATTCAAGGAGATCCTCGAGGGCAAGTACGACAACCTTCCCGAAGCCGCCTTCTACATGGTTGGCAGCATCGACGAGGTTGTTTCCAAGGCTGAGAAGCTTGCTTCTGAGGCCAAATAAGCGTTTGAATAGTGTGTGTATTTATCCCCAGTAATTTCATTATCCTCTTTGTTTTCCATTATTCATTTTTCTTCCTTATTGCAGCAGTATATCCATATATCCTTTACTAATTCATGACGATATAAAACGACTCTTTTGTCCAAGTCCTGTTATACATATAAAATAACTATTCAAAACCAAATATATATTATATATATATATTTCAATATATCTTAGATTTCTACATTGATTGGCCCGTTCTCATATATTCTCGCGTAAATTCCAACGTAACCAATTCTTGTAACTGTCTGCCACGTAAATCGCAGTGTGACTCACTCATTTGTTGTGTATCTGTTACATGTTTTGTAACATGTGTTTGGAAAATTTTAGTTTTAAAAACAAAACTTGTCTTTACCTTCTCAAAAACGTTTTGCCAGGCATTATCTTATCTTGTTTTTGAGTATATATATAAACCCGGCTTTTAAAGTTTTTTTTTTTTTTCCCCCCAAATTTTTTTCCTTCTTCCTACCACTCGGTTTGAATCTCGTGTATGAGTTTTTCAAAAACCTGTTTTTCTCTTTGGCCAATCTTTTCATCCACTTTTAATCCAAGACCTGCCTATTCCAAGTTTTGTAGCAGCACATTTTCTCAATCTCTAAAGTTTTCAATGACTGCCTCAACTCTTACTCCAGAAAACTGGCCTGCTTCAAAGGTCAGAAACGCATTTCTTGACTATTTCAAGGGCCAGAAACACACCTTTGTTCCTTCCTCCTCAGTAATTCCCTACGATGATCCTACCCTTCTTTTTGCCAACGCTGGTATGAACCAGTATAAGCCAATATTCTTGGGCACTGTCGAACCTTCTTCTCCTCTCTCAAAGCTTTCTAGAGC
Organism: Magnusiomyces suaveolens; assembly: GCA_900642975.1. Lineage (NCBI taxonomy): Eukaryota > Fungi > Ascomycota > Dipodascomycetes > Dipodascales > Dipodascaceae > Magnusiomyces > Magnusiomyces suaveolens. The sequence continues at coordinate 1,605,502 of CAAAMA010000004.1, forward strand.
TGTCAACTCTCAAAAGTGTATCCGTGCTGGTGGTAAACATAATGGTATGTGTTTGATCAATTCTTTTCTCATCATTGATTTATTCTAACCCTATATAATGCAGATTTGGAAGACGTCGGAAGAGATAGTTACCATCATACCTTCTTCGAAATGTTGGGTAACTGGTCTTTTGGTGACTACTTCAAAAAGGAAGCCATCTCTTGGGCTTGGGAACTCTTGACAAAGGTCTACGGCATTGATCCTAGTCGTCTATATGTCACTTACTTTGGCGGCGACGAAAAGCAAGGCTTGCAACCCGATCTTGAGGCAAAACAAATCTGGCTTGAAATGGGTGTCCTCGAAGACCATATCCTTCCCGGCTCTGTCAAGGATAACTTTTGGGAAATGGGTGATCAAGGCCCTTGCGGTCCTTGCAGTGAAATCCACTATGACCGAATCGGTGGCAGAAATGCCGCTAGCCTTGTCAACATGGATGATCCCAACGTCCTCGAAGTATGGAACATTGTTTTCATCCAGTTCAACCGTGAAGCTGACGGAAAGCTTCGTGTTCTTCCCGCCAAGCACATCGATACCGGTATGGGCTTTGAACGTCTCGTCTCTGTTCTCCAAGATAAGTCCTCCAATTACGACACCGATGTTTTCACCCCCATTTTTGAAAAAATTAGAGAACTCACTGGTGCCCGACCCTACGAAGGTAAGTTCGGCAAGGAAGACGTTGATGGTATCGACACCGCATACAGAGTTGTTGCCGACCACGTTAGAACTCTTACATTTGCCATTGCCGATGGTGGATACCCAAATAATGAAGGCCGTGGCTACGTCTTACGCCGTATCTTGAGAAGAGGCGCCCGTTATGTCAGAAAGAAATTTGACGTTCCTATTGGCTCATTTTTCTCCCGTCTTGCTCCCACCTTGATTGATCAGGCCAAGGATATGTTCCCCGAGCTCACCAAGGACACCGACACCATTTTCGAAATCCTCAACGAAGAAGAGCAATCTTTCTCTAGAACTCTTGATCGTGGTGAAAAACTCTTTGAACAGTACGCTGAAACCGCAAAGAAGGCTGGCGAGACCAAACTCAACGGTAAGGACGTTTGGAGACTTTACGATACCTACGGTTTCCCTGTTGACCTTACCAGATTGATGGCCGAAGAAGCCGGCTTGGACATCGATGAACAAGAATTCGAAAAGGCCCGTCTTGCTTCAAAGGAAGCATCAAAGGGTGGCAAGCGATCCAACGGTAAAGAACTTCTTAAGCTCGATGTCCACAGCCTTGCTTCTCTTGAGAAGAACGATGCTGTTCCCCGTACCGACGACCACTACAAGTACTTGCCTGGTGATGTCGACTCAAAGGTTTCTGCCATCTACGTGGACGGCACGTTCGTCGACTCCACCAAGGATATCCCCGAAGACACACAGATCGGTGTTATTCTTGACAAGACTAACTTCTACGCTGAACAGGGTGGTCAGGAGTACGATACCGGTAAGATCGTTATCGACGGAAAGACCGAGTTCGAAGTTGAAAACGTCCAAACCTACGCCGGCTACGTTTTACACACTGGTTACATCAAGTATGGTGAACTTGCTGTTGGCAATCAAGTCGTTGCTGGTTACGACGAACTTAGAAGATGGCCCATCAGAAACAATCACACTGGTACCCATATTCTCAACTTTGCTCTCAAGGAGGTTCTCGGTGACGGTGTTGACCAAAAGGGTTCTCTTGTCAGCTCTGAGAAGCTTCGTTTCGATTTCTCACACAAGGCTGCCCTTTCCTTGAAGGAAGTCGAGCAAACTGAAGACATCTCCAATAAATGTATCACCAAGAGCGTCCCAGTTTACTCGAAGGAGGTTCCTCTCAAGTTGGCTCAAGAAATTGCTGGCGTCCGTGCCGTTTTCGGTGAAACCTACCCAGATCCAGTCCGTGTTGTTTCTGTTGGTATTCCTGTTGAAGACCTCATTGCTAACCCCAAGAACGAGGAATGGACAAAGGCTTCCATTGAATTCTGCGGTGGCACTCACGTTGCTAAGACTGGCGATATCAAGGAGTTTGTAATCATTGAAGAAAGTGGTATTGCAAAGGGTATTCGTCGTATTGTTGCCGTCACTGGTACTACTGCCTACGATGTCCAAAAGCTTGCCAAGTCATTTGATGATAGACTTGATGCTCTTGAGTCACTTACTTTCGGAGCTGACAAGGAAAACCGTGCAAAGGCCATTGGCGTTGAACTCAAGAAATTGTCTGTTTCTGTTCTTGCCAAGGCTAAGCTCAACGATAAGTTTGCAAAGATCCAAAAGAAGATCTCGGACGACTCCAAGGCCCGCCAGAAACTTGAAGGAAAGAAGGCCTTGTCAACTGTTACAGAGTACTTTGAAGAAAACAAGGACGTATCTTACTTTGTTGCCACTATTTCTGGTATTTCTGCAAACTCCAAGGCCCTCAACGAAGCCATCAACTTTATCAAGACTAAGCAGCCCGAAAAGTCTGTCTATCTGTTTGCCGGCGAAAAGGGTAAGGTCGCCCATGGATGCTACATTGGTAAGCCTGCTCTTGATAAGGGCGTTTCCGCTCAGGATCTTGGTTCTGTTGCTACCAAGTTTGTTGGCGGCCGCAGCGGCGGTAAAGGCCCTACTGTCCAGGGATCTGGTGAAAATGACGAAAAGATCTCCGACGCCGTTTCCGAAATTGCTTCTCTCTTCAAGTCTAAGCTTTCCATTTAAATGAATTCTATGTATCATAAAACCAATGAAAAATAATAGATGTACAAAATTAATGAAAAACGTGGTTTATATAGAAACAAATCCATCGGTTTTGTTTGAAACTTTGTATTAGTTTCAAACATCTCTGTTGTGGTAGGGTAATTGTTCTAGTTTGTTGTTGCACATACAAAAAAAAAACTCTACACCTCCTCAAACATACATAGAAGCAGTGTTTTTACAAAATAACAAGCCTTGAACATCATCTTATAATACATTCGGTTCACAAGTGAACTCCACTGAGCAAGAACGAAATGAGCAACATAGCTGGCTGGATGAAGTCGCGTCTTCGTCATACCTCTGATGATGTAATTGATTTAGATGACATACCGGTTCCTTTGAACATTGACAATACCCACTACAACGACGATGAGCCTTATCCAACTCCTACCCGAGAAAAAGGGCGAAACGGACGCAAGAAAAGGCTTGTCGCCACAAATAATACAGGTCTGCAGAAACAGAGTGATTCAAAAATTAGCAAGAAGGATTCCACCGTGAGCACGAGAACTATTGACAACCAACGAAACGCGTCTGCAAACAGGACGATACATTCCACAATCAAGAAGCCTGCTAAACGCGGCAGAAAAAAACGAGCACCCCAGCCACTTACAGAATCGGTCTTGAAGCATGATGATGTCACTTTATCAGAAGTCGAATGGAAAGGCCGGATTTGGAAACCTGCCAAGGTCACTCGTTCAAATATACAAGGTTCTACATCTGGCGTTGCTGGAGACGGTACTGACGACAGTCGTGCAGAGCATACTAACTCTCAAGAGAATGAACCGCTTGATAGTTCAGATGATGTGATTGTTTATGACGACGTTTTGGTTGCCGAAGACAATGACGATCTAGTGTTGGAAGATGGCTACAGGAAATCCACTGAAACAGAGACTCAAAATACTAACCAAATCGAGAGAAAGGGGTCCTATTCAATAGAACGAAGACTTAGAGAGCTATACAAAAAGCCTGAATACAGACTAGTAAGGAGATATAAATCCTCCAAAACCAAACGAAAATTGGAAAATGAACCCACAACCATTGGTGATACTGTCATTGATACTACCACAAGCTCGATAGATGAGGGTTTGTCTTCTGAATCAGTCAATGGAAGCACAGAATATGAAAAATCAGAATCGCCAGAAAAGAGCCAGCTGTCCCCAAGTCTTGTTACTAAAGAGTCCAAAGTCAAGAAATCCTCCACAGGCCGTTCAATCAGAACGAGGTTATTTACTCGCTCTGAAAGCGCGTCGCGCAAAACTTCTCTCGAGTCCAAAGAAGCAAACTCTACGCTATCAAAGGCAAAAAAGTTTACTAGCGACAGGCCAAAGCCTGGCAGCCTTAGCCCCAGCATGAGCAGCAAAACTGTTGATATCACAAGATTTTCTATTGATTCGAAATCATTTGGAAAGAAGGTTGCTGAAAAATTGAAAGTGACCGATACCACGGTTTCCGTTACCAATGAGCAGGAACCCTTGGAAAACAATGATGAGAGGGACAAGTCCGTTGGAATTGAAGAAGATGATGAAGAAACTGATACATTCTCAAACTCTATTACAATTGATTAGGTTTCCTAAACAACTCTTTAGTTCAAAGTCACTAATAAAACTGATGATGACGGATGCTTGACCAGTAGAAAGAAAAGTGTTGGTTGCGTTGGATCTGTTTTCTATATAATATTTTATTTATAAATATCGTATTTTAAAGGTTCCAAGCCGGAGCCCAAAAAAACAATTAGCGCTTTGCATCTGCCTTGCACTGTCAAATAAAATCCGGGGATCTTTTTCTTATCGTCTGGGTCTGGAAAAATATCCTTGTCAGATAACAGCTCGTCCAAATCTGAGTTTCTGGGGAGGTAGAGTACAATGTTGTCTGTGTACGCTTCGCGAGCTCTTTTGACAGTGCTTTGGATGGAGTACGGTTCACATTTGGAAAGCGACCAAACGTTCTCTTGAGAGTAGGCGACGCCGCCCCATGGCGGGCTAAGAAATACAACATCGTCGCGTGTGAATCTGGGTGGATCTTGGGTCGTATCCGTACTAGCAACCTTTTCCTTTTGTTGGTCCTTGTTGGTTTGCAAAGACGTTGAACCGGTTTGTTTATCATTTTCTTTGTTTTCTAACGTAGGTGGATATTGGAACTTGAAAAAGTCAACTTTGTAAAACTCAATGTTGTTGTTTTTACGATACTCTTTGGCGTTGCAACTTTCCATTTCTTGACTTTCAGTAAAGTCTTTGTCTCGTTGCAATTGATCTTTGGTATTTTTTCTCTTTTTGTTTTGATTCTCTTTTTGGTGCTCATCAGCATCCTTATCGTCATCGTTCTCTAGCAATACGTCGTACACAAGACAGTTGTTTTTAGACATTTCCACATTTTCCTTGTCAATATCAAAATAAATTACCTTTTCAAACTCCATAGCAAACTGTATCGTGTTTCCGCCAGCACCGCCAAAAGCGTCCAACACTGATTTCGCGCGAGGGTATCGCAAAGCCGTTTGGTTTGCAATTACTCGCGCAACGTTTTCAGGAGTCACACTGAACCACATTGTAGGACTTAGTTGGATTCCATAGTCAAACAGGCTAAACAGATTGTAACGACCGTACCAATACTTGTAGAGATCCTGTGGGAAGTTGGCAGGGGGCTTTGAGTTATTGCTTTTCGGTTTATTCTTGCCGGCGTGATGCTGGCCATTGTAATTTGTTTGTTTGCTGGACGAGTTGGTTAGAGACACTTGGTCGTTGTTGCTGCTTGATTTTTTTTGACGTTTATACGTCGTTGTAACCAGTGAAGCATCAAAGCTGCCATTTTGTCTTTTGCCATCTTTGTCTTGATTCGTTTGCTTTTTGTTTTCCAGTGATGCCAACATCTCTCGTGGGTTTTCTTTTTTCTTTGCAGCCTCTTGATCGTGTTTGATCTTGTTTAAAAACTCGTAAACAGGTGCCATCTTGTTCTTTTTCCTGTTATTTTCCGAGAAATAGCCTTTTCGAAGGAAAATATATTCATAGAAGAGTGGGAGGTATATTAGAGCAAAAAAAATTGGAAACAGAAAAGTTCCCAAGTTATTTGACAAGTTTATGAGTTCCAAATATGTCCTCGAGCTCTGTCTGGTATATATACATGTTTTTTTTTTTTTCCTTCTTGTTCAATTAATATTTAAAGTATTTTGAAAAAAAAAATACATTCACCTGACGTACGGCTAACAGAAACCCAAACATTGTACAACTGTGAGACATGTATTGATAAAAACTGTAAATGTACAACTAGTAAAAAAATATGGCAACCAATATAGTACAGAAAAATCGTTGGAATATATTTATACAAAGGCGGTAAGGTTTAGTTTTCCTTTCTGTCAAGCGAGCTTTTTGTAAAGACAAAAGTAATTGGAGAACGTGCCGATTTCAATGTTTCTAACATAATATCATCACCAAGATATATCTCTTCATCCATATTTGCTTCGTCAGCATCGTTGACATCTATCTTAATGACAGGTTCTATATCGTTGCCTAACGTTTCGAGATCTGTGTGAGAAGAAACAGGATTGGATTTAGCAGAAGCAGCCTTTTCAAGAAGTTTTACAGGATCAATATGTTTATATTCATATAAACCCTTCATTTCAAGTTTGGTCTTGTCGCAGAGATGCTCAGGGATGGGAGCAGTTCCCTCAATAACATTTTTGGCAGTGGTCCAACCGCCAAGTCTCTTGCGCTCATTGAAAATGTCATCACCATCTTCATCACTATCAATCTCAATAGGATCATTATTGTTATCAACTGCCTTGTCGTGGCGAGGCTTTTTAGGGGTATTCTCTTCATTGTCTGAAATAATAAACGGATTTGATGCATCGCCATCGGAAATGACAAACCTCGACCGTTTCTTGGTTTCATTTGTGTTTTTGTAAACGGTTTGGCTACGTGATATAACAAGCTCATCATATGTCATATTCGTTTCCCCAACATTATCGACAGAATCCTTTGGCGAGATTTCCTTCTTCTTTGAAATATCTCCGCAACAGCCACATCCAAGCAAATCATGGGTATGGCAAGTAACATCAGGATGGAATTTAAACAAGTCTTGGAGCTCAGCTTGCGAAAATGTATTAGTTCCTGCTCCACTTTTTTTCTTACCTGTATTTTTTCCACGCTGAGATTTTCTTCCGCTTCCTTTTGCTTTTTTGTCATCTTCATCATTGACATCCATGAAACTGTCGGCTAAGCCTTGTTTAGTAATTTGACGCTGATATATTTTTTCGTCCATGGCACCAGCAATCAACAACCTGTAAATATACACCGGCCGTTTTTGGCCGTCACGATGAACACGGGCCATTGCTTGAAGGTCGACGGAAGGATTCCAGTCAGTGTCAAACAAAAATAGCCGGGATGCTCCAATCAAGTTGAGGCCGGTACCACCAGACTTTGCAGAAAGCAAAAACACAAAGGAATGACTTTGGCTGGTTTTATTGAATTCATCGACCAGGCCTTGACGTTTTTGGTTAGGCGTACTGCCATCAAGTCTCATACTCGACATGCCAGCGTCTCCAAGTGCCAGCTCAATAATATCCAATGTCTTTGTAAATCCAGACACAACCACCACTTTTTCATCAGTCTTTTTACGAAGAATAGAAAGAAAAAGAATCAGCATACGCAGCTTTCCACCAGCGTACGGAAGTGTAGGCGGCAAATCCAAGTTAAAAACATCAAAATCCTGGTCACGCAACAGGGCCGGAGAATTACAAAGCTTTTTCAAAAGGGTAATGGCACGCAAGTGTTCAGACATATTGCTTGAACCGACACACTTTTTGAGGGAGTTGCATTCTAGAATCTGTGTATAAAGCTCTGCCTGTTTGGCACTGGGCTTACAAAACACAACCGATTCTGTCTTTGGTGGAAGATATTTCTCAATCGTACTTGCTGTTCTTCTAAGAGTAAACATGCGAGTTATGGTGGACAATTCATCGGATCGCAAACGTCCTATTTCTATATCTTTCATTGAAGCTTCGGGCTGTCGAGATTTGATAATCGGAAGTTCAAAATCCCGTTTGAAATTTTGATAAGTTCCGAGGATACCTGGATTGATAACGTCTATCATTGCAAAGAATTCGCTCAAGTCGTTTTGAATCGGTGTACCTGTTAATAGCACTCTTTTTGTTGTAGGAAGGTTAAGAATGGCTTGTGAAGATTTATTATTAGATGACTTCAAACGGTGGCCTTCATCCATAACAATCAAATCAATCGATGCCTGTTTAAGGTCCTCTGAAATGCTTCGAAGTCGTTCATATCCACAAATAATCACTTGGTATACACGTCCATAAACCAATCGACGCAAATCACTTTTGCCGTCTGCTATAAACACACCGACACGAGTCCCAAGCCATTTCTTAAATTCCTTTTTCCAATTAGCCATTAATGACACTGGGCATACAATCAGTGCGCGCTCAATGGTCGGTTTGTTACCAGCAATGGGCGTCTGTTTCAGCAGCGTCCAAATCAAGGTAATAGTCATGAGCGTTTTACCAAGACCCATTTCGTCGGCCAGCAAGGCCCCATTTCCGTTAAATTCGCGAAACCCCATTACGCATTCATACAAAAACTTGACACCTTCAATCTGGTGTGGACGCAAAAGGCGGCCAAGAACTGGATCTATAACCACATCAAGAATGGTGTCAGAATGTTTACACTTTTTTATTGGGTATCGTTTCATCACAATGGAGTTTGGGTTATGGGGGTCATGACGAGGGGTATCGATTTTATAAGAACGAAACCCTGAGCGGTCGTTTCCACTGGACACTGGTCGTGATAAAGATTCGTTAAGACTAGAGGAAATAGATGCTCCAAGAGATGTGGCTGTAATAACTGGAGACTTGAATGATGTTTTGGGTATTTGAATTTTAGCAGCAGTTATTGATAAAACGTTTTTTTCTTCAAAATATGTATCGGGATTTGTTTTATTAGCGTCAATCTCATGAGAGACTTGAACTTCAAAGTTCCCGACCTTCAACACTAAATCTTCTTCTAGATCAGGCGAAGAGGTGGAACCATGTCCGATTTCCTTTCCTCGTCGATCTTCTAATGTAAGGCCTCCACCGGAGCCAAGTCTTAGAATTCCGTCATCAGTCCATGTTTTATGCTTTTTTGAAGACGGCTTACGGTACATGACTTCGTAATATTTTGGAGTGCCATTTGAGGGCGCTTTTTTGGGCTGTGAGGCTGGGCTCGATGATGTGATAATTGATGAATGTAAAGAGTTTTGTGGTTTTAACAGACCTGTATTTAATTTAATGGAGCTCTGTCGATTTACATTTTGACGACGGTTAGCAGGATAGGATGTGATGTAGGGGTTCTCTATATTTATGGAAGATTTAATGGGATCGAGCACACTGTTGTTGATTCGGTACTGTCTAGTTGATAATCCAGTAATTGTTACATCTGATTCTGCTGATTTTGAAACACATTTATTTTGGGTGACAATTTCGATATCTCCGTCCATGTCTTTTTCTGGACTTTTCTCGTTTGTAGTGACTATTGGCGTTTTGTCTACTACTTTTTGAATAGTGATATCATCTTTGTTTGGAGAATTGTTGACGGAAGATAACGAACGCTGAGCAGTTGTACTCCTTTGCGGTGCGTATGTCGGTGCTCTACTGCCAGGGGCTCGAGGTAATGCTAATGAAAGTCTGCCTTGAGAACGGTCTGGAATATATGGCGGAGCCCTTGAAACTGGAGACTGGAGTCCTGGAACGGCGCTCGATCGATTTGGAACCACAGTCTTGAACGGAGCATTGATACTATTTTGTTTATTATTGGCAGATCTACGTCGATACATTGTTCAAACGCTGCAACTAGGTTCCAATAAATGAACAAAAACTAAACTAGACCGTCTGTCGCAAAAAAAATAATAATAAATAATAAATGCGTGTGGCAAAGAAACAAATTGGTGTATTTAAAAATTCTTACGTGGTTTCGCGTTTCAGTAAAAGTATACACATCCTAGTTTGTTATTGGCTGTCTGACTTTTGGCGTCATTCACGCGTAAATACGACTTGGTACTTGACATTTAATTAGCTTTCATAATTCGGTACATGAGAATGTGAATACAAACTGTCGAAAAATCAAGCTTTTGGCTGATTTATATTTTACAATCGAGTTTCAAGTGATCATATTTAAACTACTACATTTATTTTTCATTATAGACTTTTGTGGAATATAAATCAGGACTTTTGACCTAAGTATAAGGACGTTCTGTAAAAGCACTAACTTCAACTAGTAAGTGGATTAGACCGGGTAATTATTTCAAAAGCCATTAATGCTCATTTTTAAAGTTAGTCTTGATTTCTTGATAATTTCAAGAAATCTCTTTTCACATCCTTTGAAACGTTCCCCTAAATTTGCGATAATCATGGATAAAACATTTCTTCAAAAAATAATGTCAATTATATTCTGGGCACTGCCAGTAAAAGAAATATGGTAATGACGTTTGACAGGGGACAAAGTTATTGCACTGCATCTTGTTGATCCAAAAAATGCCACTCGTTGTGGCCTGAATATTGGTAGTTTTAAGATTAGAGGACAGCACCAGGGTTTATATTGCAACTCGCAGAAAAAGAAAAGCCTTTGAAATTCTACCGCAGGCTGAATTGCAGGTTTCACTGTCCAACTTATATTGAGTACTTTTCAAGATGCGTAATGTACAATCATTAGTGTGTCGCTTTGGTGTTTTGCAGTGTATTCAAAAGCACAAAATAAGTATTGTACAGAAACAATTATCAGTTTGAAGGCAAAAAAAAAAAAAAAAATCCAACCTCAGTTCAACAGAACAAAGTCGATGATGTTTATTTATACTTGTCAATAATTGTAAACACCCCAGACAAAACCATTCACGTGACTTTGACAAAAAATTTGGAAAACCAACCAAGTGTGACAATTTGGCTACACCAATACTGTTTCGGAATCACCACCAAATCGAATCCAAAGATGCCAGGATTTTCTCACGCAGGTATGACCTTTGCTACCGGTGCTCTTCTCGGTGCCTCAGGTCTTATTCATATGTTTTGGGGCGGCAGCAATAGTGCTCCGGTAGCTGAGGCACCTGGGTCTGTCCAGCCAATCCCGCCAATGGTTCCCGGTGGACCCAATAAAGGGCCTAATGGAAACTTTCCTCACGCTATGATTGACTATTCGAAGCCCATCGCACCTCCTCCTTCTGGCGACGGTGTCCCGGGCTCTGGTATTGTTGACATCAATGCCTCAGACTTTTTTACAAAATACGGTCATCCAGGACCTTACCATGACCAAGCCAATCGCGACGAGTTTATTTCATTTTATGATCGCCGAACAAGAATTCCCCTCTATGTTGTCGAGCATGTCACAAAAGATAGTTTGAACTTTGGCAGAGATGCTGACGGAAAGCCTCCTGCTGACCGTAAAAACTCTGCATTCAAGGAAGATACTGCCATTACTGAAGAATTTCGATCCAGACTCAGGGATTATTTCCGATCTGGTTATGACCGCGGCCATTTGGCTCCTGCTGCCGATGCAAAGTTTTCGCAACGTGCTATGGACCAAACCTTTTTCCTTTCCAACATGGCACCCCAGGTAGGCGATGGTTTCAATAGAGACTATTGGGCCCATCTTGAAGACTTTTGCCGTCGCTTGGCCAATGATTATAAGTCTGTCCGCATTGTTTCTGGTCCCATGTTTCTTCCCAAGCGTGATCCAGTTACTGGAAAAACCTTTATGAGCTACGAAGTTATTGGTGAGCCTCCTAGTGTCGCTGTTCCTACCCATTTCTACAAAATTGTTGTTGGTGAAGACTTGTTGAATGGTAAAGGCAGAAAAGAAGACGTTGCTATTGCCGCATTTGTGTTACCCAATGCCCCAATCAATAATGCGACACCACTTAAAAGCTTTTTGGCTCCTGTTTCTGCGATTGAGAGAGCCACTGGTCTTGAGTTTTTTACCAAGGTCAACTCTAGAAACAAAAAGGATTTGTGCAGTCAAGTTGCCTGTGAAATTAGAGTTAGAGAGTTCAACAATGCCGTCAAGTCGTTACCAGCACCTAGAAAGTAAATAACCAAAAGATTGGAATGCGTTGATACATTCAACGATGGAAATTAGTAAGCGTGTATAATCATTATAAACCCGATAAATAAAACCCAGCAAAATACATGATAAAAATGAATTAAAAATAAAAATAAAGCAAAATAATAATAATAATAATAATTAAGAATCAAGCTCTTCAGCATCACCAATACCGTCTTGATAAATTGCAAACACACACTCGGCTTCTGGCAAGCATGGCGAATCATAAATCTTACACATTCTGTTTGGACCTCTTCCCTTTCTCAATGACAGTCTTGTTGTAGAAGCGTGCGCGACAATGTTACCACCAATTGGTTTTTTAGGATCCATGTTAAACATTCCGGCACCGCCATCAACTTGGGCAACAACCTGGTTAGTAATGATAACAGCGATACCATATTCATCTGCAAGCATTTGAAGTTTTCTCATAAACTTGGCGACCTGCATCTGTCGAGCACTAAGCTCGCCACGTCCGCTGTAATCGGTACGGTAGAGAGCCATAATGGAATCAACAATGAGTACTGAAAATCGCGACTGAGACATCATTCCAGAGGCCTGGTCCAAAAGCTGTAGCTGGTGATCAGCATTATATGCACGCGCGTAGGCGACATTGTCTAGCGCATACTGAGGTTCAAGCCCAAACCGTTGGGCAATAGGAATCAAGCGCTGGGGTCTGAAAGTTCCTTCTGTGTCAATGTAGAGACATTTGCCTTCACCTCCGCCCATATCGATAGGCAATTGGGCCAAGACGGCAATCGTATGACATATTTGGGATTTGCCAGTTCGGAATTCACCAAAAAGCTCGGTAATGGCGCCAGTTTCAATACCTCCACCAAGTAAGGTATCAAGCTGCTTAGATCCTGTAGAGAGTCTGATTAAATTTGACTGGCGAACGTGAAATTCGGAAGCAGTGGTGAAACCCATGGGAACCCAGTCATATGCTGCCATGATAATTTTCTCGGCTTTGGCTTCTGATATGCCTTTGATATTAATGATTTGTCGTTTGGGTCTACATTGAAATGGATGTTAGGTTTGCCATTTCAGACAAGTTTAAAAAAAATAAAAAACTTACGTATAGGCAACAGATTCCATCGTATGAAAATTTGCAGCTTGTAATCGTTTAATATCCTCCGCTTTGATTCCATTTACTCCAATAAGTTTGTCAAGCGAGACAGGTCCTTCAGACTCTTCAATCTGTTCTTCTACCTGATGTTCGGAAGGTCCAACAATGTCTGTGGTGTTTTGTGAAATATCGCCGACTGCCGCATCTTGGTTGTCAATTTGAATAACTTCTTCAGGCATATTGTATAAGATTAAAATCAGGTAATTACACTAAAGTTATTGTTGTGATTGTTATGTTGTCTTGTTTCTATTTGAAATAATGGAAAGGCTTATTAGTTTTTTGATACCAATGACAAGGTTCGCATGATTTTTAAAATGTCAAGAAGAAAAATCTGGTGGTTTTTTCGTGTTTTAAACCATTTTTGTTGCCACACGAGAAAACCCAGAAATCTTACGTCAAGTCGCGCTTTCATTGGCTGGAACATTGTTCGACGTGGGCTTTACGCGTATATTACAAATCATGCAGTAAGCGGAGAAAAAGTGTCAACAAGGAGGAATCGAACCAGTGATCAATACTTGAACATTCACATTGAATGTCTATTATTTATATACTTGAACATTCACATTGAATGTCTATTATTTATATACTTGAACATTCACATTGAATGTCTATTATTTATATACTTGAACAATTTGCCTGACTTTTTTCATTCGTTCGTCATCAATGGTAATAGAGATTGAATTTCTGTGTTTATACGGAATATACATATTTCAATTTGCTAGACAAAACAACAAATCTGGGGAAGATACGGTTATTTCTTGGACTTGTGTATATTTCAATAACCCATAAATACAAAAGCTTTTGTCTCATGTCTTGGTTTTCCCTGTTCCTCGTAATCAGAGTCTATAATCGGACTATTGGAAACATTGCTGGAATGTCTCATAAATAATGCGTCAAAAGATGTAAATCGTAGACTCTAAAAAAGTGATGTAAGCTTTCAATGAAATATGCTTCCATGGTTCTTAGACCAATGTAATCATCTTTTAGTTTGTTTAAAAAAAGATTAGCTCAAACATTTGGGACAAGGTCAATTAGTGAGGAAGCCCAATCACTTATCTCAAGAATTTATAAAACGTAGGAATAAATTGAAGGTACCAATAAAAACTGCTGGATTGTCCATGTTTGAAGATTGAAAAGTAAACTTTTTTTTTTTTTTTTTTTTTTTGGTGGGCGTAAAGTTGCATGCCTATGGAGAAATGTAGTTTAGGTTGGTATTTCAGTAGTTGATTTCGTGATTCAGGACGATTCATGATCTCTATTTTTTGGATTTAATTTAACCAAGTTGATAACAAGTAGAATCAAATACGATTGTCTATACAAATGGAACAAATGTCACATTAAAACATTTAAATTACTAGAGACAGGAAACAATTATTACGAAACTAGATGAAAGAATGGTAAATCATCTGTTGCATTTAAAATGAATGTCACAAATGACTTGAGATCGAAAAATATTTACGTTGGGAATATTTTAAACAAGACACATTGCTTGAATGACAAAGGATGATGAATGTGGAATAGAGATTATAATCCTTCACTTTAATAAGTAACATCAAAGATTTACGAGATCGTATATACAAGGATTTTTCCATGCGCTATTGCAAAAGCAAAGAAATTGAAATACTGATTAGGTCTGTGCTTCAAAATTTACGGTGAGAGAACGTTGCTATACAATGTATAGAAAAGAGTAAGCCCGTGTCTCAACATTACTAAACAAGGTCAATTGAATATCAACTTACTTTAGCAATAGAAGTAACCCATACGAGACCGCTATATTCGACAAAAGGCTCCGATCAGTATTGTTTCAAATAACGATTTTGTTTTTCAAACAAGCAAAATGTTTTTTTGGATTTTACCCATCTGATAAGTTAGTGGGAAGGTTATAAAACCATTTTGAGGTCTGCTCTACAGGTTACTGTTTTTAATATTCCCCACTTGAAGATATATTGTTACGAGGCGCATTGCTTAACAAAGCTTTTCAAGGCTTGTATATCCATATTATGTTGAAAGTTGCTTGTAGCATCGTTCAAAAGATTGCAATTCCAACAGTCATTGCTCGAGCCTTTGCAGAAAAGGAACAAAAATAGAATTTATCACACTTGAAAAACTGCACACTACTGTAGTAATAACTTTTACAGATGCCCTCTCCTCGAATTTGACTGTATTATTCTGGGCGTTCATTCATAATCTTTCTTTTTTTTGTAACAGGAATAGACAAAATAATATTGATATAACAGTAAAGTTTTTGGCCCATAAGAATCAACACGATTGGATTTGTGATTAATCATACTAAATAGACAATATACATGGATTGACGTAAAGCCCCTATGTGTATCACTCATGTATTATCGACTTGTGAAGTTGGTTTAGCATACCCACAATCAAATAATAGATTGTCTTTAGAGACGTAATCTTTTGGGAACTTGGGCCTTGAAAGGCTACTAATGGACTTGAAGCAGTCTCATTTTCTTTTTTCGACGCAATGAAGCGTTCTAAAAAGAAGTTTCCCACATTACTTTGTTGTTACCAAAAAAAAACAAACTGAGTAGCTGCATATGTTTTTTATTTGGTCTCTAGACATTTGTAAATTGGAAAATATGAAAATATGCATCTTCAATCGAAAAAAAGGTGTGTATTGACCATTGAGGTTCAATGACGTAATTTTCTACATACAAATTTATGTTGAGTGCCCCGATTGCCACATGTAATATATAAATATTTGTAATGTGAGGCACCAATTAATTGCTCATCAACTATTCCGATACTAAGTGAACAAAGATCTTCGTCCAACAGGTTGGATATCCTTGAAAATTATAGTGAGCATTCTTATACGAAGGCCAGTAAACAGTTATGTTTTATTTCGGATTTTGTCTCATACTGAAGAACAAAACAAGCTCGAGATAATACTTGCTAGATCAGGACATTGCTTCAACATCTCAAGTTTTACAATATACTCAATATCTGGCTGGTACAACAATAGCATGAGCTTGGCAGGAAACGGCTTGTATCCTTTCTTTATAGATGTATATAACAAGCAACGCTGAGGACGATGTACTAAAACTCATAATAGAGACTCGTAACTTTCTTTTTTAATCCAGGGTTTATTGTTATAATGGGGTTTGACTGCACAACTGTAGTAGGTACCTATTTGGAACACTCGCCGATATCAACAATTACATAAAATAAAAAAAAATATAAAAAAAAAAACTATGCAACAATTTAGACATGATCTGCCAGCCCACTCCTTGTCGATACTAAACAAAACCCAATGTCTTTTTTATTTTTATTTTTTGTTCAATGCTAGATGTCATTACGGAATTAGCATCAATCATTCCTATTGAAGTGATGGGATTAAGAAAAGGCCGACTCTACAATGACGATGGAAAAAATGAATCGGAATTTCCATACATAAAGAACTTAAATTCTAACGTCATATCCATAGATTTATGCAAAAACCAGGAAATCAACGTAGATCTTTAATTTAAAACATATTCAATCCATTTGATATCGTTTGTTTTTCTCAAGATTCGTTGGAATCATGGTTCTTTGCACGTATTAACATAAGCAAACACAGATGAACCTATTTTTAAATTGAACTGTGCCTAATTTGAACTGCATTCAATATTTATATTTGTTTATTTTTCCTGTTAATGTTCAAGTGAATGCAATTATTCCCATAAACAGTTGATTAGATAAAAAGGGTTTGTTCTCGAGCTGGGACCTAAAGCATATTGTCTGCCTTGATATTTTTGGGATGAAAACCCTTGAACTCCCGACAGAGAAAAACACCATTGCATACCCTAAAATAGCATATTGGATATTATCATCTTTAAAAAGCAATAGTAGTAAATTGATTACCCCTAAATTGAAGCTGAGCCGACTATTGTGTGCTGGTCTCTAGTCATCCCACGCCTGTAACTGGGAAGATTACTATATCTATTGTAACTAACAAAGGGTTTTAATGTGGGTATTCTCTCATGCTGTGAAAAACAAAATAAAGGCACATGAGTATATATCTATATATATATGTGACTATATCTATATGACTTGCTTTTGACAAAAGCAACGAAATGTTCAACGGCGCCAGACCAGAAATAGAACCACCAAAACAACACTATTGTTATCTAGATGGCATAAATCCAGCTGTAAATGAGAACAAAACACTAGTAATTTGGATTTCACTACTAATGAAAAGGTGTTACCCAATAGAACCAAAAAAAAAAGAAAATAAAGGATGATCAACACTTTTATGTATACATATGGTAGTGTCAAACGACAATTGTATTTTGGTATTACTACACACCTTCTACGGTATTAAACAATAACGCAACTGAAAAATTATTTAAATGGGCTCAAAATTATGTTTGTAACAGATGTTACAATATTGTTGTTTGATATTTTAGGAAGATTTACGCTTTGAAATTATAATGTTGTTTGTTGCTACTGTTGCTCCTATTATTATTATAATTACCTTTAAATAATAAAACACAACAGTAAGTGTGACTATTGTACAATTATCATGTCTGACGCAGGTTCACGCCTTTCAATCATTTAGTCATTGATTTATTATTTCCTCTTTTTATTTGCTGAAATGTTACAAATACCGGCTTTCGTGCTAAACCAATGAGATTGAAAACGTAAATAGATTGTGAAAAAACAAAAAAACATGTATACACTGACTGCTAAGAACAAATGTAAATGCCTATATCCAAAGCCAACAAGAAATGTCGGTTAACCAGAGTAAACAGTCGGAAAATAGATTGGGCGTTTAATTAAAATAAACATAAAGATATTATTATTTAGCGGGTAATGATGTAAACACAGATGATTGATATTGTTTAAGAAATAATACTTAGGGTCACAATTGTGTTTCAATATTTGAACCTTGTCACATAATCCGCAAAAAAACACTGCAAGTCACCTATAAAATACTGTTTTTTATAATAGTGAAAAAGCTGAAATACACGCAATTAGAGTTTTCAAGTATAAAATAATATTTATAGAAAGGACACAGCAGATTTGAGTTTTGAACCAGGTTTTTAATGGGATTGTTCCAATTCATAGCCTAGGAAATGCAAAAAAAATTAGGTTCATGTTGGCGTGCTTTGCCAATGTGATATTGAGGAATAAAATAACGTTTTTAGTATCAACAGGCAAATGATTTGCGACGATCCATGAGATTCGAGGAAAATCAACAAAAATGACAGTTGATTTTTAGTTTAAATCGTATGTACAATACCAAACAGTAAGTTTGATTAAACTAACCGGCTTTCGGAATGAAATCTTCAAAATGATATAATTTAATTATGTCGATTTCTTCAGTGTTGATTTATCTTGATTTTCCTTCTTGAAGCTTGTTTTTTATAAAACGACATACAATGTACAGAGACATTCACAGTGTGATAACAAAGAGCCTAGCGTTGTATCTAGGTAATACGAGTAGGCGAGTAAATTCACACAATCATACATTATCCTAGCTACTTTTTCATAATTTCTTTGAATCTGCGAAAGGGTTTCTATTGATGGATCTGCACGAACTTATACCAGCAAGAAAAAAAGATATTGGCAGTCGATAATTAGAATGGATAATGAAAACGTTAAAGGACTGGTTTTTGACAACAAAGCTATAATTATTGGAGTCAACAACCAGCATGTTTTTAATACTCGCCAATAGTGGCATAGGTATAAATGGTGCAACTTTTTTACATTCTTTAGATTATAACTTGTAGGATGGTGTATATTAAATTAAAGGAGGTTGAAATAGACTTTTGAGACTTGACGCCCATAAATAATGGGTCATTGGTTAAAGATCACATTGTGGATTGATTTAACAATAGATGCACGTATCTCGGTGGATTCTATTACTGATTTAATGTCATTATGTAGATGTATAAAGTACGTCCTTTATGGTTTGTAGGTACGTGTATTCTAACAAGGTATGGAGTTATTTTTATGATCAAAGCTAGGCAGATACAATGTCAAAACTGCCTTTAAGACCCCTCTTCTTCATTGTCATTACTTGTACTGAACATGGTTGGGTGTTACCCAATGAAGATCCATCAGTTGGTTATTCCTTAATGTACCTTTTTTTCCTTTTATACTGATGATACGGGAGTTCCTTGTGTAGAATACTGCCGCCGAAATTACCTAAAGAAAACACTGATCATGGTTCAAGGAACTGTTATAGCCCCTAAAAGCGATCTATGACGGCTTTTCTTTTTCGAATTTCTCAACGTGGCTATGACATTTGATTAAAACAATAACTGTACGCGTACAAACGTATTGTCAAAAGAAAGCAACTGCTATAGCCGAAAGCTTTGTTCTGATAATCAGTTTGGTTATTATCCAAATGCTATACAGAAAGCAGTCTAGTTTCTGGTAGTTTCTTAGTATACTTGGTCCTACGAATGAATAATGGTCATTGAAACTGAAACAAAAAGAATAGACATGTTACCAAGAAACAGACACACAATCAGCGTGATTTTTTAGAACCAAATGTTGTATTTTCCTTGATCTATGCACCCATTTACAAGATTTGCAATTGTACAATACATGTTTGGTGCTTTTTTTTGTTGTTGTTGTTTCCCCTTCATACCCATGTCTTGTCCACGCCTTGGTATATACAGAATATTATTACCCAAATAGATGCTTAAATCGAAGTTTGGTCAAAAAAACTGTGGATTTAGGTTATAGTTGACAGTTATAAAGCAATAAATCTTGTAAAGAAAAAAGAATAATCAATGTATCTCAAATATTGATGTGCAAGCAAAAGATGGAACCAAGGTCTGGAACCAGCGACAAAATCCGACAGAAGCCTTGAGCGTAGTATACATAAAACATTGAGTGCCAATGTAATAAATAACTAAATTACAGACTGGTAAAAGTACTGACATACTTGTAAAGATAGAATTAATGTCTGGTTCAGACAATTGTGTCCATTGGTGGTATACCCAAATTGGAGTTACCCTGATCTACCAATCATTTGTCAATGTAGTGAGAGATTGCCAAATTGAACGTAGAACATCCACATGTTCCATACAGCCAAAGTATTTTGGATATCCAACGAACCTGGGGATTATTTTTGTTGTACAGGTAGCAGACCAAGTGGTTTATGAACTGAACCCACACAACATGCAATTAACACGCCAAAGACTCGGACCGTATAACTGCTTGTGTAACTAAAATGCAAGTTGCATTGAAATGCTCAAAGTTAAAGTAGTCAATCAGCGTTTTATTACAATTATTATCATGTTTTCTGATAATTATTGAAAAAAAAAAAAAAGTTATGACATGAACCAAAAAGTCACAAATAATATAATGAAAATAATTTTTATTCAAAAATACATGTCACCTCAAATGCTTTTGACATTGTGTGAATGATCACGACGGGACTTTTGTTTCCTTTGGTTCTCCTACATCTTAGTCTAACCTTAAAGAAAACTAAGTTTGAATTTGAAAAACCGTGATTCTATTGAGGTTTTCGCGAGCCAAATACCTACCAAGCTGCTCTTTGTACTCGAATAAACTTTTCAGAGGTTTTACAGTATCTTGAACGATTAACTGGATATTCAACACACACAACCCTTTGTGCTTTTTAAACGAATAACCCAATTAATGCAGACTGTAACTCGGTATACAAATTTACTAGCATTTTTTTTTTTTTTCTCTTGTTCTGCAAACAAAAACAAGTTTTTTCGCATCTTTTTTAGACCATTCTTCTTGATCTGTGGGGGGAATATGATGCATTTTCAAAAAAAAAAAAAAAAAAAAAAAAAAAAAAAAGAAAATGGGCAGTACTATCTTCTCCCGACCTAATTACCTGACGAATAAAAACACGAGGAAGCCCAGGCCTTGTGCTCTTGGCTTGAGAACACGTCCATGAACGGATTATTGGACGTCATCAAGGAGGACTGGCTGTTTTTTTGTAATCCCCATACTCACAAGTCGTGGGATACTTTGGATATTGTAAATATTTTATATTGGTAGTAATTCAAAGCTGCAAGAATCCTTTTTGAATTGTTGTATTAGTTTGATTATTATTTTCCATAAAATATACAATTATTTCAAATCAATGAATAAAAATAAAAATAAAAATAAAAATAAAAATATAGAAAAGGTACAATTATACCCACCATTGTTT
The DNA here is from genome assembly GCA_900642975.1 of Magnusiomyces suaveolens. NCBI lineage: Eukaryota > Fungi > Ascomycota > Dipodascomycetes > Dipodascales > Dipodascaceae > Magnusiomyces > Magnusiomyces suaveolens. The sequence goes on from CAAAMA010000004.1 coordinate 1,626,590, forward strand.
CTTATTCGATAAAGATTATAGTTATTACTCTCGATGCAATTGTATTTGAACCAACCTTGAGTCTTTTGCTTTTTCTTTTGCTCGATTTTTCCCGTGAGTTTCACCTTTATTATTATCTACAAGTACATGTTAGATCGGAAAGAGAATGTATCGTTTCTGATGTTTGCTGGTTTATTTTATTTTTTCAAGTATCTCATGTATGGCAGGATAATATAATACTACATCACCAACTGTGCCTACTGTGTTATAATTATTTCGGAAAACAAGAAAGTATTTAGACGGTCGCTTTAGAGAATACCGGGATAGGCGGAAGGTACTGAGTTTGAATGATACTTCAATTCCATCTCGTCCATACTTGCAGTTTGATTAACCAAACAATCTTCTCTATACTTGTAGTTATTCAAACCAGAACAACACGAGCATCGGAAATTGCCGGTTGTGCACACGTGATTGGTAAACTAGGACTGTAGATGTGCGGCTTAATACATGAAATGACATTCCAGTATTACATTGTAATCGATTATATTTTACCAACTATGCCTATTGTAATATTATAACCTTGTGGACTCTAATAAATTGTAGTAGTTGCCAACAATAAAACTGTTTTGAATATAATACTGGTTATGGGCCACATTGTAGCTATGATTGAAATTAATATATTATTTTCTTTTTTCCAAACTGCTTTGATATTATATTCTGCATCCATTAATACCAACAATATCTTTTTTCTTTTTTACAAGTAAAAGAGTTTTTCTGGTTGTATTTGTATCATACTCTACTTTGATCATTTATTAGCCTTTCGGTATTATGAAACTCAAGTCTGGACCAATGTAAAAATAAAAAGACCAAAGCAAAAAAAAATAAAGGCACAATATAAATTTTATAATCCGCCAACTAGTCAAGACGTTTATTTCAATTTTTTATTCACTGGTTTTGGTATACGTGAGACTCTTCACATTACACGCAGGTTATGTAGGAACATGAAGAGATATCCATAGATATGGGTAGTGTCATCCAATTACAAATGTTTGTACCGAAATGGTCCAAAAACAGAAAGAATAAGGCTGTTTATAGAGGTTTTAAGCGATGCGAAACATATATCAATAGATTCAACTTTCGACCAGTCTTGCAAACATGTAAAAGTCTCGCTTGGATTTCGCGTTTCTCATTGGCCAACAATTATGCCAAAACATGAGATGGTTTAATAAAATACATGGCCATAATAATGGTGAAAGTCATGTATTTAATTATGTCTGCTATTGATTAGAGTATACTGATGTAGGAGAATGGTGTATAACGACTGTAAAATGCAAAATATTTCTCAATTCGTTTGTTTCTCGGCATAATTATAAAAGAAACCCAATTCTCTTTCCTTTTGGCGAGAAAATGGTAACAAGCCAATCAAAGCCAGTATGACGCAAACCGACATGGTGTAATACTCATAACCACCACTACTGGTGAACCAAGTGTTGAGCAGATTGTTTTAAATCAATAGATCTTTCAATAGTAATGGTTTAAATCGTGACTGTATTGTACTGAATGTCGACAAACTGCTTGTTAAGCCAGCCTGATGGAATAACCATCAATTACTTGACTTTGTTGATACCTTGACGAACAACTTCAGACGGCACTTTGTTACAGTTTATAAATATAACGAAGAAACTAGAGTTGGAATGAGGTAACATTTGTCTGAAAAAGGACCAGTCGTCAAGTGATTAAGATCTGTCAATTGGAATGCAATAGGGTTTAAAATTAAATTTCATAGTACTAGTGAATCTCGTCCACCAAACTATGACAAACAAAATTAAATATATATCACGTGTGAGAATGTGAATTTTCAAACTATTAAAAAAAGGTAGTCGATAAAGACCAAACACCTACATCGACGGGTTTGTCTATTGAGTCTGTTCAAGGCATATTCTTCCTTGTTTTATTGTAAATTGTTGCTTATTTGCTCAAAGGTTAGTCTTTTGTTAAACAGTATATTTGGTACGTATCTTACATCTCTTTTAATAGAAATGCCAATTCACATGCATCAAATCAATAACCAACTCTTGATAATCTTTAGTTCTTGGAATGGCTAGCAAATGCCCAACTCGTATTTAAGGTACTAAGTTAAAACAGGGTTGAAATATGTCCACACCGTAACAAACATCCCTATATAGAATTTAAACTCCAATATCTCGCTTGTATTTCCCTGAGTGGATGCTCACCAAAGATCTATACTATAAATGTCAAACTTTTTCATCTATACAACAACATATTTGTGAAAACATTTTCAATGTCAAAACCGTAGTGGTATGCCTGTTGGCTAGGATTTTATGTAAGGTTTCTTACTTCACAAAGACGCAAGATGCTGGCCAAACTTTTTTCACGTTGGGTAAAGTTCACACTAGTTGATGTTGATTGCCTTAGTTGTTGATTCTGGATCATTGTCAGTTACTGGTGTATCCTGCATTATCCTTTTTGTGAAAAAGCTCGTGCTTGTACCCTTTTTGTTTTCATTTCGTTTTTTCGTCTTCAGTTTATTTAACGCTTGGTTAGACGATTTTTCATACATCTTGTTGAACAAAAATAAAATTATTTCATAAGCACAACTGCAAAAGATCTGACTTGAATTTCTCAATTTATTTTAGGTGACCGTTTATCGCTATATTTTTTTTTTGACCAAAATAGATTTAAATGGAATAAACAAAAATATAAATAAAAAACTCAGTTGAATCAGCACACTGGATTATTGATTGACCTTGTTCAATAAACTCAAACTTTCAATCCACTTGAAAATTCCTTGTCACATTTGATCACAAGACGATCAAAAAGCCCTCTTTGTATTATAGATCTTTCAATACAAGGGTATCTTAAACTTGGGAAATAAAGATCAGCCAGCCATCAGAGATTGTACTTTTTGGATTACAAAAGCATACAACTATAGAAACAAGAAAAAAACCAAAGAGAAACTGGTACCAACCAAATGGAATAATGTTAGTGGCACTTAGTTTAGGTTTAAATCATACTGCTAACGTAGGCTTCCGGAACCAGTATTTGATGGCGGATGTGCTTAATAACAGTAGAACCGTTTGATTTGAAAAAAACTTTGGATATTATTTTTGATTAAAATATGTGTCGGTCATTTTTCAAGACGGACCGAAATGAATTGCATTTTTTTATTGCCTACAGCCTGTTACTTTTTGTCCAATGTTTTTTCAGACTGAGGGTCTCCTTATTGTCAGAGTAAAGTGGATACATACATTGCACGGCGTTGTCCAATAACGGGGGTTTTTTTTCCAAGGGTGTACAACATTGCATTTCGAGTCGAGGATACCTTGTCTACAATATATGCTCACCTAGTTCCTGCTTATTATTTATTTATTTATTTATTTTTTTAGTCTTGAAATTTTTTCAAGATGATAAGACCTGGGTTCACACCAATTGATATGATTCTAGAAACAGACTGAACAGAGAACCAATAAAGTAAACTAAAATAGGTAAAATTCAGGTGAACCCGTTCATCTTGTTTTCATGGCGATACAACGTTATATGCGTTACTAACTCATATTTGTTTGTTTGTTCTGGGTCATGCTTCGTGGTAACGCAGCCCGACGAAATATTTTAGCCATATCAATGTATGAAGATCCAGCATAGTATATTTGAAACTTTCATACGACTCGGTATATTTCAAATAGTAACGCACCAAAAAGGTGTAATAGGGGTCTAAAGCTAACTGATGTGAAAATTCTATACCAGGAACCGGGCGTCGTCGGAATAACGTTGCTTACGAATGATAAATACGAATATTTCTAAATCAAATTAGTGTATGAGTGGACTTGCTTTTTTTTACTCCCGGGATGCGTTTACTATTTTAGTAACTAGCGAAAATATGAAGGAACAAGTGAACAACCAAATGATTTGACGAAAAGGAACGTAAAGACGAAGCATAGATGAAGATCGATCGAGTTCATGATGAGGTCCAAAACCTCACGTAAGTGACCAAATTTGCTTTGTATTTTTGGTAGCTGAATATACTCTAGTGGCCATTATAAGGAATCAACAAGAAAATGACCAAGTCAATTCATACTAGTGCAGAGTGGTTGGAGTTTTAATTCGACGCATATTTCTATTTATATACCAGTACAGAGAAAAGATACTAATGGAAAAAAAAAAAAAACATATTCTTATCCAAGCAGAAATGGCAACTTAAAGCTTCAAACCTCGGAATCGGGGTTTATGAGATGAAAATATCGTGGAAATGAAATTTGCAGATAAGCGAAATTGGCATTCTGTTTATAGGTATGCATAGAGCCAAATCTCGGGGGAAAAATTGGTTCATGACGCTAATACACTGGTCAATTGTTGGACTACAAAAAGTACTACTATGGCAAAAACTTGAAGGATTATTGGATATCCAAAACAATTAATTTTGAATCCGGTAGGTATTCCTGGGTCTTTGGTTCAGGATGGTATGGTTCTTGGAAATACCATTTGTTTTAAAACATTTACAATTAAGTTTGACGGATTGATCAATAGTTGTATCGGCTATTAGCGACTTCACAGAGTGCCATTTGTAAAGGCTTGAGTTATTCGACTTTTCGATATATCTCGTCCGTGCTTTTGATGGACCTTTTTCAAATCATGAATGGACAATTCTAAAGATGGTTCCTTAAGTGTACAATATTATAGCAAATACAAATGTGATATGATAACCAAAACAAGATGTACAATCATAGATGAATTTCATAAAGCGATTATATATCGCTACACATTAAAGCATCCCATCTCGAACCAAAATAAAAGAAATTAAAGCATGTTATCAACTGTGTTGCAATCCAAGAAATATCCAAGCGTTCAGTCACTTTTAAAGCACTTTTATCCATATGAATACACAAAAAACCGGCTCAGTATTTTGGCGTGAATGTTGGACACGAACCAACATTTTGCCGACCTCGTTTACAAAAATTCGGATTGGAGTATTGAGTAATTGGATTGAAAAATATATGTGTGAACCGGGTCGTTGGTTTGTGTTGTTTGTTTCGTCGATTATTGGTAAATATCGTATATTAATAAAAACCAATCATATTCCAGGGTAGCTGTTTTTATGTGGGAACTAAAATGCTTGTAAATGGCTTGTTTAGTGGTCATAGCTTTGTGTAGATACACCTTAAACACATATTCACGTGACGAATCGATTTGATTAGGTGGTAATATCATGTGATTTTTTAAAAGAGGTGGTTGACCATTTTAGTCAAAATCAATCCCATTGCATAAATTCGGTTTCCTTTGAAAGACCACTAGTGCGTACATGGATATACGTAAAATCTATATACTTTGTATTTTATCAAACAGCCAAAGACGGAACTTGAATCAGCATATTTGGTACTTGTAGCAAGAACAACAACAAAAAAAACAAAGCATATATGCCGATACCAAAGATTTAAATCCATGGATAAATTTCAACGGAATGGGTGTCGACTGATTGATTGATTTACGGGTTAGAGAAATATAAAACATCAGCAGCTTTTGACCATTCCGTTTGATAGGTTGGTTGTATTATTGACCAATCCTATCTTCGCCGACAGATTCTTACGTAATGCCATTTCTGAGGTCTCTCAAAGTGTATCTCGGGTAGCCCGACTATGGTCCCTGAGAATGGATGTCTAAACAGGGTAACTTTGAAAACTCGGTTATGTGCAATTTTTGAATGAGGGCTTGGAATATTTTTACTGTAAACATATATTACCACTAAATCTATTTTTGAGGTTTGGACATTTTTTAGCGAGAAAAAAATAAAATAAATAAATTTGAATGTACGTAGACAAATACATGTTTGCAAACTCTTTACAATACAAATGAATCATAGCCTGTCGAGAACCTTTCTATAGTTTATAGATTCCAGGCCGATATTTACAGACATTGTGTAAGGATTTAGATTATATACAAGTCATTTTATGTATTTATTGATTTTATTTTTTTTACAACGGTTGTGAAATTCAGGAAAGCGCCTTTTATAACTAAAGCGTATTATATTTTCAAATGGAACAGAAGCAAAGATTGTAGAATCCCTTTACTTAAACCCTTTTTTCCAGCAACCTTATAGTGGTATCGGAGTGGTTAATATTTGAGGTTTGCATCAAATTAGTGACATGGAAAACAGGAAATAATTCGAAATAAGGCATAGAAGTACACACGTTTACCAATTGGCGAAAGAGGCACACGTACTAGATTGAGCTAGGTCAGCGATTCCATCGATCGATACCAGGACCTAGTCGAGCAGCTTGCGAGCAGGGAATAGAGTTTGACTTTTTTTAATAAAGCTTCACAAGGAAGATATCGAAGACACGATACGATTTATAAGTTTAAATGGTTCAAAGTATGAAGCCCATGCTTTTCTATATGCGTTAAGCCATGCATAATGTACGGTAAGAAAATATACGGTAAAATATGTGACAACAAAAAATAGCGAATTGAACTAGGACCACAAGAAAGATAGAATGAAGTTCGTGGATACACAAAGGTATTTGAATATGAGGGTTGAGAGTTGATGAATTTTGCATGACTGGGTTACGAGATATAAAATGATTAGTAAAAAGTTGATGGCAGTAAAGAGTGGGTGATTTGATATTTTCCGGACGCCAAAGGGTTTATTGATGGGTTGAGAGACCAAGCAGAGGAAGCGGCTACAAGTGTATGAAGGTGGATAAGGGTTGAAGTAGGTGTAAAACAGGGTGATTTTAAGAAATGGGTGATGTACTGTTTGACATTGGTGTCAAATCATGGCAAGAGGTGCCAAACCATGGAAAGAAGTGTCAAACGATGGAAAAAGGTGTAGAGTAATGATGCTAACTAGACTCTTGTTTGCAACACCAAAAACCAAAGCAGTGGGTAGGGGTGGTTGATTTTAGAGTAGCTAGTGGGGAATAGAGGAAATACATGTACAATACAGAGATTCCAAAAGAAATCATGTTTTGATGCTTGTTTTCCTTCAAACAAAGCATATCAAGACATGAAAGATTGCTAAACAATTTGTAGAAAAGAAAGAAATTGCAACAAGATTTGAAAAGCTTTGTGAATCGGACCATGTATGCACAAGTGGTTATCATGGATACATGGATGCGTATCTGAGCCATGAATACATTGCTTGTAACTAAAAAGTGGTGCCAAGGGGAATAAAACGGGTATTACAGGAGGTGTATTATGTCCAGCGCCTGGTTTAGATGGTTGCTGTGAACCTGATAAACAAGGAGGAAGTCGGGGTGGTTACCGGACGATTATTACCTGGAATTCGTTGAGGATTAAATGGATTTTCAGGGTGTTGGACGTGATGTATGTAGGTTGGGTAACAAAACGATTAATTAATAAATAATTTCCAAGTTGATTACTCTAAAAAGCGTAGAGACGAAATGCATTGGAGTTTGAATATGGCTGTATATCGAAAACAACCCGGAAATAAAGATGGGGATATTGTATTTTCCCAAAAAATACAACCAAAAACATGGGTTGAATCAATAATTTACTGTAACTGTGGATATTAAAACTGTGCTTCAAAAGCATGTCAAGATTGCAACGATACAATCTTGTAATGAATATTAAAGGGAAAGAAATAGTTACAGTGGATCGGGTAACGGTTGTTCAATTCTGAAGGGTATTGAGTGTTTACAAACTCATTTGTAAATAGATTACAATTGACGGAATCCAATGTACATTGTTACTGGGTAGAATATCCATGTAAACCTTTAATACCAATCCCCAAATTAACACCCATAACTTTGAATTTGAAAGTCAACCACACCGATAAAATAACCCATCGTTTGGATAACAGCCGCACATCCGAAAAGAGAAATAGACCCTTTATTGATAGAAAGGGGGTATGGAACCGCCGTTGGCATAAATGAGGCTTAATGCTCGTGACAATAGAAGGGTGCTAAGATGGTGGGAGCCAAAAAAAGAAAAACAAAAAAAGAAAGCATAGGTGATGGTTATGTTTTGGAGGCTTTTTTGGGTATATAATGAGTTAGGTTTTCCTGAAATTCACTTTTTTTTTGATTCGACTTATATTTTTGAAACAACACACTTTTAAAAAACAACAACAACAAAAAGACTCATTTGAGCTTCAAATCTTTTATATTTTAAAACTCTTGACAGCAAAATCTTTTCATCATCATGGCATTTGAAATCCAAACTTCTAAAGGAACTCGATCTATTTTAAATGATGAGGAACAACCACAATTATTAAGTTCCTCTTGTGCTTCAATTCCTCCCATCCATATGGAATCTCATCCTTATCATTCTCAAAACAGATATTATAATCCTTCCAACACGCCCACTACTACTCCATTCTATAGAAATGGGTCAATATCATTACCTCCTTTACCTTGTAAATCTCAAGGTTATCCTGTTAATAATACTAATAACACTACTGTCCAACAATATCCTCCTCCACGCTCGTCAGCGTTGGACTTTTACTCTAATCCACCTTCTCCTCCTATCGTTCCTGCTTCTCGATATTCATATCCCCATCAACAGTTTCAGCCAATGATGGCTCCTCCTGTTCATATCCCTCATTATCATCATCATCAACAACAACAACAACAACAACAAATCTACTCTCTACCATCACCATCTTCACCAATACAACCACAACAGTATGCTCCTACCACTCCTACATCAACTTTACCTCTTACTCATCCTTCACCAACCTCGTTACCTCCTACTGTCCCAGTTTCTCCCGTTTCTCCAAACACAAAGAACTCTTCCGATCAATCTAAACCATCAACCTCTAGTCGTTCAAAAATCACAGCAGCCACTCCTAAACCAATCAAAAAGTACATTTGCAGCCACTGCTCTCGTTCTTTTACTACTTCTGGCCACTTGGCTAGACACACTCGTATCCACACTGGCGAAAAGAATTACGAATGCCCCCATGATGACTGTCATATGAGATTCTCTCGTCAAGATAACTGTATGCAACATTATCGTACTCATCTGGGCGGTCGTTCTCGTGTTGGTAGAGGGCGTGGTAGAAAAGCAAACAATGTTCCACACGCTAAACCTAATAATACTCCTGTTACCACCATCAACTCTCTTCTCTCAAACGCCAATGACATCAATTTACCGAGTGCCAAATTTGAACCAATTAACTAATCTTTTTTTTATTATTTTTTATTATCATTATTTTTCATTTTTTTCATTTTTTTTTTTTTTATAAACTAATTTATTTGTTAATTTGTTTTTAATGACTATGATGAACTATCTAAAATTTGCTTATTTCAAATATATTGTGATATATATATATATATATATATATATATATATAATGACCCCATTTTTAATTAATACATTTTGTATTTTCTTGAAAAAAATATCACAAAAATTAAAATACTAAAAAAATTTTTTTTTTTTTACACTTTTGGATTGACATAAACTTGATTATGACTTGGAAAAATAAATTATATAAATATATTATGACTTGATGTAACACTCTAAAAATATCAATGTTACAATAAAGTCGCGTGATAACCATGTGATATAAGTCACATGATATACATATGACCTGTATCACATGATACACACATGATTTAAAGTATTATGGTCTGACTTTGGGTTTAGCAATGTCAGGGTCATTGTTTTTTTTTTTTCAATACTTGAATATTTTTAGCATTTGAAAACAAAAACATCTACTAATGTGTAGTTTATAATATAACCATTGTATATAAAGTAGAATGGTCTTGTTTTTATTTTTATTTTTTTTTCTTCTTCAATACTTGTTGAGTGGAATATTTCTTGCTGAACAAACCTAGATTAGTTTTTTTGTCGGATGATTCTGGAGTTTCATCACCAACCCTTGAAAATGTTGATCTGTTTATAAATTCAACTGGTCCAAGCTTTTTTTTGACAAAACCCTTTTGTTTTTGTACTGGTCGTGATTGGATACACGGTTCCTACGTTGCTTGGAGATTTCTACTTGGTTTTTGGCAGTTGTTTTTCTTCTTTTGTAGAAAATTCTATACTACAAAAAATCAAACTCTGGAAAACTAAATTTTGGTAATCAAGACGTTCAAAGTACTCTTTATGGCCCGTATTACCTTTGTTCGTCACAAGACCCAACCTTGTATGCAAACAAAACATATTATTATCCATACTTCAAGTCTTTAGTAAACAAGATTGTCAAAAAGACCGTATACTCAAGCTTCTAAACGGTTGAAATGGACAATGGCTTATCGTTTGACGTGTATTTATCCCCTTGATATTTTTCAGAAAAAAAAGTATCGCATTACCCTTCAAGACTAACCAACTCTATTGCATGCAAACACCTGTATGTATTATATTGGTAATTGTGTGGGTAATTCTGAATTGCCTACAACTATAAACTTTTTTAATTATCAGAGATAAAACAAAATAATATAATCAATGGCTTAAACTCAACTTCTTGATATCATCATCATCAATGCTACTGTAACAATGTGAAAATCACCAGCCTTGATACTTGAATCCCATGGCCATTTAAGTTTCCAAGTGCAAAATTGAAACTAGAAATCTATCCGTAACGACGCCACCTCTAAATGTTCAATTGAAAGACGCTGGTTTCAATTGTAGTTCCCGGTTATTCTCGTGGATTGTATGAGACATTCCATTTTATACTGCTTATAATTTAATAATCCAAATAATATCTGTTTTAGTTATAGTCCGTTTAGTATCAATAATTGACTTCTAGAAAACAAAATAAGTATATAAAAAAGAACTGTCTTGTTTCTCAAAAAAACCCAGCTTTCACCTTTAGAAAAGCACATGATTGTCACCAACATGCACTCTAGAAAGATGCCTTTTTCGGTAAAATGGCCTAATAAGCCAATTATTATGAACCAGCCAAACATAACTAAGTATTTACCACAGTGCCCATTTTACCAAAATAATAATCCAGAAATGAAGGTCACAACCAACGGAACGGGCATCTAGACATGGATCAGCAATACCAATTTAAAAAATATATATACATTTAAAAGTATCACATTGCATTTATTTCGTTGCATTTATTTCATTGCTTCTATTTCATTGCGACAGTCTGCCAGTTTTTAAATCCCGATTGAAATGTACAATTTTACAATTCTTATGCTAACGTCCAAACCAACGCATTCATTAATCAAACACGCATAACTAAAACATTGAATATCGGTTTAGATTGACGTATCACTGTATTCAACTTGTCTAGATGGAACTTTTTCGGTGCCTTTTGTTGTATTTTTTCTTTTTTCCTATTTCTATACTATGTATTTGTCAAATTAGGATTCTAAAGGAGACAATACATGTGAATATAGGCCATTTTGATGCAATTTAAATGAAAAGGGAATATCGGCGAGGAATCTGTAAGCTAATCCACACCTCATTCACTCGTTTCAAATAGGAATAAACCATGGTGACATTTGACTTTCACTTAAGACCCTGGTTATTACTAGGCATTTCAGATGGAAGATCAGCGCTGCTCATTGATTGTTACAATAATTGAAATCGGTTTTTTGAAACCTGGAAATCATCTTTCATTGTTTACTAGAATCAGAACTTTCTACCAAACATCAAATAGTAACCAGGCAAGGTTTTAATCCAAGGACTTGTGCATCGTATGTACATGGCAAATATGCATATCCAATACTGAAATACACTTCAAGTTACGTGGTTTTCTTGGTCTGTACCAATTTTGATTGTTTTTATAGGAGTAAGAATAATTACAAAAATTGCCAAATACTGTTTTACATTGCGGCTTTGGAATGACCATGGTTTCAATTTTAAACAATCAAAATAAAATAATAACTACACCTGCATAATACCTTTAAAACACTACAGTTTGATCAAAATGTTGTCATATGAATCAGGTATCAAGGTCCACCTACAAAACGACGCACAGCTCATGAACCCTGAAACCCTGTTGATTTATATATTTTTTAATTACCCTTGTTGTATGCGTTTTCCTAGCTCCACTTACCTTTCCCGATGCGACACTGCTTGGTTTTTTCCGCAATGTGAGCAGATTCTAGATAAAACGGCACGTGAATATCACTCGCGCAGTCTCAACCATTGAACAAACTTGTATTTGAAATAAACGCCATTTGCAAGCAAAAAATCAACATTGAAATGGGCCGGTTTTCAAGTATAAAAACACAAAACTCAAAAAAGTGCACAGGACTTTTGGCTCCTACCTCTGTAATGCTAATAAAAAAACCAACCCACTTTCAAAAATATTTTCAAGGTTTTATTTTTTCCTTTTGAAAACCTTGCATGGCTTAGTGTAGCGCATGGTGGTGAATAAATAGATTCATGTATTTTTGGTGAAGCAGAAAGGTAGGCCTCATTATTTTGGTCCCATTCTAACAAAAGTGTATAAACTTACGTGCATCCTGCTTAAAAAATCGGTTGATTTCAAGTAGACATTTCAGTACTTTTGTAGATAACCAGTTGAAAAAAGGGAACCCTCTAGTGATAATAGACAAATGGGTAATCTCTAATTCATAGCGACTTGAAAATCTATGGTGAATTTATATACAGAATTTATATACAGAATTCATCTACAGAATTCATCTACAGTGAATTTATACATTGAAAATCATCACTCAGTGAACCAGTCTCAAAACATATACGACATGACTGTTCAACATCGATTCAAGATTTATAGCATCAGGTTAGTTTTAACTTTTGTATAATTGAAACCAAATGTCAAAAGAAAGAAATATCAAACCAATATACAACCTATAAGCAAAACCTTTTGGTATTTGCATAACTGTGTTGTTAATTGTGGATGGATCTTACGATCCTAAATTTTTGAGACCTATACGGGTAAGTAGTGTGTATTCACCCGTCTTGGTCCATTCAGTCAAAATCTATACAGCACTCAGACCCGTAAATCAAATGAATATACTCCGACTAATTTGTAAAGAACTAGGAAACGCTATTGATCTACAGGTTTAATCGAGTGGCTTCCCTATGACGATGCTATGACGTAAACAGAAATAAACCAAACATGTACTGAAAACGAATGTGGAGAGAAAAAACAATTGTTTGAGTTTCTCTCAAATGTACTGGTCACAAAGAAATGATCCCGTCGTTGTACTCAAACTATCCAACTCATGGCTTACTGAGGCGCAACAGCACGTATACGAGAGGCTTTATTGTTTTTGTGAGGTACAATACATCGTAAAAGCATATTTTAATCTTGATAAAAACGGTCTTGTCACCAAGAGCGTTGAATATGCTAATTCCTTTTGCCGTCTATTTAATTTCATATACAACTAGCCGTTTAAACTATTTCTTTCATGTTAGCTTTGGCTTCCTGTGGGTTTTCGTGACTATAGATACAACAATACACATGGCTTTAGCTACATTTTGTCCTCGTAGACCAAGGGCTTACAAACGATTGGGTTTTGTAAAATCGCTACCCAAAGCTAAACAAAAAGGAAAAACCCTTTTAACAATTTGCCTCTATTTCCGTTTCCAAAAAAGCCTTTACACCAATACATTTTTCGCTGGCTGCGTCGCAAAATATTTCCAAATTAATAAATGCTCGTAAAATATGTATACATCAAAGCTTTACTACAATTTGAAGGATGGAAAGCCATTTTCATACATTTATTTTTCATTTACGCTCTTGTACCGCCAAAAATCAATGCTTAATATTGGATAAAACCAAAAAGTAAACGGGACTTGGTTCAACAGAATAGTAATGGACCGGCAAATCAGGATAAACTCACATCTACAGTTAAACTAGTAAAGACTAAAATGAAACATGAATTCCTGTAAATTTGTGCATCTGTCTCAGTCCTTTATTACTTTCAGGTTGTTCCTAATGATAATGTATCTCAAGAATGTTTTAAAACTAATAAGAAAAGTAAACTAAATCGATAAATGTATACGAAAATGTAACCAAGACAAGCACTGCAATAAAACCATGTGTGCGGCAGAGTAATTCAACAAACAAGAGGTGAAGATAGTTAGAGCCCGATTCCTCACACAAGGAAACATGAAAAACGTATATAAACTAAGTCTATAAAGTAAACCAATAGATACGGTGATACGGCCGACTCATGCTAATGTTTTGAAATAAACAAAGTAAACAGGAAAGGTTTAAAACGATCAAGGGCTTTGGTCACTTATTCCAGGGTGCGTATATGTGTATATATATATTTTGGCTCGTGCACCACGGTTGCATCCTAGTACAAACACAACTACCCGTTTGTTCCTCGAAACAACGTCTAGATTCTTGACGGCTGGTTTTTTTTGTTTGTTCCAAGTCAATATAAAAAAGGGCGTTTATTTTATTTTATTTTTTTCCCCAAGTATATGACCAAGTCAAGGTTTATGCTTATAAGTTTTAACATGTGGAGGAACTTTAAGCAACATATTTATTAAAACAGACAAGAAGAAAACAAAGAGGATGTTTGTGAATCTTTGGAATTGGTAATTAAAGCATTCAAACAACACTGGTGGACTGAAATAAATTGAGCAATACGCTTAAAGAGAAACCATTTCAGCCGATAGTTTGTATCTGGATCCCATTTTGTACGAGACCAAGCCTAGATTGAATATAAAAAGATTTAGCCTGTCGGAATAACCAGAATACGATCAAATAGACTCGGTTTTTGGAAAGTGTGTCAAGCTGAATTTATCCTCGTAATCGAGGCTTAAGAGGCATAAACACGGATACCTGAGCATTGAATTATCAACGACTTAAGTAAAAGCAACAAACTAAAATAGTATGCGACACAGTAAATCAAATTTGTTGCTAGCCTAGTTCAAAATAAGTCAACAGGAGTGCATTTACAGAGGCAGCTTTCCGGCCAATTGAATTTTTTTTTTTTTTTTTTTTTTCAACAAACTGAAGACTATAGTCTTTTCAGATGATATACAAGGTGTTTTCGGGTTTCCAATTCAGTCCATATTACCTCAAACACGAGCTAAAAACAATCTTGTTTGGTGGGTTATTTCCTTTTTCTGTTTGGTGACTGCGGTGAGATTGATGCCTTGTGTTGCTGGTTAAATCAATTATGTAGTCGTTTTGAAAAAAATCGAGTTTTTGTACAGATTTTAATGATACATTCAATAAATGATTTTGACCATTAGTACAATGAATCAAATAATCCCTCAACGTAAACGTTACAGTCCTTGTAATGACGATTAAAATCGATTTAACAATTGAACCCTTTTTTCAAAAGAATAGAAACACCTTTAGAAAATGGTCTAGCATTCACCACTAAAGCCCATTAATTACATTCTCATTCTT
This sequence comes from Magnusiomyces suaveolens, assembly GCA_900642975.1. Classification (NCBI taxonomy): domain Eukaryota; kingdom Fungi; phylum Ascomycota; class Dipodascomycetes; order Dipodascales; family Dipodascaceae; genus Magnusiomyces; species Magnusiomyces suaveolens. The sequence goes on from CAAAMA010000004.1 coordinate 1,641,846, forward strand.
TAATATTGTGTCAAAAAGCCCCGATCAAGACTTGAGAAAATCACAGTGTAACGGTATGAATAGTTATCAACTGATATACAACTACACTCAACGAAGCTCACGTTAAGTCACCAACTGGCCATATGGCGATGATGATGATGAGAAACACTTGCTAGGAAATCAGGTACAGAGAAATCCCTTACAACTTGGCCAGATCGCGAGCGATGAGTGTGTCAAGAATGTGCGGTATTCAGCCATTAACATGAATGTGCATTGCTTTGCAATCAAGTCTCGTCAAGACGGAAAAAAAACAGCAATTCTTTCAAGTGCCTCGACAACAGGTTAAGGGTTTGATATTTGTAAAGGGATTTTTAGAGTCATTGGCTAGACTTTCGTACATGTCCAAGTGTTGCCATCGTAGGCCAATGTTTTTTTTTATTCAAGGGCTATGAAGAAATAAAAAGCAAAGCATTGACGTATTTTGGCCATTCTTTGTGAACCAAGTGCATACGGGACCCGTTATAAGGCTAAATTATAGTCACATATCTACATTATTTACAACATGCCTTTATTACTTGTGCTTCTTGCAGGCCCAGATCCGTGCACTTTTTTTAGTGCTAAACAAAGACATTTAATGAGCCATCGTGACAAAAGACAAACAAACAAGAAATTAACTATAATAAATACCGGTCCGTTCTAGACATGTTATTGTTGTTTCTTTATAGTCCTTGTTAACGTCGACATATTTCCATTCACAAGAATTTCGGCCCTGCTGAAATCGTTACAATTTTAGATCTGCGACCTCAAACGTGCCTTATTTATGTTGATTCATGTACTTAATTCAACTTTGGATCGATGCCAATGAATATTTTCATAAACACACACGCTATTCAATCCCAACACCGGTCATTCTCCTTTGCAAATCAGCACATTTTACTCAGTATCCTATATCGTTGATATATGCAATTATTTCGTATATCAACATTATAGGATATGCAAAAAATTGGCGTTTCTGTCAAAAACAAAAAAAACCACCAAAATGTTTCCATATTGTGATTTTGTGACATATGTATAATCGGGGTCTAGATGGACTCGAGGTGCGGCTGGTTTAGGAATCTCCAAAAACCTGTTAAAGTCAATGAAAGAAACGATCTGAGAGCAAAACGGCAACTATTGGGATTGGAATTGCCATTGGTAAAAAATATAAAGACAGTCCGAATCTCATAGCAGGCTTGCAGCTTATATGTGCCCGCGGCTAAACAGCAATACAAAAACAAATAAAACAAAACGCTTTGCGCTGTATATCCAAAGGGTTATCTGGTTGCATATGATGTCACAGACTGTTGCGACTGATCACCCACCAATATGATTTTCCAATTGTCGAAAAGAACAATACCAAAAGTGCCTGACCAAACGCGTTTGTATGACTTGTCGACACAACTATACGGAAAGAGATTAAATGATTTCATACTCGAGATTAAAAATTTATTACTGTTGAAGATTTCATAAACAAGCGAGTTTTTCGACTTGAGAAGCAACATCGAAATAAACAAAAAGATTGACGTCTACAAACCAATCAAGAGTGGGTATATTAATAATATTTCGATGAAAATTTAAATTTCAATCGAGATATTTTTTAAAAAATAGCAAATATTTTTGGAAATCAAACTTCAACATGTACAACTACAAAAGGAGCACGGATTGGATTATAATCAATACATTTGTAATGCACCAACAAAACAAGACGAATAATTAGTACAAAGTGACAAGAACTGGAATTCGGTAGCAAAGTGTCCGACATAACATGATAATTAATCAAGCAGGTGAATTCAGGGATTCCTTGCTCAATTGAGTCTAAGTAATTATAAAAAGAAAAAAGTAATCAAGAAAAAAAAAAAAGCTCTAGTGAAACATGCAAACTAAAGTACATGTTTACAAAAATTTGTCAATTATTATCTCATCAAACTCTATAATTTAGCAATAGCTTGTCGGAAGGATAGCCAATGTCGTGTAATCAAGTAATAGGTATCCAAAGGGCACAAAGATGACTCCGAACCTGGTTGTCTTTACTACCTGACTGTTTTACCCAGCGTTTTGATTTGAGACTGGATCAAATATCGTTTTTTTTGTTTTATGTTATTATCAAACGGTTTCTTTATTTATATCATCAAGTACTTTAATGTTCATGGATAGTGTAAACAACTGCGCCTTGTTATTTGAATGTTTCCCGGTCCAGCCAATGCTATGTGAATAATCATTTATATCAAACAGAAGAAAAACTCGATCGAAAAAACAAAACAAAAAAATCCAATTAATAAGCAAAAGTAGATGCATATTTCACTGTCTACTGAAAACAAATATATAACTTGTCTTGTGGGAAAAAGTCTAGTAAAATATAACAATAAATGGTACAACAAGGCATCAATGCATCACTTGGTCCCTCCAAAGTTGGAAAGGCCGACAGGGATTCAAACTAAACAAAACATGAATAAAGCTTTACACTGGTTTCTCGTTGAAATAGAAATGAGAACTCGCCAAAAAAATAATAATAAAAGGTATAAAAAAACTATCTAGCTGAATTTTCAAAGGTTTGAATCCAAATTGAGTAAAAAGAGGTAGTCTTTGGGAATTTCAGAGGATCTTTAAACCAATCTTTCTACATCCATATTTAGCAACGTACTAATAAAAAAAGCAGACAAAAATACAGACGGAATAACAAAATCTATGGGGAGTTTACCTTTTGACCAAGTCAACGTTTATATATTCCGAGTTTTCAGTTTACTTCACAACAATCAACAATAGTATGATTTTCAGCATGTTATAAATCTTAAAAGTTTCAAAACCCTTTTAGAATAAATACAAAAACACAACCTAAATGATGAACCAAGCACCATGCCATAAACAATTTATTCAAACGGCAAAATTTGTTATTTAATTTTATTTTCGTAATGTTGATTCCATATATTCTTGGTGCAGTTTTTGGTCAAGTCGTCGTTTTGATAACTATATGTTATCACTTGAACCAAAAACCCACTGCACTTTAAAATCACAACAAAATAATTTGGTTAGCATGCAGCGTATGCATATTACACATCCATAATAAGAGCATTTATGCGGGCACCGCAATTCAGCCGGATTTAATGCATTCTGTATTATTTCGTGGCCATAATCCACGAGGAGCTTTTACTTATATATTTATTATTTTGGTGAGCTTTTTGGTTCGTTTCCAGCTGCTTCAGGTTTTACTACTGTAACATGTTGAATACGACTCGGGAGGTATATTTTGATTAAATGGAGGAATTAAAGTCGGTTTCTGTCAAAAAAAAAAAAAAAAAAATTGATATGTATATTGAGCTTGGTTTACAAATAAGAAATGATGAAACGTTTACGGCTTTTCAACGATTCTTTTGATATTGTTCTTGTCTACATTCAGTCGTTGTTTTCTTCTTTGGTTATTTCTTCGTTTTTGATTTTACTAATTAATAGTTGCTAATCTATTTATATTGCGGCTAGAAATTAAGTTCTTTCTTCAAATATTAATAATTTGTCTAGCAATAAAATAATGGTCATCCCATATTTCAAAAAACCCTTGAACAAAAAATGCTCTTGTTGTTTCGTTTGCTATGTCTTGCTTTGTTCAATTGTTGCAAATTCAGTAATCCGTCGTGTCCCTGATTACGTGTTACAACATTAGTTACGTCTTTGCATTTTGCTGATCGGCTCAACAATGAGAAACTTGTTACACTTTGAATAATTGTAATGTAATACATGAAAATACATTAGGTAATCATTTGTCATCTTTAGAATTACAAAGGTCGTTGAGCCACGTGCGTATTTCTCGTTTAGCTGACAAATACATCTAAAGGGATCACCATGTTGCCACTTTGGCTTTTTTTTTTTTTTTTTTTTTTTCTTCTTGTTTATTCCAAAGCCGACATCAATTGGACTTTATCACTCGAAAAGGACAGCTCAATTGAAGATAACCTAGTTAATCGTATAAATAATGAAATTTTTCATTAACGCATTTGTTTTGGCTTCTGCCGTTTTGGCCGCAAAGGTCATTGAATTGACTGACGAAAATTTCAAATCGGTCGTGGTCGATTCAAAAATTCCCACTCTTGTTGACATTTACGCCAGCTGGTGCGGGCACTGCAAGCGGTTGTCGCCCATCTACGATGAGCTTGCCGAGTCCTTTTCGCATGCCCAAAAGGAAATCCAAATTGTCAAGATTGATGGCGATATCCACCGCAAGGTTGCCAAACAATATAAAGTCACTGGTTTCCCTGCCATCAAGTTTTTCGACAAGGACGGATCCGTTGAGGAAGTCAATGTCGGTAGAAGTCTTGAAGCCCTTTCCGACTACATCACTGACAAGACCGGTGTCCAGAAAAAGTTCAAGATTGAAAAGGCCCCTGCCATCCAGTCCCTTTCTGATTCCAACTTTGATGAAATCGTGGGCGACAAAAGCAAGGTTGCCATCGTCGCGTTTACTGCCAACTGGTGCGGACACTGCAAAAGCTTGAAACCCGTTTTCGCCGAGCTTGCTGACGTTTACAGATTTGATGACAGCGTTGTCATTGGCGAAGTTGATACCACTGGAGGCGAGGCTGCCGCTCTTCAGGCCAGATTCAAGATCAAGTCTTACCCTACCATCCTTGTCTTCCCACTTGGCGAAATCCCGGAATCCGTTGACGACGTCGAAAGTTACCAGGGACCACGCACCGTTGAAGCATTCACCGATTTCGTCAACACCCTTTCTGGCGTCAACAGATCGCCCGACGGAACCCTTAACGAGTACGCCGGCCGTTATGCTACCCTTGACAAGGCTGCTAAGCAATTCGTCGCGGCCGACGAAAAGGGTCGCCTCTTTTTGAAGGAGAAGATCACGGAGTTTATGGTTGGGGCCCACAAAGAGGGTGAAAAGTTGGCTGAAGCTGCTTCTAAGCAATACCTCAAGATTGCCGACAAGATTGAGAGCAACAAGGAATATCTCCAGAAGGAAATCACGCGTCTTTCCAAGATTGTTGTGCGCGGCGGGCTTCAAAAGGCCAAGGCTGATGAACTTACCAAGAAGCTCAATATTCTCAAGGTTTATCTTCCTGGTGCCAAAGACAAGGCTGAAGATAAGGTCAAGGATGAGTTGTAAAAAATAAATATTTTTTTCAAATAAACCATCAAAAATAAATGACGGTCGCCTGTATAACTATCAAATTATTTTTATAAAATAGAAAAGATGAATCAGAAATGATGCTGTGAAGCATTGACCCTGTGTTTACTTTTACTGGGCACCTAGAACCCTTTTAACCAAACCAAATTAATTTTTTTTTATTTTTTTTTTTACGAAATAGTACTTTTTGATATTCTGTAATGTGAATAAAACCACCTTGCATTTTTCTCATGCATTTCATATTTCAAGTATTCGTTATTGCTATTTTCCACTGAAGTAATTGGTTTTTGGGTTATATATTTTAGAATTAAACGACTAGACCAGGCTCTCAGCTGTATTAAACCTATTTTTCCAAACACGTTTTTTCTTTTTTTAATATATTATTTGCACTTTAGGAACAATGGTTTCAAAAACTCGATTGACAAAATGAAATGCATCGGTGCCTATTTTATTATATGTTTGCGTGTGTTGTTTGCACATAACGCTACACACAAAGTGGGATAGGACAGTGATAATGGCTGTACGATAGGATCTAGCGGACGTACAATTATTATGGCATTTTAAAAACTAACCGAGCATGCTGATGGGACTGGACGCAAGGTGTGTCGTGAAGTAGAAAGGGAGCTGTGCAAACCTCAATGAAATGTACATCTGGAGCTAAAAGAGATACCTGCTCAATCGACACCTACAATGAATAATTTGGCTTTTGAAGCAATGTTTTTACTGTTGAGAACTATAAAGGCGACCGCTTGTTTTGAGTTTACAATGAATAATTGGGTTAGATAAAACGAAAAACCGTCAATCGTCCTTAGGCGCTTGATGAACGCAGCTGAGTAGCAACAAAATTTACAAATGCTTTCCTTAGTCTTGATCAAAATATGCTATACAGGATGTCCCACTATTGGTATATATATCAACTGATGAATGTGTATTCAAAGACCATAGACTTTCTAGACATTGCATGAAAAATCATGCAATGCCTACAACATTTTCAATTAATAGCTCCTGCTCTCATTTTAATCCAGAAACTAAATGCATTTTGTTTTAAAAAAAAAAAAAAAAAAAAAAAAAAAAAAAAAAAAAAAAAAAACGTTTGTTTAAGCTTAAGCCGCCGGTGATCAGTACACTATTTTTTTAAAAAAACACAATACAAGACTGGTCTGCCACAAGAGATGCAGCTATATCTGTCTACGTTGTCAAAAAATCATGGGGTTTGGATCCCTGTCGATTTTACCCCGACAAAGAAAAGTTAATCTCTAAAACTCAAAAGTCCAAGCTACGTAGGAATTTGGACTTGTTGTAAGACAATGGGCCGTCACCGCTCGGCCAATGGCTGGGTCAAATGCAACTGCTTCTGCATTTCTTTGAAATCTCTGGAGGAATTCTAACCAAAAACTGAATCAACGTTATCACACTATGCCGAAAAGGTCAATTATCCAACTATTAAAAATATGCAACCTTTAACAAAAGCATTGACTTGTACAAGCTTTTGGTGTAGCTGATTTCAATATTAAACTGAAATAATGGCACATTTGAGTACACACAAGTTAATATTGCATACAGATTAGACTATATGAGCTTGGCGCTAAGAAACATGGGCTGATAAACTCGATCTGTGCTTTTGGAAAGGATATCGCCAGTGTTGTTGAAACGAAATGTACTTCTTACTGGGCAAAAGGGTATCAAGCACTTTTCATCTAAAGCAGAGTTCTTGTGGGGTAAAGGACATCAACATCAGGATATCAAGTCGGAAAAAATACTCAAATTCTTGATTAAGGTAGGCGAGAAGGGCGTGGTTCACAAGTGTTGCTTTGAAGCTGCATTTGGCACTATTATTTTATTGATTGATGAAGGTATCATTCAAATGCTTTGATTATATAAATATTTCGTGCCTAATGTGGATACATGTTACAAATATTTCAAGTGTAGATGTATTATAACAATTTCTAGGCACTACTAGTTGTACTTACACCGTTTTGCAAAGCAAATACCGTACCAAAAAAGACTATATCATGCAAATATATCAAGTTATCGAGATTCGTGCGGTGAAAAAAAAAGCTTAGTAAAGGTGGGAAGGTCGTCTACTTTCACCTTTTCCAATTTATGGGTCATGTTCAAGTAAGGCAGAAGGAAGAAACTAACAACGAATCACAGTTAACCCACACAACATTCAAATATAGAATCCGCCTCAGATTATAAACAAGAAATATGACAACACTATCGAGATATTAAGAAAACATGCACTTACTCATCTGTAAATATATGCCATCTCTCTCTCAAGGCCTGTGAATACTGTTGCAGAGTAAATTGGACAGTAAATCAAAAATTCAAAGGACTGGTCCATCAGTGAGGCAAGTGTGATACTTTGCTTATGATTGTATTTCAAGTTCGCTTAAGAGCTCTAAATATGTTTTTTAACCGGCAAATCTAAGCTGTCCACCAGTTCGCTAAAGCTTAATAAACATTATTATTTCAACACCAAGATCCGAGATAACCACCGAGCATTCATCAAACCCACAAACAATTGGCAAACGTTTATCGTAAAGTGGGGCATTTCAATGCCTTTGATTAGTGATTATTCAAGTACGGAATAAAAACGAATTACATAGTCTCCTTGAGTAAACTTTTAAGGATTAGCAAGCTCTTGCCATACCAAAAATATTGCAATCAAGGCTTTTCAATACGAGAATTAGAGTCGGATACAAGAAACTAAATAACCTTGACGTTGCCTCATTCAACAAGCCTCAAATGGAATGTCACTATTGCACTCAAGTATACAATGTATAAGCATAAGAAAGACTTGCGTGAGTATCCTTGATATTCCAGGCATTTTTATCAATTAGCTCGTTTAAACTGGATCTTTGGTAAAAAAAAAAAGCGATTCAAAATAAAAGCAGCAGACATGAATAACTGAGAATTCTCAGGTTTCGGAAACGACATTGCCCATTTTTCCTTGCGAGTTTTGGAGTTGAAATAAAATTTTGAAATTAGTGTGGGAGTAAAGCAATAGTTTAACTCAAACGAGGACGTATTTACAATTAATTTCCTCAACCTATCCATGTATGTCACTTGCAATTTGTACAAACGAGGAATCGGCGTCCATTATGAAACTCGTTTAGAATAATCATGTTAGCTACGAGTCATTTCTTAAAAAATTTTTCGACATGGATGATTTATTACAAAATGTCTTGATCAATTGGGTTTTTGCTTTGGGCTAATGAGCACGGTCGTATTATCAAAACATTCAGTGGTTTTTGGTAATCTGTTGCTAGTTTCACAAATTAAAACCAGCCATTTATAAACTACTACCGTGACACTACAATGAAACAGCCCAGCATTTTGGACCTTTTTTCAAGAATTATTTTCTGCAGAAAAAAAAAAAAAAAAACGAGCTGCCGGTATTAAGCAAGTCAATTCGGTTTCGTAGCCTTTGCTGGGTCATTTCGCAACCTTGTTTAAATGATCTGCCTGCACGACCCAAAGCAAATCGCAAAGCAAATCGCCACAGACCTTGTGCCGTATTTGGATACTACACGAAAAAGTAAACTTTCTGCCGAGCCACCGACTAGAATAATGGTCCTATACATGGCAAATTTTATTTTGGGATATGGGTATTGGAAATTGGGCCAAACCAAGAAATATAGGTGGAAATGCCACGTTGGACACGGTAGAAAGACAGACAATTCCTTCGTACCGTTGCAGGTTGTCACTTTGTTATTAATGGGTGATGGCTATATTTGCCTCGGATCGACATCCGTTAACTTTATATATTCACCTAGTGTTATCGCTATCGCAATCATGACCCCAGTTTTTAAACAGGAATAAAATTTGGTAACGAGAAGCACAACTAATTAATGACAAAACTAAACAAGCAATAAACTCAAAAAACGAGCTGATATTTTGATACTGGTTTCAACAGACAAAAGGAAACCAAGCTCAAGCTATACCTAATCTCTCTAATGTCCATACAAAAAACAAAAACAAAATTTAGACTTCTGTGGAATGATTCAAATCCCAAAAATTATACATAAAGAATACAGGAATAAATCTATTCTTGCAATGCAGGAGACCAATAATGGCAACGCCTCTGAGTGTACCTCCATCATTAAACCTTGTGCCAAGGTTGGTGACAGTTGGATCTAGGTTTAATGGGTAAATCTTGAATAGATCGGTCAACACTGTAATGATCGATTACGTTGAAAAAAAACTACTAATTGTGAAATATAAACGAGCTGTCTAAAGAACCCACAAAAGCATATTGTACTCCAAGTCTTTTACAAAATAGTACACAATAAATTGCCCAATCATGAACGATTACAGTAAACTACATGTAAGGTTGTTTGTTCAGAAGCAAAGAATCGATACCAAAAAGGCAAACACTAGTGAAAAATAAATGTCTTTCTTTTGTTTGGTATTTCTTTCTTTGTACCTAGATGCTGTGAAATCGGGTGGCCCTTTGCTGTAGCCATTTTAAAATATATTTGAATGGGTGTTTCTAAACGTGTCAGTCCGGTCGCCCAAGCACTAGTACGCTGACCTCGTGTGTCCTGGGGCGTCCAGAAAATTAATCTACAGAATTGTAATGAGTGGTGCAAAGATAACAATTTAAGTGTACTGCTTCATATATCAAACTTTTAAGAAAGGAGGCACGTGTGTCACTAGGTTCATTGGTGATTATTCATTTCAAAGGACATATTCCAAGAATGGATACATGAGAAAATTTGACTTTTTGAAGCAAACAGCGACGGTAAAGTTTCGGATGCCACTATGAACCATAGACAAGAGTTATAGGAATGCCTGTCAAGTGCTGGTATGCTATTTAATACAAAATAAAATGATACGATGAACTTATCGATAAATACACGCATGTGGAATAAAGAAACTTAACCAGCTTTTAAAAACCCAAAAGTTATATACCTGTGCATTGCACAGTGAGAGAAAGCCTTTTTTTCAGATTGCACATGAAAACTTTTTAGTATCCTAGATCATACACGCTTGGTTTTTTTCACAAAGAAAGTGCTTGTAGAACGTTTTGAGCCAATGTTGACTTTTGGTCGTTGTGAAAAATAGTTAAATTGAATGTTTAATATCATTAGTGGAAAATTCTTTACTTCTTTGTATATTTGTGGGTTGTTTTACATCTGGCTCACATAGAGAGTAAATATCGTCGGTTTACATTGGTGCATTTGAAGATTTCTTTCGTAAAGAAGAAAAAGTTGAGGTATACACATTAAACCCCCAGTATGGTAGTTTCGATTATGTTTTGTTGGACTTTAACGTCTAGAAAATGAGGATATCCAAGTTAGGTTCATTTTCTAAATCCAATCAAGTTCAATCGAATATAATCAAACAATAAGCAAGAGGCAGACTTGTTATACTTGATCAACAGGATAAAGCCCAGTCAAATGAGGAATCTTTTTCCAGCCTCTTCTAGAATCCTGGGTTTGTCTGTTTGTAATATACATGTACATGTTAATTCAAACTGCTCGCTTACTTGAAGAGATACTAATGCTGCAGAATTATTTCGATCTCTAGAAAAAGTATAAATCTTTGCAGAATCCTGGACCCACTAATGTACATAGATCAGATTCACGAAGGAAGATTCAAAGTCAATACCGTACTTAACAATTATCTGAAAACAAAAACAAACCGGTTTTTTCTTGGACCTTTCCTGATCAAGCGTATCGCGTTTTGATCTTATCCATATATCACATTTCTGTTTGTCATATGAAGCTATGTAACTAATTGGCAAACTCATATTGCTTAACTATGTAGAAATACAGAAACCCTGTTTGGTGGGCGTTTGCTAAATATTGCGGAATACGAGTAGGGGATTTGACGGTGCCGTATGTTTCTTTTGGTTTAGAATATTGTCGCCGCTACTTTTATTAGAATTGACATTCTTATATACTTGAATTTTTTGCGAGGTCGACTCTCGGTTCATACTCGGTCTTTTACAAACGCTAGGGATGCACTCCACAAAAGACAAAACTATCAATTGGTTTCCAAAAAGACCGCCTCATCGAATATGGTTATTTCTGTGACTGTTAAAAGAATAAAAGATATATTTTAAATTACTAAAAGCGAGAAGTAGCTGATACATGAGGAACCTGAACGTGTAAAAAATGGATACAAGATGTGAAAGACTTTTCATCCTGTTTTGGTAACCGTAATATTGTTTGTAAATTTCCTATTTCTCAATTTCATTACTGTTTCATTCATGAGTTTGGTCGTAGCGTGCAACTAGAGCCTCACGGAATTCTTTACGTTTTTCATCCTTTGAGTTTTACTTAATTCAAAGTGTAGTTTCATTATTCACGAGGTTTGGATCGGTTTGATAAAGAATATTTATTGAACTGTTTCGATTATGAAAACTATCGCGTCACTACTTTGTTTCCCAAAAGAAGAAATCAATCAAACCGTGATGGTGAAAAAAGTTGTAATCTCTTTTTCAAAACATGAAATGTATAAACGAGGGTTTTGACAAACGGCATCAAATTTGATTAAATTCACAATTATGCAAAAACTTTGAAAATTGCAAACAACTTAATACCAAAAAGTCTTCATAGATTGGCTGCTTCCAGTTTAAAATTATCTCTTTTCTTTTTTGTCTCAATCGTCTACAGTCACAGGCCACCAATAAGACAGCACAATTGAAAATAAATAGGTGACACTTTTCAATGTTTGGCAAGAGTTAACAACACTTTGGAACCAAAATGAGTTTTTCCGTAAATTCAAGCTACATAGACCAATTTGAGTATTGGCCAATGGCATATAGAAAAATATAATATACATAATTAAATGATTAAAAAAAGCGAGAAAAAGAAAAAGAAAAAGGTTGCTGAAAGACAATTATATATATACAATACTCTTCCGAAACGATCCAATTAGAAGTTGGTCCCACGAAATCAAAAGCGTTTAGATGAGACCTCATTACCCTCTTGTAATATACAAAAAGAGGTTAATTAAACTGAAGAACGCGATTAATTTCATGTTTAATGCGAGGCCTTTGAACAAAAGTTGAAGAATTTTAAAGGTGATGAGCGTGATTTTGATTACAAGCCTTGAGTTGTGTCGGTTTTTCAAACTGCTATGCTTTTGTATTTTTTTTGATTTTCCTTTTATAAATATAAACCTCTTGTAGTTTTTTTCTTGTTTTACATTTTTATAAACATCACAGTGAGCGATTCACTACTATCGATTATATTACTGGTTTTGATACTCGAGTGTCTGAAGCTCACCTTTTGGTTTGAAAGACATTCATCTATATTCCTGCTTGAGTTTTTCAATTTGATCCATAAACAATATAAATCAAGCATAATCCCCAATTCCCTTCGCTTTTTTAATTCTTTTTCCTCACATTAATTTTGCTATTTCTTATTTTTTCACATTGAGAGTTTTGGAACAAGTATTTGGAAAATGTCGCTGAAAAGCCTAGACTTGTCGACCATGCAAAACCTTTCAGAGCAACCCGAAAACTACAATGGGTTTTTAGAAACCTCGACAAATGGCATGTACAGCGCCATGAATAGCCAGCTGCCTTTCCATTACCCCAAGAGCGGTGCTGCGACTGGCAACAGCAACCTTTACTTGTCTAACAATAGCCACCACGACTACACTTACCAAGCACACCAGATTAATGGTGTCGGTTCGGCCATCAATAGCCCAGTGTCGCTGTCCAACTCGCACTATAATAGCAGCAACAATAGCACGCAAACTAACGTTTCGCAATCTCCGTACGACCCCCAAATTGTTGACCTGGCTGGCGATAAGAGCATGTACGGACAGTCCAAGGACGTGTTTAGCACTCAGAATAGAGCAGTTTCTGTTAATCCAGTGTACCCTCCTATTCAATCAAACTTGCAAGCGCACATGATTCATTCTGCTCAAGCGGACTCTTCATTTTACAACAATTCAAACAATTTGTTTGCGTCCCAGGAAGGCACGCTGGGATCATCCGAAGCATCTGCCACTTCGAACGGGGCGTCTGTGTCAGAGCTGCTCAAATCCAGCTACAAGGTTGCACAGCAAATTCCACAGTCATTGTCTGCATTGAAGAGTGCTAATGACGCGCAGACTAGTTTCAAGTCTGAATTTTATTCACAGGACTCGAGAACAGCCAACTCTAGTGCGGCAGTGAAGCAAGAATTTGGGGACACCAGCACCGTGCAGCTCCAGTATGGAAACTATCCGCAGTCCATCCAAGGATATACAAGCGCCCCAAGCTCGTATCATACTAATACGAGCCAAGGCTTGCAAAATCCGCAACTGTCATCTTCGTACATTCCTAGCGGGGTATCATTGTACGGTTCGCAAAGTGCTTCGCAATCGCAGGGGTTGATGAGTCACGGAAGCTGGGACAACCAAGGAGCAGCATATTACATGGCTCCTTCCACAGGCAGCTTGCCGACACAATTGAATTTGAATCTCTCTTTCCAGCCAGACGCAGCGCAGCTCTCGGGGTCCCAGTACCTCTCGTCGTACAGCTCTAGCTCAAAATTGAGCCAGCCCTACCCGGTGAATGCACAGCAGATCCAGTTGATGACGGCGTCGCCTAGTTTGGTTATGTCGTCGTTTGGGTCGGGGTATTCGCAAAACGGGCTGGTGGGGTCGGCGCGACTAAGCGGCACGTCATCGATCCAATTGCCGTCGCACGCGAGAACGTGGTCTGGCGACACGCACTGCGTTCCGCACAAGTCATTGGTACTGCGGGAGCTGATCAGTATCCACAGCCTGCTGAACGACAACCTTGTCTGCCCACCCGAGGTACACGAGCTGTCGACGCTGTATGTTGCGTCATCCAAGTCAAAGAAGGGCAAGCCGCTGAAGATACCGGTTGCGGCGACGGGCCGTGGAGTCTCGCGGATGAGCAAGTTTAAAGAAAAGTATATTGCCAATCATGTGAACCGGGTATTTTTGGCGACGGGTATTCAGGGCCAGCCCGAGCTGTGTCGCCAGCGACAAGGCGAAAACAATCCGTGCACGATTAGTCGCGAGGAGTTTGTGACGGAGCTGGCGAGTGTGATTGATTACTGTGTTGGCACGATAAAGGAGGCAGAACAGAACCGGGTGAGCAAGTCGGATATTGGTATCAATATAGCACAGCCCGAGATTGGACGGGGTATTCCGATGCAGCTGTCGCTGCCTGAAGATGTTCCGCTGATTATTGACAATCGGCAAAAGACGGAGCTGGACAATACATTTTCGTCGTGGAAGCCGTTGCGGACCAAGCCCGAACACTTTTTCCGGATGGAGGACCGGCACGGGCAAACGTTTTCGTTTGAGGAGCTTAAAGAGGCTCTAGATATCATTTTGTCGCGTCCACCACGGCGTATCAATAGGTACTGTTCGCGGCAGATGCTGACTGACGTGAGCTATGGGCAGGGCCGGAGCGTGACTGAGTTTAATTCCAGCCAGGACATGACGCTGCACATGCTGAGCAGCAACACCCGGATTGAGTACAATACGGTTCCGATGGGGGCCATGTCGCTGGATATTAGCGGTGACATGGGCGAGGAAGCAAAGCAGCTGGTACACAATATGAACCCCGAGGACATTCCGTACCAAAACAGCAAGAAGGGCAGTATCTACGACCCCATTTGGTGCCGACGAACGGGGGTGAATAAAGAGGGATGGTGCAACCATTGTAAAGACGGGGGTTGGTACTTGATGAAGAACTCTGGGTTTTTGTACCACAAGAACCATGAACACGGGGTATTTCCGCAGGGGTATGTGTTTGAGGACCCGCTAGTAATTAGACGCAAGATGATTCGGGAAGCGAGATGGGAGGGTCAGTGCGGGATATGTTATCATTGGATAGATTTGGACCATACCGAGCGCAAGAACTGGGGGACGTGGTACCGTCATTACAAACTTTGTTGCACAGAATATGAAGAGCTGAAGAAGATTGTGCGAGCTTCTGGCGTGCCGTTGGACATGATTGAAGTTGAGTATTTGCCGGTGGTGTAAGGTTGAGACGAGCCAATACATGAATAAAGCCAAGTATTAAAAATTAAAGTATTGTACAATGAAATGAGCCAATAACTTGCTGAGGACTCAAGCATATATCCG
The DNA here is from genome assembly GCA_900642975.1 of Magnusiomyces suaveolens. Classification (NCBI taxonomy): domain Eukaryota; kingdom Fungi; phylum Ascomycota; class Dipodascomycetes; order Dipodascales; family Dipodascaceae; genus Magnusiomyces; species Magnusiomyces suaveolens. The sequence continues at coordinate 1,657,063 of CAAAMA010000004.1, forward strand.
TTTTGGGACTTGCCAAAACGAGCCTTGTTTACAAACGATTCAGGTTTTGTAAATGAAGCCTCGGTTTGTCATAATAAAGTCTGTCGAAAAAAAAAAAAATAAATGAAAAATTGCAGGTGCGTACAGAGGAAATTACGGGCACCGAGATGCGGACCGTTTTATGAAAATTTTTTTTTTTTTAAAAAATCAAAAGAAAATATACTTGTAATGTGCGGACTTTTAAAATTTCGGGTAACGCAAAGAGTTGGCAACACCGCGACGCAGCATTTTACATCACGTGCAAGTAACAAGACATCCACCAATATGTGAAATATTTGCGCCTAACCAAAAACGGTTCCTTTTAACCAAAAGCACAGGTAAATATTTTAAATATTTTAAATATTTTAAATTTTTTTAAATTTTTTTTAAAAAACACGAAAACAGACATATATAAAAAAAAAAATACATCACAAAAACAAAAATGTGTCGCAGACACCCGTTTGGTAAACAAATCAAAGCTGGAAAATTTCAGGGCTTGCGCATAATGTACAGGTTTAATGGAGTGAAATTTCCTAATGATTTTAAATAGGTTACTTGTAGAGAACGAACTTGGCCTTGCCGCTGAGGACAGCGACGGTGCAGCCATTGGCGCCACCCGAGTAGGAGCCGTTTTCGTAGACACACTCGCCGTTGACTTGGGCGCCGTCCTCGGCGACGATCTTGACGTTGAAGTTTGCGGGAGTGTTGTTATTTGGGTTGGGGATGATGGAAAGGTAGGAGATACCGTTGACGTGGCCGGCACCAAAGTTGAGAGGGGCCCAGTTACCGATGCCAGAGCCGGCGGTTCCCCAAACACAGCCATTAGTTTGGGAAACGCCAGCGTTGTTGACATAGTATTGGGCGGAGGTGGCTTTGCCCTGCCAGTTGTAATAGTTATTTTGATCCACTACAGTGAGAGGCTGTGTGCTGCCACCTTGAACAATGGTAGGAATGACCATGTTTTCGGTGCCAGGATAATCGGTTCTGCAGATGGAAACAACGTCACTAAGTTGAGAGACAACATTGGCAGTGCCAACGCCCCATGTGCAGAGGCTGGCAAAGTTTGGGTTTGTGCGGTAGAGTTTACCGTTTTTGCAGAGAAGGCCGCCGACGGATTCGCCATTGGCGGGTTGGTTAGTGGGCCATTGAGTCTTGGACATGCCAGGGGCGCATGCGTACGAGCAGTAGGCGCCTTCGGAGCAAGAGCCACCATTGGAAATACCAGACCAGCCGCCAAAGCCGAGATAATCAAGAGAGACGACACCGTCTTGATTGGAAGGGAATTGGGAGCAGGAGTAGACACCGTCTTGCCATTCACCAGAGGCGGAAGAAGAAGAAGAAGAAGAGGAGGAGGGTGAAGAAGAAGGTGAAGAGACGGCAGAAGAAGCGGCAGAAGAAGCAGCAGCAACAGAAGAAGAAGCAGAAGGACTAATGGCGACGGCTAAAGTAGAAGCAGTTGCAGAGAGAGTTGGAGTGGAGACGGAGACAGGAGCAGATGCTGGAGAAGAAGCAGCAGCATCAGCAGGAGCAGAAGCAACTACTGATTCACCTACGGCGGTTTGAGTAACGGCGTTTCCGTCATTGTCAACAACGACAGTCACGTAAACGTATTCAACCTTGACGTCACGCTTATGAGGGTGATGAGCATGGGATTCGGGATGAGCATTTGCCGAGACGGCCGAAGCTGCGGCAAGAAGGGTCAATAATTGAGAGTACTTCATTGAGTCTTGGAAATAGTTAGTAAATGAGTTGATTGAGGGAAAATTGGCATTAAATATTTCAAAAACGAGTGTGTATGGTGTTGAGATCTACATTTCAAAATTCATTTGGTAAAATTAGATGCATTGTTACGGGAGTCAAAACGGATTAAACCCATGTAAGAAAAAAGACCAACAATGCAGCATTTCATTGCGTAAATTGATCAAAACTAGTGTGAAATGTAAATAAGGAGACAAATACACCAGATACCCAAAGAAGTAAATGAGGGAAAAAAAACATGATATAAGTCGTCAAAAAGGCATGCATCAAAACAAAATATCGGATAAAGTTGATCAAGAGTGCGCTGAGAATAAAGGCGAGAGAAATAGGACTGGAATTTAAGGCAATGTAGGAAGCCTTGTATGGAAAAAACAGGAGGGCGAGGAATATGTTGACTGATATGTAAAGATCGGATGAAAAAGTCGAAACAACAATGAATTGGCGGGATTTAATGAATTAAGAATCAAGAGAATTCATGAACGGATTGAAATCCAATTAAACGGTTGGATTGAAATAAAATCCATGGAAATAAAGCCATATTGACAAAAAAGCCATAGACAAAATAAGCCATGTTGGAAATCTACACTAGAAATAAAGCCAAAAACAAGAATACATACCTTGAAAAGTTGAAATATGAATGAAACAACAGTATTTAAGGAAAGATTTGGTTTTGATCTAAAGGAATGACAGACACAATGGTCGGATGGAACACAGAAGCTTTTTTTAACAAATCAAAAGGCTTTGCCAACGAAAACAACAGCAGTGTGATGAAGGAAGAAGAAAAAAAAGTTGTAAAAAAGTTGGCGAAATCAAAGATATAAATATTAAAGAATGCAAATAACGCCAAATTCCAAAGACGACGGCCTTGCGCACCTTGAAATTCAACTCTGGTAGAATGATGCACTGCCGGCCACGACTGATTATGTCAGCCAACGGTTTTTGTCGGCGAGAATTTTTTTTTTTTTATTATAAAAAATCGATTCAAACTGCGTCAAAATTGTTTTTTTTTTATTTTTTTATTTTTTATTTCAAAACTACCCAGTTAAAGAGTTTAAAGTTCAAAGCTTTAGATTTGAAATAATCAGACAGGCAGTCGTGATAATTATTTCATCACAAATGGTTCTGAAATGTCGTGGATGGTTAATGATACATTTCTTTTTATATGTCTAGATCTATTAATCCACCTGTTTATTGGCAAAATGAATAAAAATCAAATAACCATTGAAAAATATCATCAAACCTAGTTTCATCAATGACCTTGTCATATAAAAACAAGGTTTTTGACATTTCCCAAAAATACCATTATCATGTTTTTGTAAAACAAGTTTTGGAGATTGATTTATTCACTATTTGTAACCTCTTTTGACCTATCACGTAGCTCCATTCAAACAAGTCAACTACCAATCCAGCAAACAACACAAGTGTAATATCCCACATGAATAATCAAGCTACCATGATGAAATGATGCGTACCACGACCGACGTTTCCTTTTTCTCGGTTCTAACAATGAATCTGGTTTAGCTATGCGCATTGAAAAAAAAAAAAAAAAAAAAAAAAAAATACATAAAGCAAATAACTAAATAAAAAAACCATTCCTTTATTATTTATTTATTCACTTATTTTTTCCACATTCAAACTCAAACTTTTTAACAATATGACTAACGCAAGAACCGGGTTTAAATCACCTGGACCGGCTCGCGCATCTGAACATCAAACATCACAATGAAATGTACGTGAAGCTTAATTCAAGTCTTATTTGTTGGTGTTGAGAGTCAGACAGGTTTACAGATCGATCGCATCTCTAAACCAGTTAAACCCAAAGTGGCCTTAACTCGAGTGTTGCACTTTACTAACCTCATTTTCCACCCAAGTATGGACTGGTCACCTAATGAATCCATCCTGGGTCGAATCTCCGGCTTCAAAGCTTGCTGAAAGGGTACAATCTCCTTATTTTTTTGTTTTTGTTTAATAATTTCATGGCTTCTGGTGCACTGAATCAGCCTTTCATCGATTCAAGTAGAAATCAATCAGGCAAAACTTCTTTGTAGATATTATTTTCAATATGTCGGAATATTATTTGAAATCGTTTTACAAGTCATTTGACGGATTATAGGTAATTAATTGTTTTACTTGGGGTTCTTTATTATTATTATCATTATAATTATTATTATTACCATAATCATCATCATTACCATAATTACCATCACTACCATAATTACCGTCATTACCATCATTATTAATACCACCCTCCAACCTAAACAATGTTTCACCAAGACTCACACTTTCTATTTCATCCACTCAATACCAATTATACCAACATCCAATATTATTTCCAAACGATAAACACAAACCTCTCGTTCCACTTGTGCCATGTTCCATCCACTGGTTACACCAATTCCAAAAACTAGTCCAACGGCCAACTTGCCTCTTTCGTTGTCTTCGTCCTAAACAGTCCTAAACTCATCTAAACCCATGCCGGTTTCTATTTACCATGCTCCAATGTATAATATTACATTCGTCCATGCTTCTTGAATTCTATTCATTACCCTAGCTCGTTACAAACGTAAATAATACAAAGTAAATCCCAGAATCTTGGGTTCGACCGTCTAAACAACCAATCTCTTTAAAGACCCTTTTTCTTTTTCGTTTTAACCACCGTCCAATGCAACAGTTGGGCCCTGTTGATTATCTTTATCCACTATATCCACTTGACCTTTCTTGTTTTGTCAAAAACCACCCAAATTTTCTTTTTTTGCAACCGTTGCATCTTGCACGCCTGTTTGGTATTTACTTTGATGCCAAATATCTTAAAATGCTATTTTTTTTCTTTTTTTTCTTGAATGACACTTTGATTCCACTCTTGCCAACCTTTCATTGGCTGCGTAATCCCATCCATTATCTATACGACTCTGTTGGCATTTGTTTACTTTTCTATCTAAAATATAGTCATGTGATAACCAGCCATACCCATTCAACACTGTTTACTTCTTGATATGGTTCCACTACATTTATCTCGTCATTAAGCATTATTATTTGTTAGTTAAACCATCAGTTGATTCCTTATACTCGTCTTTATACTATAAAACGCGTTCAAAACACGCATCAGTCTGATTTGACTCCTCATTGGCCAACATGCCATAGTTATTATCCACCTGCGTATTTCTAGTCACGCTTTCTAACGTGTACAAACACGCAAAATACACGACTATTTTTTTTTTTTTTTTAATCCATGCACCCGAGTCCAAGTACTCTTTCTAATTACAAGTTGTCGCTTTGTCGTCGTATCATTTCATTTTGGTTTAGCCGTATTCAAACCCTATTTTACCCTTTTTCCTGTATCTTCATATACCATATACCAATCCAGTTTGTTTATAAAATGGATGATAATGTACACCGTAATCAAACATTGACGCCTCAGCCTTTTTCTACCTCCGAGGATTCTCCTATACCCAAAAACAAAATAAAGCCCTCCGCGTCGGCGTTAAACCACGCACCTGCTACAAGTAAGCACAGTTTGACTCTATCAAACCACGCACCTACAAATAAACACAGTTTGACTCTATCAAACCACGCACCTACAAGTAAGCACAGCTTGACTCTATCAAACTATGCATCTACAAGTAAACACAGCTTGACTCTATCAAACCACACAAACCTGCTCCCCCAAAACACGCACAATTCAAAAAGTTCAATCCAATCTCCCATAAAAAAACACAGAAAACTATCTATAGACATCCATCCAAATCGTGATAATGATGGTGATACCAGTATGGATACCGATATCGAAACTAAAACCAAAATGGACAACTCGCCCACTTTGACCCAACCTAATAAACTGACGCACGCCCTGTGTACTGACACCGTCATGATCAAGGACCAGAGCCCAGCTAAGGAATCAAAGTGGTCCCCTATAAAGAAAATTACACAAGACGCGAAAAACAAACTGAATTACCTCCCCTCGCCTATGCTAGATAAAACCATCACCAGCCTGCCCCCTGAGAATTCGCCCACATCCCAGCGTAATCACAGGATTTTGGATAGCCCGAGCAAGTCAGTGCTCTCGTCACCCTCTAAACGGTCGCTAGGTAGCTGCTCCCCTTTGAAAAACTCACATTTTACTCACTCGCCTGCAAAGCTTCAAACCCTTAAAATCCACGAGATTTTCCCTCAACCAAATACCCCGGTCACGGACCCTCTCCACAATGCATCTATCCATACACACAAACAATCATCCTCAGACTCAAATATATACAGGAAAAATACCAACGAAGAGCCCATACTTCACAAGTACAACCCGCACGCCCAGCCCGGGAAACCCGTCTTGAAAAAACCGTCTCCCCAAAAAGAAGCGACAGTATCCATAGAAGGCCCCGAAACTGCAGAGTGTAACACCACAATTGACGACATGAATTCTGAGACCCAACCCAAACCTGACTCAGACAAGAAACGAGTAAAGTTTGACCTACCAGACTATGTACCTGCAGACGACAACAGCCGAATCATCTATATCCGTACCCAGCGCATGCAAATCAAGCAGCGCAAAATCATTGATTCGCTCAGGGCGCGCAAAAACAAAAACTCCAACTCGCCTGACCAACCCCTCGGCATGCCCCACAGGACACTCGTCCCGCCGCCAACGCCAATCAGGACCTTGCATCGGAAACCGGAAATGTCAAACCACCGGCTCAATTCCACAGTCTTGTCGCGGCAGAGGGTACTCGCAAAAAACAAGACCGAGCAAAGCAACGGGCTCTTAATGCACCCTGTTCGACAGTACGCGCGAAGCTACCTCAACCCACGCAAATCATTAATTCCTCGCGCAGTGTTTCAGGCCGTTGTGTCTGGCCAATCAAAAACCGATAACGAGAGTCCTTCCGAAGACCAAGACTCTACATCGGGAACAGAAGGAAGCGAGGACGAGCAGCTTATTGACAATACTGCATCAGAACAGCTGGCTACGCGAGCAGTAGGATATGCGTGCAGCATAAAGTTGATCAAATCGGCAGATAAACTTCCTTCAAATATCGGGCGCGCGACTCTTGTCCATACACTCATTTATGCATACAAACTCTTTAAACCCTTGAAAAAAGGTCCAGACCCATTTACAGAACCAGAGGACCAACAGCCGCAGTGCCAACTGATTCCCGTCACTCCTCTGACAAGAGAAGAGCTCGTTCAGTACCATGACAAGGAGTACATAGACTTTTTGTTTTACCTCGACGAAAAGGGCGGAGAAATTAACAGCGACGACGAGGAAGCTGATGAGAATGAGGAAGAAAAAGACCCGTTTTACGATTTCGGCGAAAGCAGTTTTGACAGTCCCAATCTTAAAAGAAAGGCTGCGGTGGCCCACTACTCGCAGCTCAAGCGGAAAGCGTTTAATGGAACGCGCCATATCATACCCGCGTCTATGCAAACCTCCTTGCCAAGAAGTGATGGCTTCAAACGCATCACGACCAAGTTGCACAAAAAGTATGAAAGGTTTGGAATAGAGTACGACTGCCCTTATTTCGAGGGAGTCTCTGAGTACGTCCAGCAAATGACTGGCGCATCCATCGCTTGCGCAGATTACATATTAGCCAAGTTCCAAGAGCAGCAGGAGCATTTGGCAACTCCGCTGTCCACACCACTGCTGGCGCCCGCCGCAATCAACTGGCAAGGCGGCCGACACCATGCCCGCAAATCCCAGGCTGCCGGCTTTTGTTACGCCAACGACGTCGTTTTGTGTATCCAGCGGCTGCGCACCCATTTTAACAAGGTCCTCTACCTCGACCTCGACCTTCACCACGGCGACGGCGTCGAAACCGCATTCACGCGGTCGTCCAAGGTCGCAGTCGTCTCTGTCCACCGGTACGGCGCAGGGTTTTATCCAGGCACGAAAAACGGATCGCTGGAGTATCAAGGCGGCGGAACCAAAGGCAGCTTTGCCACGGCGCCGGGTGTTGGGTACACCCTCAACATACCGACACTGCGCGGGTTCGGGGGCCACTCGCTGCGCCGCGTTTTTGACGAGATCATCGATCCGTACGCCCGCAGGGTGTTTAAACCGGACTGTGTCGTCGTGACGCTTGGCTGCGACGGGCTGAGCCGCGACGAGCACCGCGAGTGGAACCTGACAGTCGGCGACTACGAAACTGTCGTGCGGGAGTACGTGCTCGAGAAATGGAACTTGCCGACCGTGTTTCTGGGCGGCGGCGGGTACCACCACACAGACGCGGCGCGGTGCTGGACCTATCTGACGGCCTCAATCCTCGGCCGCAGCGATCAATACCACTGGGAAGACATTCCAGAGCACTCACTGCTCAACAGCTACAAGGAGGACGCGTTCCAGTTCCAGATCCCGCAGAACGTTGGCGGTTTGGAGGACCTCAACAAGGGAGAGTATCTTGACAACGTCGTCAATACACTAAGAGAAAGGTACCCGGAAATGAACCAGGAGTAATTCATAGCGAATCTGCTTTGGAATTTGTATTTTTTTTTTTTTTTTTTTGTTTCTCGAATTTACCAACATTGCATTGTATTTTTACGCAAATGTGTATTGAACCTACCAACATTGCATTTTACTGTACACAATTGTATATATATATTTATCAAGTTGCATTTTATTGGACTAAAACTTGGTTATCAAAACCCATCGTCTGAAGAAGAAGACGAGTCGCTTTCTTCGTCGTCAGCTCGCTGCCTATACTCACCAATTCCAAACAACGGGCCCACCTTTTTATTCCACTCATGATCCCATTTGTTGCGCGACTCCCGGATTGCGCCCTGCTTGATCGTTTGGTACAATGCTTTGTTGCTCGAAAAGACGGTGCGCAATGCCTTAAACAAGTCGTTTTCGTTCTTGATGTACAGCCCGTTCTTTTTGTCCTTGACGAGCTCCGGGAGCGCGGGGTACAGCACGGAAATGACGGGCACGCCGCAACCAAACATATCGACGGCCTTCATGGGCAGGTCGACGCCGCTAGAAGACATGTGCAGCGACACACCAATGTCCGCGACACCCAGTACGAGCGGATAGTCATCGGTGGACAGCCAGGCCGTGTAGATGCGGACGTGCTGGAGCTTTGGTGCAAGCGTGTCGGCAATGTGTTGCTTGATTTCTGGAAGCATGGGGCCTTTGCCGGTGATGATGACGCGGAGGTTCGGCAACTGGTTGAGTTTGGAAGCTCCGTTGGCTTGCTTGAGTTCTACAGACTTGTACTGGTCGTATTTCTCGACAGCGTTCAGCAGCATGTAAATGTCTTCGTCTGGGGTATAAGATGTGGAAGTGATTACAACCTTTTCCTCGCCATTCTTTTGCCAGTCCTCGAAAATGTCTCCCTTGGCGGAGTGCGCTTTAATGACCGAGTCGCTTTCCTCAGGCGTCAGCGGGTGGAAGTCCAAGGCCGGGCGGTCGTAGAGGGGCAGAATTCGGCGAGCGCTCATTTTGAACCGGCGACGAATCACCTTGGCCATACGGATAGTCACAGTGAAGTGGCAATACGCATGGTTTCCGAAAAATCCTTCGTACCATTTATAAAATCTCACAAACAAGTGGTGTTTTCCAAGTAACGGGTCTTGGGTATCGCTAATTTCGTAGTCATCTTCGCCATCCCCACCTTCATTGCCGGCCGCCTTTTGGCCATTGAGTATAGAGCTTTCGGGTTCTGCAGGCTGCTCGGGTTTTTTGTCAAGCTTCAGTGAGAGAATGGAGTAGCCGAGGTTATGCCAATCAATGATCAGCTTAGTGCGTCGGGACAGGAACAAGACAAATATCCTGGATACGCCCAATGTCGGAATTGAGGGGGGATTCTGGACGAGCAGAAAGTCGGCGTCGCGAAGCTTCCACAGCAGTTTGAATAGGTAATAGTGTTGGAGTATGACCTTTTCGATTGCAAAAATGACAAACCGCTTGTTTTTGGTATTTTGAATCGCGGGTATCCTGTGGATGGAGACTCGGGGCGAGTTTGCTACTTCTGGAAGAATTTGGTTTCCCTCTGTTTGGCATGTTAGAAATGATAATAATAATGAAACAACGATTCAATGCGTTCGTTAAACACTCACCATCGTATCCACATAAATCAACGTCCAAACCGCCTTTGGCGAGACTTCGGGCATGATACAACATTCTGGGAGACCGGCCAAGGTCTCCAAGGACCAAAACTATGGCACGTTCCCGTTGATTCAAGCGTTTGCTATCGTTCCTCTGGTTAAACCATTGCAAGAACAGCATAACCAGAGGAATTGACAAGTATATGATGACAAAATAGATCCCAACCGTGAATTCAAGCGCCATTTTGGAGAGTTGAGTAATTGTTGAGAGAGATGGTTTGTATAGCATGAGGTTTTTCAGATTCAACAAATGTATTGATTTCGATCATGTGGTATACATGTGATTTGCGCCTAATTTTTGTCACATGGTTTGATATTTATCCTGGTTTTTTCTTTTGTTTTATTCTTTTTTTAAAACCATTTGATCTTATACAAGAAAAATATATTAAAATGGTGAGTTTTTATCCAATTCAATTGCTTTCCAAATGACAGCTTTTGGTTTTTCATTTTTTTGATCGGTGCCGATGCCTATTTATTGATACCATTTATATTGATCATACCTATAATTGCCACAATACACTGTAATTATAACCGTTTGGTTCATGGCCCAAAATATTTGACAGCCAAATAATGCAAAGAGATGCCTGAATTTGATCTTCATTTCGGGCTGGTTTTTTTTTTTTTTTTTTTTGGGCATGGATCAAACGCGAATGATTAATACCAAACTGTTTCGCACCGACCGATTTCATTATCGGACTTGTCATTGGCATGCCAATTACGGAAATACCATTTTATTTTTTTCATAAAGCCATAAATTGTTGGCTGATTCCAACAATAATCGAGACTCGGGTTTATGACTTTGTCTTGAATACAGATGATTGTTTGCCGACGAAATAGTTTTCGGATCCAGTACTAACGTATGAAATAGAATGACGATTTTACTTCCGAACAGGTCCAATCTTTAAAAGAGGCCTTTAATCTTTTTTCCAAAGGAAATACTGGTAAGTTGCTTCATCACAGTGCTTTTATTATTGCAAATTGTGGACAAACTCAAATACTGCATACGACCTTTGGATCTATCATTACTACAATATCATTTGCCCATAATTTTGCAAGGGTTTAGAACGACATGAGCGACAGTGAATTATCTAACACTCGTTTTTTTTAGACAAAATCACACAGAGCCAGCTTGCACAGGTGATGCGCGGCCTTGGCCAGAACCCCAGTGAGACCGAGCTCAAGGACATGATCAACGAAATTGACATCAACGGCGACGGCAGCATTGACTTTTCAGAATTCCTGACGCTGATGGCACGGAAAATCAAGGACACGGATGCTGACGCCGAGATGAAAGAGGCCTTCCGCGTGTTTGACCAAAACGGTGACGGGTTCATCTCGAAAGAGGAATTGAAAAACTTGCTTCAGTCGATTGGCGAACGAATGTCTGATGACGAGATCAAGGATCTGTTGGATTCTGTGGATACCAACGGTGATGGTTTAATTGACGAAGCAGAGTTCATTGCCATTTTGAGAGGAAACTAATTATAAAAAAATTACAATGATTCAAAGTCTTGTCATTAATTTTTTTTTTTTCTTTTTTCCCTTTATTTATTTTGAATAGGTTATAACAGTATCCCAATAGACGATTCTAATACGTTTGTGAATCCATTATTCCAGAAATCTCTAGATTACGTCCAGTAACAAGATAACCGTACAATCAAATCCAATTCCTTTCGAAACAAGGTCTTTGACATTGAGACGTGAACATCCATTTGAGTCAAACCCCTAATTTGTTAAAAACACATGCCGCGCAACTGTATGATCCGGCAAGTACAAAAAATTATACATATAAAAATACAAATTTGAAACCGTTTGAAAAGGCCGAAATACGTATTCGTACACCGACAGTATACATAGAGAATTGCGAGCACCCAAATCCAACGAAAATATCGAGTTGGAATAATATATCCTTGTATCAAAGTCGTAGCAACTCACTCTTGGTCTCCTCGGAACGCATCGTCACCAATTTAGGGTTTATAAATAGCACAAAATGGGTAGTAGTGTATGAAAATAGGGTTCGGGGATGCAAGCAACGTGACATCCTTACAAACAAATGTCACAGGTTTAGTGGTTGGCGTTTGGTTGGTAAGGTGTCTATGAAACAAAAACGCTCTGATTAAAAGCAGATAGTATGAGACAAAAATAATAATAACTTGATTAAAAATCAAGAGTAAGAAAACAAATGTCTGATCAGCTAAATAGCTGCGATATTCACGTTAAGGGTTTCGGAATATTACATTTGCATTATTATTATTTTTTTTTAGTTTTTGCCATTAAAAATATCTCCTTGAATAAAATACAATAGAAAATGGTTCAGTAGCTATTGAGCTATTTAGACTAAACATGGTAATCCAGTGCCAGCTACCTTGTAAATTTATTGCCCGCCCCAGTGCTCGACGGGTTTGCAGTTTGTTCATTAGCACCAGCTTCTAAAGAATAAGGCGGAGGCGCATCGTCGTACGGAACTTCTGTGGAATTGAAGCCAGACATTGGCGGCGGACCTTGTGGTTGTGGGGTGATGGATGTTGGTAATGACGCATTTAAATTAGGGCCACTCAATTGGGCAGGTCGCTGAGGCAACGGTGGAGATGTATAAGAGGTGTTATTGGTGTAAGAACCACCAGAACTGCTGCTAGCAAAAGACTGTGGGTTTGAAAGCTGGCTGTTACCAGACAAAACTGGGCGAGGAGAATTGGGTAGTGGTGGAGGTGGAGGAAAAGATCCAAAGTTTGATGGCTGAGAAGCAGTAGACTGATATCCATTATGAGGGTTGGTTCCGTATTTTGCAAAGGTGTTTGGAGAAGGCGGAGGTGGTGAGAATTGCTGTTGTGGGTATCCAGAGTGCTGAAAAGTGGCTGGGGCATTTGCGGAAAACGACTGTCCTGGTGCAGCCAAAGATTGGCCCGGATATTCTTGATAAGTAGGATATGTATTGTTCACAGAAGCATCAAAATTAGGTCTACTTGGTACTGGCGGCGATCCATGAGCTACACGATGAACTGGAGGCGCTGGAAACGAATTGGGATCTTTCAATACGGCCAAAGGACGGGCATGGATTGATTCAGTCCCAGGTGGTGGATGTGCATTATTTTTCTTGCGAGGATCAAAATCGCTGATGGAATGGGTATCCTTTTGGTAGTAATTGCGGCCTTTTTCGGATACTTTGTCAAACTGCGCGCGAGATTCTTTTAAAAACGATGAAAATGACATTTTGGTTCGAGTTGGCAGAAAGAGTAAAGGTTCAAGTGGCGGAGCATTCAATTAATGAAAAAAGAAAACGTGATTTGGGTAGTTTCTCGTTACTAGTCATGTGATTATGAAGATGACATAACCATATTGTAATAAATGTATTTGTGATATTCACGTGACTTTAGTATAATTGTCAACTGTGTATTACACTCTGTGTCATATATGTACTCGACCAGCCCTCCGAAAGTAAACAAACATCACCGCTTTGGTCAGAGCAACTGTTACAGGTGGACCACTTTGTTTGGTCGCTGTTTTTCAATACCTGCATACTTGATGCTCAAGTTTTAACCTGCTTTTTTATTAGTAACTGTCCTCCTCCTCCTTTTTTCTTCCCCAAAATTTTTTTAATTGCATTATTGTTTTATTAAATACCACCAAATATAAGAAAACAGGACCCTCGAGAGTTTTCTTAACCATGTCTATGGCCGACCAGTTCGAGCCTTTAGAGGTCATTGGCCGCGGCTCCTTTGGTCTCATTCGCAAAGTTCGTCACAAATCTGATAAAAAAATCCTTGCGCGCAAAGAAATATCGTACCGACAAATGAATGTAAAGGAAAAGAATCAATTGATGGCTGAATTTAGGATCCTAAAGTCGCTTGTTTATCCGAATATTGTTCGATACTACTATCACGACCATATTGTTCACGAGCATGTCGTACATCTTTACATGGAGTATTGCGATGGTGGAGATCTCGCTGGCGTCATCCGAACGTGTAAACAATCCGGTGATTCGGTTCCTGAGTCACTAGTATGGTCAATCTTCACCCAACTAACTTTGGCGTTGTATCGATGTCACTACAATTCTGACCCGCCTCCTCCAGATGAAATAGGCTCAAACACCCAAACAAAAGAACCACCAGTCCCATCCACTATAATTCTGCATCGAGATATTAAACCAGACAATGTATTTTTAGACCAGCATAATACAGTTAAACTCGGCGACTTTGGTCTAGCGAAAATTTTGGACCAGGAACATGTGTTGGCAAATACATATGTAGGCACGCCCTATTATATGAGTCCGGAAGTCCTCAATGACCAGCCTTCCATGCCGCAAAGCGATGTATGGAGTCTGGGCTGTGTCATTTACGAGCTTTGTGCTAAGCATCCGCCTTTCCAAGCAAAGTCGCATATGCAATTGTCACAAAGAATCAAAGAAGGAACATATCCCCCGCTACCCGCCATCTACTCCGACCTTCTTGGAAGTACAATTGCAAGCTGTTTGACCCAAGATTATCGTGCTCGTCCAACGACTGCTGTTCTTTTGCACACCAGCATGTTTAATTTCTGCCGTAAAGAAAGAGAAGTAGAAAGTTTACAACGCGACTTGGAAGATGCCAAACTAGATATTGACCAAGCTCGTCTTGAAATTGAAGAGTCTCGCAACCACGTCGAAATGACACGCAACGAATTAGACAACAGAGAATGTATTTTGAAATCTCAAGAAGAAGAGCTGATGATGGAACGAGAAGAACTACTCAAAGAAGTTCAGATAGAACAAGAATCAATACAATTGCAAATGAAGGCTTTCAACGAAGAATTTGAACAACGCGTTGACCAAGAAGTACAGAGACGTGTTGATATGGTCATTAAAGGAAAGCGCTCTAGTTTAGATCACAGTCTACTTAGTCAACACACAGGCACAGATATGAAACAAGGGCGATCAGAAACTAGCATGTACTCGCAATCATCCTTGTTGGATACTCCTGTAAGTATATCATCAGCACAATTCTCCAACGAGAGCATCGCCACATCGGTCCAAAGCACACAATACGTTAGTAGGTCTGGTGTCAAAGGACCTCGTCTGATTCGAGATTCGTCATTAAACAGTAACAAATCCCGATCACCCCAAAAACACTTTACTTTTGATGACGATACTGGCAACAATTTCGTTTCTAAACATCGTTTAGAACGTAAACTCTCAGGCCAATCTTTAGCATCGCATGCATCCCATGGTTCGCACGCAACATCGATATCTCGAATGGGTTCAAACGCTTCCGCAGGCCCAAAAATAACATCTCCGATGATGTCATCACACCACTCCTTTGAACAAAAACAATATTCGTCTTCGCAACAATCTCAGCGAAAACCAAGCGGCTCTCAAATAATACAACAGTCACAACACGGACAAAACTACATCCTCGCAGACCTGTCATCATCAGTTACCATCAAACCTGGTATCAAAAGTTCACCAGAAAAGGATACTGAAGCGACTTCTCCAGGGAGACAATGTCCTCTTAATACCAATTCCCAAAGTCGACACATTGTCCAACTCATGGACGATTCCTCCAACTCGTCCATCTCTGCATACTCGCTCCACTCTTCACGCCTCTCTGCTTCCTCAGCATCGTCGGTGGAAACTGAGGGTAACAATCGGCTATCTAGTGATTTTTCAAAACAAGCGCTTGTAGGATATCATACCCCTCATCCCTATTCCCAACAGGGCCAAATCCATAATTTACATGTTTTCGAAACAAATCAATATCCAACCAGATCAGTCTCTACAAAGACCGAAGGCTATATGCGTACCAAGAACGACATACAGTTCTTGGATGATAGTAGCGTGACTACCCTACAAGACATTCATACCCAACAAAGCGTTCGACAACATTTGGTCGACGACGAGGACGAGTATATGGCCAATGAACCAAAGTATGGCAGTTTTAAACCCAAGCGATCCATTTCTTCACCAGTAAGCTCGTCGGCGCATACAATCAGGGTTTCTCCGCAAAAAAGCGCTGCCTCGCTGGCTATGATGATTGAGGCTCAATCCTCGTCCCCTTTATCGCGAATGGGCAATGGTAACGGCAATGTTTTGACGGGCCAACAGACTGGCTCTAATCGAGGATCTAACCGCAAATCGCCACCAGGAAGCTTTAATCTGGCTGTACCGAGAGAGCGACAGGCGCCTCATTTTCAAGCCATCTATTCGACACCCGGTTCAGGTGATCGCTCAACACATAACAGCCCAGAAAAGGATATATCCAAAGCGCACTCGCCACTGCTGGACGGCTGTAACTCTTTTGGAAACACGAACCCAGTTCCTTTGAATGCGCCGGTGCCTCGGCATGGAAATGTCAAAATAGCTCGCGATAACAGTCGCAGTCCAGTTTACTATGAAGCTGCCCACGAAGTCAAAGACTTTAGTAAGAATACAAACTCAGCTGGATCAAGTCCGAGAAAACGTTCGCCGACGCGGAAACCCGTCAGGCCGGGCAACAAAACCGAAGACTTGTCTGAGTTTTCAATACCCAAGTCCGATAAGGAACTACACGACCCAAGGGATACATATAATACGTCGCCGCCATCAAGCTCGTGTTTGGTGAGACGGCGTGGTGCTAACCATGGGCGTGTTGCATCATATAATCGAAATACCACTTCTGCTCCCAACTTGAACGGCACGGCCGCAGTTGACACCAATAGTACGATTCCTCCAAGCACTCGAAAAGAAGCAGACTTGGTTAGAATCGGAATCAAAACCAGTGCACCAACGTCAAGAGAAAGAAACGGAATAGTGGCAGCTGGCTTTGTCAAACGACGTTGTGAGACCTGGGACGAGAATTGGAATATTAAAGGAGAGCCTAGGGGCGAGGACCGAGATGTGTCACCGAGTCCTTTTGTCAAAAGACATGAAAGGAGAGTTTAAAAAAACTTTTCTTTTCATTTTTCATACCATTTTCTATTTCTTTTACATTGATTTCTTATTTTGTTTTTATTTTTTTTTTCTTGATGACGTACATTCTTTTTCTTATTATTAAAAGTTTGCATGTCTTGGTACACTTCAATTCCCATCTCAAGCGAATTGGTCAATTCAAACGTATTTGTTTTAAACCTTTACATTTGTATTTATGTGCCGCTTTCTTTATGTTTCGAGTCACTTTCTAATGTTTGTTTTACTGTTTCTTTTGTTGCCTTACTTTGATATTTTTCGATTGTATTATTACTTTTTTTTATTATTTAGTGTATTTTTGTATAAATGTATAACATATTTTTGATTCATCTTACTTTCCAGTGTCAAAACCTAGTCGTGTATTGGCTGGTGAATGGAGTTTTAAAAACTGGACACAAATTTAGTAGGCATTAACTAGAAATGACAAATACAAATGTACACAGGCACAACATTTGATTTGCCCAGCAACGTGTATGTAAAACTACGCTATATAACATACAAAATGCCAAAAACATACCTACACCACCCAACAACCTTACTCAGATCACAACCGGACATTAGATACCCAAGTCCATTGACTCTAGAAATATATATTAAAAAAAATGGTGCAAACAAAGCTAGACCGCGCAATCCGCTCCTCTTCCAAAACATTTTTATTTGCATTCACTGGCCTGGTCGTAGCAGCAAGCGTGATTGCGTTTGTTGGCGATCTCTTTTCTTCGGGGCCCTCTAAATCGACAAAACCCAGCAAATCGGCCGATTCCAAAAAGCCGGAGGTGGAAGAGGAAAAGTCGGATAAGGATTCCAAAGACAATGACACGACTTTTAACAGCTCGCTGGTCTCCAAATCGAATCTCAAAGAGATTCCTCTGGAACAGCAGTTTGCCGATACGTACGAAAAGGCCAATGACGACACGGAATCGGAGACTGGAAAAAAGTTTGATAACAACTCGGACGACCCCCGGTTATGGGATAACGGCAAACTAAAATTTTGGTTGGAAAATGTAAGTCTTGATTATATTTTTAGTACCCGTTTTTGCTGGCTTCTAGACTAACATTGTGTATTTATTATAAGCGATACATTACTATTCCCGATGTCGTTACTCGCGACCAATTGATCAATTTGGTCAACTCTTTAAAGTCTGCTTGAAAACTTTTTAAATTTTTGATAGATCCGCCAACAATGTATTCAATTCAAAACAGAAAAAACCCCCAAGGGAATTTCCAAAGATGACATGTTTTTGTATATCCATCTCTTGGTCTTGTTTTCCCAACATTTAAATCGGTTTGGTTAAAAAAAAAAAGTTGGGAAGCCAGTTATCGCCAACCGTAGAACGATTTGCTAGACCGAATGTGATCAAAGGCGATTTCATCTAGGAAATTAAAAAAAAAAATTTAAAAAAAAAGCAATAATGAATCAGCAGGTTTCGTTTGTAATTGACCATTATGCTCGACTTGATTGTTTGGAAATTGATACATCCAAACCTGTAGGTTCCGATTTGGTAAAATGAAAATTTATTGGAAAAACAGTCAGAAATTCAATTGGGAATATAAGGAAAAACAACTCGATGACTATAAAAATGTTTATATAAAAATGATTATGCTTTTTTGGGGTATTTTAGTTTGATTTCTTTGGGGACAAAACGATTGACAAATCTTTGTAGATTTCATGCTATAGGTATAATTGAACCTATTCGAAACTTGATTAAAAAAAAAAATAAGGTTCATATTGTAAGGCCGTTAAGCTTTAATGGTTGGTCAAGAGATCTCGACTTACATAGGACATCCAGCATATTCGCGGGCACCCTCAAGCAGCTTCACAGTAGCTGTATAGTGAAAGTAGATTCCGCCAAAAACACAGACATGCCAAATATTGTGCGACATTCCAAAGTAATCAAAGATTTTAAACTGGAAAAAGCGTTCAGGAAAGAATAGGGTATAAAACACCACACCACAGAGATAGAAAACCAAGCTCTTGAAAACAGGTGCATAAAATGCAAAGGTCTCTGAAAATCCTCGAAGGAAAGCGGCATGGAAAAAGCCCGTGATTCCAGCAGCAGCAAATGAAACAAAAAATGCAACACGAGTGTTTTTTGCGCCTGGATTATCAAACTTTGGATGCCAGGTTAAAAGAGCGCCCAAAATGCCGAAAATCGTAGTGATAGTGATGTACGCTTGCTGAATCCGGGGGTTGCAATAAAAGGCAGCGTACTCGGTGGTGATGATAGAAGCGGCAATAAGGACAGTAATTCCGGTATAATCGACACAGGCCCAGCGTTGCATTTGCCCGGCATGGCTGATTCCATTGCAAGTGTGCCAAATTGTTGAGCAAAAAAGACATTTGGCGGCTGCGACCAAAAAGGTAATCATTGTAAGTTTGTCGGCCCAGTTTGACTCGGTCCATGATAATGTGGTAGGATAATGAAAGAATGCAAGTGAAATCATGACAATAAGGCCGACCAAATGGGTCCAAATGTTACAAGTTTCGTTGTGAAGAGTGACGACACTGACGACACAATCGGTATACTTTTCGCAAAATCGGTATCCTCGTCGAATGTATGGATTGTCACGCCATGGATGAGGAAGCTCTTCATAGGTCAAGAGCCTGTTTTTAGCAGCTACGATTGCGGATTGGATTGACCTATTCAGCAATTCTGCTTGGTTCAAGGACTCGTTGCACAAGCTTTCTAAATGGGAAAGCTTTGACTCGATATAGCGAAGACCATTGACAGCCTTTTCAGCAACCAAAGTTGAATCAAGCATGTCGGAAAGGTGTGGTACATGAATGGAATTCTGTAAAGAAGATATGGAATCACTTTCTTCCGAGGAGGAATCAGCGGTATTACCAGAAGAGAGTAGAGAGGGAGCATCGGAAGTAAGATCTTTACAGAACTCATCCGAGGCAGACATTTCGACAGCAGCTTGGCTGGCAGCATCGTAAACGTCGTGATAGTGTGTTTCCAAGATAGCAACCAAGTTTTCAGTCTTTTTAATGCCACCAGATATCAGCGAATTTTTAAACTCTACCATACGAGAATACAGACGATAGAGCTCTTTAGTGTCGACTGGAGATTCAACAGACTTGCCTAAAGTCTCAAAACCGTAATCCGCCAATTTGTTAAGACGAGATTCCATGTTTGCAATGAAGGCATCGAGATCAACATATCCGTCTTCGTCGACAATCAAAGATGTTAGAGATGCCGAAAACGAGGATGATTTATTATGTTTGGAAGATGGGTGTTGTTGTGGCTTGCGATGGTTCAGAGTCGCCGTCTGAGAAACAAGAGTAGCTGTGCTAGACCCTGAAGCCATTTTTGCTGTTGTTGGTATCTTGACTAAAAGCTGAAATTTGCTAGTTTGTAGGAAAAAAAAAAAAAAAAAAAAGGAAAAAAAAGATTAATGAAAGACTCGGAACGAGGAAAGAATTTATACCAAAACGTTGGAAGTATGGTTATTAGTACACCATTTCCAAGTCGAGGAATGCGGCTGGCAGTCGTATTATTCAGCGGCACTGCTTAGCGAATCTGGCCGTAGGAAGCCGACACACGTGCAAACAGTACTCAGAGCTTTGTTCCGGAAAAATCTCTGGAAATTATTAAACTGTACCGTGTGACGAAAACGATAAAATGAAATAATCATGAGTTGCGAAATTAGTTGCGACTAGTTTCAATAAAGCCTGAACCAAAAACGAAAAATCCAGTTCGGGTCATGTGTGCAGCCGTACATTAGTTACCCGGTTTGAGGATCTAGTTCTGATTATCACGTGTTTTACATTTCTCGGATCAGCAATTTTGTGTCGTCTATTTAATAAAGCCTGGTTTGTAGTCGTTGGAATTGAATGCAAGCTTTTGGAAGCATCGACAGGTTATGAAATTGGAAGAAAATCAGTCATAATGACGGCGGTTTGATGTTCAGTTTACTGTTTATTGAATTTAAAATACTAATACACATTCCGCCGTTGGGATTATAGTATATAGACCAAATGGGTCTAGCACAGACATTTCTCCAGAAGGTTATAGTCTTGATAAATCACAATCAAGCGACGACGATGGATATTCATTTGACAATATTTTCCATGATTTATTATTATATTTAGTAAACTTTCGTGTATTTCTTCAACTGCTGGACTCTAACGGTATTCTATATTTTAAACCAATCATGTGATTCACAATCTAGCAATTTGTTAGCAATTATATACTTGGTTTATGCCAGCTGTGTATGTATAAGCTTCATACCCTTTTTTTTTTTTTTTTTTTTTTTTTTTTTTTTACCACCAATATTATACTTTATTTTGTTCACTTTCCTTTTGTCAATTAGACGCGATTAGTATTTTATTAAACTGTTTTCTATTCGTTTTTAATTAATATCAACTTATTTTTATTTTTATTTTACTTTTTTTTCACGGCTCCTTATTAAAACTGTATATCGTGTTTTTACGCGTGTTTTTATTGCATTATTATTATTTTTTACTACAACTACAACAAATCGAAAACAAACGTTAATTCAGTTCAAATTTCCAGTCACATTTGCCTAATTCAAATTCAATTGTTTCTTGATTTTTAAGCACAAGAAATACCTATATATCCGAATCTGCAAATCACCTAATTGACAGCTATTCATTTATATACAGCAACAGTAACAAAACCAAACTTCAAACGATGAGTGATACCACAGAAAAACCTAAAGGACGAGGAAGACCACGCAAATATCCTGTCGGCCAATCCAAGTCAGAACTATTAGCAGCTGCTCGAGCAGCCGGTACTATCAGGAAACGAGGACGGCCGCCCAAAAATGCAGAGAATGGAAAAAGGTCGCCATATTCACCATCAGAAGACGCACCTACGATTGCATCCAACGATGAACACGCTTCTTTCACAGGACAAGACAATGACGTTTCCTTGAACGAAGACGAAACATCAAACAAAAGAAAACGAGGCAGACCACCGAAAAGCAAACAAGCGTCTTCAGCAGCGTCGTTGCCGATACTATCTCCAAATGCCGAAGACAGGGAGGATGGGTCATCGGAGCCATCAGCAAAACGAAGAAGAGGTCGGCCGTCAAAAGGCTCAGTAAGCAATAGTAATTCCAACGACAATCACAATCCACAAAATTATGGAGGTCAAGCGACAAACAATGGTGGGGTGGGCGATGGTTCAATTGCAATGGAAATACATCCGTCGTCTTCCTCATTCTTCAATAATAATTAAGTTTTGTAGAATGATTTAATGACAAGGAAAGTAACATTGATAATGATAATGATAACTATAACAACCATGGTTCACTTTAGTTTTTTTCTTCTCCTGGGTATCAACAGTAATTTAAATGGTAGCGCCAACGATTGAGTTTCATGTCTTTCTGTTTAGACTTATCTTGATTACACTGCTGACATTTTTTTATCAGTTAGTTTGTTTCAGTTTACTATTTTCAATGTAATCTTTGAGCCCTTTTTAATGAATCCCTGGATATCAATAGCATAACGGCTCACAAGCTCTAAGCTAATATTAAAGTATCTGCTTGATATTTGTGGGTATAGTGACGTGTGTGGCATTACAGTTTAGCAATTCAACAATCAGCTTCATGAAAATACCCGAAATAAAGTCTGAACCTGACATTTAGTTTCTTTTGAGTTTTGTTTGTTTGCGAAATAGTTTTAAAACACTGTGTTGTTGTTGTTTCCCTCCAACTCTTAGTCAAAAATAAGGATTTCCGTCGAATTGAAAAATGCTTCAGTAACAGAAATGGATGCAACTTTAATGTCCATATGTTGTTTATTCAAAACCACCATTTAGACCATCATTTTTTTAAAAAAGCCTCGGAATTGATTCAAGTCGTTTTGTTTAAAACAAGTAAATCGAATTTCGCATCGGATTTATCTCACCTTTCCATTTGCAAAATAGAATAGGAAAAAAAATGTACCTTCAATTCATAACGCGTTTCAAAATTAACTGTTAAAAAAACAGAGGCTATCGCAAAACACTGACGGAAAACCCTTGATTGTGTTTTTAAAATCTTTTTGAACCAACGAAATAAGTGGATTTATTCAACGTAATTTGCAAGTCTAGTCGAATTATCTTGAATATGTGTAATGCCCAGAAACTGAAAACGAACCAAGTAAATATATTTTTCCAAGCCTATTTAGGGTTGTCGATAAGACAAAACTAGGGCTTAGGTAATATGTAATTTAATAATTTGTAATCATTTTATCCAACAGTCACAAATATTTTTCTCTATGTAAACAAAAATGCAAGTGACATTCTATGTCATGTGACTACAATTTCAGCCGTACCGTTTATTTGAATAATTGTCGGTGGATAAAAACAGGGCAAGGGCACAAGAATGTGTTACAAGAGCTGCTACGACGAATTTCAAAGGTGAAGAAGAATAAAATGTAAAGCCGCATCTCCCAAAACAGGTATCTATGTATGTGTAACAAGCATCACAGGCAGGTTTTTTTTTTTTTTTTCGTTTTTTGCACTCTTTTTTTTCAAAAAAATTTACTTTTGCCCTTCCCCTGTTGTGTGCGACGACTCTCCCGACTATAGAATCGACCACCTCATCGACCAGTAAAGATGGGTATGCATTTCAATAGTTTTGTTTAGAAATTAATACCAAAGAAATGTTATGGATTTTTCATAAATGGAATTAGACACTGTTAAGATCACCAAGGTATATCATGGATTTTTTAATGTTAAAAACACAATTTGCAGAAATGGATCAAAAGGGACTGTTTTCAGAATATTCAGCTTTATTCAATCTTTAATAAAGAGCGGTCCTTGAAAACTCTCAATTTCCAAATGTATAAAGTACCCGTCATCAGTAAAAGTATCGACCTATGTATTCAATATTAATAAATTCTTTTTTATTAAAAAATCTTTACCGAATTCGTAACTAAAGTGTTTTATAACATTAAGGAATATCGTGGTTTCATTGTGGTTTTAATATTTCAGGCAGATCATGATTCAATCTTTCTTTGGTTTTAAATTTTTTTATTTTTTATTGTAGTTTTGCAAAAGTCTAACATTATCTCCATTTAGCTATCAAGAAGAACAACCCCATTGTTAAGAACCACTTCAGAAAGCACTGGCAAGAGCGAGTCCGTGTCCACTTGGACCAGGCTGGTAAGAAGGCCAGCAGAAGAACTGCTCGTGCTAAGAAGGCTGCTTCCATTGCTCCCAAGCCTTTGGACTTGTTGAGACCCACTGTCCGTGCCAACACCATCAAGTACAACCGCAAGGTCCGTGCTGGCCGTGGTTTCTCTCGTGAGGAGCTCAAGGCTGCTGGCATTATTTACGCCCAGGCCTTGTCTATCGGTATTGCCGTCGACCCCCGCAGACAAAACAAGTCTGTTGAGGCTTTCGAGGTCAATGTCCGCAAGCTCAAGGAGTACAAGTCTAAGCTCATTCTCTTGCCCAGAAACGCTGAGAAGGTCAAGGCTGGTGAGGTTTCTGCTAAGGAATTCCAAGCCGCCAAGCAAGTCGCTTCCTCCAACGCCATCATCCCTGTTGTTCAGGACACCATTGAATCTGGTCTTCGTGCCGTTCCTTCTTCTACTCAGAGCGCTTTCCTTACCCTTAGAAAGGCTCGCAGCGACGCCAAGTTTGCTGGTATGAGAGAAAAGAAGGTTCGTGATGCTGCTGAGGCCGAGGCTGAAAAGAAGAAATAAACAACTTGATCCTCGATACCACTAATTAAACGACACGCCCATACCTTTGATTCATGATGTAACAAAAATAAAAGTTTACGAAAAAAAAAAAATGAAAATGAAAAACGTAACCAGTTGAGCATACTTGATGTTTGAGTTTGCTTCCATAGTGGTTCATGATTGAAAATACCGGAATTGTAGAAAGTATTGAAGCTTTGAAAGGTTTTACGGGTGTGTAGTTGTATACCTTGGTCAAGCATTTAGCTTTTTCAATGAATCAACATTTGTACATACTTTACTTTATTTTATTTCATTTATTTATTTTTGTTTTTGAGGTGTTTAATATTTTCCATAACCAGTTTGATAATAAGTACCTGTTGGAGTGAGCAAGCATCCGGCCTTTGGGACAGTTTCGACTTGGAATGGGATATGAGGGAACGATTCTCCATCAATCGATAGGTATCCTTTTTCCTTCTTGGGAACCAATCTGTACGCAGAGACTTTAGAGTACTGTGCGTGCTTGAAGTCGACATGGGTTCCGGACTCAATTGATAGCATTGTTTTGGCGGCAGTGAACCGGGACACATTGGCGTTAAAGACGATTAGGTCCATAGCACCGTCTGTAGGCAAAATGGCAGGAAACATGAGGGCGTCTGCAGAGACCCATGGCATTTTTCCGGCGTAAAACATATTTAGCTTGGAGCCGTCAATATGATCCCAGTCTTCCGGGACTGGGTCGTTGACGGTACCATAATGTGGCGTCATGAGGTCTTGTGTAGACTGTGGTTCGGTTAGCGTTGTATACTGGGAAATATCGATAGGATCGTTGGTTCCGTATTCTCCCGTGTAATTATTAGACACAAAGTGCTGTTTAACTTGGGTTTTTGTTTTGTGTGAGTACTTGACATAAATGTCACAAGGATAACTTTTCATGGCCAGTAGCCGTTTTGCAACACCTACATCAAAGCGAGCACCTCCCATCCAGCGTAGACCTTCAGTTCCCAGATCTGCATCTGCAATGATACCGAAGGCTTGTGTCAAAAAAGACAAAGCCTTTTTGGATCCTTGGGTCAAGAGCATGAGGTCAACGTCCATTCTACGGCCTTTAACAAAGCCCAGCGAGACTGCTGATGGAGATGAGTGACCATGAAGTGAGACAGCCATTGAATTTCCAGAGCCGCATGGTAGTTGAGCTAGCGGGATGCGTTTCAGAATTTCGTGGCCATCACCTTGAGGCCGATCCATTAGACCGTTTATTATTTCGTGGGGAATTCCGTCCCCGGAACAACAAATGATTGCATCATAAGCTACATCTGATTTACTATTTCCGTCGGTATTATCACCTTGCAAAAAGTCCAAATAATCAGCACTATCGGATGTAGATTTTTTGCTTTGAGAATCCAAAGATTTAGGGACCAAAAACTGCATTTCTTTGGCTATTTCTGCAGCGTGGAATCCATGGGTAGTTTCAATGACGGTGGTTTTACAGTTGGCCATGGCCAGAACGGGAGCACATTCTTTTTCGTAAATTTTTTTAGCTTTGCCAGGTCCACCGTGTGGGTTGATTATGACCAAAAACCGTTTCTGAAGTTTGGAGGTATATGAAAAGGTATTAGTGGTATTATCAGGACTAGAGCTGTATGCGTACTGTAGAATGGATTGAATGGTATGCTTGGTGAATGCAGAAATGGAGTCAACTGGTGACATGATCAAGGTGGCATCAGAGTTTTTGTTAATTCTAGGGGAAGTAGGGCTGGTTTCGGGAAGAGAATGTTGGCCCGGAGCGTGAATAATCACTGCCGCGTTATCAAGGGAGGAAGTATTTGATTGCTGATTTTTGCTTTTGGATGGTCCAGTTTGGGAAGACAACGTACCAGTGATGGAGTCGATAGACTTACAGAAAAAATAATTCTTGTTAGAAGAGCTTGATGAACTAGATATCAATAGGCAAGCTTCTTCGTTGGGGGACGTGGGAGAGTCTAGTTGGGCGCTTGGTTTAGAATTTATCAAGAATCTGTTCAACTCCAAAGTAGAGGGGAAATACGAGCCAGATGGGGACACAACGATAATAGAGGCCAATGCTGGAACCAGCTTATGAGTAGAGGCATTTTTAATACTCATAAAAGAGACCTTTATTGGGCTTGAATGGGTGAGTTCAGCCGAGTCTGCATTTTTGTGGATATTGGTATCATGATCTTCTTGAACCCATAGGATATTGTAATACGGAATATGAGAGATTACCGAGCCGGCAGTGGTTTGGCTAGACTCTGAATCAGAACCTGTGAAACATGGTGAAAAGCAACCAGACGGCTCTGAATCATACTGAAAAGAAGAAAAAGAAGAAGTGGAATTTGCGACATTCTGGAGATCAGTTGAAGATGAATATACATCGATTCCAGAAGTTGTTAAAAGAGCACAACCGGTGATAGTGATTGGAGGATTGTTGGTTTTAATGGTACTCATCACGCCCAAAACGGAATTTGAAGATAGAATAAAGTATATGAAAAGTAATGAAGATAGAATAAAGTAAATGAAAAGCAATGAAGAAGAAGAAAACTAGGAAAGATTTATAAAAGGGTGAAAAAAAGAAAAGAAAAATAATGGCGATAGAATTCTCGGCAGGACCGAGACTTAAATATAGCCGAAGGTTGGGTTGTTTGCAGACGCTAATCTGGAACGTTGGTTCCAGCTTTGTAACAAGTATGAATGAAATAAAGTTGCTTATTTTTGTTGTTAATTTGGTTCTTATTTCAACTGTTTAAAGTTCTTACACAATACCGTTATTCGAAAACCAAAGTGGGTTTCTTTGTTTATAAACAGAATGATGCCAATTTGACGAGATCAGCCATTGAAAACACCTGAATACGTGAGTAAAGCCAGTAAAGACGATTATTACGATGGTTCAAGATTCGTTAATACCTTGATAGATGCATCCACGTATGCGATTCAAAGGAAAAGCCACTCATTGGTTATTCACTGATAATCTTTCAATGACGACTACAAAGCCCATCCATACAAACAGCATTGCATCGGTACAGCCGGAACATGTATCTCTAGAAGCCAAGGACTTGATCATCGTTCTGTTCTTGTGGGTTGGGTGTTGTCGTGTTACTAGGAGCATGGCCCTAAAGCCAAATTCCTTCCATACCTCGGTTCTTACCTAAATGCATCAGACCAAAGACATTAATAATCGTCAGCCCTGCCAACTACTTCTGAAATTGGTTGTCTACACGATCTTTGTTTGGAGCCATTCCATTGGCAATGGCGATAGATACCGACAATTGAGTGGGTGAAGGTACCGGGTGGACGTTGTAGGCGTAAACCAAATGTTTGGTACACGTCGGCATTAAGGAATACAGGACGACAAAGTTCCGACTATCCAATACACTACCTAACCATACTTCAGTAGTCTCGTCTAAAACGACTTGGTTGATATTCTGGGGCTTTGAATCTAGAGCTGGACCGAGTTTATATATAATCCGATTGGCGACCTTGATTACGACGGATTTTTTCTTCAAGTTTTGATGAAACCTAAAAACAACCCCGAATAAACAGCTCAATGACATCAATTGAGTATATTCCCAATACCCAACACCCCTTCTGTCAATCACCCGGGTCTCGGTACATTCCAAACACGCCACGGCTCTGAACAAAAGATCAACGCTTGCAACCGCCGCATCGCAAACATGTCTGCCCGTTCCACGTGACCAGCCGTGCCTCGCGTACTGAGGATTCGCGACATGAGTTGTGTTGCATTCGTGTTGAAGCCGGAATGTGTCGATTGTTGATTATTTCGCTCAGAAACATTCCAGAAACCCGGCGAGGCGACAAAAAAAGTACGCGGGTGCTCAATTCCTGTCGGTCGGGCTGATCGATGCAGTCCGTTTGTTTGCTGCCAGCAACGTTTGTTGTTGTTTAAAGCGTCCAAGCTTGCTTGGTTAAAGCTTAATATTGACAACGCCCCTATTCTTTTCTATAGTTTCTTACCTCTTTATTTGTTTTCTTCTTACCATCCACTCCATCCCCTAAAAAAATTCATTAAAAGCATCAACATTCCTCAGTTCTTGGATACTTTTTTTTTCCCATTTTTTTCCCATTTTTTTTTCTGTTGATAAAATCTTGGTTCGTTTGTTGATTCAATGTTTAGTCGTCGGAAAAGCCATCGTACTTATTCTCTAACGCCATATACCGGCGTGGGAGTGGCTCCTCCAAACTCAGTAAGCGTGGATCCAGCTGCTGTTGCTGCCGCTGCCTCGGTTTCTCAGTCTCGTTGTAATTCCATGTCTTCGGAACTTTCCTCTGCTGGTATGTTTTATATTTGCTTCTATGCTTTAACTCAATTTGTTGCTGACTTTTTTTTTTTTTTTTTTTTTTTTTTTTTTTTTTTTTTTTTTTTTTTCATTTCCATATCTAAATAGCTGCTGCCGCCGCAATTAGACGTCATTCTCTAACCACAGATTCTCGCGGAGCCCTGGCCAAATTAAGGCGTTCCTCTGCAGTCAATCCTCACACAAATCACTCTAATACCATCCCCGAAAAACATGCACTTGATCATCATTCTTCGCCCTCTTTAAGAAATCATTCCGGACGCGCTAATAGTCTAAGAACTTCTTCCACCTCTGGTTTATCTAGGTCCGCTAGCACTAGTGGCCATGGATCCAATTTTTCCTCGCTTAAGGCTGGCTCTCGTAATTCCTTAGCTGCTTCACGAAGCACGGCTTCTTTAGATAACACTCTCTCAAGCCCAAGTTATCGCAAGCCAGGATATGTTCGCTCTCCAGAAATTCAAACTTCCTCTCAAAAAATAGTCAACCCTGACCGCTCCATGTCTTTGACTACTACAACAGTCAGAACTCTCGGCTCTTTCCAACTCATCTCAACAAAAACAACTCCAATCAGAGCTCCTCCAAAAAAACAAAAACGTAAATCTTCAGTGCACCGTCAGAAGGGTCCTTCCCCCAACTACGCGTCGTCTCTGTTATCTATGGAGTCTGATTTGGATTCCGTCTTGGAAGAAGATGATTACTATCCTACAAGCAATAACAATCGTCTCAGCTTGGCCCTACCCAATATTTCAGACGATTCAAACGGAACTACACTGACTTCCCCTCGTATATCACATCATCATATCTCTTTTTCTCCTCAGGCATCCATTGAAAGCGATGTTATCGAAAAACACCGTCCTCCTCCGAGAGGCGTTTCTCCAATGAAGTCTGCCTTAAAGTCGGATCATTCTCACAACGGCTCTATCGCCTCTAATATCAACTCTGAAGAATACCCACACGTCTATCTTTCCACTTCAAATACAATGAAACGCCAATCTAAAGTTTCGTTTTCAAGCAATGACGCCATTAACGAATTTAATGCACACCACCCACCAAGTGCCAGTCTTGCAGCATCTCAAAATTATTATCCTCAATCCCCTGCTCGTTCTGCTGCTCTTGGTGCTACAAGTGATCCCTCAGGCGTCCATCCTTCCCAACAACGTGCATCCACAGGTGCAAAATACACATATGATTCGGTCGCCCATGAAGTCTCGAAACGCACTTCAAATTCGTCTGTTGGCCCTTCTTCTCCAAAACAAAGACACACTACACCCTCCTCCCCTACTCTTGTTCCTCCCAAAACTAGATCGTCTGCAAGACCTCCAGCCGCTAAATCGAAGGCTTTGGCTGTCAATTCTAACAAAAAGTCTTTAAAGAAATCATCCAGCCAACAGGCTCCCTCAAGTTACCAGAATTCACAGACCGAAAACGAAATTTATAATTTCACGTATGACGATGATAATGATAGTTCGTCTGGCGATTCCATTTATTCTGATGCATCCGACTTTCCAATGCCAATTTACGGCCCAAACACCCCCAGCTATTATGATTCTTCTTCTTCACCATTGAGCTCTAAGCCAAAGGCTACTTCAAGCTCTCCTTCCCATGGTGTTAAAAATACTTTTAAGGCTAGCGTACCCTCATCAAACACACCCGTTGTTTCCCGCGCCCAGCTTCAACAAAAGGCTCAAGCCCAACAGAAAGCAGACGAGAAACAAAAGGCTGCTGATAAGGCACATCAGAAAAAGTCCATGGTTGCTGCCGCAAGCTTTGCCTCTCACAAACACTCGCAAAAGCCTGCTCAGCAAGGTCCCAATGTTGCTGCTGCATCTGCCGCAAAGCGTTCTTCAATCATCAATGCCAGTGGAATGTCTATTCCTCCTGCACCTATTCCTAAGACCCCAACCAAGTCTAAGAACGCTAAGCAAAATCCCCAACCTGCTAAACCGCCTATAGCATCCTCTAAAGCCGCTGTTTCCGTTGCCCGTAAACCTTCAAAGAGTGAGCCACGATCTAAACAAGTTCGTAGAACTGAACGTGCTGTCGTACAACAACCGCAAGTTCCAGCCTCAGGTCCGCAAGTTGCTACATTTAAGCCTGAGCCTTTAGAACCTTTAGGTTCAGCTGGTGCCGATATTCTTGCCAACCCGGGATTACCTCATTCATACCGGGCTCTTATCGGTGACCGTGATGATGATTTTGAAGATGGTGACAATGACAACTTTGAAGATGATATTCTTCAACCTGTCGCTAACCCCAATCCCGGTCAAGAAGTAGCTGACACTCTTGCTTATGAGGAGCCTGAACACGACCCTACCTATTCAGATGATGAGGACATTCATAACGCCAACCAATATCCAAATATTGACGATGATTTCAGTGATGATGAACATGACCAGGGTATGGAGACCACTGATGGTCTCATCAGAACTGAAGAGCTGGAGGAATCTACTGAAACTGACCTTCACGAAACTAGCTTTGTTAATGACACTGCTGCAGAGAACGAAGAGCTTTCTGATGATGAAGAAAGCATCAGAGAATTGGCTGAAACTCCGGCTGGTACCAAAAACACACGCATTGGTTCTCATGAACCTGAGGTTATTAAAATTGACTCTGCCTCTACCGGTGTTTCTAACACTGGTGATGACGGCATCGAGCCCAGTCCTGTTTCTTCCAACCCTTCAAAACTTGAAAATATCCGCTCTATATCACCCACATTTTCTGAAGATTACGAAGAGAACCTTGCCGATTCTATGGGACTTTCATCGCCTACTTTTAAAGAAGACAATAAGTTGATATCCACCCCTCAGATTCAATCACCAAAATCAAATGCCCAACGTGGTGTTGCCCCTCAACAACGACAACAGGGCCCATACCCATCTCCTGCCAGACCTGTTGCCAGTGGTCAACGCCCAAGCTCCCAAGGTGCTCAGCAAAACCAAACCCCTCCACCTCGTCCCAGCAGTGCTCAACAAATCCGACCTCCTTATTCAGTGGGTCCGTCGCAAGGTTCTACTGGTTCTCAACAGCAACCCCAAAGGGCTTCTACCATGCGCGCCCAGAATGGCACTCGTCCACAGAGTTACCAACAACCCAGGTCTACAAATGTGGCTCCCCAAAAGCCTGTCCAACGCCAACGTCCTCAGAGCTTAGCGCCTGCTACCAAAAATAAAATGTCGCCCTCGCCTGCTCATACGGCCAAGTTTGCTCTTGTAAAGGATGATTTCCCCAGCTTGGCGCCTACCCTTTCAGACTCCAGTTTTGATGAGGAAAGAGCTAGACGTCGTAAGGAACGTCAAGCCAAAGGCCCTGGATTCAGCCTCATGTCTTTGCGTTCTGCTCGACAAGAGCCTGAAGATACGTATAGTTCTGCTCTTCCAAACCCTGCCTTTGATCGCACCGCTTCTTTGACATTATCTTCTTCTAGATCGCCTGGCGGCGGTTTTGCTGCCGCTCAGGGCCTGCCTCCCCGCCAATCGTTCAAGTCACGTATTGCTGATGACTCTGATTCTGATTATGAAGGAATGGTTTCCGAAACCTTTTCGGGATTAAAGAAAAAGACTCGCCGCGGATCAGGCTCAAACGGAGGTTTCCTAAACTCCTTGAGAGTATCAAAGGGCCCACAGGCTGCTGAGGGCACAACTCCATCCTCCCCTGGTCTTTTACCTTCTCCCACATTTTCAAAGCCTGACGACAGCTATGGCAGGTTCAGTGCACCAAACTCGCCAGTGTCTGCATCCAAACCTAAACCTTTGGAGTATCCTCAGCCTTCTTTCATTCCATCTGTTGCCGAATCTCCAGAACCTCCGTCGCCCCAACGAAAACGGGGTCCTCTTGGCGCATTATTTGCTCGCCGCCAACACATTGTCGACATGCAGCAGCAACGCGCTCGCGAGCGCAAAGAGCACCATACTGATGCTTCTGAAAGCCCTGCTTATCCATTGAGCTCAGGTACACTCGCTGGCTCTAACCACAACTTGAGCACGAACAACAGACCGTTTGAGCCCATCATGGAGCACCCGCCACAGCGTTCATCGTTTGTCACTGACGAAGGCGGATCTTCTCCAAGAACAAATGTTTCGTACCCTCAGTCCCAATCCTCACAGCCCACTATCGCTACGAGCACTACGACGCCCGTCAACACTAAATCTAGTGTTGTTGGCACCAATGATCTCAATGCAGGTGCTAAGACATTGCTGCCGCCAGTCAATTTAGATCAAGGTGCCTTGCAAACACCAGCCCAAGTTGGTCTTGCTGACTCAAGCAAGGGAACGGTTGCCCAAGCTCCTGTCCCGGAAAAGACTGTTGAAGCCCCAGTTAAGAAGAAGAGATTTAGATTAAAGAATATGTTTAAAAAGAAGTAACATGGACAGGATTGCAGTTTTGATTTTTTTTTTTTTTTTATATATATATATAATTTTCCACAGATTTCTATTTAGCTTCTTTTAATTTGTTTTTGAATAAAATTCGTTTTGTAAATCCGTGTTTTCAAACTTTTGCCTTGCCTAGACCCCTCCCTCGTCAACGCGCCGCCACACGTCCGCGACAATATTTCCGAGCGCCGCGCGCACGTTTTGGGAGATCTTTGCGTAGCCCGCAGCGGGGTCCGGGTATAGTCGCGTGCCGGTCGGTGTCAGCCGGGTGGAGGACTGGAGCTGTGTCGCAAAGAAGGAGGAAAGGGCGGGAGACGCGAGGATGAGAGAGCGGAAGATTTGGAGGGATATGTCTTGTGAATTGGGTAGAACATTTTGTGATTGGGTTTCGGTTTTTTCTAAACTGACCTCTTTTTCTGAATTGACCTCTTTTTCCGAACTGACCGCTGCGTTGACGAATTGGGAGACAGCGCGTAGGTACTTGACGCTCTGCTCGTGCCGCAGCACCGAAACGTCTATAGCCGTCGGAACCTGTACATACCCTTGTCCTTCTTGCTCGCCATGCGGGTTGTCGCCCTTTTCTTTTTTTTCCAAAAGCACTGAGTCGGGCTCTTCTTTTAGCAAGTTTTTGGCGGGATGGTCGCTGGCCTCGCTGTTGAGAAAGGCGCGCCACTCTGCTGCTTCTCGTTCCTGTTGGACAGCCAGGTTGTGTTGCTTTGCTTGCGCGATGGCCTGCTCGTTTTCCTTGACGAGCTGGAGGGAGGACGCGTCCAAGACGGAGAAAGAACTTTCGCAGAGGGGTTTGGTGAGGAAGAGCAGGCCCTCCGACATTTTCAAAACGGAGTCGTGCTCGGTGCTGTCGTACAAACTGTAAAAGAAGGAAATCGTGTTTTCCATATGGGGGTCAACGAGGCTGTCGAGACCGGTGCACACGTCCTGGAAGGTCAAGAGACTGAGCCCGTGCGAGTCCCATTTCTTAAACAAGCGGCGGACAAGATCGTTTGGGTCAGCGCGGTTTAAAAGGCTGAGCTTTTCGGTA
This sequence comes from Magnusiomyces suaveolens, assembly GCA_900642975.1. NCBI lineage: Eukaryota > Fungi > Ascomycota > Dipodascomycetes > Dipodascales > Dipodascaceae > Magnusiomyces > Magnusiomyces suaveolens. The sequence continues at coordinate 1,691,225 of CAAAMA010000004.1, forward strand.
ACAGACATGTCGGGCCGGAAGCCAGTACAGTATTTTGGGTCCATCCAGTCCACAATCCCGGCAAGGAAGATGACAAAGGCATCCAGCGGCATGTCGGTCCGGGTAGCACCGAGGCCCAGCCTCGTGTCTTGGGTGGCAGCATAGAATCTATCATAAATGATTCCCAGCTGGTCCATGGTGATGTGTTTTGGTTTTTCGAGGTTGCGGATCTGTGTCCGTTTGGCAAACACCTCGATATCATCAAGTATTTTGCTTTCAAACTTTTTGCGGTGCATGTTGATTGTAGACTCGGAAATTTCCGAAAACTCGCGGAGGGCAATTGACAAGAGGGTTTGAAACTTTGTGATTTGGACAGCTTTGGGGTCAGAAGAGATGGGATGGGCCGAGTCGCCCAATGTGGAAAAATACGTTTTGAGGACAGAGACAAAAAGGCCTTCGTCGGTAGCACCCAACAACTCTTCGCCATTGATGCGCAAAATAGCCAAAGCGATCTGGAACAGGGTTTTGGGGCCGTCAATAAAGAAAATGTCCATAATTCGGAACGCATAGACCAAAGGAAAAGAGTTGATAAAGAGGGATAGGAACCAAGGGAGGGAAACAACAGACAGTTGGATATCGTGTCTCTCAATATGGTCCCATAAAATGGGCATTGTTTCCTTGACGAGTTGTTCAAAGACCTTTTGGTCGAGCAACGTGCCGTACATGGTTTTCGAATAGTAGCCAGGCAGCATGTTATCGCAGATGGTTGATAAGCACCAAAAGGCTTGTTCCTCTGACATGTAAATCAGCAAGGCGGCGGTTACGATATTCATTGCTTGACAGTAGCCAACATCTGGATTTTTCCAGGAATAGACGGACAAAACACGTCTTAGGCGGCCGATTCCTTCCTCATCTTGGTAGGCAGGGTATTCAGGAAGAGACCTTTTTAAATCCTTTTCAATATCATCAATGGCGATGGAGCGACGGTTTTTGTATTCTTTCAAAAGATTAGTGTAGAGATTCTGGTTCTGCATTCGAAAGTAGGCTGAACCACTAGAAAGTTCCCAGATCTCGCCGCGGAGTTTGTTTGGCAATCCGAGAAGGATGAGCTTGAAAAACTGTTGCTGGCGGACGATGGAAATGTTGCGGCCGTTTGTTTTAAAAAGGTCGTACCAGGACTGCAATTTTGGCTTGTCGTGCAGCTTGTTGGGATTGCCGGGATATCCAAATAGTTTGCCTAAACCAGCAGGAGGTTGCAATACAGACGGTAGAGAGGTATCATGGGAGGCACTAATTTTGTGGATGAGGTATTCTGAATAGAAGGAGTCAATAAAGAGTTTAGAGTTTTGTATTAGCGAGAGGCTAGACTTTAGGGTATCTTGTAGGAGATTACAGAAATCCTTAGCGTCGGAGCGAAGACCGACAAAGGTTATAATGATATTTAGGCCGTGGTATAGGTGAATGGACAAGGCAAAGATGTGTGATTGAGATGGAAGACGTTCTACTTTGCGGATAGTCACAAGAGCGATAACAAAGGTGCAATTCCGGGGATCAATGTGGGAACGAAAAGAGAGGAAAGATTCCGAGAGATATAGTTTTCCAGGAAAGACCAACAACTCGTCGTTTGGGTTGGCGATGTTGTGGACAGGGTCGAACGTGTCGGCCTTATCTGCAGGCACGATGGAGACCTCAGCTTTGACTTGGGAGAGTAAAGATTCTGAAGATGGGATACGGAAATCGTGTTGAAAGAGCTGGTCTGACGAGTATTTGCGGTTATAGAAGGAATTTACAGAAGGAGACGGGGTGTTTACGGCGGCATCGGATTTGATGGGTTTTTGGGATTGGAGATCAAACAGGTTAAATTGAGAGGCTTTGTCTTTGATGACGGAAAAAAAGGACATTTGGAATATTGAAATATGGTAAGAAAGGTGAATGGAGGTTTAAGATTCAATTGAGAATTGGAATCCAACAAGAGATGGTTAGTCAAAGATTACGTCAGCACACATGTGTGTAGACCGTTTAGCTATCATTGTATAAATGTGCGAGCCTAGTTGTGGAAAATATTTAAGCCCGGGATCAAAAATATTTTGTAAAATGAAAAATTTTAGAAAGAATATTGACACAAAAAAATCAATGCTTTATTAAAATTTTACATGCTGAAATATATTTGTCTGGTACAGTATTGTACAAATTAACCAAGCGAAAAAATTTATTCAGGTCCGATATAGTGTAATGGCTAGCACGGTCCGCTCTCACCGGGCAAATCGGGGTTCAATTCCCCGTGTCGGAGTTTTTTTGTTCTATATACATTTTTTTTTCTCAAATTGCTTGGACTATATGTAATTTTAATAGAACCAAGAATAATAGCTTCAGCAACCTTGGGCCGTCGAAGAAAAAGATAAAATATGGCCTCATTTTTATTTTATTTTATTTTTTCTTTGCTCTTGATAACAAAGCGTTTGGTGCAAAAAGAAGTTGGTGAATATCATCATGGTGATGTAGTATTTATTAATTTATCATATAATTAAATTAAAATTTGTCATGATGCGCTCACCCAATACCGTTTTCCGGTTTCAATAGCCGGTTTAATATCAATTTCCAGTCTTTTTATTGATAAAAACAAAAGAAGCCAGACTGCGGGGTAAATGTATGTAGTGCGGCTGAAGACTAGATAGAAGAGAGAAAAACAAATGACGAATATTTTTTGTTTTAGCATTGACGCGTTTAATTTGTTGAGACTCTATTGATACCAATTTTGCAGGCCTGTTCCTGTGGCCAGAAACAGGCAATTAAAGCTGGATAAGATAAGGAATGTGATGATAAAAGACGAATTGACTTTTAGCACGATTGGAACCAGGTATTTGACCCCCACCACCTCTTGAAAATCAACGGCGCGTATATGTATGGAAAGATGAGAACGGTCGCTTGTAGTGCTGATGCCGGTGCTGATGGTCGTCGTGAATGGCAGTCGGTGACAGCAATCAACTGAGCCAGTGCTGATGGTTACAGTCGTGTCGACCTCAGTATCTAATCCCGGTACCAACAACAAGGCTATGTCGACTAAAGATGACAAATGTATATGACATTACATAATCAGCATCCTACTCCCACCAACTAAACGTTGGGCTTGCCCGCTCAGGTCATTTGATGACGTCGCTATTCTGTATTTGGCCTGTTTGGCTTGTTTCAGGCAGGTTCCGAGCACCGGTTTTCAGGTTTTGAGTGTGTTTTCTGTATCCAAAGACAGAATTGGCGTTACATACAACACGCTGTCCCCGTAATTTAGGCCCAACACGAAGGTTTTTTGTGGGCGTTCAACAATGGTTTTCCAACTTTGGAAGCTTTTTACAATTGGGCAATCTGGTTTTGAACGTTTTGTTGCTGCCAACGCGGCCTTTTTTTTTTTTTTAAATGTAAAGTTGGGTGAATATTGAATTTATAAATTTGATTCTTTTTTTTCTTCTTCTTCTTCTTCTTTCTTTTCATAACTCATTTTTGTACCAAGGTTAAATTAATAATAATCATAATAATAAAATGTCTTTAATGGATCCGATCAGAGATGAACCTGGATCTTCCAAGCCTATAATCGAACGACCAAAGAAAATCAAACAGTATCATTGCTGCTATTGTAATCGGGCCTTTTCTCGAAGTGAACACCGGTCTCGTCATGAACGATCTCATACTAAAGAACGTCCTTTTCACTGTGAAAAATGTCCATCCACTTTTGTCCGTCGCGACTTGTTACTTCGTCATGATCGAACAGTTCACGCAAAACATGCCAAACCCGTCAAAATATCAAAACAATCCCTGAAATCATCCAATATCGATCAATTGCCTCAGAAACTAAAAAACCAAAAAAAACCTAAATCTAAACAACCTTCTTCTATTCCTTCACCAAAAAAAACCTTGGAAACCGCTGCTACAAACATTCCCGAAAATGCTCCCTTCAAACCTCCGTCAAACCATATTAACTCTCTAGTCTTACCTACAAATAAACATCAACCTCGTAAAACTTCTTTTGATTTGTTTTCTCTGCTCAACAATGACGACGATTCAAATCATCCCTCTTTTAACCTCAGAAAACGCTCCAATACTGTTCCAAACTCTCAAACTCAAACTCCGCCAACCTCTCTTCCCACTAATAATGCTGCCGATATCAATGCAGCGTTTTTAATGACAAAACTACATCATTCCTTTTTTGCTAATTCCAACCAGTCTTCAAATCCACCTCCTGCTCAAAGTCCTTCAACCATTCATAAGCCTTCAACCATCCATCACAACCCTCCATCCGTCCCCCAAATCAATAGCTCTTTTCCATACCACACAATCACTCACTACTTTTCCGATCAACGGTCTCGTGCTCCATCTCGCCTTGTGCTCAACCGTTATCTCATTGCCTTCTTCCTTCAATCCCAACCCCACTTACCCTTTCTGCATCCTCAGTCCTTTGATCTAAATACCGCGCATCCAGCCCTGCTTTTTGGAGTCTGTTCCATCGGTGCATTGATCTGTAATGAACACGAAATGTCTCGAGTCCTCCAACGTATCTCGCGTAATATCGTCGCTCAACACATCCAGCTCCAAAATCAAACCCCATCGCCTTTAAAACCCTACTCCGTGTCTCCAGTCCCGCTTTGGCCACTCCAAACTCTCCTAACTCTAATCATTGACATCGTTTGGGCCGGTGATTTTTCAGAGCTGGAATACGTTGCTTCAGTCTTTCCTTTTCTCTCTTCCCAACTGAAAATCCATATTGATAATCTCCCAACCTTATCAAACACACATTTCTGCAAATCTGAACATCCCAATCCTTCTGCTTCATTTATCCAAACCGAACTCGCTATTCGGACTTACTTTTCCACTTTTATTCTCTCCACAACCCTAGTCCAAATATTCGACCATCCCCCAACATTTCTTTCCACAGACGTTCTTAGAAACATTCCCTTTCCTTGCGACGAATCTTTTTGGAGCTCTTTAGATCCGAATGCTGCTACAGTCACTGTCCCTCACAGACTCACCTTTGGTCAAGCCCTTGACGCTTTGGCCTCTGGAAACATTGACTCCTTTAGCCATTTGGTCTCCTCTCCTATGACACTACGTATTCTGGCTGCCTCCGTGACGAACGACATCTGTCTTGAAAACTCACAGCTCCGTAATGACTATAAAACCTTGTACAGCTCTTCTCAACACATTCAAATGACCATGGGTCTTTGGCAACTTTTAAAAAACAAAGCAGACTCTATCACCGATTGCCAAAATAACCTTTTGGTACAAGGCGCTTTTTCCATGTCTTTAGCGCTCAACGCTGATCCATGCTTTTTTCCTCCCCAGTCCTCCACCCTACTCAATCTCATCCGCTCCGAATCACATCCTCTGATCATCCGCGCCTACTTTTCACTCATCCTTAACCGGATCCGACTGCTTGTAGACATCTCCCAAGCACGCAACACTGTGCGATTCCAAGCATCCAAAAGCGTTGCGTCCTCGTTGCTCGAAAACATGGACTCATTGATCTCCCACAAACAGCTCTCAGGCCCAGCCGTGTGTGGTCTCGTGTTTGCCTGCAGCGAGTTTCTCCGGCTTATTATGGTTTCTGGCACTCAACTCTCAGATAACCTGGTCACGGGATTGACCAACTACCCCGACATTCTCTGGGCCTATTTCGAAATGGCCGTCGTCGTGGTCATGTGGTGTTACCGCTACGAAAACGAGTCAAAGAGACGACGCTTGTCTGAAGAAACTCAAAATAGAGCGAGGGACAATATGATGGACAAGGACGAGCTCCACAGCGACGACCAAGTCTATGAAGTATTGTACAAAACTGCTATCGAAGCCGGCGTCAAACAAGTCCAAGGAAGCGTTGCGCTGACTCTGGGCAATGTCGCTGTAGAAACATTTTCGAGATCATCCACATCCACGCTTGCCAGCTTCTTTAGCCTGGCTTTGAAATCGTTTACCGCCCATCTCCAGTCAGCTCTGAACTGGTCGCCCTCCGTTTCAAACGAAGCCGTTCTTTCAACTCCCTCCAACTACAGCCTGATCCCGAGTTCTGGAACCAACATAAACAGTGACGCCAATAGTCTTTTCAAAACCCAAGACCCTCTTACTTTTGACCAATCACTTTCCGGAAAATATCACAATAATGGCCAGCCCCATTATGTCCAATCAGCGCCCCCAGCTGGTCCTGCGCGCTTTGTCAACACATTTATCCCACAGCTGGAAATGAGTGCTGGCGACCGTTTCTACAGCACAGAAACGACAAGCCCCGTCCATTTCCGAAACCCTAAAATGCCAATCTCGGCCTTGTCCAGCTCGACCCATCTACACCAACCAGAAACGCCCAGCTCGGTCCATTTACACAAGTCCGTTTCGCCAATTCTTCCCGTCCCGAGCCTGCTGTCAAACAACCTGCGAACTGTCCACCTCCACAAACAGCAACAGCTCCCGGACCTCAACTCGATGCTGGGCAGCAAGCCCCACTACCAAACTGGTACTGAGCCCAGCCAGTTTCCGAAACCCTGTGCTGCGGACGTTGCTACGCACAATAGCACTTTCCGTAACGCCAACAGGTGTCGCACAAAGTTCGAAACCGGACGGGGATCGGTTAGAGTTGGAGGAGGCGGAGACTTGGAAAAAGAGGTGTGATTTATTTATTTTATAGTTTTTTGATTAAATAAAACTGATTAGAAATTCAACTAGTTTTTGCTTCCTCGTAAAATACACGTGATGAGAAAAAAAATTTTATCTTTGATTAAAAACGTGCCTTTCACCTGACATCTCTATATCAAAGACTTGCACATGACTTTTAAAAAATTTTCAGTAATCATAACATGGTCAAATTTTTCATTATTTTTACATCTTTCAAATAAATGATTAAAAAAATTGTTTAAGCTTCCTGAGAAAGACGGGCAGCAGCGTTGGTGACGTGGATGGAGAGGGTCTTGGCCTTCTCAACAATCTCGGCACGCTTCTTGGAGGAAACGGAGTGAGCAATCTCAGCAGCAAAGTACTTGTTGGAGAGGATAAGGGTCTCGAGCTCCTTGACGTTAGAGACGCGGACGCTCTTAAGGCCGGAGGGAGCCATGTACTTGGTGTTCTTGTCGGAACCGTAACCGATCTTGGGCATGCGGACGGTGCCACGGAAACGTCTGCGGACGGCACTGTCAATACCCTTGGGCTTGCGCCATGACTCACCAACTCGTGCGTAGCGGTCAGAGTGGTGACGCTTGAACTTCTTGTTGCCGTGCTTCTTGACGATCTTAGGATGAGGAGCCAAAGCCATCTGTAAAGGAGTTAATATTTGTTTCTTGCTCTAGTGAAAAGGTTTGAAAGTCAAATGAAATGATGATTCACATTGTGAATAGATATTTTCTTTTGCATTCTTGAAAGTCTCTTCTCGAGTGGATATCCGAGTGGTTATGGGTAATCGCTCAAAGATGAAGAGCTCAAAGATGAAGACATCAATCTTTGCCAGCAACTAAACGTTTCCAGGAAAAGGCAAACACAAAGACATTTGCTTTTCAAACCGAAACAGATATTCTAAACATCATTAATACTAACCTTGTCTATTATGTGTCGAAACGAGTTGGAGTCTGGAGAGGGTTCTAACTGTAGCACAAACGCAAAGAAAAGAGAGTAAAAAAGTAAGAAAAAGAGAAAACTTTGTGTGAGTGTGTCAAAGCCGCAGGTCGCCCACCGTCGTTTGGCGAACTAGCATTTTTTTCTCAAAATGAGATGGTCACGTTATCTGTAGCCGCATAAGCACGGTTTTTTGTTACAAAAAATATGAAAATGTACGCATAAAATGTGCTGAGTAATCAGGAAATGTAACAAAAACGGGCAAGTTTGTAACTGCGACACAATTTTGTGCTGCAGTCACAAAGAATTGTACTTTAGGGTTGAGCCCTAATGATACCACATCACGCGATCTGACTCATCACATGGGCACTGTCCATGTGATGCTTATTATTTCGTGATATTCATGTGACTTTAGGTTTTTACTGTTTCTGTTGTACAAAGTTTTGTTTTAATTTTTGTTTTATTTTTTATTTTATTTCTGGTTATCGGCAGGCATCGCTACTTTAAAAGTTCGGTAGTCACTGACGGTGCCGACAGGTTGAGAATTCGCACGTCGCGGCCGCCGTTGCCGTTTTATGTTCTGTAATCTCGTGGATGCGTTGCGATTTGTTCGTGTGACGCGCATGATGCTGCCAACTAAAACTCTAGTTGATTGACGTGCGGTGTAGTTGCTTTTTTTTTGGTGTGTAAATATACATATATATGTTTTTTTAATACATTTTTTATTTTCTTATTTTTTTATCACCACCACCAGTTGCCACCCAACTTGTTTCTTTTTACCCTTCACCAAATCTTTGGCCTATTCAGTTCTTGGGTTCATCACTTTTGATTGTCTGATTGTATTTTGTTTCCGATTCTTTGTATCCAAAGTATTTCGTCTTCGATTTCGTCTTCTTTTTGTTTTCATCTTTATTCATTTAGAAACGACAAGTTCTGGTCCACTATTGTCGTGTTTTTAGTTCAATCTCTATCAAACTTTTACATTTTTTGACACTTGAAGAAAATTTAAGAAAAAAAAAACATTTAAAAAACATAAAAAAAAGCTCAATATTTCATTTTATTAAAAGATATAGTGTGGATTTCACCTTTTCCTATTCCCTTGGAAATCCTTTCTTTCGTCTTGAATCTTGATTGATTTGCTTGACGCGTCTTGTTTATTTTGCCACTTGCTTATTCCAAATCAACTGCACTTGTCTATCTTGACTGTTCATTGATTCCTATTTATTATTGTTTTTATTTCATCTCTCAAGAATTTAAATAAAAAAAAACCTCCTACATTTATTCGTATATTAATCTCTGTGTAACGATTCTTTCTTGTTATTTGCGCTTGAGAGCAATTATCAAGCAACAGAAACAAATTAAACCTACAAAAAACCTCACAGAAAATCATTAAACCCACAGAAAAAAAAGCATTACCAAACATTTATCAAACAGCTAAACATTCTTGTTAAAATAGAGCAAAAACCGTGATAGCTATTTGATTACTATACCCTATATTCATTTCAAATACCTTCATTTCATTTCTGCCTACTCGTACTGTCAATCACAGCCGTTTCGTTTTATTTTTTTCTCCCCCTTAAAATTTCAGCCATTAGTATGCCAGGATCCTTTTCTAACGACTTGGGTATTTATCTTCAGGATAATGACAAAGGTATGTTTCTATTGTTTTTTTATTTTGTTTTTAGCCTTTTAAGTTTCAAGGGTTTGTAGAAAGTGATGTAAACAGTTGTTAATAACAGGTTTTTCTTCATCAGTATATGAACCATCTCGACCTTCGGCTACTCAAAATCTCATCGACCTATACGGACTAGGTCCTTTAGCGACTTCTGTCGCCCGTTTTGATCCCATCACTGGTGAAAAACGTAAGCTCCGTAAATCTTACAAAAACCACATTGCGGATCTTCCTGGAAAACATGAAATTCCTTCTCGTGGCGTCGATCAGCCCGGAAACGTTTCCATGACCAGAGGAGATTCTGTTCCCACTTTGCTGTCCATAGTCTTTTCGACACAAAGTCAGTACCATCAGCCTGTTCCCAAACTCTCGCGAGCAGAATCACAAACCCCCCCTGGCCAGCCATACACATACAAATACCTGCAAGCATTTGAGCCGGATTTGATTAAGCGAGTAATCAACTCACTAGGCGCGACGCCCTCTTCCGGAATACCAGACTTTGACGTCAACCTATTAGCCTACGGAAAAGGTGTCGATACCAACACTAACGATGGAGCCAACAATAATGCTGCAAACAAGGTTGGTGCTATGAACGGGTCAACACTGGGTGGTGGCATGATGAAGCCCATTCCTTCCTCATCCTCACTCCACTTTTCCAACAAGCTCAGGTTTAATGACCAAACCGCTGCCGAGTCGTCAAATGACGATGTGACTCTAATGCGTAATCCAAATAAAAAGAAGAAGAGAAAAGATAGACCACACTCTTCTATCTCGCCAACATCTGCGTCTGGAATCATTGAAGGGCCTGATGCCAAAAGACGCAAAACTACCGTTATTGCCAGTAACTAACATTTTATTCTATTGTTCTTTTCGTTTTTCATAAAAATATAATTCACAGGATACCCATTTTGATAATCCTTTGTTGATTTCAAGCCAGTGACATGTCTTTTACCTTTTTTGTTTTCTAGGTAAAAAAAACCAAAAAAAAAGCAACAAAAAAAGAGAAAAAAATATAAATCAAAAAAAAAATTTCAAAAAAAACCAAAAAATATTTTTTTATATTTCAGTTGGTCTATATAATGTGTATTTATTTATTTAATTTATTTTCGCATATGTATTGGGTTCAAGCCACTAGACCGATGTGTGTCTGACACGATCGGTTTCGGAGGCCCAACATGTTTGAGTGAAGTAGAACCAAGATTGAAAAGGCAAGTAGTAGGAGGGTTAGTCTTTGAATCATTTTCATTACTAGAGTCATCTGTAACGTTCTTTGAATCATTTTCGTCATGGGAGTCATGTCCACTGAATCATTAGAATCATTTCCATTTGAGCTCTTTTCACTCAAACTAAGTTTGCTTATCATGTTATTTTATTTACGGGCTATAGAAATATATAACATCAGCAACTTAGGCCATTCCGTTTAACAATCCTAATTCAAACTATATAATCTTCATTGTTGTAATCTTTTCAATTCAGCTTCAAGTAGTGTATCCAATCAGTATGAGTCAAAGTTTGCTTATTTGTCTCTTATTCAACACTTGTTGCTACAAAATTACAAATAATATCCAATTTACAAAGTCTAGAAAGTCATTTCATCGACATGGAGTTTTAACTTTCTGGAAATATAAAAGGATCCGTACATTTGTTTTTCTACCCTTGTAGTATAAATGGCCTATTTCAATGCCCTGACACAGGAGAGGATGTACCAAATTTGGGTGTGAGACAACGATATTGGTTTCCTAAATGGTTTTTTAGACTTGGCCAATGGATCGGAAAACCTTTTGGTTGTTGCGAGTACCAAGATGGGGGGAATGTAGTTTCGCGATTGTCATTGAAAGCAAAATGCTAAAGAGTTTCTCTGCTTTCATAAATATTGAGACGCTAGCCAAATTCGTGAAATCACAGCGAACGCAGAGTCACGGAATGAAATTTTGCATTGACGAACAACCCTAATGTTCTAGATAATTTTGTATAGTATTTTTAAATACCAAGGTGCAAAATATATATTTTTCTTTTTTCTTTTTGAAATACCTCGGTTTCTTTATATTTTGGTGATCATTAAATGGACCGCCCGAATCCCTTCTCAGTCCACCAGCTTTGAGAGTTTTGGAAAGCTTTTTTTTGCCAATGTTTACATTCATTTTCAACCTTTAAAATTATACAGTATGTTAACATGCCGTGCTTTTTTCTTTTTTCCTTTTTTTCTTTTTTAGAATTGAAATCATTCAAAACTTTAAAACCACAGCTTGTTAAAAACAATGGTTAATCAAAATATTGCTTGGATAGTTAGAACTTGGAAACGCACGTAAAGGTTACGGGCAAAATATTATTCCAGGTTGGTTTGATTTTGTATTTGTTTTTTTTCAAAACAACGATTTCACCATTATTTCTTTCTTTTTCTTTATTTACGACTAGGGCTTATTCTCAGTTGCTTGCGCTATTCACAGTTGCTCACACTATTCACTGCCTTTTCCCTGGGATTAGCTCGTGCTTGTCAAAATACGAGCTCTTGCAAGAGGATCAAAAGCAACAGGCAGCATCTCGTTACGGTAAGTAGTAACCAGCTCACCCAGGCTACTTTATTTTAAATGTGACATGAACATATCCCTGGATCAGCATTCCTTTATTCGCAAGTTCTCAGCACGAAACAATGCAATTGGGACAAAAAGTGGAAATGAGTTTTTTATTTTTGTTTATTTTTTTTGTGCAACTGAACCGAATTGGAGAGACAGAATTGTATTTATACAAATGACCAAAACGCGTGATTGCTATTTCTTTTGTTCCCGTAGTTTACAAGTGTTTTTATTTGTTTTGTTTGTTTACAATTGTAGTTTTTATCCAGTTAACAAAATTGGCTAATAAAATCAAAGAAAATGTGTAAATTCATTTTGCTTTATAGCCAATGGCAGTCTGGTTTAGTTTGCAAACGCAGACACTAAAAATTCATTGTAACGTTTTTATACAAGGTTGAAAAAGAAATGTTTTTTCTATTTTATGTTTTTCTACATTGCAAAACGTTTTTGAAAACCATGTATTATGCAGCTTTATCATCACACGGAGCAGAGAAAAAGAAAAGGATTTTTTTTGTAGGGGTTTTTATTTATTAATACAGAGCAGCCAATGCATGAATCTGGTTGAGATTTGTGAAAGTGGTTGAACAAGAGATGTATGAAAGTCGAGGGCAATAATAGGAGTCCAAACCTAATAATGTATATTAATGTTACTCGTGCAATTGCAACGACGAGAGCGAGAAATCAATTAAATTAATTTATGAAATACGCTACGTACTTCAGTTATGAGCTGATAATATTTCCTAGAAATCACTTGTTGGATAGACCTTGTAAATCGATGTTTAACACAATGAAGACACATAAACGTGAGAAACCGAATAGCGTCCGACTATTTTGTCAATGATTACAATGGAAAACAAGACAAGCCACCACAGGCAAAAACAGCGGGAAAAAACGACGATCCTGGCATAAGTTTGGTACGTGTAGAGGTCTGTGTAAACTTTATGGTTGCAATTACATATTGTATTTGACATGTATGATGAAGAAAAGATATAACGATAGCATATATAGTTAACCATTGAATATCCTTGATCTACATTCATTATTATTATTTCTTGGAATTAGTGGGAAATTTATTCCAGTGAATTAATCATTTGCCTCATATCGATGACGATCGACGCATCGGAACTATATAATTAGATATACTCATTCGGGTCATGATGTTTTATAGCATAAAGAGTCTTGGAAATGAGATCAATTATCTCAACTCAAAGGCAACCAAGAATATTGTTTTTCCAAACGACAAACAAGCAAACAATCACAGGATACTGTTGATGCAAATCCATTTAATTTCGGGTGTTTTGTTCCATTAATTGGTAACAGATAGATCTGTTTCTTTTCCATCGTTTTCTTCCTTTTCTTTGTCTGAAAATGGGTAGTGTCTCGACTACGCGTGTTGTTCACACGTATGCTTGTGAAACCCTTTAAATTTGTATTGTGCTGTCGACAAACTTTATCAAATTTGGTTTATCTAATTGCATTTGCAAACAATACACGTGGATAACTATAAGCATTGGTCAATAATAGTAATGATTGATCATCAATAATCGAAAAAGAACTGGAAATATAACCAGGTCCCGAATATTCACGGTATATAAGAGATTAGATATGCGATTTTAGTCCATGCTACATCCCGCGCCATAAATTGACGCAAAAAAAAAACATACTGTGTTTTCAGTAGGAAATGCAGTTTCTTTTTCTATTGCGAATTATCATATGGATCCTTGAAATTGCCGAAACTCAAAAGGACATCTTTGTGTATTGAGTTACTTGGATACCTTTATCTATTGTAATTATTATTAACACTTCAGATTGAGCAATTTTTTTGTTTTTTCAAGATCCAAGGGAAAGTTGATGTACCAAGATATAATATTTGAGATTTACTAAAAGAGGACATATTGTTGAAAACAAAAGCCAGAGGCTTGTGACATTCGCGTTTTTTATATTCATATCTTCCTGTCATAAGCAGAGTCTTGTTTACCGTAGGGTTATAATTCAATTCGAAATGTTAAAAATGTTTAAGAAGAAAAAGACTATGAAAAAAACAAGTTTGTTTAAGTTTAATTGACGTTGTCAATCAGCTCGTTTTGTTTATCTCTCGAAAACAAAAGTGAAACACTGATACAAGATCTGCTAATTAACGAATACAAATCAAATTTTCTAAAAACAATTAAAAATAGGGACGCAGTTGGATGGAACATGAATGAATGATGTAAAAAAAAAGCGCTAGAAACACGAGAGTCAATTGAAAGAACGAATTCCATACACAGTAAGACCTAAAATATGCGCCTGAGAAACCGCCGTGATTGGTTAGAAGCGTTTAACTGCAAACCTGAGTCGTAAGGTTTCATCGGCAGAAGGGATAATTATGTGGAATAAAAGCCCAGAATAGTACTGAGACAGATGTGTGTAACCAAAACACTTGCAAGGGACAAATATTTTGGAAATACAGTTCTCTGCATCATCCTTAACACCTCAATATTGACACGGCTATCGGCTTTCCTATTTTGTTCTCATCTGGTTCTAAGCTTTGGAAATATATTCTTGTAATGTATTTTTTTTTTTTTTTTTTTTTTTTTTTTTTTTGTGGAGGATTTCACTTTTGTTTTTGGAAATATGACAATTAAGAATGTTCCATACAAAGAAATCTGTAAAAAATATTAATGATAATCATGGCTTTCAAAATGTTGTACAAAATGGGATGCAGTCTATACGAATGTATGAAGATGTGTTAAAAATAACAAATGTTGTTTTACCATAGTAATACTGTCCAATAACGAAGAAAATAAATGAATAAAAAGAAAACAATAACAATGGAACATGCATCATTGAAGGCACATAAAAAAGAAGGTTGTTTAGTTGACAGTTTCATCTGGCATTTCGGAATTCTTAAAGGACATACGGATAACTTTGATTAACTTCAAGCGAACCGAGGGCCATCAATAATTTATAACGTTTCAAGCTCTGTACATGGTGAAAATTGTCTAAACTTGAAATCATTCAACATTTACACTGCTTTGATCCGTTTATTAGTTGAGTTTTTATTAAATAATAAAGAATAAAAAGTAAAGTGATTTTGATATCATCACAGTCGATTGGCCTGTTTCATATACAAATGTCTACTTTTTCAGTTAGTGACACCATGTGGCGGTTTGGCTACAGACTTGCCGCTCCAAACATGGGAAACGTATAGCCTCAGGCTGCACATCCACCCTGAATTCAAAGCGTTTTATTGACATACAATCTTTAGTAAGTCAATATGTGCAAATCCATTAATGATTACCAATATCACATTAAGAGCAGCAACAATGGGTGGGCAACTGTCCAAATGTATAGAAAGTTTTTTCAAGCAAAACTAGCAGGGCAATACAAGGGTAAAAATCACCAGTTGAGCTGTTGCTTCTGGAAACCAATGAAATGCAAGCAAATAAAGGACATTAAATGGATTTGGCAAAAAATATCAAAGGCAGCATCAGAAATACGCACACATTTTGGAAACTTTTCGTTTTTAAATGTTTTATTTCTTTGCAAATAGACGGTTGGTTCTATTTGGGTTCTATTTGCTGGTTTCTAGTGATACAACAATGATGAGTGTAGGTAGATGATGCGATAAACTTGGAACTGGTTCGAAACGACTATGTATATTCAAACACAAGTTATAAGTAGTAAGTGCTTGGATGAAGGCAACTAAATTACTTGTTTTGTTTTACTGGATTTGATGGACTCGGAAAATGTCACATCGAGCCAGCCAAAAGAATCGAGCTAGTCTGTACTGATGACGATAAACGATGGCAAAAGGTACAAAAGCCATTGTTGTTCTTTTGGCTCTAGAACCAAAAAGAGATTTCAAAAACAGTCTTTCTTCGAGCACTGGTTTCGTTTGTTTATACATGGAAATAAATGTAAAAAAAGAAATGAAATATGGGTATATTAAATACCACCTACATGTTTTTATTTTGGACCTGATGGAAAATCCGTTGCCCATAGTTTATATATGCCCTGAGCCATTTTCCACTCACACCGACCAAAATATAGAGCTAATGATGAAGGAACAAGAAAAAGTGTAGACATGCTAGTGTTTCTATCAAACAGTCGTATTTTTGTATGGTGTCTGTTCCAATAAATAAGAGGATTGAATGGGATTGCTTATAATTCCTACACATAACATCTAAATATTAAGTACACATGATAATCCATGAAGATCATTTCAATTAAAGTTTTATATTTGTTGCGACTATTTATTTTTTTTTTTTTTAAAAAAAAGGTTCATGAAGAGGAATCTTAGATTACGTATAAGTTCAATTCAAGTTTTATTTTTAAAACAAGAAATGCACTGTGAGCTTGTCATTCTCCAGAGAGACATTCGGTATGAATACAATCACAAATATTCATATTGACGATAAGAAAACAAGCCAGAAAAAAAGTAACTTTAAAAGGGTGAAAAACAAAAAACAAATTGAGTTCTTTGGTCATTAGTAACATTTACGTTTGCAATACTGATCAAGTATTTCATAATTAACGCTATTATAATATTACTATAAAAATGAAAGTTATTAATGATAGTTGTCGATGTATATAACGTGATTTACATAATAAAATAATAATAATAATAAATACAAAAAAATATTCTGTTTCCAGTATTTTAAAACATGTTGCTCGGTCCCTAGTGTATGCTTGTTTGGAAAAAAAAAATAATAGACATTACGATATTAATAAATGTGATTGAGAGGGTTTTAGTAGGGTCAAACTGAACAATCGACTTGGAACAAAAAAATAAAAACGAGAGAAATGGCAATAAAAAAAAATGAAAGAGGCAACAAAAAGCATGAGTATATGTTCATAAATATAAAGTCGTATCATCGTAAAATCATTATGAAAAAAAAAAAAAAAAAAAAAAAAAAAAAAATGTCTTCACTTGTAAAGAAAATCATTGAGAGTTTGACTGGTGCCAAACAAAGTTTTGATCGCCATACAAGTAGTTTGCCTTTTGAGAACCAACAGTACTTGGACTCTGGCGACCACTCATTGGCGGTGATGCAGAAGTGATGGGAAACGAAGAAGATGAACTGCTCTTGACAAACGTTTGTGGAGGCATTGAAGCAGCAGTAGCCATCATTGATCTATGTGAAGATGCAGAAATGGGGTATAGACTTCGTGGAATATAATCGGCCGATTTTTGTTGAGATGAATAGTTGAAGGGGTCATCTTGGAAAAGACTATTATTGCATCGTACTCCAGAGTGTCGTTTTTTTGAGAATCCGGAACGGGATTGAGCATGTGATGGAGGAGGTGATGGAGATGAACAAGAAGAAGGAGGTGATGGAGGCAGTGTAGATGGAACGGTGGTATTATGATATTGGTCTCGTTTACTCTTGGATGAAGCTAGAGCTTTACAGGTGTCACACTTGACGTCGAGATAATTTGGAAGACCCGAAGCAGCGGAACAGCTATTAGACCGGCTACATGGCTTGGTCCGTTTGTAGTGGGATTTATGACCACACGTGTATAAATCATAAGTCCAAGTACACATTGTTTTTGAATGATTGAAATCAAAATATAAATATTAATAAAAATATAGGTGGAATCAAAAGCTTTGAAGCAGAATTTCTGTTTTTTTTTTTTTATAATCAGTTTGGAGTGAAGGTGCAAAGTATAAAAATGGAGCCATGAGGGAGATTTCCAGCTGGTTTTATACAAAACTGCACGAATCCCGCTCATTTATGTCCATGTATTGATGTATGTATCAGGGTGGTTTTATTTTTCTTCTTCCCTCTTAGGTCCCTTCTATCGCCCTGGTTTGATGCATCTAGAAAATCTCGGAACCCTAACCCTCGGTATCAATTGCATGACAGTCTGTGTCATGTCATGTTTCCGCCTGTCACTTGGTTGCTCGCTCACCTTATTTAGATTTTCGGTAAACGGACTAGACATTTTGACGAATCCCAGACTAGACCTTCGTTGCACACAGAATATGGTAGCAACAGCTTGCGACTATTGTTACACTCAGGTCGCTGGCCAAATTTGTAATTTCGTGGATCGATCTTCAATATACGTTGATATGTATTTATGTATATAAGACTGCAGTATTAAGCCTGACAAATAACTCTAAGGTTCTTGAGCATTATCGTGTTTTGCTACAAATATCATGTTTTTACATTTATTGCTGCCTCGTCGGCTGTTTCCAAACTACGTCTGAATCTAGGTCTTGATTTATTATTTCTTCCATAATCACTCATTGAATCCTTATGTGTATAACCAAAAGCTTTGAATCTTTGGAGGAAAAAAATAATTAATTAATTAAAATTGACAACACAGAGCAATATTCTTTGGAAACAAAGCCAACTAAAGTGTCGTGGATTCTATTCTCTTTTTTTCGTTTTCTAGATATATAGTCTTACACTTTAATCTCTTTTCCACATATCTCATTGGTCATAATATCTCCGTCCTTAAATAATATTATTCATCCTCCTCTTTGTCAACTCTTTTACAAATCCTTTTCCAAAGTTATCATGGAAGGACTGGAAATCATCGTAAAATTCGCTCTTTGCAAAAATTGAACAATGATAGCCGCCTGACCGGAGTGTCTCACTATCTGTTATAGAAATTGAATTTGCATATGAGCCGATAGACAATTCTCGATTGTATTTTTTTTTTTTTTTTTTTTTTTTTTTACTACATAAATGTATATACATGCATTTTTTAAACATCTCCATGAAATTTAAATCTTCAAAAACCATAAAAATTATTAATTTACTATTACCAAAAAACGACATAAATATCCGTATGATGGCTTTAACTGTGTAGATGATATTTTCAGACTAATTGAGTTGATCACTCTTGATCAGCTTGTTTTGACGCAACTAAAAAATATGATGTTCATTAACAAAAATATAAAATAATAATTAGAAATATCAAAAAAAAAAAAAAAAAAAAAAGTAACAAAAAGGATTGTTAAAATATATACATAATTAACAAAAAAAAAGGAAAACTAGTTGGCATTTTTAAACAAAATATCAAGCTTAATTCAATAACCTCTTTAAAATATTTCTCTTTTTTCCATTCTTGTCCTCTTCTTCCCCGGTTTCGTTCACACTTTCAGCACTACTGTGCTTGTCAATATGGCTACTAACCTTTGCTCCAACGTCTCGCAGAGATTGAGGAATGACCGAGTGAATTGACGGAATTGTCACATGTGAAGTATTGCTAGTCTTGGTATCTTCATCAGATCTAATAGACTCAATCCGCTCAATACTGTCAGATTCGGAAATCGGCTTTTGGTTCTTTAAGGTAAAGTTGTTGCTACTAGAACCACTATTGCTGTTGCTGGAAATTACAGACACACGTAGACTCGAAGGTGCCCCAAAAACCGTAGTAGCAATGCTGCCTCGTCTGCTTTCCTTCTTCTCATCATCCTTGGCGAGCTCATCTATTGACATAAATGATACATAATTGGAAATCTGATGCAGCTGCTTATTTCCACCCTGCTTGCGATTATGACGCTTAAGAAGCTTGTTGCTAATAAGGGCACCTGTATGCGTCAACAAAATCTTAGTAATATCCTTTTTCAAATGTAAAACAAGATCCATGTGTGACCATGTTTTATTTTGGTACTCAATCACCGGCACATTTAATACAAACTCATGGATATCCAAAATATTACGCGAACCTTGGCCCTTGTGTGAAACACAAAGAACTGTCGGGGCAAATCGAATATCCACAATCGCCATGTAATTGGACGCTCGCTTCATCATTAATGAAATATCATCAGCTTCTCGGTCATCCCTGTGGCTGTTGCGGCTCACAGATAGCGGGTTGTGCATACTGCCATTGTTGCCGCTTCCATTAGAGGTAATGCTACCCAAAGGCGACGCGGCACCAGAAAAATTCCGGAGCTCGGAGGCACCCGTGTCTCGACGAATAGACAATTCCCAATCCCGGCCAGATTGGTTCGACCTGCCTGAGAAAATACTGGAATTGCCTCCCTTGTTGTGGAACGGGTTGGCAATGTGGAACTTTTTGGGACTTGACTCAGTACTCTTGCGATCGGACTCAGAGTCAGATGAATCCGAACTGTCAGAATACATTGAGGCCTCGTGCTTAGCCCTCATGTTTGTAATGTTCAAACTAGTTCCAAGATCATTATCCGAATCTGAGGGGAAAATGAAATTAAACACCTTGTCCCATGTGGACCGTTCAAACTGAATTTTCAAAGGTCGAACTTTGACTTCAAACTTTTGCATGATTGGAATTCCGCCAATCGGATCCAGCATTGTCCAATTAACAGAAACGAGTTTTCCTTCATTGGGATCAAATTCAACACCGCCTTCGCCAGCATATGGCGAAAACATTTCTGGATAAACAGCATCTGGCTCCAGGTTGAATGCCTGCATCATTCCAATCTCAACAGAATTAGAGTTGTATCCATCCGTTCCTTGAATTCTGTTGAAAGATGCGTCAGCCAAACCCATATCCACAAACGGCTTATTGTCTGAATCAAGAACATGCCAAATGATTTGTTCCGCAGCAATAGTCCACTTGAAAAAATGAGAAGACTCCTCCGATCCTCGCTGCATCCCGGCTTTAATAGCCATCACCATAACACCCAGCTCAAACAAAAGATTTTCTTGGAGCAATTCAACTTTGGCAAGATCACGGATAGAGCTGTCGGTAAGTTCAGACATACGATACAAAAACTCAACACGAATATCATCAAACCGACGAATCTTTTTCTGAAGTTCGATAACTTGAGTGATGGCGCTCTTCAAATCGTTGAAATCGGTAGTCAAAAGCACACGATCAAGCTGCTCGGATCGCTGCTTTTTAACAGGTTCCGAATACAAAATAAGATCCATAACAATGGTATATGCCGCGTAAAATTGTTTGGAGTTGGTGATAGCCACTACCTTGGGAAAGTCCACAGTAATGCGATTTTGGTGATGCACCTCATGACGGATAAGGGCAGCTGTGCAAGAGTCTTGTAATTCTTTGGTATTGGTATGGTTTTGAATACGCAGAGAATTGGGCTTATCAAACCGTAATGTAGATGATGTACGCTGAAGGAACAAAAACTCCTTGAGCGAATTCTCGTCGTAACAGCACTCAACTGCCAACCAAGGCGGCCACATTGGAGATTTTCCGTAACCATAGGTATTGTGAGTAAAATACAACATTGCATTGGATTTGACATCATCAAACGAAAGTGCATAAAACTGCGCATCTTGAAGGAAAACGCCATATCTGCTTTCAAGCAATCGAGATTGGTCACCTTCAGCAATCTCATTGTCGACGATTTCAATGATTTTAAGCTGAATATTTTCTGACGTCACCAGCACAGCAGAATCGGGATTGATATCGCTAATCAACTGAATTTGTGGACTAGTAAGACGAACCAAGTACTTTTCCTCTGCGCTATAGTTACCCTCAGTATACCCGAGTTTGTGGTCAAACTCCGACAGGTGGTCATTTACGTCATCAAGCATGTTGGAAAAGTGAGGATCTTGTGTGGCATTATCCGAATTGAGTTCTCGCAAAATGGCGCCAAAGTCTACTGGAGTA
Organism: Magnusiomyces suaveolens; assembly: GCA_900642975.1. Classification (NCBI taxonomy): domain Eukaryota; kingdom Fungi; phylum Ascomycota; class Dipodascomycetes; order Dipodascales; family Dipodascaceae; genus Magnusiomyces; species Magnusiomyces suaveolens. The sequence goes on from CAAAMA010000004.1 coordinate 1,712,579, forward strand.
TCAGAGTCTTCGTCTGAAGTGCGAGAATTGTTTGCATGCTTTTCAGTGAGTTCTTCAAGGTATTTGACTGCGCGTCTGGTAACATAATACGCATTACTTCTGCGATCTCCAACCCGTGCCAAATAGTGCGAAACAGAGTTACGAACCTCGTTATTCCATTTAAGCTGAAGATTGTGTACGATAAAGCGGTTTATGAATGAACTATCGCCAGTGGGATTAGCAATAGTTTGCAACGACTCCATGGAGCGAGCACTTCCGATTGACGCAGTGTCGTGATATGCTTCAGGCTCTGGTTGATCTGCATCTGTATCTTCGTGATGAGAACTAGACTTCTTGGTAGTGACTGGAGTGATTCGCGCAGTATCAAAATCGTCCTCCTCCTCAGAATAAAGCTGATTGGCGTCTTCAGAATTGGTGTCATTAACGTTCGCTTCGGGGGTAATCTCACGACCAGCTTCAGAGGTAAAAAGGCTTGGTGTCGTTTCAGTACTGTTGAGATGTTGTTTTCCAAGATTTTTGGAAGTATCACTATTATTTCCAGAAGTAACGTTAGGAGTACTATCAGTAAAATCCTTCTCTACATGGAGCAAACTAGCATTTTCGTAGACCTTTCGTGCAAACTCCGCATTTTGGGCAATGATGCGAGCTGAATCATCAATCTCATCAACAAACTTGTGCTTGTGAGAAATTTCGTGAACAATTTTCAGACGCTCCTTGATTTGTTGGATATCCGTTTGAACCCGTTGAATTCTTTCATAAGTCTCTTTCACACCCGGGAACCGTTCTGAGTCGCTCTTTAAAGAATCGAGCACCGTTTCGCTAGTCTTGAGTTGTTCTTCTAATTCGCTTATTCGCATGTCGATAATAATTTTGTGCGAATCTTGGGGCTGGCGTTGACCAATAATACAGTCGTGCGAGTCTTCGTTTCCAAAAGGAATAAATGTGCCATAGCGGCGAGGATCATCGTGGTCAGTTTGACGAAAGTAAGACCAGCGTGGAGAGTACAGGAATGGAGATATTGTAATTTTTGGGAAAATAGACACAGGCGAGGTCTCACCTAACTCATCAAAGTCATCCATGTCAATCCACGAGTAATCATTGTCACTGATTTTGATTTTACCGGTGAAATGAGTACTTCCAGAGTTGTTGCTGTAGCCATTTGAAATGGAAGAGCCTGGAGAAGTGGTGATTCCAAACTTGCGGGCAAGAAACTCTTGATGTGACTTTTCTTTAAATGTGGCTTGCAAAACACGCAAATCTGTGTTGACGAAATCCATTTCGCCAACATTGAGATGCATGCGCCAACGTTTTGCGGAATCCTCACCAACTTGGTTAGGAGAACGGCGTTGGTGCAAATCCAACGAAAAACTACCAAATTTGGCCTTGAGACCAGTAGAATGATGTGAGTAGGAATTGGTCTTTGTGTCATAATCAGAAGTAAGATAAGAATGTGTAACAAATAATGGCGCAAGCTGCAACTGGTACTTGACTGTGAAAAGATGGCGGCCAAACTTTTTGGATTTTTGAGACGGTGTATCAAAATTAAACATTTTACCATTGCGTGTTGGAAGGGACAATGCATTATCAAAAAGGTTCCACCATTTGCGAAAGTGGGCAAACACCATTGGTGTGAGATGGATAGAGTTGTAATTTCCAGGACTATCAGTTTCAAATTCGGTGCGAGTGAGCGATTCAACTGAAATGGCCATATGGATGTAATCACTTCTAAATTCGCGATAAGCGTCATATGTATCAAGGTCTTTAATGCAGTCAGGTCGATTTAGTGTAATATCATAGTGAGGTTTGAATTGGAAAGTTCGTCCCAAGTTGGTACCTTTTTCAATTTCGCGCTCAAACAAAATGCCATAGTACCATGATACTTGGCCACTCAACTTCATCACCACTTTTTGGAAGGTCGTGCTTTCGTTGAAATTAGTGGGCGAAACTAATCCATTTTGGAATATGATTGAGCGTGCCAGGTATTCACGTTCTTGGAGAGAGTAGTTTGGTACGGCCAAAAGATAGTCGTCACTAGTAATTGTAAACAGCTTCTTAGGGTTATCATCTTTATTGACTGATAAAATGACATTGTTACGCCAAACCATGGCAAATCCAGCGCTCTCTCCAAGCAAATTGTACGGACTGCGAGAACCTTTCAAAAGTAAATGGACATCGCTTTCCTTCCAATGGAAAGTAAGACGTGCATGGAACACAGAACGGATCTTATCCCAAAAGCCAAGTTTTTCTGAAGGATCAATAGGCGGCTTTGAAAAGGTATCAAAAACTTGCATAGCGGCTTGGTAGGCTGGCTGATAGGCTTGACAGTATGTGACCCGTGTTGGGAAGTGAGATCGGGAAATAAATTTCAAGTCCGTAAACATCTTTACTGAAGCAACAGTACGTTTGACATGAGCAATGAAATGATCGTCATCGACGTTGGCATTAGGAACAAATGGTAAATCCACAGATCTAATGTTAGCCTTGGAAGCTGAGTATGCTTCGGCTACTATAAAATTGCCACAGATAGACACTGATGTGGTGCTGCGAGGTTGAGATGGGTGTAATTCAGGAAAATGGAATGCAGGCAAAGGATAGTCTCGAGGTTGAATACGGAAACTGCTGGCTTTAAGATCCAAATAAAGCGGTACTAGTAACGAGAAGGGCATATCTTTTGGATAACCTTTACCAACATCAAACAAAAAGTTGCGAAGCCCATCTTCGTCGAAATCGGGGCTTCTTATCAAAATGTCCGGATTGTTTATAAAAAAGAAAAACAAAAATGGATAAGGCGAGTAATCAACAATACGCTCATTACTCGAGGTATCAGGATCAATGACAGCTGTACCAAGAGATAATTCAGTTTGTTCGCGGATAGTCTTTCTTTGATTTTCTTCTGCTTGTTTGTATGCCTTTATCCAACTGTTGGAAAAGTTTTCCAACAGTTTTTCGCGTGCTGTGTTGATCGAAACGCAGGAACCATCATCTGTAGTACAGTCGTTAATAATATTACGCTTCCTATTGTTATGGTCACTGTTATTTGTATGTCTTTTGTGACGTAATTTAACATGGGGAAGGATTTGTGAGGTCTGTGGATGAAAGTTTTTAATGGCAGTCGCAGATTTTTGTAATGGCTTGGGCAATCTAGGACCAATTGTAGAGGAACTATCGATACGATTATGGTGGTGTGTACCAGAAGTGCCTGTACGGACTGCTGAATGGTTAGAACTCTTGAAAGCACTATCGCTACCAGGGAATGCACGCATTTTGTCGGTTCCATATTTTACTTCTGAAGTAGCCTCTGTGTGGATATCATCACCCTCGATATTTGATGCTGGAGAGTATGTGTTTCTGAGTGGAGATCCAGGTTCTTTTGATTGATAGTTGGCACTGCGAGGACTGTTTGCGTGATCTTGAGAACGAATAGTTGAGTTGATTGGCAGCTGAGGTTGAAGGGAAGTTGCTGAGACAGGTGGGGAAGGGACGGATTCCGCTTTTTGCGGCTGTTTCTTCTTGCTATTTCCTTCAAGTACTGTTTTCATCTTTTGTTCAAACTGTTCCTCTTTTTCCATACGAACCTTGTTTTCGCGTAATCCTACTTTGAAAATGAGACTCAATTTGGCTTCAAATATATCATCTTCGATTCCCATAAACAAAGCCTTTGATCGAAGCCTGACTTTGGGCATTTTAGGAAGACCCTTTTTAAGCTTAACTTGTCCAGGTTCAAGCTTGCCAGTTTTGAGGGCATCAAGTAAAAGCAATATCGCTTTAGAACTGGATACGATATTGTCCAAAACGCGATACACAACCAAGTGATTGACAATATGGATACGCAAGGATCGCATTTCTAAAAGAACATCCTCCACATCGGGATTAGGATCGTGTTCTTTGAACAAAACAGTCATACCTTTAAGAACAAGTATTCGTGACCAAGCATCGCTAATTGAAGGGTGACGGGTGTACAAACGAATAACGGTTGCAGTCAGTCGCTTTTCGCTATCACGGTTTTTGGCAAACTGAAGATTGTTACTTTCTAGCATTATACGCACTTCATTAGGAAGCTCAGCCTTGATACGAATAACGCCAGTTTGGATATTAATAATGTTAAAATCGGTAGATTTCCTCTTTTTCTCAATAACTTGATGATCATTTGTATCTGTGTCTCCTGTGTTGCTTGGTTTATCATTTTTGAGTTTGCTTTCGGGGAAAATGGACTTCAAAGCATATAGTGATATAATAACGATATACTGTAGATTCAAGTCCCAAGTTATTACGGCATTGCGCAAAATAAAATTGGTAGTCATATGTGAACCTTGGGAATTGGATCCCGTAGAAAAAGAAAGACTGAGTCTGGGAACAGAAAGAAACGGCTCGTCAACAACATGTTTGGAATCTTTTAATTTGTAACACTCCAAACCCTCAAAAGTAATAGCAAGATTACGGTCATCTGTATTTCCTGAATCACCCAAAACAGAGCTTTCTTCCAGTTCCTTTGTGCAGAACATACCTGCTTGTTTTAAAAAGTTGTCATATTCGCTGTCACTAAAAAACAATTCCTGAGAACGTTGATGTAAAACAGTCAAATTTCGTAGTTGACGGATATGATTGCGATAGTCGATAACGAAATTGGAAACACCAACTTCGAAACCTAGAGGCACAGGGTAACTGACATTGGAATTGAATGTTGTTGTAGAAGCTATTGAAAACTCAATATTTGAAATTTTGCAATAAAGATGGGTGAGCCAATGTGGAAACTCTCTTAAGAATGCTTGCTTTTGCTTTATTGGCTGTACTTTATTTGCTTTTATTGGTCTCTTTAATTTATGACCAACTTCCTTTAGACTATCAAGCACTTCATCGTATAAACTGCTGATTTTGACACGACCAATATTGATATCGCAAAGAACAGAAAGAGCTGGGTTCACTATAGCAGCAACTTTAAGTGAAAAGGATTCTGTAGTGAACAAGTTTATACGCTGTCCAAGTTCTGATTGGTAGAAGGACTCAACTGCAGATGTGTGAAGCATTGACTTGAATGAATAGTTTTGTTTTCCATTGTCGTTGATGTGGCTCGAAATAAAATCAGCAAAAATTTTAGAACAATTCAAAACCACCATACGACTTAAGTCAGTTGCTGCTTCACCTTGGGTAATTCTTTGTACGCAAGGTTTAATGATAATGTTGGCAGAAGGCTCGTCAATGGTAAATTTAATTGCTGCGCGCGGCCAAAGCTTTTGAAAGGTGGAATTAGTAAGGTCTACTTGAGATTTGCTTTTTCCGGAAGTCGATTTGGTTTGAGAAGAAGAAAAGACAGCTAGGAAAATAGGCAATTGAAGAGTATCCAAGTTAATTGATGGAGACGTCATTGTGACTGTGGCTCTCAGTAAACTATTGTTGCTGTCCGTGTTTGTTGTATTAACTATTTGTAATGCCTTGGAAAATACATTTGTTTTACCAATGGCAGTGATCATGGGGATATAAATGATTTCCTCTTGTGAATTGACATTGCAGAAGGCAACGCTGAAAGAATTGCAACTGAAGATTGCTTGATGGGCGCAATCTTTTGCAGAAAAAAACAAGCGGAAAGCTGGGTTGCGAGGGTTGAGACGGCGCAGATCAAGAAGAATATTTTTTGCGGTTGCGGCGAGAGTTAATTTGGAATCGTCTTGATCTGAATTGAGGGTAAAATGATTGACATTAATCTGTTCAAGTTTGATATCCACTTCTTTGATGATTCTGACAAGAATGGTGCCAAAGCGTGTAATTGTAGAAACATCTTCAGAGTTGATAATGTTTGTGTCTTTTTGATCTTCAGACAAATTGGTATCTTCTTCATGTTGGTCATTTTTAGAATTGTTTTGTTTTTTGGAATTGCTTGATGGATTTGGAAAGCACTTTGAGTCTTTGAGACCATATCGTTTACGCGAAGCATTGATTGAATTTGAAATAAGCTGCAAGTGTTCACGGATGCGATCGACATGAATATTTAAAGTCCCCATATTGAACCGAACTGCTAAATCTTTAAGAGCAAGATTTGAAAGATCGATTATACCGAGAATTTTAAAGGAACAGACATTAAAAAGTTCAGTCTGTAAGAAAAACTCTTCGCGGGTCATATGTGAAGGATCATTAACGGTAATGAAGACTGCATCAATAAGCACAAGCTGGATAACAGCAGGTACTTCGCCATCTTTGAACTTGTATCTGTCAAGAGTACCGTCAAAGACATTTGAGTCAGTGGCGCTAGCTGTTTTGCGGAGATCGACTTTCAGCGTAGCCTTGCCCATATTCAAAGATACTAAATCTTTAATTGTGAAGGTAACGTTTTTGAGAGATAGCTCAAAAAACTTTGCGTTATTTAAGATAAAGCGAACAATGTGAAAGAGTACGGATTGTGGTGGAGCGAAAGACCATACTGGCTCAGTATTTTCGGTGCTTTCGACATTGAGTTGGGCATACTCTTTGGTATTTGAGTCTGAATTTTGTTGGTTTGTTTTGGTAATTGGTTTATCTTTCTGAAATTTGATTGCTTTGTCAGTGTCATAGGTGACGTCCAAGTCAGTGACGACCAGGCCCAGCCAACCAGGATTTGAAAAGGTTGGGCGGTGTAGCGACAATTGAATACGACTGATTGTTACTGATAAGTAAGGGAATGGGGAATATGAAATGTGTCTCAAAGACAAAAAACCAAGTCGTTTGATAGACACACCAGTGATAACGCGTATTATGGCGAACAAAACAAAGGTGGATAGATAAAACAGAAAGAACAGAGCGATTTTGGATAGAATATAGCTCCTTGCCGAGTCCAGCCACTGGACGACTGGAGCAGTATCTTGTTGACCAAGGATGTTTTGAATATCAATCATTTTGTGTTTGGGTTGGATTTAAGGTTAGACTATAAGCCTTGGAGAGGATACAACCTTGAACAGGCTTGATGAAAACAAAGAACAAGAAATAGGGAAAAGAATGAAATCCAAGTAAAGTTCAATAATATAAATTCAAAAAAGCTATCTGAATTGAGAATTAGATTATTTGAATCAAAAGTGAAAAGAATCGAACTTACTTGTTTGCGTTTAAAAAGAACAAGGCGAAAAAAAAAAATTTGTGGAGTTGTAGCAATGAAAAGTACAAAATATTGGATATGTAAAATGACTACCACCAGGTATACAATAGCAAAATTTCCGTATCAATTGCTAAAACATGGATTAGAAATTAAAAAGTAACTGAAATTCCGAATATGAGTATTGAACAATATCCAAAACTAGGAGAACTGAGAAGAATATAAAAACTAGCAAAAATTATAGAGTGCAACTGAAGAAAGTCAGAAAACAAAATAAGAAAGAAAATTCAAGATTAAAAAATGTAGTCATCCAAAACTTAACTTGGACTTGACAGCATTTCAAAAATAATGATGAAAAATCGGAAATGATGGGATCAAATTCTATGTATTGATATAAAATAACAATGATATGGTATTTAAAAAAAGAAAATACTCCTGATGTTGAAAAAAAAAACCAAAATATCAACCAGGTACGGATGAAAAGTATAGAAATATGGAAAATTTTGGACGGCAACTGAAAAAAGAAATCTCAAAAGGATTCAAAGCCTCTCAAGAATGTGAACTTTTATGAGTTTCGTCAAGTCAATTGAATGTCAATACAAAGTCTGCGAATGGTTAAAATCGAAACAAGCCAACGATTTTGTGCCAGAAATATTTATACAAAAGCTAATTCATTGGTCAAAAGAGAGGAATTGAATGAAAATACTTTGGTTTTCATTTCAACATGACTGAAATGTTATGGACTCGTCGATTGAAATATTTTAGTCACGTTGAAGAAGAAAAAAAGAATGAAAGATTTGGTGATAATTCTTGAAACCAAAATTTTTGGAGTCGTAAATGCGTTTTCTTGATAAATTTCCAAAACCATATAGACAGTCAGATTTATCTTGATGACATGTGGTTTAGTCATCATTAGTAATATACTTTGTTGTGTTTTTTATGGTAGCTATTTTAATGTTGTATGTTTTTCCCGAATATGCACAAGAAAAAGTATAAATTCAAATAGCTGTCATATCCCAATACAAATTTTGTTTGATTTCACTGGTTGATTTTTTAGTGAAAAATTTTCTTCTTCTTTTCACCGTTTCTTTTACACACATTAGATATTTTTTTGTGAAAAAGTCTTGAGAGATTTCGTCACCAAAAAGTCCTTTCATCCGGTAAAGGTTAGTTTTTAATTGTTTTTTTTTCCTGTCTCGGTCGGTAATAAATTGGTTTAATGGTTTATTTGTTGGGAATGTCTGACTTGTGTTGATAATGTCTGGTTTATCAAAAAATTTTTTGAACTTCTCGTCACTGCTTTTCATGATCAAGATCTATTTGGAATACCATACTTGTTTGCAAACTATGAGTGTCCTTTGGAATTTCTATTAGAGAATGTGTCTCATACCCTAGTTTTGGCTGTTGGAAAATTGAGTTTTTTTTTACTGTTTATGATGCTATATCTTGTAGTCTGCTATTTGACGTCATCCGCCTGTTATTCCAAAGTTACAAAATACCAAAGCTATCATACACTCAAAGATTATTGTAGCATAACTTGGGGTGTATACTATAATGTTGTTTTGGGCGTGATGTGTTGAGGTAGTACTTGACTCAGAATTCATAATTCATTTTGCCATATTAATCAAAACGATCTCATACCCATGTTTGGCCAGGAAATTAAGTCTTGTAAATTTATTGAATTTGATTCTAACCATAGTGCAAGAGGCTTTTTCTTTTGTTATAATTATTATTATTATTATTTTTTTTATGGATTTAGTGTATAATATTCATTTATACACATTTTTTCCCCACCTGTTCTTGTAACTGTTTATCAACATCAAACTAAGCACTTTGATTCAATATGGGTATGTGGTATATGGAATCCATTCACTATCGGTTTCAACTAACTAACGGTAATTGCTTTTGTTTATTGTCTTGGATCAGGCCCTAAGAAAGTTCTCGATCAATCTCTCTTCTTCAACGATGATGGTGATGACTGGGCTGATGAGGTCTCTGACCTTCCTACCAACATTACTTACGAACGTAAGCCTGTTGTCAGCGCCACTACCTCCCACCGTGACCAAAAACACAAGATTCCTGATGAGCCCCCTTTCAAGCTCAGATTCACTAATTTGAGTTACTCCATCAAGAACAGTGATATGGAGGATCTTCTCAAGAACTTCAATGTCGAAAAGATGAGCGACCTTGATGGCGTTGTTGGCCACAAGGGTAGCACTGTCGTTGAGTTCCAGGACCGTGACTCTCTTGTCAGAGCTTTGGAACTTGATGGCAAGCCCTTTTTTGACATGAACATGCGTATCACTGTTCTTGAACACCGTGGTGGCTTCAACGGTCCTCGCCGTGAAGGCGGTGCTTCTGATGGTAGAGACCGCGACTTTGACAACTGGGACAGACGCGGCCCCCTTCCTTCTATGGAGGGTGGCGACAAGCCCCGTGGTGGTCGTATGCCCGAGCGCGATTTCGATTGGAATAATCGCCGTGGTCCTCTTCCTTCTGGCGAAAACCCTCACCGTAAAAACTTTGAGGGCCACAGCAAGCCCCATGAAGACCGTGATATCGATTGGAACAATCGTCGTGGTCCTCTTGCTTCTAAGGAAGACAAGGGACCCCAACAGCACAATGACCACGAGTTTGGCAACAAGGGCCATCAGGACGACCGTAACTACGATAACTGGGAGCACCGTGGTCCCCTTCCTCATTTGGAAGAAAAGAAGAACGACTTTGGTAAAGGCTTCCGCAACCAGCCCTCAGCTGAACGGGACTTTGACTGGAATAATCGTCGTGGTCCTCTTCCTGTTGCTGAGGACAGAAAGCCCAACTACCAAAACGACAACCGCCGTCCCTTCCGTAGCGGTGACAGACAGAAATCTGACGATCCATTTGACCAGGACTGGAACACTTCCAAGCCTACTGTAGGTGTCAAGGCTGTTGAAAACTCCAAATACCGCAATACCAACCACAAGAATACCTTCAATGACAAGCATTCTGATGAGGAAACCAAAGAGTTCAACACTGAGGCCAAGGCTGGCGCTGCCAGTTCAGTCCCACACCGCAAGAGACTCAACCTTCTTCCCAGAGCCGAAAAGGCTGCAGAAGTTGTTGTTCCCCGTAACACTGCACTCTTTGGATCTGCCAAGCCTGTTGACACTGCTTCCAAATACTTAGAAATCGAGGCTCGTGAGGAAAAGGCCAAGTTGGAGCGTGCTAAGAAGGCCGAAGAGGCTGCTGCTTCTAACAAATCCAACAAGGAAGACCAACTTAACAAGTCATTTTCTGCTCTCCAGCTCGACGAAGAAGGTCATGAAGTTGAGGACCACAAAGTCAAGGCAGTCAACGAGTACAATGAGCGCAAGAAAGAGGATCTTACTGAAGCCGAGAAAATCAGACTTCAAGAAGCCAGCCCTGAAGAGCTTGAAAGCAGTGGCTGGAATGTTGTTCCTTCTAAGAAAGGTGGCCGTCGTTAAATAGCTGTTTTTCTTCCAAAAAAAAAAAAAAAATTTTTGATGATGATGAATGATAGAATTAAAAATCACAGTACTTTTAGTTGAATGATGTGTGTTTGATACCAAAAAAGAAAAAAAGAAAAAGAATAATATAATATTGTAAGGGTTTTTGTAAATGATATTTCTAATTTTTGTTTATTCAAAAGTTTTTTTTACTAATGTCTAAAAGTGTTTTGTTCTGTGTTGTAATTGAAAAAATAAGAGATAAAAAATATGTTATCGATATGAAAAAAATCCAATTTACTCGAGAGATATTGTAGACTTTTTTTTTATTTAAAATAAAACAGTTTCAACATTGATACCAAAGAGGTACATTTGTAAGATATTTTGGACTTTTAAACAGTAGTACTGATACAACGGAACATGTTATTTTCGTCCTTTTACAACACAAAGCCAACATCCATGATCTAAGTCATGCACAAGAAAATGAACCGATCATATTTTGATCACTCTCAAATTCACTTGTTTCTCAAGCTTTAACATGAATAAGAATTGTGATCTTGATTAGGCATTGACGCCATAGATACTCTGGTGATGCTCAGATTAGTACCAGACCGAATCTAGTTTTACAAAGCCTTCAACTCGCAACATGGAATCAAACATAAACTAATAAGTGAAACTATGTTGAATACCATTAAAGAAAAATGAATAAACACGTTACTCGAGAACTTGAACAGACTCTCACTGGTTTTCCTGAATACTGATGCGAATTATCATAGTTTTTAGTCAAAAAAAGCAGATGAAGAAATATGGTTATTGAGCATGATCGTATGCTCTTTGTCCGGTTATTGTCTTTTTACTTTTTATTTTTTTCTCCATCGATTCCATGTAATCAGCTATAGAATTCCGATTCCACGCCTGCGTTTGGCTGCGTCGACCGGGTCTTCGGTACTTTCCATGCATTGACGCCAGAAACCACCCGCATATATAAATATGTATACATTTTTTTCCAACAGTGTCACAGCCACACTCTTGGTGTCACATGATGACTTGGAGGCCAATTGAGTCTAGGTTTTGACAACACTTTTGGGATTCAAAAAATTGACAAATACTCAATTTTTTTCTTTTGCGCCTTTCACTTCACCACCACAAACAGTACCAAGTGATTTTTTTTCTATTTCTAATAAACCAGGATACTTTTATATATACATTTTTTTTGATTGCCAGTCATTATCTCCTTTTTCCAAATCACATACTTATAATTCATGTTTTAACCATGGGAAACAATTCATCTAAAGAAGAAAAGCACCGTTCAAAGTCTCTCAAAAAGTCTAAAAACTCGTCTGATTCTCGCAGAACTGTTTCAGGTGGATCATCCACCTCTGTTCCCTCAAAAGCTTCGTCGTCAGGACCCGCTACTAATGGCGCTCACAATAATCAATTAAAACCTCAACAACAAACACAGCAGCAAGCCGATTCAAGGCCTGCTTATTCGCGCTCAGATACCCTTGGCTCGGTCAAAAGTTCTCGCTCTTTCAATTCTCGACTCTCTGGTGGTAATGAGTCTTTTGTTTCCGCAAACTCCGATAGTGCAAACAATGCCACTTTGAATCAACAAGCTTATCATACTTCTATTCCTTCTAATCCTCCTTCAAATCTCAACAGCAATTCAAACGACCTCGCCAACTCTAAACAAAGCCAAGAAAAAGACCTCGCTTTTTCGGTGCCCTTAACTCCTGGTCCAAGTATTTTGGCTGCTGGGCCTGCTTTGAGTGGCGGTGTGTCTACGCAAGACTCGCCAGACATATCTGGAGATCGACCGCGTCTTCACAGGAGAACATACTCTTCAAACAGTATTATTAATGGTGGTGTTGTAAACCTAAGTTCGCACAACTCCTCCTCCAGTCTTGCTGCCCAAGCTGCTGCAGATCCAAACGATAATAGCAACACCGCTACGTCCACCTCTAACATTAATGCCAACTCTGAAAATTCCCTTGCAAACGGCATTGTTCAATCTGCCCCTGGATCTGATATTAATGCACAGGATGGAACGAAACCATTTGATAATATACCCACATTAAATCTGCCTTCCTCGGACGTTGCTCAAAATGCTGGCGTCGAGACTGATTACTTTAATGTAGACATGTCAATTCCAAACGGCAGCGGACATAATACCGGTCAACACAATATTGAGTCAGAAGGTGTTACAAATGACTCAATGAGTCAAAAACCAAATCCCTCTTTAACAATCCCCATTCCATCGAATGATTCCAATTCCTTGTCTTCTTCACACACTAACGTATCCGATCCCAACTCGCTCGCCCAAACTCCCAACAGAGCTTCGAGTTTGAGCGAGGTTTCTCATCAATCGCCCAACGATATCAACAAATCTACTTCTTCACCCACTTTGAAAACTAATAAATCATCAGACGGTTACCCAACAAACCCGCCGTTGACGCCTAATGGCACCTCGGGCTCGTTTTCTAATGGTATCTCCAATTCACCTTCGCAGTTTGTAACGCCCTTGTCTTCACCTTTACCCAGAGATATTCCAGTCAGCGAGTCTCGACGGAAAATAAATCTTCGTACCCCGTCGTTTGGCGGAAGTTCGGCCGGAAACCAAAGCAACGGCATCACATTGAATATCGACGAGGCCATTCAACGGTTGCTGGATGCAGGGTACCGAGGACGAACGACCAAACATGTCTGCTTGAAAAACAATGAAATCGCATTGATTTGCCAAACAGCACGTGACATCTTTTTGTCGCAGCCGGTTGTGTTGGATCTGTCGCCTCCAGTTAAAGTTGTTGGAGATGTGCATGGCCAGTATGGAGACTTGATTCGACTTTTCGACATGTGCGGGTTTCCGCCGGCCTCCAACTATTTGTTTCTCGGAGACTACGTGGACCGTGGTAAACAGTCGTTGGAAACCATATTACTATTACTTTGCTACAAGATCAAATACCCCGAAAACTTTTTTCTCTTGCGTGGAAACCACGAATGCGCCAGCGTGACTAGAGTCTATGGGTTTTACGACGAATGCAAGCGACGCACCAATATCAAAACATGGAAAATTTTCATCGACACGTTCAATACGCTACCAGTAGCCGCGATCATAGCACAAAAAATCTTTTGTGTGCACGGCGGGCTATCGCCGTCACTAAATAACATGAACCAGCTGCGGTCGATCCAACGACCCACCGACGTGCCTGACGTTGGTTTGTTGAATGACATTTTATGGTCTGACCCTGCGGATACCGAAAACGAGTGGGAGGACAACGAGCGTGGCGTATCCTTTTGTTTCAACAAGGTTGCAATCAACAAATTTTTGGCCAAGTTTGGTTTTGATTTAGTGTGTCGAGCACACATTGTTGTCGAAGACGGGTACGAGTTTTTCAACGAACGCACGTTGGTGACTGTGTTCAGCGCCCCCAATTACTGTGGAGAGTTTGATAATTGGGGAGCCGTGATGTCAGTGTCGGACGATTTACTGTGTTCGTTTGAGTTGCTGAAACCCTTAGACTCAATGGCACTCCGTCAAGAAATGCAAAAGAGCCGAAGAGAAAGAAAGCATAATGCGTTGGCAGTGTTACAAAATTCAGTGGGAGCACAGAGTTATTAAATTAAATAAAGATTTTGTTTATGATTTTTATTTTTTTTTGTATTATTATTGTTATTATTATGATTATATTTTAAAGGCTGGTATATACATTATATACATGAAATTGAAAATACGTAAATAGATGTTTTATTTTTCAAAAACTTTCAATATATTTCAACCAAATTGGACTCATTCTCTTGATCGTCAGTACTTGAATAGTACAATAGTTTGTTAACCTCTGAAAGGGGCAGGTCCCAGACACCATCTGACGGATTGAACAAATATTTTTGCTGATATGTGCTATAATTGATTGACTCCTGAGTCCGTTTACCGTCGTTGTTTGTTTCTTGACTACATTTCACGATTCTGGCATGTTTGTCAGTGACTGTACACAAGTCTGTTGCCTTTTTTGTCAGGATCTCGGTATTGAAACATGCCAACACAACATAGATGTACAGAATCAAAACAAACAGGTAGCACGGAATGGCGAGGGCCCACCACTTGGACGGAATGTAGTAAATATGAAAGGTCGAGTAGAGAATGGAACGCGGTAAAAAGGCCCAAAGAATGTAGATGAGAAGAGTAAACAGCGAGCCAACGTAAAGGGCAAAGCCAAAGTATTCAGTGCTTGGAGGCACTGCGTCTCCTCCTACCGTGACATCGGATTCCTTTGCAAGACGGTCGTCGCCCGACGATAATGAAATGGACGGCGAGTGATGCTGAATTGAAGATGCCGAATTTTGCATTCAAAAGATGGTTTCGAAATGTGTAGAAATGTACCAAGGATTTGACTGTGGTTACAGAACAAAAGCAATGTAAAGGAGTGTTACCGAATAACAAGGTCACGTGAAAGAAATACTGTACTGGCAGTAATTCCACGTTGTTACAGGATACTGACTAATGTAATAATCACGTGAAACCATCACAAGGTGGTGAAAACCAGGTTAGGGTTCTGTTTGGGTTTTACTTGGAAAATATAAAAAATTGTTGATTTCCCCTTTCCACGTTTTTTTTTTTTTCTAAATTTGATATTTTCACATTCAACATTTATCAGTGCTTATCATTTTTCACATTAATCGACAACACGACATTAGTCAAGATATTTTTATTTTTACATCAATACAGCCATCAGTTTCGTCATCATCATGCTAGTCCAACAGCCTTCACTCGAGTCCTTACCTCATCACAACCTTCATGACCGATCGTCAAGAGTTTCTCGTCGGCGGAAACCGTTAACGCCTGCTATATCCAATTTACTAACCGCAACCACCATTCCGGGTTCCCGTAACAAGCGCCGGCAACGACTCAACTCTAACTCATCTATTTTATCCAAGGCCCATGACGACACATTTTTCAGCACACCGTCATCGACCAACTCCAGTTCCTTACTATCCTCCTCCCCCTACTCCAGCCGCAGGTCTTCTGCCAACAGCTCGATTCTCAGCACGTCTATATCCCATGTTCCTCCTTTTTATATAAAATCACAGCGATACACCTCGATCAACGACAGCTCTTCTTCTTCCAGCACAGTAAAAGATGTCGACATTCATAACGAGTATTTAACTATAGACGAGTTTTTAAGTGGAGCCGTGAGCGATTGTGAAGACGAAGAAGAAGAAGAAGATGACGATAATGACAGTTGTTATTCACTCAACTTGAATTCGCCACCAAAGCATGATAACCATGGTCCAGTTTCTGACCACCAAGCATCCTCAACTCAGCATCAACCCAGCACGCGGTCAGTATCCAAGCATACGCTGACCCGACGGGCTTCAGCAGCGTTACTGCGTTCCAACAGTAATGTCAAGTCACATCCCTTGGCAGTCTTTGACGACGGGTATGACGCCGACGATGCTCTTACGAGTTGTAACGAAGCGCCAGCACTGAAGAAGAAGAAGGGCATCAAGAGGATGCCTGCCAAAGGATTCAAGTACCAGACGTTTGTTTCGAACCTGACAGCATCATTCAAGGCCATTTCCAGTGTCGCCACATCATTTTCCACATCGCATCAAAAATTTATTACTTCTACAGATGTTTTTAAATTCAGTCCGCGATCAACGGACGAGCCAATTCCCAGCCGGCAAGCGCCAATATTTATTGAGAATTCGGCAAGCTCCAGTGCTTCTAGAAAGAAGATTGAATCACGCATACTAAGTAAAAACAAGCTTATGAAGGACAAGACGCAAGTATCATCATCCACTATTACGACCAAACCATTGTCTACCACGACGACGAAACCATCACCTGCATCTGACAAGGTCGAACCACAAGCCGAGTCCAAAGTAGTACAAGGCGCCAAGGAAGAGGACCACAAAACCCAAGTAAAAAACATTCCTTTACAGACCTACAGTGTCGAAGAATACGCGCTTGCGCCGATTCCTAAAGGCCGGGACTACCGTGAAAACTCTGAGTTTTTGCGAATGTACTCGTTGGAGAACCGAATGAGAAAGAATGGCAAGTTTGGGTCTACGGGTGCTAGCAAAGCGCAGGTAGTCTTGATGCCACGGAAAGACGAGATTCCGCCAAAGAGCAGCAATGCGTCATTGTGCTCGTTGACCACGCTGAGCGGCAAGAGCTGTGGCGACAACAACGGTTCGTACATTTGCGGGTGCCGTACTGGTAACGGGCCGTTTTCCAACACATACAAGTACTTGTACTCCAGCAACCACGGCCGGATGATCCAGCCATGTATCCATTCGCCTAAATCCAAAGAGGCCATGAGCTCGGTCACGATGTCGACGCACATTGAAGGATTGGACAAGTTGCTGGGAAGTCTTGTTGACAAGTTGAAAGCCAATAAAGATGAGATTTCGAAACCGGTGACGTCAAGCCCTGCAAGTTCCGCGGTTGTTTGTAATCCCAAGCCAATCAGTACCAAAGTTCCTCAACGTTGGGTTCCAATTAGTGTGAATCATGTCTAAATTTTTTTTTTTTTTTTTTTTTTTTTTTTTTTTTTTTTCATTTTTTTAAAATTTAATGTATGACTATTTTATTTTTTCAATAGGTTGGGTATTCACTGATTGCATTGAAATTAAATGTTGGTCCAAGTTTACAAAACAGCTGTAATTGGTTCGTTCCAATCACGATATTTTTAATAATCGGGATTTGTTTTTGAGTAATATGAAATTAAGCCACGGTTCCGAATTCCGATTACACGGCACAGGAGCTAATGTTGACAGAAACACGGCATACAATGCACACATATTTTGTGTATTTTACAGACATTGAACCATTTGAAAGTCCTGAAAGGTCTGGTAAGCTCGTTGGCAATGAGTATAAATAGTTTACAGAGCTTTTGATATTCCATGCCTCCATGTTTCAACGGCTTTTCCCAACGTTTATCAATAATTGCACCAAGATGATTGGTAACAAGGAATCAAACAGCAAAAACACATACATTGAAAAAGAAATATACATATATAGCGCCATGAAGAAATGCGCATCCGGAAACCAGTTTTTTTATTTTTTCCTAGTACAAAACTAAGGAGGTGATTTCGGTATGTACACTCTGGTGCTGTTACAATATGTCATGTAACCACCAGCCTCGGTAACAAAGCCACAGCACCAGGCACTCTGTGCCGCGGGTAAAATGGACAAATGCCAACGGTATCTATATATATGTATAAAGCATGCAGGAAATGGCTCGCAAAGACGCGGGTCCACTAACCGAAAGCCATGATCGGGTTAGTTCGGAACCATTACCGAATTGTCCAACGGCAAAGGGTTTTGAAACAAATGTTTTGTAACCAGGGTTCGTGGTAGGACCACGTTTATTAAAAAATAGTTGGAACTTGGCTTGAATTCCAGAAATTAGAGCTGTAAGCACGTCAGGGAATTGATTTGGTAATGGAAATTGCTGTAACAAGGGTTTTTCAGATTGTAAAATGTTCATGTTGTATTGATTACAGTATTCTTTTGAATGGGTCAAGGAGCTCTTACAAGAATTATGGTAACAAAAATTGTGTCTGTTGAAAATATTTCAAGTCGTGCTGGCAAAACCCGAATTTATTTAAAAAATAAAAATACAAAAAAAAAACTTGGTCACAGGCCCCAAATGAACAAACCTTTGCTAGGACTCGCAACGATCCAAAAAAAACACACTTTCACATCCATTAACCCAGTTTTGTATACATCATTTGACGCTGGAACGACGTGACCAGTATATCGAAAAGTAGCCTTTTCTAGTCACGGCTTGGAATCTTTATGTTGAGTACAATTAAAGTTGACCAACAGTCAGTGTTTATGGACGGCAACGACCAAAAGTCAGCTGGACCTGTAGCTGTGGATCAGTTTGAATAAAAACTGAAAATGGAATAGTGCCAGCTCATATATTATTTTTTCTTTATTAATAATATTTCATGATTATTGGTTAATGACAGTTGGTTCAGGTTTGTGAGCAAAGCCATAAATGACACATTTCATTCAGTGTATTGAAATAAAATATCGATCTATATTGGGTTCCAAATATAGTCTTTCATTTATACCAACTCTAATTAATTCGAGAATTAATTTCACAAATTCTTCAGCTTGGTAGCTGTTCTATTACGATTTATATTATTATTTCATTTACGGGGTATAGAAATTTAAATCATCTACTTGATTCTATCATTTATTTATTTACGGGTTTACTTGGGTTCTAACACTGCAAATTTACCTGGCTTGCGATTCACGCCTCTCGTAGATATATACTGTACGACAATCCTGCCTCTTGGATTTCAAGCAAAGCCTTGCTAGCTCAATCGGTAGAGCGTGAGACTCTTAGTTTCCGTTCTGTAAGAACTTGAAAGTTATCTCAAGGTTGGGGGTTCGAGCCCCCCGTAGGGCTTTCTTTTTTGCCTCCAACAATATGTTAAAAAATGACCTGGCATGTAGTGGCTCGTAAAAGATATCCTTGCAAAGTCGATAAAAAAGCATTTCCAGCCATGAATTACTCTTTATTTTTGTTACAGGACTGTGCCTAGATATCTTCATATGAGCCCTAGCATTTGATGACCTTTAAAGAATTCTACTTTTGTAATAACACCCACTGGTCTGACATTAATTGTAACCCGAGCAAACTATACTTGATAACGACAGACGTATCTGTGATTGGACAAGCCCGAATGTATCCATTGGCCATTTGTTTTCAAGTCGAAAATGTTGAATGACTCATTTCCGAAGCATGTAAAAAAGCATTGAGTATTGTGGGCCATGATGATAGCTTGAGGACCAGGAACTACTTCAATTCGATTCATTTACGGGTTATAGAAATATAAAACACCAGCTACTTATGCCATTCCGTTTAACAATCTTGGTTCAATCTATATCTAATAGCTTTATTGTAATATTTCCAATCAGTACAAGTAAAAGCCCTAATGCTAGCGCACGAGGAACAGTAATCAATCTCTGGTAAAAAAGCCAATTCAATTTATTAATGGAGTATAGAAATATAAAACATCAGCTACGTTAACCATTCCGTTGTGATAAAAACCCCGGAAAATCAGTCAAATCAATGAGAGTACAAAACTAATGACAAAATACCACACCATAGAATTTTCGAAAAGGTTCGATGGTCTAGTCGGTTATGGCATCTGCTTAACACGCAGAACGTCCCCAGTTCGATCCTGGGTCGAATCAATTTTTTGCACCATACCTTTTTTTTTTTTTTTTTTTTCCAAAACATTGAAAAATACACTTTCGACATTTCAACCCAAAATTAAAGCACTTTAGTGCCTGTTTACATTACTATAATTCTAATTCTGTTGCTTCACTTTACATGTCCATCCCGACGTGGCCGAGTCCAACAGCGGCAGCGACGCGCCGAGACACCAGCCGAGCTCGTTTCCTTTCACCTTTTTAGCAATTGTGACCTCGCGGTGGACCGGGATGTCGTAGCCGTGGTGGAGGACTGCGAGCATGTAGGAAAGGTCGCCGCACCACTGCGGGTTCTCTGTGAGCTGGGCGACTGCGCCGGGCATGGATTCAAAGCTTGGGTACGACTCTTGGCCGCGGCACACCTTTTGGGCCAGGTCCTTCAAGTCGTCAATATTGAAGGACTGGGGCATGCCGAGCGGGAAGGTGCGGTCGTAAAAGTAGGAGATGACGTACAGGTCGCTGTCGCGGCCGAAATTGGTGACCAGCGAGGGCTGGTAGATGCCGTTGAAGGAGCATGGCTCGACAAGACACTCGGCCTCTTTTTTCAGCAAATTTTCGGCAACGTTTTGGCACTGCAGCATGGAGGATTGTTTGGGGCCGACCATGAGGGGAACGACGTGAGATTGGTCGCCAATCTTGACCTTGACGTCGGTCAGGTTGGTGTTGGGAGGTAGGCACGGGTTAACCACCGTGGTTGTTTGGATATCTTTGCCGGCCTTGAGGTAGGTCGAAACGACGGAAGCGTACATGCTATCGCGAGCAACATTAAGACCGTAGCCCAGGTGGGAATGCTGGTAGAGGGTGTATTTGTTAGCGCCAAAGGTGAGATCATAGCGGTGGTCGCCTTTGGGCAAGGTTTGGGTAGAGATGGGGAATCTAGGCTCGAACACAATTTGGGTAGATCCGCCGCCAAGATCGAAAACTGCGGCAGTGGAGGGCCGTTTATCCAGAGCCATTTTGTGTTTGGGATCCGACACGATGTTTCCAAGCAAGTAGTTGACGGTCACCCAAGCGTAGACGCCCTCGTCGGCTCCGGGCATGATGGCCACACCGTGGTTTTCCTTGGACACGACGGCAAAGGGGTAGTCGTTTTCGAGATGGGCTCTGACGGCGGCAAGGATTTGGTTGGAAGCTTCTTGACCAATGAGGCGAAGGCCAGCAGTGGCTTTGACGGCGATGGGAGTGCAGGGTCTTGACTCGACAGGGACAGCCTCGAGAGCTATTTGGAGAAGGGGATCAAGAGATTTAGCGGCAGCATCAGGGTCGTTTTTATAGGACGAAAGGCCGGGATTAAGCATTTCAAACTTTTCAGAAACAAGACGGGGAGAGGACAAGCAGTTATTAAAGTGGTAGACATGGATCCGCGACCCAGAGGAACCGGCGTCAATCATGATTACATACTGATTGATTGGTTTGATGCCGTCAAAAGACTTTGCACATTCGAAGGAATCGTTTTCTTGATTGGCAGTGCCTGGGGAATCCGAAAGATGGGTAGCCGGGCTTGCTTTTTCGGTGATGATCTTTGTAGAAGAAGAAGCAAAAGTAGTGGAGAAGATGGCAATGCATACTACGATTGCGACTGCCAAAGCGATAGCCAAACGAATGACTCTAGAGCTGAGGACCATTCTAATAAACGGGGGATAGTTTCTGTAGGGGTATCTAGATTTTGAATTTGGTTTAGAAAATAGGGAAGAAGAAGGGGCTACAGAATAAGCCGAGACCGAAGTTCTAGGATAAAGATTTTGGAAGGATCTTTTTGGTTTCCCTGAGTCGTCCAAATTACTGGTATTGGGTGAATCTTTTGGATATGGAGAATTTGATGTGAATGACATTTTTCACAAATATGTTGAACTGAACAAAGTCAAAATTTTTTTTTTCTAATAAATAAGACCCAATGTATGTATTATGTTGATATTGGCCTATTTTCAATTATTTCAAATAAAGGAGGTTTTTCTACGGGTTGGATCGGTGGATTAACGCATTTAAAGAGTCATTGAAAAAGCTGGCGGAATGCAGTTTGATGGTTAGAATTCAGAAAAGAAAAAGGCATTGAAATTTGGTTTTTCAGGAAATTGCAGCACCGCCAAAAACTCTTTGAAACAGGGCTTTGAACAGCTGTCTGGATCTAATTGAAAGTTTATATTTTTCATAGTTTAAACATGGAACAATGCAACAAAAATGACAAGGCGGAAGAGAATAGCACACGTGGCAGATGAGGTAATGATTGGTAATGATGATGTAATAGTTACGATTAGGGTCGGTGGAGTAAATGGTAAATACTAAAGTGCAAGGTTTTCCATAAAACACGACCGGACAATATTGAGATTTTCCATAAAACACGACCGGACAATATTGAGATTTTCCATACAGCAAGACCGGACAATATTGAGATTTTCCATACAGCAAGACCGGACAATATTGAGATTTTCCATACAGCAAGACCGGACAATATTGAGATTTTCCATACAGCAAGACCGGACAATATTGAGATTTTCCACAAAACACGACCGGACAATATTGAGATTTTCCACAAAACACAACCGGACAATATTGAGATTTTCCACAAAACACAACCGGACTATATTGAGATTTTCCTTGAAATAAAAGAATATATTTGTAGATACAAGGCCTTTCTGGTCCATTGATACTTATGGACCAGAGATTTCAACGTCTAATCTCAATGTAAAAACAAACGCGGGTATCATCTTTTGATAAGCAAACGACAACGTTTTGCTCATGTCCATTCCGGCAATTCAAGGATATTTCTAGATAAATTAACAAACCAAAGTTTTTACAAAAGAAGCAACGTTCCATATCTTTTTTGTTGACGAAAATGAATTTGCGCTTTGGTTATCAAGAACCACTAGCTACAACAGTAACCGAGATTGCACAGCCGCGCGTCCATTTGAGGTTGAAAAGAATTGAAAAGAATTACGTAAGCCAGATAAGAAACGGTTTTTTTAAATGGTGAACAAGTCTACAGTTGTGACAGTGGATTGAAATAAAAGGAAGAAAACACGAAAAAGGAAAAAAAGAGTTTTGGTTCAATAGTTTGTAGAAATGTTATCTCGGATAAACCATTTTTCCAGACGGATATAGTTTTGAAAACGTATGATATGTAAAGTTCCTTGGTTCAAGTCGTGAAAGTTTAAATGGCATTTCAGGTGACGTACCTGGTCTGTTTCGGTATTACTAGGAGAGTCCCGTTATATATTTTCGGGTGATGGTTTTAGTATTACTTTGTCAAAGCTGCTAGCGTTGGTAATTTACGGATAGTGTATCGATAATGTAAATTAAATTAGAATATTCTAATTAAGTATTATATAAAAAATGCAAATATTAAACAGTATAAAAGGTCATTAAAAAGGATCGGGTCATTAAAAAGTATTTCAAGTTTGAAAGATTCAAAGCGAATGGTTCAGTTTCATGCAAAAAGGAGATAAAGGGTAGAGATTGATCTAGCACTTTAATATGATGAAAGACTTGTCATACTGGTGACACTGGAGGATCTGCTAATGGAAGCAAGTTCAGGACTGCTGTTGGCGGCGGCACTTGAAGCAGTGTTTTTCTTTGCCCACCAAGCGTGTTCTGTGATACAGCAGCCACCGCAGCAGCCACAAGAGAGGTGATGAGTCGTATCGGTTTGGTTGTCAAGCATGATCAAGGAAGGATGGTGAACAGCAACAGATTCGTTCTTCTTGGTGTTGGAAGAAGGAATATAGATGTTGTCAAACATGTCGTTCAATCTAGTAGCGTCCATTGTGAATTGATTAGGTAAATTTAAAGTTAAGAAAATGATTTGGAGTGAAAATGATTTAAATTGTAGATGAAGTAAAAAAAAAAAAAAAAAAAAAAAAAAAAGACTGGAATTGGAATCTTTTATATCGAAAATCAAGGATTCATTTCATGATGAGGCTGGGACTTTTAATTCTTGTTACATTCATTTACATTTTTTGCTTGTCCGTCTAATCAAAAGCGCCGCTTACATACATGCTGGTACGTTTAGGCACGGCTATTTTGGTACGATAAAGCGATAAATGTATATATATGTATTACGTGACTGCTGAGTCAGTGTTTCTATTTTCCAGAAGAGCAAAGCACCATTTTCCCGACAAAGGCTGGGCTTCGAGATGGAATTCCTGGGGTTGGTTTATTTATCACAGGAAAGAGTCATGATGATTACGTTTGTTGATTGGCGATTAGCAGATAGACTAGAGTTGATGTCGGTTTCTGGGGTTAAAATGACTGAATTTGGTTTTGGTAGGAACCATTTGACTTATCGTGTTTGTCAATATCAGGTTTTTCTTTGACGCTTTTCTACCTTGATTTTGATTAATGTGGAGAATCCAGCAAAGTCTCTAAAGGTTTCTGGATCAACCGAAACCCGAAATGTTGTTATTGGTACGTTTCTAATGTCATCTCAACAGTTTGTGATTCGAATCATGCGTTTGGTCATGATAAATAATGTAATCTGGTTCTGACCGACTCGGTTCGACTAGATTTCACCAGCAACGCAACCAAACTTTAGAATGACACAAGAGCACTTGTTATTTGCTCCATTAACCGTTGTTGGGCTTGGTCCTTTGCTCCAGTACCCGTTTAAAGTTTCCAATGTGGCAAGTTCAAATGTTGATATCAACTGTTGCGCGTTTGCCCTGATGTCACACGTGCTGCTTTTTTTCTTGCTTGTAATTCAAAGAGCAAGCTCAACATGTAAAATGTTTAATATACACTTCCTGATATGTATATCACATGACTCCATGTACCTTTTTACAATTTGCAAAAATAAATTTGATATGTATGTATGCTATTTTTAATTTTAACATTTTGTACTTTTCGTGGCTGGAAAATGTAAAGTCGGCAAAACACGCGCTAATTTATTCATTTGCAAACAAAAAAACAGTAAAAAAACTGCTTACAGGCCAGAAACAGTTTGAAAAAAAATGGTCCGAGGGGGCTTGACCGGATTATCTTGTGTTTGCAGACCGTTTTCCTGTTTCAACGCTGGCTTTTCGGTTGGTCTTTTTTCGGAAAAACCGCTCTGTTTTATGTGGAATGGTTTGTGCTCCCTTTGAGTCACGTGATCATTTACATTTGTACATTTTAAAAACGTTGTACGGCTGAATTTGTGTAGTGAAATGTTTTGTTTTTATTATTGTTGTTGTTATTAATGTTGTTATTAATGTTGTTATTAATGTTGTTATTAATGTTGGTATTAATGTTGTTATTAATGTTGTTGTTAATGTTGTTATTATTATCATCATCATCATCACCAACACTATAATTACTCCACGAGCCAACATACTCCAGTCATTTTCAATACTCAACAGCTTTTCTATGATTGACAACCGAATTTTTGTGTCACAATATTATTTGTACCCTTTTAAAATGCCTCGAGCATATCTGCTCATCCGTGCTTGACCCGACAAAATATTCAGACCATAAAACATTCTATATTTAATACTGTGACGTAAATTTGACTTGTTGAGTTTACAAACAAAATTGTTCCATTTCTCCTTTAAACTTCAACACCCACCAAAAAATTCAGTTATCGATAACGGAATAGAACATTTGAACCGTGTTACTGTTTTTTCATTTCGACAGCTTTCGGAGCATCAATCATGAATTTGTGTCTGGAATATATTTCATTTATTTTTGACGAGTAGCAATTGAGGTAATTGCCAGATTTACCCGCCCTATATTTTTCAAGACATTTAGTCTAACCTTTTCATTGCTTTTCCAATCTGTAATCTATGAATTGTTTTTCTTTAATTCAATTATTCGAATTGATATTTATAAAGAAATTAATAAAGAAAACCTTTTTTTAAAAAAGGTTCAATGTCCAAACCATATTCATGAACGGATCGGTTCAAAAGTCCTCGAACCATTTTCAAAATGTAAAAAAAAGTAACAGTTGTCATTACAAAAGCTCCGTCCTGAGATGTAAACCTGCCCATTGAAATCAATTTACAGATTTTACATTGAACCGAAAATGAGTTTTTCAGACAGGTCATTTGAAAAAAAAAGTATAAAAGAAACTGCTTTTCACCTTTGAATCCGATTCACATTTAAGACTATTCTTCTTTAAAACTATTGTTTAAAACTATTATTTAAAACTATTCACATTCATCATTGCATCATTTTTCCAACTTCAAAATGGATTCTACTCAATTAAACACCTTGGTCGAAAACACCTATATCCCTTCCAAATGCAACAAAGATGCCGAGTCGGCTCTTAAACACCACCACCATCCCTCCTTGGTGATGCTCGATAAACAAACCGACACTACTCACCATTTGCAATGTGGCTGCTGCGGCGGTTGCTGCATCTCGGAACAGGCTTGGTGGCAAGATCCCAAGCAGGCCGAAGCAAGATGTGTTGCTGCCAGAACCCAAGGTTATAACTCTAGTCCTAATTCCGTGGCCCCGTCTCCAGTCATTTCTGCCTCCACTTCTTCAAACTATTTGGCAACTTCCTCTGGAGCAAGCAAACGTCCCGAATATAACAGATCCATTAGTAACACTAGTGTCTTGTGTCTTGATTCCAACTCGAGCCGTTGATCCGTGTTTTTGGGTTTGGTTTTTTCTTGATAAATATTTATTGTTTGTTCAACAAACCTCTTGCATTTTTTTCATTGTTTCAATCTGTATTAATAGTTTTTTAATTTTTATTCCTTTTTCTATACGTATAAACAATTGAAGTTGAATCCGTTTTAAATGTTTGGTTCAAAGTATCAAAGACGAGTCCATCTTTATTCAGTCTGAAGCTGTATTCCCATCAATGCCCATCAATAAGGCGATGAAGCTGTCTTTTATCAACATCTTTAACGATTATCACTGTGCAAAATTAGTCCTGGTTTAAAAGCTTCGCAGCTGAAAATAACTTTTCAAAATGATAAAAACAAAATCACATGACCCTCACATGACCACACGTAATTGCCAACGCACTACTTTATCACCACCACCAACTCAACAATAACCTGATTCCTCACTTTTTCACGGGGATTTTTCAACACTTGCAGTTATTATTTTTTTTTTCAACCATTCTTTTCTAACCCCTTTTCATATTTAGATTTGTGACTTTTTTCTTCTTTTTTTTTTTCCAATTTTTATTCTTTTTTAATTCATTCAGTGTATTTAATATTTTGACTTTCCTGGCGTTTGTGTATGTTGTTGGATTGTTTTCAGCCGTTGCTGATGCTGTTTATAAAGGGTTCTTTGAATCTCTTGGTGGAATTGGTTTCAAATCCTCTCATTCACTTGGATATTACAGATACCAGCTTAGATATTGGTTTCACCGTTACCATTAATCATCAGAAACAAGTCACTAATCAAGAATTTATAGATTATTCCATATACAATAGTTTTCTCCAAAAGAATAACCTCACACATATACCTTTGTAATCCATTCACATCCACACATTTCTTGTCACTCAATTACAATGGACCAACAACAGCAACCGACTCAAGAAGAAATATACCCTCTTGCTTTATTGATTGATGAACTTAAGGTTAGTTCTTGGTTTAATTGTTTAGCGGTTTCAATAGTCTTTCAAACTAACGTTTTTGGCTCTCAATTTTACCTTAAATTTCATCATTATTATTTTATATTATTTTATTTTATAGCACGACGATGTAACTCTACGACTCAATGCTATGCATCGTTTGTCAACCATCGCCTTGGCATTGGGCGAAGAACGGACGCGAACTGAACTCATTCCATTTTTAGAAGAAGTCACCCAAGAAGACGAAGATGAAGTCTTGACCGTTTTGGCAGAAGAATTAGGCAACTTTATCCCTTATATCGGCGGCCCAGAATATGCTCACATCCTCATCACCACTCTTGAAGCCCTCAGCGGTATGGAAGAACCTTTGGTCCGCGACAAGGCTGTGGAATCCTTGAACAAAATCATCGAGCTCCAAACCCCTGAACAAATCGAAACAAACTTTGTTCTTTTGATCAAGCGCTTATCCTCAACCGAATGGTTCTCAAGCAGAGTCTCCGCCACCGGACTTTACGCTACAGTCGTAAAGAAGTTTGTCAACCATGTGGCCACCCAAGAAGATCTCCTTGCTTTATACAAATCCCTCGTCTTGGACGAATCTCCCATGGTCCGCCGCGCTGCTGCAACAAATCTCCCAAAAGTTATCAGCGCTTTGCCTGACGCAAAGTTTGAAGGAAGCGTATACTCCATGTTCCAGTCCCAGGTACACGACGAACAGGACTCTGTCAGACTCTTGTCCGTCAATGTCCTCATTGCTATTGCCGAAGCTTTGAAGAAACAAGACATCTCGTCCTATAACCAAGAGCTCGTAAAAATGGCCATCTCTCTTTGTTCCGACAAGAGTTGGCGTGTCAGATACATGGCCAGTTCTAAATTCCAAGATATGGCTGTGGCATTGGACTCACCACAAGCACGCGAGAGCTTTGTCCCTGCTTTTGTGGCCCTAATGAAGGACTCTGAGGCAGAGGTCCGAACCGCAATTGCAAAGCAGATCCCTGGCTTTTCCAAACTGCTTGACAGAGATACAATCCTTGCCGAGATCATCCCAAGCGTCGATGCTCTCTCTTTGGACGGCTACCAACTTGTTCGTGCTGCACTCGCATCTGAAATCAGCGGGCTTTCTCCTTTACTTGGACAAGAAATGACCATCAAGTACTTGCTTCCTACATTTTTGATGATGCTGAAAGATGAATACCCCGATGTCCGTTTGAACATCATTTCCAAGCTGCAAACCATCAACGAAATCATTGGTGTTGAGCGTTTGGCTGAGTCTCTTCTTCCTGCAATCAGCGAGCTTGCCAAGGACAACCAGTGGAGAGTCAGGCTCGCAATAATACAGTACATTCCTCTTTTGGCTGAGCAACTTGGTGTGGAGTTCTTTGACCGCGAGTTGGGTCCTCTCTGTATGACATGGCTTTGGGACAATGTGTACTCGATCCGCGAGGCGGCTACACTCAACCTGAAGATGCTTGCCGAAGTGTTTGGTTTAGAATGGGCAAAAGTGGAGATCATTCCACATATTATAGTTGTCAGCGCTAATGCCAACTATCTTTACCGATTAACTGTCCTCTTTGCAGTTTCCACGCTTATACCAGTAGTCGACATGGCCACGATCAACGACTCGATTCTTCCCTTTTTAGAAACGTTGCTGACCGATCCCATTCCAAACATCCGGTTCAGCATTGCCAAAACGTACAAGGTCCTCGTCGCCGCGCTGGTCCAGCCACAGTACCCCGAAACCGAACAAGAGGCCCGCGCACAGGAGGCGGCCGCCGCCGCCGAGCTCGCCAAAAACGACGAGTCCGGCAACGAGAAGCTGGATGACGTGGGCATCCCGCAGCCCCCCAAGGTCGTGCTCAAAAAGAAGCTGCCGCTGGGCCCGCGCGCTGACCCGGAGACCATCAAGAATATAATCAACAAGACGGTGATTCCAAACTTGGAGCAGCTTGCTGATGACTCGGATGTGGATGTGCGGTACTTTGCAAACAAAGCGCTGGAGGAAATCAACGAGCTCGTAAAGAATGAAAAGAGTCAAGCTTAGGTAAACATGTATGATTATTTATTTATTTACTTTTTTTTTTTTTTTTTTTTTTTTTTGTTGTCGTTTTTTAAAAAAAAAGAAAATCATAATTATTTTTATTTCGATAGTAAGTACATGAAAAACCTAAAGTCTAGTTCGTTAAAATAAATAAATACAAATAAATAAATAAAAAAAAACCTTTCCAAACGAAGCGTAAAGCACGCGACTTGAAAATAAATAAATAAGCATAAAATAAAAAACCCCAAAAAAAAAAAAAAAGTCCAGTAAATTACAAATACTGGAAACGCGTCATGAGGCTTGAAAAGACACAAAGCCCGCTTTTTTGAAATTGCAAGTCTCGTGGAAGGGGCCCGTTTCAACGTCTTTGGATTTCAAAACTCTGGACCACTCGACGAGCTGGTAGATGAGGGACATGTTTGGGGAGATGCCGGGGCTCTTGTCCTTGACCCATTGATACGCTTGGTGAACACCCCAGTTCTCGGACTTCATGACATATGCCACGACCAACGAGGCAGATCTTGAGACGCCACATTGGCAGTGGACCAAGATCCTTTTTCCTTTTTTCGATCTGTCTGCAATCAGATCGGTTAAATACTCCAAGTCCTGGGTAATTGGAGAGTTGTGGTCCCAAGGAACATAGACGTATTCGGGTGCTGAATCGTCTTTATTGTGCATGATTGCGCTAGGTGAGGAAGCAATTTTAGTTGAATTGCTAGGGTAATAATTAGAAATGCTTTTGGATGGGTTGATGCAATCTGTCTTTAATGCAGAGTCGATTTTGAAAAAAGGGTCGTGCCTGGATTCCGGAAACAGGGTAATGTCTGGAGAAGAAGATGGAGATAAGGACGAGAGATTTGTAGAGTAAGAAGATGAGGACGAAGAAGAAAGAGAAGAGATTGATGAATGTGTGGAAAGAGTGTCGTAGTCGTATATGGCGGCTGAATGAGACGCTGGAGTGATTGAATCTGGGGTGGAGGACTGAAAGGGATTTTTAACTTCTTTAGCGACGTTGATTACGACGTCGAATTGGCTAGCTTCATCTCTAGTTGGTTCGGAATAGAGGTAGATATTTGGCTGGCAAATTACAATGGGACCTGAGGGATATGAGGTGAAGGAAGGTTCCGTAAAGTCATTAGGATCGTTTAAAGGTAACGTGTTTACGACAACGACACGGTCGTTGGGAGAAGCAGCGTTATTTGAAGAGGAGTAGGAATCGGCGGAGGAAGAAGAGATGCTTGAAGGAGAAGTGAAAACTGTGTTACTGTTTTCATTATTTTGGAGAGAGTTTTTGTTGGAAGAGGGAATGACTATGGACAGATTTTGTGTTGATTTTTGAATGCATGAAGGAGAAGGAGTTGATGACGAAGGCGAAGTAGAAGAAGAGGGTAAAGAAGATAACGGAGATGTTGATGAGGAAGAATGATTGTTTTTAAAATAATGCGTTGGTAAGATTGGCAAATCTCTAGTGGAAGGTTGTTTGTTATTAGGATGGGATCGTGAATTTGTAGAGATGGTTTGAGATGTGGTAGGCTGAGTTATTGTTGGCAAACTTGTAGGAAGAGGTTCAGAACAAGTGAGTGCGATATCGAAAGTAGAAGCTGTAGCAGTTTTGGGGTCGTAGCACATGATGCAGCGACTTGGAGTTGAGAAAATGACGGAACATTTAACGACAAATTTTTGGCATTTCGGAGTCGTTTTGGGCTTGTATTTCTGAGAGGCAGTTGGAGTAATCGAGAAGGAGGAGGAAGAGGTGGCGGAGACGAGTTCATTGTTTGAATTGGATTATTTTTTTCAAAAAAAAACAAAGTTGAAACAAATGTTTTGAAAAAAATAAATAAAAAATAAATAAAAAGGTTGGAAATGAAAATGAAAAGAAAAGTAAGAAGAAGAGAATTTTTTTGTTAAAAAAAAAAAAAAATAAAAAAAAAAAATAAAAAATCAAAGAAAATACAACAGAGTTATGACTGCTCGAAACACGAATGACATAAGCAAGGTCGCCACGTAGTAGGTTGCTCGGACAACGGTTTCATATTGTTTACATTACAACCATTGAGACAACAGCTGCAACAAGCAAAGTGTCATGACACTTTGTGCAACATACTCGGTAGTTGCTGGGATCGAGGAAAAGCGTGATTAACACGTGCTACTCCTTGCATGGTTCTGTGCATTTGAAGCAAAAGGAGGCTTTTTTTGATCGGTTTTTTGTTTCGAAAACAGACAAAAACACGACTTGAGCACGAGTCGACGACAGTTTAATGGCAACTTCGGTGGAGGCCGGCCTTGAACTTGCAATAGACGGCCATTGCAGTGATGGCGAGATATTATTTCACCCGCGGCGTTTATAGTAAACTAGCATTGACAGTTATTATTTGACGTGAATCATGTTGGCTTGGTGCATTGGTGATAATATCGCTTAGTGCTGATTTCATCTTTGAAACGTATTATTTTCTTTATTTTATTTGGATCCAGAATCAAATGAAACCTACTTTCAAACCTTTTTATCCAGAATTAAAGCCAAATAAAACAACTAAAAACAAACATAAATTGTATTTTTTGCCACAATTTTTGATTTCGAAAGTGACTGAAAAAAGAAAAACAATAAACTTTTGAAACTTTTTAAAAAAATCCTCATCTCCGATTGAAATGAGGCTGCAGGTCATGTGAAGAATGTCAATATTATCACGTGGTGATAAGAAACCTATAGAATCAACTATTCATGTGATACAACAATCATACGATATTCACATGATTTAGTAAACATGATATCCACCTGATCACCTCAATAATGATCACGCTTTAGTCACGACTGTCAATAATCTTAGTTCAACCAATCAAACACCGGCAATTCTCGTGCTTACAAACGGTTCCAATGCGAATTGTCGAAATTTCACCAAAACCTCCAAAAACTCAATCTTGTTTTTCTCCGTTTCCATCTTTGTTTGCTTCAATTCCAGTATTTTCCAGCTGAAATCAATCCGAAATCCGTCGTTTTGCTCAGTCTAAAGCTCAATTCAACATTAGTTTTTGCGTCCTAGTTCCATCAACAACGTCTATTTGGTCTTTAGCTGTTCTGGCCTATCATCGGTTCATTATTTACATATATCGTTTATAACTTTATATATCCTTTTTTTTTTTTTTTTTTTTTTTCACCAACCATTTTTTGTGTTTCTTCAACTCGATTCTTTGATTCCATTTTTATTTTATTTTAAACCTCCATTTATATCAATTTCATTTGTATCATCCAACAATGATTGCTAGACAAGCATTACGAAGATATGCTCTTTCTTCCTCTCCTCTTGCAGCCTCTTCTCTCTTGAGACGAAATGCCTTTTCAACTTCCTCCATCGCTTTCGCTACCCCATCAACTCCATCAACTTCGACTTCATCCACTCCTTCTTTCCCAACCGGTACTGCCGAAGCCATTCCTCCTCTTGGCTACCGTGTTCCTCCTACTCCTACTTGGGAAGAGTCCCACGAATCTGCCATCGATAAGGCCACCAAATACTTTCTCTTATCCGAAATGGTCCGCGGTATGTGGATCGTCTTAGAACAGTACTTCCGTGCTCCTTATACCATCTATTATCCTTTCGAAAAGGGTCCTGTTTCTCCCCGTTTCCGTGGTGAACACGCTCTCCGTAGATACCCAAGCGGCGAAGAGCGATGTATCGCTTGTAAACTCTGTGAAGCCATCTGCCCTGCCATGGCTATCACTATTGAGGCCGAAGAACGTGCTGACGGCTCTCGTCGCACTACCAAGTACGATATCGACATGACCAAATGTATCTACTGCGGTTACTGCCAGGAATCATGCCCTGTCGATGCCATTGTTGAAACCCCCAACGTCGAATACTCTACTGAATCTCATGAAGAGCTCCTTTACAATAAGGAAAAGTTGTTGGCTAATGGCGATAAATGGGAACAAGAAATTCAATATGGATTGGATGCTGATTCACAATACCGATAAAAAAAAAAATTATATATATATATATACATATATATACTTGTCTACAAATCTTTTGATTATGTTTATTATTCTTGGTTAATTAAAAAAAAAAAAAAAAAAATAAATGAAAAAATAAAGATAGAATGTATTATTTTCCAACTGGTTATAGTTTCTATTATGAGTATAGTTATTGTTACCGAACCCTATTCAGTTTGACCAAATCTCGTGACCAATTAAAAACACTTTACATCTTGAAAATTTTGTTTTTTTAATTAAATTTCATTATTATTATTTATTTTTTTGATTTTCCTAAATACATCTATTGCGAAGCACACTGGACACCTGGTCCATCACCGTCAGTCTCCATCTCATCTTCGTCATGGGCTCTAGAAGAACCGACCTTGGCAGGGTCTGCATCAGACAAAACGGCTTCTTCGAAATTTGCGTTAGCAGGAAGATCCAATGGTGGTCGTGGAGGAAGAATGGTTTCGAGCTTGGCAAGCTTTTCGTGGTCAATGGAGTTGGCGGCTGGGAACTCAATCTCAAAGGTAATGTACAAATTACCAAAGTTGTGGTGGCGGTATGAGGGCATACCCTTGCCTTCAATGACCTTGACTGAACCAGGAGTGATGATCTCGCCAGGAATGATTTCAACCTTGAGGTAGTCATTGTCGAGGTGCTTGATGGCAAAGCTGCCACCAGCAAGTGCAGTGAGAAGATCGATCTTTGCAGTCATGTACAAATCGTCTCCCTTTCTCTCAAACTGTTCATGGGGTTGCTGGTCTACAATGAAAACAACATCGCCTGGAATGATATCTGGTCCTTCGTCTCCCTTTCCTCTAAATGTGATGCGCTGGCCGTGGGTCATACCCTTATCAATATGAACTTCGAGAACTTCTCGCTCGTCGACTGTGCCTTTGCCTGAACAGGTGGTGCAGCGATCACTGGGTTCAATGATCTTACCTTGACCCTTACAGTCGGTACATGCAGTTTGGAATCTTTGAACCATGGGGCCCATCTGGCGAGTAACAAATCTGGTACCGGAACCGTGACATGAGGCACAAGTCTTGACTGACTTTCCACCCTTACCATCACACTTTTTGCACAAGACTGTTCGGGTTAATGCAAGCTTGGCGACCTTGCCTTTATAAAGATCTGACAGAGTAGCCTTGATAGGATGTTGGATATCTCGAGATCGTCGGGGTCCAGAGGGTCCGCCACCTTCACCAAACATGCCGCCCATGCCTCCCATTCCGCCAAAGAAATGTGAAAAGATGTCGTCGGCACCCATTCCGCCTGGACCACCTGAGCCGCTGAGGCCGGCTTCACCATAAGTATCGTAAACCTGTCTTTTTTCAGAATCAGAAAGAATTTCGTAGGCACTGGAAATCTCCTTGAACTTCTCAGCAGCCTCAGGATTATGCTGGTTTTTATCGGGGTGATATTTTAATGCGTTGACTCTATAAGCCTTTTTGAGTTGGGTCTCAGTGGCGGTAACTTCAACGCCCAAAATTTCATAAAGCTTTGTTTCTTTAACCATTTTGTGTATTTGTTTTTATTTGTGTTGAATCCTGTATATATGTTGGCGTATATACTATTAAAGTAGGATAATAAATATGAATTTTTTTTTTTTTTTTTTTTTTTTGAAAAAAAATTAGTTTTGGAAAGGTTTTGATTTATAAAGGCGGATTGGGTAATCTTTATACTCAACAGGCTAAGACAAACCCTAGAAATCGTTGGAATTGATTAGAAGCTCATGGAATATTTCCAGAAAAAAAAAAAATCAAATACAGCCTGTGTACAACGATTGTTTGTTACATGTGTTGTAACTTTGTAATGAGCCACGAATCCATTCAATTTTCAGTCTCGTGACTTAAATATGACACAATGATTACATAATCATCGATAAATAATTATGATTATCGATTTATTGCATTTCCGGGAAAAAGACTTAAATACGTAATTTCATCGTTATCGATAATGCCAATCGTTGATTTGCAGCCTGATTCTTTTGATTCCGTCGGGAATTATCATTTTCTGCTGCCAAATCATTCAATAGTTACGATTCCGTCACCAACAAGCTCAGTCAGCATTAATGTAGAAAAAAAAACCAAACCAATTATATTACTTTTTCTGTCATATCACTTTGTGTTCACTACCACCATTTTATGTTTTTGGTTGATTATCTTTGGTTTGCCGACTCCACGTTTTATATTACATTGGTTTTTTTTATTTATATATATTTTTTCAGATTTCTTTTTTTTTTTTTTTTTTTTTTTTCAAACCACTCATTTCCAATTTCATTTCAAACAAAACAAATTCACGACGAGTGTGATTGATTTTGTTTAGTTGAGTTCTTATTGAGATTACGAGCATCTGACAACTCTAATGCTTTACTCGTTGGTTAAGCTTTTTCTTGGTACTTTACTTGGTTTTGAACTTTCAACATCAACATTTCACATTCATTCGCATTGTTTCGATTGAAAAAAAAGATATAAAAACGTCCATTTACTTTATTGTTTCATTCTAATTAAGACTCAAACCGTTTTAATTATCGGATCACGCTCCAAGTTCATATATTTATGTATGGTTAATCCAATTGTCTCATTTTGATAATGGTATGTATTATCAACTTGTTTTAATAAACCATACAAGTCTTTCTAACTTTTGACATTCTATCTATATATTTTTTTTAAATCATTTCATCCAGCGACAACTCAATGGGCTTGTTGAAAGAGCAGTAGCAGCTCCTCGTCTGTTTATAATCTGGCCTGTATCTGTTTTTTTCATACTATCATACCCGTTCCTCTATACCTTATTAACTACCTCTTTACCTACAATAAATACTGAAAATCCAATCCCAATACCTTCTCCTATCTATGATGATGCCATATTAGACCCATCACTACTGCCACTTGACAGCAATTCAGTAATCAAGGTCAAACAAATGTACTTTTCTCCCCCTCCGTTAACCAACGCATTAACAACTCAATTCATCAATTCTATTGATCCCATCATCAATACCCTACTACCACAAAACCAAAAACATTCCTACCAAACTACCCATCTTGAAAATGCAAATGACCCTGCACGATTAGGAAAATTCCAAAGGTTTTCAAGTTTAAACTTTCCAAAGTTTGACTCATTGCCATATCTTCATTATTACCATCCATCTTTAAATAACTTGGACTTTTCCAAACTATCACAAATATCTCCTCTTCTTTTGAAATCAACCCTGTTTCTTTCAAGACCCTCTCACGATAACGAAAATGTCGCGTCTGGATTACTATTGTCTTATTTTTACAACTCGACTGAAGACGAGCAAAGATGGAACAACACCATAGACTCAATACTTCAACAGGACCAATCTACACACAACTCGAAAAGTGATCGACTTGGCCAAACGTCGTTTTTCCTTTCCACCTCTCCCAAAAAGTCAACCTTTTCATTTCCTGGTTTCGTCCGTTCCTTACCCTTTTCATATTTTCCGTATTGCCCACTTCCGTTCGTAAACCTTATTGTTACATCCATTTTATTGGCAGTCTATGTCGCCATATCGTGGGATATTTCCACTGTACAATCAAAGCTAGGCATATTTGTCGCATTTTTGGCCCAATTTGCATTAACCTTGTGCTCCTCTTTTACAATCGTCTCATACTTCTTTCCAACCTTTTCTCACGATAGTATACGTCACTTTTTGATAATCATATACTTTGTTGCAATTTCCAGTATAGAGAATATCTCCCGGTTTTTGAATGCCGTTGCCAGAACTCCTCACGAAAACCCATATGCGTTAAGAGTACAATCAGGCTTTTCCAACTCGTTCAACACAAACTTAAACTTAGTCTTGAGAAATGTTTCCATTCTTTCCCTGTTTTGCATACCACCCTTTTCACTTTCTGCTCAGTCAAAACATCTTTGCTCATTCGCACTCGTTGCCATTTTAATTGACTTGGTTTTGCATGCCACCTATTTCACTGCAGTCTTGTCAATCGATTTACGGCGGTTTGAAATCGAGGACTTGGCATCAGAAAGCTGCGCATCGTTGTCTAGGTCGTCTCCCTATCTCACCTTTCTAAACGCAGAAAACAATCTCCCCTCTTTTTTGAGACCTTTTTACATTTACATTCGACACCTTTATTTCCACCCTAAAATCTCTGGTTCCACCTTTATACTTATCGGATTACTGGTTTTTGTGCAGGTATGGGCACTGGTTACGGATCCGTCAAATCTGCGTTTTTACTCTTCGGGAAGATTCCCGTTTTTTTTCTCGGGACTCACAGCCTATTCCAAAATGTTTTCAAAGTTTTCTTCAGTTTGTTTGTTTGAACCCATCGTGATTCAAGGAGTCAAGCGTCCTTTACTTTCAAATCCCTCACATCTTCAGTTCACCGTGGGTCTTCCAATTGTTGGCACATTTGCACAATTTGTTCGAATTCTTTCAGTTACCGTCATATTGGAACTATTTGCTTCAATCACATTTATGCTCTCCCTCACTGGGGTCATTTTAAAATACATGCTCCCTCCTTCCACAGATAAAAGCAAGACACTCGAATCCAGCCCCGTTGTTGAATTCTTTTCAAAAGATCTGATTGGGTTTCATACTTTGGACGTATTACAGGTTTTCACACAGGGAACTATTATTGCAACAGTTTCTTTGGATCACAAAATTTGTGTTTGGAATGCTTCCTCAACAACCGCACAGAACCGGGTGGTCAAACCCACTCCTATTCCTTTTCCAACAGAATTTTGGCCAGTAACAAAAGTGGTTCTTAATTCCTCAGCAAATATGATTGCCATCTTTTCCTCTAAAACCGCTGGGATTCGCACTTGGGACTACAAAAACAATAAACTGTTATACCACATTCAGGACCGGAAATTATTCAACGCCTCGCCAGTCAAAACCTTTTTTTCCGGTTCCGATTTAGTTGTCGTGACAAGAGAATGCTTAACGCTGTCCATTTCCGAAACCGGTCAAAGCACACAGTTTCCCATTGAGTTCCCTTCAAAAGTAGCCAAAGTCATTCACGCTGAACGCTTGACCACGCCAAGGATTCCGGAACGAGTCATTTGCATGTCACCACAGAATGAAATCATCATCGGAACACATATCGGTAAAACATGGCGATTCCGAAAACTAATGATCCAAGAATCCCCGATACAATTTAACCTTCATACCCTTCAATCTCAAGGAATGCACGATTTGTCAAAGTACAAACCGCAACCGATTCCTGCTCCTCAGGCTATGATGGCTCGGAGTCCAATGCGTATGGGTCGTATGGTTGCGGCAAGAACGGAGACCGCAGTTCCCCCGCGAAGGCGGCCGACAATTCTGGACGGCAAGGTGATTGCACTTGTTCCAGTTCCAGCCATAAACATGGTTTTGATTGCCACATCGATACATGCATGCTTGTTCGATGCACAAACCGGCATCATTGTCAAACACTTTCAAACGGGCAACTTGAAACCAGCTTCTTTAAAAGTGTTTCATTCACAGCCCACGCACTGCAGATTTTGTGGCTGCGTTTCGGTTGACACGCTTTCAATTGCGTATTCCGACGCCGAGCAGTCAGATCTAGTTATCTGCCATACCCTCACAATCGATAACAGAGCCAAGAATAGTATATGTATCCGTGTGGAAAGAGACCCTCGCGAAACTAGATGTCTTGGATTCGAAGCCACCACGGAACGCCAGCACTGGATTGACAGAGTCGAAGGCTGGGATACCACAGATATGAATATGATCATGGGTGTTCGAAGAAAAGAGCAAACGCCTTCTGCTGAAACCACTGCAGATTCCAGTTTACCCTTGTTTTCGTATATATCAGGACTGGCTGCAACGAAAATATCTGGGTCACAGGCCAAGAGTGCTAGTTTGGGAACTTCTAGCACGGTATCAAGGAGCTCAGGCACAAAGTCCCGCTCTTCAAAGGGATTTTTCGTAAACAAATTTACGGGAATTCAGTCTTTTGACAACTTTAAGTCTTCGTCCTCCGAATTATCACTAAATCAGTTTGGTCAGCTTCATTCGTCCAAACCAAATCTCAATTCTACGTGGGAGGGCTGGGCCTTATCGGCGACGGGCCAAGTCAGCTATTATGATATTCCAGATTTCGACACTTTTGGAAGAAGGAATAATTACGACTATGCGAACCGCAACAGTTCTGGTCTTGGTGCTAACGAGAAGATGATCAATTCCAAATTCTCGTCGCCCTTCACGAATACGCTTGGATCCAGTACAATTGGTGCCGAGCTGGACAATGTGTCGTTTGATAGATTGCTCATCAGATCGATTGGTCCGGTGACAAAATACGGAGCCAAGTCAATTGTTGTTGCGTTTGGAAATGTAATTAAGATTTTATATTTTGGAAAGGAGGAGTCGCATACACCTGAATCGAGTTCCTCTGAAGCCGGAGACACGCCATACTCGTACAGCAACTTGGCCAAATACAACAAAGCATCTGGAACCATGTTCAACGATGCTGGAACAAAGATGGCTGGCAGCCAAGGATCCCGTAAATGGAGACGAGAAGTCGGATACTAGGGTGTTTATCGAAAGTCTCAGTGTACAAATTACTAGCTTTTGAAATATAGTCACGGCCGCATATTATTATTATTTTCCCTAATACATTAAGCATTTATGGTTTTTTTTGTTGATTTTTTTGCTTGTTTTGTTTTTCTATTAATAAAAATTTAAATATACTAAAATACTTTAAATATTCATAAGGTCTGATAGTCAATGACTGTAAATGTGTAGTCGGCATGTGTTGAAATCTACTTCCTTTGTCGCTGGAAAATGATGCACGGCAATCGTCAATGGAATTTGGCTTTGAAAACACCTCACACGAAAAATTTGCAAGAATGTATTAATTGTACTAATAAATAGTTTATCCAACAAAACCAAGCTAGTTTTGATTTATTTTTATCCCAAAGACTGAAGCTTACACGAACCAGAAATAAAATATTATGTGTTGGTAGGGTTAGGTTTTACTATCTGATTCAAATCCAGGTATGTTTTTTTTTTTTTTCTTCTACTTTTTTATTATTTACTTTTATCGTTTTTACCATCATTCCAGGAACATAAACTGACAACACTGTTTATTGATGAATCCAATTTTTTTGGAATTGACAGAAAATATTATTCATAGAAAGTTTCCAGTTTGATCAAAAAATTTTGCATTTACAGCCATCTTCTTGGAACAGACTACCAAACCACTTTAACATTTCACATTGTTTCGGTCCATACAACCTGCTCGGTCGTTGCTTTTGCGCAAATCGCGCCTACAAAAAGCTACTCGGAACTCGGTTCACACAACAACACCAAATGTGTTTCTTTTAAATGATTTGCATTCTCAAACAGATAGACTCCCAAAAGCTTTGACTGGTTTAAAGATCCGTACCGATACTGTTTTCAATTACCAGAATAGCATTACCAATAGCTTCTCTTCACAATCCGATATATATTCACCAAACCGTTGTTTTGTTAACAAAAGTCAGCATTTTGGTTTCAAAAGATCATTCCACATGTCAGCTTTAAATAGACAACATCAACAGTACCAACCTCTGCGACAAGAACAAGACGAGATTAAACTACAAAATCCTGCAAGCAAACAATCATCCTTATCCGATGATGACTTCTTTTCCGACTTTGATTCCTGGCTACTTTCAGATACTCCTGACGATGTGCTACAAAGCAGCAATAACAATGTCAAATCCCAAAGTAATCACAAACGCTTGAGCGACGAGAAATCAAACAATGTAGGTGCGGAAAGACTTGGTGATGCTGACAAAATATCAGCCATAAGTCAAATAGATTATGAAGACCTTCTTAATTCTTCACCGCCTGCCGACGTGTTGAATTGTTTTTCTGATTTTGAGTTTGAGTTGCCTAAAGATGAAGACAATGATAAGTCAGAGGTGCCTTACAGCACAAAGGTATCTACCCAACACTTTGATTTGGATTCTTTTGATGATCTGCCGGAGGCCTTTTTCAATGAGTTTGCAACCGAACCACCAGGATCATCAGTGACACAACAAGACCCGGAAAAAATACCATCAAAGTCTCAATCAGGACAATTAGAGCCTCAACCAGTGCCATTAGAGCCTGAGCTTGAGCCTCAATCAGTACCAAAACCAATTATAGAAGCCGCTTCTTTTGAAAAGCAACATTCTCAAATACCACCTATTACTACCAAACGCTGTGTTGAACAATTACACGATACCATACAAGAAACTGCAATAAACAATGTTGATTTAGAACCAAAATCCAAAATTCCCAAACTTGGCGACAAACCAAAACCAAATAACAAAACACACGCACACGAGGTCCGACAGTCTCGATTAACAGGATTTGTGGACCCGCTTCTTCCTGCACCTGATCCTT
Organism: Magnusiomyces suaveolens; assembly: GCA_900642975.1. NCBI lineage: Eukaryota > Fungi > Ascomycota > Dipodascomycetes > Dipodascales > Dipodascaceae > Magnusiomyces > Magnusiomyces suaveolens. The sequence continues at coordinate 1,754,189 of CAAAMA010000004.1, forward strand.
CTACATTAGTTGATCCCGGAGTTTTGTCTAACGGCACTCAACCATTAGCGGTGTCCAACTCTAAAGATTTGAAGCCGGCGCCAATATTCCTTTCTGCAGAACAGCGCCGCGTCATCGATTTGGTTGTTCATAATCGTAAAAGTCTGTTTTTCACTGGTGCTGCAGGAACAGGCAAATCGATCCTGCTACGACGAATCATTCGAGAGCTCAAGAAAAAACACAAAAAGGGCGAAGTTGCTGTGACGGCTTCCACAGGTCTTGCAGCTTGTAATATTGGAGGCATTACTCTGCATTCCTTTTGTGGTATTGGGTTGGGACAGGAAGATGCAGAGGGCTTACTTAAAAAGGTTCGAAATAACCCGCAAGCTTTGAAGAGATGGAAAAAAATCAAGACTTTGATTATTGACGAAACTTCAATGATTGACGGAAACCTGTTTGACAAGTTGGAGTTTCTGGCTAGAAAAATCAAAAGAAAAACTGTTCCTTTTGGTGGCATTCAAGTCGTTCTCTCTGGCGACTTTTTTCAACTGCCACCTGTTTTCAAGCAAGAAACAGATATCTACGGTGAGCCTTTGGAAAAAACAGAGAACCGACTGGCGTTCCAAGCAAACACATGGAACTCAGTTATTGAAGTGACGGTCGAGCTGAAACAGGTTTTCCGTCAAAAGGATGACCATTTCTCTAGAATGCTGGGTTCAATCCGTCGAGGTGTGGTCACGAAGGATATCGAACAAGAATTCAGGGCTTTGTCAAGAGCTCTCGATGTTCCTGAAGGAATCACCCCAACAGAGGTTTATCCTCTTCGTAATGCAGTCGATAGAGCCAACCGAGGCCAAATGAACAAGCTGCCCGGTGAAGTCATTACCTTCAAATCTGTTGATACCTACAATTCTGAAGCAGCCAAACGTGGCGACATTTTCAAGTTTTTAATGTGCCCTGAGTCTATTTCATTTAAAGTCGGTGCCCAGGTGATGCTGATCAAAAACATGGACGAAACGTTGGTCAACGGTAGTTTGGGAAAGGTCGTTGGGTTTATGAGCGAGTCGGCGTTTAAAATCATGACTCAATTGCCACGCGAATACACAGATAGAATTTCAAAAGGCATCATTTCCGTCGAGGAGGGAGTGGAGGAGTTTTTACATGAACCTGACAAGCCAGAGTCCAGTATAGATTCAAAAGCGGATACATCTACTGAAGCTTGTGACGAGGATGATGGGTTTGACGACTACCGATGGTCGACACCAGAAAATGACGATCCTTTTGGTATTCCTGAAAATTATAAACAGATTGATAGTTCTGGATACTCAACAATTAACTGGGAACGTAAGAAAATGTGGGTCGAAATGCTACAGGAGCAGGCGCAAAATGTTGGCAAAAAATGGCCGTATGTCCGCTTCATGATTCCTGACGGCACCACGCGCGACGTCTTGGTACAAGCCGAGAAATGGGATATCGAGAATCTCGACGGCAAGGTAGAGGCCAGCCGGTCGCAAGTGCCTTTGATTTTGGCATGGGCGCTCTCGGTGCACAAGTGCCAAGGCCAGACACTGCATTGGGTCAAGGTCGATTTGCGAACCATCTTTGAGCACGGTCAGTCCTATGTCGCGCTTTCGAGGGCGGTCAATATGGAGGGCTTGCAAGTTATTGGGTTTGATAAGTCAAAAATTACGGTTCATCCAGACGTTATTGAGTTTTACGAAAACCTTCCTTCACCTTTGGATATTTGATAATTAGCTTTTATATATTTATATCAATGTATAATTATTTTTTATTATCACGTTGTTCTATCTTGCCTTTTTCTTGATGAATATGCTTGGAGGATGAGAAATGCGTTTCCGTTTGCGTAGTATCGGGACACTTGTTGACTCTAATGCAGACTTGCCTAGTGTTGGATTTTGTGAGTTGACCGAGTCATGGGTGGATACTGATAATTCTTTGCCAGATGGTATAGATGCTTTTGACACAAGAGGTTGGGACGTAAGAGAGCTCTGTGTGTCAACATTTTTATTCGTTGAGGATATCGGTACTTGGGTACTAGTCACTTTGGCACAGACTTCATTTTGTTTCCCGATTCCAAATATTCTGTTCACAATACTTTCTTTAGCAACAGCATTGGGTGTGGAATTTGCCAACGGAGTGCTGTTGTTAAAAAACAGCGTTTGGCGAAGACCTGATGATGTTTCATTTCCGTTTCTTCTTACTGACGACATATTCCCAACATTATTCGGTCTGCTTAAGTTAGGGTTCTTCCAAGTGTCAACCCGCACTGGTCTTGACGGCCTGGACAAGGAATTTGAACGGTTCAGCGCGCTTTTTAGAGACTTTTGCCAAATCCTTGTTCCGATCGGCGCATTCTGGTTGATCCGCTTGTTTACACGGTACTGCGCGCTCCTGGGATCTCGTTCCAGTTGCACAATGCTATTTGATAACCGTTCAGACTCAACTTTTTTCATGGAGCTCCGAAGTTTGGCGCTGGCTTCTTGCATTTTTTGGTTCATGTCTTGGGACAGATCAAAATACAGACGACGGCAGTCAATTTCGTCCAAGCTTTTGACATTCCTTTTCTCTAAATCTGTTGGTGGAGTGTCATCCACTTTTTGGCGTTGTGTAGCACCAAAATAGGTTTGATTATAGTCGTTCAATCGTTCAAACAACGAAACCTTTTTGGGACGGCTATGATATTTATACAGGTGATTGTCAATATTTGGTTTCGGAAAATCTCGTTCAACGATATATTTCCAAATTTCGTTTGATCTCTCCTTAATATGGGGCGAATTTCTTTCCACAGTGACCAGCTGGTGAGGAGACATTTTCATCAGTATCTGGCGAACCAGATCATACGGAGCGTCTCCAACATCGTAGATTCCTTTGGAACAAGATATTTTCGTTAGTAAAAAGAACGAAAATGCTCAATGATGTACAGATTGACAAAGGAAATAAAATAACTTACTGTCATAATTCAAAATGCATTGCTCTAGTGCAAGATTAAATAAAGAGGGAACAGTTGAATGCGATTGCTTGACAATCATGTCGTTGAAGCCTGTTTATCTGGGTGATTAAATGACAAGTGTATCTTGTTGAATTTAGTAATAAATCGATTCAAAGGTACAACACTTTTCTTTAACTGCTTTCACGAGGTATTGAAATAAATAATATGCCTCTCGTATATCAATAATGAACCGAATCTGGATATTGGCATTTGGATAACTGCTTTTAAAAAAAATCCAAGGTGTTGTTTCATCAAAAGATAAACACTGGCCAGAAAAAAAGCGGTGTGAGGAACTTTTGGTAGGTGAGACAATTACAATAACACAATGATCATGTGATTTGAAGTAGTTTTTGGTGGTGTTAACGAGACCAGTCAGCATTAAGAATCGAATTGTATTGCTCAGTTGAATTAAAGTATGAATATCTGTAATGTTTTCTGTTCTTTTGAATAGCTACAAGAAATATTGAAGAGAATTCACACGGGTCACTTTATTGAAAATGAAAGGTATATACACAAGAATATAAACAAAAGTATGATTGGACCGGTATTTGGGGGATTGGAGATATACTAAGTGATTTGGTATTTTCAAAAGAAACAAAATGACATCATGATTCGTTTCGGGAAATGTCCCGTTGTTCATTTCGGTTCTGTAGTAATTGAAAGAAAAAAAGAAGAAAAAATCGACTGAAGTTTGATATGGAGATCAGAGATTGTAAATCTCAATTCAATGGCTTGAATTTTAAGTAAAGAATAGCATTGCAATTTGAAATATATTAAGTCATTCTATGATTGCATGAGAAGTCTTCTGTTGCTAGGCTTTTCGCTTTCATTGATGATTTCAACACCAGGTGGGCCTTTCATTCGGTGAGATGGAGAAACCTGAATCCATACGAGGTTAGTATTCAAACAAGCAATAGCCCAAATGATCAAAAATACTGTTCAAAAAGTGTCTCAACGAATCGAAAATACAATTCAAAGAATATCTCAACGAATTGAAAATATTCAATCAAGACATTTCAAATGGTTGGAAATTATACTTACTCTAGCGGCAGACCAGCCCCAACGGAAACCAAGCTCGTGTGCAAAGATTTCGCCAAAACCAAGCATCATACCATTGACGAAAGGAAGAAATAAGTTGATGGCACAAGACCAAAAGATTTTGCTGACGGTAAGGGGCTTGTCAGTTTTCGTAAAGCCTAATGAAGCAAATGAAGATTCGATAGAGCTTAACGAAGTACTGTTGAAAGATTTCTCAGTGGGCTGGATGGTATTGTTGGTCTCAGCCGAGGCGTTTGCAACGGCCTCAGGAGCAATGGTAGTAGGTGCGTCGGCAAGGACCTCAATGGCGTCTGACATTCTGAATGATTCTAGTTGAGATTTTATTTGATTTTAGTTAAACACAAGAAAATAAAATAAAAGCAAATAAAAAGTTCAAATGGTTGTTATGAAAAACTCCGTAGACACGTGATGCAATCATTTGGTTGCGGGCAAGGGTTGTTGTATTTACTTTTCTTGAAAAATAATTTCAGACTTGACCTTTTTGAAATGTTGGCATTGTGATTTGATTTCATTTTCAGGAACTCTTCTATCAAGTTTTCATTTGAAACAGAACCAACTGTTCATTTAAGTACATCTGTTCAACGTTTTTATATATCAGAAATCATCAATGTCAGCTCCAAATATCCCCTCATCTACACATATATCCAATCTGATATCAACAGAGTTGCCAGACAATGCAGATATTGAAGAACCCAGATTCCGCATGGAATACGCGATTTGGAAAAAGAATGCTCCATATTTATATGATATGATATTCACTACACGTTTACCTTGGCCATCGCTTACAGTCGAGTGGTTACCCGAAGTTGAATTCGTCAATACCTCCTCCTCTCACCAAACTACACAAAACACATCCAATCTCAAAAATACAGACACCGTCTTGACTAGATATAAATTCTTGTTGGGAACACAGACATCTGGACACGCGTACGAATACGTTCGTATAGGAACAATTGATCTTCCTAACCTTGATTGCATCTCAAAAACATCTTCGTTATCGTTATTGAACAAATACGATCAAGTGTTGGGAGAGTTTGGTGGCTACCAATCTTCAAGGTCGCAATTCAAAATCCATCAATACCTGAACCATACCGGAGAAGTCAACCGGGCAAGATACATGCCACAGAACCCATCAATAGTTGCTACTGGCTCTTCGGACGGTTTTGTGTACTTGTTTGATTGCACCAAGCATCCTTTGGATCCCAGAACCAGTGTTGCAGGCGCAAACACGGCGGCGACAGTCACGCTCGCTGCAAACGAAATCGCATCTTCAACGTCCCAAGCTTCATCATGGAACGAGAACGGGATCAACGCGAATTTGTCAAAATCCCTCGGTATACCACGTTCAAGACCTGACATGATTCTACAGTCCCATGCCACAGAAGTGAGTTCGTTAAGTTGGAACCAGTTCAAGCACGGAGTGCTCGCTTCTGGATCATTTGATAAAACTGTCGCCATTTGGAACATCAAATCTTGGACTAATGGTACACATCTTTCTCCAGACTCTGTTCTCAAAACACATAGCGACATAGTCAACGATTTAGAATGGCATAAATTCAACCCGGCAATGCTGGGCAGTGTCTCTGACGACGGCGAAATCCATATACATGATACTCGCTTAAAAGAAGCCACTACAAAAGCCCTGCTTTCTTCAGCCCCTCTACGGTATTTAGAAGGCCAAGACAAAGCACACGATATTATCGGGCTTAACAGTATCAGTTTTAATCCAGCGAATGAAGATTTAGTTGCGACAGGAGGAACAGACGGTAATGTCACTTTGTGGGATTTAAGATCACTAAATTCTCCAATCCATATTATGCATGGCCACGCCGACAATATTAATGCTGTCGAGTGGAGTCCCCACGACCCCGTAGTTTTGGCAAGTGCGTCGTCAGACCGACGTGTTTGTATTTGGGACATTTCACGTATTGGTGACGACGATAGTCAAGAAGCTCGTGATATAAACAATGTACAATCTGCCGCAGACACAATAGGCACTGAGATAACACCGTCGCCAGAACTTTTATGGGTTCATGGTGGCCATACCGAATCGGTTTCGGATGTCGCTTGGAATCCTGCTTTGCCATGGGTATTGGCTTCTGTTTCTAATGATAATCATACTCATATTTTTAAACCTGCCCAGAGTATTGTGGGCAGAAGATCTTGATTTTAAAATGAAAACAATTATGCAAAAATAAATAATAGAATCTACTGTTTTGACATACAAGGAAATTTATTTTAAACCCAATTTACTGCTTTGATCGTTTATTTGGTTGATCTCCAGCAGACTCAGCTGGTCTCTTTTTAGGCTCTAATACAATTGAAGACCCTTTAGGCTCAATCTGAGTAAATGTACCAGCCATGAACCACTTTTGAGAATTCTCGTTATTCGAGGCTTTCTTAAATTTAGAAGGATCAGGAAGCTCGATTCCTTGTGTTGCCGAAAAGTTCAACGAAGTGTGCATTCCATTTGAAAAAATGTCACCGCGGTTCGGTTTGTTTTTTCCAGAAACGCCATTCAATCGTGCAGTCATATTTTTAGACATCTTGGCCTTGAACTTGTTATCCGAAGAAATGGCGCGGATCCTATCTGTATTTGTGGACCCGTAGCTTGTAGTTTTGGCATTGCTGGAACCAATTGTTCCGCCCAACTCAGCCAGATCGTTATCATATGCCTCCTCGGTTCCAAACGCCATTCGGTTCTGTACACGCTGCAGTTCCGTCATTTTAAACTGTTCTTTAAATTTTCGAATTTTTTTTCCTGCACGTTTTTTCGAAGGCTTGTCTACAGGAGCAGGAAGTGCTTTAGGAGCTTTGTTTTCCGGTGGTTCCAACAATTTGTTGATTTTTTCGACAATTTGTTTTTTCAAGTTGGCACCCATGGAATCATCAACTTTATAATCTCCCCGTTTCTTTCTTTCTATTGACGCACTCAGATCGACGCGAGCAGCCAGTACCAGTTTTCCGCTGATGATTCGCATTGCTTGGGTTTTGAACTGAGCCGGGATATTCTCGACCAAGGGCGAATGATACAGAAATCCGCGTTGGCGGATTCCCACATGCCCAAACCCGATTCCGACCTGGGCTTTTGATCCCAGCGCCGGGATGTTTGCGCTTGGTGTTGACGCCAGATTTTTCAGTCCGTTTGCGATACCCAATAACTGGGCCGCGGTGTGTGCACCAATAATGGCTGTCAGGTTTGGCGCAAACTGAGAAAGACGGTTTGAAACAAAATTGGTAATTTTACCTTTTGCGGAATCAAGCTCCAACAATAGTTCGCAGGCAGAATTTACTGCTGCCAGCTCTGAATCTGATAAAGGTTTTCCTTTGGATTCGACAGCAGCCATAGAAATCATGAGCACGGTGGTGGCGTTGGTAATGGATTTGAGGTTGCTTGCCGACAAGTCAGCTTTCACGTCATTGCCAATTGATAAAACGATTTTTGCATAAGGCACAGCGTATGGTACCATTGTTTCGAGTTCGGGGAATCTTTCTTTGTAATGTTCTTTAATAAATTGATGAATGATTATAATTTCATTGTCTATTTCGACGGAATATGAATTGGCCTCAACAAACAATGGATGCTCGTCAGTGTTTTCAGGTTTTGTATGCTCAAAAGAACGTAAAATTGGTGTGAGACGGGCCATCAGGTTTGAAATGGAATTGATATCTGTGATGTTTTTGAAATCGACTCTTGAAATAAGATCTTGAGAAGTAACATCGTTTCCTTGTGTTTTCAAGGCATCAAGCGACGCCTGAGCATTTATATCTAAGGTTTCTGGTTCGTCTGTTTGAGATTTTGCAGGCAATGGTTCATCCACGGTTTCTTCTTGTTTAGGTATTTCTTCTTGAGGTTCTGTTTCATTGATAATATCCAAAGGTTCGTCTTCGTCACTATCAAAGTCGGCAAGCAATTTATCAGCGAGAGACATTTTGGTATTTGGTATTGATACAGTAGTTGACGATTAAAGCCTTGAAAAATATTCAAATTAGATGCAAGTGCATGAGTCTATTAAAGTATATGATTGCCTAGACTTGGTCATTCATTTATTGATGATTGATTGAGAATTAAAATTTAAATAATTTTTGAAAAACTCGTAATCACATGAATATCTCGTGTACCACAGCCGCATGTGTATTTTTCGTTCTTGTTTTTAGTTTTGTATCGATTGTTTTCTTATCAACATACGAAACCATTTATTACAACATGTCATCGAGTACAGACCGACGAGACCAGTTTGAGAAAGAGCGAGATTTGCTCATTTCTGAGATAGCTGTGGTGAGTATTTATTCAATGGGATATGTTTAACTATACAATTGCAAGACAGTTTGAACTATATTATCCATTTGTCTTTATTATAAATCCAAGTTAACAACTTACGTTTGCAAACTGAATGTTGTAATGACTAAACTACGAAAACAGAGCATGAACAATGTACTGAATAATTTAAACGCGTTAAACCGATCGTTAGAAGGCGTCAATGCGGTAGGAAAAGAGTTTGAGAATGTGTCTGTATTGTGGAACAACTATTATGACGGAATGGCTCGAGTTAACGTTGCAAAGAGTAAACAATCAGAAACTAAATAGCTCGAGACAGCGATAAAGAACTAAACAAGAGATGTGTATTCTTATACCTTTTTAATAAATTGGGATTACGGAAACCAAGTATTGTCCTGATACAACTAGCAAGATGGTTCTTTTCGATAGAAGTACATTTCTTGTCCTGGTTATTTGAATACTGTCTATGGAAATATGATGATTGGGACTCTAGTGACTTGACTAGGCGGCAGGGTCTTTTTTTAATTAATATTGAGACTTGCAAATGATGCAAGCATTGTCGATGTTTTCATGTATTGAATGTTTTGTTCGGTTATAGAACATCATCAGAGGCTTGTACATGTTTCCAAATGACGTAAATTATACAATATTTGCAACAAACCAAGACTGCGCCAGTACTATAACCGACATTGTCGACGGAGTCCGCTTCTATATGATAATCAGATGTTTATTAAATACCTCGAGCAACAATTTTTTCGGACTAGGCTGGCCATTAGACTACATACCATCTCAAGTGGCCAAGATAAGGTGTTTGGCCTGACTTGTATTATAATTGGAACAGCCAGCCTGGTGTTTACGTGGATGCATATTTTGAATGTTGGCAGGATACAAATGGTACCGATTGTTGTAGGCACAGACAACAAGTGTTAAATGAGACATGGAGTCGATATTTGAGACACCACAGACATATTTTCGAATGAAGAAGATGTTTCTTTTTTTAAAGTTGACGTTACTGTAATGGCGATTTCAAACTTTGTCGTTATGGCCATTCCAATAACAAACAAATGGACTGAATTTTTCCCCAACAAGTGTTGTAGTCTCGATGATACCGTTCAGAGCTGGATAACTACGAATTGATGAACTTGCAAATAAACTAAATGTCATCTACAGATATTCACTAATGCAGAATGCAACGGTCATTGATTATTAGAATGGAAGTTCGTGTTCAAAAAGACGTAGTCGTCGGAATTACATAATGATGAAAAACACCCCTTTCCCGTCCATTTTATCTGATTCGAAACCAACCGGAAACTCGTTCAGGAGAAATTTTTTTTTTTAATTTAAAACTAAACTTGTTCTTTTTTTTTTTGTTTTTTTTTTTTTTTTTTTTCTTGGTATGGATTGCTTTCAAACTTCTAATTAGACTTGATTTTTCTGCTACAAAGTCTCGTTGTTACACTTACATTATGAGTGCTGCAAATCATCAATGTATATCGGTTCTTTCCACACTTGAAAAACCATTTCACGACCAACCCGACATATCCGACCCGGCTTCTTTGGTGTTTGCTGGTGATGCCGGTACGCAGTCCAAAGATTACTATGCAAAGAAACTGGGACCATTTAGGTCGCGCTGTCGAAACGCTTTGCTTCCTTTAATTCAGGCCGAAACGCCGATTTTGGCAAAGATCCAAAAGAAGCTTCGTCACCCGTTTCTCGACACATATTTTATGAGTACTGCCAACCTCGGGTCCCATACGTTTTATGTTTTGTTTCTTCCGCTCTCGTTTTGGCTGGGATTTCCGCTGTTTGGATGGAAACTGTTTGTGGAGCTGGCACTGGGTGTGTATATTACAAATTACTTTAAAGATTTTTTCTGTCTTCCCAGGCCATTGTCGCCTCCGTTGCACAGACTTACCATGTCTAAAGACGTGGCTTTGGAATACGGTTTTCCTTCGACCCATACGGCCAACGCGGTTTCAGTGTTTTTGCTGGTTGCCGACACCCTTTACAAAAACTACTTCAGCAGCGATCCGGCAGTGACCAAATCGGGCTTTATATTTTTGAATATTGTCAATGTGATTTATATTCTTTCGTTGGTGATTGGCCGCATTTATTGTGGAATGCATGGGTTTTTGGATCTATTGGGCGGATCGGTGGTTGGAGTTTTTATGTTTTGGGCCGGTCCTATTGCAGTAAATTACATTTACAAAGCCGTCTGGTCTCACTCGATTTGGATCCTGTTGATCATCCCTGTTATATTTTTACTGATCAACCAACAACCAAAGCCCGCAGACAAATGTCCTTGTTTTGACGATTCAATTGCGTTTTTGGGGGTGTTGTTGGGTCTTGTTTTGAGTGAGTGGACGTTTTTGAACGTTGTTTTTAATAGAGAAACCCTTGATATTTATACCGATTTCAAAGCTGGCCAAGTTTCTCAGTTAGACCGGTTTTACATGTTTGCGAAAAAACGGTATTATCAAGGCCCTAAAGTGCTTGGAGTCGACCGGCCCGGTCTTTCCAACTGCATCTTGCGGGTGGTGCTAGGAATCGCAATGGTGTTGGTTTGGAAAACGCTGATGAAGAAGCTATCAATGGCTGTTTTGCCGTTTGTCTGGCGACAGTTGGGAATTGAAAAACAAAAAAAGAGTGCACCAGTTAATAAGGGAACTAAGAAAGAAGATAGTGAACATCTTCGGCAGTTGAATACGGGAACTGTAAACCAAGCAGCTGAGTCTACGTTTAAGCAGCGATTGAATGCTAACAAGAGCACTAGCCAGGACCAATCCGATACCAAGTCGCCAGAGGAAGAGACACAGATTTCGTTCAGAACATGGTACGACGCAGAAGTGATTTCCAAGATTATAGTATATGCCGGGATTGCATGGGTTGTATTGTGTCCGTCTAGATATTTGTTTGCTGTGTTGAATATCTAATGGATGTATTCAATGGTTTTTTTTTTTTTTTTTTTTTTTTTTTTTAACAAGTACGATAAGGATACTTCTGCAGTACCAGTTACGGTGTTTTCTATGATTATCGAATAAACTGTCAAATGCCCATGTTTAATTTAGTTGTATTTGGATCTAATACAGTTGGAGATTATTTTGTGAATGTTGATTTTAATCCAAAGACCTGAAATATTAACTAGTTTAGATGTATTCAACAGCTGTTCAAAAGCTGTCTATTTGTTTTGTTCCAATCCCACAGTGAAATCAAGTGAAAACCGGAAATACAGCAACTAATTCATAATTGTATGACAGACAGCCATACGTGTATGTTTTGCAAAGCCTGACTGAAAAATTTCATGTAATCAAGTGAAATTGTATCAATCATGGAAAACTACGTATACACGAACGATTTTTATTTTTATTTTTTATTCATTTTTTTATTTTTTTTTCAATTCAAAACATCAATACATTACAAAAAATACCTGTTTTAATCCAAGTTCAAGATATCAACAAGGGACTTGTGAGTAGTAACGTTCTTCTTCTCAACCTTGTGAGTCTTCTTAGCAGCAGCATAAGGGTTAAGCTTGACAAGAGCCTCCTTGTTCTTAAGAGGGTTGGTCTTTTGGATGGCACGGAGCTGTCTCTTTTGGGCGGGTCTAAGAGCGCTTTGGATTTCAGAAGATTCAAGAATGGACTTGATGTCAGAGTTGGAGATGAGATCCTGGGGAAGAGTGAAACCAGACTTGGAGGCCCAGATGTCGTCGAGAAGAGCGACAGCGGATTCGGTCCAGACAATGAATCTGCCGACGTGGGAACCAGGGGCGAGCTGGAGGAGGGAGAGGGACTTGACGTTGGCGGTTTCGACACCGGGGATGTTCTTGAAAGCCTTGACGAGACCCTTGTCCTCAGCGTAGACAACAAGAGGGCCCTTTCTTTGGGTGAAACGGCGTCCTCTAAGCTTACCTTGACCGGCACGGAGGTTCTTGGACTTGATAACTCTGGCGACATCAGAACCAGCACCAATGGCCTTAAGGGCGGCAACAGCCTCCTTGGTCTTGGAGATGGTTTCAAGTTCGCTGGAAACTACGAGAGGAACCTCGGGGACCTTCTCAGCGCGGTGACCACGGGCAATGACGAGAGGAGCGACGGTAGAGGCGGCGATGGCGGAAGCGGTAGCGTATCTCTTTTGGTTGTGGTTGACCTTGACGTGCCACTTTCTCCAGATCTTGGTAGGAGCAAAAAGTCTACCACCACGGCACATGTTACCGAAAGCAGCCTGACCGGAGCGGTGAGTACCACCACCACCGACACGGGGAATTCTGGCAACAGCGCGACCAGTACCCCAGGAGATGGCAGAGGTCTGTTCACCGGCATTGCTGGCAACGGCGTAGGCTTGACGCTTGTTTTTGGCGACACCGGTCCAAACGGCGTGGACAATGTCGGTTCTGATGGGGGCCTTGAAAACGGCGGGAGCAACAACGTTGGAGGTTGAGGCCTTACCGGAAAGGGAGTAGACCGAAAGTTGGGGGCGAGCGGAAGACATTTTGAAAGTCGCGAACTACTTCAAGGCTGGAACTCGTTGAAGATTAGGAGGGTCGTCAAAGTAAAGGAATCGAAAAAAAAAAAAAAAAAAAAACGACGAGATTGAAATTTTTTCGGTGTATATGTGTGACAAAGCTGAGAATCTGGTGTTACATAGAGTGGAATATATGTCCTTACCCTTAACAATATAATGAGACTGCTCTTTCCAAATTGGGATTTAGTTACAGAGAATGTCATATATATGAAATATATAAAAGAAGATAAGGCGTAAGTAGTAAGTGACAAGTGTTATGTTATGTTATGTTATAATGACTAATGATGAATTACGATAGCAGTAATCATGTGTAATCATTTATTCATCATTGATAAATATACTGACTCATTATCATCAACACATAGTCACATGTCAATCACATGTCAAAACTTTAACCAGGTGGGGAAACCAGCAAATGCAGAGATATTTCCTCACTGGGACTCACGTGCGGCGGTGTCCTCACTCGAAGACGCACGGCAGGCATCCACCACCGAGTCGTACGCTACAAAACCAAAAAAGCGTCAAAGAGTTTTTAGTGCATCACCAGTTTTCGTTGTTTTAGGCCACTTTCTTGCACCCAAACACTCAATCCAGATTTTCATATAAATAGCATTGATTTTCCTGCCTTTTTCATTCCTTTAATTTTTTTGGTTTCGGTAGTTTTTTTTTTTTTTTTAATTCATATTTATCTAAATTCATTAATATACTGCTTTTAATCCAACACCATGACATCTACTGCTCTAAATAAATCTAATGATAATCTTCCGGGTGTTGTCGAAGCCGACCCTTGGTTAAAACCTTACGCTTCCGACATCCTACGACGTCAATTGATTGCTGCCGACTGGATCAAGCGTCTTGAAGCCCATGAAGACGGTATTTTAAACTTTTCCCAGGGTTATAAGCACTACGGCTTCCAAGTCGACCCGTCCTCCAACGATATCATCTACAGAGAATGGGCCCCCAACGCTGTAAAGGCCTCGCTCGTAGGTGACTTTAACAATTGGGACAAATCTGCAAATCCAATGAAATTGAACGAATACGGTGTCTGGTCTGTCTCCCTTCCAGCCAAAAATGGAAACACTGCAATTCCTCACGACTCAAAAGTAAAAATCTCTTTAATGCTTCCTGGTGGTGAATGGGTAGAACGTCTTCCCGCTTGGAGCACTCGCGTCACCCAAGACCTCGCTGTTTCTCCCGTTTACGAATCCGTTTTTTGGAATCCTCCTACAAAATACGTCTGGAAAAATTCCTCGCCTCCTAAACCCAAGGCTGTCAAAATCTACGAGGCCCATGTCGGTATCTCCACCACTGAAGCTCGTGTCGGAACCTATAAAGAATTCACCAAAAATATCCTTCCACGTATCCACCATCTCGGATACAACACCATCCAGCTCATGGCTATTATGGAACATGCTTACTACGCTTCCTTTGGCTATCAAATCACCTCCTTTTTTGCAATCTCTTCCCGCTATGGCACTCCCGAAGACTTGAAGGAGCTTATCGATACTGCCCACGGTCTTGGAATCACTGTTTTATTAGATGTTGTTCACTCCCACGCTAGTAAGAACGTCTTGGACGGTCTCAACAACTTTGACGGCACCGACTATCAGTACTTCCACGGCGGAAGCAAAGGTCAGCACGAACTTTGGGACTCCAGACTGTTTAACTACGGAAAACACGAGGTCTTGAGATTCTTATTGTCCAATCTTCGCTTTTTTATCGACGAATATCATTTCGACGGCTTCAGATTCGATGGTGTCACCAGTATGCTCTATCACCACCATGGTATCGGAACCGGCTTCTCGGGTGATTACCATGAGTACTTTGGTCCTTCCGTCGACGAAGAGGGCGTTGTCTATTTGATTCTTGCCAACATTATGTTGCGCAAATTAAATCCTGATCTCATTACAATTGCTGAAGATGTCTCTGGTATGCCCACATTATGTTTGCCCACAGATATGGGAGGTGTGGGTTTCGACTATCGATTAGCAATGGCCATTCCCGACATGTGGATCAAGCTTTTGAAGGAAAAGTCTGACGACGAGTGGAACATGGGCAACATCTGCTGGACCTTGACCAACCGCCGCCATTTGGAAAAGACTGTCGCCTACGCCGAGTCCCACGACCAAGCTCTGGTCGGCGACAAGACTTTGGCCTTTTGGCTCATGGATAAGGAAATGTACACACACATGTCTGTCCTTTCTGACAACTCCTCCATCATTGAGCGCGGCATTGCCCTCCACAAGATGATTCGCCTAATCACCCACGCCTTGGGTGGTGAAGGTTGGCTCAATTTCGAAGGTAACGAGTTTGGCCACCCCGAATGGCTCGATTTCCCTCGCGACGGTAACAATAGCTCTTTCCACTATGCTCGACGTCAATGGAACCTCATCGACGACCAATTGCTTCGCTACAAGTTCCTCAACGAGTTTGATGCTGGTATGGAGCATTTGGAAGACAAGTACAAGTGGCTTTCTGCTCCACAGGCATACGTCTCTTTGAAGAACGAGAGCGATAAGGTCATTGCTTTTGAGCGTGCCGGCCTCCTTTTCGTCTTCAATTTTAACCCTACCCAGTCCTTTGTCGATTACAGATTTGGTGTTGACAAGCCCGGTACTTATCGCATTGTTTTGGATACCGATGATAAGAACTACGGCGGCTTTGAGCGTGTAGACCATGAGACCACTCGCTGCGTTACTACACCAATGGAATGGAATAACCGTAGCAACTTTTTGCAGCTCTATGTTCCCTCAAGAACTGCCTTGATTCTTGCTTTGGATTCAACTCTTTAAATAGGGTCGAAATATGTACATTTAACTTATACGTTACTATCACTATATTTTTCTTTTCTTAATTCAATTCAATTATTTTTTACATTCTACACAATTCCCATTGTTGAATTGACCATTTATTTAGGACCAATCATATCCTCAGGACAAACACACTGGTCAAACTCTGCAGAAGTAAGAACACCAAGCTCCAAAGCAGATTCCTTAAAAGTGATGTCCTTTTTGTGTGCGTTCTTAGCGACCTTGGATGCCTTGTCGTAACCAATCTTGGGGTTGAAAGCAGTGACCAGCATGAGCGACTTCTTCATGAGCTGGTTGATTCGCTTTTCGTTGGCCACAATGCCCTCGATGCAGTGCAGTCTAAACGACTCAGCATCATCTGCAAGGAGCCGGATCGACGAAAGAAGGTTAGAGATCATAACGGGCTTTAACATATTGAGCTCGAACTGGCCAGAGGCGCCGGCAAAGGTGATGGCCGAGTTGTTGCCAAAGACCTGTTTGCAGACTATGGTCAAAGCCTCGTTTTGGGTAGGGTTGACCTTACCGGGCATGATGGACGAACCGGGCTCGTTTTCGGGGAGGTAGAGTTCGCGGTAGCCACAGCGGGGTCCGGAACCAAGGTATCTGATGTCGTTGGCAATCTTGAAAAGCGAGACGGCAACGGTGTTGAGAACGCCAGAGGCCTCAAACTTGTTGTGAGCAGTGTAAAACTGCTCGCCAGTAATCTCAGTGACGGTGTCGGTAATGGCCTTGTCGAATGCCTTTTTGGTGCCGACGGCCGTGCCGCCCTGGGCCAAGAATCTGAGATGAGGAAGAGCGGCCTTGACGCACTCAATGCCGTTCTCCAATTGCTGGGCGTAGCCAGAGAATTCCTGGCCAAGAGTGAGCGGAGTGGCATCCTGGAGATGGGTACGTCCGATTTTAATAATTTGCTCAAACTCCTTGGACTTGTCGGCAATGGCCTTGTGGAGGGCCTCGAGGTTGGGAATCAAATGCTGGGTAATTGAAAGAACGGCAGCAATGTGCATAACGGTGGGAAAGGTATTGTTTGAAGACTGAGACATGTTGACATGGTCATTGGGATGAACAGGCGATTTAGAACCAAGCTTTCCTCCGAGAAGCTCAATGGCATGGTAGGAAATGACTTCATTGGCGTTCATGTTAGACTGAGTTCCTGAACCTGTTTGGAAAACAACGAGTGGGAACCCATCGGTAAGCTTGCCGTCAGCGACCTCAATGGCAGCTTCCTGGATAGCCTTGTCAATCTTGGGATCAAGACCGTAAGTCATGTTAACTGTGGCTGCAGTCTTCTTGAGAATACCAAAAGCCTTGATGAGGGGCTCAGGAAGTCTTTCGTGAGGACCACCAATCTTAAAGTTTTGACAAGATCGCTGGGTTTGAGCACCCTAGTACTTGGTGTCGTCGACTTCGATTTCGCCAAAGGCATCGGTTTCAGTTCTCTTTCTCTGCAAAAAAAAAATCAAAACTCAGAAGTTACAAGTTTGATAAATCCTATTATGTTGTTGAAATCGAAACTAACGAAAACAGAAGCAGATACTGAGAATTGTCTGCGAAGGGCTTGAGCAGAAACAGCTCTGGAAGTAGAAGCAAAACCTCTGATCATGATGACTGAATATTGATGTTTTTTTTCAAAGAAAATAAAGACGTCCACGACGAGAAAAACCGTTTATAAACTCCGGACATTGATTTTGTTGGACCAAATTATCCACAATGGTCGGCTATTTTTGGGTTGACCAATGAGCAACGGTTGTAGATTACATACATTTGTAAACATCCAATATGGATTTGAATCGATTTACGAGTTTTTGTGAAATTTGGTTTTTGGAATCAAGGTTGGAATTGAGTGTCGTTGGATGATTTAGAATAGAACTATAAGCTGTTCAATTCTTTCACAAACACTGTTTAAGTTCTTCAAATCAATCCAAACGTTGCTCAACACCTTCCAGTAAACTTGAACAGAACACTCCATTTCTATTAAATTAATAATACAATCCAAAGTTACATCAATATGGCTTGAACTTGTTCTTTTCTCTCATTTCCATAATCTTGGCCTTATCCTCATTGAACTTCTTCAACAAATCGTTGGTAGCCCGTTTCTTCTTTTCTCGGATTTGGAATCGGTAAAAGTCAGGCATCTCTCTCTTTTTGTTTCTCTTTTCTAATTCCTTCTTTAATCTTTCTTGTGTTTCTGCTGCTCGTGCTGCTATGCTGGCCTTGGATCCACCTCGTGAGTCTCCTGTAACCAAAGTGAAACCGTCTTCGTCAACGTATCCTTCTTTAGACTTCCGACTCATTCGTTCCCGCTCCTCCGCTTCATTATATGCCTTCATAAAGTTATTGACTTCGTCTATCAAGTCCTGTGGATCTGGAAACATATCCAAACCTTGTTCCAAATACTTTTGGTATCCCGAGCTCGACGCTATCTGAGGCCACTGTAACGGTTCCTTTTCTAACTTGTGTAATTTTTTTGCTTTAGAAATAAGTCGCACACACGATGCCTTGTCAACAAGAATTATTTGGCCACGGTTGCCAGCTTCTGGAATAAACGCCTCAACAATCGCCCCCGAAATGTCCTGGCACAGTGACTTTATATGCTCCAACGTGGTGGAAACGGGAAGATTCACAGCGTATATTGTCCGCTCAGCTGTATCCATATCATCGTCTTCATCTCTTTGTCTAGCTTCATTCTTCTTTAGGTATATGACATGGTAAATTGGACTTTTCTTATCGTCATTGAGAGCTACTGGAACAACAGTAAATCCTCCAACTTGTTCTGGAAATGTGTATGGCTTCATTCTTATGATTGGTTTTTCAACAATAAAGTATGAATTAATATACTCTCAATGAGTTTCGGTCTAATGAAAAATGAAGATTGTTTTGTTTAAAAACGAGTATAAATATATTTTCACAAAAATTTTTTTTTTTTTTCAAATGTGGTTAGGGATAAGCCGTACATATATACATACAATATTGTTCATGTATGTATGATTTTGTCATTAAAAGGAAAAATACAATCTTTTTTTTTCTTTACTTTACTTATTTCATGGAAATATATTTTATAAACCAATTTGTTTACACACTAGTTCCAAAATGTACGATCCTGCTCGAGATTCTTGGAAGTCTGGTGACGATTCAGAAGAGCCTAAACCGGCCTCTGAAACTTTAGAAGAATCCAACAAGCCACAAGAAAAAGATACCAATGACACCAAACATAAAACAGTAGAACCTGAAAAATCTGACAATTCTGAAAAAGCCGAGGATTTTTCCACCGATAACAGCACTAAGGATAGTGTCTCTAAGCCAGAAAACGATGTCAAGGCCCAACCGATAAACAAGATCGAAATGAAGCAAGACAAACCAACAGAATCAACAAGTCCAAAGGAATCTGGAGAGCATGATGCCGAAACAGAACCATCGAAAAGAAAATACGAAGATCCTGAAAGTTCGCCTCATAAAGCTAGTTCCGATGCTGCTACGGAAAGTAAATATGAGTCTTCCTCACAAGGCTATATCCAACACAATTCGCAATCCAAGCCAACCGAATCTCAAAAAAGGTACAAACGTCCCAGATCTCGCATTTCGCAAAGTGAGCGAGATGAAACGACCCGTGCTATCAGAGAGCGGATGGAACGACAAGAAAAGAACTCTAAAAAGATAGAAGAGCAGCAGCACGATAGATTTCTTGTTCGAAACCATTACAACCAACGCCCGGATCAAGGCCATATAAACCGCCAGCAATCTCCAATCATCAAGTTACGATCATTCAACAACTGGGTCAAAAGTATGTTGATTCATCAATACGCGAGACCAGGCGACATTGCTTTGGATTTGGGATGTGGTAAAGGCGGCGACTTGTTGAAATGGAATAGGTCGAAGGTTGCTGGGTTTATTGGAATTGATATTGCCGAAGTGAGTATTCAACAGGCGATGGAGAGATCCAAGTCATCCAGGCTGGGATTCTGGGCCAAGTTCATTGTGGGCGACCCGTTTGAAAAGCCTATCGAGGAAGTTCTTCAGTCTGAGATCTTCCCTGTTGACGTTGTTTCTTGCCAATTCTGTTTACATTATTCGTTTGAGAGCGAGTCACGGGCCCGTATGCTGCTTTCTAATGTTAGCCGGATACTCAGAGTTGGCTGCTACTTTATTGGCACTATACCCAATTCTGAAGTTATTATTAAACACATTCGCAGACTGGAACCAAATACCAAGAAATGGGGCAACTCCATTTACTCGGTCGAATTTGAACGAGACCCGCCAAGAGACGGCAACTTTAACCCGCCGTTTGGCCATAAGTATACCTTTTTTCTTGAAGATGCAGTGGGAAATGTTCCCGAGTATGTTGTTCCATTTGAAGCGTTCCGTACGTTGTGTGAAGAATACGATTTGGTTCTTGAGTACAAGAAGCCGTTTTTAAAGTTTTTCGAAGAACAGCAGGAGGACCGTTTTGCAATGGACCAGGCTAGACGAATGAAAGTTTTGAAAGCTAATGGACAGCCGGGTATCGAAGGTGATGAAAGAGAGGCATGTGGATTTTACACTGTTTTTGCTTTTAAAAAGGTGAAATAAAGTGTTTATATGGAATAATTTTTGAAACTACACCTGTACTCTATAAATATGAAATGAAAAGTATCAGCATGGAATATTGAAGCTATTTTTTTTTTTTTTTTTCTCAAAATACATAGTAGGTTGATGTATAAACGCTGAAAGAATATGATCTAGGTTTTAACGGATCATGTTTGGAAAACAAGGGATTCGTGATCTTGTTGATCCCAGTCCCAGTAAAAAGACAAGGATTGAGGCAAGTCTTTATCCAATTGGCAGTCATCGACATATGAAAGGTTTTGTCTCAGCAAAATGTTGGAAAACTCAGTCAATGGGCAGGAAAGGCCAGGTCCATAAGTGCAATCGTGAAAAGGAACCAAGGCTTCGTTAACAAACAACCGAACAAACGGAGTTTCGTTTTCGCCAGAACACGTTATCTTTTCAATCACGATTGAAGCACCCATCGGCGTCAAATCGCCGTGGACCCAAGGATGCTCCCAATCTGGAGTGGACGAGGATAGAGGTTCGCCAGTAAAGACACCGAGCGTGGACAGGAAAAAGTTCAAATGGCTATCATGAGTAAACGATGCGTAAACAGGGAGCGCATTTTCGGTTTGTAAAAGGTTGAGTGTTGCATTGGCATAGACGGACCCGATTGTTGAAGATAGCTCGTTGCCAGGTCCGTTTTTGTAGTAGTAACGAATTGCTCTGGTGTAGCCGTTCAGCACATGTTCGTGGTTACTGAAAATGGAACAAAAGTTGCGTTCACCCGTTGCAGTAAGTTCAAACGGACATAATTCAATCAAATGCCGAACATCGCTGATGGAAAGCGCAACATTTGGAGAATGTTTACTCAAGTTTTCAACAGTGTCCTGGAAATAGTTTTCGAAGAAGGCAAAGTGTTGAGACGACACTGACGAGTTGTACGGACGGCAGGAACGATCTGGAGTCAGTGAGTTGGCGCCTTGATGGTGAGATTCAGGAATAGTGACCAGATGAACTGAGTCAAGACCTAAGCTTTGCGCAAACAGCTTTGCAGTGGCTTTGACTCTAGCAGACGAAGCCGTGAAAACAGGAAACGTTGTGCCAACAAGCTGTTGGAACAAATGTTTGTAGCGAGCTCTGAATTGGGCAGCACGTTTATGAGATCCGTCGACGCCATTGAACGGACCTGCTGACGTCAAATGGCCATACTGGTGATGGGGATCAGTGACAAAGTACTGGTATTCATTCAGAAACTCTAACGGACCAGTTGTATTTGAATTTACGAGTCGATGGAGAGTTCTTTCATAGGCTTTGCCCACCCCGATGGTTGGGTATCGTTCACCATGTCTGCCCAAATACAAAACTTGAGAAACAGAACATTGCGGCGGGAGCAACGCATTCTCTTTGGTCAATTCAGGAAGACTCTGATACGGACCATGACCACCCAAATGCTGAAACAGCATGAAGGCAAGCAGCATCAATGATTCGAGTATGTGAGACATTTGGCTTTTGGTTTCTATGTTGGTGGTTGCAGCTGTTAAAACTTGTATGTATAGATAAATGAAAACTTTTTGTTTTTAATACAACTTTTTTTTTTATTCTTTTATTTATTTATTTATTTATTTATTTTAATTCAGTCCTAGCTTCATTATTCGAAATACTCAACCGACAGCAACATCTCCATTAATGTCTGCATCTTCTTCGTCCAACCATCACGAATCCGAAGGGTTGCTGTACTTTGGTCGATCACGTCGCAACTCCAAAACTGGTCCAGTCAGTCCCGTGAACAATGTACATCATATTGACAAGCAGGAATCTCCAAATTCAAACAAACTGGGAACGTTTGACGGCGTTTTCATCCCAACAACACTCAATGTCTTGTCGATTCTCATGTTCTTGCGTTTCGGATTCATTCTGTGCCAGTCTGGAATCCTCGGAATGTTTGGTCTCTTGATTGTTTCTTACGCCATTGACTTGCTAACCACTCTTTCTATCTCGGCAATTGCTACAAACGGAACTGTTAAAGGCGGTGGTGCTTATTACATGATCAGCAGATCTTTGGGACCGGAATTCGGTGGTAGTATCGGTCTTGTTTTCTACGTCGGTCAAGTCCTCAACGCTGGTATGAACGTCGTGGGTTTCTGTGAACCCTTTCTCCAAAACTTTGGCAACGAAAACGGTTTGATTGCAAAAATCATGCCCGAAGGAAAGATTTGGATGCTGATCTATTCAACTATATTGCTGCTGTTGTGTTCTGGAATTTCTTTGAAACAGTCTCTTTTCGCAAAAACTGGTAGATGGCTCTTTGTGATTCTCATCTTTAGTACTTTTACAGTTCCTCTCTCGGCCTTTTTTGTCAAACCGTTTGTCGACGCTAAGTTCGGTGCCTACACTGGCTTTTCGTTTCAAACACTCAAGGAGAATATGATGCCTTCCTTCAAACCCGTTCCTGATACTCCAGCTATGAATTTCCAAGTGTTGTTTGGCATTTTTTTCCCTGCAACTGCAGGTATCTTTGCCGGTGCTTCAATGTCTGGCGACCTCAAAAACCCTTCCGTCAGCATCCCAGCTGGAACACTTAAAGGTCTTCTTTTAACCTTCATCTCTTATTCTTTGGTCATCATTACTATGGGCGCATGCATTTCCCGCGATATGCTTTACAATGATGTCCAAGTCCTCCAAAACGTCAACATTAGCAAATACTTTATTATTATGGGTGAATTCTCGACTTCCCTCTTTTCGGCAATCGTCGGTATCATTGGATCTGCCAAACAACTCCAAGCTGTTGCTAGGGATGAGGTTCTTCCCTTCACTTCTGCATTTGCAAAAGGCACTCCAGTCACCGACGACCCAATTGCAGCTGTAGTCTTCACCTATATCCTGGCCCAAATCATTATCTTTTTCGACGTCAATCAAATTGCTACCTTCATCACAATGGCGTTTCTCATGACCTTTATTGTCACAAACCTTGCCTGCTTTTTGCTCCGTATCGCTAGTGCCCCCAATTTCCGCCCTTCGTTTCGTTATTTCAACTCCTACACAGCTGCCGCAGGTGCTGCTGCCTCTATAGCTGCCATGTTTGTTGCCGACGGCATGACTGCTTCTCTCATGATGATCATTCTTGCTGCTCTCTTCCTCACTATTCATTACATTTCTCCTCCCAAGCCGTGGGGCGATGTTTCCCAAAGTCTGATTTACCACCAAGTCAGAAAATACCTGCTACGACTACGACAAGACCATGTCAAGTTTTGGCGCCCTCAAATTTTATTGTTGGTGGATGATCCCCGCACGGCTTTGAAATTAATTTACTTTTGCAACAGTTTGAAAAAGGGCGGCCTGTACGTTCTCGGCCATGTGGTCGTAACCCAAGATTTCCAAAATTCATTTCATGAAATTAAAAAACAGCAGGATGCTTGGAAACAGCTTCGTGACGTCAGTGGCGTCAAAGCGTTTATCCAGATCAGTGCTGGCCCTGACCTTGTTTGGGGAGCACGAAACGTGTACCTGGGCTCAGGCTTGGGCGGAATGAGACCAAACATTACGGTACTTGGTTTTTTCGAAAAGCAAAACCACCTGGTTGGGTCCCAGATTCGAAGCTCCTCTATCCCAGCAACTGCTTCTCTTCCTACTGATGACTGTCGGCACGAAAGTACAATCAATGTTCAGCATTGGGTTAATATTATAGAAGATTTGCTGATTATGCGCGCCAATGTAGCTGTTGCTAAAGGATTTCCACAACTCGAACTTCCTTCAAAAAATACGACGAAGGATTCTAAATTAGATTCAGACAAAAAGTACATTGATTTATACCCCATTCAAATGTCGGCTCAAATTATCGATAAAAACGGCGAAACCAGTGCCTTGACTACCAACTTTGATACATACACTTTGATTTTGCAAATGGGTGCCATTCTGAATACCGTTCCTTCTTGGAAGCAAAACTATACCTTGAGAGTTATTGTTTTTGTAGAATATGAAGAGGATGTTGAGGAAGAAGAGTCCCGAATCAAGATCTTATTAGAACAGCTCCGCATTAAAGCTGTCATTGTGGTTATTTGTCTAAATTCCGGAAACAACGAGTCATACGAAGTCATTGTCCGAGGCAAGAAAGATAAGAACGGGCGCATTGAAAATGTATTGTCCAAGCTTGAGTGGTGGCAGAACCTTCAAAGCGCGCGGCGAGAGTACGAGAGAAAATACGGAATTCCTGTCGATTTAAGCAGGGCAAGCACCCTTCCAGCAGACCATATCGATACGATTGTTCCAAATGATACCAACGTCGCCAACTCTGGAAATGTCCTTCACGAAGTCGCAATGCATCCTTCCCACGTAAGTCGACTGCTCAAGACCCAAAAACGTCGTCGCCATACAATGTCGTCGATCCAGCAAATGGGCCTGTCGTTCAGTATGCAGACCAGCAAGATTTTGAAATCACAAGTTCGCCATGCGACTGACTTTTTCCGCGACGAAGCCGATTTGGATGACTATTCGTCTGATTCTGATTCTGCAACGACGGGCACCGAAAGCGATGCGAGCTCGATCAACGAGTCTTTCCAAAGCCCCAGAAACAGTCTAGCTTCGAAACCCAAGATCTCTGTAATGTCGCACGACCATGTCTCGACCATTAACGATAGAATCCCAAAGAGTGCGCAACCAAAGCAGGACCCGCCAATTTTTAAGCCAATATTTACTTTAGAAGAAATCCCCAATAAGACAGAGTCGGGCAAAAAGCCATACTTTCTTTCGCCCCAAGACGACCCCGTATCTGGGCCCATTTATGACGCAACCAAACTGACGCCTGCCTTTAGTCGCTCGTCAAGAAACAGCAGCAGACCCAATTTTACGGGTCTTGCTATTCCTAGAACTACAGTTGAAGAAATCGACGATGGCAGACCCACCATCAAATTCGACACCAAGACCCAAAAGAAAAAGAGGGTGAGCAGTAAGAAGGACAGTTTAGATGCGTCTTTGCCCAAAGAAACGACGTCGTTGCTTGCTAGCGATAGCCAGTGTTATAATACATTAAACACAGGCGACCGAGGCGAGTACATCAAGCAAGAGGAATTGAATGTCGGATACCCGCAGCAAGAAGGTCCGAAATCAACCGAAGATGGCGACGACGAGGATGACGATAACGGCAACGAAGATAGTTCATACTTGTCGTTCAACGATTTGCCGGCCGACGCCCAGCACCTTATCTTGAACGACATGATGCGTACAACCTCTAAGCATGCTGCCGTGATATTCTCGACGCTGCCTGCGCCGTTCTTTGGAACCCATTTGAGCGAAGAAGAGTCGTACCAGTACGTTGAGTCCTTGGAACTTTGGTGCCAGGACCTGCCTCCTATTTTATTATTAAACTCGCAAACCATTACAGTTACGACAGCGTTATAATTTTTTGTTATTAATCTATTGGGGTTTCGTGACATATATCTATATATATTTATAAATCTCTAGTAATACATTTCATTCATTCTAACACATGACATATTCTTGTTTGTTTTCTCTGGATCTGGACTCATCACCGGGCTTGAACTCATAAGAAACGGTGACATCCAAATCACGGGGGTTCTTCTTTGTAGGCGCACATGTTATGTGACCCTTGATGGTTTCGTCCTTGTTAATTTGGATGACGTCTTTGATATAAAGAACGGTTTGTTTCCAGTGAGTGTACTCGGCATGTGGGCCAGTAGAAAACTCAACGGGAACTGTACCCTTTGTGAACTCGATATCGAACCAAACCAAAAAGGCGTGAATGTTGTCGTCGCGGTAAGCCTTTACCGAGAAGGGACTGGCAAAGGCCAAGTCCTCCTTCTTAACGGTCTGGATGTCGACGGTGAGGATGGGGCATCCGTCAGTCACGACGGAGCGGCCGTCCACGATATCAACTAAGGGTTCGCTCATGACGACGTTCTGGAAAGGGGTGTAGTCAAACCCGTACACATCGCGCCAGAACCCAATCTTTTCGTCCTTGTACATTCCGTCCTCGAGACCGGCAACGTACATGGTAGCCTTATCTGGGAAAATGAGGCCGTCGGGCTTCAAGTACTTGTCGCGGGCCACAAGCACGGTATCCAACATTGATTCGTAGAGCAGGAAGTAGCCCATCCACTCGGAAATGATGATATCAACTTGGGGGTAGGGCAATTCGATTTCTTCCATCTTGCCTTGGATAAGGGTGATTTTATCTGAGAACCCGTTGATGTCAACAATCTTTCTTGCCATGTGAATGATGTTGGACATATCAACACCAATAACGTGCTTGGCACCGGCACGAGCAGCAAACATTGAGAGAATGCCGGTGCCGCAACCTACGTCCAAAACGATTTTGTCTTTGAACAGAGAGGGGTTCTGGTATATCGCACTGCGGTAGGACAGGGTTCGTGTCTTGTCTTTGAGCATCTCCTCGTGGATGCCATAATGGTCATATGAAGAGAAGTAGTGCTTCTCAGAGTAAGGCATAACTTCTGAAGTAGATTTTTCAGACATTTTTAAAATGGTTCTATTGAACTTTTTTCAAAAAAAAAAAAATTTGGGAAAGAAGAAGAAAAAAAAAAAAAAAAACGACTGAAAATTTTAAAAATTAAACTTGAAAAATAAATTTTGAAAAAAAAAAAAAAAAAAAAAAAAAAAAAAAAAAAAAAAGATTTCTCATCATTACCTAAGTATGACTAATTACATCAACGGTTTAAATCTTGTAAACCTTCTCCACATACATGAAATGTCAAATTTAAAGGCGAATCCTTCTTTTACTTTATTTTATTTTTTTTCTCGAAAATTTTTCCATCCATTTTTTTCATTTTTCACATGAACGTTTTACGCAAAAGGTGCAAAGATCCAAAGCCTGTTTCTGCACCAGTTCCAAACGCTTTTTCGTGAATGCCTGACCGTCGTCAAGAGTAAATGACGTTTATGACTCAATAAAATAAAAGAAAAAAACGGCCTTTCCACAATGAAGTCTGAACCATGTCTAATGAAGCCGTCATATTTACAAAATGGTACGGTTTCCTCGAAGATCGGTAGCAATTTGTCGGCACCCAGTGCTGTTTTGCAAGCACCTCAAAAGACTCAAACGATGCTCGAACCAAATGCTGTGCCCAATCGTGTGACGAAGAAAAGTCGCAAAAAGAAAACTGCTAGAGCATGTATAAACTGCCAAAAGGCTCACTTGACTTGTGACGAGGGTCGTCCGTGCCAGCGATGTACTAGGAAAGGACTGACAAACTGTGTCGACGGATTTAGAAAGCAGGCAAAATACCTGATGGACATTCCTCCAGATAAACTGAATCCTCCTCCTGCTCCTTCTTCTGTTAATCCAGCGACAGTAACTAGCTCTATTCTTACAAAAAATAAACCCATCCAACAGTATTCCTCAATAATAATACCAAATGCCTCAGATGCAAATTCTCTAAATACCAAAACTCACAAGCCTCCAATATCTTTGCCGTCGTCATCCTCCTCATTGTCCAGCAAAGATGTCAAATCACCATTACCATCGTCTTCTCCAGATCTCCAACCCATCATAGCCTTTCCGCCATTTGACTTTTCGTCCAAAGCAGCAGATCTCGAGTACTCGTCAATCACTAGTTTACTAGAAAGCGACGTGACTCTGCCAAGCATCACCGACAATCTTTCGGTCGACCACACTAGCACTCTCTCCTCACACATGCATGCCTTTTTCCAAGATGCTCCAGCCGGTGCCGTAATATCCCCCCACAACCACCACCACCACCAAAACGTTTTACCATTGTCAGCCTTTTCGCAGCACTCGAGTCCTGCGCAGTCCAGCGAGCCCAAGCCCGTGCACCAGATCAACAAGACCCCCGAGGAGGTGTACAACAATGTCGATGCGCCCTTTCCGTACACGCAAGGATACCATATCCTCATTATGTACCTCAAGCGCCGGTTCAACAATGATACCCTCATGGTGCTCGCCAAATCCATGGCCGAATACCGGCCTTCCTTTATCGCAACGACCAAGACGCTACAGGAGGCAGATCTCATTTTCATGGAAAAGTGTTTCCAGCGCACACTGCTCGAGTTCAACAAGTTTATCTTGTGCTCGGGCACGCCGACGGTCGTGTGGCGGCGCACGGGCCAGATTGCTGCGGCCGGCCGCGAGTTTTGTTTGCTGACGGGGTGGCGGCTCGACGACCTGGTCACGTCGGACCCCACAAAGTCGAAATTCATTATCGAGCTCATGGACGACTCCTCCGTCACAAAGTATTTTGACGTATTTACCCGGCTCGCATTTGGGGACTCGCGCGGCGTCATCATGACGGACTGCACGCTGCTCAAAAAGAGCGGAAAGCACATTAGGACTGCTTGTACTTGGACAGTCAAGCGAGACGTTTTTGATATCCCAATGATGATTATCGGAAACTTTTTGCCAATTTTAGAGTAATCCAGTTGTAGAAAGAATAATAATAAACCATTTAATTCAAAAACTATAAAAAATCTCATCCCTAATCACAAAACAATATATATTCCATAAAATTACTGAATCTGCTTAAACAACTGCTCACGCTCAGAAGCACTGAGCTTCTTGATGGCGTCAGCCAAACTAGAAACATCGCTACGGGAAGCAGCCTTCTCCTTTTTCAACAAGGAAATGTTTTGAGCAAGCTCCTTGTGGTTCTCTTCCAACCAGGTAGCAACGGCCTGGTCGTTATCCTCGTCGCTGACCTTGGATACGTACCAAGACTTGAGACGAGCAACCTGCTCAAGACGGTTGGAGTTGGGAAGAACCTCGCCGATGCGCTGGATCAAGTACTCCTCGTTCAAACGTCTGCGGATACGCCAGAAGAAAAAGCGGCGGGCCTCTCTCCAAACAAGGGCCTTGCGGATAGTGCCCTTGGCAGCCATACGGCCAACACGGTCGTGCAAGTCAGCAAACTGGACAGAGATCTGCTGGTAGATGGGGAGAAGAGACTCCTCTCTGTCGCCAACCAAGGTCTTGAGCTCGAGGATTTCGCTCTCGGGAGCACCGTTCTTGCGGGCCTCGTCGAGCTTGTCGCTGAGCTCGCGGTAAGTTTCATCCAAGCGCTTCATGGTCGCAACAAGCTTGTCTCTTCTATACTTGATACCAACCATACCTTCAGGTTCCAATACACCAGCACGTGCCTCCTCGTCAGCGTACATTTCCATCATGTCGGAGTTGATGGTAGGATCGACAACGACCCAAGAACCACCACGAAGTTCACCAGTAGGAGGAATGTAAATCATGATGGGCTGCTTGTAGTCAACAAGAGCGTCAACAATGTATGCACCGTATTTCAAAACTTCGTTGTACATATCACGCTGACCACCAGAGAAACCACGCCAGTTGGCCAAGATCATCAATGGAAGCTGTTCACCATGGTTGAAATCGTTGATGGCCTGAGCAGTCTTGAAGGCAGAGTTGGGGTACCAGACCTGACCAGCCTCCTGCAAAGTCAACTCAGTAGAGTCGGGGTTGGCAGGGTCGGCGGGAATGACATTGTCAACACTTCTGGTCTCGACAGCAATGACACCAAAAGGAATACCGCCCAAACGGGCGCGGCCGACAACAACACCCCTGGCCCAGCCGCTGAGGGTCTCCATAAAGGAGTCCTTGTCGAAAAGACCAGACTCAAAGCCGCTTTCGGTCTGTCTACCGGAAATAAGCCAGCGGACGTCGTATGGCTGGTTGCGGGTAGGGGCGTACTCAACATCACGGTTCCAGTTGTCACCAGTTTCAAGAACAGGAACAGGAAGGCCGCGGTGAGCTGGGATGTAAGACATCCATTCAACAATCTTCTCAACACCAGCAAAGTCGTCGTTGGCAGTAAGATGAGAAACACCATTCTTGTACATGATCTGAGTACCACCAAGCTGAAGGTTAGAAGAGTACACTTCGCGACCAAGCAACTTGTTGATGGCAGGAGCACCAGTCAAGATGATGGGCTGACCCTCGATCTGAATAGATCTTTGACCAAGACGGACAAGGTAGGCACCAATACCGACGGATCGACAGGTGACAAGGGTGACAGTGAAAATATCCTTGTAGGCACGAGA
Source organism: Magnusiomyces suaveolens (assembly GCA_900642975.1). Classification (NCBI taxonomy): domain Eukaryota; kingdom Fungi; phylum Ascomycota; class Dipodascomycetes; order Dipodascales; family Dipodascaceae; genus Magnusiomyces; species Magnusiomyces suaveolens. Next base: position 1,784,409 of record CAAAMA010000004.1, read on the forward strand.
AGTAGCACCGGCAATCAAACCGGATCCTCTCAAACATTCAACACCCAAACCGTTCTCCATACCGACAATGGTAACAATCTTGTAGCGTTCCTCGCCGGCTTCGACAATGCGCTCGACAATGACGGACTCCTTCTTTCCAGAAGCAATGAGCTCCTTGTAGGAGTCGCCAGTGAGGTAGAGATAGTTGAAGCCCTTGGTGGGGTCAGTCTCATCAACCCAAGCAACAGAAAAGAGTGGCAACAATTCTTCAGCAATGCCAATGCGAGCACCAGAGTTGGCTGAAAGGTAAATACGGGGAATACCTTCCTTACGTGCTAATTCAGTGACAGAGTTAAAGAAGAGATCTTCCTGGGGACCGAAAGAACCAATCTTGAAAGTGATATCGTTGGCAATAATGACAAACTTTCTGCCGCGTGGGTATTCGGGGGTCTTGGCGGTAACCTTCCATGCAACCATACCGATATTATTAGTACCGGGCTCGTGGTTGATTTCAGTGAGTTCGCCAGAGGCGTCAAGGAAAAGCTCGCTAGAATGGAAGAAATCATCGGGCATCTTGAGGTTGGGGAACTTCTTCCAAGCAGAAACAAAAGCCTGTCTAAACAAGTCAGGGAAATCGTAGCAGTAAGTAGTACCCATAAGATGGGCCTTGTAACGCTTGGGCTGCAACGACTCCTTGGTGGAGTAAGGTGTGTTGATAGGACGCAAGTGCATTCTGCCTGGCTTACCAAGGGACTTGAAGACCCATTCACCCTTGTCATCTCTGACTTCGGCGTAAAGCTCGGACTCGACAACGTAACCAGAGACGTTGTTGATGAGAGCTCTGAGAGGATAAGTCTTTCCGGAAGTGGGCTCATTGATGACAATGCGAATTTCGGCACTGGTGACACGAAGACGCCACAAACGTCTGCCAAATCTTTCCAAGAAACCACCGAAAGCGGCTTCGACCTGCTCAGGAGCCAGAGGGAAAACAGCAGAAAAGTTGATGAAAATGTGGTTCAAATCAGAGTTGGAAGTTCCAATGACTTCCAAAGCATCCAAAATGTCAGACATCAATCTGTTTGCTTCGGAAATCAAGTACTCGGAAGTGGAGATTTCATCACGAATCTTTCCAGGTCTTACAATACCGCGAGTGAAGAAACGTCTGTCAGTGGGAGCATTCTTAGCGGTGGCTTCGTAGACGTGGATGTTTCTGTTGTCAGTGAAGATGGGCTTGATGTTGAAGTTGGAAAGTCTTCCGAGTTCAAGCTGGAAAGCAAGGGCAGGCTCAATGTGACGAATGGTCTTGTGTTCAGAGTAGTCAGGACCACGGAAGGTAAAGTACTTGGGGTAGCTACCAACACCGGCACCGACAACAAAAGTGACACGACGGACACCAGCGTTAGAAAGATCCTCGCGGTACTCTTCAATGACCTCTTGGAGTCTGGACAAGATATCAGAATCGTCCATCTTTTCGCCAGTCTTGACCATGATGGACATAACATTGCTCAAGATCTTGGGGGCCTGTGCCTGTTGAGGACGTCTCTGGGCAGCCAAAGAGCTCTGAGTGCCAGAAGTGCTGGTGAACTCAATACCACCAGACTTTCTGGGGAAATAGTCCAAAGCGTTGGAAATGGCTTCGTCAATCTCGTCAAACTCGTCGACAGGAGTGATAACACCGGTTCTGACAGGATCAACGTTAGACTTGTCAGACATGAAGGTAAGATCAGAGACGGAAAGGGCACGGGACATGTCCTTGTTTTGGGAGTTGGCATCGTCGCTCTGGGTCATAGTATTGAAAGCGGCAAGAGCAGTGGAAGGAAGCTTGAACTTCCAAGAGACGGAGGGAGTGACCTCAGAGTCATTGTGGTACTTGAGATCCAAGATGGTGTAGGCACGGCAAGCACGTCTGACATAGACTTCAAGAGCAGCAAGAGCGACAAAAGGATCGGGGTGAGAAAAGAATTGGTCAAGGACATCGAAAACGTTGTAACGGGAGTCAATGACTTCTCTCAAGACCTCAAGCTTTGGGGTTCTGCGCTCGTAGCCGATTTCACCATAAGTGGTTTCGACGACTGAAGAGCGGAGAATGTGCTCGAGCTGATCAGAGCGCTCACGAAGAGAAGGAAGAGAGCACTGAATAAGGATCTCACGAGCCTTGAGAACAACCTTTTGGGTGGAACGAGACTCGAGCTCGACAATGTTCTTCAAAGAAGGACGTAAGTATTTGGCAACGTTGGAGTTATCAACGTTGGAAGGCTGGAACTCGTTCAAGATGGCAAGAATGAGGTTGTTCTTGGCTCCAACACGACTGTGTGACAAGATGGTCATGATGACAGACTTGATATCGTCACGGTTTTCGTCACGGAGACGCAAAATGACGTCTTCGTCACGGAGGTTGGGATGAGAAAAGAGCTTTTCGACATTGTAGTAGTTCTCGAGAAGGCTGTTCATGACCTTAAACTCGTGAGCAACAAGACCCTCGGCGTATTGGTTGCAGATGGAAACAAGGGGGGCAATTGCCTGGTTGAAGATCAAGGCATCAACGGCGTTAGTTGGAACGTACTTGTCAAAGGACTTGAGAAGCTGCTTGGCAGGGAACTCAGATTTTTTGGCCTTTGCCTTTTCGACGAGAGAAGAAAGCTGGATGTCAAGCTTTTGGGGAATTCTGGAGTGAAGAGCAGAAGCTTGTTGGGACCACTGGCCGAATGGCAAGTCAGGGTTACAGAGAACATCAATAAGCTCCTTCAAGGTACGATTCATAACAACTTGGTTGTCGAAACCAGCAAGAATGTTGGTCAAGGTCTTGTACAAGAACTCAAACTTTTGGAAAGGCTTGGAGCCCAAGACGGTAGGAGTACCGAGTTCGGGGAATTGGCCTTCAAAGGGCTTGGCAAGTTTGACCTTGGAAGGATCATCGAGGGCAAGGATACCGAGAATATCACCGGCCTGGAGAGTGGATCCGGGCTGCTTGATGGGCTGGACAACACCATCTTCTTGGGCAAGAAGGGGCATGTACATCTTCATAACTTCAACTTCGGCATACGGCTGACCAGCAGTGACATGTTCGCCATTTTCGACAAGGAACTTGACGAGCTTACCAGGGGAAGGAGTACGCAATTGGGTGGGATCACTTTCGACTTCGAGAAGACAGGTCTTGGAGTCGATGGAGACACGGGTGGCGCCGACTTCTTCCTTCCAGTAGACACTGTGGGACTTTCCGTCGAGGGAAATGAGGAGACCACCATCGCTCAAGGAACGAACGCCAACATCAATTTTGGAGCCATTAATGAAAAGGGTGTAGGCATCGATAGAAGATCTGGTGGCGGTGAACTTGAATCGCTGTCCTTCGTAAATGAAATCGATAGCGAAAATGGATTTGAGGGTATCTTTAGAAGGAGCCTGACCCTTTTCCAAAGATTGTTTGACCTCTTCAATGTTTGTCTCGGCAGCAATGTGGGCCTTGGTTGCGGCACCGCAAAGGACAGCAAGGAACATATCGGGTCTTTCGACGGTGAGTTTCTTTGAAATGAGTTCATCTAACCAGCCAGTAGTGATTGTGTTTTGCTCGAAATCGGGTGTTTCAAGAAGCTTGATGAGGTACTCGACGGTGGTTCTAAAGTCACCGCGAATGGAGAGTTCCTTGAGGGCGACAACCATGTGTTGTCTGGAAGCCTTTCTATTTTCACCAAAGGCAAAAATGTGACCAAACTGGGAGTCGGAGAAGGAGTGGATACCACCTTGGTTACCGACGGAAAAGTAACCCCAAACATTAGAACTGGATCTAAAGTTGAGTTCGTGCATCATACCACTGGAAGGCTTGAAACCCTCGCCGGGGTCTTCCGAGGTGATACGACATGCAGTGGTGTGACCACGAGGCACGGGTCTGCGTTGGGTCTTCAAGGCAAGCTCGGTGGAGAAATCAAAATCAATAGGGGTAGAAGTATGAGGATCGACACCATAGAAGAGACGGATATCGCGGATTCTGTGAAGAGGAAGACCCATAGCAATTTGCAGCTGGGCGGCGGGAAGATTAACGCCGGTGGCCATTTCGGTAGTGGGATGTTCGACCTGGAGACGGGGATTCAATTCCAAAAAGTAAAACTTGTCATCGTGGTGAGAATAGAGATATTCGACGGTACCAGCAGAGACGTAGCCGACAAGCTGACCGAGTCTGACGGCGGCCTTTTCCATGGCAGTGAAGGTGGTTGGATTGGCAATGGTAACGGGGGCTTCTTCGATAATTTTTTGATGTCTTCTTTGGACCGAGCAGTCTCTGCCAAAGAGGGAGATGTTGTTACCGTATTGATCGGCAAGAAGCTGGACTTCTAAGTGGCGGGCGTTGCCTGCCAATTGCATGATGAAGATGGGGGAGCCCGGGATTTCACCTTCGACCTGCTTGTATAAACTGACAAAGTCTTTTTCGTTTTCGACCTTACGGATACCTTTACCACCACCACCTTCGGAGGCTTTGATCATGACGGGGAAACCGATTTTCAAGGCCTTTTGGAGGCCATCTTCGGGGCCGGAGCAGCAGCCGAGTTTGTAAACCTCGTCCGAGATGGAGACGAGGCCAGTTTCTTTATCGATTTCGACTTGGTCAACGCCAGTACCGGACCAGGGGATACAGGGGACTTTTGCGTGTTGGGCAACGATAGTGGAAGAGATTTTATCACCGAGGGATCGCATAGCGGAACCAGGAGGACCAATGAAGATGATTTTTTTTGGGGAAGCAGCTAAGGATTCAGGGAGAAGAGGGTTTTCAGAGGCATGACCCCAACCTGCCCAGACGGCTTGACAATTGTGTCGCTCGGCAATGTCGAGGATGAGTTCGACGTTGGCGTAATTGTTGTTATTTGTTCCGCCAGGAACCTCAACGTATTGATCAGCCATTCTAATGTATTCTGCATTTGCTTCCAAGTCTTCGGGGGTAGCCATGACTGTGAACGAGATGGCACGTTCGTTGCCAAAAGTTTCGTAGGCCCATTTTCGGACTGATCTGATGTTTTTGACAGCGGCAATACCGTTATTTGCAATGAGGACCTGAATGTAATGGTTAGTGGAAATGGTGATGAAAAAATGTTGGAAAAAATAATGAAAAAAATTTTCTTTAAAAAAACAAAAAAACACATACTGATTCAATGACGGTATGACCACCGTGAGATTTAACAAAATCCTTGACAGGGGATTCAGAAGCGACATCTAAACTGTTCAAACCAAGGAAATTTTTAGGGAGTTTGGAATGATCATATTTCGAATCTAAGGCAGCAGAGGCCGAAGTGGATGAAGATTGAGATGAAGCCATTTTTCTTTAAAAAAACAATAAAAAAAAAGGAATCAAGGAATATCAAATGAGTTAGAGTATGTGATTCTACAGAAGAAACATTGAACAAAGAGTTAGTAATTGAAATCAAAGGGATCTGATTTGCGAATCAAGATTGCACATACAAGAAAGCTCGTCAATAACGATTTGACAATATGAAGATTTGTATTTAGTTAAGATATAAAAAGCCCAAAGAAAAAAAAAACACCAACGATTCTCGGAGGTTGGATTAAAAAAGAATGAACAATTAAACAAAACCTTGTAGAATAGAATAATAAAAAAAAAAAAACAGGAAAAAAAAAAAAAAGAAGAAAGAAAAACTGGAAAAAGGCTGAAATTTATAATTGGACTCAATTGGAATCCACAAACTCGAAAAGTCGCACACAAGGAGCCAACGGAATCGAATCTAATTGGCTTGACGGCATTGAATAGCAATCACGCCCATGAAAAAACAAAAAGATGTTGGTGGTTGGGATCTTTTCCAGGCCAGAAATGTGCCCATCGATTCGATTCTGAGCCTAAAAAAACGATGATGTCCCAACAATTGTCAATACAACAAAGTATGATTAGATAATGATTGCGTAATTGCTTTTGATTAGTCATGCAGTTTAGGTTGTTGTGGGTGTTGGTGTTTGTTTTTTTTAGGTTTATCGAGGCCGTATTTTTTCTTTTTATCAAAAGGTTAAAGTCGCAGTTTGGTCCAAGGCCGTGATAAGGGCAATTCGTACTGTTTGAACGGTTCAAGACGGAGGGGGAAAAATGATACAAATTGATTATTCTCGGGTGTAAGCGTTGTAAAGTCTTAGGAGTGCTAATTGATTGCAGAATGCTTGGAAATTGGAGTGCCGATTGATACAGTTCAACACGCATTGAACGACTCCAGGCCGACTGGACAACCTTATTGATACAAGAGTGGTCGACTTGAAACACCGGTAATGATTTTACGAGCGGATTCTTATCGTTTTCGTGTCACCCAATTCATTATTCCGGATTATCCATTTTTATATGAGCTAATTGCCATTACTAAACATACACAAAAGCTTCAGGTTTAGGGTCGATCTATCTGAAAATTTTCCACTTTTCACGTTTGGATACCACCAATTAGATTCTTCAGCCAGATTTTTAATCTCGCAAAGAGATATAAACCCGATTCAATATTATTATTATTATTTTTTTCAAAACAAATATATATACCTATTGCTGAAAAATGGGCTGGTTTACTGGAAACAATACCTCTACAAGTGGAGGTGCGTCCGATACCTTGGTCAATGACCCCAAGCCCGAGATCTCGCTGGGCTTTGATCCCACCACAATCAATGTCTCGGACATTTTGTCGACCCCGATGGACGCCACAAAACTGCATCCCTTGGCCGGGCTCGACCGCGGTTTAGAATACCTCACAATCGAAGACGAGACCGTTCCAGTAATGCCCGGCGCCCACGGAATCATTCCCATCAAGGACTGGACAGACGACCTTTGCTACGGCACGGGCACAATGTACATGTTGGGTCTCGGGCTGGGTGGCACCTATGGACTGGCTGAAGGCCTGCGTAAGGCACCTGTCGATGCCTCGTTCAAGCTTAGACTTAACGGTATTCTGAACGCAGTCACCCGCCGTGGACCTTTCCTGGGCAACTCGGCTGGTGTTTTGACCTTGGTGTATAATTTAATCAATGCATCCATTGATAAGTACAGAGGTGAGCACGACGATCTCAATTCCCTAGCGTCGGGTGCTCTTGCCGGTGCCATCTTTAAATGCACAAAGGGTGTACGACCCATGATTATTGCGTCTGGGTTTATGACTGCGGCAGCAGGTGTCTGGTGTGGTCTAAAAAGGGTCATTTTTTAAATCAAGAAAAAAAAAAAAAAAAAAAAAAGAAAAAAAAAAAGTAATGATAATGATAATAATAATGATGATGTTATTAATATTAATAATACTAATACAAATAATATTAATATTAATAATAAAAACTACACAGCCAAATACCTGGGCTTGGGCTCTTTACTCAGCCCTGGCTCTAAATGCATCTTTTTGACTGCCTCGTCATCACTCGATTCTCTCTTCCTTTTCAAGCCTTCACTGGCTTCCTTTAGCTCAAGCGCTTTTTGTCGTTCTTCTGCCTCTTGCGCCATTGTCAGAGACGACTTGAACACGTGCTCGTACTTCTTGACGGTTTCCTCGTCAATCGTGGTGAGCGCCTCCTTGATCTGGTCCATGGACTTTGACTGCGCAACCTTTTGGTACAACGGCGACTTTCCGGGTATCATTCTGGCAAGACAAAACTTGGTATTGACGACGTGGTTATCATACTCTTGACAAATGTCAAAGTATTCCCTGACGATCTGGTCCCATGGCACCATGCCGTCAGGATTGAAGCAGGACGCATTCTGCTCAGCGCTCCGGGCCATCATGGCTCCGTCAATGCCGTACTTTTGTATGAGGCCGTCCAGCTCAGAGTACTTTTCAACATCACCGTTTAGAAAGCACATGACGTCGGCGCTGTGGCAGACATCTACGATTTTTTTCAGTGAGGTGCGGATGGACGGTTCGCGGGGGCGCATAGGGGTGGTGCGGCAGTGGATGGTGAGGAGCTTGATGCCGGTGGTGACGAGCCGTTTGACTAGGTCTAAAGTCTCGGTCTCGGTCTCCAAGAGACGGATTTTGACGCTGATGGGGATATTGAAGGGTTCGCCGACCTGGGTGACGAGCGAGGTCAAAATGTTGACCAGTTTGTCTGGGGTTCTTAGTAGAGCAGCGCCCATACCAGAGTCTAGAACTTGTTAGAATGTGTGAGTAAATGAGTGGAATGGTACTTACGAATGGAAAAGTGTTTCTAAAGATGGTTAGTATGGTGGAAAAAACATTAAAAACAAATGAAAACTCACCGGACACCCGCTATTTACGTCGATAGCAGAAACGTCTTGGACCACCATTTTCGCGGCCTTGACTGCAATCTCAGGATCCGCCGTTCCCATTTGAAACACCAGCCGGCTCTTTTCCAAGTGCGGGCAGGTCCGAAAGGCAATCTTTTTGTTCTTTTCGACAAAGTCAAAGCACTTGATGCGGTCGTTCCAAACACGCTCGCAAGTGACGATTTTCTTGTCAATGATCTCGGGAGCTTTGTAAAGTTAGTATTAAGGTAATGTTGAAGAGAATGAAGCAAAGACATACACCACACCAGGCTAGCCCCATGCTTCAACGACAGTAGTCTAGTAGGCAGTTCGCCAACGCGGACCTTGGAAATGTTAGTTTTACGATGCAAAGTGATATTCGTCGGTTTTTTTTTAAAAAAATCAACAACCCACCATCGGAGCCAGCACCAACGCTCTTCTGTAATCAATCATTGTTGTAGAAGATTGACTAGAAAGTGCCCATGAAAATGGGTTTAAAAAAAAAAAAAAAAAACGGCGAATTCAGGGTAACTGAAAAATAACATTGTATGTAAGTAAAAATGTATTACAACATATGTAACAATTCAATTTTTGCAGAGGCGAATAGTTATTTTTTCTTCCTTTATGCAGTCAGGCAGCCAGACGGCGTAGTAGGTCCAAACATATACATTTTATAAATTTATTTTCATAGTACAATACATAAATAAAGTCGTAAATATCATAGAAGGTCGTAACAAGAGAAGGAAGAGTCAAAAGGTCCATGTGCCTGACTCGATTTCGTGGACGTATTCCTGCGCAGAGATCTTTTCGAGGATCTCCATTGCCATTTCGTCAGCCAAAGTGTCGTCTTCGGCAACTCTGGCGAAATATGGAGCGTGATGTAGCGACTGTTGTTCGCTGTGAACGGAAGAGTAACAGGAAGAGGCTGCGGTTAGCGAGGAAGAAGTGGAAAGAACTTTGCGGTGGGTTGGGGGATACTTTAGTGAGAAGGAGTCATAACTGAGGGGGTTTTCGGGGATTGTCTGGGTGGCGGCATAGTCTGGGATTTTAGCCTTTGAGTAGGAGATGAAGTCATCGATGGTGGTGTCGGAGGAGTTGCTTGTGGGAGTAATTGGATGAGAAGTTGGGATTGGAGTAGAAGGTGAGGAGACCATTGACGGGGGTTTTGAAGCCGACGGCGTCTTTGTTTTCCGCAGCGAAGATTTACGACTGAGAAGAGAGTTGATGGAGTTTGTCCTTGAGACTGATTGTTTTTGGTCTAAAGGCATTGTTGTGCTGGGAGTTGGAGTATTTGAATTGGAATATGTGACTACCTCACAACCAGGGTCTGTTTCATTAAAACTAATTGCATAAAACTCGTTATCGGCGGGTTGGTTTGTAGCAAACTTTTTTGAAACGGAGCGCTTCAGTTTCTTTGTGAGAGATCTTCCGAGGGCCATTTTGAGGTATAAACAATTGGATAGAAATGATGAAAATTAATGAAAAATAATGAAATTTGCGAAATTTTGTATTTTTTTTTAAAAAAAAAAAAAAAAAAAAAAAACGAGGGAAACAAGACTTTTTAAATGGAAACCGGCAATCCAGTAAGCGACTAAAAACTTTGTTACAAAAACAAAAAAAATAAATAAATATATATATAAATACATAAATAAAGATCTGTAACAAATATTTTTGTGAATTTATTTTTCCTGTAACAAGTTTCACGCATATCAACCACTTTGCAGCCCAAAGTCACACAGGAAATGCCTGCTTGTTTGTATTCACAAACGTCAGCCTGTCTATTTACCAGCATTTCTTCATATTTCCTCAACGTGAAACACCAGTTACCGTGGCTCATTTCGCCAGATCCAAATGTGGAGAATGCACTTCTGGTGCGCAGCGTCTACCGAATCTAAACCGTTGGTTGTGACAGTATCTGTAATAATGCAGTAAGTGACTATTACACCCTGTAACGCGCATAAGCACGTGCCATCTGTGTAGTCCACCTCGGCCAGCTCTGCGCATTTCCAATTTTTTTGCTTTACTTTTTGCCGTTTCCGATTTTTGTCGCCATACAAGAAACACAAACAAGCAACTAAAAAAACTGTTGATTATAAAACAAGGCCGAATGTCTCGATCGGATGCCAGCGTTTGATGCATGCAGTCACGTTTTGTTGACGTTTTTGTTGTGGGAATTTGTGGCGGGAAGCGCTTTATTGGAGTCTTTGTAGTCGGCTAGAACAGTTGGTTTTTTTGTTTATTTACTGGAGCTTGTTTGTTTATGAGAGTTGGCTTTACTGGTGTTGTTTCCTATTCATCATTGTAATACATCATTAATCTATTTATTTGTATTCTATTGGTCATAATCCGGTCCACACACACGACATCTTGGGCCAGACCCGTTTGTACAAAGCCATTGCGACCGTGTCCTGTGGATTGATTTTATGGTCAAACGTAGCCTTGAAATAACCATGTGTACCAAGCGGTTCACGGATATAACCCGAGTTGCCCATCCGCGTAAACAATGGCACCGCCTTAAACCACATTATGTCTTCTCGGTTGAAAAACATGTACCGGATTGTAACAACCTTCTTGTGGATCTTGAACGGGTGGCCCGTCAATACCGACCGCTTGGCCAAAATGCGGCTGTGGTCCACGTTCAGTACCGAGCCGCTGCCAACAAGGCGCAGGCCCTGGTCCTCTTGCTTGAACAGCACCACCGGCACACTGCCAAACATCAGCGGCGCAATCACTGTAGCCGTCACATTGTCGCCAGGATACATAAACCGCTGGTACTTGTACACATTGTTGTCCGTCCGCCCGGCCTGTGAGAATATCGGCCGGATCACCAGTCGGCGCGGACCGCACTGCGCAATCAGCGTCGCCTTGGCTGGAACAGCCTCCTCGTATTCAGCATTCTGCTGGATATTCAAGTTCACCACTGCAAGCTTGTGCTCATACTGCAACAGCCCGTACAACACAAGCAAGTTGCCCTGTAGTGAGTCAAACACCGTCTGGTTGGCCTTGACATATACCCGCACCCGCGCACCAACCTCCACTTTGGCGTTCTGCACAGCCTCCTTCAGCACCCGGTTACGAGTACCCTTGTAGTTCTGTACCCGCAGCAGCCGCGTCCACTCCTCCGGCGCCCGCATGTCCTTCTCGTCAGTATCCCAAATACAGCTCTGCAAGTTCTTCAGGCCGCGGTACCGGCTCATACGGTCCTTGGCACTCACACTGGGCAGAAGCTCAATCTCATCAGGAAAGTCAAAATTGTCTCGTGCCCGCTGGCGGAACTCCTTCAACTGCTGCTCTTCGTCCTCCTCATTCAGCTCCACAAACAGCTCGCTTTGTAAATCGCCTGCTTCTGTTGGCTCGTACTCCTCCACACCACCAGCCTGGCTTGTTCCAAACCCGTCCTCGTCGTCAATCTCAACCATCTCGCTCTCGCTCTCGTCCTCAGAAATGTCGAACTTGTCGTCAACAATCCACCGCGCCTGGTGTGCAGAAATTCCCTCGGGGAACTTTTTGGATCTAAACTTTTGTTCAAGCTCCTCCTTGTACTCGTTTCGAAAGTATCGATGGCCGTCCAGCCTCACACCCTGGTCGTTCTCTTGGATTTCCTCCATCTCTTCTTCGTCCGCCACCATGCCCTCGTCAAATGGCGCAAGCTCCTCTAAATCGTCCTTTTCTTCACTCGCAGTAATGGTCTGATCAGTGCTTTCTGCTCCGTGGGCAGATACAACCTCAATCTTCTCAACTTGAAAGTCGCCAAACCCAGTAATATGCACTAATCTGTCTGGTGTCATGCCTTGTCCACGCACAATACCTTCTGCAACCAAGTAACCACCCGTTTCAGAACTGCTGTCGGCGTTCCAGTGATAGCTGCTGGCCATGAGATACGACCGCTCGTCACGCCACGACACTCCCTTAGGCGTCTTTTGGCACAGCGAGCGAGACAGGTTCATCACGTCCGACGAGCTGGCTGTCGAGTAAATGCGCTCCGAGTCGGGGAAAAAGTGACTAAAGTAACTGAACAACGAGTCCTTCACATCCGCCTGGACCTTGGCTCCCTCCACCTTGTCCAAGTCCGGGATAATCGAAAACGCAGTAGACACACCCTGCGATTCAATTGACCTAATACATAGGTCCCCAAAGCTTCCGACCTCCTCGACTGCAGACAGTCCAAACACAACAAAGTCTGCAACCTTGGCTGCATCTAAAATGCTGGTAAAGTTAGGCATGGGTATCAAAAAGCTAATGTTTTGTTTGAACCGCTCGCAGTACACATTCGTCATACCGGGGCTATTAATCGAAACTCCTGAAATACCCAGCGACTCACACAAAACACGGATCGCGCCGGAAAAATCGAGGTTTCCAGTCAGCGGTACCAGCGTCACGACCTTTGGGACGCCGTGGTGGCCAGAATAGAGCCGTTTGTTGGTGCTCGTCTCACTCACCTTGTTCTTCATCAACTGGCGAGACGTGTTGCGGCGATCCTGCTTGTTGGCAACATGGCCAATCTTTTTGCCATTGGACAATCTTTCAATCTTGCCTAGGATGATGTTAGCGGTCAATAAGTAATGAAATTTATAATGTGATACAACTAGTCTTGACGAGTGATAACACTAACGAGGAATACTAATAACAAAAACACACCCTTCTGCTCGGTCCGAATCTGGCCCTTGGTCGAATGACGGGACTTGAACTTTTTCTGTGACTTTTTCAAAGTCGCCCGATGATGTTGAGATGCCGCCATCTTTACTGTTGTAAAACCTATTCTCGTGAAATTTCCAGACTTTGATTATTTAAAAAAAAAAAATTTCCAAAAAATTTTATTTATTGGTAATCATTACTAATATTCAGCCGTATAGGGTTATACCCTAACTAAAACTTTGAGACTGTCTTGAAAAATGTTTAGGGTTAGGTAAAATCTGAAAATTTTTTTTTTTTTTTTTTTTTTTTGGAAAAACTGTTTTTGGGGTAAATCCTTTTCACCTTTTTCCTCGATTCCGTCAAGCTCAACATTTCACTTGAAAACAGCATCACACAGGTACGTTTTGGAAGAGAACCCGGTACTTTCGGAACACAGACTAACGGTACATTAGGCAAAATGGCTCACGAGAACGTTTGGTATTCCCACCCCAGAACCTACGGCAAGGGCTCCCGTCAGTGGTAAGTATTTTATTGAAACGTGTGTATTTTGTGTTGGTGCTAACCGTCAATAGTCGTGTCACTGCTTCCCGTAACGCTGTCATCAGAAAGTACGGTCTCAACATCTGCAGACAATCTTTCAGAGAAAAGGCCTCTGACATTGGTTTCTACAAGTACAAATAAATGCAGTTTTTTTACTGAATATAAAAACAAACCTTGTATTATGATGAATTTGAGAAAAATGAATTGTTAAAATATTCCCCATAAAGCTATCAAGCATAAAATTTGTAAACGTACACGAAAGATTTGATAATTTATTTAAATTTTCAAGTCAGTTAAATTGTTATCAGATCATTTGTATTTAGATCATTATCAAATCACGAATAATGCTATTCAACTTATTTATCAATCTTTACTGATTTCTGTAAAATCCAATGCAAAAGTGACAAGCTATGACTAGTCCAAAATCTTTATGACTAATGATGACAAATTCTTTTCAGAAATTTTTTTTTTTTTTTTAATTTTTTTTTTAAATATAAAAAGATTTGCTTCGAAATCAGTTGCCACATTCTCAGACTTGTACAATTATTCAGTTTTTGGACCGACGAGCTGGTTCAGCTATATTCTACTCTAGATTACACACACTTATACTTTTACTCATACCCATACTTATACCTACACCATGGAAGTCACAGTAGCCAGAGGACTGTCCAGCAACGGAACCCCACTATTCACTTGCAACACCTGCGGCCTTTCCTTTCCCACAGCAGACCTGCAAAGACAGCACATGAAGACGGAGTGGCACCGGTACAATTTAAAGCGACGAGTCGCCCAGTTGCCTCCCATTTCCGCTGAAGTCTTTGCCGAAAAGATCTTAATGCAGCAGGCACAGGTCGAGGACAGCGAGGGCAAGCGGGGCACCAAACAGCGCAAGCGACAAGTCACCAAGAAGGACAAGCGGATGGAGGAAAAGCAGAAACGCAGAGAAGCCCTCAACAAGGCGGCAGAGAGTCATGAGTCTGATGACGAGCTGACTGACGCTGATACCCACAGCGTTGTTTCTTCTACATTTTCGTTGGGCGAGCCCGTCTCGAATGCCGAAAAGCATAGCGACTTTACAGACACGGAATCCTTACCTGACCTCAGCGACTCAGAAACAGCCGAATTGCACCACAACTCCACCGCACAAGACGAGATCGATATCGCGCTCAATGAGCGACTCAGAAGAAACAAGGCCATTCCTCCTAATGTCTGCTTCATGACGGATAAGGTCTTTGACTCTGCCGAAGAGAACGCCGCCCACATGCTCAAGGAGTTTGGCATGTTTATTCCGGAACGGGAGTACCTCATTGACTTGGATGGCCTGATGAAGTATCTTGGTGAAAAGGTCGGGCTCGGAAACATGTGTCTCTACTGCGGATTCGAGGCCCGCAGCTTGGAAGCCATTCGCGCCCACATGAGCGCCAAGAGACATATCAAGATACCCTACGAAAAGCTTGACGACAAGCTCGAAATCTCTGACTTTTACGACTTCACCAGCTCCTACTCCAAACCCTCTGCGCGCGACGCCGACGATGGCCAGGCCGATGACTGGGAAGATTTGTCTGGCGATGAGGGCGCAGAAGAAGATGACGACGACGACGACATTCCTGACGACTACTACGCGCCAGTCGTTTCCGAAACGGGTCTCGAGCTGGCTATGGGCAACCTGCGAGCCGGTCACAGATCGCTTGCCCGCTACTACCGCCAGAACCTGCACAGTGACGTTCTTTCTGAGGACCAGGGCACTCTCATTGCTGCAGACAGACGGATCAACAATCTTGTCAAGCCCAAGGACCCCGTCCGCGAAAAGATGCAGAAACAGGCGTTCAAGGAGTTTAGTCGCAAAAAGAACCAGGAACGAAGAAGGGAAGGAAAGACCATCAACCACCAGGCACATTTCCGCGATCAGCTTTTGCAGTAGTTTGGCAGCGAGCTTCGCTTTGGAGGTCTGTTTGGCGCGGAGTTTTGCCAGACACTGTATTTCTATTTTGCATACTTTATATTTAATTTACTGATGAATTGCAAGTGAATCAGGTAAACAGTCTAGTAACAGCCGTACGCTTCAACGGTTTTTTTTTTTTAAAAAAAAAAAAAAAAACATGGGCAAGTCTTTTACGCTGCTCGATAAAGTTATTCATAAATATATATAATACACAAATAAAATACATTGAAATTTTCATGACTATGTCAACAATAAATTAATTCCCATGTCGCCAAGGACCTGATACCACCGACAGTTCGTCTTGCCCAGGCTTCTGCGTCTCCACACCTCCTTGACGACCTTTCGCACTTGCGAGTAGGTCCCCAGGCCATCAATACACATTTGGTCAAACCATTCGTCAAACTGCTTAGCCAGCTTGCCTTCTGTCGCCTCGCACGCCGCGATAAATGCGGGAAAGAGCAGCGGAACGACCATCGGCGACAACGTGTTGCGGTTGAACTGGAGCATGTCCTGCAAGTACTTCAGCACCAGACGCACCGTGTCCTGCAACTTCTCCGAGGGCACGTCGCGCACAATCGTGTAGTGGTAGATGCATAGCGAGTGGTAAAAGGCAATTGTGTGCAGAATGAATGCCTTCTTTGTGTTATGCGTGAACTCGGGCGGCACTTGGGTCTCGTGGAAATCAAAAAGCCATGAGTTGAGCATGCCGTCCAGTTCAACACAATCGCTCTGAAACTTTTGTTTGAGCTCGGCATGCCCAGCCACATTGTGCGACATGAGAAACGAGCGCTGCCGCGCCATCTTAACGACGCGGTGGAACAGTATTGTCAGCGAGTCAGGGATCCCGTACATGGAGTATGTCGACAAAATTTCGGAATCGTAATACGTTTTGGGCGGCTCAGCGTTTGGGCCCGTTCCAAACGTGTTGTCTTGCTCCTGTCCAAATCCCTTGTCCGTCGCTGATAGCAGGATTTTGCTGCGCTCGTCGTTTGGAAACTTTGTGTCAAAAATAGAGTTAAATATGCCCTGGCCAGGACTGCCACATGTCTCGCTGTCGAGACTGGGCGACTCCATCAACGTATTGGCAAAGACACTGTTGTTCCTCGACCCTTTATTCGTCGAAACCACTGAACTGAGCCCAAGCGACTCCACCTCTTTGACAGTGTTCCAGCCCGGACCGTCAAATACCGAGCTGTCCAGTCGGTCGGGGGTAATGTTGGTCGCATCCTGCATCAGGTTCAAAAAGGCATATATCCGGTGCAGTATCTGCGTTTCCTTGGTATTTTTGGTATACGAGTTGCGGAGCTGCGCGTAAATGTGTTTTCGGCAGTATCGTATATATATTGGGCACGAATTAGTGTCGCTGGAAACAACGCCTATCGTCACCATTGACAAAACGGCAGTAATGAGGTCCTTGTGCTCGTTGTCTACTACTGGGATGCTTGGCAGGTTCACTGGACAGAGCTTGAGAAAGTTCACTGCGTGGTTTTTCAGTTTTGCACCGACCTCTGTGAAATGCGTTCGTTGAGAGGAGTCGGCCGGGTATTTGGATGCCAAATGGAAAGAACTCACGGACAGCAGCGCGTGTAACACGGTGTTCCTGGCTGGCGAGGTCGAGCCGAGTGCAGTCAGGCAGCCTATCGCGTTGATGGCCCGCGGCAAGTACACTGTTTTCCATGGCGTGGAGTCGTGCGTAACCACCGTCATGAGCCTGACAACGTGTCTTATATAGTAATGGAGCAGGTGCCGCGCTTCTGGCGAAAAGTATAGTGAGTTGGTGGGTATTCCGAAATCTGAGTCTGTGCTCAAAAAGTTGTTTATTATGGACGTCGCTGGAACCATGACCATGCCGCCCTGATCATTGCTGTTTTCATTGCTTGAAGAAACATCTAATTGGGAATTGATGTTGTTTGATCCGTTCACGACAGAGTGGGAATGCTTGGTGCCATTCATGCCGAATTTAGTTGCGTTTGACTGTTTTCTCTCGTTGGCCAACAGGTTGTTTGCAAAGTCCATATTTAAAGTGTTGCTCATATTGTTTTTGTTGGCCAGCAGCTTGTTAATGCTGTCGACAATGCTCTGGTTGCCGAAGTCCGAGTTAGCAGTCGCACTGTCTGGGTCATTGCCATTGTTTTGTAAATTTTTCAGGTTAGAAAGGTCAATGCTCACGTTGGACATGGACACCCAGTTTTGGAGCTCTGGAACAATGTCGTCTAAATTTATAGATGCAAGATCTGTGTCGCCATGCAAAGCCGAAAACTGGTTTAGTTCTGTAATCACTGCGTTATCATTGTTATTGATGTCAAAAAGGCCTACTGGGAGATTTGCAGAGTGCGGTTCCGAAATGCTTTGCAGGTTTGAAATTATTGCGCCAATGTCGTCGTTGAGTTTGTCGTGGGCCATTAGTGCTGGATCCAATTGGGTATTCTGGGTCAATGAAAAGTTAAAGTTTGTGGGAATGGATGTATCTTGCAGATCATGGATAGATGGGGATGACTTGGGATTGACATTTTTACTGAAATCGGCACCGGGTTCTGTGGAGAAGGAAGTTGCTAGAGGAAACTCAGGTAACACTGTCGCGTCTTTTTCAGAAACTGGTTCTGGCTGGGATGAGGTTGCTACATTACTCAGCGGGCTAGGTTTCGTGACAGATGAGTAATCGTTTGTAGATTGGCGTTTGTTCAATGCCGAAGTAAAGTTTTCGTTTTTCCGTTTGCGTTTATTTCCTTTTGTCTTTTTAGGAGGCATTTTGACGCCCTGAAAAACGCCGAAAGGGCCAAGGACTTTTGTCTCGTTGGAAACTAGGGATGGAGAATGGAGTTTTGCTAGAGTTATGTCCATTTCGTCGTAAGTTTGAAACCTCATGTCTGGGGGGTATACAACAAAGTCTAAAAAAATGTCAATATTCGTTTTTTCAAAACAAAAAAAAGCTCAAAATAAACAAAAAAAATCCTCATTGACTTACCGATATTACGTCGCTGGAAATACTCTTCATCAGGGTCTTTATCGCTTTTTGTCGACCATCTCAGTTTGATATCATAACCCTCGCATTTGATTTTGGATTTCAAACATCTGTTGCAATGCGGTCTTCCTAAATCACATTTAACCTTTCGGTTCCTGCAAGTCCAACAGCCCGTAAAGGTCTTTCTCCGCTGGGATGTAGGAGCTTGCACTTTCGGTTTGTCGATGGGAGGAGTCGTTGAAGAAGATGAAGACTCCTTCTCGGGGTTGGTGTTGGGTGGATCTGCTTTTACGGACTTTGCATTTTGTACTGGTGATGACACGCTCTTTGAGTTTGCTGGAGTAGATGACGATGATTCTTTGGACTTTGATGGACTGCTCATTCTTCCACTATCTTCCAGTTTAGTGGTTCACTGAAAAAAGCGATTGTGCCAATTCCAATTAAAGATAAATTATTAATAAAGAGTATCAAATAAATGTTGAGAATTCTATATGGAATACAAATCACAATTTATAAGATACTACCGATAAAAAATTGTCGAAAAAAAGTTCTGTTTATTCATAAATCAAGAAAACTTAAAGGCTTGAATATGGCTGTAATATGATTTTCACCTTTAGTATTAAAAAAAAATAATTAACAAAAAAAAAAAGAATAAAAAAAATAGAAAAAAACCATGACAAAAATCATCACATGATATAATGCGTGACTCCTTGGCAAAATAAACGTGACTAGTGACGCGTTTGTGTATTTATTATTATTTTTTTTGTTTCCATTTTGCACACAACTTGGAATCCAACACGGCATTTTTCCAATTCTTGATCCACGACTGTACCAAAAGAGTGTGAATTTATCGAATTTTTACGTGTAAATCATATTATGCCTGTTTAGTTTTATTGAATGCAACATTTTATACCCAAACACGCTAATTGCATGCTTTTCTAAAGGATTATTATATATGACCACATCTCCAAATATTCTCAAAGGACCAGGCTCTTCACAAGGGTTGCATTCGTTACATTCTTCAGATAACGAGGATGATTTCAATTTGGCAGGTGAGTCGTTTTTGAACGTGCTTTAAGTATTTCTGTTCCGTCAACTAATTTCGTATTGACAGAATCGATAAGACCTCCGGTATCTGATGATGACAAGGAACGTTTGAACAACTTGTATTTAAATTCCGACCAAAAAAAAAAAGTAGATCCAGATCAGGAAGAATCGGATCAACAATTGGATGAAGACAATATGGATACAGATGGTTCATCAGATGATGACTATTCCTCAGCCGAAGCAATTCAAAGCATGGTTTCGGCAGCCACATGCTCTTCAGAAAATGAAACACAAAGTTCGTATAATCAAGACCATAGTCCTGAGGAAACTCTCGAGCAAGACCAACAATCAGACCAACGTCCGCCCACTTCATCTTCTTTCAGCGAACCTAGTGACATGTCTTACTCTTTGCAAGATTCTCAATCTTTTTCCAACAAGATAAAAGATTCCGAAAACCTTTTAATCACCCACCCATACTATACCCAATACCAAAACGCAGGACCTTCTGATTCCCAACATAATTTCTCTCCTATCCCCAATTCACCGTTATTGGCACCGAATAGTGTGCCCAGATCACCAAACAATTCCCAGTACAACTATCGCCGTGGCCATGACCGGAACCTGAATATCCATAGCCTAGACCAAATCCGCTTTGTCTCAAACACCAACCCTTCAGATACCTCTCTAGACTCAAACAATATTTCCAAAAGACACGAATTACCCGATACGCTGAGTCTTCCAAACATCAACGGGCTTCTGAAAAACCAACACTATGACACTGATCCAAAGGATGTCTCAAACTATTATCATTATCCCAAATACAAAAATAAACACATAAATGACGAAAACCAGCCTACAGACAGTTTTAAACACACCCAGGCCTATGGATACAACATGGATGAGGAAGATCCAAACGAACCTAAAAGTCACCAAGAACCGCATATTACGAAAAGAGCCCAGTCGCCTTTGGCTGATAAACCTGACTATAACCAAAATTTTGAGCACACTAAGAAAGAAGAGTACACTAGCTCAGAATACCAAGAATTTTTCCGCAGCAACCAGTCTTTGATGACTGGGAAAGACCTTATTGACTATCTGAGCCAAGTTGCAGACGCAATTGCAGCGAAAATCGTTGTGAGACAGGATAACGAGCAGCAGCGACACCAGCAACGCGGCCCATCTGATCACGAGTCTCTGCCCTTTGATATCACTCCTATATCCAACTCTGTTTACCACGATTCTCGTCGCGATCGCTGTAGAGCCGAAATACCCAGCCCGTATTTATCAGTGAACGAGTCCATTTCGGCAAATACTGCAAGGTATGACAAATCCTCTTTTCCAGGCAAATACCAATATCAGCAAAACGCGCATGATCAGTATACCGAAGAAGAAGAAGAAGAAGAAGAAGAAGATACAGAAAACAATACAGACATTGACGAAAATGATGCAGCCAATGATGCAAATACAGGAATGAACTATGAGGACGAGTTTCACAATTTGGAAGATTACATTTTACAAATTCCGCAAGGCGCCACTATTTTAAAATATTTTTATCAACACAAAAAGTATGACAAGGAAGTTGATGTCCAAGATCTAGTCAATGACATAAATACAGACACTAACGGCGAACCACTTGCCAAAAGTTCTCCCGCTGAAGCTGCGTACCGCGTCGACCAGGAACCTTTCATCTTTGAGAAGTCATACACGTCCAAAGTAGGCAGGGCTGTGTCGCTGCCTGTCCGCAAAAGTAATTTCTTAATGTCCAAGCGAGCAGAGGCCCGCAGCATGGGCTCCCCAGTCCGTTTGTCGTCCACCCCGAGCGTGTTTAGCGAACCCAGAAAGGCGAGCGTTTCGTTTGCCGCAAAGACCCAGTTCATTCCTCATCGCCCGGCATACAGCTCAAATGAAACTTTATCCACGGCAACAATCCACGAACATGCTGAGCCAAATCAGTTTTTGGAACCTAACCGTATTCTGGGTCGCGCCACCCGATCAGACTATTTTCCAATGCGCAAAAAGTTTGAAACGCAAAGCAGTGACAGAACCATGGCGAGCAGACTCAAAACCGTAGACAATCCCATTGGCATTGGTGCCACACACTTTGCAGACATTTCGGCTGAGCCTCACCACCACGGTGGAAACTATACACCACCGCCTGGTCCCGACTCTGTTTCCCAATCATCACCGCACACACCGCCCACTATGCCATCTATGGATGACGTTTCTGATTTGGAAGTCAAGCTCCGCGAGCTGCAAACACAGACTATGGCGATGGCCGACGAGTTGCATACTAGAGACGTTGCGCATACCGACCTCTTGTCTGAGATTTCTTTACTTCGAGCTGCGAAGGAGTCACTAGAGGCTGAGAACCAAAAGCTTACCCAGCACGTCGAGGACCTGAACCAAGACCTCAAGGACGCATACCTGAAGATTGATGCCATCAAAGGCGCAGCCAAACCCTTATCCAAGGACAGAATGCCTGACGCGCACAGCACACGGATCCCGGAATCGCGCAAAATATATTTCCGTTTTGAAATGACCGACGTTGATAATATAGGCCAGACCGAGGCCCAAAACATTATCAAGAACGTGTGTCTCCAGACCGGCACGCGGTTCTCCAATTTGGAAAAGCGACTCGCGAAGCTTGTCAAGGCCAAACAGAATGAGCAAGTCTATACAAACTTTGCAAACGACGTGCACAGAGTCTTGTACAAAAAGGACATGCAGTGCTGGCCAAAACGCAAGCAGGCAAAACAGGGCCAGACCAAGCATGCGTTTAAAGAGAATGACGAGCATTACGCCGAAGTGCGTCGTGACTACGAGGCAAAGGATAGCGTTGACAGGAGAATAGATGGGAATGAGGAGCCGGACCAAGTTAGCAAGACACAGGAAAGGTGCTTGTTTGAAATGATTACCGTTCTTCGGCGCATGGAAAAGGAGCAAAGAAATATTGTCTTTAACGCTCTCATGAACGGTGGTAACAATGTATAGATTTGGATTTTTTACTGTGTCCATTTATAAGTTTAGAATTTGAGTTTGAAAATGTTGTATATACATTTTGGTTTACGACTATGAATCAATTTAAAGATTATCATGAGCAAGTGCTGATGAAGCACCGATTGATAAATGTACAAGCAAATCGAATTTTATTGGTCGCAAATAAGATACCTTTAGTTACTTACAAAGTAAAAATTTACTCTAGATTTAAATTAAATTCGTTAAAATGCTATGAATGGGTATAGATGAGAAACACAGTGCTAGAGAGCAACACCTTGGACAGTCTGTTTTTTCTTTCTTTCGTCCAACTGTTGTCAACTTGTATCACAGTTCAACGCTTCCAAAGCGGGTTTCCTGACTCAACGACTCAACACTAGAATCTGTCAGCACTTTGGAGTTTAATGGTATATAGCTCGACTCATCAATCTCGCACCTGGTGAAACTTTCAAAAGAGCTGTGATTCCCGCTTTCGGTACCGGTTTTGATTCCCGTAACAATATTAAAGTCTGACGAGCAGTCCGAGTCATAAAAGTGTGGCGAAACCTTTTGGAACCCATCTTCTTGGAAAGATATGTCAAAACTGTTGGAGACCGATTCAGAGCCGAGACTGTAATTTGCTAATGTTTCTTGTTGACCGTTGGCCGTAGTCGGGAGTGGGTTGAATGTCCTAAACAGCGACAATGGTTCCTTCGAACTACCTTGTTGCTTTTCCAAATGAGAAAAGTTCTTTTCAAAAAGTTTGGTGCCGTCGTTATTCGGGTCGCAGTCAGATGTTTGATGTTGGTGATTGGTTGAATTCACTGACTTTGCAACTGCGACGGGAATGTGTTTATCGTTACCGACATCATGATAGCTGCTTTCGGAGCTTCTATACAGATACCTGCTCGAGGCGGTTTCAGGTAAAGAAAAAACATAATCTTCGCTGACAGGAGTAAATTGTGACGTTTCTAGGGACCCGACATTAAACGTGTCAACCACCAGAGGGTCCATATTGCTCGCCACATCGCTTTCCAACAAGGAAACCACGTCTTCGCTTACTTTATCTCCCGCATGGTTGATCAATACAGGATCGTCTTTACTCGAAAACGTGTCATTGCTGTTTTTTCCGAAACTGAGATCAAACTTGGACAATATGGCTGAAGAAGTGGGAGTCCTTGCAGTGTCTTTTTGGCTAGCTGACACGGGCTGTTTACTGTCGGCTACAAAACCGCTTTCGGTTGCTAGAGATAGCATCGAGGACTCTAACAAAAGTGCGTCATCACCTTCCAAAGCTTCGACCGATGGAGTCTCAGGTGTTCCAAAAGAAGAGGATGGACAAGGTCCTGAAATACTGCGGGTCCGAATATTGCCACAAGAGTTGGTAGATATATCTAAAATGGATGCAGTAGAAGAATTACACGGAAATGAATTGTCGATGAAGACACCGGGCTCCAAGTCTTCACACTGGAATACCTTCGAAAAGCCAAACTCATTCGGGTCTTCCACAATAACTTCACCGTCTCGATCTTCAAGACCCTCTGGTTCCAACATTACATCTATGAAATCGTCGTCGTCGAAAACAGAAACTGAAGACCTTCTAAGTTGTATTGGCTCATGGGAGATGTGGATTATTGACTTCATTGGCCCGCGTTGCACGTTGTCTCTCCAGCTTTCCCAGTCGTCTTGGTCTTTAATTAGTACACCCATGAGCATGCTCGGATCCATTTCGCTCAAGTGTAAGTAGCGGATACGGCGAGTATGGACTGTTTCTATTGCCTCGTTTAAAAGTTCATTTGGATCTAAAGCGGGTTTGGGATGGTGCGGGTCCAAGTAGAAAAGGTTATCGCCTTGGTATCCATAAAAATAGTGAGAAGAAGACGGTCTCCCGCCCGAGATTCCTACAGCTTGCGGGCTAGCAAAGAATGCTTTCAGACTATCCCAATAGACTTCATTAACTTTGTCGATACCCAAACGCAAACCGAGTAGAATTAGTGTTGGATGAAATACACCCTTTTCCGTTGCCGTTTTGAAAACATGATTTTCGTAAAGATCTGATCCACTTGAAATAAATACTCGAAAACAGTTTTCGTATGGCACATTTTGGGGACTTGAAAGCGACTTGTCATATATTTGACAAGCCGATGGTTTGGCTTTATTTTGAATCTCTAGTCTTTGTTGGTGTAGCGCTTTGATGGAGCTGGCAGCGGCAGAAGGACCAAACCATTCGCCAGGCTTTTTCCCGCAAGCAGCTTCGCCGTGTTTTACAAAATTATGGACGGAAAACAAGCATTTGGGATGATCAGCAAACATTGCAACGATTTCGGCTTCCTTTTTGTCTATAACAAAGGCGGACGATGAGTGTTTGTTGTTACCGGTGTCCAAGTCCCTGGATGCAGATATTGACAACGAGGGCCGTCTCCAGTCACATCCTAATTGGAGTATTACAATAGAATTAGCCAAAAGGGACTGGCTGGTGCGGATCATACAGCCCCAACCGACGTCAGATGTAAACCCATTCAGATCAACACCAGAACCGCGAAGTAAGCGGCCAATATTGACGGAGGAAGGGCCAGCACGAGAGCATGGAATCACTGGAAAGTTTGTACGATAGGTGAACCAAAGCTTTGATTCTACGTCGTCTAAAAATTCTTGCGGCCATTCAGTTAAGGTTTGAGAAGACTGACTTTTTAAAGATATTGATGAACCAGGCAACGAGTGTTGAGTATTTACACTCGTGGATGAGTTCTTATTGGTAAGACCTTGGGTATCTTTTGAATCGTTGACGGCATTTTTGAAAGCTGGTGGAATCGGATCATAGAATTTTCCAAGACAAACGATTTTGTGTTGGTGGTCTGTATTCTGGGGTTCGGGGTCCCATATAGACTGTAATATGCGTTTAAACTTTGGAGTACCATACATTTTGTCTTGTTTGGAGAGAAAAGTCTGGTGATTGAAGATGAATTGAAAAAAAAAGAATACCAAAAGAAGAGAATTGAGAATAAGAAATTATTCAAATGCAAATATATTTTAGTGGCAACAGTATAATTTCTTATGATTGCTGACCATGAATTTTTTTTTACAAAAGAAACAAGACTCAAAGCAATAGAAGTTACAAGGCACTCAAATCAAGTCGGGATCTTTCAAGAATAATAATCTGTTTCAAGTATAAATCCAATTGTGATGAAAAAGATGCAAAAGGAGTATTTTATGGTGTAAATGAGCGATAAAGGTCCAAATGCGAGTATTAAAAAGAAAAGCTTGGTTGGGTTTTGGTCAGATTTTCGTGACGATAAGACTTTCCAATGATGAATCAAATCACGTGAATGATTAAACATATGTATCACATGATTGATAAGGATCCTAGTCAGTGATTTAGCTGAAAAATCAGCTTTTCAGCTGAAAAAACAATTAAACTTAGGCAAAAAGAATTGAATAAACAAATCAGATAGATTTAATATCGATTCTTAATTTAGGAATAAACGAATAAAGTATAAATGGATACAATGTACTAAAAAAAATGTATGTGCATGTGACTAACATAAAAAACCACAACGCCAAAAAAAACATGCAAAAGTATCACCATTTAAGAGTTTGACAGGTGTGCACCCACACTTACAACAGCAAAAAAATCAATTAGAGTACCAAACATCCAATATATATATATAAACCATTTCAATCGTATTCAGGTGTTTTAAAACGATTACAATAATTGAGCAAAGCAAAATAAACAGTGTCCAAAGTTAGTAGGATCCCAAGGACAAAAACAACTTAACCACCGAAACCGTAAAGGGTGCGTCCTTGTCTCTTGAGAGCATAGACGACATCAAGAGAAGTGACAGTCTTTCTTTTTGCGTGCTCAGTGTATGTGACGGCGTCTCTAATTATAGACTCGAGAAAAGACTTTAGGACACCTCTGGTCTCTTCATAAATCAAACCAGAAATACGCTTGACGCCACCTCTTCTGGCAAGACGTCTAATTGCAGGCTTGGTGATGCCTTGAATGTTATCACGCAAAATCTTTCTGTGACGTTTGGCACCACCTTTTCCCAAACCTTTTCCACCTTTTCCGCGGCCAGTCATGATTAATTAGTAGTTTTAAAACTGAAGAAAGTGTGTCTGTTTAAATTGAAGCAAGAAAAGCTGTGTTTTTTCTAGTCGTTGTGGCTGAAAAATAATAAAATAAAAGAAAATGATAAAAATCAGCAACTTTTGACTGTTTATATAGTTTTATTTATTTGTAATAAAAAGAATGTATGTTTATAACTTCTTCATTCATTAACAAACAGAAACAAATCCAGTTTGGCCCCTCACAAAGCCGTTAAAGCCGGAACTGCAGTCGACAGCAAAAACACATTCAATGCTGGTTGTGTCGGTTCTTTGAAACTTTGTCCAGGTTGCTGGATTCGACACCACTGCTGCCTAAATGTTGTGCACGGCTGTGCTATGTTCCAACGTTGACTAGTTTATCGAGTCTCGCAGACGTCAACTTGTGCTTGTTATGGCTCTGTATTCTTAATTCACCACCGTCTTCATCATCTCTTGTTCTATAGGCTGTTTTCAATTCAAACGCCCGGTTTCACGCCATCTGACCACCGTAAACCTGTCACTGAAGTTTTAAACTTTATGTTCTGTGTTGTAATTGGCTAATATATAGAGTGTATAGTTTCTATAAACAAATGTTTGTAGCCAGGCCTCGAACCATTCGATTCAGCAACATGACTTGGGCTTTGATGAAATACAATGTATTTTAGAACGTTTCTTTGGTTCTTTAATTTGTAATATTTGAATTTGAATCTTTGCTAATGACATGTATCAACCGTAGATGCTTAGCTTATTGTAAGAAAAATACAAGTTGGCAGTTTTGGAACAGTCAAATCAGTATGTCTTTAATCTATTTTCTGTTTTAATAATGGAAATTCACACAATTAATATCCATAAACATGATCTTTATACGATCTCTGATGGTCTAAACCCATGAATCTTGTCAACGTCATGGCCACTAAGTATTGATGCTTCCCTAATCCAGACACCAGCCAAGGTTACCCTATCTACCATTATTGACTATATGTATTAGGGTTTATTTAAAGTGTCACCCACAAAAAATTCCAGAGAAAAAAAAAAAAAAGGTATAAATACTGCACCATTCCCACCTTTTTTTATTCTTTTCCTCTTTTTTTTCCTCATACTTACCTGAAAACGTTGCCAGAGATCATTAAGTCTTGGTAACTGGAAGACTGGTATTGCATTGCACAGCGCATACGACAGCCTTCTGCCATCTATCTTTATGGTAGCTTGGGTTTTTTAATTTTTGATTTCCATCTTCTTTTTTTCTTGAATGCTGTTGAGAAACCCTTGTTGTTCTTTTGACACTCGTGTTTTTGAATATGCATTCGGAAAAGGAGTACGATGTTTATTAATTCCAGGGTTTTCTTGAGTATGAGGAAAGTTTGGAATCTTTTTATAAGATAAAGTCGTGTTGATTTTATTTTATAAACATTTTTATTTTAAACATTTCTAATATGACCTTTGTGAATTTGAAACGTTTCAAAAATTTGCATTTTGGAATTGGATTGGTGGTTTACTACCATGTTTGAATAAATTCATATATTTGACGGGATACAAGTCGGTGTTTATTCCTGAATTTTTCACTCTAAAAAATATTGGCAAATCCACAACCACGTTTTTCAAATTAAATGTAATCCAAAATCAAAACTTTTGAGCGTTCAGTTCCAATCTGTTGTATACTTTTATACTCGTAAGATCTTTCTCAGGATTGATCCTTTTCCATAGTTGATTATTACAAATAATAGTCAAAGTAGCCATTTAGATGCACGGCTATGTGTAAAGAAAGACTCATATCTAACCACCATTTTTCAGACACATTTTGCTATTGAACAAACTCCGCCAATTATTGGTTCATTAAAAAGTCGCACATTTTTGGTTTATTGACAAAATCAATAAAAGAATTTAATCTCTTTTGAATCTATAAGAAAACATTTTTTAAAAAGAAACATGACCGTGAACTCGACTCGCCGCCTGATTCTTAACCCCAAATCTTCAAATGAAGTCAAAATCTTGGGCATCATTTTTGATATGGATGGAACCCTTTGTAAACCACAGGTATGAGATCAGTTTGTTATTGGAAATGGATATGTGCGTAGGATGGATCACAATTGGGCGAAATTGTCATAATAAGCCTGGAGTGGGATCAAACTGTTTGCTGACTTGTTTATTATCTCTATTTGATATCCAATCTGACTAGACTTGGATGTTTAGTAAGTATATTTATCTCAAGTTGAGATATCTCAATCTTGAATCTTTCTTCCCGTGAGCATTTTAAAGACCTTGGTTTGATTCCAGTTTAGTGAATTAACAATTGCAAAAACAGAAAGCATGAGAGATGCACTGGGTATTGATAAATCTGTTGACGTTTTAGACTATGTTCATTCCCTTCCCGAGAAAGAACAGGAGGAGGCCCACGTCAAACTTCAACAAATTGAGCGCACTGCCATGGTAGATATGGAAGCCACTCCTGGTGTTAACGAGCTCCTCAAGTTCATTGACAGTTACGAACCCGCCATTCCACGCGCCATTTTGACTAGAAATTTCCCCATTCCAGTCAAGCATCTTGTAGATAATGTCTTGGGGGGCCACGCCAAAGAATTCACGCCAATCATTACACGCGAGTTCAAGCCACCAAAGCCCTCGCCAGCTGGAATCTTTGAGATTGCAAAGCAGTGGAATATCAAGCCAGAAAATTTGGTCATGGTCGGAGACTCTATTGACGATATGATGGCAGGCCGCCGTGCAGGTGCAGGCACCATTCTTATTCAGACAGATGTGAATGATCATGTCCGCAATGCTTATGAAACGGATGTGACTGTCTCGGACTTGACGGATGTCATTGACGTTTTAAAGAATGGGTTTGAAAGTAAAGTTGGAGGCGAGAACGCTTCATAAGGTGCCATTAGAACAAAAAGGCCAGCGATAAATATATAAAGCAATAGTGGATGTGAAAATATAAACGTGTCTACTTGGATTTCAATTTTAACAAGCAATGCTTTGTTTTTATAGTCATGGCTGTAGATGAGTTGAAGATATATATGTGTAATGTGCTTTTGGTTAGCCTGTTGGAACTCTACGAGCATGAGCAAAAAGTTGTAAACTGACTCAGTGAATGATAGTAGTTATGGTCATAATGATTATTGAACTTGATGCTACTATAGATTCAATTTCGATAATTATAAGAACTGATAAAGCTTCAAATGGATGAAAGAGTTTAGATTTCCAGTGAAATATTTCAAAAGTACCTGGTCTACAATGTATAAAATAGATTTACAACCATCGGTACTCAATGCCAAACTACTCGAATAAAACAACACCAAACCATCAATGATCTTACTCTAAATTTCAGTCCAGTTTTTAATCAAGTCTCATTCAATGAAACAAAAACTTTGTTACGATTCTTACAAGAAATGCAGTCGGTACCTAGATGGAAACCCGTCTTTACCCATTGATTCTACAAACTAGCACAAATTTTTGTTGTAACTTCAATGGTTTTTCCCACTTTAAAGACAGCAAAACTTGGTTTCTAAACTATATTTATTTGGTCTGTGAATCTGCATATATAAAAGCCAAAATATTTCGTTCTAGTTGAATCTGCATCTATAAAAGCCGGTGCTGTTGGTTCTAGTTGAGCACGAATTCAAACTCTACACCTACCAATGAAAGCCCATTCGACACCTGCAAGCCTTTACAAAAGGAATCCGAATCCAAAACATCGATGTGTCAACCTTGAAAACGCAACAATACAATCGATCTTTACTGGTTACTAGGTACTCAACATGCAAATTGAGCTGCAAAACATAACCAACGTGTACCGGTCGTAACGTTCATAGTTTAAACTAGTTTGATGCTGACCAGTACCTTAACAGTCATGTGAATAGACGACTTATACGATAGATACGAGCAAAGCGAAAGTCCGATCAAAACTAAAAGCTGACTAATATTTTCTTGGTAACGTGTGTTTAGCTGAGTCATAAAGTTTCAGCCGTGTATTATCAGTTTTGGGCGACACGACGAGTCTGTGCGGCGGTCGTAAAAATCACGAAAGATCAAGGCCTCGTATTATATGGGATACGGCTGAACTGTATTGATCCAAGGATGAGTTGTTTGGTAATTGCCACTGTGCACGACAACTAGCACTGGTCTCATCCAAAGAGGACTTATGTAAATATCATGAAGCAGACGCCAACACAGACAAAACAAGATTTATTGACTATAGCTTACCGTGTAATTATGACCGAATCACAGAAATTCCAAACAACCAACAATACAATCAAATCATCGCTGCTTACAAAATGGATAAAATCGCAAGGGCCAAGTATGTAAGTATGTAAGCCGATATGATTCGGAACCAATCTTTTCCAAACAAGTCAATTTTCAAATCATCGCCTCATATAAATAGTCCGATAAGTCTCCCTTTTTCGCAAAAAAAACGATCCTTTTTACTCTTTTTGAAGATCACTGTTTATATTCATCTATACATATATTTCAGGCATTGTTTTTCAACAAACTCATTCAGCCATCAATAATACCCTAGTTTAGAGAATTAGACTAATTCATTAATCATGAACTCGACATCTTCAATTCCTTCATCAAATGTCGCTTTTGATTTTGCCTTGGCAGCTGGAAACTCTGCTGTTTCCAAGCTCGAAGGATACTGGGCTTCCTACTATGCTTGGATGGACAATGATTTCCTCGCTACTGGCCTTCTTTTCCTCGTCATTCACGAGCTTGTTTACTTTGGACGCAGTCTTCCTTGGTACATTCTTGATTCCTTTAACGTCTTCCGTAAATACAAGATCCAAAACAAGGATTTCAATATGCGTGAGCAATGGCTTTGCATCAAAGATGTCCTCATTTCTCATTTCATTGTCGAGGCCGTTCCCATTTTTGGTTTCCAGCCCATTTGCAACGTTTTCGGCATTGACATTTCCGCAAACTTCCCTGCCTTGAAGGACTTTTTGATTCAGACTACCGCTTTTTTCTTGATGGAAGATACTTGGCACTACTGGTTCCACCGTGCTTTGCACATTGGTCCTCTCTACAAGCACATCCACAAGAAGCACCACAAATACGCTGCTCCTTTTGGATTGACTGCTGAGTACGCTCACCCCATCGAGGTTGCTGTTACAGGTTTGGGAACTGTCGGTTCCCCCCTTCTTTGGGCCTACTTCTTTGGCAATGTCCATCTTGTCACTGTCATCTTCTGGGTCGTTTTGAGACTTTTACAAGCTATCGATGCCCACTCTGGTTACGAATTCCCTTGGTCTCTTCACCACTTTTTCCCTGTCTGGGCCGGAGCTGATCACCACGACGATCACCACAAATATTTCGTCGGTAACTATTCCTCTTCTTTCAGACACTGGGACTACTTTTTAGGAACTGAAACCCCATCCACTGCCAGAAAGCATACTTTCTTGAAGAATACCTCTGAGAAGAAGAACAAATAAATATTGTCTGTATAGTGGTACGGAATACTATTTTTTTTCATTGTTGTCCTTCAATTTATTCAAAGACTTGTCTTTATACCCTTTCCCCCTTTTTTTTTTTTTTTTTTTTTCTCCAAATGGTCAACCATACCCATTTGCCGTTAGGGTATATCATTATCGTCACATGAGTGACATCCTTTTCTTGGTGACTTTAATAATGATTAATCAGCTAACTATTTTCTATCGGAAAGCTATCCTGTCACGGTTTTTTTTATTCTCAATCAAATATATTTTAATGATTTTCTTATAGCCCTCGGTCGAGTGGTTTTATTTTATTTTCTATTTTTATTTCATGTATTATTCTTATATAGACCTCACTACTTAATGCCAATTAAAAAGTTTTAAATCAATTTACAGTTTTTCCAATTGAGTTGTAACCAATTCTCGAGACCCTTTAGTGAAAAAAAGACTTGGGTTATCTTACCAATATTCATTTGCGACAGTGCAACTGGAGTCCGGTACTTTTTGACATTTCGTCTCGAAGCTTTTTTTTCACACATGCGTCAAAATTTCCAAGACAACAAAACACGGGACATTTACTTAAACTTTCGGTTCGGAGTAATCTTGTTTTTCCATCAACAACTTGGTTTAAAACCGCACGATTACTGGAAAATGAAAATAATAAAACAGTTTATACACGTCAAAGTGTATCCTGATTGACAAACTTGGGAGGATAATACACTGTTGAATCCAGCTGCGTTTACTTACCGGCAAAAACACAGCCAGGACAACGTGCTTCACTTCAGATCTGAGCCAAAGGATGCCTCAAACTTTAAACATGTAATGTCCACCATGTTCAACGCTTGCTTCTATAATTCAGCTAATGTTCTTTTAGGAAATGCAAATGCAATGCTTAGTGTTGACCCATGCTTGACCAGTACTTTGTGAAATGACGGCACCGGTTGTTGGTACTTGGTGTTTCTTTTTTCCAGACTGCCCGCCATTTTCAAATAATTTTTCTAGTATATGCAGTTCATTCGACTGTAATCTCAATCAATATCCAACATCTTCACGTTCACTTTTGAGCCAAATCTCCAAGACTGAGCTTGCGTTTTTACTTTTGAAATGTCAATCATATTTCAATAGTACAAACGGCTGAACCATCTTACCTAACCATCAAAACGTGCGGCTGGGGTTAGGTCTTTTGGTTCCAAAAATTTTATTTTTTTCATCAAGATTTTATTTTATTTTTTTTTTTCCTACGACCGTTTCGTCTAATCAACTACCTTTTTAGTTATTTCGATTTACAACTATTGAATAACACACATTAATCTTTAGTACCACAAATAATTTGTTCATATATATTTGTTTCCGTAATTGAATATAATAATGGGTGGCTCTCAGTTAAAGGCACTCAAAGCCCAGCTCAAGGCTAACGGATTTGTTGGCCAGACAAACACCAAGGGCAAAAAGAAGGTTGCCGGCAGCGAAAATATTCGCGACAAAGAGCAGCGCGAGCGCGTTCTCAAAGGTATCAGAGACGCATTCCGACCGTTTGACGTCAAAAGATCGAAACCAAAAGTCGATGTCTTGGGCCGAAAAGTAGACGGCTCTGTTGGCCGGCCAGGAAAGAGTAAGCAGACTGGCGAGGAACTGCGACGAAGGGCCTTGAAAGACGAGCGCGCAAACAAAAACAGGGTCGGAGGAATTATGGATACCCGTTTTGGTGAAAATGATCCTACTTTGAATCCTGAACAGAAAATGCTGGAGCGTTTTGCTAGAGAAAAACAGGTATGTGTTTGTCAATTTTTTTTTTTTTTGATTTGATTAGACCAGACTCTAACAAGTTACTTACAGATCCGAGCATCCAAATCATCTTTATTCAACCTTGAAGACTCTGACGAAGAAGACTTCCAACTCACTCATTTTGGTCACGCTCTTTCTTACGACGATTACCAAGAAAACGACGTGGAAGACGATGAAGAACATAGCGATGACGATGAAGAAACCAAGGCACTGAAAGAGATGCGCCGGAAGCGCAAGCGGTTATCTGAAGAGGCTGGCATTGCCGAAGATGGTGAGGAATCTGCCGAACCCGCAAAGAAGAAAACCAAGCAAGAAGTCATGAAGGAAGTCATTGCCAAATCAAAATACTACAAACACGAAAGACAACTGCTAAAACAAAAATTGGACAACGAAATCGAAAATCTCGACGACCAAGAAAACTTTAATGAACTGTTGGGCGAGCTTAGAGATGCAGGCAGTTTCAAAAAGAATGAAGATGAAATCCCAGGTGTCGATGACTTGGATGACACTGAAGAAAAAGAAAAAACCAAAGACGAAGACTATGAAATCAAAGTTAGGGAGCTGGCATTTGATAGACGTGGTGTTGCTTCCGACAGAACGAAAACTGAGGACGAAATTGCTTTGGAGAAGGCTGAAAAGCTCAACAAGCTTGAGGCTAAGCGTTTGGCTCGTATGAATGGTGAAGAGGTTGAAGATGACGACGAGTCTGATGAATCAGAAGAAGAAAATGATGACGATGACATCAACGATGCGTCTGAGTTTGGTTTCAAGTCTTCACTGGACGATGCCAAAGAAGAAAACGACGACGAAGAGGTTGAAGGCGAAAACGACGATTTAGAAGAAAACTATCTTGTCGACGACGAATTCCAACAGGTTGACAGCGACGAAGAAGATTCCGCTGAACCTTCTACCCAGAAACCAAAGTCTGCCAGCAAAGAGTCTAAAGCCTCTAAAAACAGTGAAATTGCCTACACTTTTGAAATGCCGGAATGCGTTGAGGATCTTTTGGAAATTTTCGGAAAATACCCAGCCAAAGAGCAGCCTGTCATTGTCGACCGAATTCTAACATTGTACCACCCTAGACTGGACCCAGAAAACAAGGAAAAGATTTCTTCATTTACAAATATCCTGGCCGAATACCTCATGCTTACCCCAGAACTCGAGCCCGAAAATGAAGAAGAAGATGTTGCACCAGTTTTAGATCAGCTTATTGCAATTCTGAAAAAGCTTGCTGATAAGCATAACGAATCCATTGCTGAGTTTTTCCGCGAACAGCTCAACAAGGCAGAAAACAGACTCCAAGCAGCAATCAGTAAAAACCAAAACGAGTTGGTGACTGAGACCCCATCTCACTTGTTTCTCTTTACTTTGGTTGGAGTTCTCTTCTCTACATCTGATCATTTCAACCAAGTAGTCACACCTGCTTCTTTATTGATTGGTTTACATCTTTCGCAAGTGAAACTTTCTAAACCAGCCGATATTCTTGCCGGGTTATACATTGCATCCACCGCACTCATCTACCAAAGAATTTCAAAGAGATACATTCCAGAGATTTGCATCTTTTTATCTCGTGCCTTATATTTGCTTTCGCCTACAGAACTCAAGGGCAAGAGTATACCAAATGACATTTTCCTAGGTCTGATGAACCCCGGCAAACGATTTGCGGCATCTTCTGGCTTAACTCACGAAAAGGTATCATCTAAATACAGCGAACCACTAGTTTTACGATTAGTCCACACAATCAACGAAACCCCCAAATCTGAACGCAAGGACGTGTATACCCGTCTTTATATCAAAGCAATGCTAGTGCTTGAATCATGTATGACTTTATGGACAGACGACAGCGCATTTATCGAAATTTTTTCTCCTTTTGTTGGTATGGTCAAGGGTTATCCTCCCACTTTGGAGAAGCTTGAAAAGCGCTTAAAGTTTGCACAAAAGTCTCGAATTCCTCTCACTTTACAATCACACAGGCCCATTCCTTTGGCGTCCAAGATACCCAAGTTTGAAGAGAACTACTCAGTGGATAAGAAGTCTTATGACCCAGATGTGGTTCGTCGTGACCACAAGAAGCTCCAGAGTTTGATCAAGAAGGAACGCAAGGGCGCTCTCCGCGAGGTGCGCAAAGACAGTCAGTTCCTCAACAGAGAAAAGCTCAGAGAACAGAAGCAGCAATACAAGTCTTATCACGCAAACATCGACAGACTTATTCGTACCGTTGCTACCGAAGAAGGCGCCGAAAAGAATAAGTATGAGAGAGAAAGAAGAGTTCGCAAGAAGAAGCATTGAGCTAAATAGTAAAATAAGTCCACTCAATCTGTTTCATCTTATAATCTCCTTCTTCCTTTTCTATTTGTATAACGTATATATTTCAAAATACTGGTAATTCAAATCAACTTTTGAAAACAGATCAAAAGCTGTCAAGTCAAGCACTCACGTGACATCAACGATATCTATATAAATCAATATCACATGACTCACAACATAAGCCTGATTAAAACTTAAGTGTATGGAATTGTGCGATTCATTGCAAGGCCAGACAAAAACCATTTCGATATCCAAAGAGCCCTACATCAAAGAATCCCGTTGTATTTAGACCAAACCAACGTTTTGATTATATATTCTACTTGAAGTTGTGCTTTGAATAGCTTTTCATATATCGATTAGTACCTCGACATCCACTCTTTAATACTCAGACGCTTGTAATCTAACATAATCTCCAATCTGGTTACAGAATAGCCTTTGTTCCAAATTCTTATATAGCTGCATCCACACATCATGCAAAGTAATCATGGTCTTTTGGGAAAACATTCTTCTTTTTCCAACATGAACTACGGATCCAATCCGTCTCTTGCTTATGACGACAACACACGACAAAGACATCTCCAGCAACAAAACAGCAAGCTGAATCCAACCCAGCAGCAGCAACATCACGATTCCGTAACAAGCAATAAGGATACTATGAATATTTCAATAAATCCTTCTTATTCAGGCTCATATGCTGACCCTCATCTGTATTCTGGTGGTGCTTCACAACAGCAACAAATGGCCCAGCCACTTCACCGTTCTCACCATCGCCAAGTCTCCGAATGTAATCCGTCTAGTTCGTCGGGATATCCGTTTGGATATAACCAGGGCTTCCACTCGTTCAGTCCGTCTAGCCAAAACGCTCTACACCAAGTAGCAACATCTGCTTCATCTAAGAATGGACTGTTTGAGTCAAGCTGGCCGCTTTACTCGGTTGACTGGGCTCATAATAGCCCACCAGACCTCGATCTGGTTGCAGTTACTACCTATACTGAAGATCTGGCCAACAGCATCCAAGTCCTCCAGGCGCACCCATCTAAACAACCCAACGGGCTTCCAGTTCCAAAGTCTCTCCAATTTTCTGCACCAGCCACCTCTAGCGTCCCATATCCGTGTACCCAAATTTCATGGAGTCCTCCGTCATATAAGCCTAGTTTGGACATTATGACTTTAATCACGACAGGCGACTGCTTGCGTATTTGGAACTATCAACCTGAAACGCATATGATTACCCAGCAATGTGCTCTTTCCAACAAAGCAAAGTATAACTATACCCCTCCGATCACAAACTTTGATTGGAACACTATTGACCCTTCAGTTGTCATCACAAGTTCAATAGATACCACCTGTACAATCTGGGACCTTTCGACGTTGACTGCTCGTACACAATTGATTGCGCACGATAGCGAGGTTTACGATGTTACTTTTGTAGCCAATTCGACAAATGTGTTTGGATCCGTTGGTGCTGACGGCTCGGTCCGAATATTTGATCAGCGGGCCCTCGACCATTCCACAGTTATTTACGACCCACCGAGCCCCACACCTTTAGTCAAAATCGAAGCCAATCCTTCTGACGCAAACAGTTTGGCTATCCTGGGCGCTGAAACAAATGAAGTGTACTTGATAGATATCCGAATGCCTGGTGGATCAATTGCTATATTGTCGGGGCACAAACGACCAATAAATTCTATCAAGTGGGCACCACCTACCGCGACTACTTTAAGTATGGGAATACCAGTAAATCAAGGTTCGGATGGACCAACATTACGAAGCGCTCGGCATCTACTAATGACCGGCTCTGATGACTGTCAGTCAATCATCTGGAACACAAGCACTGCTGTACAATATCCCATTCCATCAACACACCAAAATCATTCAAAAGGCAGCAATAGTAATGTTAACGGTGGTGCAGGCCACCCACAGTTGTCTTCCGACCTCAAAGACAATTACTCAATCGTGGCTGCATACACTCATGACCAAGAGATTAACGGTGTTACTTGGAACAAAGACGGAAACTGGGTCGCTGTAGCTGCTGGAAAAGGGATCCAAACAATTTCTTTATGAAACTGACTTCTTGATAACGATAGCGTTTATTTGTTTATATGCCATATTTACATTTTTTTTTTCACATCGACATTTGCTGATTGTACCTGGTCAAAACTGTCTAGATCTAAACTAGACTTTTATCACGTCAATTTCAGGTGATTTTGATCACGTTTTTGAGTATTTACAACGTCACGTGAATATATCAATTTCGACAAAAGCCGATAAATGTAAAAAATCGGACTGTTTCGAATCAAAAACTTTACACAACTCTTTGACCCTACAATTCCCAAAAGGCCTGTGTAAAAAGTAATTTTTTTGAACCCTCCAATTTACATTTTTTTATTTTTTATTTTTTGTTGTCGCTGATCTTGGCTTTTAGTTTGGCTTTTTTTTGATTTCATTATAACCTCTTGGTACTCTATGATAACCTGTTTATTATCCATGTCATAGTTTTTCGGTCCAGCGTTTTTTGGACGACAGCAGATGAAATTTGTTTGATTCGGTCGAGTTTAACATGATGTGTACCCTGCTAAAAAGTGTATCTTTCTTCTTGCATGTCCGTTGCATGTTGAATAAAAATGATACAAACGCTGATATTTTGGTTTTTTTTTTAACTGTAAACCAAGTCCGCAAAGAGCATCTATTATTTTTTATAATTAAATAAAATTAGCAAAGAATATACTATCGACCTGATCGACTATTAGTAATGCGACTGAAGTCAACGAATTAGATTTGTGGTTGATATTGCTCACTTTCATTTATTTATCAATACCTAAAAGAATTTCAATTCTGTTCAAAATATACAATATTTGTAGTCGTCAAATAATCATTCATGGATACAAGCACACACATATTCACATCAAACACGGTTACTGGGATGCTTTTGGTCAAGAGGATCTGACGGAACGTATTCATTCATCTGCACTTCCTCCTTTTCAAAGTCTTCTGGAAGCTTTCCTTCAGTATCATGAATATCGTCACTAATAAAGCTTACATGACGACGCTCTGGTCCAAAAAACGAAACGATTAAAACATAAGCGAAAACGCATCCAAGGAAAATAGCCATTACCTTGCCGTAATCATATTTACCAGGAATTGGGTTGCCCTTGGAGTCATAAAGAGGAAATCTAGAGCCAATGCGAGCTTCAATTGTACTACTGGCAGAAGAAGCAAGATTGCCAAACTGATAAGCACTTCCGACAATGAGCGAACGGAATTCAGGAGGAGACAATTCAGAACAATAGATAGGAACTGTGGCCCAGGCGCCTTGGACAGCAAACTGGAAAAAGAAAACTGATGCGTTGACACCAGCACTTCCTCGGGAATAAATCCAAGGGTAAACCAATGCCCCACCTAGACAACAGGCCCCAATGAGGGTAAGTCGGCGGCCAGCAAACTGGGAGATATGGCCCAAGAAAAATGCACCCGTGATGGCTCCAAAGTTAGCAACACAATTGGTAACGGTTGCTGCATTATGGCTAAATCCAAGTTGGGTTTTGAGAAAGGTGGGATAAAGATCTTGTGAGCCATGCGACATGAAATTCATGCCGGCAGTGAACAAAACAAGGTAAATAAAGGTGATCCAGTATTTCTTTGCGGCTTTTTTGGCCCTGGCACCAAATGTGATTTCGGGCTGGCTAGCTTTGATTCGTTGCTGAGCAATGAAGGTATCGGTTTCAGGAAGACAAAGACGGAAGATAATTAGTAAAACGGTTGGACCAGAACCAAACCAGAAAAGCGATCTCCAGCCATGGGAGGTATTATAAGTCAATGCCTGGTTAAAAACAACACAAAGAAGATATCCGAATGAGTAACCAAGTTGGAACAAACCGGAAATAATACCACGACACTCGGGAGGACAATCTTCCAAAGCAGTAGCAGCAACATTACCATAAATACCACCCATAGCGACACCCAAAAGAGCTCGAACACCAAGAAACTGATTATAAGTAGTTACAAATCCAGTTCCAAGCTGAGTAGCAATAAAGACTAAACAGTTGATAACAAACGGCCATTTACGACCATATTTATCGGCTGGAATACCAAAAATGATAGAACCAACTGATCGAAGCATCAGCACAAGAGTGATACCCCATGTGATATCCTTAACAGGACGATCTAAAGACTTTGCTATTTCAGTTGTGGTCAATGAAACTGAAAAAAAGTCAAAAGCGTCCCAACTCCAGGTGAGAAAGGCGACACTGAAAAAAAGCCAGTTTTTTCTAGTCATCAAACCCAAACTAACAAAAGGATTCAGTAGTAGTTGCGATTTAGTAGCAGCCTTTCCGTTTGAAAATTCAACATCGTGAGGAAGAGGGTCAGGAACCAACGTAATTGGACGTCTTCTTAGATATTTTGCTATAGAAGCCCCAGTAAACTTGGGCGGATTGCCTTGGTAGTCGTATTGTCCCATTGTAACTCAATTGGTCAAGAAGGTGATTTGGTTAGAAAGAAAAGATGTGAAGTAAACTGGTTATATATTAGAAATTAGAATAAAAGAATGATAATTCAAAAAAATTCAAATAGGAGATGAGCGGATCGTAATTGATATTTATATTCTATTTCAGCAAATTAGAAATCAAAATAGATATCATTGATCACACACAAAGAAATAATATGAGAAAAGCA
The DNA here is from genome assembly GCA_900642975.1 of Magnusiomyces suaveolens. Lineage (NCBI taxonomy): Eukaryota > Fungi > Ascomycota > Dipodascomycetes > Dipodascales > Dipodascaceae > Magnusiomyces > Magnusiomyces suaveolens. Next base: position 1,824,983 of record CAAAMA010000004.1, read on the forward strand.
TTTCAGTCCCTCGTTTCAATTCGGAACATAGAGTTGTGAATTTAAAACAGTTTTTTTTATTTCCATAACATCAAGTGAATTGCATTTACCGGTATTTTCGTGTTGATTCTTTTTTACATTTCAATGTCAACTGAAATCTACACCATTTTTACATTTACATTTCCTCATTAATTTTAATCGTTTTTTTTTTTTGACCGCAGGGAAACCACCATTGTGAAATTTGACGCTCGGATCAATTTACAGTTGAATAAATATCATCGTAAAAAAGGGATTCTATGAGATATAAAAACTTGTACAGGTTTTGTTTGAGAAAATCTCAGCACTCAATAGGTTCCTCAATTCTGTTCATAATCTAGTTCCAAAGCATGTTTTTCAAACAAAAGCAAATTTATCAACAGTAATTCTTTTAAGTCGTATGTTGCATAAAAAATTGTTTGGATAGATATATGATACTATGGGGCCAGACGTTAATATCTCCGTTGCAGATTAGGAAAGGCCTAGAGTTGAGAGTTTGTAGTTTCTATTGCATCCGATTCGCCGGCTTACAATCTTTAGTATGGTGATTTCTATAATGAAGATTATATTTTTCGAATCGATTGGATGCTTTTTTTCAATCAGGGTTCTAATTTGAACGAAACTTGCTAAATGAAAAATCCTGTCAAGTACGTTGAGTCTGTTGAATTTTTCAATCCAAAAACTAAAGAATGGTTTTCAGCCTTTCCATGTTCTTCATAAAGATATAGGCCAATCCGAGCTTTCGTTCCGCTCATTTCAGCCCTAAAGTAAACAATAGGTTCAGACCAATTAGTCCAATCAAAAGATTTTTAATACTCATCTTTTACATTGAGGCAGATCATAAAAGAATAAAAGCCAAAAACTGTTGACGCCATACTTGCAACATTCAATTTACTTAAGTGCCTTTTCCGTTGCGTAAAAAACAAAACTGCGGGGTACGAGACCTTTTAGCCAACAAAAAGTAGTAAACACAAATGTAAATAAATGCCTCGAATAAAAGGTGGGGTTGGAGCGAGTTGTGCAGGACGATGTTTTTCGTTTCTACCTCCGATATTTGTTTTTCATAAAAAGTTACATTGACTTTATTGTAAATGCATTTAAACAAATGTAAACTTTCATACTAAAAAATAAGCATCATTCAATGACACTTAACTGGTGTCTTTTTCTAAATTTTGTGTTATTAAGATATTTTCAGTCATTGAAGAGTTGTTGAAATTTATTTGAAGTCAAACTTAAACCTGTTGTTGGGCTCAGTATCGTCACATATATTGTTCAATTATATCACCTTTGACAGTACAAAGAGTGGAAAACAATTTACAAGGCCATCCTTCAATATTCACGACAACTCTGCTTTCGACACTTCTCGTACATTTATAGTTATTGTTAATATTATTTTGAATCGAATGCAACAAAAACTGGGGTAACTGGACCGGATTTATAAATGTAAACCTGCAATTGAAAGCATAGAACAGTTTATCGCTTATATGACAAATCGGAAATACAGCTTCTAGTTGCCTGAAAAGGAAAACGTTTTTCAAAAATCAAACGTAAACTGTAAAAAAGATTTAGTCATGACCATTGACTTTGAAATTACGAGCTAGTGGTCCGTTTCATTACGTAGTAAAGCAAACGCATTGTACTGTTAAAAATGATTTAGAAATTTGAGAGATATAACTCATGATTCTTTCTTCAAGTATTGTTGTTAGTGTTATATTTGAGTATTATAGAAACCTTTAACATCAGCTACTTATGCCACCTATTTGAAAAACTTGGTTCAATATACATAATAATTTCAATTCAGATTCCAATCGCGTATCTAATGAAAAGGAGTAAAAGCTCTATTACTAGCTCGTGAGGAACAAGAAAGATAATCTTTGGTAAAATAAAATAAAAATGAAAAACATTCTTGACGTAAACCCACGTAATTAGTATCAACACATGTATTTTTTTTTTTTAATTCATTTCTTAATCCCTTTTGATAGTGATAAAATTCAAAATTTCTTGCAAACCTGTGACACTATTCAAAGGAGACGGTAAGTCCTTCTTTGGTGATACCCGTTCAAGTCTTTGTCGTTGTGAATCCAGTAAAGGGCAAACAACCAAAATTAGTGGAATTGTTTGCAGTTATTCATATACGCAGCTATCACTGTCCTTTTCAATGCCTATTCCTTGATGCTATAGCCCAAAATTGGCATGGGTTGTTCATAGTTGAGTGATTCGGATAATAATCCGGAGATTATGAAGTTTAAGTATTTTGTTTGTAACTGCATGATTATTATGATCCAGAAACTTGATTTCTATAACTGAGAATCAGTATCAATGTATCATCAGGAACAAAACAGCTATAGAGTACAACATTTCCATTTTTAAAATATATGAGTATTGAAAAATTTTTCAAACAAGCTTCGTTGGCTCAGTCGGTAGAGCGTCAGTCTCATAGGACATCTCATCGAGATAAACTGTGCTATCTGAAGGTCGAGAGTTCGATCCTCCCACGAAGCAAAACTTTTTTTATTTTATGATTGGCCGTAGTTGTAATATTTACATTTGCTCAAATAACCAAAGCTTTTGAAAGTGTTTCAATACAACCGAATTATAAAAAGCCACATTCCAAACATTAAGAATGAGGTGAACGGACACAAAACCCAGGGTCCCAAGATTTCAAAAAGCATTCCATTTACAAATGGTGCTAAAGCAGAGCCCACTCCGCCAAACTAAGTTATAAGTCCCAATCCCAAAATATGCTGCTTTTCTGGAACCTTATGCAAAAATACAATAATCATGGAGGGATATAATGGGCCCATGCAGAACCCTACCGACGCGATAAACAGTGTCGAAAGCGATATCAAAGGAACAAGAGAAAATCCAACGAAAAATGCAATCGATAGACACATGTATACCACAGCAACATGCTCTTCTTTTTGAAAATTTCCAGAAACAGCACCCAAACAAAATCGACCTAATGCAATACCTCCCCAAAAAACCGCTACTACAAAGCCAATACGGTCAGGTTGATCGTGTCGAACTTGGGTCAAAAACGTGGTGGTCCAGCCCCCAATAGTCACTTCAGATTCAACATAGCAGCATAAGGTCAATGCAAATGGTCAATGCAAATAGCCACACAAGTTTTGACGTTGCGACCACATGGAACAGTCGTTTTTTCTTCTTCAGCAAGATCTTAGTATTGTTTTCAGTTAATTCGTTCCCACATGAGCCATATGAGGGAGAAGAAAACGGCTCAATTTTGTTAGTGTTGAATGTATTTAGATAGTTATGGCAGTCTCATCCTTAAATGCAATAAACGTATTGACGAGCGACGTCAAACTCAAAAAGGTTAGTATGTAGTAAAACGAGTTCCATTTGTAGCCAGATGAAATGAGAAAGGTTTCGACAGCAGGTGCTAATGTGGCTCCAATCCCTGAAAATCCGTGTAGTAATCCTAGGACTTTGTTTTTGTTTTTCAAGTTTCCAGTCCAGGCATTCCAAGACGCATCCAATAACCCATTTCCAAATCCAGAAAACACGAAAGATATACCAAATACCATAAACGGCGGCCTGGAGCTTGCAATGACATAGCATATCAAACCAGAAAAAACGCCCAGCAGTGAAGTTCCAGAACGGCCAAACTTTCTATGGAAAATGTCCGACGAAAAGGCTGAAATGAGATAGCCGGCAAATGAAAAACAAAAAGTCAACGAAACATATGAATGGTCCACATGGTAGTCTGACTCTAAACGGTTTACAATACCGCCAATAGAGGAGCCATTCATGCCGAAAATTATGTATCCGAAACAACATGTATATATTTTTAAAAAGGATGAGTGGGAGTGGTTTCGAGTTTCTAAATATGATTGTTCAGGGAAGGACTCACAAGAGCCATGCTCAATATCAAAATCTTGATTTAATGTGGCATTAGGTGATTTAGACATGACTCATATGTGTCGATTAATGGAACATCAGAATCAAAAAAAATATTGAACTTCAAAACAGATACACGTTTGAAAGAATATAATACTATATATGAAAATGGCGCGAAAAGAAAAAAACCCATAATGATATTGAAGATTTATTGACAATTGTATTCATTTCAAAGGTAAATTGAAAAATGATAAAACAGTTGCTTTTGAGTCCAATATTGTTAGGTTGCGAGCCTCGTTAGTTTATCTGGAATACAGCAAAAAATAAAAATACACGATAAACACCAATAAACAGCTTTTGAACTAAAATAAAAACACAAGAATCTTAAATTGCTCCTCGAATCAAAAGTAAATAAATACACAATTAAATTTCTTTATCATTTGTAACATTTGTATGACGTCGGTTTGATTAATATAGAAATAGTCTCGTGTAGGATCGCGTGCCAATAATGGGATATAATCGAGTTCCCAAGATAATAATATGATTGCAATAAAGATACCTTACAGTGAAATATATATCAATACTTGAAAAGAAAAACACCTGGAAAGATTGATTGGCTCGAAATAAAAAACAAAAAACTAAGCTAGCTATCGCTTGAAATGAGTTATTATTATCTAAAGATTGTTAAAATTTCATGTCCCATTTTTCATAGTCTATTGTAAATCAAAAAGAATCAACGTGCACTTTGAATTACGCATAGCAGATATTCAATCAGTCAAAAACATTCATTGATTCAAGTTTCACTCGTTAAATTTGACTGATAAATTTGACAAGAAAAGGGTCTTGTTTTTGCGTCTGTTATACCAGCAATATTACATTTTTAGCTGACTACAGTTATCTAAAAGATTAACATCATTCGTTGATCATTTAATAAAAAAGTAAACTGGTATCAGGGCAGCATCCTGGATACCAAAGTAAGAAAAATGCTTGGGAAAAAATCATTGAAAAAAAAACTCTGAATAGAAAACATTTATATGTACTCTTTTATCTAGAAATAAACGTCAAAATTAGGTTTTGAAAATGGTAACCAGTATTTTCATCATAATTGAAAGTTTTCAATATTAGTACAGTGAAACAAATATCATATTGAAGAATCCTTTGTGAATATCAACTGTTTTCCAAACTAGACACAAACTGTTTTAACAAATGAAATTTGGATATGCCCTTCTCAGATCAGACGTTAGATTGTTAGCAATACATGATGTATTCACGATTATACCATTTTTTGTTGTTTGTGATAAGCGATAAAGTATCAATTTTTATGACAATGTATAGTTCAGCAATACTAGAAAACCATTCGGACTGCAATTGATTCATTACAGCTCACCGAAGTAGATATGGTTGATTTTATATACGTTTGTACTATCAAAAATATTTGAGCGTAGACCTAGATCAAGTCTTTATAGTTTTTTTTAGTTGTGACGAATGAATAATTTTGTGTATACACAAGGTCGAAAATGGTCACAAAAAAACAACTTCCAATCAAATAAATAAAATAACTTGCAACTAGTATAATAAAAGAGATAATACTTTAAATATGATGATACCACTGTCAACTCTTTTTAGCTCAGCGTTATATACGTTAAATAGTTGTAATGTGAAATATTTCTCTGATTGAAATGTTTATACAATATACGTGCTTTAGACAAAAAATTTATACTTTAAACAACGCAATTTTTCATACATAACAACACTTCATTCAATGTTGTTTAGAAAATTAGACCTTTGACGAAACATTAGACTCTTCGTTGAGCTGGACCAAGCTTGTAAACGAATCAACAATACATTCTTCAAATGTATGGTACTTGATTCCCAAGAGTTCGTTAGTCACATGATTGTCAATTCTGTAGATTTGATCCAAATTTTTAAGACCAGTTCCGGGTTGGCCGATGGCGATTTTTCCTCTAAGGGATGGGAAGTTCTTGTTGACAACATCAAGAGCTAATTGAGGACTATAGAAACCTGGCGTGACGAAAAGTCTTTGACCAGCAAGTTCCGGTTTTTCAAGAGGTAACACATGAGCTAAGGCAACATCTCTAACATCTACCCATAAACTGGGGGGAATATCGGCATATTTTGAACTGGTATCACCAGGAATAGAGTTGATAACGTCTTTCCAAAGTAATGCGGAAGAAGTATTCAGTTGGTCCAAAGAAGTAATTTTTTGTAAAAGAGGGCCGTATACCAAAGGTGGATTGACTGTAGTCCCGGTAAAGTTGGGCTTTTCAGTTTTGATAAAGTCCCAAAAGGCCAATTCGGCGAACTTTTTGCTACCGCGGTAAGCCAAATTGTTATTAGAAATTGCGTCTTCCCAACTGATATCAGCCCATGTTTTTTCAGTGTGAACAAATGAGTTATCATTGCGCTTTTTTGTGTTGGAGATGGACGCATATGATGAAGTGATGACCATATTTTTGACCTGAGGAGCATATGTCTTAATGGCTTGCATGACATTTTTCGTTCCTTGAACGGCAGGATTCAAAAGTTCCTTGAGGGGATCCGACTTGACATCATGGAAAGGTGAAGCAGTGTGAATAACAGCAGTAATTGCATTGTCTTGTAAAGCAGAATCAAATGCATTAGGATCTTCAATATCTTTGACAATTACAGTTTCAACAGGAAATTCACCAAACTTCTTATGAATATAATTGGCCTTTTCCTGGGTTCGGACAGTAGCAACAACATTGTAACCACGTTTCAACAAGATATCGAGAATATGAGTGGCAATAAAGCCAGAAGCACCAGTCAATAAAACTTTGGTTTGAGCCATTTTTAAAATATAAAGATTTGAAATGTTTGCGAAATTTATCGATATAATTTATTAGAAGGTTTGGTGGAGCTTGGAAGAAATAAAATATAGGATTTGTTGCTTATAAATAGACTTCTATTGACCATAGATTTTTCTGACCATTCAACAGTTAATCACAATATTGAGTTACATTATTTGTCACACAGCCTTGTGATATAAGAAGCCATGCCCATACGGGTATAGGTGCGAATAACAAATAACATCTCCTTACATAGTTTTCACAATAACGTATTTATTTCTGTCCTAAAGCTAATCTTTATTTGGTCCTCAAATTTATTAAACCGAAAAATAAACAATCAATTATTCTCCAAATCCAAAAGGAAGATGGTACACTATTAACTACAGTTGCAGAAAAAAGATAGGAAATTTGGAAAGCCCTGTTGCTAGAGATAAACCATAGATCGACCAAGGTTATCGAATCAGATGACGACTCACGATGGCCTTTGCTGACAATTGAAGAGGTGGACTATGCATTAAAGAACACTCCAAGTAATAAAGCACCCGGTGAGGACGGTATTACTGGAAAGGTGCTGAAAATGGCATGGAAAAATCGACTTTTCAAAACAAGACTTTTCAAGCCACTAAAGTTTTGCGTGAAATTAAAATACTACCCAAAGATGTGGAAAGAAGCAATCATAATGGTGATACCCAAACCTAACAAGCCAGACTACATCAAACCCATTTCATTACTCAAAGTTACATCAAAGGTCTTGGAAAAAATAGTTCAAATCAGGATGACGGCACTAACAAATAACCTACTACCACTGGAACAATTTGGAGGCAGACAGGTTAGAGTGCCACGAATGTTGTACTCGACATAGTTCAAAGAATTGAAATAACAAAAGATACCACTTCAGCAATATTAATCGATATACAAGGTGTATTTGATAATTTTAACAGTGATATCTTGACAGATACCATGGAACAAAGGAATTTACCCAAAAGCATGATTAGCTGAACCTGCCAATTTATTAGGGGAAGAAAAGCAAGCATGCTGATGGATCAAAAGAAAGGACAAGTTTGTGACATCAGTAACGGAATTCTACAAGGATCACCTATCTCACCATTACTTTCCTTGATTTACACCACGCCTTTGTATGAGGCAATAAAGGAATGAGATGGAAACCCTTCTGGGTTCATCTATGACATAAATATCACTGTCCAGGGAGAAATACATGAAAATAAAGGGTGTTGAAGTCGGAAGGGTTTTTCTTTTACCAGAGATGGTTTTTCCTGTTCCTTGTGAGCTAGCATTAGGATTTTTACTTGGACTGATTGGAAACACTACTCGAACCTGAGTTGAAAAGATTACTACAATGAAGAGATTATATACAGATTGAATTAAGATCCGTAAACGGAATGGCCAAAGTAGTTGATGTTATATATTTCTATAACCCGTAAATAAAATAAATAAATATCATTCGTAGCCAATACCCTACAACATGACAACTAAACTACTAGTTACAAGCAAAGCCAGAAGGACATTACACAGAAAGGCCGATGAAGACCCAGTGAAGATGCAGTTGAATACAACACATGAAATGTTACCGGTCCGTAAGCTCAAGGTGCTCAATGACACCGTGGCTGGAGTCCAGCTACAGCTAAATGACATGAACATACCAAGTACAACGGAACGAAAGTTACGAATTTGACCCAAAGACAAATTGGTACTTAAAGGTGACCGCAACTACGAAATGCGTCGATTGCAAAGTGTACCTGATAACGGGTATGATGTTTGAAAAACAAAACCAGTGTGCTCTAGACAGGGTCATGCAAGACAGTATGGGCCACGACCAATTAGGAACTTAGTTTGAGAGGGGTGATATAGCTGATAAGATTCATGCTGGTGAATATGGGGAGTTGGAAACAGGATCACATCCTGAATGACTTCCCTCTAATGGGTCCACACATGACCGATCTCAAAAATATATTACCTGATATTTCATGTCTGCTGAGAGAGATAGAACACATCAGTTACTTGGAAAAGAGGAAAAAGTATCTATGAAAATAAGTGATTGTAAATAGTGCGTGCTATTTTCAATTCCTCATAGTTATTCATGGTCCGTGTTAATTGTCACCAGGGCTCATAGTCGTGCTATCAGAGATAGATATTGAAAGACCTCAAAAATGATGTGATGGTATAACAATTAACCATGATTAAAAAGCAACACAAGTATGGCTAAAGTTGCCAATGTTATAGACTTGTATAATGGTTGAGAACAGCGAATCAAACCAACAAACATGACAACAATGTGAATGTCTGAAATTATGGTTAAACCATTTATATAGATGCATCCCGGCACACGAGTATATACATCAAAATTTCAATTTAGCCTACATATTTCAATTTAAACCATATATTTCAAAGCTAAGATATATCTTCATTTCTATGATTAATTTGGATCGCGCGACCAATGGTGATCCAAAAGTTTTTTCAATACTATGACATTCATTAATATCACTCGTTGATGCACAAGTTTAGCATCATCAGTAAACATTTCTACACACTTTTATCATCATTTGGGCTGGATTGAATCCAAGCCTATTTCAATCTCTAGATCACTATTCTAAGATTCTCCATTCTATTGGAACCATTATTGCACGTTCAGTAACTGCCGTCACAATCGTTACAGTTGGCGACAGATATACAACAATGTTATCAGGAACCTTGGATTACGCATTCCAAACTGCAATACACCAAACTTCATCGTTGGCTGGATATCAAAAACTGCCAAGGACATCAAATATTCACATTTCAAATATACACTAGCGACAACTACGCACTATATCATTTAATTGACATTGAGTCAATTCCCATTCTAAAATTGACATGTCAGTATGTCAGTAGTATATCACTAATTGTTTCAGTTGGATTCTGATGCACCTTCATCTACACAATAGAACGGGATCCAAATACTACTGTTGACACAGATGGTTCTAAACTTTTAGTTCATTGGTCAAAAATCATGACCAATCATAATGACCAATAATACACAAATACATTTATATTAACGGTCATCATCATCATTACCAAGAATTATTATTACTACCCAGATTTATTGTTTGATTTTTACCACCTCATTATTATTATTACAAAAAAATGAAAAGAGAGAAAAAAGAGAGAAAAAGAGAATAGAAAAGAGGTTTTATTATTGGGTTTTTATTATACATCGGTATTTGATTTCAATCCTGTTTGGTTTACAGCGTTTTCGCTACATCTTTCATCAATCACTACGCTTATTACAATTGTCACAACTATCATTATCATCATCATTATCATCATCATTATCATCATCATTGTCATCATCATTATCATCATCATTATCATCATCATTATCATTATCATTGTCATCATCACCATCATCATTGCCCAGATTTATTATTTGATTTCTATGCACCTCATTATTATTATGGAAAAAAAATGAAAAAAGAGAAAAAAGAGAAAAAAAGAGAATAGAAAAGAGTTTTTATTATTGGGTTTTTATATTATTCATTTTTATTTGATTTCAATTACATTTTTTTACAGCGTTTTTGCTACATCTTCCATTAATCACTACACTTATCCATCAATTTCCAGCACTGTTTGTTATTCATTATGATCTGCCTTTTGGTCACTTTAAAACAGCTTACTCAATCATTTTTTTTTCTTTCTGGATTTACAGCAACCTATCAGCCAACTTAATGGTTGCACCATACAACAACAGGCAACAAATCTCATATATCAACCTTATTCACTAGAGGTACCAGAGATTCAATCACAAAAGAATGACAGTATAGACTAGGAGGAAGGTCTAGGGCTGTCTGGCTCAAAAGTGCGAGCGCTGATTCATGCTGAGGACCGGATCACATCTTTGGCTAGTACAGGATCAGTAGCGTAGCGTTGCGAGCACGAGATAATCATGTACCGCTGTACATTATGTATCTGTTGGCGTGGGACCATCGGGTCGCCACGAACGAACTTAAAGCTTTTGTTTCCGGGTTATTTCACAATCACTTTTTGCTTCTTTTTGCGTACTGGGGAGAGTGCCACCTCGCTACGTGCCGTGATTACCGGTGTCGCATAGGGCGAGCCACAACCTGATGGTTGGGATTCCCGCAAGGCGGGACACAAACGGGTCACGGACTTTTGGGGGCTTAGTAACCGCGCCGTTCTAAGTGTTCCATGACGATGCTAGTTGGCAACCTAGAGCAAACCACAAAGAACTCATGAGAGGAGTTGGCTGGTTTAGCCGTAGAGGTGCAACCTTGCATGTCAGAAACGGTGTCTCATTCAAAACCACCAGCCAGCGTTAGCCAGAAGATCAGCGGATCTCTCGCACACAAGAGCAGGTGGTTTCTGAATGAACCTACTGGAGGCTGAGGCTGAGCGCCCCTCAGTACTTCGTGGCTCCCCCTGTACTTGCCAAGCACACGATGAAATGAGCGGAATTTCAAAGTGTCCGGTTAGATACATGGTGTCACTTTCCAGTGTTGGATCTCAAGTACTTCATCGGTGGTGAGGATCGACTCCTTGGTAGTTTGAGGATGCCTGGTATTAGGGGCGGTTCATACCGTTTCAAACATCAGACTTTCTTTTGCTATCAAGTGTGTTGGGAGTTTAATTGCTTGCAAAGGTGTTGGATTCGATTGATGACTGCGGAGGCAATCTTATTGCTGAAGCACGAGATTGATAACAATACTGGAATATGCAATCGAATAACCAATACAAAGCGCTGGTTAAGCATTCTATGGTTTTGCAAAAGTGCTGGATTTGATTGATAACTGTAAAGGCAATTTCATATTACTGATACAAAAGATTGAAAACAGTACTGGAGCAAGCCATGGAATATCTAACTGGGCGTCGGTTGCATATTCAATGACTTGTGAAAGTGTTGAGTTTGGTTGATGACCGTGAAGCGATTAGTTTTGCTGATGTCTGAGATTAATCACAACAATGGAACTAGTAATTGGAGACGCAACGCATGGTGACGGACAAGGAAGATTTTATGGCTCATTTGCAATGTGTTTTCTTATCCAAAAGTACTGTCATGACCGAGGTCACTACTTTACCTGGAATATATGATTTTGCATTGCAGAGCTTTGGATATCGGCAGTCAATTGTTGACGAAAGAGATCTCCTATTCTAGAAGGTGAGGCGTGATTATGTTGTTAGCAGGTCAGCGATTGGTATTAAGCTAGCTGGCGACAATTGTGTTTTCATTATTCTTTGAAAACAGATTCTCACGTTTGTTTGTTTTTTCTTTTTTTTTTTAACTTCATGACTAACTATTCAGAGTTGGTTGTGTTGTTATAATCTGATATCATTTTCCTTCTTCCTTCTTACTATTAATCTCATTCCATTTTTTTATCACTGGTTTAGCTTCTTTGGTCATCGTTTTCATTTTTTCTTTACTTCCTTCTGTTTTTTCGTTTTTTTCGGTTTTTTTTTTCGTTTCTGAGTATCTTCCTGGCTTTACCGACGCTTTTTCCGTGTACTTCGACTGTTTTTTGTGTTATCAGGCAATTGACCTTTGGTGTACCAATGGCCCAATGATAATGCCGTTTGGAGAATCCTGTCGAGGCTCTTGTGGTTATGCTGACTGCACTGATTCATTACTTTTCTTCGACTCATTCCTTGATTTTAATAGTGGTTGCCGCTGCTTGCCATTAGTTTCTCAGTTATCTGCCAGTTTTCTTCCTTTTAAACTTGATTCGGTATGGGACTCTTGCTATTTTTTAAAAAAAGAACTTATTCACTCTTTGACTAACCACAGAATATCTTCATTTCATATGGCTCAGGCAATTGATGCGGGTTACTTGATGCATGCTCCATTGAGTTGCAACATCTACCAAATTTCAAATCGAATTCGACGGTTGTCGTGTTTGTTATCTAGAGTTTGCTGGAAGTACGACAATTCCGTATATTGATTACAATGGTTCGTGATCTGTGTATTCGGGCCAGGAATCGTTCCATGACCATCAGTAATTATGTTATTTCTTGGCTGGTCACTGCAACTGCAGTCCATCAATTGGTGCTGGTTTTGAGGTTTCTGTCGCTGATATTGTTTCTGATGTCGAGGCCGCCGTTGCTGATAATGTTGCTGGTGTTGAAGTTTTCTTCGCTGATATTGCTGCTGATGATGTTGCCATTGCTGTTGCTACTCTATTCAACCTCGCTGATGTCCCATGTTGTAATAATTATAACGCACTGGAATTACGCTGGCCAACTCCAATCAACAGCTGGAACCATTTGGTTTTGAATACTACATTGACAGTTGCAGTGTACCTACCAATTGAATATTATACCACCCCGCCTTGACTTTTCTCGGTGTTCTAATTAAGCATATTTTGAGAATCTTTGACTCAAATGGTAAGTAAGCACCATCCATTTTGCCTGATACAAAATGCTACTGTTTGCATATTAGAACCAATTCACTAACAATCATAAACTAGCTACAAATATCTTCAAAATATCCAACCAACCTAAATCGTTTGAATACCAAAATATCTTTGAAATCTATGGCGGTTGCTGCTTGCATCGAATTGACAATTGGGACTTATCATTTTATTTGCAGTACATGGATATTGAACTAAACAGATATGTCATTGATGGAATACGACCCAAGTACAAGCAACAAAAATCTTTGTTGCAGATTGCTAAAGAGGTTGTAGAGAACTGCTAGTGAACAGGTAGTTCATGGTGGGGTAGGAACGATGGGATCTTTTTTTCCCAGGGTTTGGGTATATGGTTGGAGGTTTGGAGACTGTGTGTGTTGAGGTTAACCTATGATGACGTCATACCTTATGTGACCAAATCAAGTATGGTTCTTCTATTTGCAACTGTTTTTTTTTTTTCTTTCCCCTTCTTCTTTCCATCTTCAGTTTTGATTCCCATTATTCGACATAACAGCCTCAATTCTGTTTACTATTGTCGGTTCTACCATCTCAAAATCTACAACCACTGTCATGTTTTTGTTTTCATCATTATATCTCGTCGTCTATGAACATTTTGCTTTGGCCATCAGCTGTGATCTCTTCTAATCAGTTAGGTTTTCCAATCCGTTTTCATCCGTCTATATGAAGTACCCAGAAATATCCTATCCCGGTATATACTTGATGGATTGGATTACAGTATCTTTCATTGTTATTGCCATTGATCGTATCTTTGGTCAGCAATTGGCGTTTACTTGAATCACTACCAGACAATGTCACTCAAGCTAATACTTGCTTTCAAACCAGGTACAATATATCCAAGATATTCGATGATTGTTGGCCAGAAGATTTGTTTGAGAATGTGTTTACATTATTCCAGGCCCTTTAGCAATTTTTTGAGCAAATATTGAAACACATACTATTGGTCAAGAATGGTTACGATTGGAAAGCTGAACATTTCATGTTACTGCGTTATTGTTCTATGACGCGACCTCCTTATTATTTGGGTATACAGGAGAAACTTCGAATGATTACACGTTAGGATTGTGATGTCATTAATCACAAATTCAACTCGAATAGACTGAGAATAGATTTGGATTTGAAGTTGGGTATTTTCACATCTTGATAAACGATCGACTTACATGTTTTCAGGATATTTCTTGTGATCGCATAGTTTACACATCTGCTGCAGTTATTTCTGTACGATATCCCATTCTATTCTGCTTTATGGAAAACATCCAGCTACAGTTGGAGTCGAAGTTGGAGCTCTGGTGACATCAAGACATTACTTATATTCTTAGACTGGATGAGATTCAAACTGCCTCAGTACAATTCGCAAGATGGGAATTTGTGACAGCTGGTTGACAATCGCAATCATCTTAATATGTTCATATCAAACTGTGCATAGTGCTTTTTCAGTTCATTGCAGCTTTCAGCCACCGTTTATACCCCGGGATATGGAGTTTAGCGATCAAGCCTTTTTTTAAGATTATTTGAAGTTAAAATTGCATTATACTTTAACAGATTTACGGACCACAATGGTGTCGAGAAAGCCATGATAAATCCAAAGATTTTGGCGAGCCGTTGTCATTCGGAATTGGATCTATTCAAATTGATGCTGATGAACTTATTTTTGAAAGTGACAGTTTTGGTAATAATAGAGATAATGGCGATGAACACTACAGAGATTGTGTCAATTTGAATTGGGCCATTTTTGCGGTTGTGCCACGAAGGATAATGCGTTTTCAACCACTAGACCTTTGATCTTATGCTGTGCAACCGTTGCTTATAGAATTTGCACCGGTCGACTGAGTCGTTATTCGATAGAAGCAGGTTGAAGTAATCTGGTTGTTGGGATATTATAAATTCGTGATGAATAGGATGCTTTTTTTTCCTTCATTTTTTCATCATGTTATGCATCTTTCATATTGCAGTCCATCGGATCACACTGTCAATACCTTTTTTTTTATTAATATAAGGGTTTTTGATTATGTTGATTTGTTTGAGTGTGCTCATCTTGATAATCTTGGTTTTCCGATGACCAGATTTATATTTTCTTGCCAACGAAAATATCCATTTTTATATCTATTTCTTGCGGGTTTTCCTTTTAACAACCGAATTGCTTTTCATTTACTATTGTTTGAGTTTCACTGCTACTAATGGTTCAGATATCAGTGTCACCGTCATATCTGGTGTATTTACTGCACAAGTTATTGGTATTGCCCGATTTGATATGATACCCGTCGTGAAGAAATTGCAATGTTTTGTTGCTTTACAACTTGGCGGAACCTTGAATGATTGAATATACACTGTATTAAGCTTTCATCATTACAAAATTTAAGAATATTGAAGTAAAATCAAAATTATCTTTACGAAGATTTAATTAGAATAACATTACGAAGACAATTATAAAGTTACTACTGAAAAAGTGCTAGTTCGGGCTATTTTCGTAATTGACTTTAATGAGGATTGTTCATGACAAATATATCAAAGTAACATCTTTGTATTTTGTCTTTTGAAAACTATTGAAATATAATAAAATACAGCCTTATTTTAAATATTACCCAACAAATTACTACTGAAACTTTAAACGCGAATACTCATGGCGTTTCTTGTTGCTTGTTGAGCATCTAAACCAATTGCTTGCATACGATTGAGTAAACTGGTATTCAAACTCGAGCATAAAGGAATAAGTATAAACTGAATAAGTTGAAATATTTTTTTTAAAAAAAACTACATATGTATATTTTGAAAAAGTTGAACTTGTATTTCCTTTTGTATAGGTGTAGATAGATCCCTAAAATAAGACATTAGTTCCCTTGACGTCGGTAGTAAAAAAAATTACTCAATATGTCATTTTGGTTATCTTTGTGATCTAATTCAATTATGTATTTAAATCTAAATCTATAAATGTACCTGCCAAGTACATGAAAAAAAGCGAATATTTAAGTTACCTGGTACCACTCTTAAATAATTTGAAAAGAAAACCCTTTTTGACTATTCATCTAGATGAGAAATCGGCTCGAATTCATTATAATTACCCATAGAGCATCCGGTCATATAGTATTCTAGTTAATTTTTTGCTTTATAGCACAAGAGTATTGCGGCTTTAAGGAATTTCTTTTTTTTTTTTACAAAAGCTATCGTATCACAGATTCCGATAGTAGGGCAATAGATGTGAACTCAAGTTCTTGATCCTCCAAGGCAATCGATTGTCTTTTTTATTGTTAGATCATGGTTTTATTTTCTGATTCAAAATTTAAAACAAAAAACACATTGAATGATTACGAAAAAAAATCAACTTACTTTGTTCGTGAATAAATCTTTATCGATCGGACTCTAGTATCTTTGCCGTTTTGGTGATTTGCAATTATTTCGACTCGGAGTAGAAATGCCTTCAATGATCCACTACAATAAAAGTTAGTGTCAAGTAAATTCAAAAACAAACAATGAATCATCGACGAAAAAAAAATAAATACAACATACTCTTGTCTTGCAGAGTCAAATGGGATATCGCACCAGCCTGTGGGGTCAGTGAAAACGACTGTCGTGACTTCGAGCAAAGTATGATAACCATCTCCAGCAAGCACCCGAACCTTTGATGGAGTGTAAGATTCATCTAACTCTGCATTTAGAAATAAGGATATTCTTTCAACGGAAACTCGTTTCGAAAAGTGTACATCTATATAGTGTGGTTGAGGCCCATCACTTTGCCATAGTTTGACCGGGTCGTCAGCTCGCAAAGAATCCACACCGAAGCCTAGTTTGTGGGACGAAACAGACCACATAGCCAAATTTCCAACATCTGACAAGCTTAGACTTTCCATTTCCTTGATGCCTGTAACATGTTGACGAGCAAATAAAACAAGATGAATCTGGAGTTAGTATAAAGATCAGTGTTTGCAGCTACTATGTATGAATTGGGTATGAAAAAATACAGTTAACTATAAGTTTCTAAAAGTTGATGACCTATTACTTAAGATCAGTTTCAACCCACTCACCCTCTTTATAATCTTTTTGTAATTGATCCATCTTGAGTTTTGTTTATGTGGTTTGAAAGAGTTTTGCCAACACTTTGGAAGAACGATACACTCTGATAATCAATGCTTGTAATTACACACTCATGATGATTCTTACGCATTCAAAAGAAAAAAGCATTTTCAATCACGTGTAGGTATATGCAGTCATCTTTTCGATCATCCACTACTACTTTAGGCAGACCATATATTAATTTTTCGTAACATAACTTTTCCCAGTCTCTTTTCTTTCATTATTTTGGGTATCCGTATTTTTCAGTAAAGGTTGTTTTTTTAAACCAAGTATATAGTACGTGATTTTCCATTTTTTTACGACTTTGTAAATTGTGTAATCAACTGATTTGTTCTGGTTCCAATACTGACTTTGACAATTGCAGCTCCAATTTTGAATACTCTAGATACCCACTCAAGTCAATGTTAGTATTTTCACTTGACACCATTTGTACTTTATAATCTCTGGATTTTCTATGATAAATAATCCAGCCTTTCAGGCGTTTTAGTTGAATATGTTTTTAAAAACTCTTACCAAATCATGGAAGTCGACTCCAACGCCAGCCCAAGTTCAACCAGCCATTGTGGGTGGCGCGCCAGACCTACAATATTCTCTCGATAAACTAGGCCCAAATAATAGTGTTCCAGATCGAATAACAGCAGCTGAATCAGTATTAAGTTCAATTTCGCAGTACTCTGTATCATCAATTCCCGAAATTTGGTTTAAAGCAGTTGATATGCTTGAACAAACCAACTCGCCTGAGTGCCGACGTGCAGGTCTTAAACTTACTATTGAATGCATTGATAAGGATCAAGATCTCGAAATCACCAAAATGTCATTTTACAAATCTATTATATCTACTTCCAACGTCCAGGATTTCGATTTGGACTTGAAAGCAATGATCGTATTAACAAAAAATGGGTCGGATGTTGAGCGTTTTTTTTTTGGACAAAATAACTTCCCAAAGGTCATTGACAACTGGTTTCGAGTTCTTTTTAGTAATACACAAAAAATTCGCATGGGGTCCACTGATATAGCTAGTCCATGGGGTACTAGTACCGAACAAAACTTTTTTTCATTCTTAGAGTTTGTCAAAATTGTTTACGAAAAAAACAGTTATCTATTTGCACCAGAAGACACTATAAATTTTATTTCAAGAGTTTGCCAAACTTGCAAAAAAACATCATCTGTCAAAGATATCTCCTATTGTTTTGACATTATAGAGACAATACAAAAGGCTTCAACAATACCCACAGTCATCTTGTCTGATCTTCTGGAGATATTATGCGGTACATTTTTAACTGTTGATGCTTGCAACAAGCAGGCTTCAAATATTATCTTGAATTTGGATGATTCAGAATTGAAGGCCCATACATTCAGCATACTTTTAAATATAATCAAATATGAGACCGAAGCCAGACACATCGTCAGAGGTGCTATACGTGCTGTACAAATTCTGTTGGAACGTGCAGCTGGCTCTACAGAACCGGATTATCAATATTCTGTTTTGGACGTTATGGATGCATATGGCCAGGCAGCAAGATTAGACAGTTTGGCGCTTGTTTATGAATTACTTTCTTGTATTCATGACATTTTCAACAACCACAAAATCAGAAAACAACTAGCTACGTACGAGATATTGGATATCTACACAAAGTCACCCTTTAGTGTTCTTTATGATATAAGTATTGGCGATACGTTCAACATGTTGAAACCGAAATCTGTATGGAGTGAAACATGTACACCGGAGATTATTGGATTGGAAATTGCCGATACAAAACTTAAAGGAAACGACAAGTATGTTAGAATGATTTTGGATGAGTGGAAAAAAATCACATCTGTCATTTGTCAATTGTACGAAAGCGACGATTTCGACGGCTCAAACGATGCAATAATAAACTGTTTCGTTGATATATCGCCATTCATTGATAAGAAATGTGCGATACTGGTGGTGGATCATTTTCGAAAATCGCAATATTGTAATCCACTAGACCCCGACTGGATTGAGAATTTAACAGTCTTGACCCAAAAGTTTTTTGCATTTGCATCTGTCGAAAACACGCCAATATCTATGTGGAGCACGACTGTACGGCTGAAGGTAGTTGATCTCGTTTATGATGTATACGAGTTGGCTAAGGAAACCAAAGATGAAGATACCTTGAAAACCCTATTATCTTTAGTTTTTGAAAACGTTACCAATGAGCCAGATCTGAATGTTTTATCTTATCTTATCGAAAAATCTGTTGAAATTTCGGGAAGCTCATTGCTCCCCGTCATGGATTACTTGTCTGACTCTTTTTTACGATTTTTCGACAATCCAGCTATATTATCTACTGATACGCACTGTTCAGGAATTAGCTCGATATCTTCTTCATATGTTAATTTACCTACAACCAGTCATACCATTGCTTCCCACCAATCATCTCAAGTCGCATCTTCTACTAATGTAGGTATGCCGTCTCTCTGTCCAAATGACCAAAGGCGTCGTTTAGTCTCCATTGGATTTTGCCAGATTTTTGTCCGAACATTCAGAACTTCTGCTGAAAAGGCACAGTCTGCTTATGACAGAATCATTTCGATTATCAAAAAGACATCTAACAACGACCCTGTCTCGTTTTTGGAGGCTGCACGACTATTGGTTAGAATTAGAGCCACAACAGAAGGTTTTATTTATCTTACCGAGCCTACAAATATGGATGGACTTTCTGCTAGTGTTGGGCGTAATTTAAACTTTACTGATCCTTCTACAGCTGATAAGGCATCAATGATGTGGTATTACCCTGAAAATGTATCATACCTTCAAAGTTCAGATTTCGATTCACCGTCTCCAACGTTAAAACGTCGAAGCCAGATAGCTAACCGTGACCCTCTAACTTGCGATGTTGAGATTGATGTCCGGAAACATTTTGATGAAATTCTTCGAATAATAGAAAATGGGGCTCATTGGGAAGCCTACTCGTTTGTTTGGGCACATTTTGGTCCTCAGCTGTCTAATATAGAACTCTTTCAACCAGCTGGAAGCTCTATCTCTCGACTCAGACATACTATAGTACTACAAATTAACAATATTGACAAGCTTCCTCGTGTCGAATTCCCAAAAGGTGTTACTCGCAATGATTTACTTGTAGCGTTAGTTCGAACTATTTCCTCGTTGATTCCTTATCGCCATATTTTTACCAAAAATGAATGCGATGATATTGTGCAAGCATTGAGTAACGGAATATTGGGAGAAAAAACCGCGGTAACATGTATACATGGTTTAATGGTTTGTTGTCACGAATTTCCATTGTCCATTAAAAAATACCTTGGTCAAATTTTTACGAGATTTCAAGCAAAGATTACCAGTATTCATACTACCCCTCATATTCTTGAATTTTTACTTTCTCTTTCTCGTTTACCCACTCTTGTCGACAATTTCACACAAGATGAATATAAGCGTGTGTTTGGAATGTCTTTTGCATATTTGAATTCGCCATTGAACCTATCGATAAAGCCAATAGGGTCTTCTTCAGCTACACCAGATGATGTGGCCTCTTCTGTAATGAGCCCTTTGCTGAGTCCTCCTTCCACACTGGGCCAGTCTCAAGTTAATATTATTGATACCACTATAAAGCAACTATCGCAATACATTTTGTCTTTGGCATATAACGTTGTGGCTACTTGGTTTTTAACGTTGCGTATGGAGAATCGAAAATATTTGGCCAGATATATCACTCGCAACTTGATTCGTGCCGGTGGGTCAAGTGAAGTAATCGATGCTCAGGGAATGGCTTTTATCGACTTGATTTCCCGTTTTGCATTTTCAGATATTGATTTGACTATTCAAACGACTATAAATTATCCCTCAAATTCTTATCCAAACAGAGTTTGTCGTCAATGGATATATGGCGCCAGTATTGTTACTATTGATAGTGACCCCCAAAGTGGTGAATCTTTTATTGTTGTCCGCAGACCTACAGGCACCTCAATGTTCAACATGAAACCTGATGGTAACATGCTACCTAGTTGGCTTGAAGAAAATCTGTCATCTCGCAACAACGACAAAGACTCAGAACAAGCAAATCAATCTGGACTTCGACATGACCCACTAACAGTATTAACACCCAATTACGTTATGCTTCAGTTGATGTACCCATTGGACATAGAGACAGCTGTTAAACCTACTCCTTTAACAAATGATCCAGTTGTTAATCGTGCGATTGGAGCATTTGATCGTATTCCTGTTGTAGACTTTCATAAAGTCGGTATTTTATATATTGGACCTGGTCAACAACATGAACAAGAAATTTTAAGCAATCAGGCTGGATCGCCTAGATACAGACGGTTTTTGAAGAGACTCGGAAACCTAGTTCGATTAAAAGGAAATAAACGCATTTACACTGGTGGCCTGGATACTAACAATGATGTGGATGGCGAATACGCATATATATGGTCTGATAAAGTTACTCAAATGATCTTTCATACAACAACAATGATGCCACACACAAATCCTAATGATACGAGCTACAGCAGCAAAAAACGACATATTGGCAATGATTTTATTAACATATATTTTGATGAATCGGAACTTCCCTTTCAATTTGACGTTATAAAGTCACAGTTCAACTTTATCAACATTGTGATCACACCAGTATCCATTAACTTCTCCAAGACTGCAAAGTTTGTATTTGATGAAGATGTTACAAGATCTTCTGATCCAGAAGGAAAGGAGTCTGGAACTTCTCGACCATTGCCTAATGATAGAATACAGGAAAGAACTTTTTTTAAAGTTAGAGCTCACTGTAAACCAGAAGTTCCAACACTTTTTGCAGGATCACATCTGAAAATCCTGTCTGAAGACAGTGTTGCTGACTTTGTACGCAATTTAGCGTTAATTTCATCTAAATTTGCAGCCATTTGGAATAGTTATGGTAATTACAAATCCAATTGGCAGCTCCGCTATGACCAAATTGAGACCCTCAAACAGAAAGCTGTTGATCTTTCCGCTGCTGAAAGAAAAAAGGCCAACGCTGCTAAACAGGCTCAAATTTTGGCCGACAATTCATTACAACAAAACAATAAAGGCCATAATAAAACGGATTCAGTTGATAAAAACCCTACAAGTGGAGCTCTACCGGAAGGTGGACTTGATATCTCATCCTCATTTTTGTCACAGTTGCAAACAACTGCAACTGGTCCTGTTGGATTTGGGTCAACTCCTGGACCTGGTGATAGCACCGATTCTAATGAAACTCAAAGAGAAACACATCGGTTTGTTATGGAAGAATCAGATGAAGAAGAATTTCCGGTTTTGCGTTCATTGGAATTTACCTCTTTTACACAGTAATGAAAGATTGACTGTCTGCAATATTAAATCCTGCCATTTTGACTGACTCATTTTGAATTTGCTTTCTTGCGTAAAACAATTTTATCTTTCATATTTTCACATGAAACCACACATCTTTTTATCCTATACTTTATGCCTGGCTCTGCTGTTTGTTTTTAATTCTTACGATTCGTTAACCCATATTTATTCATACAATTAGACTATTTATAAAGTTTTTATGCTAATTTTTTTCAAAAATTAATCTTTATGATTCATTTTCAACTGAAACTCCATATTTGAATTGCTTTGGTGAATAAAAGACTGACTGAAGATCAATTTAGTTGGTACCAAAGGCTCTAATTGCACTTCTATCCTAACTTGTCGCTCAGCCAAACACCAGCCTAGTCGGATAGTTCTTGTACAAGTGAAACGCCAGCCGAAACTCCATATTGATTGAAATATAATATGGAATTATTCTGAGTGCTTGCTACAACGAAACTGTCAATAGTAAACTTAACTATCTGATATTTCATATCAATCATCAAAAAAAACTATATTTCCAATAACCATAAAAAACCAAGGCGAAAGTAAGAGCATAATAAATTGATGCAATTAAATGCCCAAAAATGGAATTTGAGGTTTTTTTCTGAATAATTTACAATATTATAATGTTTGTTGAAATACCAATGAAACTAACCAATCACAAGATATGTGGACTAGACAATTATTCATGATTGAAAATATTATGTACTAAACGGCTGTGGACCATTTACTTTAGGAAGGCATTGTTTGTATTTTGGTACCAACAGGTTGATCTAAAAAAAACTTTGATTTTGCTTATATAAGCAATGTCTAATACAAAACAAAATGTTGTACCAAAGTGTAAACATCTTTTCTAGAATTCAACTGCACTGAATTCATATATTCCCCAACACTAAGGCTAAACAACAAGTAGCCGTCTCTACAAAGTACGGAATAACTATATGAAAACTTATTTACATATAATTCATTGTTTAAGTTTCACATGTCAGGCGACTCTCGAGCTTTGCGCTCTAATGACAATAATAAACCTATGTTAAATAACCAGCCCACAAACTCAAAGATTCAAACTCCTGAATCTTTTCGATACAAGTCACCGCCATTGGAAAACCATAGTACGCCGAATAGATACCTAAATCCTTTGCCAAATGGCGGTAATGAAACAACAGACAGATTATCCAATGACGAAACCCCAAAACGAAATATCACTTCGTTTGCAAAACAGCGTATATCCTGGATGGCAATTCGAAGCAAAGGTACACCTCGAACACCTAGAGTCAGAAAGTTTGTGGAAAGCTTTCGAACAAAAAAACAATCGGAAGCTGAACTGAGAGAACTACAATTACAAGTACGTCAAGAATTGCAACAAACTACTATATCAACAGTACAAACTCAATTAGGCGATAATGGTGATAAAAATGAGGCCAATAGTGATAATAATGATTCCCAAAAGGATAATACCAATGTTAGGTTGTCTTCGATACACAGAAGTCCAAGCGCACGTACAATAACCGTTGCAATGGGAACACCCCGCTCTGCTAGACGAAGAGTAAGAAGTTTTGGAAGAGCAAGACGAAGTACCGGTACTGGACGTAAGAGTATAGGAAGAAATACTGGAAGCTTGATTTTTTCAGGAACAGAGTTTTCTAAGACTGTGCTAATGGATGGCGAGGATTTAATGGAACACTACCCAAGTTTCCAAAACATAGAATCGGATAATGAGCCTGGATCAATAATTCATGATGATTGGGAAGATGAGGAAGTTACAGGGCCTACAACTAAACGATTTTCACCAAGAGATGAGTTAAGAGCTTTAAGTAGGATCATTGTTAGGGAAAAAAGAAGGCGAAAGAGATTAGAAGATATCAAGCAACGCCAAATTGATGAAAAACAAAAAGAGGAATCAAATCCAAAAAATCAGAATCGAACCCGCAGATCTTCGGTTTTTTCAGTCAAAGAACTTGAGAACGGGCTCAAATCCAATACCTCTAGCAATTCGAGAAAACGAAATTTGGATTCAAACTCGATTTTTGATGTT
The DNA here is from genome assembly GCA_900642975.1 of Magnusiomyces suaveolens. Classification (NCBI taxonomy): domain Eukaryota; kingdom Fungi; phylum Ascomycota; class Dipodascomycetes; order Dipodascales; family Dipodascaceae; genus Magnusiomyces; species Magnusiomyces suaveolens. Next base: position 1,849,547 of record CAAAMA010000004.1, read on the forward strand.
AGTCCTAAAAAATCGCGAAATCATTCTTCCGTCACTCGCAAAGAGTCTCTTGAAAGTCAAGCGTTTAGAAATCGGCTATCAAACTCGCTTCAATTAACTCCGCAACAACTGATGTCTCAGACTATTGATGAAGCTGAGTTTATGGCTACCCCGACCCCATCCATATCTAGCGATTCCTTTAGAAAATCCAAAAAGTCTAATGAATCAGTGATTCTAATACACGATGAGTCACCGCCGCAAAGTCAAGATAAATACACAGGCTTAGATATGAACAGCGAACTCGAAATCCAAAGAGACTCGCAATTTCGTTTAAGTACAGGGAAACCCAGGGTTAGTGAAACGTTTTCAGAGTTCAATATGACGCAGATTTACGACGGGGCTGACACTTCTACAAAGAGTTTTGGCATGGGACACATTTCCAATGAGTTCATTAACCCCCAACAGTCTAGTTACAGGAAATCCGATACTACTACTGACTTTTTTTCAAATACAACACAAAGAAAAAATAGTGAGAAGTTTGTTATCGAGTTTGACGAAAATTTTGTTGTACCAGATGACATTGATCTTGACATCACAGAGAATGAAAGCTTGAGTTTTGATTCGCCGTTTGGAACAACATCAAAATCCAAAAAATTTAATTCAACAAAGAGAAAATCGAGTAATATTCCAGACCTGGTAATTGAAAGTGATCAAAGCATAGAAGAGGATAGTACTCAGGATCTATCAGAAAGAGAAAAACAACTGAACGACCGAATAATTTACGAGACTCAAAATGATGATGGCGTTGACCTACATGTTGTTGGTGGAGCAGATTATGATGCAGAAGAATACCGTCGCCTCAATTTGGTTTCAGATGAAGAAACAATGATAAAGGACCTTGATTTGAACATTGATAATATGATTACCGAGAACGAATATTCCAATACTTTAAACAACGGTGAACAAAAACTACTTGAAGATATGCCAGATCACCGATATGACGAATCTGAAATTAATAAAGTACTTCATGCGAGTTTACCAAAAACGATGGGCGAATTAAATAATGCCCAGCCGCTAAACCAGAAACCTACGAACCGCATAGGTACCAAAATTACACATCAAAATAGACGGAAAGCTCCACCGTGTGTGATACCCCAAAGTGTGATCAAGGACTTGGCCAGTTCTATGATCAAATCTAAACGCAAGCTAGATCTCAGTGCTGTCCACCGAATTATGGAGATCACCAATGTATTTTTTGATCAAATTGGAGATGATTTGGGCACATATGCACGTCATGCTAAACGTAAACGGGTGGAAGTGTCTGATGTTTTGTTGATGATGAACCGACAAAGAAGCTTATTAGCCAGTCGAAATTTTAATGATAAATCTCGCGTTTCTAATATTTCCTTGGACAGAAATGAAAACCATAGACTTTCGAGAAATAATAGACCTGAAAACGGGTCTACGGTTGAAAGACCATGGCAAAGTGGTAGGAGCATTCAACAAACGTTACAAAAAGAACGAAGAGAACAAGAAAAAGAAGAGGAATTTCTGCTTGATAAATATAACGAAAACACATTTATTGAGAATTTTGCTTTGAAATACCTGCCTCAAGAGTCCCTTGATGAGATTGCTGATGCACTGGCAAGTCATGAAGAATCTTCGAAACGGAAAGGTCGTCGAATCAATGTAAAGGCATCTTTCAAGACGAGCCATGGTACTGCAGACGCTCATAAGAGTACCGATGATGAGGAGGAAACATTTTGGGAGGATGAAGAGGACTAAATCTTGATCATAGACAAAATGATTTTGTTTACAATATACCTTTTCGTTATTGTTACAATTCATTATGACTTCTTTTTTTTTTCTTTTTTTTTTTTTGCAAAAATCTATCAGTTTGTCTTTTATTGTTGTTACTATTCATTGTAATTATTATATGGCAAAAATTTTCATCATAATAGATCATTGTTTCATTCTTCAATGCGATAACAAAGAAATCAGGAAAATGTGATGATAATTGTCGTAGCACAGTAGCGTCTTGACAAGCAACGATAGTAGTCAAGCTATCTGAACAAAGCATAAACCTTATCGGAGTTTACGAATTGTATCAAACTAGCTAAAAAGTTCAATTGTCAATAATGTATATTTTGTGCAATGCAATTGGCAGAGTCTTGTTGAAAAGTAAACAGGCAGCTTACATTGTGAAAACAAGCATCTCACTTTTTTGTTACTCTATATGTAATGTCTTAATCTGTAATGCCACTGTATGACATGAAAATATGATTTTGGTGCTTGTTTTTGCCAGCCAATCATTGCCTAGAATCTCTACAAAGGGCTAAGATAACGGTTCATGTGCTTTCACGTGACTGTCAAAATCGTTGGGTATATTTTTTTATTTTGAGAGTTTTGGCTTTTTTAATAAACAAACCTAACCTCCAACGCTTTGATATTTATCATTATTCTTATTATTTTCAACTTTCAAAGTTATATTATTATCGAGTCAAAAGACTAAATTTTCTTTAAGGCCAGATCTATTTTGACTAAACAACAGCATATTTTGAAATTGTTTCAAAAAAAATACAACCATTGAAAGCTTAAAGTTTGGGTTATTTAAATACCATTTTTAGAACTGATTTTTAAAGCCACGCGTTTTTATTTTTACATTATCTACATCATTGTGTTTTAAAATGGATGGAGAAGCTACGGAACAGCCATTCTACGTGAATGCTAAACAATATCATCGAATTCTGAAGCGTAGGGTAGCTCGAGCTAAACTTGAAGAGTCTCTGAAAATTGCACGACATCGTCGTCCATATTTACACGAGTCGCGTCACAAACACGCCATGAGACGTCCTAGAGGTCAAGGTGGCCGTTTCCTGACGGCAGCAGAAATTGCGGAACGAGAGCAAAAGCAGACAGAAGAACAAGACCAAACTTATATCAATAATTCGTCGTTGAATTATGACTCGTCTAGTACCAGCAACAATATTAAAGCTCGTTCAGTTCAAGCTATTACCAATTCTCGTAAAATTACATCAAACAGAGAACCTACAAATAAACCTACTGGGAAACTGAATCAACCTAGCTTAAATAATTATTCATCTTCAAGTGTCAGCGCCGATAGCCGTCATCAAAAGCATTATTCAGAATTTAACGATACCGAACTTTCTTTAAAACCAAAAGCTCTGCAACGAGAGAAAATTGCAGATCAAGATCAAATACAGCCGCAGCATTCCTCCAATTCCTTAGGCTCTCAAGATCAGTCTCAACCGATAAAACAAACAGAAAAAGAAGATCAATTGAATTCAAATGAAGGTACGAATGTTTCACAAGATGGTTTATCAAGTTCGCCTGGAGTTTCATTTACCAAGAAAGAGAGCGTAACACGAACAAGTAATGTCAGCAATAATAATGATAACAACTCGACAACAAGTAATACAAGTGGGTTGATCAATGGAACGAATGGTCATCATTCTCTGATATCAAGCTAGGTTGTTGTTTTTTTTTTTTTTTTTTTTTTTGATGTAATGAATATATGTAAACTTTTTCCAAATACTACACAAGCTACACCTATTTCTATCTTTTATTTGACATTTACCAAATCCGTAGAAACGTGGTGATCCCCCTTGGAGTATCTGAGAATTGAACAATTGAAAAGAGAGGTTGAGTCTGTCAATATGTGATTACAAAATAATCGCTTTTGCATTTAAAGAAAAAACATAAGTCTTGATGTAGTTTGTTTTTTTCTACACTGTGCCGCAATACTATACGATATACTAATATAACAGGTTTTCCAAATTGTAGTCACACGAATGTATTCAGTACAAGGTTCAATACATTTATAAAGAGTGAATGGTTAAAACTCTGACAAATAAACAAACTATCGATAAACAAAAAAGCTTTATTCTTAAAGTTGATGGATACAATTTATCTTGGAATACGGAACGTTTTTTACTTTGTTCTTTTTTTTTTGATATGTGTTGATTTGTTTTTTTCATTTTCGAATTCACATTTGTAAAAAAACCATATTGGGCTACAAGCATCAATATTGAATGGCAGCAACGTTTTAAGATTGAGGTGGACTTTTGAAATAAGGACCATAAATCACTCCAAATCGATGCTGAAATGTCATTTAACACTAATTAATACAGGTTATGTTGATATTTCGTCGACAGGTGTTTTTCTAGTTTCCGGTGCTTTTTAGCTTCAACAATGACATTTGTTGTTGAATAAAGGTTTTTCTTCATCCAATTGAAAACTCATCAAGTACTTCTAAAATAACTTCATCTACTACTTTGATCACTATCTAACTAACTTCGATTCTTCCAACTTCCAGTATTCATTTTTCCAAACCATTGACGGCGTTTCCAACATTTGCCAACGTATTTCTACATCACGTGTTGGCGTTGGCGTTACAGTTTGTCACGTGTTATTCTTACTACTATGTATGTCTCCTACCTTTATACTTATCAATTTAGAATCAGTTTGAATATATTATTTTTTCCAATCCAACTATTTATAACTTTTTCACTTTTCTTCGGTCTGGTCATCAGAGTCCTGAAACAATTGTACAAATAGACTAATTAAAGAAATGGGGTATCCCGATAAGAAAAACGAGGACCGATCAAGACCATCGGTCGCTGGTCAAAGCTCATTGACTGATATTGCCAACAACCCTATTATCGCTGTCTTTGCATATTGTGCTTCTTCCATTTTGATGACTGTTACTAACAAATACGTTTTGTCTGTCGGTTACTTTAACTTCAATTGCGTTCTCTTAGCTGTACAGGTGAGTTTTCTTGTTATTTATGAATAGAAATCCTTTTTGTGGTGCGGTTTTAATCTGTTGACTGTCGAGGTTGGAAATTATCATAGTTCTAACGTTGCTACTCAAATACCCTCAATTGATGGACTTTAACTATATAGTATCATATCCAGAATTTTTTGATAAACATAGAAAGCTCCAGTTTATTATTAATTGAACTTTCTGTACAATCGGCACTAACTTTCTGGTTTTTGCTGTTTTGAATATCATGTACTGTCAATTATTTTAGAACTAGGTGGTTCTTTTGTTGTATTAGTGGAATACACATCGCTTTGTTAACTTCCAAAATCCTCACCATGAAATCTTGCGGAAAATCGTTTTGATTATTTGATTATTGTTATTTTTGATCTTACTGACATTTACTTTATATATTTCAAACCTCCTACCGGTGGTGTGAAGCCTCGTTTCTTTGTAATATAGTCCTTAGTCTGTCTTCTTGTTATTCAAACTCTCAAGTCCCTGGGAATCGTCAAATTCCGTAACTTCAATGCCACTGAAGCTAAAAAATGGTTCCCTATTTCTGTTTTACTTGTACTTATGATTTACACTGCTTCTAAAGCTATGCAATACCTTAGTATCCCAGTTTTTACTATTTTCAAAAATGTCACCATTATTTTGATCGCTTATGGCGAAGTTCTTTGGTTTGGTGGTGAAGTTACACCTCTTACTTTCTTTTCATTTATTATTATTGTTCTTTCTTCTGTGGTTGCAGCTTGGTCTGATCTCTCAATCGCTCGTGAAGCTGCTGCTGCCACTGCTGATGCCCTTGATCCCGAGGCTATTGAAACTTCTGCCCTGGCTCTTCTTAATGTCGGCTATTTGTGGATGCTTCTCAACTGTCTTTCAAATGCTGGATTTGTTCTCTTCTTGAGAAAAAAAATTAAATACTTCAATTTTAGCGATCTTGATACCATGTTTTACAACAACCTGTTGTCTATTCCTGTTTTGTTAATCGGTTCCGTGATTTTTGAAGACTGGTCTTCCGAAAATATTGCAAGAAACTTCCCTCTTGATACCAGAAACACTGTTTTTTTCCTTATGATTATGTCTGGCATCTTTTCCCTCGGTATTTCATACACATCAGGCTGGTGTGTTCGTGTAACTTCTTCTACCACTTATTCTATGGTTGGTGCTCTCAACAAATTGCCAGTTGCTCTCTCGGTTTGATCTTTTTTGATACTCCTGTTACCTTCTTTTCCGTGACCGCCATTATTCTCGGCTTTTTGTCAGGTCTCGTATACTCTGTTGCCAAAATCCAGCAAAAGAAGAAACCTGAAAAACCAGTTCTCCCCAAATAATCAATTTAGAAGAACTGCCATTCAAAGTATATTTCACAAGTACTAGATTTATTAAAGATTGGATACTAGTTCTCTTTGTACAGCCCTTCCCAGCGAAAATATTACACAATTGAACTTTTGAATCTGCTATCATATACATGTTTTTTTGGGCTATTCTTTCGTTCTTTTTTTTTTTTTTCACACTGTAAATTTGGATTCGCAAATAGGTTTATTCATTGTTTTTTGTTTCCATATAATAATAAAAATTAAATTGGGTTTCAATAGGATCATGTTCAACTACATATTACGTATTCTCAATTGTAGTCCTGTTGGATACAACCATTTACATTCCGAACGCATTATAATTTTATTTTTTATCAGTATAAAACCTGAAATCTCAAAATCAAAATGAATCAAAAGTACCTCTACATTTATCGTGTGCAATATTATCCAATTCGTACTAATGACTGCATTAGAAAGTATTTATATTTTAAAAAAATAAAAAAGTCTATGCCATTTACAGTTGTATTGTTTTTTGCCAAAGCTTTCCAGAAGGATTATTTTACTGTATTCAATTCAATTCATTTACGGTTTTTTGAAATATATAACATCAGCCACTTAGGCCATCCGTTTAACAATCTTGGTTAAATCTATATATAATATTTTCATTGTTGTAATATTTTCATTTCAGGTTCGAGTAGCGTTTCCAATGTGTACGAGTAAAAGCCCCAATGCTAGCTCACAAGTAACAGGAAAAACCATTTCTGGTAAAAAAAACCCCCCCGTCTCAACTTAAGTATCATCAATACATGACTTTTTTTCAATTCATTTCTTAATCCCTTTTGATAGTGATAAAATTCATAATATCTTGCAAACCAGTGTCACTATTCAACAGAGTCAGAAAATTCATCTCTGGTGATACCCTTACAATCGTGTGTCACCTATTTGAAGTTCAAACCCAGGTAGTGTGGGTTTTCTGTTTTTTTGGGGATTTTTTTTCAATAAGGTAGGGTAACATGTCGATTTTTCAGCCTGCCCAATCAACCACCACAAAATTTGCCAAACGCTTTTTATTTTCTTGAAATAGGTGCAAAACAAGGCTGATCAGTAACGAAACCATTGGAAAACTGGTATTAATTGGACTTGATCTATATTCATATCTGTTTGAAGTTATTTGATTATACTATAATATACCCTATTAGACTAGCATCAAAGTAATGTCTGCCATCGCCCCAGCTAAAGCTCGTTTACAGGCGCTCCAAAAGACAGCCTCAAAAATCTTTCGCCAATCTTACAACCCAACCCAAGTCCGTCGCGGTTCAGGTGTTTTGAGAAGTCAGCTCAAGGGCGAAGTTTTGCAAAACTATTACTATCCCAACAACTTTTTGACATTCAAATATGTCCAACAGCAATTTCCAGATCAGTACATGTTTGATCACATGGAAGATTACAGATTGTTTATTCTGAGAGAGTAAGTTTTTTGTTTGATTTTGCACTTGTATCCCTGTTAGGGTATGTTATACTTTTTATTTGCTAACAACTTTGTGTAGTCGACGGAGACGTGGTAAGGGTGCTCCTCCTAAAAAGAGTGGAGCTGCCGCTGACGACAAGAAGAAGAAGAAGAAGAAATAAGCTGTTGGTTGATCTGTCGGAACCTTATAATTTTCTGTCCGGGTTTAAAAGATTACTTTGTTTGTTTGTTTCTTTTGTTTGGAAAAGGATTACCAAGTCGGAAGCCATATTTTATATATGACTTCAAGTATTACAAGTATATATTTTGTAATTTTTGTTGTATTTTGTATTATGTTCTCTGAAAAAAAATTGTACATATGTTTAATTTCGATATGGAAAAAAATTGAATATACTTGGTATAAGTTCCAGCGTGATTGTGTTACAGAAATTGACCAAGTAATAATTAAAAACTAAACAAGGCAAACTTGATATTTGATTTTTGATTTATCTAAATTTTCTTTTTCTCTTTCGTTTGAAGAAATTCATTCTCCATTTCACTCCATGTCTTCGAAACAGGTTCTCGATTTTTGGGTAGTTTGGAGTAAAGCAATGAATATAGTTGGGAGCGTTGGATTGGAACAAATTGACCGCTCAGAAGTCTCATAATTACCGGCATTGAGAGGTATAAAAATCGAATACGAGAATATAATAGCCGATACTGAAAAAACATAGTAGAAAACGGCAACGGGAGGGGCTTTAAAAGTACAAAAGTCGTATGTGATTGTGTAATTTGAGCATCATAAGGTTGTGCTTTATCATGATTTTCCGTCATGACAAACGATACACCACCAGGTAGTCTTTTATAATCTTTGATATAAAGCATAATTGCAAATAAAGGAAAGTGGTTGAGACAGGCTAAGCAGCTTTCCAAAATGGCGTTAACAATAATGATAGCTAGGCGGGCAGCTGCAAATGTTAAATAAAAGACTAATACAGTGGGCAGAAGAAACACTAAAGCTGTAAAAAAAATTGTTCCCATCATGAGTTGGTCTAATTGATAAGAGCTAGAGTCAACACGGTTTCGTAAAATATTGCGCTTTTTTCCTCGAAACAAATGAAAAAGGGATCGCAATACAGTCAATTGCCAATGGTAAATTCGGCCAGAACTCAGATAAAAAGCATAAACATGAAGAGTTGCCAAAGAAACCAAGTCAGAAACCACGGAAAGAAGCAGAGTTGCTCCTCCAAACCCACTATAAGCTACCAAAGAAAGACCTATGTGAAAGTAAGGAACAAAAAAGAGCCGATGGACAGCGCCCCAAAACCGAATGACCCAGATAAACAACCCTCCAAAAAATGTGGCAAGTTCATTGTTGAGTTTAAGACCACCTGGCCAGTCCATTAGCCATAAAATTGTTTTTTCTAACTCTGTTGTTAGTAACTCTTCTATCACAAACGTAGCCGATTTTAAAAGCTGATCTTTAAATTCGAAAATCAGCTTGGAGAGAGTGAATCCAATAATGATATCATTTATGATAAGCCAAATGGTATTATAAAAAAGGACGTATTCGACATTAAAACTGGCGAAATTTCTGGTCCAATCTTGGCTTCGTCTTCGAATAAGTAGGTATTGAAATGGAGAGTAACAAAACTGCTGTAAACGTAAATCAATTTGTTGTGCTGTAGCGCTGACATCTTTTAAGGCATGCCAGGAAGGAAATGGTCGCCATTCTAACGTCAAAAGTATACCTTCAGAAATAACTCGGCAAAATAACAATATATAAATAAACGTATATGTTAATATTGGTAAAACATATGCTGAGAACAACCGCGAGATTTTTAGAGATAAACGCCCCTTGACATGTTTAGCCGACTCTGTTGCAAGTTCAGAAACGCTAAATTTCCTTTTAATTCTTGGTTTGCTAGTATGTTGATCCGAAATATCATTAGAAGTTATGTTTGATGGTTGGTATACCGATGGGAAGGGAATTATTATTTTTGGGTAAATTTCATTAGCCATTTTACGAATGGCTCCGCCTAGATCCTTGCAGGTGTTGAGCTGAGCAATGCAATTTTTTAAAATTTTTTCACTATGTTCCCTTGATTCTTTTAAAGATTCACTATTATCTGTGTGATCTTTGATTTTTTCGCATAGTTCTTGAATTTCAAGTTCTTGGTCAACCAAATTTTTTTCCAGCTGTTCTGATATGACTGTAAAAGAGGAATTTTCGGGTAGCTCTAAAGAGGGAGGGGTTAATGAAAAATACTGAAGTCGGCTACTTAGTGGTGGGTCAAAAATAATAATTTGTGTGTAGGAGTATGGGAAAAAATGAATGACAGGCTGGGTTGATGAAAAAAATGGATGAGTTGACTTGAGCATAACTTTTTTATGATCAATTTCTGGATATTTCATGCCTTTAGTATACCTCAAGTTGAAGAAAGACTTGTGCGATATAAATGGGGATTTAGAGCTCAAAGATTCATCATATTGGTAGTCTATATTGGCACAATTGATTGTACCTAAAAGGAATAATTTGTCACTTCCACAAACGGAATATATTTGTTTCGGGGATATGCTGTACTTTTTGAGAAGAACGTCTTTTTGAAGCAAATCGTCGATAATGGAAAGATGCAAATATGGTAGTATTGTGACCACTACAAGGTCATTATCAGAATTACGCCAGCCAATTGCTATACTTGGTGCAAAGTTTGATTTCGAAAGAATAGCAAGAATATCGGAAGGCCAATATACTCTTAAAACTTGAGGGTTTGCAATAGGATCATGAGTGGGACGTGGTTTAAATATATCGCCATTAGAGGTATCGAAAACAAGCGGATCTTTACAACTACTGTTTGGCGATGCTTGTCCATTCTCAAAATATGAATCTTCCGTGGTATGATTTATGTCTGTCTTCATTTCGAAAATGTTTATAAATATATTCTAGTGCGAAATAGTTAATAGAAAAAAGTGGTATCGGTCATTTTCAAAAACATAATCGGAAGAGTTTTAATAACTTTAAACGGTTGGAATATCGAAAAAGGTTGGAAATGTTTTAAGGAAGATAATTACAATCCACGTATGTGTTAAATAATTATGTCATGATTACTCTAGTTCTACACGGCTGTGCATATTTTTTGGATTCACGTTTGATGCTTTTTGGGTCTGAAAAAACCTTGAAATACACTGTTTTGAACACGTTTTTCTTGTTTAAAGGCGCAGGTTTATAATCAGCGATTCAATGATCACAGTTTTAATAACGATGTGGATTAATTGGACAGTCATATATGTATGAAGTTAGTCAAAGCTTAGAGGGCCCGGACTTAATACTGTGTTGACCCACCAAGTGAGTCAAAAATACAAATGTTTTGATTCAACAAAACAAGGCATTTAGTTCTTCAGAAACTGACTGCCAAAGCATGAAACAAAGTTTTTATGGTTCTGAATAAACAGCCTTGATGAAAATAAATATATAAAGACATTTGTAAGAGTTGAAATCAAAACAACCTTGTTACTGGCTTTATCGTTGTAGATATCAGTGCAAACGCTTCAAGTGGCTATGTCTCAATTCGGTATCAGATTTTTATTGTATTATATTTTTCTTTCTTTTTTTTTTTTTTTTTTTTTACCAACCAACCAACCATCTTAAACTTGTTTCGTTGTTATATAAAGCTCAAAGTTTCTGTATTCAAACTGGTGGTACTGATCTTGACTTTTGACTTTTGGTAGTTTTGTTCGTCATCTCCATATTTAACTACAAACTTTTTTGTTTCTGTTAAAATACTCCTTGCAGCTCAGTATCTGGACCCGTTAAAACGTATTTCGATTCCGCCATGTCTGGTCCTTCGTCTAATGGCCGGCCACGTTTGGACCAAGACGGGTTGTACGAGACTGATTTTGACGAAATCCCTCTTCGTGACCTGTCTTATCAACAATTTGGATCGACTCCTGCGCCAACAAATCACACTCTGAGAAACCAATCTTCAAGACAATCTCTCAATGCCCATTACTCTACCCAACATCTTCAACCTGATACATCAGACTCCTCCAATCCTTTCCTTAATCCACATGAGAACGACTCTTTGAACGATTCAGCTTTAACCCCTGGACACCACAATCGGTTATCTGCTTTGAATATACTCAACCCTGAACCTGATACCCTACCCTCTGATTCCAATACGTCATCTATTTTTCCTGATAATCAGACAATTGATTTAGCCAGAGGTCTCCGTGATGCTCTAGGTGATGATGGTTGGCTCACTCGTAAATCGGTGAATTATTCTAATTTTTTTCCTGATTCACAGTCCAATCCTTCAAACGAAGATACCCATAATTCTCAAATAAGAACTCCTGCGCCTCGTCTCTCTTCGGAATCTGGCAGAGTTTCGCGCTCACCTTCAAGAACCCGTAATGCAAATTCTATTATTCCAACTCAAGGTCCTAATCTTTCTATTGATCCAAATCACTTATCAGCATCTCGGTTTAGTGGATCATTTTCTCCCAATGAGCCAACAACACCAACAGACATGGAACGCGAAATAGGCTTTTTTTCTGCTTCGTCGATTCCTTCTCGTGATTCTCAGTCTTCTCCCGGTCCTCAAATAACTAGGCCCTTATCTCCTCGTGCAAACTTTTCACGAGCTGTTCAAAAGTTTTCCAATCGTATTATTACTGGTGATACAAAACATGGCCAAGAGTCTCCTTCAAAAGAATCTTCACACAGGCCTTTTAGCATGAATAGTTATACTGGGGGTTTAAATGACGACGATAACTTGACAATTCTGGCTCCTAGATTGCCTCCAAAAGTGCCTCTGAGACCAACTAGTCAGTCAAACTCCAATGCAGTCGGTGATATGACTAGCCCTTTACTTAGTGACGACTCACGAGTCGCGGCTCAGGAACACGATGTCCTTGATCACGAAGGTGCTAATACCCATGATGATAATTTTGACGTTCACTCAAATCCACAATCTCCGATCACTCCTTATACTTCCAATTTGCGTCTTTCCATGGAAAATGTCAGTTTGAATAGTGCCACTGGTTCTGAAAATAGACTTTCCAGCTCTGCTGGTATTTTAACAGGCGAATTTTTAACTCAGGACACTTCCTATCCTTCTGCTCCGTTACAAACTCAGTCTTCTCAATACCAATCTGATCCTCCGAAGCCAAAAATTGAGCTGGTTGGAACTTCGTTATTCATTTTTAAGAAAGACAATAAGTTTCGCCTATTTCTTTATCATCTGCTAAGTCATAAATCGACCAAAATCGCATTTGCACTAGTTTTATTCCTCCACCTCGGTGTATTGACGGGTTTAACTATTCCAGATGTTTATGAAAAACAACAACATATGAGTAATGGATTTTTATCTGATCGATATGTTTCCGTTTTAGGCTGGATAAATCTTGGAATTTTTGTTTTTTATACCCTTTATACAGTTTCAAGCATTATTGCCTACGGTCTCATTTTTGATTCCAAAAATGAAACTGTCTTTATCAGTTTCCGCAACAAACGCTACAGAATTCTGACTATGCCGTCCACTAGACATAACTCTTTTGCTGTCACAGGGGTGAATAGGTCAGCTAATCACATTGTTGATTCTGTCAGAAATGTTTTGAGAAATGATGGAGATAATAACGCAGTTTACAATGGAACATTGGATCCTTCTAATAATGTTGTGCTTGCTCCAGAACGTGCTTACCTCAGATCAACATGGACCAGAATTGATACCGTAGCTATCATAAGTTACTGGATTTCAGCTATTTTACAATTAGGAAAAACAGCAGATAAACTAGAGCTATATCTTTTTTACACGCTTTCTGGCCTTCCCATTCTCCGTTTGTTGAATTTCACTAAACGAACGTCTATTATTCTTAGAAGTTTAAAGGCTGGTAGTACTAGACTTTTCACAATTTTTCTTTTCATTGCTTTTTTCCTCACACTTTTTTCCATTATTGGCAGCCAGAGTTTTCATGAATCCCTTAGTCGAACTTGTGTTTGGATCAACCCGAATAACAGCAGTGACACTTATGACAGTAACCTTCTTTGTGGAAGCTACATTGAACCTACCAATTTGACAAAAATGGCTTTTCTTGATCGAAATGGTCATAATTTTGCAACTCCTAAAGGCTACACATGTCCAGTTTATAGTCAATGTCAAACTGGAGACAGTTTGAACAACGATACCTTAAATTTTGACAATTTCCTTAATTCTCTCGAAATTGTTTTTGTCGTGATGTCTATGAATACCTTTTCTGATATCATGTACAAGATTATTGATGCCGAGAATTCAATTTCTTGTCTTTTTTTTGTTTTCGGTATTATTATTTTGGCATATGGTCTGGCATCTCTTTTCATTTCTATCATTGCTTCCACGTTTAAGGTAATTAGACAAGACATTGATTCTTCATACGACATGGATACCCGCATAGAAAAATTACTCGAGTACCGAAAATCCCACGAGGCATATATTTGCAGAACAAAATTGGGTGCTATTTATTATTACCTGAGAGAAATACCGTTACTAGTTATTCTGTTTGAGTTGTTTGTGCAATGTACTGTTACAAGAAAGACATCTCCAGATACGCTTTTTAATATTTATATCTGGGAGATTGTTTTCTCTGCTTTTTTTGGCTTGGAGATTATACTCCGATTTGTTCTATATCTTCCCAAAATTCGTTATTTTTTTATGTCAAAGTTTAACATTGTCGATTTATTTTTGGCAATTGCTAACGTTATCACTATTCTTCCGTGGATACACAATCACTCAGAACTTTATCAATGGTTGACAGTTTTTCAAATTCTTAGATTCTATCGTGTCGTTTTAGCAATCAAATATGTCAGGGAAATGTGGATTCGCGTGGTGGGTCAAGCACGAATGATTTTTGATGTGACGTTGTTTTATTATACTTTCATTTACATCGCTAGTATTTTGGGATGTCTTTTGCTTCAGGGTGTAGTACCGTCACCTGATAATGGCGGTGGATCCGTATGGACTTTTCAAACACTAGGAAACTCCTTCATCGCTATGTATATTATTTCTTCCACAGAAAATTGGTCTGAAGTAATGTACAATGCTATTGAATTTACAGACTCCACTTTCGCTCGTGCCTGTGTTGGTGTTTTCTTTTGTGCTTGGCTGATCATGTCCAACTTTGTCACTATCAATATGTTCATTGCTGTTTTGTCAGAAAATTTGGAACCCTCTATTATGAGTAAGAGAATGGAACAGATATTCATTTTCTTTAAGGAAGAAATAAGAAACCAGACAGAATTTCCGTCGGGAGAAACAAAAGAAGGTTTAAGGGTTTACTTAAGGTATCTGACACCTCGATCTAATAGATCGGAAGACTACAAGGCTGTTTTTGAAAAGGTTGTTTTGATGTTGAAAGATTCTAATTTTTCTAATTTTTTGTCCAGTGACTCCCATGATCAGCTCAATGACGGCTCACGAAGTGCTGAATTGGATAAGAATGAAGGATCTCTTTTCCGACTTTTATTAATTCCCTGGGAAAAAATTCGTCAACGATTCGCTAAAAAAAGCCCTGAAGTTAACACTTTCCGGGATATAGAAGAGTACATTGCCCAGTTGCGAGCTATGAATGAACAAGAGCAGGAACAAATTCGTAAGGATCCCAATTACAACAAATCTCTGCGAATTTTCACCGTTGAAAATAAGATTCGAAAAGTCTGTCAAAAGCTGGTTAGTCCAAGTTACGGAGTACGATTTGAGGGACAGATTAAGCCTACAATTTTTTGGAGTATTGTTTGGGTCTTCATGATTGTGGCAACCATCGGTCTTATTGTCGTTGCTGTTGTGGTAACCCCAATTTATTATATTGAGAATCTGGAAGGGGTGAGATACAATTGGTATGTCATTACTGAGGCAGTCTTTTTAGCTATTTTCACGACTGAGGTTATTGTCAAAGTGATTGCGGATGGGTTGATCTATGCTCCCAATGCCTATTTGAAATCTGTTTGGGGTATCATTGATTTTTTCGTCTGGATTAGTCTTGTTGCCAACTTTATTCAGGAAGTCAAATGGGGAGGCCAATCAGCCAGAATTATCCGTTCTTTCAAAGCTTTGCGTGCCTTGCGGCTGCTCACGATCAATGCCCGTGCCCAGGATTTGTTTAACAATGTTGTTATTAAAGGTGTTTGGAAACTTTTTTCAGCTGCCATCATTGCATTTTCCCTTTTGTTTCCATTTTCTGTATGGGGACTCAACATTTTTAAAGGCCGCATGTTTTCCTGTAACGACTCAAACATGAATGGCTCCCTTAATGAGTGTGTAGGGGAGTTTATGAATACCCCATTCAACTGGGAAGTAAAAAGTCCTCGTGTTGTTTCTAACAGTTACTATAACTTTGATACTTTTGGTTCTTCCCTTTTGATTTTATTTGAAATCATTTCATTGGAAGGGTGGGTTGATGTTCTTCAGTCTGCGATGTCGATTACCGGACCATTCAACCAGCCTTCTTTTGATAGTTCAAACTTTCGAGGTGCTTTTTTCATTGTCTACAATACCCTTTCTACCATTTTCATTATGACACTTTTCTTGTCCGTCATTATCCAAAACTATGCAAAGTCTACTGGTACCTCATGTTACACCGATAAACAAAGAATGTGGTATGAGTTGGAAAAATCATTAAAAACTGTCCGTCCATCGATTCGACCTGACTTACAGCAGGGTACATACAGAGAAAAGCTTTTCAAACAATTCACTACTTTTCGGTCAAATATCCATTTGGTTATGTTTGGTTTGTTGTTGGGTATCATCATTGTTCTTATCTCAGAATACTATCCACACGATCCACCAATATATCGGATTCGAATGGTTATTTTGCTGGTACTGATTATATTTTATTTTGTCTTTGTTCTTCTGAAAGTTTACGCTTTTGGGTGGAAAAGATATTTTAGAAGAAAATGGGACGCTTATGCTTTTTTCATAACAGTAATCTCTTTTGCTTTTAAGATTGCCGATTTCTTTGTGGAATCCTACACCTTTTTGATTGCCGAAAAGCTTTTTTATGTTGGTATGATTGTTCTTATCATTCCATACTCTAGACGTCTGGATCAATTATTGAAAACAGCAGCTGCTTCTTTGTCAAACATGTCTCATTTATTGTTAGTTTGGTTGGTTCTGTATTTTGCATATGGTATCGCCTTGAACCAAATCTTTGGTCTCACCAAAATTGGACCGAACGGATCGTTATCAATTAACTTTCGGACCGTTCCTAATGCTTTGATTTTACTTTTCCGCATGTCTTGTGGTGAAGGATGGAACCAAGTTCTTGACGATTTCATAGTAGAACGTCCTTTTTGTTACCGACAAGAGGATGGAAATGACTGTGGAAGTCAAGGCTATGCCTATATTTTGTTTATTAGCTGGAATATCATTAGTTTGTTCATTTTCGCAAATATTTTGGTTTCGCTGATTTTTGAACAATTTTCTTACCTTGCCCGTCCTGAAGAGCCTCCGATTGATAGAGATAAAATTCGAACCTTCAAGGATGCATGGCGCCGGTTTGATAAAAAGTCCCGAGGGTATATCCACAAATCAGATTTGATGAATTTTATGTTTTCATTAGACGGATATTTCTCGATGCGTATTCATTACGAGCATTGGTCATTGCGATCTATTATTGAAGATTCTAGGTGTATGTATATGGACCAAATTGATATCCAGGCTTTGCGTAAGCACATGAAAAAATATCCCAAATACGAAATTGCCCAACGCCGTGAAAGATGTGACCAATTTTACTACCATGCTATGGAACTTGCTGACAGCGCAGGTAACATCGGTTTCCATTCTCTATTGCTTTTGTTTCCTTTTTACAATGATATCGACTATAACGAGTGTTTGAGTATCCGAGATTACTTGCACTATACCAACATTTTGACGAAAATTAGACAGAAACAAAAAGAGGACAAAACTCTTGGTTACAAGAAGATGGTTTTGGAAATGCTCAAGCTCCAAAAAGCTTTACGCGATCAGGGACGAAAACAATACGAGCGTGAAGCAGGTTTACTCGTACCCAAGCTGCGTATTGATAATATTGATTCGGATGAAGAAGAAAAGAAGAACCCGTTTGAATCATCCGAAAAGGCACAAAGTAGAATGCACACCAACCCAAATGAGACAGATCTTTTGCTTAGTAACGATGAATCTTTAAACGATAGCCGAACACAAAATAGTGGAAACACAGAACAAGATCATGACGATTTGTATGATCCACCTACTCAACAGTATTATGATAATACTTATTCCAGCTCCAGACCTTATACCGCCCCTACGCTGCGCACGAGATCATCTCGGCCAACTCTTTCACCTCGTCCAATAACTCACGGAACTGTCGAAACCAATAACCTAGGCAGTGCAATTGACGCACATGCTCTAGCTAGTCCAATTGATTTTCAGTACGATCGGGATACGTCCAATCGTAGTCCAGTTTCTCTTGGACCAAGCTATATTGGATCCGATCAATTTGGTTCTACGTTGTCTTTGCCCAATCACGATCACCAGGCTAGTAGGCCTTTACTTGGAAATCCGGAAGCTCCTCAAGTGCAACAGGAGGAACATGAAGAACGTAGAGTCTCTCTTGAGTTACACCAGGACCCTTCAGGGTTTGCGAACCTGAACTCTTTGGCTTCTTATGCTCCGGGCCTACCTCCCAAACATCCCGTTGACGGTTTAGCACAACCAAAGCCCGATACAACTAACGTGGAGACCAACCCGTTTTTGACGCAATCTAGAACCGATACAGCGTCAACTTCTAATACACAAAAACCGGGCACATCCGGATCGGGAGATGTTTCGACTTCGCGATAGGTTCATGAAACGCATCTTGTAGAACCCCATTCAATGTCGTCAAGCCATCAGGATCATGGAGATGAAAATGGTCATTAAATGCACAGGAATCAAATTGGCTATTTTGTGATTATTTTGTTATTATTTTGTTATTATTTTATTATTAGTATTATTGTTTATTGATAGATATATATATATTCATATTTGAAATTGTTTTTTAAATCTCGTTTCGTGTTGATGATTTTTGATTGAGCATTAAATTTCAAAAAAAAAAAAAAAAAAAAATGCATACAGCTGATTTCTTTTTTAGTCGGATGTGATATTAAATGTTTGTGAAATAGAATTTTCACCATTGAAAAACGTTTTTTGTTTGATTGAATCAACAGGAACAAAATAATTACAAAATGAAAAAGAGTCAATAAAATATAGAAATGGATTACGACTTTATGTAATGATATGGATCGAGTTAACAGTATATATACATAATAATAATGGCCCTGGTAAAAATATATAAAACAAAAACAGTTCTTGGTGCATATATCATGGTTGAAAATAATAATAAGATAAAAGAATATTTAAAAAGAAAAGATTTACTTGGTCTTGGATGACGAAGCAGCGGGACCAGATGGTAAACCAGCAGGTCTGGAAGGTGGCACAGCCGATTTGGTGCCAGAAGGCCGCGATAACATTGGACTTTTAACAGAAGCTGGACCAGAACCTACAGCATGTTTGATGGCGGTCTTGCTAGTTCCGTTTTCAGTATGGTTCTGTATGCTGTCTTCTTTGCCGCTACCGTTTTTTACAGCGTCCAACTCTAAAATACGCTCGATCGAAGCAACATGTTTACTGACTGTTATCTTTTTAACAATCTGCAAGTGTGCCTTGATACTTTCAATTAGTCGTTCGCGTTGATCCTTTTCTACCTTTTCTAAAAGCTTTTGAATAACGTAGTTTGCGTACTGATCCTTCATCATGAGACAAAGAGAAGAAGCAGAAGCTTCACTCGTAGACATTTTGGAAACAGCATCTCCTCCACTGGTTTCCAAAATCTTGTCAACAAACTGATGACGTTGATTCGGACATCCAAAGACAATACATTTTTCAACAACGTTGGAAGCAAATTTGTGACGAGAAAAGACGACAAGAGAAGAGCAAACAATGTCAATAACTCTATCACGATCCTCTGGGTTTCCACGCTCGATGACGTGTTGGATCACATAGTTGCCATACTGGTCATCAATCAAGTGATATGCATATCTGTGAATTTCTTTAAGAAGTTCAGTTTGAGCAGGCTTATCACAGTATTCTAACATTCTTTGAATGACTCTACATCCATATGCATGTGTAGCCAAATCCAAAACTTGGTTATCAAATGACTTGAGAATAAACTGAATGTGTTGCGGTGGAATACGTTCAATGGCCTTTTGAATCACATGATTGCCGTTTTGATCCTTGATACACTGCAAAACATGGCCATCAAGCTCGCGGATAAGACGTGCTTGCTGGTCGGTCAAAATATGCTCGATAGCCTTCTGTACAACACGGCAACCATACATTTGCAAAGAAAGGCTTAAAACACGACCTTCCATTTGCTGGGCAAGTAGTGTTTTCTGCACCTGATTTCCGAGTTCAAAAAACTTTTGAATAACATAGTTACCAAACACATCCGTCATTAGCTGCAAAGAGTCGGAACGCAATTCATTAAAGATGATTTGTTTCTCTTCACTAGAAGCAGACTCTAGCTTAGATTGGATAAACCTGGAACCGTACTGATCCCCACTAAATTCAACAATATGACCATAAATATCTTTAAGCTCATATCTATTAGTTTTGCTAGTACGGAACTCTTCCAATAGAGGTGATCTTAACGAGCTAACAGAAGTATCATGTGATTTACGTCCTCTACCATGGTTTCCATGTAATGAAGATGAAGTAGAAGATGGTGATCGGGTATCAGAAACAGAACTTGCAGCAGGCTTGAATCGATTCGTTGACTTTCCGCTAACAGGGGCAGTAGTGGTAGTGTGTGCATTATTTGGGTTGGTTGTAGGTCGAGGCAAAAAAGGTGGAATAACAAAATCTGCTGGCGAAGACGTGATTGACGCTGAAGCGGATGGGCCCGCGGATGGTGAGTCGTATAGAGAGTGATCATAAGATTGGTCGTATGCATTGCTCATGAAAGAAGCATGAGGATTGAATTTGAACGGAGACGAAGGGGGTCGACTAGAAGCAGTGCTTGTAGATTGTTGCAAAAATTGATCCTGTTGAAACTGTTGTTGTTGGTATACAAGTTGTTGTCTCAGTGTTTTTTCTGCGGGCGTGAACGAAGCAGACTGAGGAGAAAATCGCGAACCTGCAGGAGACGAACGCATGTACGGCGAACGTTGATGATTCTCTAGACCAGGAGCAGAGTTAAGTACAGGGCTTTTGTAGCCAAATTCACTGTCAGCAGAAGAAATATGGTGCTGCTGATGACCATGTTGGGGGGACTGCCAACCGTCGTTTACAACAGACGAAGAAGTTGAAACTGGCGAAGAAAAAACTGAAGAATAGGTAGACTGAAAAATTGGAGAGCGGGCGGACGAAAGATGTGTAGCTTCGGATATCTGGGGAAGCAAACCGCTGTTTGAGTTGCTTGGAGGAGGCCCGAAGGCATCCTCAAAAGAACTCCGTCGACTAGAAACAAATGCACTCTGGATCTGTTGCTGAGGAGTTACACTGGAAGATAAAGCAGGTGAAACTACAGTTGAAGTGCTGCTTCCAGAAGACAAAGACACTGTAGTTTGCTGCCAAGGAGATGATGTAGGAGGAATTGGAGCCATACGCGACATAGAAGGACCGGGAGATGCAAACGGGCTTGGAAATGAAGTACCGGAAGAGGTCAAGCCATAAATATCAGGAGCCGGGGTAGAAGCGGACCCGTTTGAGGTAAACGAGTTGTGGCGACTGCTTCTGAGAGAAAAAGAATAGGGTGATGGAATATCATTTGCAGCATATTCGGCAGAACGGGTGATATCACCGATACTGGAGAACCGGTCCAATAAGGACACCAGGTTGTTTGAAGGTTTCGAAGCTCGTTGGTGATAAACTGGTGGCACCACGGTTGATGAAGAGGCAACTGACATTGATGGACGGGGTGAAGTCAAACTAGGGATTGGAACAGCCGGAGAATTTAAACCTGAAGAAGGTGTTGATGACGGCGCAGTGCTATTATTGATGTTGTTGTTGTTGTTGTTGCTAATAACAAATGCGTTGTTATTACTCATGTTAGGATTGGTGGTGGTTGTGTTGGAGATATTCGAGAGTGAGCCACGGCTGTCAGGAAAAAATACCGAATTTCGTCGACTTGCACCAGACATACGTGTATTGGTGGATCCGAATGGCCCGGATACAGGTAATTCTGAGCCTTCGGGTTCAACTTCGACGGCTGATGATGACGTGTTCCGGAACGACGCCGAGTGCCGACCTGGGGATGCAGTCAAAGTAGCCGTTGTTTGTTGCGTTATAGAGCTAGACAAGGCACTGTTGTTTCCAGAGTTGCCAACGTTTGGATAAGTGGATGTAGATGAATAAGCAACAGGCGCTGACACCAACGAGGATGTTGATGAAGACGGGGACGGAATTTCGTGAGTGAAATGAGAAGAAGAGCCTGAGCTCATGCTGGGACTGGAGTCTATAGAAGAACCGGTAATAGCTTGTACAAATTGGTTCTGGCTATTTTGGTTGTGGGTGTGGCGTCCGTTCTTTTGTTGTTGTTGTTGTTGTTGATTCAAAGGAATCAAAACTCCGCCTTCAACGCAGGCCGGATTTGTGGCGTTGGCACTAGATAATGGCAATGTCCCGGGGTCACCAGAAGGCGGGATATATGATGAACCAACAATTGAGCCAGTCAAACCGATTACGGAGTTTTTTAGACCAAACGAATTGAGGCCCGAAAGACCATATGAGTTCAAATTTAGTGAGGAGGATGTGGCTTGTTTCACGGGATTTGTTGGGATTAACGAAAGAGATCCAAGTGAAGGCATTGACTGCTTAAGAATATTTTGAGATCCAGGTTGCTCGACGCTTACTGCATCTGTATCGTTAGAATCACAATTAGTCTCAGGTATCTCAATCGAAGGAGAAGGTCCGATATCGGTTTGGAGTTTCGAGCCCGCCTCCTTAGCGGGAAACGCGTTAAAATATGAAGATGACAACGTATCGGAACTGATAAAGAAACAACTAGAAATAAAGAATTAAAATGCAACAATTCAAAAACACCGGTTTCTAGTATCCAAGTAGATGACGGTGTTGTGAAAAAGGGTGGTTTGGTGTTTGCAGATGAAGGTAAAAAGAATAAATGGTAAGGATGACGGTGAGACCGGTTTGGAGGTTTGGAGAGGTGGGGCTGGCCATTGTTAAATGTTAATTGTAAACTGAATCCCAACACCAAAATTATGGAACACAGAGTCTACGACCACGCTGGCTTAAAGATTTTAATGTCAATTGCAAAGCTTTTAAAGTAGTTTGATTTCAGAATGTGTATTTTGAAAAAAAAAAAAAAAAAATCGACCGTCGAGGAGTAGTAAGCGTGTTGAATAATTCAATGATGTTGCAAGTCACTGAAGGAACCACGTAATTCAAGGGTTTTAGTTGGCATTTAACCTTAAATCCTAGAGGAACTAGCCGTGATAGTTTGGATAAATCAAGAATAATAATTATGCTACATTTCATTCAAAAGCTGTGATTTCTATATTCAGAAACCTTTGAGGGTTTATGGAATGAAAAAAAAGAATCAATCGAGTCCGTTTTTGAGCTTATTAGACAGCTGTGAATCCTCTTTGTCTCCAACATAACTGAATCATAACAGTGATCATATTGAATCAATAAAGATGAAAATACTATAAATACAAGTAGAAACCTTGATGAAGGCAATCTACGACTATCTTCTACTTAAAGCAGTAACAGGACAATGCCATTCTGCTTTGTTGCAACTATCGTGAATTGAACTTACTGGTTACTATATCTTCATAGTCTTAACATGATGCATTTGTATTTCAATGAAACTTCATTGCGGCCGTCAACAATTCTTTGAAAACGATTCCAAACTGTTTCCAAATATGAGTAAACGATATCAGCATTTGGTTGTCTTTACGGACCCAATGTACTGTCAAATGCTAGTACTCCTTTACCTTTTCGTTAATGACCATACTTGGAATATTCAAATTTGGTTTCAATAGCTATTGGATTATAAAAGAAAATTTCAATATCTATATATAAAAAATCTAATATGCCCAAAAGGAAATGTGATTACAACACCCAGGTTCTTCAATTGTTGAAATAGGAAAATGAAAGGACTGCAACAATGAAACAAACGTGAATTACTAACGTAATATCTACAAATAGTGACATACTTCAGGATGAGTCACAAAATACCATATATATGATTCCTAAAGCTAGACTTGAAAAAGTTGATTATAGAAGAATCAAAATCATTTTTGGAAATAGATATGTTTAAAGAATCCGGAAAAAACTCAAACAATTTGTTAATTAAATGGATACACTTAAGTATGTTTTAATCTACCAAAAACTGAATTCAGCAACCAGAGCTTATTATTTATTTTATTTATGAATTATAGAAATATAACACCAACTACTTGGGCCATCTGTTTAACAAACTTGGTTCAATATACAGAATCTTTTCAATTCAGTTTCGAGTGGTATTTCCATTCAGTACGAGTGAAGGTCTTAATACCAGCTCTACCAACAATTTTTGATTCAAAAGTTATAGAATTACCAAATATTATCACTTTTTTACTATTTTATAAATACCAAAGGCGAAATTTAGGCAAAATAAATATCAAAAATTGAAGTATAGTCGTAATTGTAAATTGCCTAAGGACCCATATTCACTGGCACTATGGCCGAGCGGTTAAGGCGAAAGACTTGAAATATCAAGATCATCTTTTGGGATCTCCCTCGCAGGTTCGAGTCCTGCTGGTGTCGACATACTTTTTGCACCATGACATATTTCTCCTTTGTGTATCTGAAGTAATGAATTGGTTTTTTTGTTTAAAATAAAAAGTAGTTTTAAAATGAAGCTATTGCAATTTATTTGAAAACCAAAATGTAAACAATGTGACTTGTGTTTGAACCTTATTCTACCTGGTGACGACAGTGCCACAACGCGTCTTTCGATATTTCAAACTATGCAAAGTTCGAATTATTACTTTAATGAGATCATTGAAATGCTCAAATTTCAGTGTAAGAAGTTCTAATTGTTTTCATATGACTATTTGGTTTAAAACATCGCTACATATATTAATTGGCCAGACCTTCATGACACCACTTTTGCCTTGTTCTACTCACATGTCAAAATATTGTTTTTCGTTTTTTGTAACATAATGTTAGACCAAAGCTCAGTAGCATTCCGTATTGAACACCAAATGCAAAGCGCACTTTTCAGCCAGTATGAAAACGTGTCTCCTTTTTCAAATTCCAATTATACAAGGCCTATTGTCCAACTTTTTGGATGGCTTGCCATTGTGTAAAATAAATCGTACACGGCTGGCAAAGCTTATCTACACGTGCACATCCAACTTACAATTGAAACATTGCAACAAAAGCATCCAAAACAATACAAGCTCACGTTGCGAAGAGAAATTTGCTTGTATATTGTATTTATAGCAAAAGACATTTCAAGTCAAAGTTTTCGAGTGATAACAATGGTCATCATAACAAGTCAAAATAAACATAGCTTAAATGACAACCAATCACAATTTATGTTATTTGAAATCCTTTGACAAAAAGAGATCAGTAAACTGTTCATTAGTATATATTAGGTTGATCGTGTTAACTTTGTCTTATTAAAACATTCATAAACTTTTTGAATTTGGTCAGAAATTGAAAACTAAATCTAAATATGAAAAGTATCGGTTTTTTTTCAGTTATTTTATCTGATTCTAAATATTAACCAAACATGTTCTTATTGTCGTATGTTTATTTTTAGTTCTTCCGTTTGATGTTAAACAGAGTTATATTTAAGATTTCACCTGTAAATCGCAGATAAACATAAAATACTAAACAAAAATCCATTCATTTTTCAACCGGTTATGGGCTTTATTTCACTTCTACTCCCTGATTATCATAATTACTTTCGCCAATAATACATATCTTAGAATTATGTTACAAATAATATAATCAGAAAACTAAAAACTAAACCTTTTTAAAATCAAAGTGAACTTCTTTTTAATTTATAGTTCCAAGTTTTTTGTATGACTATATATTTTGTTAGAACTGCAGTATGCCTGTTCAACCCTAGCTGCAAACTATCAATAAAGATATCATTACTATCATTTATCGTTTTTCTATCTTTGATTATCTTTCAAAAATTGAAATTGCAAAACCTTTCGATCAACTATTGTTTTTACATCAATTGTTAATCAAAAACAAACAGTAAATATGTAGACAATTTGGTTTAGATACAACAGAAAAACCCATGTTTACATAATGTTTAATTATGACAAACTACATCTTTTTGACAGTTTATGCAATATTTAAAGGTAATTAATACATGAAATCCAGATAGTTCAACTTTCCCAACATTGTAATCATACCAACAACAAAATGTTATAAGTATAAACAATTACACCAGACCAGTTATTATAATTAGGGGAAAAAATACATATACTACTGCTATTTTTGTGCCATTTTTCTCTATACAGGCACAACATTAGGTTGAAATTTGAAATGTAAAACCTTGTAAATTTGAATATCGTGTTGAGTCCCAAAATGTTTGTAGTATTATTCTGAACCTAGGCCAAAAAAGGAAAAATTTACAAATAATCGCTCAGCCGTTTTCATCACACCGAGGACATTCACTTGATTCGTGTACCCTGTTTGGTCCAATGTGCCATCTTGAACCAGTATTTGTAAATAAACTAATTCGTCTGGTTTTTCGGATTTCTTCATTACAGTGCTTTTTGCAGGTTGAATGTATTGAATCAACAGAATCACTCTTATCTATTGAAATATTAAACATGGTTCAACAAGCTATGCCAACGCCGGATATGTCGAATGTTATTGTGACACAGGACGAAATGGGAAGGCTCTTCATTATTGTCAGAGGGTATTTAGGAACCCATAAAAAAAACTTAATAATATTAATATATATTAAACTGCTACTATCATAAGTTCACTTTCAAAGTCAAAAAAAAAAAAAA
Source organism: Magnusiomyces suaveolens (assembly GCA_900642975.1). Taxonomy (NCBI): domain Eukaryota; kingdom Fungi; phylum Ascomycota; class Dipodascomycetes; order Dipodascales; family Dipodascaceae; genus Magnusiomyces; species Magnusiomyces suaveolens. The sequence continues at coordinate 1,876,087 of CAAAMA010000004.1, forward strand.
AAAAAAAAAAAAAAAAAAAGAAAATTATGTTCTTGTTTCTGGCTGTTAGAATGATTATCGCTATATTTTTGTTATTTGGCTATTAACATTGCTGACAAACCAATGGAGCTCGTGGAACTGAAGCCGTCAATGTACGACATTAAATCCATGGCTTTGTCCTAGATCGACTATGCCTGATCTGTAAGTTTTAAGAAAATCGTATTGTAACCTCCAAAATATCAGCAGGTCATGTTCGGACTCGATTGGAACCCCCAAAGTCATGATAAAAATTTTTTTCTGTCCTAGTGGAAATATTGAATCACTAAGTACAGGACTGATATTCTCTGCCAAAGGCAACTCAAGAGCAAAATCGCTGAAATTTTGGTAGAATTGTCCAAATATCAAGACTGATAAAGTACTGATAATATTACAAATGTTGTTGTAGATACTCTTTTTGAGTGGGATTTTGAACTTTAGGCTATCTACATTCATCCTATCTAGATTGAAAACAGTTGTGATAATGTTGCTAAGCTTGCTGTTGATCACCTTGAAAAGACATCCGGTAAGGTTCCTATGATTAAAACAAGCACTTTTAGCATCATAAGAATGGAAAAGACATTTTTAGGCAGCAAAGCTTTTTGGAATTTTCATTACCACCTTGCTAAAGTTACTGGAAATGTTTTCTTACCTGTTACGAACTTTGAAACCAAAGCGTTGATTTAGAGTTGACAAAAGTTCTTCTCGCCAGAACAGCAGATCTCTTTAAAACGTCAAACATCTTTATGGGGTTGTTCTCGATAAGGAAAAAACATATTTTTTGGTGTATCACGATCTTAACAATGCTAAACTTTCCATTTTCGCATTTCTATCAAACCACTATTACTCAAGACCAAGAACATATATGTCATCAACAATACTTAATAACTCAAGAAGTTGCAATTATATGACCAAGCAATATTTACGAAAATGTTCAATCAAGTGAAAAATCCCGGTGAAAATATTGTAATATCTCAATGGGATTTTGATGAGAAAGACAAACATCATATTGTTCAATATCATCTGCCCTCCATTCGATATATCAATAGCACAGAGATTGAACAAATAAAAGCTCCCGCAAAAAGTAGAATTGTTTTCCGGTTTGAATATCTATGCACAGAAAAGCGTGGTCATGATGGAAAGGTTGAAGAACTGACTTTTGATACTACAACAGACACAATGCTTGTAATCTAGGACTGAGCTAATCTAGCCATTGTTACCATTATTGTCAGAGGCAGTAATCAAATGGCTATTGAAAATAGTCAAAAGAGTCGTTCATGACTCAATTGATGTTTTTGAGAATTTAATCCGCAATAAATGTGTTTTATATGGTGGTGACGTCGTCTAGAGTCCTTTCATTGGTGTTCTTAAAGAAGCTAGTCAGAGACAAGACATTAATCAATATGCATTCCAAGAATTCTAATTGCTATTTTCGATACAGCTTCTTTGGCATTTGTCCGAAAATTCTGTTTTTGATTTAATAAAATTTATTTCTTAGTTCAAGCCTAGATATGCAGTTTAAGACAACTCATGGTTGGGTTTCGGTGCATTTGGTACTGAAAGTGACTATAGAAAGGGAAATTTTATTGATCCATTGATTGACAAAATACAAAAAGTTCATCTTGTTACTTACTCAAATGGTTCTAACGCTTACTGATGCTTTTGACAGAAAGTATTCATATTGAAAGTTCATGCAATTAAAGGTCTTTCATATTATGAAAATCAAGAGTATATGTTTTTAGGCTTCAAAAGTATTTTCAACAAATTACTCTGGTGCAATTATTCGTTACAATTCTTTTTTACACTTTGATTCTTGTAAACTATATATTTATCGATATCACTATTACGATCTAAAAATACCAAGGCTATTAAACAATTCCAAATTTAAAATACGTCCAATTATTTTGTTAATATGTTGAAAATTAATTTTTAGTTTTCACTTTGCTAAATATTTTCATTAATCGCTTGATTCAATTATTATATTTCACAAACAAAAAATCGAAAATCAAACCAAGACAAACGTGGAATTCCGAATGGGTTAGGGTATTGAAATAGTGTAAGAATGCCACCTGGCACCACATAATTCACGTGATGTCAACACAACCGCCATCTGGCATCACCACAAAGGCCAACCCATCTTTTCAGCATGTTAATTGAAATTCTTCCTCACCCCTTTCCAGTCATTTCAACGTATCACGATTTCGACCCACGTTAAGGTATGTCTTGATTTTTTGACTTTAAGCCTCGAAAATTATTGCTATATTCTCATCGTATTTTTTCTTTGGAATGCTTCTAACCAGTTTTTTTTTTTTTGTTTTTAGATGTCGGATTCTGCTCCTTACGCTCTCATCTACGATTCGGCACCTAACGACAAGCCTTCAGCCCAAGAGTTCAAGAATCTCTTGGAAAAAGGGTCTGACGATGTTAAAATCGATGCGATGAAGCGATTGCTTGTCATTATGATCAACGGCGATCCTATGACACAGTTGCTTATGCACATTATTCGATTTGTTATGCCCTCTAAGAATAGAGAATTGAAGAAGTTACTTCATTTTTACTGGGAAGTCTGTCCTAAACGCAATCCCGATGGTTCCCTCAAACAAGAAATGATTCTTGTCTGCAATGCCATCAGAAATGATCTTCAGCATCCTAATGAGTATATTCGAGGTACTACTCTTCGATTTCTTTGCAAATTACATGAACCAGATCTTCTCGATCCTTTGATTCCCTCTTTATACGAATGTCTCGACCACCGTCATGCTTATGTTCGTAAAAACGCTATTTTTGCTCTCTATTCCATTGCTAAAGACCCAAGCACCGCCTATCACATTCCCGATGCCTCTACCATTGTCGAAAATTTTCTTGAGCAAGAAACTGACTCTACATGCATCCGAAATGCTTTTATTGCCATTTCTAACCTCGATAGAGAAAAGGCTGTTCAATTTATTATATCCAAAGCTAGTCAGCTCCAAGAGGCTGGTGATCTTCTTCAGCTTGCAGTGGTTGAGTTCATTAGTCGCGATGCTCCTCATCACCCAGAAAACAAGGCACTGTACTTTGAGATAATATTCAACATTCTTGACTCGTCTTCAAACACTTCTATTTATGAGGCTGCTATTGCTCTCACAAAGCTTTCTTCCGATGCTATGGTAATCAAGGGTGCTGCGTCAAAACTTGTTGAACTTGCCATTAAAGAGCCTGATAATAACGTCAAGCTTATTGTCTTTGAACAAGTTGAAATTCTTCATAAAAATAGCCCCGGAGTTCTCAATGATCTCAATATGGAAATTCTCGTTGCTCTTAATACACAAGATCTCGATGTTCGCAAGAAGGCTCTTGATATTTCTCTCGGCATGGTCACCAGCAGAAATGTCGATGACGTTATCAAGCTTTTGAAAAAGGAACTCAACAAAACTTTGAACCAAGACTACGAGAAGAATTCAGAATATAGACAATTGTTGATCAAATCTATTCACACATGCGCCATTCGATTTGTTCAAGTTGCTCGTAGCGTTGTCGAAATGCTTTTGGATATTTTGGGCGAGGAAGGCCCATCCACATCCGCCTCTTCGACCACGTCGGCTGTCGACGTCATCTCCTTCGTCAAGGAGGTCGTCGAAATTTTCCCCGATCTTCGCGCTGAACTTGTTTCAAAACTCATAGATACTCTTGAAAATGTTCGCTCTGGCTCCGTTTTCCGCGGGGCTCTTTGGATCATTGGTGAGTATTCTCTTAGCGAAGCTGAAATCAAATCTACATGGGCCTTTATTCGCTCTAGTCTTGGTGAGGTTCCCATCCTTTCTTCAGAACAGCGTCTTTTGAAAGAAGCGGATAAGCCATCCGAGGCACATACCAATGGCACTTCGGACTCTACAGAACACAAGGCCTCTAAGCCTAAGGTTCTCTCTGATGGTACATATGCTACTGAAACTGCTTTTTCGGTCAGCGCAGAAGCTCACGAAGAAGTCAAGAACAGTAGACCACCTCTCAGATCCCTTATTATCAATGGATCTTGGTTCGTGGCATCTGTTCTTGCATCCACACTTACCAAACTTACGCTACGTGCATTTGAAGTCAGTTCTAACGAAGCTTTCAAGAATGCTCTTCGTGCTGAAGCCATGCTTATCATGATTTCTATCATCAGAGTTGGTGAATCATCTCTTGTGGCTACTAAAATTGATGAAGACACTGTTGATCGTATTTTCACATGTATCAAGATTGTTGGCGAAGGATACCAAGAGGAAAAGCTAGACAAGGCATTTTTGCAAGATAGTAAAAAAGCATTTCAAATCCAGGTCTCTGCACGTGAACGCCAACGTGCTGAATCCACCGCCAACGAACGTGCCCGTAATGCTTCTCAAGTTGACGAAAACCTTGTTTTCCGCCAATTTGCTTCTCTCGCCGTTGCTAATGATGACGAGTCCAAAGAGGACCAAGACCAAGATCTTGTCTTGGCCTCTGGCGCCAGTGGGGATTCTTCCTCATACAAGTCTATGTCTAAGCTTTCTCGCATCGTACAACTTACAGGTTACTCGGATCCTGTCTATGTCGAAGCTTATGTCAATGTTCACCAGTTTGATATCGTGTTAGATATTTTGGTATTTAACCAGACTCTCGAAACCCTTCAAAATCTAACTGTTGAATTTGCTACTATCGGCGATCTTCGTGTTTCAAGTCGACCATCACCACAAAATGTCGGTCCTCAAAGCTTCCACACTGTTCAGGCTACATTCAAGGTTTCTTCAGCAGATGCTGGTGTTATCTTTGGTAATGTTATTTACGAAGGTCACAGTGGTAGCGATGGCAATATCGTCATTCTCAATGATATTCACGTTGACATTATGGACTACATTAGACCAGGCCACTACACCGAAACTGAATTCCGTAACTTGTGGAGTGAATTCGAATGGGAAAACAATGTCAGTGTCAGTGTTCCAGGAAAGTCACTTCGTGGTTTCCTCAAATATTTGATGAAAAACACCAAGATGGCATGTCTTACTGAAAGCGCTTTGAAAAATGACGAGGATCTCAACGAGATCGAGGACGACTCTGAAGAGGTTCCTGATGAAGACTGCCAGTTTCTTAGTGCAAATCTTCACGCCAAAAGTAAATTTGGTGAAGATGCGCTTGCCAACCTTAGTATCGAATACAAGGAATCCACTGGCCGTATTACTGGTCATGTTCGTATTAGATCTAAGGGTCAAGGATTAGCGTTGTCTATGGGTGACCGTGTTGCCGAACTTCAACGACAACGCATCATCGATAATGCCTACAAGAACAAAATACGGGTTTAATTTTTGTTTTTATGTGTATTTGGTTCCGAGAATGGTGTTTTATTGGTTTAATTTTATTAGCGTTGTCAATGTAATATAATCTTTCATTGTTTTGTTTACCAATTGTAAAGATATCGAAAAAATTAGTTTCTGTTGAATGTGTTTTATGGAAGGAGGAAGAGTGACAGTGCATTATGGGAAATACATAAATATATAAAAGGTCAAAAGAAATAAACAACTTTCTTCATATATGCTCATTACCATCGACAGTTTTAACAAAATGATTGAATTGACTGGACAGAACTGGGTTTGGATTTTTAGAGAAAGAATTCTATGTGGATACTTTCGTCAGTATGTAAAGAAGCCAACACAACTGGTGGTTATTATTATTTATTGTTTTTTCTAACAAATAATTTATTTACAAGAATAAGGTACTTTTGCAAACTATACAAAACATATCACATCTATTTCAATTTTTTTCTCCAAAAGGTTTACTTACTGACAACCTTGCTTATCGATTCACAACCACTTGAGTACTTTACCATCTATTGGGGAACTTTTCCTTACCCTGGAATAGGATGCCGTAGGCACTAACAAGAGTACGAGCTTCGGGATCAACTTGGGCAGTTGTGTGGATGGTAACATCCATACCAAAAGTACGAGGCCAAAGATCCTGGTTACCTTCAATCTCAGGGAAAAATCTGACATCTTGAGGAGTCAATCCAAAAGCAATATTTCCATTATGGTCACCGGAAGCGTTGGAGACATGAGTGAAAGTTTTAGATCTGGGGAGAACAATTTCAGTCAGTGTTGACAGAAACTGGGACATGGGTCTGCCTTTCAAGGAAACTTTACCGCCAATGAGAAGGCCAGGTCTCAATCGCCAAGTGGGGACGTTTGTTTTGGAGTAAACCTGTGTGGGTTTGACTGATGTGAGTTGCTGAAGTTGAAGAAGAGCAGGGATGACAGCGTCAGAGTTTTCACGACCTTCCTTGACGAAACAGTTGATGGAAATTTCAGTGATGCGAGGAATAGTAGAAACATCGCGTTGCTTGATATCCTTTGTTTCCACTACAGTTCCACGTGGAGGTCTGGGAGGTCTGTTGATATGATAAGGGGAAGTTCCGTCCCACTGTCTAACCTTTTGGCCAGCTTGATCAGATCCTCGATGGTTGTATGTGATTAAGAGCATGTCGCTGTCAAGGGTGTTAAACTGATAGTCAGCAACACGATCAGGACAAACAGCAGTTGGTCGAAAGGAACGAGACTTGATATCATTTTTGGGAATCAATAAATCGCGGTATCTATCTGAAATCTGAGCTTTGCGATACTTGACTGTGTGGTGAACTGGCTTGACGATAGAAACACCAGCCTTAGAAGCAGTAGCAGATGAGTGGAAACTCGAGCAGCTTTGAACTGCATGAAAAACAGAAGCTCTTGGTTTAACAAATAAGGATGCCATCTTAAGAATTATTTGTATCTAAAGGACATAAACTGTATTGGTTGTAAAATCTCCAAAGGTCCCTGCAACTTTTTTCTTGTGTAAAAGGTGGTGAAAAAAATGCAGAAACCTGGTTGGTGAAAACCAGACTGAAATCTACTGTTTTGGTACCAATAATACACACAATCAAGAAATGTGAATTCGCAACACTTCCATCGACAAATTCTAGTTGACAATTAAAATTCATTTGTTTCAGTCATCAAACGTGTAAACTTATTTAAAAGTTTAATGAAATACTGAATTATATGGTCGGATATTTTTTCCTCTAACTTTCAGTTATCACAGTTCTTTTTTCCCTTTAATATCGTCACACACACCTCTATCTTTTAAGGAACTGGCCAAACCAAATTAGCATAAGCATTCCATTTATTTCGTCTTTGACATATACCATTCTCAACAGAAACCAAACCAAATGGACACCAAGAAGACAATTTTTGGTAAAGCTGCATTTTCCAGCGTACACTTATCAACATTTAATGGCAACCAAACCATTGGTAAGATTTTGTTTTATTATTCTTCATATCACTGTTGCAAAGATTGCTGCAGCCTTTATTCATAATGTATACTAATTCATTTTGTGTCGTTTAATGTTCCTCGACATTACTGTATTTCCATCTAGGTTCAGAATCAAAAACAGGATTAAATAACGAAAATGGGTCACAGTTCGACGCCGATCTCAACTCATTAATCTCTAAAACAGAGAATCATTCAATTAATACTAGTGACAAATCACTACCAACAGAAAATATTCAAGATAATACAAATAACCAAGATATGGGATCAATACCAGATTTGAAAGATTTGACTTTGGAACCTAGCAAAAAGTCAACTGAATCGCATGGCTTTGGTAAGGATATCAAAAATGCTTTAGGAAACGATTTAAACATTGTTGAATCGGCTGAAGAAGATTATCAAGACTCCAATTCTTGGGATGATGGCTTGGATTGCCAGTCATATTCGTTGAAAGAAAAACAAAAAGTTGAAAATGATTTGAAGATCAGGAAATTACAGGAAAAAGAACAAATCTCTAAATTAGCTGTTAAATTATCTGACTTAAATTCAAATCGGAGTGCTAGAATTCAGGAGTACTCGCAAAATATCGAAAGAGAAACGCTTAAAAACAAAATGACCAAGCAAATGGAATCTCAACAGATTTCAGCTTTAAGTTCTGAACAACTTAGCGAAATAAGACAAAAGGTTTTAATCGAAAAAGAACGACAAGAAAAGTTACTCAGGGAAATTCATAACGGGAAAATACGCAACCACGACCTTGAAAAAGAAAACGTTCGACTCCAAGCTCTGATAAAGGAAACCCAGGATAAAAATGAATCTTTAGAGATAATTTTGAATAAGCAAAAACAAGATTTTGAAAAAAAGAAGCAAGAAGATTACGAAATTGATCTAAATACCCAAGATGAAGAGACAGAAGAACAGGATAATGATACTTTTAAAGCTAGTGTTGTTGCAAAACCTCAGCCCAAAACAAAATCTATAGATTCTGCCACACCAAAACCCAAAACAACATCTGTATATTCTTCCACACTAAAGCCCAAACAAGAACCAGAAAAAAAGGCGGCTGATCCATTTACATCAACAAAAACAGTTGAAGAAGAGTTTTTAAAGAACAAAAAATTGGTTGAATATAATCTTCATAAGATAGAAGGGTTGCAATCAGTTTTGAATAGTCAGAACGATATCTCTACTATGCTTGGTTCACTAAGTTTCCGACTTACCCAACTTACAAAATCCAAAAAGAATATCCTTGAAGTCTTTGAGTCCTTGTCGAAAACTTTCAAAGATATTCAAAGGATCAATTCAGAATATTATACATTCTTCCTGAGTTATTTCAGTGAGGCTATCATTAGACAGGCAGAAACAAAAGTTTCGGTTTCTTTGGAACTTTCATATCCGCTGGGCCTGGCATCTTGTTACTTACTTTGTGAATTTCCAGAGCTCAAAGACGTATTGATTCCTAAAATTATTGATGCCTGTCCACTTTTGATTGGATATTTTGTACCAATGGATACCGTGGAAGGAAGAAAAACCATGAAATTGAAAGACGATGAAAGCGCAGAACAGTATAATGAAAGAATGGTCGCAATTGCAGCTACTTGGACTGCTATTACTATTGCTGAACCTCTCAACAAGAGCGACGTCCATCCTTATCCTATTGACAACTCATGGAAGTTTATTGCCAGAGTACTAAATACGCCTGCCAACCTGCTAACTAACACACATTTTGCTCTAATTTGCGGTTGGTGGAATATTGCATCCAAAACCTTTGAGGATGCATTTGGAAAACAGGGTACCAAAGTTTTACAAGTTCTTTGCGTTCAATTACCTGCTTTAGTCAAAAACAAAAACTTTTCGTTTGCAAAAAAGCTTGAATTGATCGGAGAGGATTTTAAAAAAGATAAAACTAGAGCTCTGAAACCCGTTCCAACTCTGTCAGAATAACTGAATTATGGTGAAACGCTTTTTATTGGATTAGTTTAATATTTCAATTTTTGACAGATATAATAACGTACAAATTATTTTAAGCGATTACACAAGTAATAAAGAAATGTACTTTTTTTCTATTTATTGTAGTTATTAAATCTGAGACTGTCACTTAAAAATGATTATAAAAAAATATTAATCAGGCAAAACATAGGGTTGAAAACCATAAAAAGAAAGTCTTTTGATTTTATCAATTGCCTGAAATATTCAGAAATTGAAGTATATTTCGAAACCCACAAAATTAACAAGTTCGTGCACGTCTAAAACAACTCAATATTTGAGGGCTAGCTGCGAAAACATATATTGATCGGGTACTAGACCTGCTTAACCGATAAATCTGATGTAGATATTTACAATCACTTCACATTTAAGGACTATGGTTTCTGCAACAATGGTCGACAGGTTAGCAAAAATCAGCATTTATAATGATAAAGTTGAAATCGCAATAGATGAAAACAAATCTGGTTAAGAATAAAAGACACATATTTATGCAATCCGAAAAGATGTTTCGAAATGTTGGATAAAATGTGGTCTAGTCCCTTATGTCCTAATTCAACAATATCAAAAATCGTTTGAAACGTCTTTTCAGTAGGGAAACAGTATGGATCATTGTGATTGATGATTTCCAATACCCTGAATCCTTTTCATAATTCAAATTTCCCAAGATAACTAATGGCCCTTTGTTTCCAATCCATCAAAGGTTCAGTCGGGTGTGTCAACTTTGGACTTTTTCTCTGGATGGGCCACGATAATGTACTGAATTATCAAGGGGACAGTATATTTAATAGATTAGGAACGGTCCTGATAGAAGAGGCAACATGAAATGTTTTTGTTTGTTGAAGAGGCTCAAAGTTGGAGACTGAGTGTATTGGTTCGGATTCAGATTTAGTTTCAGCTATATGCTGTTGATTATTTGCGTAATCTACACTGTGAATCTCATCAATAGGTTCATCTGTTTCCTGGGAGTCGTCTGCGGTATCTGTAGCATGATTGCGGACATGAGGTCCATTGGGAAAAAATGTAGAGCTGCCCAGCTCTATATTTATAAACGACAAAGCAATCATGGAGGCCATTCTTCGACTCATGCTTTGATCATCAGGTGTATTTTGGTCCTCTCTTTCGTTTTCATTGTTTTGGTTTAAAAAATCATTCAAAGTGAAGAAATCATCATGAGCTGAGTCCCCATTTTCCAAGAGTGTATCGATTAAAGACCGAAGGCTTGTAATAGAAACACCTTCATCACGTTCAATACTAATTCTTCTTTGATTTCTTTGTGTAGTTTGTTGTCGTGGGTGAATATCAAAAAAAACTGGAAGGAATCCTAAAAGAAGCTTCACGATAATCTGAAAATACATGCGGACGCATAGGAATCATAGACTCTTCTTGGTTATTTTGTGTATTCTCCAGATTAATTGAGTCGCCTTCACTTCCATCACCTCTTGCTGTAGATGTCCTAACGAACACATTCCGAAGCCTGGCTTGATGTGACTCCTGAGAAGTTGACTCAACACGTCTTCTTTTGGAATTGGCATTGTCACAATCCAATTGATCAGATGGTTTCCATATAGGCACACCCATTGCTAAAGATTTAACAAAACTATTTTGCTCGTGGCTGATTGAAAATGATTTAAGGTGGAATAAATGTCTCGAAAGATCTACATCTGAAATGGTATTTAAAACAGATGGCATTCACATCTGTTAGATGGTGTCATATGATTATCACGTTTCATAAATATGTATGTAACTTGTTATTGGAAACACTATTTTGGAAGCTTTAAGCTTTCACACTAATGTCTTTTCTTTTTATATATATATATTTTTTTCTTTTTTTTTGTCAAGCCATCGACACGATAATAGCTCGTTTGGCTCATTACGTGCTTATCTGAGTTTCCAGGAAATTATGGATAACGATTCCACTACCCATTCAGAAGTCGATGACTTTCTTTTACGAATAAAGCAACTCGGCGAAAAAACGTATGTTTTTTGCTTTTTCCTTTTGTCCCTGACTCTATAGTTATTAATCCTGTTAATTTGCATTGAATTAGTGATCGTGAAGATGAAGAACGCCAAAAGAAACTTGAGCAAGAAATCATTGAAGGTCGAAAACGACGACATGCTCTTCGAGCCGAGCGAACACGCTCTTTGTCACCGCAAAAGATGTCATCCAGTTTAAATCTCGGCAGCAAAGGAAAAGAACCTACAGATTTACTAAATGAAAATTCAAGCATTCCATTGTTACCTGCTGATTCCTTTTCTAAAAGTTCTTCAATATCTAAAGCAGAAGAAATCAAACGAACTATCGCAGCGATTGCGGGTCCTTCAGGTACTTTGCCGTTATTTCCTTCATCTCAGTCTATTACGAAATCCTCACCTGCTCCAAAGTCCAACGTCCAAAAATCCAATGTTGAAAAGAACCAAGAGGAAGCAACATCATCTTCAAAGATATCTTTGAAACCATCACATTTTTCTAACTCCGAAAAGGAGTCTGATTCAAATCGTTTTGAAATTACTAAGCTTATTTCTACACCCAAAGGTAGCTCTCATGTTAACCCGAAAAACGATACACATTCCAATATTTTTGTTGCTCCAACTCTTAAAAGCACTACGGGTTCTAAATTTTCACACAAAAAAGAAGAAAACAATGATGAAGCTGTGTTATTTACCAACATTAAGTTGAAACGCATTGTTGATGACCCGGCTCCTCAAGTGACTAACCAACAGCCAGCCATTATGACAGACGTTTCAAAAACAAATAAACAAAACTCCGATGGCACTTTGAACAGGGATTCTTTTGAGGACGAAGAGTCTTCACCTATTGCAAATTCAAACAGCCCATCTAATAAAAAAGTGGTCCCAAAAGCCTTACCTCCAAAACCAAAGAGTTTGGCGTCGAAAAAAACTGTTTTAACTCCCAAACCAAATGAAAACAGCCAAGAGATTGATATTGAAAAATTTAGAAACCTGGAGGATAATCACAAAAACATAACAAGAAATCGCGAAAATGATTTCCAAAATCATAAACCTTCAGAGCCAATTAGTATCTCGCCTGTGCCAAAAACGTCAGTATCAGGGCTGCGATCTTTTCAAATCACAAAGGAACACAATAAACATGACCAAATGGCTTCCAGCATTAATGGAAATGTCCCTATGCCTGGTATGACGTCCTCTTTTCAATCATCCAAACAATTGTCAGCTTCTTTTTCTCCCACACCACCGCCTCGGGAACAGTCAGAGTACAGATTCTCCTCCCCAACTAGACATTCCACGTATTCAGGCTCAAACTTTTCAGTTAGTGTTTCCTATATAAAGGCATCGCCTGGTCGTATTGGATCACCTGGTGGATTTTTAGCTTCCAGGGCATCTACAACATTTTCGATATCGAGACCTTCATCACCAACTAAAGGCGGGTTTGTTCAAAGTGCCATGCTAAAGCGCGAAAACACACTTGCCCGGCAGCGCAACAACTCCGCTAACGACGCTGGCTCTGCTAATATCTTTGACGGAATAGCCTTGGCTGCACCTACGGATAACTTGTCATCTCTCAAGTCTGTATATAGACATTCTAGGACTGGGTCTACCACAAGTACTGACTCCCGTCACGAAACCGAAGGCGATAGACAATCTAATGGACTATTTCATAACGAATCAAGCTTAAAACCTTCACACTTTCCTAAGAATGGTGAAAAGTATGAAATGTCTCAAAGTGTCTTGGGACATCCTTTTAAAACCAGTACTAAAAGTAATACGAATGAGTCTGTAGATGACAACGAGACATCAGTCGAAAGCTCACAACAACATTTTGCTACACCTGCAAAGTCGCCTTCTCGTTTCACTGAAAACCGTACATCATCCATAATGCATTCACCGTCAAATAATTTAAAACATACAGACTCTCGTCGTTGGAGCCCCAGTCGACAAACTTGGCTTGAAAATGCTTTGAAGAAAACTTCCCAACAAACGCCTGGCGGATATGATGCCTCGCATAGTCATCACAATCGGATACCTGTACCCAGCTCTCCGGTACTTTCGAGATCGGTAAAGAACGATCCTGTCATTGCCGAAAAACCTGTATTTTCTAAACCGCCAGAAATCCAATCTAGAATCTTGAAAAGTCCCGAACCAAAGCCTTTTGTGCTGGATTCCGAAAAGAATATTTTTGACAAGGCCAAAAATACAGATACACAAGATAATAAAGATGACAATGATTTGAAGATTGATACCAAAAAACCCACATCATCTTTCCAGAACTTTGAAACCAATAGCACCAAGCCAACCATCCCAGCCAAAAAAGTCAGCTTGGGAAGAAGTGCCACGTCGGTGACACGAAACAAGAGTATTCCACCTGCTGTACCCAAAAAGCCTGACTTTGGAGCAAACTTTTCAACTAAACCCAGTCTTCCAGCAGATTCTTTGGCTAAATTACAAGATCTCCGCTCACGTTCTTCAGTGGCAGTTTCTGATCAAAAAAATACTACTGGTGGGGACAAGTCTCTGCTGCAACGTGCAAGTTCCTCTTCAATTTTGGATTATGATTCAGTAAAACCTGTTTCCAAGTTTTCTTCATTGGGCAAAGATACCAAGCATGAATTAGATAGCCAAAATCATATGGAATCATTGAGATCACCAGTCATTGGTCAAAACAAGACCAAGACGTTTGAGAACGAAGCTAATATTTCTAATCATACATCAACTGTTTCACTGGGTTCAGACAGATTAACAAACAAAATAGAGGTTAAAGATTTTTCCAATGATACCAAAGACCCTGTTACGGAAGCTCGTCGTGTGTTGTTTGGTTCAAATGCTGCTCAAAATACCAAACCGGCAGACAAACGACCCAACAGCAGTTCAGATTCTTCTTCCGTGTTGAAAAAGAAGGGAGTCAGCTCATTCGCGTCCAATCTTTCTGCTGCTCTTCAGCGTGGAAATCCTTTTGGAGCCATTCCAAATGCTGGGATTCGAAAGGCACATACATTTGATTCTGCTGAGTCTGCCAAAATGAACAGACAGACAGATGATAACGGAGAACCAGCTAAAGTCGAGTTGACACACATGACTAAAAGCAGGACCAAAGGGCCGCGTGGCAGAAGGCTTCCCAAGACTGTATCCAGCAGCACACAGGCTCCAAACTCAGTTTCTGGGCGTAAATCAATACATACGCGCCAAAGGTCTAGATCGCTTTCACCAGGGCAAATTCAGAGAGTACGCGCTAGTAACGTTTATATTGAAAAGCCTGCACCCTTTGCACATAAAATGCTTCCCATTCCAGCTGCATCAGGTGATTCCCTGGATGTTCCCAAAAATTATGTTCGTTCTCGTTACTCTTTTGAGCCAGAGTCTGATGAGGAAACCTCAAATACTTCCTCTTTCTATCAGCCATCATCAAATGAGTCTGTTGTTAGTACCCCCAAACAACGCAAACCACTTCCAGTTCCACCATCGACTTCTTCTAAACCCAAGACAGGTTTGTCATTGGTTAAAAACAAAGATACCGACTCTATCATAAGTTATGAATCAATCCCACTTAGTGCTCGATCTGTAAGTCCTAGTGCTATAAAGTTGTCGTCAACTATTGCCAACAATTTTCAGCGGTCTAAAGAACTTGCTGACGCGACACAGCTTCAAAACAAAAAAAAAGAAAATGAGTTGTCACCGGGGAAATCAGGTTCTAATGATGCTGAAAGTTTATCAAATTCAATGACCAGCCAAACGGTGGACGGGAAAAAGCTGGAACGTACTCTTTCCACTAAACCTAATCGACCAGTGCCTCCTGCTAAACCTCGACAGCTGTCCTCCCAAAAATAATACTAGTGTTTTTTTTTATTAAAAATCATTTTTGCAGAGCATGTTTTGTATACTTGAGATTTTCTAATGAAATGATTGACAATTGAAAGCATGGGTTGATGATTTTATGTTTGAAAAAGTAAATGTGCTAGCTTATTCCGGCTCATACTTGGAATTTGTTGTTTTTTTCATCTGTCAAAAGTTGTACAGCTAAACAAGATATTTCAGCCAGATTCCGTACTATTGACATTATCAAAATTAGAATAGCGATGTACTTTTCAGTTCTTTTTAAAATTTCCAGATTCCAAACGTATATGCATGTTCGATAGCAAGTTTGTGTGTCAACTATTACATGTTTGAACCAAAAAAACGAGTGAACCCTGAACTGGCTACCCAAAAGATGGGTATTCATGCTGACAAGATGCTGAAATTTTAAAAGAATTGTTTTTTTGAAAGAGATTCAAACCAAGTAGGATGGTCTGAAAACGTATCCAGAGACTGTTACCTTGTCATCGGCCTATTTCATCTAAACATTTTCTCGCGAAAAAGGCATATTGTAGATTTGGACTTGTACAATCAAAAAACCAGTGTTACCCTGTCTTGGACGGCTGTGTAAAGCCACCACCGGATTGGGAAATTACAACTTATGCATGTGATATTACAAGCAGGTACCAGGAAACCAGATGGCTGAACATTAATACCTAATCTTGACGAGATCCGGTCCCTCCTGTTACAATCCAAACGGACCACTACGGTTGTATTTTTTAAATAAAAAAAACAAAAAAGCTGAGCATCAGGAACAACTATTGGATCAAACTAGGCTAGTTTCGGTATTTTTCGGCGATCCTGCAATTTTGTGTGTTGGCTGCAGTTTGTTTCATCCAGTCCCATTTAGTGTCATGTAATTATATTTACAAAAACCAGGCTTGAGTTTCTGGTGGGCATTTTTAGAATGAAAACTTGTTTCTTTTTCTTTTTTTTTCTTTATTCTAATTTTTTTTTTTTTTTTCTCAACATTGAACCATTGTTCAACTTTTCATAATTTGCATCTCAAAAAGCTTTGCATTAATTTTATAATTAATGGATAATCATCACTGTCCCTGCAAATAAATCTTGATACTCTCTCTTTTTTTTTCCGCAAAACTCTAATAGTCTCCAACATCATTGTTTTATTGAGTTGTCTATTAATATCGATCCGTAAACGTATCAATCATTTCGATTTAGAAAGTTCGTAGCTTTTGTAAATCCTCTAAGTCAAATTCGCGTTTGTCCTATTGTTGTTCTGTTTCTATTTTTACTTTGAAAATATACCCAAATGAAACAGGTGTCATCATCACCAGGTCACCAACGACCGTCCACATTGAAAGCGCTGCTTTCAAGTCCCAAGCATATAGGGCTTGGTACACTCATTCTACTCGCTATTTTATTATTCATATTCCCATCTTCAGTCCCTATTGACCTCAATATTGGCAGCAGGGTCCCCATGAAAGATGATCCAACCGTTCCTAGCGTATACCATTATGACTTGTCTCTGCTGGATGGCCATCCAAATGCCGCCAAACGGGGTGAAAGGATTCTTTTCCTGGTTCCTCTCCGTGATGCCACTCCACATATGGCTATGTTTTTTGGACACATGGTCAATCTCACATATCCTCACAACCTGATTGACCTAGCCTTTCTTGTGTCTGACTCTAAAGATGACACGCTCGGGGTTTTGAAACGCCATCTTACTGAAATTCAAGAAGGCCCCGACGTTTCTAAACATTTCGGATCTATTGAGATTTTCGAAAAGGATTTTGGACAGGCTATTGGCCAAGGCTTTTCTGACCGCCACGGGTTTGCTGCCCAAGGCCCTCGTCGTAAATTGATGGCTCGCGCACGAAACTGGCTTCTTTCTGCCGCGCTCAGACCTGACCACTCTTGGGTATACTGGAGAGACATTGATGTCCAAACTGTTCCGCCAACTATTCTGGAAGACCTAATGGCTCATGACAAGGATGTCATCGTGCCCAATGTGTGGCGTCCTTTGCCAGATTGGCTTGGCAATGAACAGCCCTATGATCTAAACTCGTGGCAAGAATCTGAAACAGGTCTTCAGCTCGCTGACACCCTAGATGAAGACGCATGTATCGTCGAAGGCTACGCTGAGTACGCTACGTGGAGACCGCATCTGGCTTATCTCCGCGATCCTTATGGCGATCCCAACGTCGAAATGGAACTAGACGGTATTGGCGGTGTCTCCATCTTGTCCAAAGCCAGCGTCTTTAGAAAGGGAGCACACTTTCCTGCCTTTTCCTTTGAAAAGCATGCCGAAACAGAAGGGTTTGGCAAAATGTGTCGCCGGATGGGGTTGTCGGTTATTGGTCTTCCTCACTATGTCATTTGGCACATTTATGAACCATCTTCAGATGATATCAAGCATATGGAATGGATGGCTGAGGAAGAAGACCGTCGCGAAAATGAACGACTTCGACAAGAAAGTCACGAAAAGATTTGGAAGGCCGGATTCGAAGACGTTAAAAATGCCTGGCAACAAGAAAGACTAAACATTTACAGAAATGCAGAGATCCGTAATAACTGGCAGTTGAATGAACAGTCTGAAAACGCTGAACACAAACAATCGCCCGAAAAGTATGAAGGAATGGGTGCCATTGCTGCTGGAAAAAAAATCAAAAATCAAAAGGCATAATTCGTGGTTTCAACACTAATGCAAAATCAATTGACAAACAAAAGAAATTCAATACATTTATTCATTCGGTACATTTTCCATATTTTTTTAAAAAAAAATTGCATGTTTTGAAATCAGTACTTTTTTTTTTTTTTTTGCACAATATTTATACAAATACATTCAACTCCTCATCTACATACTTTATGATCCACTTGGGCAGCTTAGATTATCTTTTGCCCTTTCGGTTTTGGTTGCCGTGGCCGTTGCCACTGTGTTTATTACTTGCCGGCCTTTCGTTTGCTGAAGAGCCGGAGGGAGATATGATGGGTTTCTGTGACAGCGTGGAAGGACCGCGGCGTCTAGGAAATGATGTTGGAAGATCGGTACTTTTATTGGTATTGTTATTTTGTCCGTAAGTACCATGCGAAGAGTGTTTAGTGGGCCCCGCAGGTGTATGAGAATGGTGGGGCGAAAACTTGCTTCGATCAGTTTGTGTATCTTTATTATTTGAAGCCGTATGTTCAAATTTTTTTTTTACTGGGTTGCCAGTTTTGGGTTTGTTGGTCAATCTTGGAGAGCTATGGGAGTCCGTGGTGATATGCTTTGCATTGCTCTCTCTTTTTGAAACTGTAGGTCCGCTGTGTGGATTAGGTTCCTCGTTGGCTGAATTAACTTTTTCCAGAATCTCAATGGGACTCATGGTGAGATTATCAAAATCTACAAGCCTTCTAATCTTGTCATAAACATCTGGGGTATCGTCTTGAGGTGTTTTGATATCAATGCCTTGTATTGGCGCCGGCATTAAAGGTTCCGGGTCGTGACTTTCATGGATTCCATGAATTTCGGCAGCAGAAACACCCCAGTTTTTAGCATTGGCTAGGTTTCCCTTGGCGTTGACTAACTGCATTCGAGCTCGGTAATTTTCCCAAACACGGCATAACTCTTGGGTTTTTTCGTTGGTAATATTTGCCAAGCAGAACTTACAAATGAGTGAGTCCATTTGTTCCACAGTCAGTTTCGGAAAATAAAAGCGGTATTCATTCAGCAAATCGTATGCACTTTTATCTTCAAAAAGAAACTCATTGTTTGCTACATCAAATTCGGCAATAGTGGCATTGTCTATTTTGAGAGAAGAAAAAATGTAATCGGTAAATTTTTTTTCAGCAATAGCTTCCAAGTGGTGTTTTCTTATTAAATTTAAAGCACTCTCGTTTTTGGAAGTAAATTTCTGTGGTGTGTTGTGGCTGGAAGAAGATGCAGAAGGCTGTGCAGAAGAGGATTCTTCAAGAGAATGATGAGATGAATTGGAATTGTTATTTGGTAATGATGACGAAGACGGTCCAGAATTGCTGGAAGAAACTGCCGATGAGCTGGATCTGGATCTGTTAGATGCTTGGGTAGAACTTGACGTGTTCTTTGTAGTATTAGAGTGTTGTGTTGTGTTGTGCTCTTCAAGCTCTGAAGCGGTAGCAAAAACAACAAACTTTTGTTCAAGACACGAAGGAACTTTGCAGACGAAATGAGTGGTTCTGAAATGAACTTCGAGGGCGTTGTAATCGCGAAAAAAGTGAGAAACATCAGGTTGCTCGCGTGAGCAAATAAAACAATCTTCATGATTGAGTTTAAGATGTTGCACCCATTCGTCTTGTGAATAAAACCGCACCTTACAGTAAGTACATAGTGGATGTCCCTTGAAACCGTTTTCGTCAGCAGTGGTTTGATGCTCGTGTTCTTTGAGTCCAGATTTGGTATAAAGACTAAACTCATGAGTGAAGAGCTTTTTGTGTTCAGTACAGTAAGGACAAAATACCAAATGATGAATATTTTTGGTATGGATTCTGAGTTGCTGCCATCCTTTATTGGCAACAAACCTGCAACCTTTGTAGGGACAGTTGAATTTGAGCAGGCGGAGGGTTTGGATGTATACTGATTCGCTATTAAAGCGAAGGCCATATTTTGGTTCTTCTTTGACAACCTTCTGAGCACGGTTGAGATAATCAAATGTAAGCTTGGTATCAGTAGTGATTACAACTGTTTTACGATCTGTGCGGCACTGGACGCATTGATTGTTCCCCATGAGTGCACGAAGTCGTAGAGCGCATTTGTAGCAAGTGATGTGGTTGCAAGAATATCTAGCAATATACTTTATTGGGTTGGCGCAAATAGGACAGTCCTCGGGAAGAATTCCTTTAACATTTTCCTCTTGTGGAACAAAAACTCCGTCTAAATCAGCAGAAATCAAATACATGAGTTAGTGTCTCTTTGCTCACGACGGATATCATTGTTATCATAGGACTGCAACATACTATGGACGTTGGGATCACTAAACTGAGAATTTGAAGTATCCGGTTTACTGGATGTATAGGTTTTTCCCCGCGAAGCGTTTCCATTTTTGGCTTGTTTTTTCGAATCTTTTCGAAAGTTTTGGGGGTCACGACTGGGTTTTTTGGAACCTGTTAATGTTGGTTGAGTCATGGGATATCTGTTTCCAGGCAGACAATGGTAAAATAACAATATTTAATCTATAAATATTAATGGTATGAAAATTATGGTATAAAATGTAAAAGTGTGTATTTGTGGGTATTATGCCGAAAAGGTTATGCTTGAATCATCAGTTTGAAAATGAAGACTATTTCAAAATGGCGAAAAATGATTTCGCTAGCAATGTTTGAGTCGCGAGTCAAACAAACACGAATTCCAGCCAATTTCCTGTTTGAAGTTGAGTTGAATGAAAATGGTAAACAATCCTCGGTCAAAGACTTGTGATGGCTGATTGTAGATGGTAAAAGAAATGGATTCCATGTCGCATGTTGAAACAAGTTTGGTTTTCATATGGAGTTGTCATTGCACAAACGCTAAAAGTGATATGTCACTGAATGTCTCATCTGACGATATGTAATCTGTAACTGAAAAATACGATAGTGAATTAATGCCATAGATAAGCTTGATAATTTACCAATACTTTTTGGAAAATAATGTCAAATAAAGGAAATGCAAATTTAGTATTAAGACAAGAAAATTATGAGAAACGACTCAATAGCTCGATTTCATTTTATTTGGCTTTAAATTGAAGAAAACCGGAAACTTTTATAGGTTTTGCAAATACGACGAAAGAGTGGCAAGTATAAAGAAACTCGTATGGCAATACAAAATAAGACTGAAGGCCATTCAATTAAATATTAATTCAAAAATGACGCACACCATTGATTAAAAGAATATAATTGATTTTTTATTGACGCAGATGATTTAGAATACAATTAAGACACAGAGGTTTCATTCAGACTGATGCTGTAAATATCCACCAGTGTTTGAAAAAATAGTAAATTTGTATATGAACACATATGGCGTTAGATAGTTCAAAACTGTACCTATTTGACTTGGATCTGATCGTAACCTCTGAAAGGATTTGCCTTTTGTTCTTTGAGGATCTCGTTGGAAGCTTTTTGCCATTCTCTCGTCATGGTACGACCATCGCCTTGTGAAAGCAGTCTACAAGTAGAAAAAACGCCAGCAGCAGCGACTAAAACGAGAACGATGCCCTTGACAATCTCAACAACTTCGCCGTTAGGATGAACAGGCTTACGGGGACCCCAGTGGCCGTATGAAATGAACCAAGCAGCACGCTTCTCGTCAACAGTGAGCTCGACCCAAGAACCCTTTTGTCTTTCGGCAAGTTGAGCGGCAACATCTTCCTGTTCAGCAGTAGACATTTTGTTCCAACGAGCTTCGAGATCAATGATGGTAGGAGTTGAAACAGGTCTACTCGAAGCAAACCGGACTGAACGAGCTGCCTGAGCAGTAATTGATGGTCTGATTGATCTCAACATCTATAAAGTTGAAAAATGATGAAAAAGGTTAGAAATCAAAAAAAAATTCAATTGCTTTGTATTTACATTTCTGTATTCTGTTGCTTCACACGAAACTAGGAATATTTGTAAATGGATTTGGTATTAATATCTTTAAAGAAACAGCAAGCTGTTCAATCCATATTCAATTGAATTATCCCGACACAAACTGGTTTATTTCTATTAAAATTGACACAAATCATGGAAAGTCGTCTTTTTGTAAAGTCGATCAATATAAACCCAATTTAGATTCCAACCGGGATACCTCGTATAAATGATCGACAAGTCAATTCCACTTTCACAAGTCCAAAACATATGAATTCAAAGCAAAACGTACCTTGAAATATACAACTATCAAGTAAATAAATGATAAAAAAGTTTATAAAAATAATTAATGGTTTAAAAGAAGAAGAAGAAAAAAAAAAACCCTCCCAGGTCAATATATAGACGAAATGACACATACAAAACGACAAAGCCTAAAAATTCTGGGCACTCAACTTTGACACCAACTTCAAAAATAACAAAAACTCAAAATAAATCATGTTCATAATCATTTAAATCAAAATCAAAATCACAACCGATTCTTCTTCAAAACTCACGAATTATAATTGAATTGTTTCTGTAATTTTTCAATTCAGTTTCAGTTAATTGTATCATGTGACCTTCATGTGATTTTAATCGAGACTGAATTGATTCGATAAACATGTTACACATAATGACATGTCACTGCATGACTCTAGTATCACGTGTTGGCGGCTACTAGCGGATAGATGACTCAGCGCTGTTCTGATTTTTGTTATTTAAACTTATCAATCCGCTTTTTTTTTTTCTTCTTTTCCTCACAATTCACATTTTTTTCCTCGAAAAATGCTTCTTAATCGCCAGATTTTGGCCAAATCGGCCTTTTTTTCACCAAAGGCAGCATTTTCGACCTCTGCTTTACGTCTTAATGCTGCTCCTCTTGATTTCAGCAAGCTCACTTTTGAAAAGACCACAAACCCCAAAAAACTCATTCCTAATGAAGATTTGCAGTTCGGCAAGAATTTCACTGGTACGTGTTGAAATGCGCTTTTTTTTGCCTGTAACTGGTTGTTTTTCATTGAGCGATGCATCAATCATATCTATTTGTTTTAATTGATTTGTTTCAATCTTGGTCAGGAAACCAATCGGTTTGATTTTTCATGTTTTGATTCAGTTTATTATCTTGTTTTATTTTATTTTATTCATTTTTTTTTTTTTTTCGCAACTGAATTTTTTATGGTTTCCCAGTTATACCCTTATCCTGAATTCTGGTTGGTTTATTTGATGGGATCCCTTTCTCTCCCCCACACTAATACACCAATATTTTATACCCATTTTTATGATGAAAAAAAAAAATCCCCCTCTTGATCACATCTTGTGAAGCATTCAAACGGACCTAGTACAACATTGAAATGAAATCATAAAACTAACCACTCCAAAAGATCATATGCTCTCTGTCAAGTGGACCGAAAAGTCCGGCTGGGAAGCCCCCCAAATTTCGCCATACAAGAACTTGAGTCTTGATCCTTCTGCCATTGTTCTTCATTACGCTTTCGAGTGTTTCGAAGGCCTCAAGGCCTATGTCGACACGAACGACAACATTCGTATTTTCCGCCCCGATCGCAATATGGCCCGAATGTCAAAGTCCGCAGAACGCATCTGTCTCCCCACTTTTGACAGCGAGACTATGCTCAAACTCATTGGCGAGTTTGTCAAGACCGAAAAGAGATTTATTCCCAAGGGTAAGGGCTTTTCTCTTTACCTTCGCCCTACTCTTATCGGTACCGATGCAGGCCTCGGAGTCCACCATCCCGGTGAGGCTCTTTTCTATGTCATTGCCTCGCCCGTTGGCCCTTACTACCCTACGGGCTTCAAGGCTGTCAAGCTCGAGGCCACCGACTACGCTACTCGTGCATGGCCCGGCGGAACCGGTGACAAGAAGCTCGGTGCCAACTACGCTCCCTGCGTCAAGCCCCAAAAGGAGGCCGCTTCCCGTGGTTACCAGCAAAACTTGTGGCTTTTCGGCCCCGAGGGCAAGATCACTGAGGTCGGCACCATGAACGCCTTTTTCGTGTTCAAAGACAACGCTACCGGCAAGAAGGAGCTTGTGACTGCGCCTTTGGACGGAACCATTTTGGAGGGCGTGACTCGCGAGTCCATCATTGAGCTTGCCCGCGAGAGACTTGATCCCAAGGAATGGACCATTTCTGAAAGATACTGCACCATTGGTGAAGTCAGCGAGCGCGCAAAGAAGGGCGAGCTTGTTGAGGCATTCGGTTCGGGTACTGCTGCCGTTGTTTCTCCCATCAAGGAGATTGGTTACCATGGTGAAGATATCCAGGTTCCATTGCAGCCCGGTAAGCAAACAGGTCCTTTGACCGAGCAGGTTGCTTCTTGGATCTCTGAAATTCAGTATGGTGAAATCGAGCACCCCTGGAGTTTTGTCATTCCTAGCAAATAATAGTGATTAGAAATGTATTTTTTCAATGTGAATTTTTTTATTAAAAGTGTGTACCTGTTGATTTGGTATGGGTTTTCTGTTGTTTTTTCAGTTCACCAAAACTGAAAAATTGACCAAATTCAATAAATACACTACAAACTAAATATACAAGCAAAAGAAAAAAGACAAATCATATACATAAGCTGTGCTCATACAACATTTCGAGGCATTTGATGTCGATAGTAATCGTCGTCAACAGCTGCTGAGTCCAAGCTGTGATGGTATGAGTGATTTTGTGGATGAGGACTACTGTTTGAGTAATCCGTGTGTTGGTGAGCGTTTACATGGTTTCCGTTTTGGTATCCTGCCCTATTTTGGTAAACCAAGTCGCCTATTGACGCTTTCTCAACCTGTTCCAAGTACTCTTCATTTCCCGACCCGCTTGAAACTGTTTCTGGCAACACGCCATGGGTCGAACCGATTTGGTTATTGTTGGATCGGGGATTGGACTTGCCAAGCCCAAACCAATTGGAAATGGTACTATCTGCTTGTCGTTCAAAGGTGTCTGCCTTGCTGCGTTTTCTAAATGCTGGAAACAGGTCGTACGCCAAACTGAGCAGATAGAGGCCATACCAAAAGGCTAAGAACCATTCAAAGACTGCGGCTGTGACTCTCTTCTTTTTGAGACTGCATACGCCAAATCCAATGGCCAGAATGACAGCGACAACCAAAAAGCAGATTTTGAAGATGTAGGAGACGCGTAGCCGGCGGATCTCTGGGTACGAACTGTCGAGATAGAAAATCTCCAAAATGGTAAACAGGACAGACCCGCCGATACAGCAAATGAACAAGAGGAGCATATCGTGGTGCGTTTTGTTATGATGGACCACATCAAAGACGGCGACCAGGAGAATTCCAATCTGTCCAGGGATGGAGAGGAAGATGGCAATGCCTGCAAACACCTTTTCGCGGTGACGCATGTTTGGAGGCAGCCTGCCGGCATGTCGCAAGTACCGTTCAGCGGCCAGCGATAGCGTGAAAAAGACTCCTTGGACTGCTGCGCAAGGAATAAACAGGGCTTTGAGCACGTACCCGCCCACGTCGGAGATGTACACTAGAAGAACGCCCTTTTCGCCGGTCTTGTAGTTGGGTCGACCGTCCGCGGACCAAACAATCAGCATGGCGATGAGCATTCCCCACCAAACCACGGCGCATATCAGAGGAAGCTGCCAATGGCCAAAGATTCGTAGCATTGTTATAAATGAATGCTTTATTGAATAAAACAGAGATAAAACGAATTGAAAATATAGGTAATAATGAAAGACGCAAGCTGAAACTGGGGAAGAATAAATGGCATCGGCATTGGCAAGCTCCAATTTTGGTTGCTTGCTATTTTTCTTTTTTGTTTTTTTACACCAAAACTTGGTATCGATAAAAGTTTAAACCGGCTTTATTTTGAATACAACGTTTATTTTGATTCACTGAAAATCACCCAAATAATCGATAATATGGTGACTGCAAGTCGGTTCGGAAATGCTGGTTATGGCTAGTTTTTGAAACAATTGTCTTGGTTTTCAAGGTTTGTACATTTGACAATTTCTGACCGATTCAACATTTTGCAACAAGACGGTCATTTCAGTATCATTGACCGATACTTTATGAATATAATGAAGAACAATCTCTGACAGAATTGACCGAAACGATACAATGGTGAAAAAAAACTCATTGACATGAAAAAGAAGCCAAAAACGTGATTTCATATGCAGAGAACATTTGGCTTTATAAAGACTGTTTTGCACGAAAAACAGCAGTAGCCGTATGACAGTCGAAAGCTCATTGTATTGAATTGATCAAGCACCGATAGTGAAAAATTATTGATAAAGAAATGATTTGAAAACCTGTTTCGTAATGCTTCAGTCGTTGAATCACTGATTTCGAAATGTCAAGACCAAAACCCGGAACCGGTGGAAAATCAATACTAATTGAATCAGATCAAACATTTGTCATCAAAAGTCTAAATCATTGACACATTTTTGATTATTAACTGCCATTGAGTATTCTTGAGCTCCCAACATTGAATTGAATTTGTTGGTAGTTGCTTTTCTGTTCTGATTCCAACCTTTCTTTTGTTGAAAGTACCAACTCTGCGGATCCCGAAACTTTGATTCAAGGAATAAACTTTTTGATTTTTGTATACTTTGTGACTCAAAACGGCATCAGTGATTGTCACAAACGTTAAATAACTACCGAAACTGACTGTAAACACTACATGACTCGATGTTTTTTATCAACTGCCGTCAAGAGCTCTAATCTCGATTCAACCCAAAGTAGATCGAGTAACTCCACGCATAGTTCCAAGGCTTCTGACTCTTTCTCAACAACTTTTTTCCTCTTTGGATTCTGATTTAGTCATTAATAATCGACCCAATTTGAAATCAATCCCAACATTACTTTTTCCTCCTATAAAACATGTGTCTTGCTTATGTAATCGCAAATATGGATATTGTATAAAAAAAAATTTTTTTTTTCATAACCACGTTTCTTTCTTTCTTTTCATCCATCAAGAATCAATCATGTCTCAAGGAACTGTTTATCACAGAAACACCCGCCGTGAAATCCCCCTCAGAGCCATTGTTGCTGAGCTCAAGCTCGACGTCAAGTTTTCCGAGCCTGATGCCAAGTACAACGAGCTCTTCCCCCTCAAGAAGGTCCCTACCTTTGTTGACGGTAACTTTGTTCTCCACGAAACTATCGCCATTGCCCGTTACCTTTCTTCCTTGAGCAAGGACTCTAAGGTCTTTGGCACTAGCCCCAGAATGGAGGCCGAGGTTTTGCAATGGATGTCCTTCAGCATTGATGATCTCTTGCACTCTGTCATTTCTGCCTTCTTTTCCATCAAGGGCTTTGCTCCTTACAACAAGAAGGTCGTTGACGGTTCTCTTGCCAACGCTGACAAGTATGCTGCTGTCTTTGAGGCTCATCTCCGTAACAACACCTACCTCGTTGGCGAGAGACCCACTGCTGCCGACTACGTTGCTGCTTCTGTCTGCTCTTATGCTTTTGACAACTTTTGGAACAAGGCTTGGACCAAGGACCGTCCTTACCTTACCAGATGGTACCTCACCATCACTGCCAGAAAGCCCATTTCTGACTTTTTGAAGGGCACTATCTGCACTGAGGTCCTCAAGTACGTTCCCCCCAAGAAGGAGACCCCCAAGAAGGAGGCTCCCAAGAAGCAGGAGACCCCCAAGGCCGAGAAGAAGCCCGCTCCTAAGGATGACGACGAAGAGCCCGATGCTCCCGTCGAGAAGAAGGTTGTTCACCCCATCTCTCTTCTCCCCAAAGCCAAGATGGCTATTGACGAGTGGAAGCGCTGCTACTCTAACGAGGACACCCGTGAGAAGGCTCTTCCTTGGTTCTGGGAACACTACGACCCTGAAGACTACTCTCTCTACAAGGTTGCCTACAAGTACAACGATGAGCTCACCCTCACCTTTATGTCTAACAACCTTGTTGGTGGTTTCTTCAACCGTCTCAGTGCTTCTACCAAGTACCTCTTTGGCAGCATGGTTGTCTACGGTGAAAACAACAACAACGGTATCGTTGGTGTTTTCCTTGTCCGTGGCCAGGACTATGTTCCTGCTTTCGATGTTGCTCCTGATTGGGAATCTTATGACTTTACCAAGCTTGATCCTACCAAGCCTGAGGATAAGGAGTACGTTAACGACATCTGGGCCTGGGACAAGCCTGTTATTGTCAATGGCGAAAAGAAGGAGATTGCTGACGGCAAGGTTTTCAAATAAACGAATCTCTTTTAGCTGGTAAATATAGAATCAATTTTTGTGTAGTTGAGCCATGTGTTTTTAATTGTAATTGGTCAGCCGTATAAGAGTTTACAAACTTGAAAAATGGTGATTCAATATAATTGGTCCATAATCGTTACATTAAGCATTCAATGAATACAGCGATATCTGGTCTGTTTTTAAAGTGAGCGTACTCTGCCGCATTTCTCGAAATTCCAGTTTCGGTATCGATAGCCTTTGCATGAGGATTAGCCCCGGCAGCCAGCAACGTGTTGACAATGTACCCGCGCCCGTTATCAATAGCCTCAAAAATGGGAGTCCATCCAACCATGCTGTGGCGTCGGGCGACCAGGTCGGTATCGTAGAAAGACTCTGCGCTGCCCGCGGAGCTAGAGCTTGCGCCGCTGACGATTGGACTCGACACCAGCGCGTAAATGGCCTCGGTGCCGGGCATGAGCGTGGTGAGCTGCAGGACGCCGTTCATGTCGCCGAGCGCGCAGGCGCTGAAGAGGCAGTGGGAGAGCACGGGCAGCGGGTACTTTTCAATAACACAGCGGTACCGCTGCATCCGGGCGTTGCTGTCTGCGTGCTCCTGTTCGTCAAACTCGCCAAACTCGTCGAGAATGTCGTTGAGCAAGTACGAGGTATCCAAACTCTGTTCGTACAGGATGGCAGACTTGACGTTGAAGTCGGGCTCGGTGCCGCCCTCGCTCGTCGTGACGGCGGCAAGCACCTGGCCAATATCGTTGGCGACGTAGCCAACACCTGGTCCCTGCTGAAGTGGGGAGCTGCTGCTGCCGGGCTGACGGCCCGCCACGCAGCCTGGACAGTAATCGACGTCGCCCTTGTGTGTCGTGATGCATTCCCAGTGGAAATGGTGGCCGGCAGGACAGTCGTTTAAAACGACGTCGTCAAGTAGGTACTCGGGGACCGTTAGCTTATCCTGGTCTGAGAGACTGTCATTGTCCAGGGCCGGGTTCTTGTGGTAAACGCACTCTGAGCAGATGGTGCAGACTGGATACTGGTTTCCGTCAGGGCCAGGAACCAATTGTGTAGAATTTTCTGGTGCCATTGTGTGTATATATATGTGATTTGGTATCGTTGCTTCTTGCGCGAGTTTTAAAAGAGCAAAAAGTTGGAATCACTATTGCAAAAAAAAAAAAAAATTACAAAAGGTAAAAATTTTCAGATATGACGTCATCAGCCGTACATAATTAATTTAAAAAGCGACAATCCCTGGAATTGAACGCTCGATGAGTGATGTGGGTCAAAAAGAAAAGTGGCAAGGTAGAAATTTTGTGGTGGCGGGTGATTTTCTTTTTTTTTCTTTATTAAAATATAAATGAGGTCATGAGTTTTTTTGTTTTTATATATAAAAATTCTAGCAACCTGGTTGGGGAGTCGAGGCCATGAGGTGGATGAAATAATAAGTGTGTGTATTTCTTTTTGGTACAAACTTTCGTCAAAAGGTTACGACGGAAGCATACACGAGGCAGTTGGTTAGACTAAACACTTTGACGGATAACACGATGCTTTTTTTTTTTGCGGAGGATGAAATGGAATTGGCGAGTTTGGACCTAGTTGAACTGGGTCATTATAAAAGGTGATTTGGGTGGTGTAATATCTAATAATAATAATCCTAATAATACTAAGAATAATAAGCTTTTTTAAAGAACAAAACCTGGTGATGAATGCCTTGTGATTCCAAAGATATTTTTAGCCTGAGAAACCGGCACTATTTAGTAGTTGAACGGTGAAGATGGTATCTTTTCCCGCAAATAGAAACGAACCCAACGTCTAGTTTCTACAAAAATGTACGCGACGACATCAGTCACAAAGAAACCAAAGAATAGAAAATGGCTCGCAAAATGAGAAATAGCAACCAAACAAGGATATTATGAAAATACGAAATGGTGGTGGTGACAAAGGTGAGGATCCGAGTAGCATCGTGTATAATACCCAATTACGATATGTTGACTCTGCAATGGAATTTGTACAAAGAGTTTTACCATTCAACGTTATTTAAATTTTAAAAGTGTTTAAATCAGAAACAGGTTTGAAAAAAAAGCACAGACAATTATTTCATTGCAGTTTGACAGGGTTTCTACATCCAGGAACTCCGATGTAATGAAACTCAAAAAGATTGGTAAACTTTAAGAGTTAAAAAGATTGGTAAACTTTAAGCTTCAAGGAACAAAAGACCAAATACCAGCAAAAGGAATATTCCTGCGAGGAACCAGTGAAGATCAATGAGATACCGTGCTAAAGCTAGGACCATGA
Organism: Magnusiomyces suaveolens; assembly: GCA_900642975.1. Classification (NCBI taxonomy): domain Eukaryota; kingdom Fungi; phylum Ascomycota; class Dipodascomycetes; order Dipodascales; family Dipodascaceae; genus Magnusiomyces; species Magnusiomyces suaveolens. Next base: position 1,906,213 of record CAAAMA010000004.1, read on the forward strand.
GATGACGGTGAAGGAATGGAAACGGCGGAAAGTGAAATGAATAGAATCTTTCATATTGTACAAAGGGTTGGAATGTATAGTTGTAGGTTCGGATTCAAGGCCTGATTGGAGCCGATTGGCAAGTAGCAACGGTATTCTTTACGTTACAGAGTATTACAGAGAGTGGAATTGACTAAAAATGTGAATGATTTATTTTATTTCCTTTATTTACAGGTAAGAAAAGTATAAATCAGTCAAAAATGTGAATTGCAAGTAACATGGAACGCGGTAAAGTTGACGAAATTGAAATATTTGTTGTAGATCCAAGAAACGGCTTATTAAAGTTCATTCCAGTCGGCTTTCGCCTGGAGTATTTTCAGTTTTCAGAAAGCGTGTTACTTGATTTGGACTGAGCGAGCTGGATTGATGTTTGCATATCCAAATCTGTTGTATGAAGGGTCAAAAAGCATTGCTGCCTTAACGTTAATATGAAAATAATTTAATTCATAAAGCATGTTTCTACAAATATTGGCATCTAAAGGTATGTATTGATTTTGACTGAACTTTGATTAGACTAGCAGCGGCAGCAAACAGGCTTTTGATTGTAGGTTAATGTCTTGACTGAAACCAAAATAAGCGCCGCTAAAGTGAGACGAAAAAGAAATAATAAAACGAAGCCAAATGTAGTAATTGAAAAGTACCTCAACTCTGGAAAGGGTTGCTGCTGATTAAAATATATAATAATAATAATAAATAATTATTTTGGTATTTTTCCTGGCTTTAGTCCTAGGAATGCATTGGATCTTTTTTCCCAACGACAACAATATAGTATGGCTGACCAGGAAGGAGAAAAATCAAGGGTGTTTCCATTCACATTTCTGGTGATTTTAGCAGTATCAGTCGACTATTGATGTGAATTGAATAAGAAAACACAATGATGTAATGAAAATACATGGTTGAAATAATGTAGGATATCATGTTACATCATTGTGTTTTCTTTTTTATTATTATTATTATTTGTAATATTATCATTATAATCATTCATTAGTTTCTTTTTCATATTGAAATCATTGAATAAAAACAAATGAACGAGCATTGGATCCGAAACTTGACGGTCAAAAGAAATCGTGTTGATTGGATCGGTAGTAATACAAAGTACCTTGGTTGGTATCAGCTGTGACTGTTTGTGTCATGACTTAATTGCTATATTTGTAAACATGACCCAATCAAGATTCATACAATCAGACAACCGAGCAGTTATTTTTGGGTCTCCGTAACAGGATTAAATAGATGTTAGTCATTGAAAAATGCGAACCAAGATGGTTCTACAAACTAAGGAGTAGGAATTAATGCAATGTACAAAGATGATCCAGTGACTGATCCGGTAGTTGGTCTTGGATCTGGTGTTTTGTAGATTTATTGTGCTTGATTCGGTACTGAAGTGATTACTCAAGTCATACTGAATTCACACTGAATCCACCAACATGAAACACCTTCTCGCCAAGCAAATCCAAACTACTCCTGGTGGATCCTATGATGAAACCGGATCCTAGCCCATAACCCAAAAAACCGTCAAGATCCAAAAACAGGTATTACCCGTTTTCTTTCGCAGTCCGTCGTATTGTCGGATTACCCGCCAATATGCAACAGCAATCACAAAATGGAACAGACAGAAAAAAGACCGACATAATCTAAACCCATCGTCGAAGGATTGTGATGCCTTATTCTTCATTCCACACAAAACAAACTACTTTTTGACCCATACAAACCAAACAAGCCGGTTCTAAAAAATACGAAAATGATCTTTTTTTCAACCTCGAACGATTGCTTTTCGCCGAATCGCCGCTGCTATTTTGAGCAAGCCTCAGTCACAAATCTATCTAACAAGTTGCTTTTACAAATAATAATAAACAAGGACCGGGTTCCGAAACCTGCTAAAAATAAACAAGAAAACCACCGTCACAAGACCGGAACTTGTTTCCATTCATTGACCTGATTGGCTTGTTCCTTCTGCGCCATATGTTCTACTTTTCTCTGTAACAATGCATGTTCTACATTTAATTTATCTTGACTAATGCTTCGTGTTCCACTTTTGCTTTTTTAATCAGCTTGAACCAACATCCAGGTTCTACTTTTCTTAATGCATTGGTATTGATTCAAATCCCATCTCTTGCCCCATTTTTCAGACTATAAAAGAAGTCCGATTCCCTCGTTTTTCATTCGTTTTTTCTTCTACTTTACCAACACTCGTTTCAAACTTTTATCTAATCTTTAGTCACTCGCTTACACTAATTCTTATTAACCACTAATACATTCCAAAATGAAGTTCACTATTGCCACTCTTGCCGCCTTTGCTGGTGTCGCCGCCGCTGGTTTCGCTAACGTTACCACCGTTACCATCCCTTGCGAGATCACTACCTCCGAAATCGTCACTGCTTACACCACCTACTGCCCTGAGCCTACCACCATTGTCGAGAACACCAAGACCTACACCATCACCAAGGCTGGTACCGTCACCATCACTGACTGCCCATGCACCAGAACCAAGGTCCAGACCACCACCACCGTCACCGTCTGCCCCGTCTCTTCTGGCACTCCTGTCCTCCCTCCTTCTGTCACCCCTATCACCACCGCTCCTCAGTCTTCTGCTCCTCCTGCCACCTCTGCTCCTCCTGCCCAGTCCACTGAGACTGTCACCGAGTCTTGCCACACTTGCGAGAAGAAGTCCACCACCACCGCTCCCCAGAGCTCTGCTCCTCCTGCCTCCACCGCTCCCCAGTCTTCTGCTCCTCCTGCCACCTCTGCTCCTCCTGCCCAGTCCACTGAGACTGTCACCGAGTCTTGCCACACTTGCGAGAAGAAGTCCACCACCACCGCTCCCCAGTCTTCTGCTCCTCCTGCTTCCACCGCTCCCCAGTCTTCTGCTTCTTCTGTCACCTCTGCTCCTCCTGCCAAGTCCACTGAGACCGTCACTGAGCCTTGTCACACCTGCTCCAAGACCACCGTTCCTGTTTCTTCTGTCACCGCCGTTCCTACCACCGCTATTCCCCAGGTTAACGGTGCTGCTTCCTTCGGTGTCTCTGGTGCCGTCGCTGCCGCCATTGCTGCCGTTTACTTCCTTTAAATTCATGAAATTTTAAAAAATTTATCTTTTTTTTAACTTCTAATTTTTAATGAGTAATGATTAATGTTTAACAAACATTGCAGCTGTTTTTTTTTTTTTCCTTCATCCTATTTTTTGATATAGATTGCACATGTATTTTTTTTACTTTTATAGATTGGCACTTTCTACCTAGGATTTAATTCTTATAATGGTCCTTCATAGTTTCAAGTCCATCCTTTTTTTTAAAAAATTAAAATAATATTATAAAAAACAAAACCAATGCAAGTCTCCTGTCGCTGTTCCTACATTTGTCGCTTGTATTTGAGACGTGCGCATGGCCTTGTCCTGCTTCATCTCCATCTTGGTTTTCTTTTCGCGTGCATAAATCCAAAATATTTCACATTTGTAAATAATCCCTTTCTTCCTTTTTTTGATCTGCTTAGTCATGATCTACATGTCATCGCTTATGTAATTTTTTCATGACACATTGTATAGTGACGTCATATATTAGTTCTACTATTGTCAACTTACGGAAAATGCTACATAGTATTACTAATCTCTGACATGCGTGCCTGGCACCCCCACATCCCCTGCCCGGTTCTTTGTGTAAAACAAAATGTACGCCGTCTTGGTGCTCTCCGTCGCCGCAACAGGCTCGCCGACATCGCGCTGCTTGCCGCGTCCTTTGCTCTGCCCGTTCACCGGTTTGCTGGACAGCACGGACGCCATGGTCGGCGCCCCCGCAAGACTGCTGCTGCTGCGCTGCGCCTTGCTTGGTGCCAAATCGTTGGGCACGGCAATCTTGTTGAGCGAGATATCGTCAATGTTGATCCATTCCTCCGTGCCGTCGTCGCCAAAGATCTTAACGTCGGCCGTGTAGTGGCCCGACGTCGCCGACGGCCCGTGGTGGTAAATCACGCCGCACAGCGTGTACGATGGCGGCTCGGGCGTGGATACCGCTGCAGTCACTGATTCCTGGGGAAGCTGCAGGTGTGATGGGTACGTGATCGGTTTGCTGATCTTGCGGACCTGTTCCTGCACATCGGGATACTCCTTCTTGTCATCCACCGTATACGAAAACCGTTTCAAGTGAGCAACAAGAATCTCTGGCGCATCGTCAATCAATATCTGCTTCGTGGCCCGCACCTCTTGCTGCGTGGACGTACTGAACTGGAGCTTTTCTGGTTTGGTCAAGTTGACAAACGCATCTTCAATCGAGTCCACATCCGGATCGGAAATGTCCAACTGGATCTGCTGGAACGGCTCTCGCGTGATTGACGGCTTTTTCGACGGAACGTGCAGCGTCGACCTCAAGTTGCCGGCAAACAGCTGCGAAATCGGCGTCTTGCCAAACCCAGCATTGTGCTGGACTGTCACTCCCTTGTGGTTCTTTCCAACCTCAAACCAGTCACTATTTTGTTCGTCAGCCTCTTCCTTCTTGGCCTCAACCAAAGACGCACTCGTCTTCATCGCTGCCAAAAACTCGTCATGGAGGGTCTCAAGAAGGTATCCCAAAAACTCATCCGCATCTTCCTGGCGTCCCCGCTTGTAGTCCTTGAACGCCGGCTGGCTACGCATGACCCCATAAAAGGCTTCAGGAGAAACGGGCTGGTTGTTGATCTCCGTCACCGAAGACTCCAGTGACGATTGCTCTCGCGCAGACGTTTTGTTCAGCTCACGCGACAACTCAACCATTGCATCCATCAACGGCGTCTCCGATTTGATCTGGAATATCGAGTTCTTTTCCGCGTATGCCAAAAACTTGTAAAACGGAGGACAGTGCATCAGCACCTGCAAAATCGAATTCATAAAACAAATGTTTCCGGAATTGGCCATGCCTCGCGCAATCTTGTTCTGCCCATAGCTCTTGCGCACATGCTCATAATCAAACGCCGCCAAAACAACGCCGACTGGGCTTTTTTGTGCAGAGCCTTTGGGTTCGGAAATTGCGTGTGTCTGTGCTGCAGCTCCATTTATGGTCGGAGATTTAGACGGTTTGGAGAGCTCGCTAGCAACTGACGAAACAGGTTTGGTGCCATCGGGCTTTTTTGGCGAAACAGTTACAGGTTTACTAGGCGACGTTTTTAGTTTTTCAGCCCAGCTTTTGGTAGCTGATTGAGAAGCAGGAGGAGGAGGAGTAGCAGTTGTGGATGATGCGATTTGAGGTGATGGCTTTGGTGATTCTAATGATTTCGCTAGTGATGGTATTGGTGATTCTGATGGCTTGATGGTTTCGTCGAGTACTTTGTTGGCTGGCTCTTTAGACTGTGTCGGACTTGCCGATTCCGTAGACTTTTCTGTGTCATCACCGGTCTCTAGTTCTAGTTGCTCCACGTTGCCCAGCTCTTTTTCTTCCAGTTGTCTTTGACTCCTTTCCCGGTCTAGCTGCAGCTTTAGTTTTTCTTCAACACGGTGTTTTCGAATATATTGACGCTTGGGAAATGACTGATCCGAAACAGATAGCCACGGAAGTTTACTACTAAAAGTGCCACCGGTTTGAACAAACTGGCTTGGGAATGATTCTGAAGGTATTTCTGGCGATAGAGGATGCAGCCCGTTTGGTGGCGCTTCTGACCTCGAATTAAATATATGCGGGTAGTTATTGGATGGTTGTTGTATAATGGACTCGTTGCTGATTAAGGGCTCCGGGGATTGGCCCACTTGGGGATGCAGGATATGTGGTAGGGCTGGATTAAATAGTATGGGCTGGTGATGGGAGAGCGAATCGTCTGCTAATAGTTGGTCATCCATATATTGCTGTGGCGGCATATGAGTCATTTGAGGCATAATTTGATGAGGAGGAAGCGGTTGATAGCCTCCATATGGCTGATAGGAAAGATTATAGTCATGTTGCTGTCTGTGATGGATCTGAGGAAATGGAGAAGAGTTTGATTTTCGAGAATAATGGTAATCATAATGACGACTGTTTTTCGGGTAGTATGGTTTTGGCGGTCCGTTTTTCATTCGCGAGTTCCCGCGGTTAGAAGAATAAAAGTTGTTGGTATTATGAGAATGGTCGTTATGATTGTATCCATGATTGTGGCCATAGCTTCCGTTAGAAGATGACCCGTTAAAGTTGGAGTAAGGGTTGTGGTGGTAGTTGTTGGCTGAAACTGGGCCGTTATTATACACGTTGGAAAAGTTGTAGTTAGTTCCACGGGGTTGAAAACCAATATTGTTGAAGTTCATGTGGTGTTGGACACTTGTTTGCGAAGGATTATGTGGCATTGGTAGAAAGTTGATGATATCGAATGGATCAAAATAGAGAAGGATGAATGGATCTATCTATCTATATAGATATAGATATATCTGTAGATGTCAATACACCGACACAAGGTATAGTTTTTTATATATGAACAAGTAACGAAAACAAAAAGATATTTCAATTCTTTTTATAGGCAAGAGACGTTGTTGAACCTAGTATGAGATCTGTCGATTAGGTGGAATCGTTTAAAGTAAAACAAGGCAACAAAAATATGGCAAGCTTGAGATTTGGTGGTGGTGATGTGGAATTTCAAAAAAAAAAGAAAAAAATTGCACAACGATACCCACCACACACACAAAAATAAAACCCCTATGTCAATAAAGGCCCATGGTTTGCTTATTGGCTACCTGTAATACAAAAAATATATGTCAGATTTACGACAGCTATTTCTCGTTTGGATAGATCGAACCTTAGGTCCGGTCTTTGGCTGGTTCCATATCGTAGAAAAAGTTCACCAACTCTGAGAGACTGGAAACAGACGTCTTTTCGTAGACTCCAGCAATGGAATTGTCTTCTTTATAAGCAATGACCGTCGCAGGATCTTTGTTGATATGTCTTTCCCATTGAAATAAACTGTCTCCATTGACATATAGAAATACTGCCGTCAAGTGAGAACAGTACGGAATCTGTCCAGACAACTTGTTGATATTGCCCAAGTAACCTCGACCCCATCCACTTAAATTACCATCTTTGTCACTGTTATCTTTTACTGATATATCAGACAATTGTTCAAACCCAATAATCCGTCGAGACTGGTATTTGCTCAATACATACTCAGCACAGTTGCAGTGCCATGTAGACAAGTCCACCAACGCTTGAAAAGAATCCCCATCTTGAGACATTCCATTTCCCAGAAACCCGTCCCCAAATTCATCAGACTCTCTCCTTTTATGTTTCCACGGACTCCATTTGTTTTCCGTATCAACCTTCCAAAATTCAAACTTGTGCTCATCACTGTCTGCCAAACCACCAGCACTGGCCCCGCTGTTCAGAACTTGTTCCCAGCTCCCTTGGTATAGAGTAAAGTGGCCCAAGCTTACCAAGGCGTGCTTGTCTTGACATTTGCTAATCCTATCCAGTTCTGAGCCCGCGCCTTGTTTTATTGCAGCCAGTTTGTGTTTCCGCCAACCCTCCGTTGCCAAAAACTGCATCTTGATGATACCCAACGCATTCAAAAAGGTATTTGGAAGCATGTGGCTCAGTAACACTAGTCTCTGGGTTATCTCTGGAACCAGCTGCCGCAGCTTTTGTTTGTTGACACTTTCTTGTACATTCAAAACAGACTGGGTTTGGTCAGCGTCTTGAGCAGCGTTCGCGCCGGGTATGTTTTCATTACGGAAATAATTGTCTTGTTTAGGTATCGTCGGGTTTGCGTTATAATTAATCAAGTCAAGAGCGTCTTTGGTGTCATGAAACAATTTATAAAAAACGTAATCAATTTCCCTATTCATAGCTTTGATTTGTTTATAAATAAATAGGGAAAAAAAAAAAAAAAAAAAAAAGTTTGTGCAAATAAAAAAAATAAAAAACTCTGACATCATACTGTGTTTTCCCAAAACATTTGAAAAATCAATCCAATTATAAATACAAAAAGGTTTACATTATTTCATACTCAAGACAAAACTATAAATTTATATTCGACACCCCAATCGTAAAACTAACACTTTCTCCTGTTTAAATCCTCATTTCTGGCTTAGGAAGCCTTTTGGTCGTGCTTTTTTGCCTTTGCGTCCAGATCGTCCCAATCTTCTCCAGACTCGGAATCCTCATCGTCATAAGAACCCTCACTGTCTTGTTCCGAAAAGTTGCTGTCGTCTTCAGAGTAGCTGTCGCTGTCGTCTTCGTCGGACGAAGAAGCCTTGAACTCAGACTCTTCTTCTTCGCTCGCGGATTCGTCAGAACCAGTCTGGTCGAGACTAAGAAAGCTCCAGCCACCGCCTTCGAAAAACTCGTGGGGATCGCTTTGAACGGTTTTCATAATGGTGGGCCAGTTAAGGTTGATGGGCCCTTCGTAGTACGGAACGTCTACACTGTTTAGCCATTCCTTAACACTATCAAGCTGTCGCATGGGAATAGAGTTGATATGTGTGACAGGTCTTGAAAAGTCTTTATAAACAATAACCATGTCAAACTGACGAAGACCGAATTGTACTCGCTCCAAGTGGACAACTTCAATATCTGATAAAGTGACAACCAAAAATGGAGGATCAACCAAGTGAATGAGCGAATCAGTGGTGGGCTGGCAAAGAACGCTAGATCTTGAAGGAACGCCATTGAAACCAAGCTCTCTAAAGGGAATCTCGACATCAATCTTGCCGTCTGTAGCATCAGAAATGGCTTCGGCAAATTGCTTGAACTCCTTGTTCATAGCGATTCGTCGCTGGCGTTCCATCTGTTCTTGTTCCAATTCGTCTTCGTCGCCATACCTGTAGCGTCTCTTTTTGTTGCCAGTGTCGTCGAATGATAAATCAGTGGCTTCTCTGTAAATTTGAATGTCCTTGGTTTTTTTCTTTCCAACCATAATTGGTTTTTTGAGATGGAAATGAATAACGACAATCAGCTCATGGTCACAGGGCTGGAAAAATAAGTGTTCAACATTGTTGAACAAAATTTCAATATTGAACTCAGACCTGATGGGCGACAGATATCTAACACCATTCTTGTGAAGCTCAACCAAACCCGACACACGCTTGGCTTCAGGACTGGGTCGAACGAAAATGGTATCCAATCTGAGAGGTCGTCGATTCTTAACCTCAATAAGCTTGCCCTGGTCAACTACATCGGCTAGTTCTTTCTTTTCGGCCTCGCGCTTTGTCGCTTCCTTCTTTAGCTCTGCAATTTGTTTCAAAACTTCAGCCATGCGCTCACCGTCTCGGCTTCGCAGGGTAATACTTTTGACAAACTGTGCGTTGGAAAATTCTTCAGGAAGCTCATCCTTTTTGGCAACACCTTGGCCAGGCGCATTAAAGTTGAGACGTATATAAACGAAACCACCTTCTTCGTTTTTGCTACCATTCTTGTAGTAGGAGATATGGATCGGGACCATTCGGCCATTGATCGGGATAAGAACAGTTTGGTTTTTATGATCGACCAAAATACGTAGCTCTTTGATGTTTTTAGGTAGTTGACTAACGTGTTTGTACGATTCGTAGCGTTTAAATGTGACTTTATTGACCTCACCACCGCCAGCTTCCTTATCAGCAAACCTTTCCAAGCCAACCTTTTGTAATTGCTCATGAAGTCTGATTTGGTTGTTCTTTCGTTTTATTTCAGGGTCTTCGGTTTGGGCTTTGTTATCGCCACGAAGTTTGCTTTTTAAAATAGCAGAGTTGACAGGCTTTTTGGCTTTCTTCTTGACGGATTTGGCGTCATCTTCTTCTTTGAGGTAATATGAAATGTCACCTCTGGATTTGGATGATTCGGTCAAAACAATGGGGGCACCAGATGTGACTTGAATGGTATCAATAAGCAATATACTGTATATCTTTCCCTTGCTGTCCTTAGTTTCGTCGTTTGCAATGTTTTGGAATCCGACAACAATGTCTAAAATCATGCCGCTTTTAAGGACCTGCTGGTTTTTTTCGTTTAACAGAAAAGTTGAGTCGCGAAATTCGATACCAGTACTCCAGCCAACGTTTTTAAGGAAATTGGCGGATAAAGAAGGGTTTTTTTCTTTAATATAATCTTGAGCGATTTTGTAAACATCTGAAGCCTTGACACCATCCTTGATTGAATCAATAATTTGATTTTCGAGAACAACGGCAAAGCCATAGTTTTGCTCTTGTTTTTTAGTGGGGTCAATGAGATATGTACGGCCAATGTTGGAGCAATACGATTTGTAACGGAGACCAAGAAAAGTAACAATGACGCCGGCGTGGAGGGTATTATCGTCAGGAATGGCAGAGGGCTTCAAGTCAAAGTGGCCGCCGGACTGGATATTCGGGCCATAGCACCAGTCAAGTTGAAGTGGGTCTATACTGTTGCCCATTTTGAGAGTCTTTTTGAAAAAGTTGTCATCATCGATCTTGCCTTCAACGCTTTCGGAAAGAATCGAGTGTTTGACTTTACGATCTTCGTCAATAATTAAAGAGATTTCTTCGTGAAGAAATTTGGTCATGACGCCGGTAGTGGCTTTTGCAGCGATTTTTACTGACTGTATTTCGTCAGAATCCTTGATATAAAGTAACTCAGACAAGCAAGCGGAAACATCAACCTGTTGAAATTTTTTGTCTGACTCTTTTAAAACCGTGTCCCATTCAGTAACAATTGCACCTTCATATTTATCTTTTTGGACTACACCAAAAGTGGTACCAGCAGCTGCCATTTCATTGATTAAATCAATAAATAGTTTCTTGTTGTGTTCGGCCTCTTTAGATCTAGTCCAGACTTTAACAGAAGATGATTTGATTGGAGTGAGATGTTTAGCTAAATCAATTGGGTTCAAGGCAAAATAGGTTAGTGAAATCAATGTGAAAAACTAAACAAAATTCACATACCTTTACCAACGCTTGTAATAAAGATGGTGTCATCTTTGGTAATTAAAAGAGCAGTAATTGGAAATTCATAACCAAGAAGCCATGTGTGTAAAACAGAAGACTTTCGATATGGGATATTTTCGTCAGTTTTTCCAACCAAGATGAAAATGGAATCAGCGCCATTAAGCTGAGCATTTTTGGTAGCTAAAGCCTTTTGAATCGATTTCACTCTTTTCGAAAACAATGTCGCATTAATGACAATATCAGACATTTTGAATTGTTTGCAAGCTGGTGTTTATTGATTTGTTGGTTTTTTCACCAAAAATAATGGTATATTGATTAAAGTATCTGTATATAGATTAAGCGAAATTCAATTCACAGGTCATTAAATCCAGCAAATGAGTTTTATATTTTATTAAACCAAGACAAAAAAAACCCGTCTGAGCGGTCAAATAATGTATGAAAACTCCGATTTTATCGCCAAAATAATCCAGAGATGCGATTCTGGAGAAATTTAAACAAAAATTAAAAAAAAAAAAATCAAGAAAGTTGGAGTTTGTTTATATTTGTTTACAAATTTGTGCCTGCAAATGTGTAACACCAATTGCAATAAATATCATGGGTTAGGGCTGATTTGTAAACCGGGTGGTGATGTATGGAGTTCAAGGCCGGGTTAGTCATCGGAATACTGTAGCAACGGCTTGTTGAGGCAGATTTACCGTGATCAGCTGCCGATCACATGCTAGCTACATTGGTCTTACAAACAACTCCCATAAAAAACGTCGAGTCGAAGCCCTTCGAGAATGGAGTGCAATGACAACTTGTGTCACACAATGCCAATATTGTCACAGAACGGTTTTTCCAAAGGCCACGCTAAAAGCCACCTTTTAATCCTTTTTTCCCCTTTGCAGTTTACACACTTTTTGAATTCTTTTCAAGATTTGTTATATTTTCGATTCCTCGAATATTTCTGTATCTTTTGTCGATCATTTCCAATCTTAATTCTTATTTTTTTTTGATTTCAAACATTTTTAATCATGGGTGATGAATACGATTTTCTCTTCAAGGGTATGTTTTTCTTTGTTATATCAAGAGATTGGTGTACTTTTTTTTTCTTCTTCTAAATTCAATACTTTTATAAATACCGGCGTTTATCTGATAAACCTAATTATAATACCTGAAATATTGAGTCCAATATTGTCTGCGAATCTCAATTATTGATATCAATGTTTGATTCTTTTTGGTGGTAGCATGCTTAAAGAACAGGTGTTTTTTTTTCTCTTGGTTATTTCCATATATGCTTTAGGCTGGCTTGTTATTGAGTTCATGTTTCATTATTTAAACCCCTGTTTTTTTATCGAAAATTTTGAATATATTTTGATTTGTTTGGTTTTTTCCTGTTATTAACATTAATTATCTCAACAGTTGTCTTGATTGGTGATTCTGGTGTCGGTAAATCTAATATTTTGGGTCGATTCACCAGAAATGAATTCAACATTGAATCCAAAAGTACGATAGGTGTTGAGTTTGCCACCAGGACAGTCACGGTAGATGGAAAGACAATTAAAGCTCAAATTTGGGATACCGCTGGTCAAGAGCGTTATCGTGCTATTACTTCGGCATATTACCGTGGCGCTGTCGGTGCTCTTTTAATGTACGATATCACCAAACCAGAGACATATGAACATGTTAGCAGATGGCTCGATGAACTTAAGGATCATGCTGACCCTCAAATTGTTGTTATGCTTGTCGGTAACAAGTGCGATCTTAAGCATCTTCGTGCCATTCCTACTGAAGAAGCCAAAGCTTTTGCAACTGAAAAGAATCTTTTATTCATTGAGACCTCTGCTCTTGATGCTACTAACGTTGAGGTGGCCTTTCAAAATATTTTGACTGAGATTTACAGATTGTACGCCGACCAAACCTTACAAGCCGATTTTGCTCAATCTAGACCGACTCAAGGTCAGACCATTGAGTTTACTGACCAACCCAACGATGACAGTGCCAAAAAGGCTGGCCAGTGCTGTTAAATTAATGACACTTTTGATAGCCAGAACTATGCAATGATTTTGATGAAAGTACATGCAGATTAACAACTAAAAAAAAAAAAAAAAAAAAAAAAGAAAAAGGAAAAAACAGACTCGGAATAGGCAATTTTAATATTTTCTTTTATTTTGGCTTTACATTATTTGTCCATTTCTTTGGTTTTTTTCTTTTTTTATTTCATACTATAAGTTTTTCGTGGATAATTTAAAATAATGACAAAATAAAGGTTTCAAAATTTTTTTTAAATTCATGAGGATAAAGAGCTAAACAGCGTTTTTTTGTTGGACATGAAAAGATGAGATATGCTGGGAATAAAATTAATGCAATTCTAAATCAAGTGTTGCAATTATTGCATATGATAGATTTACATTTCATATTTGAATAAAAGAGTTGATTCTTACATTTGAAGCTTTTATTTTCAAGCAATTGATTCCAGATATAGAGCGTGTTTGATAATTTTATCAAAATGCAAAAGAATCAAAGTTTTTAACTGCAAAATTACGTTTAATTCTAGATGAAAGTTTTTAAAAAGAATTGATACATGTTTTTCAATAAACAACCGTTTTTTTCATCTATGACAATTGAAATTGTTTATGTCAACAAATACGAAAGTTTGGCACAATATAAGCTATTTCGTTTCACGAAATGAAGCCATGCTTTCATCTGTTTTGTTCATTTCATTGACACGAAGCGGAGCCACAGATCTCGCGATTGTCTGGCTGGAATCCAATTGACTGAACCGATTGTCGTTACATGGTTATCCCGTATTTTCGGGTTCTGAAATAACGAGTGACTGGTCTCTGGGCTTTGGGTTTTGTAAATGTTACAGAATGGGAGGTTTTCACACTAGAATAATAATGTACAAACTGTCCATTTTAGTAGGTTGAATTGGTATAAATGCATAAATATCAGATCCTTTGATTCCATTATAACCTTGAAAATAAAGTATTTATTAAACTCAATTACTTAAAGAACAATAAAATATCAAACATGAATTTAATTGACACCGAATGACCGAAATCAATAAAGTCGGATCAAAACACATTTATCCCACTCTCAAAGTATCTTGGTATAGATTGTAGGTTCAGGTCCACCTCAAACCTATGCTGGCATCAATGTTCAATTAGCTTCCACTGTGTATCCTAATTATAACAAAAAAGAAAACCGGAAGCTATCTGTTGAATTCTTGATGTAGTCATTAGTTTCAAAGAACCCAAAATACAAATACATTTTCCCACTTGATCAGCTTGTACAGAACTGTACCAACTTTGGCAAACCTATGGAAAATCATAATCACATGATGAACAAACGGCTATAAAAGTCAATGTAGTGACTATCACATGACAAAATGCATAACTGTAATAGACATGTGACGCTTGTGCCAAGGCAAATTGTAGCCAATCATGGGTAACAGAAATTTGTCAATAATCCAACGATACTCAATGGCTAACATTTTTTAGTTACATGCTCAATTCAACGTATTTTGTCCAAATCCTGCAACACATTTGCCTGCCTGCATTTTTTTTTTTTTTTTTTTTTTTTTAAAGAATACTTTATCCTTTTTCTTTGATATTCGGGAATTAGACCACCAACAATATCAGAAACAAAAATGGTTACCGAAACACACAGAAGATTAGTTTCCTCTTTATACAGACAGTCGCTCCGCATGTCCAAGAACTGGATTAATCGTCGCGATCTCTGGCGCACAAAGGCATTAGAAATCCGACAACAGTTTGATGCTAACAAGGACGTTTCGGATCCTCGCAAAATCCACTACATTATTGCCAATACTGAGTCCTTACTTGCCAAATACGCTCATCCAGATCCTATCATTCCTCCTCTCCGACCTGGTGGTACCAAATATGAACGTAACGTTCCTCCTCCAACTGAAGCTCGTGAGTTATCATTTCATTTATAATCGGTCCGTTCTGTACTTCAATGGTTGACATGCCATTGTCCAGAATATTCCCAGTTTGTGCTGTATTTGATTATTACTAACTTTTTTTTCCAACACATTTTCAATATATACAGCTATCAAGGAAGACTACTAAATCACATATAAACGCTCAGAAAACCAAATTTATTTTGAAAATTTCCTTTCACTCGAATATATCATTGTCTACCAACAAAGCCAAAGCATTATCTCTAAAAGTAATAATATAGAAATAGCCAAACATTGAGGGATAAAAAGGAAAATCAAAAACATTTTTGAAAAATATTTGACTACAATTTCCGGCCTGATAGACTGCAGTCTAAGGAAAGAAAAGCATATTACCCAACATCTCTACTATTCCATTAACTTTTTCGGTATCTATATCAATATACTATTTCATATATTTCATTTTCAATCAAATACCTTTCATTTTTAAGACAAAAAAGAAACTACTTGTCCATTAAAGTACATTGTTAAAAATGTCACTCACTATTACATATGTTTGTGATTAAGAAAGATATCTTGGACCTAAAGAAAAGCCCGAGTTTGCACTTCCTGTAGCACTGCTCCCGTTTGAGTTTGTATTACCCTCACGTCTTGACAAAACCCTTCGTCGGTACCATCCCAGAAAATCGTTAATCTGTGAACGTGCCTTTTTCATATTTCCTGACATAACCGACGTGGTAAATGATTGCAAGAGCTTATTCTTTTCGTCAGTGCTCACACTGTTGACTGGCAACGAATCTAAAGTTTCTGCAAGCCAGCTGCTAGCCTCTGCCGCAGGAACAAGTTGTAGAATCTTAATCATCAATCCAGAGGCCTCGTATTCTGCGTCACGAGGCAGCGTTGTAATCTGGCCGATGAAGATCTTTTGGAATAATTCACCGCCTCGAGAAACGGCAAACTCGCGAATCAAGTTTCGGACATTATCAGGAATGGTGTGGATTTGGGAGTTTGGTGCGTACTGGGAACCGTATGAAAACATGTCCATCAAAAACCTGCATACAGAAATGACAGGGTCCACTTCAAAAAGGTCGAGTGTAGACTTTGCAACCTCGTACACTGCTCCAAGCTGAGAAGATGTAATCAACTTGAATGGGTATCCTAAAAGAACATCTTGCATCATGAGGAAAAAGTCATCAAGCTTATCGGGGTGTTCTCGTACGTTGGGTGCAATTTCAGTAGAGTAATTATTAATAAATGAAGCCATGAGCTGTTCGACAAAAGCCCAAACTAAATTGAAGACGTTTTCGGGTATTTCGTCAACAGAGTATTCTCGTACAATTGCACCAGAAACCCACAAATAACATCCAAAATGAGTTTGCTCAAATTTGATTGCAATTTTTTCAGCCAGCGCCGGAATATCATTCATTAAATGTGAGCGAACATTCAAAATCGAAGAGCGAACAAACTTGCAATATCTCTCTGAAATTTCAATCGAGGCATTTCCAAACCGATCGATAAGCTCATTCAGCACTGGAATAACGTTTTCAATGAACTTAACAACTGGATCTGGCGACCCAAGAGGTACTTCGACTGTAACTTCCCGCACGAAAATAACCAAAAGCTCGATTTGGTCTGCAATTGTTCGGAATAGAGGCTTTTCAGGCGTCATTTGAGAAAGCTCGAGTAATCTTCGGCAAATGGGTTCACCAAATCGCTGTAAAGATACACCAACTTCGGAAACGGGCTGGGCGGACACAATATCAGCAATACCATGTGTAACGTTATAATATGACTTCAACGACAACGCATTGCCCAGTTGTTCGTAAAATGGATAAATTTGGTCAACGTAATTGACTAAAAGTGATCCACAGTCGTAGCACAATTCTTTGAATGCTTGTGCTGAAGCGTAAACAACTTCGCTATTTTTACTGGAAAAGCCAACAGTGATGTAGTTTATTTGAAGCTCCAAAAACTCGGGGTGTTCTTTGGACCATTCAGAGTAACGTCCAAGGAAAAGGGTAGCCGTGTATCTGACCATGTCATTTTCAGGCAGTTTTTCGACAATTTTCATGAGCATTGGCATGATTTCATTCTCGTTGCTGCTAATCATACGGCCCATCGAGCGAACTGCAAACAATGGGGCTTCGATGTACTGCCAGGGTACTACTTCGCCCCGAGAAATAGCTTCCAATGAATTGTAAATGATCTCATAAGGAACAGACAATGCCTTACTGCTACCAACTACCTTGCAGCAGTCTTTGAGAACCTCTGCCATTTCATGGCGGAAAGATCTGAATTTATCGTCGTTTTCGTGATTACCATCAAATAAGTCTTTACCGGTCATTCCAGAATTATCACCTGCAACTACTGGGTATCTCAAATGATTGACAAAAACTCTCAAAAGCTGTAAGTATATGTCGCCAAAATCGTTGCGAGCTTCGTCATATCTGTCCAAAGAAATCATTTGTGCAAGGTCGTACCAAAAGTAAAAGGTATATTGAACAACGTCCAAGTCTTCGTCAAATGTTGCACACTCCGCAATACCTTCGACTAAAGGTCTGAAGGCCTTTGGTGATCTTGCGGCAAGCATGTGCCAGGACTCGCCAGCCTCTGAAAAAATAAGTGTGAGGCATCTGAAAGTTTCCAGATCATCTTTGTTTTCTTTAATGAGAGGGCGGAGTGCGACAATACGAGGGTACAGAGCGTTGATCATATCTGCCGATTCATCAACTTCACGCGTCTCTCTGACAAGAATGCAAATACAATTGGATGCTGATTCAAAAGTATCTGGATCACTAAGGGCCTGGAATATCATATCAAGAATAGGAGAGTTGACGACTTTTTGACTGTCAAGTTCGGTTAGCCACGAGCCTAGACATTGAAAAATAAGTGTTTTTAGTGTTGAAGATTGGGGTTGTTGAATGTACGAAACAAGAAGGGTCATAACGTCTTCAGCATTATTCGACAAAAGTTCGACTTCGCGTGACCTTAATTCCTCGTCGGTAAGAGGAAGTCGCTTACTAGATGTCATTTCTTCGGGCAAAACTTTTAAAAATTCCAAGAGAGCAGGTGCAGTTTCAGGTGACTGACCTAATGTGGACACAAGTTCTGGAATTACATTTTTCCAGCTCAAAAACATGAGCGCAAGGTTGGCAAGAGCCAGCGCGAGTTGGATATTAATATGTTTGGCACCATTTTTGTTAAGAACAATCAACTGTAGCAATGAGTTCTTGAGCTGTAGCCGAGCGTCGTCAGGGAGCTGGAAGAGATCGTATGTGATTTTTGTTCTTAGTGTTTGAGCAGCAAATAATCGAGCTGCGTCGGCATATTGAAAATTTGAAACAATGTTATGGGCTATGGTCCATGCTTCAGTCTAAAAAAATGATTGAATTAGTTTAGTTAATTGATATTCGGTAAATTATTACTCTATTATAAAATTGTTAAATGCGTACCTCCTTTTGAAACTGTTCCAAGTATTTATTTGCCTCTTGCTTGACAACATCATTGGTGATAGGAGAGTAAAGAGTCTCCAGAACTTGCAAAACTCGTTCTTCAGAGAATTCCGGATTGTTCATTAGAAATTTCGATTAAAGATACGATTGTTAAATCAATGACAAAAACATTGATATCCTAGATACACACAAAAAATAAAAGAAGAAACAAACGAAAAGCTGTGTGGAAAACCAAAAGTCAGTCTTTTGTATAAAATGTTCTTGGGCACCTGTGATCCAAAACGAGTGGCTTCAGGTTAGGGTTTACTTTTCTGCCAAAAATTTCAAAAAGTGTGCCCAAAATCAACCTCTTATTGTCATCGCTTGTGTGTGAGAGATTTACAATCCAGTTTTCAATATTTACAATGTCGTCAAAGCAAACCAAAGTGGTAAGTCATATCTTTTAGAGACCGGTTTTTTGTTGTTTTTATTTAAGGGCACATCTAACGATTGGTTTAGGCAATTCCTCCCATCAATCTTCTTTTCAAATTTTTACAATCACAGACACCAGTCCAAGTCTGGCTTTTTGAACAAGTTGATTCGCGACTAGAAGGAAAGATTGCTGTAAGTTTTGTTTAACAAAAGTTTTGTGGAATCAGTCTTGATACTAACAATCTTTACGTTTACAGGGATTTGACGAATTTATGAATGTGGTTCTTGTCAATACAGTCGAAGTGAATTTGAAATCAAATGAAAAACGCGAACTGGGTATGTTTTGCTTGGATTTTTATCTACAAAGATTTAGGAAACTAACGGTCTAAAATGATGTTTATAGGACGTGTTTTACTAAAGGGCGATAATATAACACTTGTGTCAAGTTTATCAAAAGAGCCTTAATTTATTTGTTTTGCTTGCATTCATATTTACCTATATTTCCTTGATTTTATTTTATTGATATTTTAGTTCTTCACTCAGTATATATATATGAAACCCATTCATTAATGGATAATACTATTTTGGTTCAACAGATATATAAAACATGACTCTTTTTGCCTGCACTCAACGCGTTCAATACCCAGACAAGGATTTCATCTCAAACTTTACCAAGATACCTGTTTGAATTATGCTTGCGGATTGTACTTGTACACTTGACCATTGATGATTAGAATATCCAAATGCATATCGTGTTCTTCCAAAGGAATGTGGTCTACAAGTTGCTGTTCTGCTCCAATTCCTATTAGCAACGGCCGATTGCGATTGTTCTCCAAGGACCACTTATTGCATTGATTTATATATGTATCGTAAAACCCTTTGCCATGTCCTATTCTATGACATTTTTTAGTGAACCCGAGTCCGGGAACAATAATGAGATCGAGGCCGATGGAAGGATCAGAGAGTGCTGAACATAGGTTAGAATATTAAGAGATCGGAGTTTCAACTATTGTACGTACCATCTGTGTTTTCGATAGGTGGCTCACGTAGTTGGTATGCCCCATGTGGTTTGATGGAGGCGATATCTTTCACTGACGGCATTTCCAACATTTTCATGCCTTTTTTGTGAGTCTTGAACAAGACACCATGATGTTCTTTAGGTAAATCGACAATTCGTGGAAGAAAAACTCGTTTTCCTACATGTGTTTTCAAACTCAAAGATCAGTGTGTTAGATCGTGATCAAAAGATCATATTTATAATGAATATAAGCAGCTGCGGACGGTTCATTCACAACGGGTTTCAATGTTACCTTGTTCAAATGATTTGTTAATAATCAAATCGGTTTCAATTTCATGTTGGTCCATATGCAAATAGCATGCGATTGTAGATGCTGATTTGTATTCAGGAATTTTCAAAAGCGATTCAAAAACATTTTGAGCTATTTATTTAAAAAACAATAGGATATTAAATTAGACAATTTCAATTAACGACTACCCAAAGACTTGAACGACAATAGTAAAGCTCTGACATTGAAGAAAATGAATGAAAAACAAGTTTAGCTTACACTGAGCGGTTATATCGGCAACGGTTGCGGCATGTAGTTTCTGTTTAATGAGCTTTCGAATCTCTTTTTTGGTGATATCTGTAACTGAAGAAGGTATCATGTTATTTTATAAGACAATTGAAGATTCAATGTTGGGTTGAGTCACTGTAGATTGCTTGGGATATCTGGTTTGGTGCAAAAGCCGAAAAAAAAAATAATTATTAGTTGACTTTTGATTGTATGTATACGGCTATACACTTTGAGAGGGAAGTCATACCCGCATGGATTTAGGTCGGAATAACAAATAACATCTCCTTGAATAACTTTCACAAGAACGTATTAATTTCTGTCGTAAAGCTAATCTTAATTTCTTCGCGAGCCAGAATTTGGGCTTTCACTCGTACTGATTGAAAACACTATTCGAACCTGAATTGAAAAGATTATAATGAAGAAATTATATATAGATTGAATTAAGATTGTTAAACGGAATGGCCAAAGTAGCTGATGTTGTATATTTCTATAACCCGTAAATAAAATAAATACATATCATTCTTAGCCAATGACCTAAAAACAACAACTAAGCTGTTAGTTACGGGCAAAGCCAGAAGGCCATTTTACGGACTGGTAGATGCAGACTCGGTAAGGATACAGTTGAATACAACACATGAAGGCTCACCAGTTCTTAAGCTCAAGGTGCTCTATGACACCGTGGCTGGAATCCAGCTACAGCTAAATGACATGAACATACCAAGTACAACAGAACAAAAGTTACGAATTTGACCCAAAGACTATTTGGTACCGAAAGGTGACAGCAACTACGAAATGCGTCGATTGCAAAGTGTACCTAATAACGAGTGTGATGTTTGAAAAACGACACCAGTGGGTTTAGACAGATTCATGCAAGATAGTACGGGCCACGACCAATTAGGAGCTTAGTTTGAGATGGATGATATAGCTGATAAGATTCATGCTGGTGAATATGGGGAGTTGGAAACAGGATCACATCCTGAATGACTTCCCTCTGATGGATCCACACATGACTGGTCTCAAAAGTACATTAGCTGAAATTTCATTTCTGTTGTGAGATACATGATATATCAATTATTTGGGTAAAAAGATGAAGAAGTATCCATGAAAATAAATTGTTGTGAATAGTGAGGGCTGTTTTTAATGTCTCATAGCTTTTCATGGTCCTCGTAAGCTGTCACCAGGGCTCATAATCTTGTTATCAGAGATAGATATTGAAAGACCTCAAAAATGATGTGATGGTTTAATAATTAACCATAATTAAACAGCAACACAAGTATGGCCAAAGTTGCCAATATTGTAAACTTCTATAATGTTTAAGAACAGCAAATCAAACCAACAAACATGACAACAATGAAAATGTCTGAAGTTATGGTTAAACCATTTATATAGACACATCCCGGCACGCGACTATGTACATCAAAATTTCAATTTAGCCTACATATTCCAATTTTATCCATACATTTCAAAGCCAAAATACATCTTGATTTCTATGATTAATTTGGATCGCGCGACCAATGGTGATCCAAAAGTTATTTCAATACTATAACATTCATTAATATCATTCGTTGATGCACAAGTTTAGCATCATCAGTGACTATCCCTACACACCATTATCATCATTTGAGCTTGATTGAATCCAAGCCTATTTCAATCTCTAGAGCACTATTCTAATATTGTCTCTTCTACCGGAGCCATTATTACACGTTCAGCAACTGCCGTCACAATCGTTACAGTTGGCGACAGATATACAACAATGTTATGAGGAACCTTGAATTACGCGTTCCAAACTGCAATACACCAAACTTCATCGTTGGCTGGATATCAAAAACTGCCAAGGACATCAAATATTCACATTTCAAATATACACATGTGATAGCTACGCACTATATCATTTAATTGACATTGAGTCAATTCCCATTCTAAAATTGACATGTCAGTATGTCAGTAGTATATCACTAATTGTTTCAGTTGGATTCTGATGCACCTTCATCTACACAATAGAACGGGATCCAAATACTACTGTTGACACAAATGGTTCTAAACTTCCAGTTCATTGGTCAAAAATCATGACCAATCATAATGACCAATGATACACAAATACATTTACATTAACGGTCATCATTATCATCATCATCATCATTACCAAGAATTAATATTACTGCCCAGATTTATTATTTGATTATTACACGCCTCATTATTATTATTACAAAAAAAAGAAAAGAAAGAAAAAAGAGAGAAAAAGAGAATAGAAAAGAGGTTTTCGTATTGGGGGTTTTTATTATGCATCGGTATTTGATTTCAATCCTGTTTGGTTTACAGCGTTTTCGCTACATCTTCCATAAATTACTACGCTTATTACAATTTTCACAACTATCATTATCATTATTATCATTATCATTATCATTATCATTATCATCATCACCATCACCATCACCATCATCATTGCCCAGATTTATTATTTGATTTTTATGCACCTCATTATTATTATGAAAAAAAAAAAATGAAAAGAGAGAGAAAAGAAAGAAAAAAAAAAATAGAAAAGAGGTTTTAGTATTGAGTTTTTATATTATTCATTCCTACTGAATTTTGATTACATTTTTTTACAGCGTTTTTGCTACGTCTTCCATCAATTACCATTCATATTACAATTATTACCACTATCATCCGTATTATCATCATCATCCTTATTATCATCATTATTATCATTCAAACTATTGTTAGTATTACTACCCAGATTTATTATTTAATTTTTACCACCTCATTATTATTATTACAAAAAATTAAAAGAGAGAGAAAAGAGAGAAAAAGAGAATAGAAAAGAGGTTTTATTATTTGGAGTTTTTTTATTATGCATCGCTACTTGATTTCAATTACACTTTTTTTACAGCAATTTCGCTACATCTTCCATCAATCACTACACTTATCCATCAATTTCCAGCACTGCTTGTTCACTATGATCTGCCTTTTGGTCACTTTAAAACAGCTTACTCAATCATCGTTTTTTCCCCTGGATTTACAGCAACCAATCAACCAACTTAATGGTTGCGCCATACAACAACAGGCAACAAATCTCATATATCAACCTTATTCACTAGAGGTACCAGAGATCCAATCACAGAACAATGGCAGCATAGACTAGGAGGAAGGTCTAGGGCTGCCTGGCTCAAAAGTGCGAGCACTGATTCATGCTGAAGACCGGATCACATCTTTGGCTAGTACAGGATCAGTAGCGTAGTGTTGCGAGCACGAGATAATCATGTACCGCTGTACATGATGTATCTGTTGGCGTGGGACCATCGGGTCGCCACGAACGAACTTAAAGCTTTTGTTTCCGGATCATTTCACAATCGCTTTTTGCTTCTTTCTGCGTACTGGGGAGAGTGCCACCTCGCTACGTGCCGTGATTACCGGTGTCGCATAGTGCGAGCCACAACCTGATGGTTGGGATTCCCGCAAGGCGGGACACAAACGGGTCACGGACTTTTGGGGGCTTAGTAACCGCGCCGTTCTAAGTGTTCCATGACGATGCTAGTTGGCAACCTAGAGCAAACCACAAAGAACTCATGAGAGGAGTTGGCTGGTTTAGCCGTAGAGGTGCAACCCTGCATGTCAGAAACGGTGTCTCATTCAAAACCACCAGCCAGCGTTAGCCAGAAGATCAGTGGATCTCTCGCACACAAGAGCAGGTGGTTTCTGAATGAACCTACTGGAGGCTGAGGCTGAGCGCCCCTCAGTCCTTCGTGGCTCCCCCTGTACTTGCCAAGCACACGATGAAATGAGCGGAATTTCAAAGTGTCCGGTTAGATACATGGTGTCACTTTCCAGTGTTGGATCTCAAGTCCTTCATCGGTGGTGAGGGTCGACTCCTTGGTAGTTTGAGGATGCCTGATATTAGGGGCGGTTCATACCGTTTCAAACATCAGACTTTCTTTTGCTATCAAGTGTGTTGGGAGTTTAATTGCTTGCAAAGGTGTTGGATTCGATTGATGACTGCGGAGGCAATCTTATTGCTGAAGCACGAGATTGATAACAATACTGGAACATGCAATCGAATAGCCAATACAAGGTGCTGGTTAAGCATTCTATGGTTTTGCAAAAGTGCTGGATTTGATTGATGACTGTAAAGGCAATTTCATATTACTGATACACGAGATTGAAAATAATACCGGAGCAAGTCATGGAATATCTAACTGGGCGTCGGTTGCATATTCAATGACTTGTGAAAGTGTTGAGTTTGGTTGATGACCGTGAAGCAATTAGTTTTGCTGATGCCTGAGATTAATCACAACAATGGAACTAGTAATTGGAGACGCAACGCATGGTGACGGACAAGGAAGATTCTATGGCTCATTTGCAATGTGTTTTCTTATCCAAAAGTACTGTCATGACCGAGGTCACTACTTTACCTGGAAAATATGATTTTGCATTGCAGAGCCTTGGATATCGGCAGTCAATTGTTGACAAAAGAGATCTCTTATTCTAGCAGGTGAGGCGTGATTATGTTGTTAGCAGGTGAGCGATTGTTATTAAGCTAGCTGGCGAGAATTATGTTTTCATTATTCTTTGAAAACAGATTCTCACGTTTGTTTGCTTTTTTTTTTTTTTTTTTAACTTCATGACTAACTATTCAGAGTTGGTTATGTTATTGCAATCTGTTATCATTCTCCTTCTTTTTGGTACTTTTGATCTTATTCCAATCTTTTTATCACTAGTTTTTCTTCTCTGGTCATCATTTTTATTTGTTCTTTACTCCCTTTTTTTTGTTTTTTCGTAATCAGATTTTCTTTGTGGCTTTTCTGACGCTTTTTCGGTTTACTTGAACTTTTTTTTGTGTCATCAAACAATTGATGTTTGGTGTACCAATAGCCTAATGATAATACTGTTTGGCGAATCTTGTCGATGCTCTTGAGGTTCTGCTAGGTGCATTTACCGATTACTTCTCTTCGACTCATTCATTGATTTTAATAATGATTGCCACAGCTTCTCATTATTTTCTCGGTTATATGCCATTTTTATTATTATTAAACTGGATTCGGTATGTGGCTTTTGCCATTTTTCCGAAAAATAAACTTATTCAGTCTTTGACTAACCGCAGAATACCTTCATTTCATATGGCTCAGGCGATTTTTACGTGTTAGTTGATGCAAATTCCTTCGATTTGTAATATCTGCCGAATCTCAAATCGAATTCGACGGTTGTGATGTTTGTTGTCTGGAGTCTGCTGGCAGTATGACAATTCCGTTTATAAACGGCAACACTTGATCTTTGCATTCCATACCGGAATGATTCCGTGACCGTCAGTAACTATGTTATTGCCTGGCTGACCACTGCAGTTGCAGTACGTCAATTGGTGCTGGTGTTGAGGTTGCCATCGCTGATATTGCTACTGATGCTATTGCCATTGCTGTTGCTACTCTATTCAACCTCGCTGATGCCCCATGTTGTAATAATTATAACGCACTGGGATGACGCTGGCCGACTTCGATCAACAGCCGGAACAGTTTGGTTATGAATATTGCATTGACAGTTGAAGTGTACCTACCAATTGAATATTATACCACCCCATCAGG
Organism: Magnusiomyces suaveolens; assembly: GCA_900642975.1. Taxonomy (NCBI): domain Eukaryota; kingdom Fungi; phylum Ascomycota; class Dipodascomycetes; order Dipodascales; family Dipodascaceae; genus Magnusiomyces; species Magnusiomyces suaveolens. The sequence continues at coordinate 1,931,967 of CAAAMA010000004.1, forward strand.
ACTTTTCTCGGTATTCTAATCAAGCGCGTTTCAAGGATTTTTGATTCAAATGGTAAGTAAGAACCATCCATTTTGCCTGACATAAGGTGCTACTATTTGCATATTAGAACCACTTCGCTAACAATCATATACTAGCTACCAATATTTCCAAAATATCCAACCAACCTAAATCATTTGAATACCAAAATATCTTTGGAATCTAAGGAGGTTGCTGCTTGCATAGAACTGACAATTGAGATTTATCATTTTATTTGCAGTACATGGGTATTGAACTGGACAGATAAGTCATTGATTGAATATGACCCAAGTGTGAGCAACAAAAAGTTTTTATTTAAGATTGCTAAAGAGGTTGTATAGGATCAGTACTGATCAGGTAGTTCGTGGTCGGATAGGAAAGATGGAATCTTTATTTTTCAGGGTTTGGGTATATGGTTGGAGGTTTGGAGACTGTGTGTGTTGAGGTTAACCAATGATGACGTCATACCTTATGTGACCAAATCAAGTGTGGTTCATTGATTTACAACTCGTTTTTTTTTTTGTTTCCTTCTTCTACCCATTTTCAGTTTTGATTCCCATTATTCGACATAACAGCTTCAATTCTATTTACTATTGCCGGTACTACCATCATACAGTCAACGACCGTTGTTATGTTTGTTTTTGTCAACCTATTTTGTCGTCTATGAACATCTTGATTTGGCCATCAGCTGTGATCTTTTCTAATCAACTGTGTTTTCCAATCCGGTTTCATACGTCTATTTGAAGTACCCAATGACATCCTCTTTCGGTAAATGCTTGGTATATTGGAACTGAGTATTTCTTTTTGTTTTTATGGCCATTGATTGTATGTTTTGTTAGCAATTGGCGTTTACTTGAATGATTACCAGACAATGTCACTCAAGCCAATATTCGCTTTCAGACCAGGTGTAATATACCTAAAAGATTCGATGATTGTTGACTGGATGATTCTTGTGAGAATGTGCTTTCACTGTCCCAGGCCATTTAGCAATTTTTTTTATCAAACCTACAAGCACGCACTATTGATCAAGAATGGTTACGATTGCAAAGCTGGGCTTTCCATGCTACTGGTTCATTACTATGGGATGTGACCTTCTTTTTAGTTGGAAGCACATGAGAAGCTTTGAGTGGTCACATGTTTGGATAATGATGTCATTAATCACAGCAATATCTTGAATAAGGTGGGAATGGATTTGGATATTTTCACATCTCGATATACGATCAACTCACATGTTGTCATGATATTTCTTGTGATTTCCCAGTTTATACAGCTGCTGCAATTGTTTCAGTATGATATCCCATTCTATTGTGCTTTATGGGAAGCATTCAGTTGGAGTTGGAGTTGGAGTTGGAGTTCCGGTCAAGTCAAGACACTGCCTATATTCTTTGGCTGAATGAATTTCAAACTCTCTCAGTGATTTCCACAAGATGGCTCTTTACAACAGCCGAGTGACGATGTCAATCATTTTAATCTGTTCATATCAAGTTGTACACAGTACTTTTCTGGTCATTGCAGTTTTCAGCCACCATGTTTACCCCAGAATATTGACATTAATGATTATACAGTTCGTTAAGATTATTTGACGTCACGATTGCATTATATTTTCACGGATTTTCGGACTACAATTGTATCAAAAAGGGCATGCAGGAGCCAATGATTTTGGCGGGTGGTTGTCATTTGGAATTGAATCCGTTCAAATTGATACTGATGAAATTATATTTTAAAGAGATGGTTTTGGTGGTGATGACCACTAGGGATATGCGATCAAATTGAATCGGGTCATTATTGGGGTTGCGCTACGACGGATAATATGCTTTTAAAGACTATAATTTTGGACATCTGCTATGCAGCCGTTGTCCATAGAATTTGGACCAGTCGACTAAGCAATTGTTTGATATTCTATGCAGGTTGAGGACAATCTGGTTATCAAGACAGTTTAAATGTGTGACGAGTTTGAAAGTTTTTTTTTCCATTTTTGTATCGTCATGCCATTTATCCTTGATTCTGCAGTTCATTGTATCATTATGTCAAAACCTCTTGTTATCAATAAAACGATTTTCGATTATAGTGATGTGTTTGAGGGATGCATCCTGATAGTCTTGGGTTTTTAATGATTAGATTCATTTTATACCTATGTATTGCCGGGCCTATTATATTTACAACCGAGTTGTTTTTGATTTACGGTTATTTGAGTTCTACTGCTACCACTGGTTCAGGCCTTAGTGGTACAGTTCTATTTGTGGTATTTACCCCACAAGTTATTGGCATTGGCACGATTTGATATGTCACTAGTCGTAGTGACATTATACTGTGTTGGTGTTGTATCACTTGGTGAAATATACTTCAAAGGACTGTTGCAGGGAGGGTCAATTTGTCATTTTGCTTTTATTTATCGGTTTCTGATCAGACTCAGACTGCAATGTGGCACAACTGTCCGGGCCATTTTTCAAAGGGCTAATTTTTTCATGTAGCGCCAGATGCTACTGTTACTCCAAAACCGATGATAAAGTTCTATGAAAAACACGACTACCAGGCTTGTACCAAGGCGAAAGCTGCATTATTGCCTTTCTGCGAGTCGAAGTTTAAACCGACCAGATCCCATCTCCGCGCAGATGCCGACCTCATGAGTTCCTTTCCAGAATCTATACACGGTTTTCGTTATGTGTTGGTGATTGTTGATTTGTTTTCTCATCATGTATATGTGTGTCCGTCGACTGCTAAAAGTGACGCATTTATGGCCCTAATGAACTTTCTTTTGTTGGCAGAAATGCACTTCATATCTAAAAGCGGTCACCTTGTCAAGTGCTTTAATTCTGGTAATGATGGAGAGGTTATGTCTGGCATTCTTATTTCATGGTAGACTGAAAAGTACCCAAAGATTCTGAAATGGTTGCATAGTGAGAAACAATCGTCAATGATTATAAATCATGATTTAATAACTGACCGACACCGGCACGGGTATAACTATCCACTTGGAGAGTAGGCATTGGTAATATATAATTTTATATATTTCTATAGCCCGTAAATTAGATAAATAAATAAGGAATGTATGATTATTCATTTCGATTCAAGTTTAAAATATATTTTGTTGAAGAAACGCATTGCTATAGCCCGTAAATAAAATTATAAATATGAAAAGAATTGGATATATATTTCCTGAAATTAATGGTATCAAATCATGTCTTATTGAGAGATGGGAATATCTGCCGAGTATTTATGAAAACGGTATTCTATTTGGTAATAGTTTTATAGCAGCCCAAGTTGAATTCTACAAAAACCAAGTAGTAAATCAGCACTGTTTAATCATAGAATCTGAGTTAAAAAGAGGTTATTGACAACTGAAAAAAAAAAAAAAAAAGTAACTCTACCATGAACTGAAATTGCTTTAATAGAAATTAGTTGAAGATCTTGAAGAAAGGGTCGCTTGAAAATATTAGCCAAATATACGCTTTCGATCAAACATAAATTTTCAGTTGGTAAGAAGTATTCCAAATCATTTTATTTTATTTCTACATCTAATAAATTGCAACAGTTCACTATGATAAAAATAATTTGTTTTTAGTTATTATAGCCTTCAATCGACTATAGTATTAAGATTTAATGTATGATTTGTGTTCTGTCTCTTCTTTCTTTTTCTTTTTTGTTACGTTATTCTTAATAATTATTGTATTTACTACATTTAACTCAAAAGGGGAATGTATTTTTTACTATAATAGTATAATTCACAATTGCATTCAGTATGTCAATCAACGATAACCATAATACAAAAGAAATGGTCGCGAAATAGAAAATTGATGACATTTGACAGTAATCTCACGGAGGATAGAGTAGTATCATCTATTGCAATCTAGAACAATCTGGATATTTCTAATACACACTTTTTTTTTTTCTTTAACTCGAAACATGTTGCAGAATGTATTTGTGTATTGGTTATTAGAAATACCAAACAAAGGTATTTTCCACCCACTTGAGCAGACTTGGGCTCTCATGTCCCGGGTGAAGTTTGTTCAAATGTAGGACATGACAATATAGACGGTGTCTAAATTGGGATGCATGTATGATTCATCAAAAATTCAAATAATATACAACTGCTTATGCCATGAAATCGGTCAAATGGTTCCAAGACTACAATTTAGCTGGGTGTTTGGTCTTAGTCAAACCTGAATTTCTTTCAATGTCTAGGCAAGCATTAAATAAATAGTAATAATCATAATATTAAAAAAAAAAAACGGGAAAAAGGAGTACCAAATGTATTTTAGGATACAGAGAAACTGGCTTATAATCATGATTAGTGATGTTTTCAACGACTTGATTGGACTATAAACGTCAAAAATCAACTGCGGCTTAATAACGAGCAGTACTAAAGCACTGTCGGCAAAAAATACAAAATGGACTGTGATTGGTGGGATAAAAAGAACCATAAGCTGGTCTTTTGTGTGTGTAAAAACTATGCCCAAGACCAACCGAAAGTACAGCAATGAAAAATAATCCCAAAGTTGAGAAATGATTCAAAATAATGTAGTACAAGCGATAAGTACCGATATAAAATAAGCCAATTCCATTTTGAAGAATATTGACATAAGGCACATAAACTTTTTGGCTTAATTTGATACTCAATACATTATAACCAAACTTGCCCAAGTACATTGATGTCGAGATAAAGTGGTTAAAGATACATGTGTGCGCATTGTTATCGATTTGGGCTCCTACGAATCAATATCAGCACTTACATAAGCCGGATAATCACCCCGATAATATTCAGATACATGCAAACGGGACCGATTAGCGGTTCATTCGAGTTGACGTAATCTGGAGTTCGGCTCGATTTGCAGCGCTGATAGGCCATATTTGCAACAAGACATTGTCACCCTAGCCCTGATGCGGTTCTGGATCCTTATTTCATACCGTAATCTTAGTCACGGCTGGATCATATTTATATAGCAAACGTCCCAGGCAAGACCCTTTTTCCTACTAATTCTATTCATTTTAACATCAGAATTGGAAAGTTTCTTCTTGTCTAATTTAGTTTCCTTTGGAAACCACTTTTTTGGTTGTCTCAGATTAGTGATCTTGTTATAATTCTGCTATATAGAGCATCTTTTATTACTTATTTCAAGTTTATATTCTTGAATCTGTTCATTTGACTGGTACAAATGCCTAGACGAAAAGTATGTCAAGCCAACAGTTTTTTTTCCCCAGAAAAAGCATAATTTTCAATTAACAAAGTTTGTATTATAGGTTGAAGGAAAAGTAATTAAGCGACGTAGTAGAAACGGCTGCCATAACTGTATGTACTTTGGATATTTTATTTCAATTATTAATATATTGACTGGTGTTTTTAGGTAAACGACTGAAGATCAAAGTATGTGTACACTATCATCTGCTTATATTTTTTATTTTTATTAACTCAAACTCCTTTATTATTATTATTATTATTAGTGCAATGAAGCCAAACCCACTTGTAAAAATTGCTCCAGAACATGTGCTACCTGCGATTATTCTATCAAACTCTCCTGGGGTGGTCGACCTTATAAAAAGCCTCGATTAGACTCGTCTACTCAGTATACAGCTTTGGTGACTGGAAATGCCTTGTTAAATTCGGGACACGATCCCGAGACCTCGACGGATTTAAATCACATCTCTGGCTTTGCCAGTTCTCTTCCAGCATCTGTACGAAACATTTCCAAAGTATTTAAACCTTCTCCTTTTCAACAAAAAGTCACAGAGACTTCGTTTGTCATTGAAAACCCAAGCCAGTTTTATATAAATAAAACCGAGGGTAATTTGCCACCTCCGATCAAAATAAAACATGACTCTCCTGAATTAATACCACCAGCAACTAACCCATTACACCACACCTTTCCAACGCCGACACATCAAACTACTGATATCAAACCTTCAATCCATGAACTTCTTTCTTCTGAGAAAAGTACCACTAGTCTACTTGACTCATTAGCTAATCAGTTGGGAAATATGGAACAACCGCATGTGGATCTGAATTCTTCAGCTACACCTCAGCTCCCAGATCTAACAACATTTGAAATTGATATCCTGAATAACGATTTGAATCACCAGGTGATTAAGACCGAGCCCCTTTCAGCTTCTGATAAGTCAACTGATTTAACTTTTGCAGACACAGATTCGCAGCTAGTTGATATTCCATTGGCCGATGACAAGCTGTTTAGCATCTCTTCCTTTGACTTGAATAGCTTACAATTTCCCCAAGTGGATGACTTTGAAAAAGATCTTGAAACTATTGAAAACACAAAGTTTTTTAATAAAAACAGCAAATACTCCAACCTACTACAAGTGCCTCTACGTAATTCACATTCCAATTCTTTGTCGGCTCCTGGTTCATCATCTGAACATAATGAAAACAACGTATATGGTCTTGAAAGCATTCCCCGATCACTCGATTTTCTTCCTGATCTTCTTCTAAACGTCCCCATGTACAAGGAGTTATTCCATTATTTTTTCTTTATCACTGCTGATCTCCTTGTACCGGCACCAAGCATTTACCCTCAAAATCCTTTTAAAACCATCCTGCCTTCCATGGCTCTTTCTACACCGCATTTACTTGCTCTCCTATTGGCATTCTCTGCGAATCATCGTGCAAGATATTTACATACTGCAATCCCAGAAGAAATTGTTTCTAGACTACTTACCCGCGCTTACCAAGGCTTCATCAAGTGTCTTGAAAATAAACAAATGGCTAAAAGTGACACAACTCTCGCTACTGCCATTCTCTTATCATCATATGATATTTTTGCCAGTACAATGAGCCCGTCTTGGAAAACTCATATGCATGGTGCTAGGGATATTGTAGTAGCCCGTGACATAGCCCAGTCCTTGTTGGACAAGGAACAGCAAAAAATGCTTTCTTATGACTTCAAATCAGAAGCAACTGAAGCGCGTTCTACAGATTTGGATCCAATAACTCAATCGCCACAGATATCGCCTCGCACACATTTTTCTATTACTGATAAGAAAAAAGGTCTTATTGGCCCTCGTCCTCTCGGTTTTTTGAAATCTGATATCGACGAAACAAATGTTTCATTTTTTCTCATTAGGTGGTTTGCATATATTGATGTTATCGGCTCTTTATCATCTTGTAAAGCTACTGCCTTTCTTACGACAAATGAAAACATGTCTCAACTATGGGGTCTTCATGACTGGCACTTGGAGCGAATTAAGAAGCGATCTTTAAGTGAGCTTTACGAGTCTCGGACAATGAAGCTTTCTAAAAGCCCTAATTCCAACGATAGTCTTTCTTTTACATCACAGAAATCGGGTACAGAAGATGCTGGAAATGATTCTGATATCCTGAATATTAGTGCAAGACATTATGGAATTAAAGTCGACTTTTTACTCGGTATAGACTTGGATGTTTTACCTTTATTTTCCAAAATCAACTTTTTTGTTAGACAGCGCAGACGACTAACAAAAAGTTTGGAGGAATTTATCATGGATCATCCAAATATCAGAATGGATAATATCGAGGCCATTTTCAACGGAGAGTTCAACGACGAGTACCCGCCATCAGTCCGTGAATGGATTCAAAATTGGAAAACTTCTGACCAAGATTTGATAAAGGAGGCTACAGAGCTTTCTTCTATTCTTATCTCACTGTGTGAGGCGTACGAAGTTAGACGACAAAATTATGTCAACAGCGTTTTGGGTGTTTTGGAGAAAAAGAGACGAGATTCTGCCTCTTCATCTCAACACGAGTCTCCAGAATACTTACAAATTCATTCTCCCCATTTCCACAACAGAGCTGATCTTACAAACTCTGAAGATTCAGATTCTTTTGTATTTTCAGAGCAGTGTACTCAGCAACTCAATAGCTTGTTAAAGCAATCCGAGAATTTAATCCCAACTACTGCCCAGCTTCCAGCATCTGTTCAAGCACACTCACAGTTATCTATTCTCAATGCCACATTTTGCTACGGCGCAATTATTCAGTTATATCGCAGAGCCATGAATCTTCCTTGTGAATCTCCGCTGGTGCAAAGAATTGTTAAACACAGTACACTCCTCATGGACACATACATTCCGCCCGGCTCTGTAGTCGAATGCTGTATGTCTTTTCCAATTTTTTCTATCGGTTGTGAGGCTGTGGATCCTGATATTCGACGAAAGTTCGTGCTTCGACTTCAAGGTATGGAACGTTTTGGTATTGCGTACGCACAGAAAGTTTTGGAGTTGATGGAAATCAGTTGGAAACGTAAACAGAATTGGACCGATATTGTTGAAAAAATGGACTGGGACTTTGCACTAATGTGAACATTTCACTATTTTTCAGTGCTTGTTTTTATATTTTTCATTTTAGAGTTACGAATGTTACGAACGTTTTAATTTTTTTTTTTATGCTTTTTCTGCAAATTTTTTTTTCGTTGAATGTGTTTAATTATATATATATTTTTTAATAGTGTTGATATTATCGGGATCCTATTCCGCCATACACATCTGCATGGTTTTACGATTTGACGGCGACTTTGGCATTCCAATAAAGGATAATTCTTATCTAGATCATGTATGCTTATCAACCAATGTTTGACAAAGTGACCAAACAAGATGCTAATCAAACGAATAGAAATGCTGTGCTATTTGATGTTTATATCTAAATATATCCAAATCTCTTTTCCACTAATGTATTACTAAATGATCTACACTTTATCCTTCAAGGCCTCTTTTCCTATCTTAGCCAACCGAAGAGTTTCTGTATAGATATCATATTTCATAATCTCCTTCAGCAAGTAGTTGGCACGTAATTCCCAATTGTGCATAATGGATGGAATAATTGCCGGCGGAAGGGTGTCGGTCGATTCGCAATCGCTTAATGGTTTACCCATTTCTATCGCAAATCCTAGTTGGTTGACTACCAAGTCATCCTTGTTCAACGTTTCGGTGTATCGGTTTTTGGCCTTATTGAGTTTTGACTTGAGCTTGAAGGCAGATGTATTTTGGGTCTGATTCCGTGCCGTTACGCGACACATTTTTTCCATCAAAACACGTTTTTCGACATGTCTCTCAAACGCCTCGTGCAACGCATTTTGGTGTTTAAGCAAGATTGTCAGCTGGGCATCTTCATCAGTTTTGGGCATAACCAACGATGGCATCGACTCTTTCCATCGGTTGATGACTAGCCTATGACCATTCAAGTACATAAAATCCGTCGTTCCGTTATGGAAAAAGCAAATTACTTTGTCATCTTTTAATGTGACAACACCATTTACCATTTGTTGGGTCTTGATTTGCTCCGTCATTTGCTGCATTTTGGGATCATAAAACGCTGGCTGGTAGTTTAACGGCGTGTACTTGGTCACCGAAAATTTCGCAAAAGATGCGGCAGCAATCAGTCCAGCCTTTGTTGCCAACGATAAAGGTTGTTGGCTGATACCAAGTTTTTCAAACCTATTGACTGCATCAGTAACAACATGGTCAAGCTGCTGTATCTTGCTGGTGGGAAGTGCAGTTAACCCATTTATTGGATCATCAATTTGTATTGGCCCAATTTCCCCTCTAAGTTTCATCGTAACAAACTCTTGTTGGATGCTTTTTAAAAGTCTTGCACGGTTAAATAGTTTGGTTAATTCATATTGACTTTTTGCAATAATTTCCGGCTTTGACAAATATGTGTGTGAGACAAGTGGTTTTGGGTCTAGTGTAGTGGCTGCAGATAATGGTGTAGTCGGTGTTGTTGGTGTGGCATTCAGGGACGAGATGCCCATAATAGGTGAGTTGCTTGACAGTACACTGCCCAAGCTCGATTGTGTAGAGGAAACACCTTGATGCAACGGTTCCAAATTTTTTAAGGAAAAAGGCAAATCAAAGTCCTTTGGATCTTCTACAGTATCATGAAAAGTTTCTTTGCTATTTGGCGTTTTTGGATATGCATTTTCGTTGCAAGTATAGTAACTTCCGTCGCTATAAATGCTACGAACACTGGTATCATTTCTGCTCATTTGGCCTTTAAATGGCATTCTGATATTTTTCAAGTAATGCTGATAGTCGTCAGTTCTAGACTCATAGGACAACGAATTTCTGCTCAATCTTTTTTGTTCGGATACTTCTTGATCCAAACTCTGTTCCTTCTCCTCTGTATTGTAAAGTTCACAAAGTTCTTCAATCGGTCTATCCCACCCATATTCGTTTGACGAAACAGGCTCATAAAGCGGTTCTTTGGATACCCGGGCAGCCCAGTAGTTGCATGCATATATGAACTCTTCAGCAATTTCTTGTGTGCCCGCCAAAAACAGTAAAATAGTCTTGTTGGGCAACACCAAAATAAACCGTCGTCCATCGCGAGATGTAACACTTTTACCATTTGCGCCTCCATTCAGCCTGATCACTGGCTCAGTATGTTTTTGTGTTCCGTAGAGTGAATGTGAATATGAAGCGATAGTGTTTGCTGATGCCATATATTGTGCTGGATTGGTCATGACGCTGTTACTAGTCGGTCCCCCATTTCCTGTTGTGAAATTGGCGATGCTTGTAAAACTTTTTTTCAGCTTTGACGAAGTATGAACCTGTGGAAGCGGTGGAGTGATTACAGATGTTGAACTTGCAGATGTTGCCCATGGCAAAGTATTGATTTCTGGAATGACACCCATGATATCGTTCTTCTCGTTGCCAATAAATACAATATTGGCATACGCGTTGCACAACGAGACACTGTCTGTCATTACCGCATTTTCAAGCCAGTTACCGCTACCAACCAATTTAGTAGTTTGTGCTTTAGACTCTTTGGAGAATTTTGATGAGTTGCTGATCATGCTTCCGCTATTGCTCGGTGTTAGTTTTCGACTCCTACTTCCGCTTCTCGAAAGCATGGGGCTCACGCTGCCGCGACTGCTTATGCTGATTTTTTCGAAATCTGTTGACCTGACTTTTTCTATCTGTTGCTTCTTTTTCATAAACCCAAATAGTTTTGATTTTGGATTAGCGGAAGTTTCACGTAGTAAGTCCGACTGTGAAGATGACGAATTAACACTGGTTTCCTTATCAAATTTGAACATTTTAAGATATCCTTGTTGCACAACTACAAATACACTGGTCCATTCTTCATCTTTTCCATATCCCAACTGTGAAATTCCTAGTCCAGAAACACTTGCATCATCAAAATATTTTTGTAGATTACGATTTTTATGACCTTTCGAAAAACGCGAATTATCAGATAGTGCTGCCCAGTCGATTTGTAGGTCCACATATTCTCCATTTTTGTCAACGGAATCAATTTCACGAATGACTTGAACTTGTAGCAATCCTTCCTTTGCCCATGGTGAACCATACAAAGGTAGTTCTGCATCAGGTATTGATCTTCTTCTAAGCGATGATGTAAGTCGTTGAACTGGTTGATTTATACTTTGATCTATACCCTGTTTGGCGTTTTTTTGTGTTTGTGGATTTTGCCAATGAAAACTATCGCGCGGAGTTGAAGGCTCTTCCAAAATAACAAAGTCATTATACTTGTGGGACTCTGTTTCATTGATTTCTTGAAATCTTCTAGGTATTGAATTATATTTTTGATCCTTTTCCAGACTTGAATCTGAGTGTTTTGACACAGACTTTGAAGGTTGTATCACAGCTTTTGGAGTTGATCGTGTTGAACTCATTGAATAGTTGCTAGTTCTCATTGATGCTTTTTTCGAATTGCGAGTAACAAATTTTGGGCTATGAAAAGAGAATTCATCAAAAAGTCCCATTGAATATCGAATTTTCTTTTTAGCGTTACTCAATTCCTTTTCTTTACTTTCGAGATTGCTTGAATTTTGCGACATCAGAATAGGCGTGTTTTCTTGTGAAACTGATGATTGCACAAATGGAAGAGGTTTTTCATCAGTGTGCAAAGGCTCTGTGGCATTAATTGTGTTTGGATCTATTTTCTTGTGATTATTTGAGCAGCTATATTGATAGCTGGGCAATTTATTGTTATTTCCAATTTCAAATGTAAAATTTTCTCCCTTTTGATCTTCATCAAATAAGCCTTTATTAAAGATAACTTGGTTTCCTTCTTCAATACTGGCAAGTTTATTTTTCATAAACTGAGGCGAAAGCATTAAACCAGAGTAGAAAACTTGAGAAAAGTTTTGTTCCTTTTGTGTCGACGAGAACGAATCTCGTTGATTTGCCCTTGGAGTATTTGTTGTCGACTTTGGAACATTTTTCAAAGGACGCGTTATTGGAAGCGAATCTCTAAATGATGTGACTTTTTGGTTGTTGAATCCAGAAGTAGTTGAGTCAACATGATGAGAGCTTTCAACATTTGCATCAATATTGTTACTATTTATATTATCCCAACCATCGGAAGATGGGTAATGGGATATTTTGTCTTTATTATTGTTAGATGATAGTAATGATGATGCTAGATCTTGCATAGAACTCGATCTTTTATGAAGAAGTTTTTGGCTAGCCGTGTTATCAAGCGGATTATTTTCGGTTGAAATACATGACTCGAAAAAGCTTGGACAGTGTGAGTCTGGAGTTATTGCATCACTATTGTATTTTGTTGGGTCTTCAAAACGCGGTATTGCTGGTAAAATTTCAAAATTGGAGGATGAACTGCCAATCATTGAAATGGATCTGTGAAACTGTGGTCTTTTAGGAACAGTTTCTATTGTAGAGTATCTGCGATCACTAGCGTTATGGGAAGAAACCTGCGTCAAACCTTGCTTAGATTGTGTTAAACCAGCTTCCAAGCTATTTTCCGAGGATTCGAGCAGAGATGTGAGCGAATTAGATTCACTATGGCTCATAAAGCTTCTTCGTATTGGATTGTCATCTTTCAGTTCTTTCTTTTCGTTTTCCTGACGTTTCATCGAGCTCCGGAGAGCTGCGGCGAATCCAATCGTATTGTTCCCAACACCTTCATTATTGTAATCATCATTTTGTTCACTTTCTCTATCAGCTTCCACTTTGTTTTTGGCCACGGCATCTGAATAGTCGTAATCGGTCCATTCATTTGTTGGGCCTATCCAGCTGTGCCTATTGGAAACTTTGGTTGTCGGCAGTCTTTGTCCAACATATTTCAGCGCCAAAGGAAGGGGGGCTACCTCCATAGATACATATATGTTTTTGAGGATACTTTGTATGATCTGTTTCCATTGCGAAAGTGGGTAATCAGAAGAGTCATCAACAAGAGGATACTTGTTTTTCGGCTTATCGAAGTAGCTAATTGATGGAACCAACGGCTTTCTCCTGGGCTTGGGAGCTATATGCTTATTTTTGATATCTCTCGCACTGTTTTCAATAGCTTCCAAAGCAAAATTGATGTATTGAGACTTGGTCATGCGCTGCGACTTTGGATTGCTGTGGTGGTCAGTATTGAGTAATAGAATTGAATATGCTATGGTATAAACTACCGAAACATTTTTGAACCCATGGTTTGGATTGCATTCAATCCATCTTTCTGAATATTCGCCCATAATCCGATCAAGCTGCTGAGACTCTGCTTTCATAAAAATATTTTCACATACTCTTCGCAAGCCCAGCATGATGGAAGCGTTTGAAAAATTAAAAAGATACATGTAGGCCTTACGAACCATGTTTTGGTTGGGAAGATCTGTGCCCATCCACGACACATAATCAGCCTGTTTAATCACCTTACACTTTTGTAAGTAGATCCTTTTTGCAATCGTGTATGATTCCATTTCGCTAATGGTAGCCTGAAAATGTCTGCTTGTCGCTCGTTTTTCCAATTCAACTTGAGGTACCTCTTGTTCATCAAAAGTTTTACTTTTTTGGCCATTTAGTGCTAGCAGCTCTCTGTCAGATCCACTTTCAATTTCTTTTTGGTTTTTCCCGTATTGTTTAGCTGAGTCTGATGTAATCATCTTACTAAACTGTTCAGTAGATCCGTGTTTTTGACTACTGCTTGTATTTTTCTTTCCAAAAAACAGTTTAGACTGAGGCTTATGAAGATCTAGCGAATTGATGATTGGCGAGCCTTTTACTTCATTTGCAAGTGCATTTGTAATGAAAGAAATGTCATTTGAAATAGGTTCTGGGGTAGAATTCTGCGACATGTAGCTTTCATACATCCTTTTAGAATAAAAGTTGATTCCTGATTTTGGTCTGGGTCTGGATGAAACTTTCTTTCTTGGTATAACAACGGGCAGTGGAGTGACTGGCGGATCTTGAGAAGGTAGTGGTGGTAATTCCTTTTCATAAGCAATATCTGTAAGCTTGCTGGAAACACTATTTTTATGATGTTTAGATGTTGATGTAATATTCCTGTCAGAAGACTGATTTTTTGGAGATTTGGTAGTGTTTGGAGATTCAGAAAATAACATGGTTTTCCGATCTTTTATTCCTATGGTAGATGCAGGAAAGTCTAAAATAATTGAACTTTGGCGCCCATGGGTTTTTGATTTGAATATATTTTTTTCAACGCTAGCTTTTTGATAATTCGTTTTGTCTGAATTATCATCTGTCGTAGGTTTACGAGAATCAGGTATTAGTGGAAAGTTTAATTCTTTTTGTGAAGACTTAGTTGATCTTGAAGAATTCTTGAAAGCAACAGTTGGTTCTTTGTTGGAATCTTTCAAAGTAGTATTCTGTTCTCGTTCAGATGCTGCGTAGTGTATGTACCGATGCTGGCCTGCATCCAGCCATGGCGGCATAGTCTTACGACGTAATAACGTTTTTTCCCTAGACGCGTCTCCAATTTCTTGTACGATTTTTGGATTTACCTTCAAATGGTCAGGAAGGTCATACAAACCGCCAGGACTTAATATACCAGGCCCTCCCAAGCTCGTTGGCCGTGAGTCAAGATTAGGCAATATTGTAGATCTAGGAAATTCAGCCACAGTGGCATCAGTGAGTTGAACTCGAGCAAACGATGAAGGAACAGGCTTTTTCTTTTTTTCATTCGTGGGCTTGGGTAAAGTCATTTTTCTCTTGATTTTTGGACTGGTTAAAAGTCAAAAATAGTCCAAATATTGTGTATATAGTTGTTTAAAGTCAATACTTGAATAATTAAAAAGTTTTAGAAAATATAGTGTATTGAAAAGTGAAATGGAGAAGAAAAAAAATAAAAGCAAACACAAAAACTTTTATTCAAAAAGAAGTAATGATTGAAAAAGGACAATACATTTAGTAAAATGAACAAATGCAACGACTTGGAAAGAAATTGGAATTAATCTTGCAAGATTATGATCCATGCCAACGAAAGGTACACACAAATCTATGCCCCTTTTGTTTTGATTAGCACATTAAAGCTTTTTTGTGTGTTTTTTTTTAAAAAAACCTGAAATCCTGGATAATATTTATAGGAATCAAATTAGTCTAATTATTAGGGTCGGAAAGATTTTTAGGACAATTGTGGACGTTTTCCCAAAACAGAAAAACTAGAAGAGAATTAATAGTTGTGCGGCTTATGTTTTTCATATTATCATCAATAAAGATTGATTTTCCAAAAAGAAAGTTGGAAAACCAAAGTAAAACAAGCATACGAGGTAGTTGGTTTAATGACACTAATTGCAAAATTATGACAGCGAGTCAAGTGAGGAGTACTGGAATTATAATAAAGCACGATACGGTTAGTTGGCCAATAATTCTTAATATGTATATTAAAGCAATTGATTAAAAGGCCTAAGCCATAATATATTTGATAAGGATACAAGTTTAACAAATTGGGGTAGAAAAATAATAATGAAAAGACAAATAAGCTTGAGAACATAAATGAACGCTCGAAATATAAAGAATAGTCATATGTCGTTAAACGTGAAACGGAAAAGGCTAATCAGCAAGAAGAAAAAAGCCATAAAAATCACGCATGAAACTCAAAGTTGAAATAAATAAGCATTTAAGCCATATTTTCCTTGGTTGAATCTTCCCTCAATCGTAGTGGAGATTGAGGACGACGTTTTGGAAAAATAACTGCTCTAAATACAAAATAAAGAGACAAAAGTAGTGCTAGACCAGCCGTTCCCATGCCGGTATAAAAACAATGGCGTATAATTTGAAGGTGTGGTATTCCGGCTTTAGATTGATATAATTCAACAGTTCCAGCAATACCAAGACCAATTGAGATGGAGTAGTTGACGACAGTGTTGATGATAGATCCAGCAACACCCTGCTGTTCCAATGGCAGCATATCGCTCAAGACAATACTTGCTGCCGGAAAGCTCATATCCATCCCCAAGGGTATGACCAAGGTAGATACAAACAGTTGTCCCCAGTAAACTTGATTCACCGGGCGAGTTCCCATTAAAACCAAGCCACAGAAAAATCCACACATTGATATCATCACAATAAACGAAATATGAACTCGAGGGATAAGAAATGCAGTTAACACACCAGCTGCGATACCGCCAAACACGACAGGGACGAGTCGGGCACTCATATTCAATAAGGATCTTCCTTCAATTGCCATCCCAAATTGATGAGTATAGTAAATCCAAATACCGAAGCTTGACCATCCCGCCGCGATGGAACCGAGAATGATGCCTGTTTGGGCGGTGTAAAGACTTTTGGGAATAAGCGGATCTTCGGCCACCTTCAGCTCAATATAAATGAACAAACCGAGCAGTAAAATACTAACGATAAGTAGAATGTAGATGTAGCATTCACTCCAAGAAACTACCGCGCCTTGGTTCCATGCAAAATTAAACAAAAAAAGACCAGACACGCCGGTGATGGCCCCGTAGATATCAAAGGTTTGTTTTTTCCCCGCAAAGTCTCTTCCAATATTGTGAGGTACGGAATAATATGACACCAGTGCAATAATTGCACAAGCAATAGAATTGACGTAAAAAAACCACGGCCAGCTAGTGTAGATAGTAAATATTGACGAAAAAGTAGAGCCGACTACGAATCCAGAGGGAGCAATACTGCCAAAACAGCACATAACAATTACACGTCTTCGACCGATAGGGTAATAAGAGCCAATCATTCCAACAGCATTGGGCATAATTAATGCTGGACCCATGCCTTGGAAAGCTCTGCATATTGAAAAGAAGATTGTAGAATGGGAATAATTTGCGATGCCACATAGCAGAGACCATAGCGAATACCAGACAAAGCCCAAAACGAAAATGAATTTCAAACCGTAGATATCTCCTAAACGACCAGCAACCAAAATAAAGGTACCCACAGTTAGAGAAAATCCAGCTGAGTACCAACTGATAACACCAGGCGAAGTGACACTAAACGATGCAGCAATCTCCTTGTAAGGCACAATAGTTTGGGCGACTGAGGCCTGGGTCAAAAGTTGAGATAGACAAATGAGAAACACAAACAGAATTTCGTGAGGCAGTTTGATTTGGTCCCATGGTGGAGATGGATCAAGCATATTTTCGATATGGCTAGAAGCCTTGGATTGTGTGGCATGAAGATTGTTATTGAAATTGGTATCTGAACGGTCATGGTGCTCTTTATGGATGCTTGTGTTTTGGTTTTCGGACTGATTTAGGGGTTGAGGTTCTAAAGCTTCTGGGTCTGAAAAATCAACCTGTTTTTCAAAAGATGACTCAGCATCTTCTAAATTAGAAGAAGGAAAGGCATTTGACATTATGTATATAATTTAAAAACTGGTAAGTTAATCGATTCTTTAAAAAATTCGTTGTATTAAGCCTTGTGGACCAAAGCAAAAAAAACTTTTTTGATGGTTAGGTTTTGGAGAAGATTTGAAACGAAAAGCAGTTACGTTTATATACGTTTCAAAACCGATGGTTTAGGTATAAAAAATTATATCTGTAAAAAAATTGTAAAAAATACCAGGACCTCTGTAGTATTTAAATAAAACTTTTATGATGATAGGGACATCGTGGACTTTCCGATTGGAAATTCTTGGTGATTGGTACCCAAACAACCCAATTTTTTCAATCATTTCCACGATGATGTCAACAAAACAACAATACTGACTAATTCCATTGACTGAATCGATGTTCTAGAATCCAATTGAATAAACAGTCTTGGATTCTTGGTGTAACATCAGCTGCTCATGTCTGAAGAGTGCGAGCAATTAGTAAGTTTGGGGAATCATTGTTTTTTTTTACTAAGACTTACAAATAATAGTTTCGGAAGGTTTTTTTGTTCTGTGAACGGCTATTCACAAACATCAATATCGGAACATCGGAATATCGGATGTAGCCCTCTGATTGACAATGACTTTACATACATTTCCGGAACTCATTTGTACCGATCCTTGTAGACCTAAACATGACGTACCGGCCAGAAGTAACAAAAATTGGATATAAATGGTTTATTCAAACCTATATTGTTTTTTTTAAATGAGTGAGAGTAACGGTCGCTAAAGCCTTTGGAACTTGAAGGGTTCTAGGTTCGGAGCTGGTCTTGGTTGAACCAATAAACTGTTTCTTTAGTTGGCAGTTTTACATAAAAACTAGTAAAACGTCTAATTACTGTTTTTTGACAACTGGAAAAGAAATTTTTTTAATCATACATTTTCAAATACACTTAATAAGTCTTACAAAGACCAACGTAAAACGTACTCATCACAAACGTTACAATTACTAATGGTTTTTTGTATTGACGCAGTCTTACAAACATTTTTTGTATTGCTATTGGATTTCAAATATATTTAAATATAATAATGACATTGATTATGATAATAAAAAAAATATCTTTGGTTACATGTAGTTATCTACATTTGCAGTATTTCAAGAAAGTGTATTGCAATTTCTATAAAGTTGTCTAAAACAATCTTTAAATCATATACGGCTGAACTTTGAGATGTTTTGTCAGAATTTACAATTGTCGATATCCAGGTCGCAAAACATGAATCCGAGTGTTTAACTTTTCAAAAAAGACAAAAGCAGATATAGTTTATATATTTTTCAAAAAAAATAAAAACGTCAGATGGTATGTGCTATTCGAAAAGTAGTCTTCGTATAATGCAACACGTCGAGAGTATCAAGACTCAACCCTATTGAGTCAATATTTTCTTAAAATTTAAATAGCTTTCCATCAAATCAATTTGTGAGTTTTTAGTATTTTCTTCAAAGTTTTCTTGTGTTTATCAACAATTTCAGCTCATTTCTATCAAAAACAAGTTCAATTGAATTCGACAATATCTTCATTAACCTGAAAATGGAAATCATTAAAGATATCAAAGTTTCTGTGACAAAAAAAGCCTTCAACATGCTGTTTGATGTTGAAGAGCCTACAAATGCTTGTTTTTCGGCTCTTTGTAATGAGGATGTTGCTGTTATAACTGGTGGCTCATTAGGACTTGGACGAGCCATTTGTTCTGAGCTAGTTAGTCGCGGAGTACAGCGTGTGATATCTTTGGATATTGTCGTTCCTGCCGAAGTATCATTTGACGCGTCGGAGACTGATGATGGAATCAAAATTGAAGAACTAGGGCAAAACTATGAACAAGATGAAAATTTTGGACTATGTGAGACAAGCAGTTTTATTGATGCTGAAACTACACAAGACCAAAAATCTTTTGCAATTGCTTCGACATTGGAAAGTCAGAAAAATAAAGACACCATAACTGAGAATGATCATGGTGTACTTGCACCGGAATCTGAAATGAAGAAACCAGCAACGAATGCATTTGTATTGGTGGACGGTGTGGAGTATATTCGCTGTGATGTTTCCAAAATCGATCAGGTTCGAAGGGCTTTTGACTACATTTCAACTACAACTTTTGGTCAACAGACAAACAGTTGTCCAGTCACAATTTTGGTCAATAATGCCGGAGTCATGCGAGGAAAATCTATTTTAGATCTCACTGATGACGAGGTCTCTTTGTCATTAAACGTGAATCTATTGGGCTCGTTTAACATTATTAGAACATTTCTTCCAGGAATGGTACAGAACAAGAGAGGGTTCATTGTTACTGTGGCATCTGTTTTAGGGCACTTGAGTCCTGCTAAACTGAGTATGGTTTTCTTTTCCAACAAAAAGGTTTTGAAACTTTAAAGACATTTTTTTAACATGGTATTTCTTTTGTAGGTACGTATGGATCATCAAAGGCAGGAGTTATTGCACTTCATGAATCTCTTACTGCTGAACTTGACAATATGGATCCCAAAAAGTTTAAACTTTCAGGCTCAGATGTGAGTGTAGTTTCGTATGCCGATAAAAAGGGTCTTGCAGACGATGTAGGGAAATCTTTGCGTGGTAATGAGTTGAAAAAATTGGACAAGGCATCCTCGAAATCTAAAATGTTGAAGTATGGACAAAAGGGTGCAGTTTTTGTCGGAAAGCAAACAATTAAAGGTACTAAAAAAGTTGTTACAACTCAACTTCCCATTTCAATTATCTTTTTCAAAATTTTTGATCCTCGATCAATCAAAAGAAATGTGAGACGTGGAGAACTTTATGTAGTGAGACCGATGAAAAAGGCACTTGGGTTTATGGGAGGTCCAGAAAATGAGGCTATCAAGACACTGCTTGTTTGTCCTGGGCAATTGGATACTGCAATGTTTAATAAAGTAAAGACACCTTCAAAACTATTTGCACCAATCTTAAGCTCTGATGCAGTGGCCAACGACATTGTAAATAGGATTGAGGATGGAGAAGGAGGAACGTTGTATATGCCATTATACGCCAAATTTGTTCCGCTCTTGAAGGGATTTCCATTGAAGATGACGAAACTTGCAAGATGGGTGTCCGGCATGGACAAGGCGGTTTCAAAGTGAGAAGTATAAACCAGATACGCTTTTTCACCATGATTCTGTAGTGAGTAAACATAGGAAGTATAATTCAATAGTGATGCTTTTGTAAATAATTGAATTGTACCAATGGTAGACTGAATTAAAGGGCAAGCTATTTGAGCCATTGATGGTTCGGAAATGCAATATTTGATCTAGTTTAGATTTGTGTAAAGTGTTTTCTACAGAATCTGTACGTATATTATTATTATTATTATTATTATTTATAAATTAATTGAATTCATCAGATTGTCTGCAAATTCACTATATTTTTTTAAGCTCTAGGATATTCTTGGATTTTTCCATGTGTGAATAAATGTCTGAATTTCCAATATGGGATCTAGTAATTAAATAATAATCTGCATACAATATATATTGTTTACGGACGAGTTGATCCGTAACAACTTGAATAGAAGAGCAGATCATTAAAAGATCAACAACTTGACCAATTGCAATCCATTTCACAACCTCTTGAAATTAGGAACTCAATTACTAAAAAAATGGATATTCTTCAATGATGAAAACGATTTTTCAAGCCAAATTAAGCCTCAGTTTAACTGTTTAGATGCAATTAAATCATATATCAAGATATATAATATTGGCGGCTTTCCAACTGAAAAACCCATTTCTTTACATATATTTTCATGTAGTTTTCTCAATTTGAAATCATCCAATAAAACCCAACTCCAAAAAAAAAAACCGAATAAGTATCTCGAATTATTTTTTCTGCTTTTGTAAATCGGAGAATTCATTTTTTGCTACAACCGGATTTTCTCGAGCAAAATAGAAGGTTTCGAGCAATGAAAAAAATTAAAAAAATAGGCCCAATGATTGCTGGTGCGGCCAGGATTCGAGCCGCCTTCGTCCACCACTCAAGTCGCACACCAACTTTTTACTCTTAAAATCGATTTTCCTCACCCTTTTTTACTTGAACCTTTATTTATTTTGTATTTTTTTTATTCCACCATAATTTGTGTTTATCCAATTCAATCTTCAATTATTTATTTCACTCCTTTTTTTACCAATTCGAAATGAAAATATACACTCTCCCTCTTTCGGATTCGGGCGAACCTTTGCCTGCTGGTAACGGCCAATTCATTCAGCTCCCCAATCCTGCTGATAAACCCTACATCCTTCGACTCGTCATTCTTTCTACTTCTGAAATCGTAAATCAAGGTGTTTTGCACTGCAATGTTCCTCCAGCCAGTGTCGAGTTTGCACGCGCAAAGTTTTATGAATATCCAATTAAGTCATCTTTCAATAAGGATACTTACTTAGACATTAAAATCACATCTTCTGGATCCTTTTCTTTCTTCTTTACATATGTTCCTCTCAACGATCCTTATTTCCAGCACAAAACTTTTAAAAAGACCACACGCGAATCTCAGTTTGCAAATCAATCACTCTTGTCTGTTCCTTCCAAGAAACCTCTCGACAAGAGCTCAAACGATGACGAAAGTGACAACGAAAGCATCGCTGCCTCCGAGTTTATCGAGCTGGAAGAACCTACTTTGGCCGAGCGTTCTTGCAGTAAAAAGCATTATTTCATTGTTTCCGCAGGTTTCTCACTTGACGGAAAACCCCTTTCGTTAAACTCTTTGAATATTGAAACCGCCGTTTCGAAATGGATGGGTCCTTTCAATACTTGGGACGAAAAGTTTGCTTACTTCAAAAGCAAAGGTTACAACATGATTCATTTCACTCCCTTAAATGCCCGTGGTGAAAGCAATTCTCCTTACTCTATCTACGATCAGTTGGACTTTGATCGCTCAGTCTTTTCCAATGGTGAAAAAGACATTTCCCACATGGTAGCCGATATGGAACACAAACACCAATTGCTTTCCCTCGTCGATGTTGTCTACAACCACACTGCAAATAACTCAGAGTGGCTCAAGGATCATCCAGATGCTGGCTATTCCGTCAACACCTCTCCCCATCTCGAACCTGCTCTCGAAATTGATACCTCCCTTTTGGAATTTTCTGACAATCTCAAATCCTTGGGACTCCCAACCACCTTGAACTCTCTTGAAGATCTCAGTGCTATCATGAACGGAATTCAAAAGGTTCTTTCAGATCTTCAGCTGTGGAAGTACTATGTTATCAATGTCGAGCAGGCCACGAACAAAATTATAGACGCTTGGAATAACACAAACATATCTGAGCTTGAAAAAGTTTTTCCTCAAGGCTCCGAATTAAAGGCTCAAGCACATTTTGTTGCCTCTCATGCTGGAATTGGCTTAGACACCTTCGGATGCAGATATGTCAGAACTGTCGACCCAAAAAAGTTTATCCAGATTATCTCTACACTTGTTCCTGAGGAAGAATACAAGAACTTGGACAAAGTCCGAGAAGTCTCAAAGAATATTTTTAATGAAATCAATTTACCGTTTTATCAAGAGTATGATGATGATATTCAAACTATTCTCACCCAATTGTACAACAGAATCAAGTATACTCGTATCGATTCACACGGTCCTAAATTTGGAGAAGTCACCAAAAAGAACCCACTTATCGAAACCTACTTCACCAGAATCAAAACTACCGACGGCAAGGGAGTCGCTCTTGTCAATAATGGATGGATTTGGAATGGTAATCCACTGGTTGATTTTGCTAGCAGCAAGTCCAAGGCTTATTTGCGACGAGAAGTTATTATCTGGGGCGATTGCGTCAAACTCAGATATGGAAATCATCCCTCTGATAGTCCATATCTGTGGGAAAGAATGACCAAGTACACTCAGCTAATGGCTAAGTATTTCCATGGTTTCAGAATTGATAACGCACATTCTACTCCTCTTCATGTTGGTGAGTATATGCTTGACAAGGCTAGATTAGTCCGACCAGATTTGTATGTGGTTGCCGAGCTTTTTACTGGCTCCGAAGAGATGGACAAAATATTTGTCGAACGTCTCGGTCTTACATCCTTGATTAGAGAAGCCATGCAAGCTTGGTCTCCAGAGGAGCTTTCCCGTTTGGTCCACAGACACGGTGGTCGTCCTATCGGCTCATTTTCTGAACAGCCAATCGTCACTTTTGATAAGCAAGATGAAGCTGGTCCGAACCTGGTTGTGCAATCTTCCTATATCCATGCATTGTTTATGGACTGCACCCATGACAACGAAGCTCCTGCACAGAAACGAACTGTTGGGGACACTCTTCCAAATGCAGCTTTAGTTGCAATGTGCAGCTGCGCAGTTGGTTCTGTTATGGGCTATGATGAAGGTTATCCTCATCTTTTAGAAATTGTCTCTGAAAAACGAAACTATACACTTGGTGGGGGCATTTCAAAGATTAAGAAAATGCTTTTGGATGCACACACTGATATGGGACAAAAGGATGCCTCCGAGATGCATGTCCACCACGAAGGCCAGTACATTACTGTCCACCGGGTTAACCCCAAGACTGGAGAAGGGTGGTTCTTGATTGCTCGTACAGAGTTCCACAAGGACGGAGATCAAAAGCGTACGTTTTCTTTTTATCAATCCTTATTATTTTCTTTTATTTTTTTATCCCTCGGAAAAAACTAACATGCTATAGTGAACGATATTGTTTTAAGCGGAACCAAAGCCGAGCATGTAGTCAGTGCTCATTTAAAGCATACAGGTGATTACAAAAGCAGCCCTGAATATCTCAACAGCATTCCAACCGAACTTGTTGACTTACCTCCCCCAACCATTGAATTTAACGACAATCAAACTGTGATCAAGGTCAATGATTTCCCTCAAGGCTCAATTGCCTTTTTGAAAACTTCCATTATCCACGTGGACGGAGACCTTGAGTCGTTTATTCGTGAGGGTGCCGAAGAGATGGCCTCCGGCTTGGATCTTCTCGACCTGAACGTTGTTTTGTACAGATGTGAGAGTGAAGAACGTGACTACACTGGTGGTGACGGTGTTTATCATATCCCCAATCATGGAAGTCTTGTTTACGCAGGTTTAGAAGGTTGGCTTGGTCCTTTACAAGAGATTATCAATGACAATAATCTTGCACATCCCATTAGTGAGAATTTGAGACAGGGTCAATGGGCTTTGGATTATTCCGTCAACCGTCTTTACAGATACACCAATGACTTCCCCAATATTAAGCCATATGTCGAATGGCTCAAGTCCCGTTTTGACAGAATCAGACCCTTGCCTAGCTTTTTGCTCCCACGCTTTTTTGCATTGGTAATTGTGAATGCCTACTTGGCATTTAAGAAACAAGCATTGAAGCTGATGAATTTCCAAGAAAATACCATCTTTTTGCAAAGACTTGGTCTCATATCAATCCAAATGGTTGGAATTGTCAAGAGCACTTCTTTGTTTCCTTTCCACAACACTGGATGCATGGCTGCCGGCCTTCCTCATTTCAGCAGTGATTACATGAGATGTTGGGGTCGTGATGTGTTTTTGTCCCTCCAAGGTCTTTTGATTCATACTGGACGCTACCAAGAAGCCAAGGACCATATTTTAGGTTTCGCTAAAACGTTGAAGCACGGTCTTATTCCCAATCTCTTAGATGCTGGACGCAATCCAAGATACAATGCTCGTGACGCTACTTGGTTCTTTACACAGAGTATCCAGGAATACGTTCATAGAGTTCCTGATGGCCATAAGATCTTGGATGAAGTTGTCAAGCGACGATTCCCATTGAATGATGATTACGTTACTGTGGACGACCCCCGTGCCTTTTCGGAAGAAACGTCCATCAGGGACATTTTGTTTGAGATTTTGAGCAGACACGCTCAGAGTATCAAGTTCCGTGAAGCCAATGCCGGATGGCGCATTGATTCTCAGATGAAGGATGAAGGTTTCAATCAGTATATTCACGTTGACTGGGAGAATGGTATGGTGTTTGGCGGAAACAAGTGGAATTGCGGTACATGGATGGACAAGATGGGTGAAAGTCCCAAGGCAGGCAATCAAGGATACCCCGGTACTCCAAGAGATGGAGCAGCAGTTGAGATTATTGGTCTTTTGAAGAGCACCTTGCGATTTGTTTTGGAACTGAATAAAAAGGGCATGTTCCCGTACAAGGATGTTGTCAACCAGCATGGTGACAAGATTACATTTGAGCACTGGAATGATTTGCTTCAAAAGAACTTTGAGAAATGTTTTTACGTCCCATTAGATGGCGAAGAGGGCAAGTACGATATTGATGACCACATCGTTCACCGCCGTGGTATGTACAAAGACTTGTACAGATCAAGCAGTGCATATGAGGACTACCAACTGCGCCCTAATTTCGCGATTGCAATGGTTGTTGCGCCCGAATTGTTTGACACTGTTCATGCCATGAATGCGATTTCACTTGCAGACCGAGTCATTCGTGGTCCTGTTGGTATGGCTACATTGGATCCAGAAGATCTAAACTATCGTCCATACTACAACAATAGCGAAGACTCGACAGATTTTGCGACTTCCAAGGGTCGAAACTACCATCAGGGACCGGAGTGGCTGTGGTGCACTGGTTTCTTCTTGCGAGCATTCTTGAAGTTTGATTTGAACAGTGGAAAAGAGGATGGGGAGAGCGAATTCATTGAAACGTTCCAACAGGTTGCTCGAAGAATGGTTGGACACCGACAGTGGATGAGAACATCTCACTGGGCAGGACTGACAGAATTGACCAACAAGGACGGAGTTCTTTGTGGGGACTCTTCACCCACCCAGGCATGGTCATCTGCTACTTTAATTGAATTGTTTGAGGACGCCAAAGATTTTTGGAATGATAGATTTGGAAAAGAGGGTTAAAGTAGCTTAAGTTGTATTGACGTCATTGGCTATAATATTGGATAAGTTTGAGTACCAAATAGATGTACATTGAATTGACTATTTATGATTAAATACGAATATATTGAATTGAATATTTACAAACAAACACACGCTCGTGAAACTGAGTAATGATAATTGAACATATACTTACTGAATTCACTATTTACAATTGAATCAGTATCTTCAGATTTGGCTATTTATCAAGTATTCATTTATGGTGTTGATTGAATCATCCACATACAAGACTATCCCGACCAAAGACTGCTCAAAGTTCGGAACCCGTCACAGATAATGCATAACTGTTTTGAATACCAAAACGAGGTTCATTCAGTTGTTTTTCTCACACCGATTTCCAGACAAAACCAGCCTGTTGATGAACATTGACCCGAATATGTACCATGTCTAAAGAGAGGGGATGATGAGGGGTTTCTCGAGCGAATTCAGATAAATTCCGATCCCATTTTAAGTTAAATTATACCCTAAACCAAATGGAGAATAAATTCAAAGTGGCATATAACAGAGAGGGGCTACTAGGCAAATCAATTTAATCGAGAGGGGGCAAAGACCTCGATACAGAAATTATGGACGGGCGGGGTTTTTGTTGTAGATTCAGTAATTGGATTTGTTTTTGGTGAAAACATTTGGAACTCTCAACTTCGAACCCAGAACTGTTTTTTATTTTTTTATTATTTTTTTTACATGTGTTCAACATTGCTCATATGCAAAGTACAGTTGCTTCGTACCAATTTTTCGTTTTATTAGAATGGATTTGAGATAATTGTTATTCTCTTTTCAAAATTCCAGATTTCGGTCAAAAACTTACAGATCCTGGTATATGTTAGTTTTTTGATCACCTGCTCAATCCAGTACTATTTGGTTTTCGTTTTGCGTGAAAGAAAAAAAAGAAATAAAAGAAAAAAAAGAAAATAATAAACGAAAAACGAGAAATAGCATTTTTCCACTGCTTGAATTCTTCACTTTTCCTCCTGAACTTCCGACACTACCACCATTCAGTTTGGCCTTTACAAAAATTATAGCCACAGTAAGCAATATCATTAGCATCATTTCATCCATTAATAAAGACTATACTTCATGGCCTTAAAAACAGACCCTTCCACGGGTCCTCCTCAGCCTCCAATTGCTCAAGCCCTAGCGCTAAATGACCTCGATGAACCAAATGACTCAACTCCTGAACACATCCACCAACAACAACCTATTCCTTCTTTTTGTCCTCCAAATGTACCTTCTTCTAATTCAGTCCCTGAAGATGCACCTGAACAAAAAAAAGCTACTGAACCTTCTAACGGCAATTACATTGGGAAAAAGTTTTTGGAATCTTGGAATGTAACTTCTCCTTGTGTAATCACTGCAGTCCTTTATAAGGAAGCTGCTCTAGATAGCCCTTCATTTCGAGCATCTATGAACCACCTGGATAGTCAATTGAATTATGTCGATAAGTGGCTTGAATCGTTTACAAAATCCTTATCAAAACTTTCCGCTGAAATGGACTCTCTTCAAGAGCATGCAAACTCATTGATTTCTAAATTTGTACCCAGTTTCGTCACCCAAGGTGTGATTGACCATGACTACACAATGCTTGCCATGCGTCGTTATGCCGAGATTTCCAGTTACTTTTGGACATCAATCATTCGTAAAGTTAAGTCACATCATTTACGCATAATTGAAGAGCTCTCTGGCTTTCAAAAAGGTGACTTGAAAAAGTACAAAGACACTCGAAAAATCTTCGATAACGCTCAAGTCCGTTACGATTCCATGTTGGCAAAATACCTTAGTCAGTCAAAAAATAAAGAACCCTCAGCACTTCGAGAAGATGCCTTTCAACTAGCTGAAGCTCGCTCTTCATATTTTAAAACATGCTTCCAGCTTGCAAATACCCTTTCTACTACACAAACACGTCTTGATATTTGTCTCGTTAAAGCGATGGCTGATCCATGGATCCTTTCACCTTCCGAATTCAGCCATTCCGATCCGGTTTTCCAAAAAGTCTCGGTAGAAATGACTAGACTCAAATCTTGGGCCAAGTCTATGCAAAAAGATTTTAAGCCTTTCCTGAAACAACTTTCTACATCCAGCAAAGAAATTGAACAACAAGCTGTTGAAAAATTTGTTCCTTCTCGATACTTGAACGAATATTCCGTTACCCAAGCTTCCCTTTCTCGTTTCGTCCCTGATGATAACCCCAATCGTAAACCACAGGACGAAAAACATGGATGGGTTTTTGTTCGTTCGGCTTCTAAAACCAGAGTTACTTGGGTAAAGCGTTGGATCTTTGTTAAAAATAATATGTTTGGTTGGCTGAATATTTCGCCTTCTGGGACCTTTGTTCAAGAAAGCGATAAAGTTGGTGTTTTACTTTGCCATGTTACACCAATCTCCACCGAAGACAGAAGATTCTGCTTTGAAATCAAAACTAAAGACATTATTTTTGTCATCCAAGCTGAAACCCGTAATGAGCTTATTTCATGGCTTCAGGTTTTCGAAGATTCTAAACGCGCCGCAGTTGAGAGCGGCGAATCCAAAATCAACCTTGCATTCCAAAGAATTCCTCCCGCTATAAGTGAATTCGCTTCAACCGCCAATGCTTCTGTCGATGTCGAGCTACATGAGGCCTTAGAGTCCCCTAGCATGCCTCAATTTGACTTTACTAGTAAGAGCTTGACTGGCAATAGCACCACTGACAGCATGCGAGAAATGATGACAGCAGGTGAGACTTTGACGAGAGATAAGCGCCAAAAAAAGGTCAATTTCATTACCGTAGGTCCATTTGGATCCAGTCTTGTTTCGTCCCCTCTTATTAATGCTCCTATGCCTACATCGAAAACTCTTGATGCTGTACTGGCCAGTTCTTTACTAAGCTCCACAACTTTACCAACAGCTGTCACTGCCAACTACTGGGGAAGTATCAATTGGATTGCATACGACGCTGAACAAAATCCAAATGAAGTTCATGTCACTTCAGCAGGAGATTCTTTAGTTAAACCCGAAAGAAAGCTTAGCGCCATATTTGTCGATAGATACCCTGAATACTACCCCTTAGAATTACGTTCCCAAGATGCACAGCTTCGTGCAATTTTCCAGCCCCTTATTTCTGACAGCGATAGTGACCGAGTGGTAATGGCTTTCAGATGCCTTGCCAGGCCTAATCCTAATTATGAAGTTACTTGCCGCGTTTTCTTGACACCCAGCCACATGTTTCTATATTCTCATAGCGTTGGTTTCACCATTTCTGCTATTTGTCCGTTGAAAGATCTTATTAGTGTCGAAAGCCGGCAAGCACTCAATTGCGATAATCTTTATTTCATTGGAAAAACCGGTACTGGCCAGTGTCGAGTATTTCTTGATTCTGGCCGCTTAGTCCAAAAGCGCATGCTCTTTTTAATCGACAATCTTCATTCTGCCAACCCACTAGGTCTCAAAGAAATCATTGAAAAACTTCAAGATATTGGCCATGAACAACATGAAGATCAACTGGACGAGCTTTTATCTCTTGAAAAAGAACACCCTTCCACTATTGATGACATTCAATACGCACAGGAAGTCGGCCAGCGATACGAAACTCAGTTACGTCAGTTCTATGATCGAGAAAGTCCTTTAAAAGTAT
This sequence comes from Magnusiomyces suaveolens, assembly GCA_900642975.1. NCBI lineage: Eukaryota > Fungi > Ascomycota > Dipodascomycetes > Dipodascales > Dipodascaceae > Magnusiomyces > Magnusiomyces suaveolens. The sequence goes on from CAAAMA010000004.1 coordinate 1,961,979, forward strand.
CAGAATCTTCGTCAACATTGCCTAATTCCATCACAGATGACCCGAAATTGAGATTTCTTTCTTCAAAAGCCAAATCAGCGGAATTCCCTCATAAGCGGCTTACAAAGAGCTATACCCTGTTAGGGGATGACGAGTATGTCGGTGTTATTTACTCGGAATTGCGGCAATCAATGGCACAGCTTTCTGCCGAATACGACTTTGATATTCCTGCTAAGGCTTTATTTCATGTCATGTTTGGAGAAAACTCTGACGTTTTCCTTTATTCTAACTCGGTTATGGTCATTAGAGACAAAGTTTCTATTACTCCCTGGAAGCTCGTTGGATCAGCAAGAATGGAGCGAGAGATCAACTTTAATATTGGGTCTATCATATCTTTCTCTGGTGAAATACAAGACAGAGTCATGACTATGCAACGTGTCGAGCGTATGAATGACCGGTGCTACATGGTTTACGAACGCCGCGCCATTTGGACATTACCCCAAGGCTCATTTTATACCACTGGCCGGTATGTAATCTTAAAAACATCCAAAAATACCTGCAAACTTTCCATTTGGAATAGTGTTGAGTGGATCAAGTCTTCATTTATCAAAAACATTACGGAACCATACGTACTTGGGAAATTCAAGGACGAAGCCACAATGATTGTTAACCGCGTTCTTAAATGTCGCCAGAGACTTGGGGCCAAAGGTAGTACTATGACAGCGATCAGAATGTTTGGCAAGCTTGGCACATCTTGGGACGAAAACAGTTTTGATTCAAAGCGTCTTGATCGCGGCAGCATTAAAGAGCTTGATCAGTTGGAGTCTAACGATTTGGCTCAAACACAGGTTGTTCTTTCACAAAAGTCCGCTCTCAAGTCTTTGTTTGAAATCATTTTTTCAATCTTAGTGTCCTTTGTTGGAGAAGTCTTTCTTGTATCCCGGCGGGTGCTTTCAAGTGTTTGGAACGGAATTTTAACCAATAAGGTATTGGTTGTGGCTTTGATTCTTTCATTATTCTTTAATACATTTTATGGGGGAAGATCGGTGCTTCAGTACTGGGAAGCGAAATTCACTGTTAGCCAAGCCACTAAAGCCATTTCAGACTTTGAGCTCATTCCCACAGACAATAATATTCTTAAACGCTCGATTTTTTTATCTCAGTTGGACGAATTGATCCGTAATGGTACATCATTTTCCAAACTTTCTCACCATTCTAGTGAATGGCGAGAAATGCATAATTCCAAAATATTTGGTTCAGACAAAAACGAGACTGGCTCAAAACCGTTTGATTATTTCAATATAACGGGTATTTGGACAACCCCCAACGAAACGGATCCAGCACGGGCTACATTATGTTACGATCGATTCCGCAACCTTGCACTAGAAGACGGCGACTTCGACTCCATTTTCGTCGAGCGCACTGACAACATTCTGAGTGCGCAAGCACTCAGCTCTTCCGCAGCACTCGTCTCTGCCGTCCGTAACCGTATACACGGATTTCGGTCGCGTATTGGCATTGCCCGTAACCAGCTCATCATCGAGCTGCGTACCCTTAACCGTCTCGAAAAAGAGCTCGTCATGGCGGAATGGCAAGCATGGCTGTTTGACGAGGTCAGCATGTGCACGAGGCTTGTCGACGCCATGGTGTACAACTCTTCGCCGTTGGTTTCGGGCAAGGGATTACGTGCAGACGACGACGACTCGCAAACGGCAGGACAAAATAAATTGTTTGGTGACCGGCCTGTTCGTGTCAGAAAGGCGCTAACATACTATTGCGCCAGCTGTGTTGCGGAGAACAAGGCATTGAGAGAATTCAACTTGTTTGAACCAAATTATTAGTTTTTGTTTGTTTGTTTTATATAGTTTACATTATTGCTTTTCAATAGATACATTTTTAATCATTTATTTTTAAAAAAATAAGTCGCACAAAACTATCGCGGATTAGCCCCAATCGCCCATCCAAGTCCACTAACCAACAAACTCGAAATCTGGTCTGTAGCATTGTGCTCTTTTGAATCAGTGCCTTGTCCAGAATTTCCAGAAAACGAACTAGACGAGGCACCATGCTCGCTAAAACCAGAATGCGCAGAATCCGGTCCGTAAAAATTACTTGAAGGCTCGTCAACGATTTGCATGGGCGACGTGGTGTTTGATCGCGATGCCCGATGGCTTTGTAGCGGCTGGCGCGAGTGATGATGTGCTTGACTGCTATTTGCGTACGAAGATCTGCCGAAGTTAGATGAAAGTGAATTGTGGGACTGGCTGGACGAAAAGGAGTCGTGGTCACGGTAATAGTCTGCGCTATGGGTGGCAGGTACCTGCGGCGGTGGAGACTGTGTATTTAAAACTCGTGAGAATTTGGCGGGTAAAAGTGAAGGAGCTGACGAGACTGCGGCAGTCAACTTTTGGCTCATATTTTTACCAACAGATGAACCAATGTTATAAAACGTTTTTCCAGCAGCAAGTGACGAAAGCCCGTCTCTGAAACCACCGCCAAGATCAGTACCGAGATTAGCAAGCCGGTTATCATTGAAAGCATTAGTTCTGTTAGCCAACAACGAAGAAGCAAAAGATGATGTCGATGAAGAAGAAGATGATGATGAACGATTTTGTGCATTTTGCATTAGTAGTTCCACCCGTTTCCAAAATCCAAGAACTTGAGAAAGCTGGTCACTTGGACATATTTTGAGTGTATACGATAATGTCGACATTTTCTTTTGTAAAATCTCAAGTGGGATATGATCGGGATCCCAGTTGGGCGAAACGAATTTTCCAACTTGAAACAAGGAGGCCCAAGTTTCAATGTCCTCTTCGAATTCACTGAAATTAGTATCTGCAGCTCCGCCATAACAAATTTCGGCTTGGCTTTTCTTTATATCTTCAATAAACTTGAATTGGGTTGATGCCTCTGAGGCATGCGAATTGTCCATAAAAGGAAAAGACAGCTCATAGGCTTTGTCAAAATTCGAGTCGACCAGCGCAGCCTCCACGCACATTTTTCTAATTCTGTTTGAAATAGCTTCAATACTGGCGTCACCAATCTTGGTACTGGGATTTCCACCATTAAAAAACCTCTGGCGACCTTGAATGAGATTGAGAGTGATGGTAACCAAATTATCCATATTGGTGTACGCCTTGGGATTGAGTTCTAACACTCTGTGAATAAGCTTTGCTGGGTCAGGGTATAGTCGAATTTGCTTGGGTGTCATTGGCATGTTCTTAAACGCGTTACTGTCTCCTTCTAGTTCATATTCAGAAAGATACAGTGAATAATTGGAAAGTTCATGAACAGCAGATAACAACGCAAAAGCATCTTCAGTGTCCCTGGAAATATTATTAGGTGCAACATCACTATCACACAACAACTTCAAGCAATTATTGGCGTTTTTCATCTGACCTCTTGTTTTGTTTCCATTTGTAGCTGAGTCAAAAAATGTGTAAAACGCATTCAATATCTCCGTTTTTACTTGTTCAAAGGAGAGAGAAGAATTATGTTGTGAAATATCATCAATATAATGCTGGCGAACAAAATCAAAACTTGCGGTCGACAAGACAGCAGTTAAAAAAGTCGAATACACCCATTTGGTATCAAGCTTGCCAAACACTTTTGAAACATTTCGCATCCATTGCACTTTTCCCAATATCCGTTCCCATTTCTCGTTTCCAAAAGACTTCCAAGTTGTACTACCCGACTTGCCAAAAATAAAGGTATGTGCTAATGCTTCCTGATCTTCTTTCAATCCAAATAATCTAATAGTGACAACTTCTTTGACGGGAACCTGGAGGATGACGGCAGAGTCAACAAATAACTTAATGGTATTCAACGATGCAACACACGGCTCCGCCAGTTTCGAATTCGCTATGTATTCAAAGTCAAAATCCTGAGAAACATCAATATTGCTTAGATCTAAAGACTTCTTTCCGCCCAAGTTCCATCCTTCAAGATTTTGAATGATAGCAGTGAGAAATGTAAATGATGCTGTGGAAACACCTGTATACAAATACATCAACGAAAAGACATGTCTCAAAAACGCAGGCTGAATATCTGGATTTGACATACCTCCTTTTGAAATGACACTAAGTACAAGTTCCAGGTGTCTTGAGGTACTAAAACTTTTTCCCACCCAGTTCCATATTTCGTTTGGTGATTTGTAGTACAAAGAATAGGGTACAAGCAAATGATTCAAGTCCCTAAATATAGAGTCTTTATTTGAGTATTGTAACAAGAACTTTGCCATTTTGTTGGGAGCTGCTGATTCAAACTCGTGGAGTGCAATCCAAGGTTGGTTATGCTTCATGTAATACTGACGAAAATCTTGCAGAACATTTAGGCAGCCATTTTGCCATTCCACAAGTCTCTTTGGATATTCTGGGAATGCAACGAGTAATGATTCGATTCTAACGAGCTCGCGTCTGGTATCATCAATTATTCGCATGCGACACTTGACAAAGCTGGCAAGTAAATCGTCTACAGATGTTTGGGAAATTGAACCGGCGTTAAAGTGAAAGCTGTATTTCCATCCATAGTTTAGCAATTTTTGTGCGACATGTTTCTCAAGACCAGCTTCAAGTGGAGAAAATTCAATTTGTGGGGAGTCGTCAGGAAGATTGTATGCTTGAAAAAGTAATGGAGCATATTGTGAAACGTCAAGGGCTTCTGGTAAGAAATATAATAATAACTCGAAAACAAAATGTCGAGAGATAGGTATATATATGGAGTTTTGTGAATCTTCGTTTGCTGGACTAACTGATTCCGAATTGTTTTGAATGGCTAAATGTTGTAAGTGTTGTTGGAGTTTGGAAGTAAAAAGAGTATTGAGGGAGTCGACATCAGCTCTGGTAGCCAATTCAGCGATATTCAAATAAAAAGACATTGGTTCAATCTTTATGAATGGACTGGAATCACAAAATGCCACGTATCAAAAAATTATTGAAAAAATGGAAAATGGTTAAGTTTAGACAGTGAAATGTTGATAGTTGGAAAAAATAATAAAAGCAATACACAAAGTTAGGGAAAATAATGATTTGGCAATGTTCTATGTGATTAGTAATTGATTGTTAATAATTAGTAATATTTATAGCCAATTTTTAGTTTTTGCCATTTTTCGGTTCTGTAAATTCAAAACAGATGAACGTTCATTTGAAGTCGTTTGTAGCATTGAAGAATTGACTATTGAAATAAATTTACTTTTTGAAGAAATTTAATTTAGAAATTGGTTTATCACTGATGGAATAATACTCAAAAGCCATATGTGAGGGCTGTCATTGTCCAACCACCAATATGATTGTTATTTGATCTTGGTTAATTAAATTGGGTTCAAATAAACCTTTTCAATTAAATAAAATTTGAAAATCCCGCTTATCAGCTACAAAATATGTGTTTAAATTTGGAGTACAAATACATCTCCGAGATCAAAAATCATAAGTGGTCATGTGATCACATACAATTTTGAGACTTGTTAATCGTATCAAACTATGATTCTATTTAATAAAACAAGTTTTGATAGGTGAAAAAGACTTTATTTACATTAATTAATACTATTTTTATTAGGATCAATATATTCTGTTACTTTTTCCCATTCTATTCCTATTGAAACAAATTAAACTGTCGCTGAAATAACTACTGATTAGCATCGGGGAAGTCATACTCGAACGGGTATAGGTGCGAATAACAAATAACACTTCGTTACATAATGTTCACAATAACATATTTATTTCTGTCCTAAAGCGAATATTTATTTGCCATGGACCGACCAAGGCCATTGAACCTGAGGACGACTCACGGTGGTCTTTGCTGACAATTGAAGAGGTGGACTATACATAGAAGAGCACTCCAAGTGATAAAGCATCTGGTGAGGACTGTGTTACTGGCAAGGTGCTGAAAATGGCATGGAAAAACTGACTTTTCAAGCTACTACAGTTTTGCGTGAAACTAGGATACTACCCAAAGATTTAGAAAGGAGCAATCATAATGGTGATACCCAAACCAAACAAGCCAGACTACATCAAACCCAGAGCTTACAGACCCATTTCATTACTCAAAGTTACATCAAAGGTCTTGGAAAATTGTTCAAATCAGGATGACGGCATTAACAAATAACCTACTACCACCGGAGCAATTTGGAGGCAGACAGAGCTATAGTGCCACGGATACTGTATTCGACATAACTCAAAGAATTGAAACAACGAAAGATACCACTTCAACAATAATAATCGATATACAAGGTGCGTTTGATAATGTTAACAGTAACATCTTGACAGATACCATGGAACATATGAATTTACCCAAAAGCCTGATTAACTAGACCTACCAATTTATTAGGAGCAAAAAAGCAAGCATGCTAGTGGATCAAAGGAAAGGACAAGTTGGTGACATCAATACCAAAATTCCACAAGGATTACCTATTTCACCACTACGGTTCTTGATTTACACCACGCCTTTGTATAAGGTAATCAAGGAATGGGGTGGAAACCCTTACGGAATCATTAATTACATAACGATCACAGTCCAGGGAGAAATAAATGAAAACTAAAAGCGTTAAAGTTGGGAAAGTTTTTACCAGAGATGATTTTTTTTGTTCCTCGTGAGCTAGCATTGGGGCTTGTACTCGTACGGATTGGAAACACTACTCGAACCTGAATTGAAAAGATTACAACAATGAAGATATTATACATAGATCGAATCAAGATTGTTAAACAAAATGACCAAAGTAGCTGATGTTATATATTTCTATAACCCGTAAATATAATAAATAAATAGTATTCTTAACCAATACCCTATAACATAACATAACAACTAATCTGCCAATTACAAGCAAAGCCGAAAGACCATTTCACGGACTGACCGATGCAGACCCGATAATGATGCAGTTGAATACAACACATGAAGGTTCACCAGTCCGTAAGCTCAAGGTGCTCTATGGCACCGTGGCTGGAGTCCAGCTACAGCTAACTGACAAGAACATATCAAGTACAACGGAACGAAAGTTACGAATTTGACCGGATGACTAGTTAGTACCTAACGGTGGCAGCAACTATGAAATACATCGACTACAGAGTGTACCTGATAACAAGTGTGATGTTTGAAAAACGACACCAGTGCGCTTAGACAGATTCATGCAAGATAGTACGGGCCACGACCAATTAGGAGCTTAGTTTGAGATGGATGATATAGCTGATAAGATTCATGCTGGTGATCATGGGGAGTTGGAAACAGGATCACATCCTGAATGACTTCCCTCTGATGGATCCACACATGACTGGTCTCAAAAGTACATTAGCTGAAATTTCATTTCTGTTGTGAGATACATGATATATCAATTATTTGGGTAAAAAGATGAAGAAGTATCCATGAAAATAAATTGTTGTGAATAGTGAGGACTATTTTTAATGTCTCATAGCTTTTCATGGTCCTCGTAAGCTGTCACCAGGGCTCATACTCTTGTTATCAGAGATAGATGTTGAAAGACCTCAAAAATGATGTGATGGTTTAATAATTAACCATAATTAAACAGCAACACAAGTATGGCCAAAGTTGCCAATATTGTAAACTTCTATAATGTTTAAGAACAGCAAATCAAACCAACAAACATAACAACAATGAGAATGTCTGAAGTTATGGTTAAACCATTTATATATATAGATCCCGGCACGCGACTATATACATCAAAATTTCAATTTAGCCTACATATTCCAATTTTATCCATACATTTCGAAGCCAAAATACATCTTGATTTCTATGATTAATTGGATCGCGCGACCAATGGTGATCCAAAAGTTATTTCAATACTATGACATTCATTAATATCATTCGTTGATGCACAAGTTTAGCATCATCAGTGACTATCCCTACACACCATTATCATCATTTGAGCTTGATTGAATCCAAGCCTATTTCAATCTCTAGAGCACTATTCTAATATTGTCTATTCTACCGGAGCCATTATTACACGTTCAGCAACTGCCGTCACAATTGTTACAGTTGGCGACAGATATACAACAATGTTATGAGGAACCTTGAATTACGCATTCCAAACTGCAATACACCAAACTTCATCGTTGGCTGGATATCAAAAACAGCCAAGAACATCAACTATTCACATTTCAAATATACACATGTGATAGCTACGCACTATATCATTTAATTGACATTGAGTCAATTCCCATTCTAAAATTGACATGTCAGTATGTCAGTAGTATATCACTAATTGTTTCAGTTGGATTCTGATGCACCTTCATTTACACAATAGAACGGGATCCAAATACTACTGTTGACACAAATGGTTCTAAACTTCCAGTTCATTGGTCAAAAATCATGACCAATCATAATGACCAATGATACACAAATACATTTACATTAACGGTCATCATTATCATCATCATCATCATTACCAAGAATTAATATTACTGCTCAGATTTATTATTTGATTATTACACGCCTCATTATTATTATTACAAAAAAAAGAAAAGAAAGAAAAAAGAGAGAAAAAGAGAATAGAAAAGAGGTTTTCGTATTGGGGGTTTTTATTATGCATCGGTATTTGATTTCAATCCTGTTTGGTTTACAGCGTTTTCGCTACATCTTCCATAAATTACTACGCTTATTACAATTTTCACAACTATCATTATCATTATCATCATTATCATTATCATCATTATTATTATCATCATTATCATTATCATCATCACCATCACCATCACCATCATCATTGCCCAGATTTATTATTTGATTTTTATGCACCTCATTATTATTATGAAAAAAAAAAAATGAAAAGAGAGAGAAAAGAAAAAAAAAAAAAAATAGAAAAGAGGTTTTAGTATTGAGTTTTTATATTATTCATTCCTACTGAATTTTGATTACATTTTTTTACAGCGTTTTTGCTACGTCTTCCATCAATTACCATCCATATTACAATTATTACCACTATCATCCGTATTATCATTATTATTATCATCATTATTATCATCATTATTATCATCATTATTATCATCATTATTATTATCATTATTATTATCATTATTATTATTCTTATCATCATCATTATTACCATTCAAACTATTGTTATTATTACTACCCAGATTTATTATTTAATTTTTACCACCTCATTATTATTATTACAAAAAATTAAAAGAGAGAGAAAAGAGAGAAAAAGAGAATAGAAAAGAGATTTTATTATTTGGAGTTTTTTTATTATACATCGCTACTTGATTTCAATTACACTTTTTTTTACAGCAATTTCGCTACATCTTCCATCAATCACTACACTTATCCATCAATTTCCAGCACTGCTTGTTGTTCACTATGATCTGCCTTTTGGTCACTTCAAAACAGCTTACTCAATCATCGTTTTTTTTTCTGGATTTACAGCAACCAATCAACCAACTTAATGGTTGCGCCATACAACAACAGGCAACAAATCTCATACATCAACCTTATTCACTAGAGGTACCAGAGATCCAATCACAGAACAATGGCAGCATAGACTAGGAGGAAGGTCTAGGGCTGCCTGGCTCAAAAGTGCGAGCACTGATTCATGCTGAGGACCGGATCACATCTTTGGCTAGTACAGGATCAGTAGCGTAGTGTTGCGAGCACGAGATAATCATGTACCGCTGTCCATGATGTATCTGTTGGCGTGGGATCATCGGGTCGCCACGAACGAACTTAAAGCTTTTGTTTCCGGGTCATTTCACAATCGCTTTTTGCTTCTTTCTGCGTACTGGGGAGAGTGCCACCTCGCTACGTGCCGTGATTACCGGTGTCGCATAGGGCGAGCCACAACCTGATGGTTGGGATTCCCGCAAGGCGGGACACAAACGGGTCACGGACTTTTGGGGGCTTAGTAACCGCGCCGTTCTAAGTGTTCCATGACGATGCTAGTTGGCAACCTAGAGCAAACCACAAAGAACTCATGAGAGGAGTTGGCTGGTTTAGCCGTAGAGGTGCAACCCTGCATGTCAGAAACGGTGTCTCATTCAAAACCACCAGCCAGCGTTAGCCAGAAGATCAGCGGATCTCTCGCACACAAGAGCAGATGGTTTCTGAATGAACCTACTGGAGGCTGAGGCTGAGCGCCCCTCAGTCCTTCGTGGCTCCCCCTGTACTTGCCAAGCACACGATGAAATGAGCGGAATTTCAAAGTGTCCGGTTAGATACATGGTGTCACTTTCCAGTGTTGGATCTCAAGTCCTTCATCGGTGGTGAGGGTCGACTCCTTGGTAGTTTGAGGATGCCTGGTATTAGGGGCGGTTCATACCGTTTCAAACATCAGACTTTCTTTTGCTATCAAGTGTGTTGGGAGTTTAATTGCTTGCAAAGGTGTTGGATTCGATTGATGACTGCGGAGGCAATCTTATTGCTGAAGCACGAGATTGATAACAATACTGGAACATGCAATCGAATAGCCAATACAAGGCGCTGGTTAAGCATTCTATGGTTTTGCAAAAGTGCTGGATTTGATTGATGACTGTAAAGGCAATTTCATATTACTGATACACGAGATTGAAAACAATACCGGAGCAAGTCATGGAATATCTAACTGGGCGTCGGTTGCATATTCAATGACTTGTGAAAGTGTTGAGTTTGGTTGATGACCGTGAAGCAATTAGTTTTGCTGATGCATGAGATTAATCACAACAATGGAACTAGTAATTGGAGACGCAACGCATGGTGACGGACAAGAAAGATTCTATGGCTCATTTGCAATGTGTTTTCTTATCCAAAAGTACTGTCATGACCGAGATCACTACTTTACCTGGAATACATGATTTTGCATTGCAGAGCTTTGGATATCGGCAGTCAATTGTTGACAAAAGAGATCTCCTATTCTAGAAGGCGAGGCGTGATTATGTTGTTAGCAGGTGAGCGATTGGTATTAAGCTAGCTGGCGACAATTGTGTTTTCATTATTCTTTGAAAACAGATTCTCACGTTTGTTTGTTTTTTCTTTTTTTTTTTTTTTAACTTCATGACTAACTATTCAGAGTTGGTTGTGTTGTTATAATCTGATATCATTTTCCTTCTTCCTTCTTACTATCAATCTCATTCCATTTTTTTATCACTGGTTTTGCTTCTTTGGTCATCGTTTTCATTTTTTCTTTACTTCCTTCTGTTTTTTCGTTTTTTTCGTTTTTATCGTTTTCAGAGTATCTTCCTGGCTTTACCGACGCTTTTTCCGTGTACTTCGACTGTTTTTTGTGTTATCAGGCAATTGACCTTTGGTGTACCAATGGCCCAATGATAATGCCGTTTGGAGAATCCTGTCGAGGCTCTCGTGGTTATGCTGACTGCACTGATTCATTACTTTTCTTCGACTCATTCCTTGATTTTAATAGTGGTTGCCGCTGCTTGCCATTAGTTTCTCAGTTATCTGCCAGTTTTCTCACTTTTAAACTTGATTCGGTATGGGACTCTTGCTATTTTTTAAAAAAAGAACTTATTCACTCTTTGACTAATCACAGAATATCTTCATTTCATATGGCTCAGGCAATTGATGCGGGTTACTTGATGCATGCTCCATTGAGTTGCAACATCTACCAAATTTCAAATCGAATTCGACGGTTGTCGTGTTTGTTGTCTAGAGTTTGCTGGAAGTACGACAATTCCGTATATTGATTACAATGGTTCGTGATCTGTGTATTCGGGCCAGGAATTGTTCCATGACCATCAGTAATTATGTTATTTCTTGGCTGGTCACTGCAACTGCAGTCCATCAATTGGTGCTGGTTTTGAGATTTCTGTCGCTGATATTGTTCCTGATGTCGAGGCCGCCGTTGCTGATAATGTTGCTAGTGTTGAAGTTTTCTTCGCTGATATTGCTGCTGATGATGTTGCCATTGCTGTTGCTACTCTATTCAACCTCGCTGATGTCCCATGTTGTAATAATTATAACGCACTGGAATGACGCTGCCCAACTCCAATGAACAGCTGGAACCATTTGGTTTTGAATACTACATTGACAGTTGCAGTGTACCTACCAATTGAATATTATACCACCCCGTCTGGACTTTTCTCGGTATTCTAATTAAGCATATTTTGAGAATCTTTGACTCAAATGGTAAGTAAGCACCATCCATTTTGCCTGATACAAGATGCTACTGTTTGCATATTAGAACCAATTCACTAACAATCATACACTAGCTACAAATATCTTCAAAATATCCAACCAACCTAAATCGTTTGAATACCAAAATATCTTTGAAATCTATGGCGGTTGCTGCTTGCATCGAATTGACAATTGGGACTTATCATTTTATTTGCAGTACATGGATATTGAACTAAACAGATATGTCATTGATGAAATATGACCCAAGTACAAGCAACAAAAATCTTTGTTGCAGATTGCTAAAGAGGTTGTAGAGAACTGCTAGTGAACAGGTAGTTCATGGTGGGGTAGGAACGATGGGATCTTTTTTTCCCAGGGTTTGGGTATATGGTTGGAGGTTTGGAGACTGTGTGTGTTGAGGTTAACCAATGATGACGTCATACCTTATGTGACCAAATCAAGTGTGGTTCTTCTATTTGCAACTGTTTTTTTTCTTTTTTTTCTTTCCCCTTCTTCTATCCATCTTCAGTTTTGATTCCCATTATTCAACATAACAGCCTCAATTCTGTTTGCTATTGCCAGTTCTACCATTTCCAAACCAACAACCGCCGTGATGTTTTTGTTTTCATCATTATATCTCGTCGTCTATGGACATTTTGCTTTGACCATCAGTTGTGATCTCCTCTAATCAGTTATGTTTTCCAATCCGGTTTCATACGTCTATTTGAAGTATCCAAAGATACCCTAGTCTCATCCATGCTTGGTATATTGGAGCTGCGTATTTTTCAGTTTTATGGCCATCGATCGTATGTTTGGTCAGCAATTTCCGTTTACTTGAATCACTACCAGACAATGTCACTCAAGCCAATACTCGCTTTCAGACCAGGTACAGTATACCCAAGAGATCCGATGATTATTGGCCAGAAGATTTGTTTGAGAATGTGTTTACATTCTCCCAGGCCATTTAGCAATCTTTTGAGCAAAGATTCAACAACATACTATTGGTCAAGAATGGTTACGATTGGAAAGTTGAGCAGTTCATGTTACTGCGTTATTGCTATATGACGCGACCTTATTATTTGGGTATACAGGAGAAGATTCTAGTGGTCACACGTTTGGATAGTGATGCCATTAATTACAGCAATATCTTGAATAAGGTGGGAATGGATTTGGATATTTTCTCCTCTCGATATACGATCAACTCACATGTTGTCATGATATTTCTTGTGATTTCCCAGTTTATACAGCTGCCGCAATTGTTTCAGTATGATATCCCATTCTATTGTGTTTTATGGGAAGCATTCAGTTGGAGTTGGAGTTCCGGTCAAGTCAAGGCACTGCCTATATTCTTTGGCTGAATGAATTTCAAACTGTCTCAGTGTAATCCACAAGATGAATCTTTGCAATAGCCGAGTGATGATGGTAATCATCTTAATCTGTTCATATCAAGTTGTGCACAGTGCATTTCAGTTCATTGCAGCTTTCAGCCACCGTTTATACCCCAGTATGCCGACATTCACGATCACGCCGTTCGTTAAGACTTCTTGGTCACAATTGCATTATACTTTTACGGATTTTCGGACTAAAATTGTGTCAAGAAGGACATGCTGGAGCCAATTATTTTGGCGGTGGGTGGTATTTGGAATTGGATCCATTCAAATTGATGGTGATAAAATTATATTTTAAAGGGACGGTTTTGGTGGTAACGGCATTGACGGTAATGACTACTACAGATATGCTATTAAATTGAATCAGGCCATTATTGGAGTTGTCCTACGACGGATATTGTGCTTTCAACGACTAGAATTTTGGACATCTGCTATGCAGCCGTTTTCTATGGAGTTTGGACCAGTCGACTGAGCAGTTGTTTGATAAAAGCAGGTTGAGGGTAATCTGGTTGTCAGGACAGATTCAATACGTGATGAGCTTGAACGGTTTTTTTTTCATTTTTGAATCATCATGTCATTTATCATTGACGCGGCAGTCCATTGGATCACTATGCCAAAACCTTTTGTTATTAATAAAAGGATTTTCGATTATAGTGATGTGTTTGGGGGATGCATCCTGATTAATGACATTGCAATGTATTGGTATTGTATAACTTGGCGAAAGATACTTCAAAGGACTGTTGCAGGGAGGGTCAATTTGACATTTTGCTTTTATTTATCGGTTTCTGATCAGACTCAGACTGCAATGTGGCACAATTGTCTCCGCCATCCGTCAAAGGACCAATTTCTTTCGTATAGCACCGGATGCTACCGTTACTCCAAAACCGATGATAGAGTTCTATGAAAAACACGACCACCAGGCTTGTACCAAGGCGAAAGATGCACTATTTTCTTTCCGCGAGTCGAAGTTGAAACCAACCAGATCCCATCAGTCCCTTTCCAGAATCTACCCAAGGTTTTCGTTATGTGTTGGTCATTCTCGATTTGTTTTCACACAATTTATATGTGTGTCCGTCGACTGCTAAAAGTGACACATTCATGGCCCTAATGAACTTTCTTTTGTTGGCAGAAATGCACCTCATCTCTAAAAGCAGTCACCTTGTCAAATTCTTTCATTCTAATAATTGTGGAGAGGCTATGCCTGGCATCCTTATGTCATGGTAGACTGAAAAGTATCCAAAAGATCATGAAATGGTTGCACAGTTTGAAAAGTGATCCGGCTTGATATGCTTGTGATCATTGATAATTTCAAAAAATAGCGACAGTATGCTTATGACCACTGATCGTTTCAAGAATCGATGGCATATGCCTTGTTCAACTGACATTTTCCATACCATATCACTCAAACTATCTCCAGTACTTGTATTCCTCCCTCTTCCCCCGCCAAATCGCACTCACTAACGTTTCCGTGAATTCTCACTATATTGCATTTATATCTGAGACACTGAGATGACTACTGAGCCCGCTTTCAATAGCAAAATACGTCCATCGATATACGATACTCATTGTTTTTTTTCAAATAACTTTTCAAAGTTTCTTGAATATGGTGCTGGTGCTTTCGTCTAACCGGTATAATATGAGCCAAAATGGAGCTTTAAAATGGACATGTTACTTGTCTCGATAAAATGGCCTTTGAATCAAAACAAAACATCAATACATGTCTGAACTGGTGAAGAAGGTTATTGAAAGCGAGTAAAGTACCATAGAAAACTGTAGAATTTCTAAGAAAATAATTGTAGTATGGTTTTAGACTGCGATTGAGATTTAGATAGTTACATCTTTATGTAGTACAATCGAATAAAGAATCTGTACTAACCATGCAACAAAACAACAAACAATTGCCCAATCCACTCCTACTTGTTGATATCAATTATTTGTCAAAATAATTTTTCTGTAGTTGTATAGAATTGATTAGATCAACAAGCTGACCAAAAAAAAATAAATAAATAAAACCATAAAAACGAGAAACAATCTTCAAAGATTAGAGATGATAAAATAAATGATCGTCACGGCCGGACACCCGTGCGAGAATGACTGCCCTTAGCATCGTACTATCTAATAAGGTACTCTCATCAAGTCAAATTTTATTTACTAGATTCCAATTTTTACCTTTCGCGTTGTAGATTCTAATCCAATTATTTTTATATTTAAAAAGCTTCATATCTCTATTGGAAATTCATGTTATCAATATCTCAAATACATTTTTTTTATTTAGAAACAAAACAAATGGAACCAGTACTTTGTGGATTTACAAAGCTGTCAAAATTGACAGGCTTTGATAAGTGTTTGGCACATGTCGATAAGTTTATATCAGTCTTGGAAAGCACCAAAGAGTCAGTTATTCTAGGTATTGTTTGGTAAATTCATAACCTTGTAACTTAATTCTAACAAACTTGTTATTTGTTGGTTTGTTGCTGATTGATTTTTCTCATTAGATCCTGCAAATACAAATGGATACATCCCAATCTTGAACTTCAACTTGATTCACAATCGTCTAAAATCAATGATGCCGAAGAAGACATACATTCCTCAATATCAAAATATAGCAAAAGTGTTGATAAGCTTTTCAAAATGCATTTATCCTCAGAATACAATTTCAAATTATTTCTGGTGGAGTCCGGCGACGACCTAAACAACACAATATTGATTCATTTAGCACGTTCTGGTCATATCCAAATAACACAAGAATTTAAATTAGAAACGGGACTTGATGACAACGATGATCTACTAGAGAAGTTTTCAATTATGAATGAGATTGATCAGGGTCTGAAACAAGGAAAACTGGAGCCGGCAATTGCTTGGGCTCGACAAAAGAAAAAGGAGCTGTAGGAACATGGAAGCAATTTAGAATTTGTGTTTCATAAAGTTCAGTTTTTCCCGATTCTTCAAGGTGGAAGTCCATTGGAAGCTCTGAAGTATGCACAAACTAACATGGCTCCATTTGGCGAAGAAAATCTACCAGAAATCGCAAAGCTCATGTGTTTAGTATTGTATCATAACTCGACACACGACTTAGATATCCCTTCATATGAAAAATTGTCCTGGCTGTTTTCTGCTGACTTTTGTTCACTGCTCGGACTCACACTTGAGTCGCCAGTGTATTTGGCAGTTCTTGCTGGAACACTGGCCCTGCCGGTGATTGCCAAAATGGATACCGTGATGCGCGCTCAGAAAGCCTAATAGACCTCCCAAGAAGAACTGCCTACAGAAATTGATTTATCAAAAAGCTTGATCTTTCATCGGATCTTTGTGTGCCCCGTGTCCAAGGAGCATACAACAGAGAAAAATACATCACGGTTATTGTCTTGTGGTCATATTATTGCTGAAATGAGTTTGCAGTCAATGAAGAAGGATCTTCTAACTTTTAAATTCAAATGTACATATTGTCCAACGACTTCTTCATATTCCGATACCAAAAAAGTGTACTCTTAAAAAAAAAAAATAGTATATTAGTTTATAGATTTATCCATTATGCTAGAAAGACTTTCTTTTATACTAATTCCTTAATGAGTAGCGACAACGCAAGCATAATTTAATTATGTTAGACGAGGTGTATTTAATCTTGATCGATTGGGCCAATTGTTTACAATTTACTGTATCAAACAAACTTGTATAAATATTAAGTTACAGACCGATTTTAGTACTCAAGAAAAAGAAAAAATCGTCATTTCGTTGAGATACATTATATTTCAAGGCTTCATACCAATATAATGAAGCAAATACCTTGTTTTTTCGTCGCTTGTATTTTATACAAAAATTGTTTAGTTAGCCAATTATCCTCTCAATACAAGTCAAATAACTGAATTGACACGTGACATAGTAAACACGTGGTTATAGTCAACATGAGTTTCGAAAAACAAGGATGTTACACCCCATTCAATACTTTTGATTTTTCACCTTATACCATTTTGATTACTCAAACCATTTTTTGTTTTAAAAGGAAATAAAAAACAATGACTGAGCAAAACTCGGCTTTTGAAATAGATTTAGGACAAGATGTTCCTATTATTCCCAAAACAGAACCCGACACTGAAGATGATATCATGATGGACGTTGATCCACAACCTACAGTGAAACAAGAGAATGAAGGAGATGCTCCAAACATCAACACTGCCAATTCCAACTCTGGTACAAATTCATCGCAGATGCAAGATGACCTTAATGTGGTTTCCAATCTTCGCACCAGCGCGCTCCATTTGACGGGCGTGGATAATTTGTCGACAGAGCAAGTCCGCAAATACGTAAAGACCCATGGTAACGTGCGCCGTTTCCAATTGGAGTGGGTGAACGATACCAGCGTTAATGTGAATTTATTCACACCCCAAGCAGCATTGCAAGTGATTATGTTGCTAGCAGTCACGCCGCCAGTGCATGCTCCACAAGTACCCATTCCTGATCCAGTTTTGCCGCATTTGGTGGTGAAAAATCAAGATAAGTTCGCGTCGTTTCCATCTGCTCAAGGTGATGATGCCAGTGTTGATGGAATTATTGGTAGAGGGGTAGTCAGTGGTGGCAATGCCAACTCACAGCAGCAAACTTTGGCGTTGGAAGATCTTGAGGATATGCGCCAATCGGCTAGTGCTGTTCAAGCTCTTGTTGATGTGCAGTATGACGTTGAAGCGGCCATCAAAAACGGAAGTCTGACTGGTGCAGAAAAGTTTTTCTTAACAGAACGACGTGCTGTTCCTATCAATTTTAACAATCCCAATAACAATAACGGAGGAAACAATGGAGATAATGGGGATGGAATGAATGAGGATTCTGATACACCTCCATTTTATGTTAGATACGCTTTGAAAAGCGACATGAAGGTACAGAGATCACGCGCACAGTCTAGATACTATTTGTTACATGGTGAGCCTACACTTGAAGACGACTTAATTTCATATGGCGACATCCGAAAATATGACCCTGATGAACGGTTGAAGAACAACGGCGGCCAAGACTCTCACTCCAAAAACGGCAATGATGTTGATGATAACCAAAGCAATGATGTAGAAGACATCTTATCTAGCAAAGTATTGCGACGCATAGAATCCAAGTCGTATCGACGCAACCGTGATGCCTTAGGAGCCAAAATTGATAGAGGAGATAATGAGCAAGCTGGTGAAGATGATCTTGGAACTGGTATTAGAGATGAATATGGAACTGGAGTTACAAGAGTGGGAAACAACGTTTCGTTTGGAAAGACCCATCGTAATGCCAGTTTGTTTGACAGAATAGGCGTGCAATCGGGAAAAAAGAGACAAGATAATGAGTTAGCAGAAGATCGGGAAGCCGATTTTGGCGAGATATTAAATCAAGGCAGTGATACCAGTGACAGAAAAGATTCTTCAGAGTTTGGTTCTGGTCGCCAAAACCGTCATAATCGTCATAACCGCCAGCGCTCAAGGTCACGATCACCAGAACGATCTTCCAGAGGCTTTGACGATGACGAAACCAACGGTGACAGATACGGACGAGACGACAGGGACCGGAGATCGCGATACAGAAACAGCAATTACCGGGACAGACGGGACGAAAACAGGGGCCGACGAAGCGAACGGGAGTATGGCCGACACGGGCGCAGCAATGACAGGCGCCGGGATTGGGATGGTGATTCGTCACACATTGATAGGGATAACAATAGACAGTCTCCGAAAACAGAAGACGGTCGGTGGGTTCGTGGCGACTTGCTTGAAGAACAGACCTGGAATCCGCGCCAAAGCAGTCACCGTGAGTCAAAGGGCACTAAGAGTGAGGGATATCAATCATTTGCAGACAGATTGAGTTTTGGAAAGAATCAGGATGGAAATGACAGTTACGGTAAAAGACGTCGCAATAAGGCGACAGATCATTACTAAATGTTTACAAAGCCAATACTAATCACTGAAAGATTCTATAAAGTTTAAAATGAAATTCAACAGAAATTCAATAAATTAATAAATAAAAGCAACTATAAAAGCTTTCAATTACACACACTAATGAATCAGTTCAATTGAAAACGCTTTTCTTTATAAATTAATCAAAATTCTCATTGGTAGTTAGGTTTTGCATAGGGATAAGGATTTCCGAGAATGTACATGGATTTGTGGAATACAAAATTAAAGCATCAATTCGATAGGGTTCTCGATAACCTTCTTGAAAGCCTTAATCCATTCGCCGCCAACAGCACCATCAACAACTCTATGGTCGAAGGAAGCAGTAACGGTCATGACAGAGTCAAAGGCGAAGCCTTTTTCACTTTCAGGATCCTCAATAGCACGACGCTCAGTGGTTCCAATGGCAAGGATGGCGCTCTGGGGAGGGTTAATAATGGCCGAGAAATGGGAAACGGCAGGGTTCATGCCCAAGTTGGAAATGGTGATAGTACCACCTTGGTATTCTTCAGGAAGAAGCTTGCCTTCGCGAGCACGCTTTCCAAGGGCCTTGATTTCATTGGAAATGGAGGCCAAACCACGTTGGTTAACATTCTTGACAACAGGTGTGATGAGACCTGTGGGGGTCGCGACAGCCACAGAGACATCAACGTTCTTGTATTGGCGCATAACACCTTCAGCATCTAACCAGGAGGTGTTGACGGCAGGAACCTTGGTATTGGCGACGGCAATGGCCTTAACAAGCAAGTCATTGACGGAAAGCTTGTATTCACCGTCAGCTCCAGTGTTGAGAGCGGCACGGAGTTTCAAAAGCTTAGAAACAGAAAGAGTGGAGGAAATAGTATAGTGGGGAGAGTTTTGTTTAGATTGCTGTAAACGAGTAGCAATGGTCTTGCGCATAGAGCTAATAGGGATGTCTTCGTACTCAGCGGCCGCGGGAGCAGCGGAGGATGCAGACTGGGAAGCAGCGGCAGACTTAGAGGCTGATGGAGAGGTGACTGGTTTCCAGTTTTCGACATCACGTTTAATGATTCTGCCTTCAGGACCAGAGCCCTTAATGTCCTTAAGAGGAATACCCTTTTCAAGAGCAATCAACTTTGCGATAGGGGAAGCTTTGATTCTATCGGAAGATTCAGAAGAGGATTCAGTAGGCTTAGAAGGTTCAGGAGCAGCTTCCTTAGAAGGTTCGGCGGACTTTTCAGATTTGGATTCAGCCGAGTCAGCGGGTTCGGAAGATTTAGGAGATTCAGAAGCGGATTTAGGAGCAGAACCAGCGTCAGCAGCAGTGAAATCCTTAAAAGCAGCAACGTCAGCTTCATCTTCAACATAGACACCGATGGGGGTACCGACGGGGACATCCTTAGCGCCTTGTTCAAGAAGGATCTTTGCTAAGAAACCATCTTCTTGAAATTCAAAGTCCATCTGGGCCTTGTCGGTTTCGATTTCAACCAAAACGTCGCCAGGAGTGAGCTTATCGCCTACAGCCTTTTGCCAGGCACCGACATTTCCCTGAGTCATTGTAGGAGACAATGCAGGCATGTCGATGACTGTGTGAGGAGGAAAAGAAGCATAGAATCGAGCCAACGATGGAGCAAAAGACATACGGCAAGCTGAGAGAGACTGGAAGGTAGCACGACGAGCACAAGCCAGAGCCGAAGCTCGTTGAACAAGAACAGAAGCCATTTTGACGATTGATTCGGATGAGTTGAAAAAAATTGGGAGAATTTTAAACAAAAAAAAAAAAAAAAAAAAAAAAAAGAAAAAAAAAGCGATGGTGTAAAAAAATAACCAACAAAAACAAGGTTCGGGTAGTAACAATCCTCGCCAACCCCTCATGGTAGAATCACGTGTATTCTCCCCCACCAGATAAAGTGGGATGCCTTTGTCCAATCAAACTTGATAATTGGATATGTGCCTCAACAAATATGATCACGCGTAGATGTATTGATAGGTCATGTGTCTTTTCTGTAGATAAAAGTGAGTGATTTTTTGGTAAATTTTAGGTACATGTGTATATTTTGGCCCTGTTGTTATGAGTCAGTAATTATGTCACAATTAGTAATATACTTACTAATCATGTATGTTGAAAATTCGACATGTTTTGTCGCTTTGATGGTTCAACGTTTATAGTTTTTGAATAAAATAATAATAATAATAATTGACGGCTCGGCTCGAAATCTTCATGTTTGCGTTAAAGTTTGCCTGTTGCTGTAAAGACATATGTTTATTTATTTATATGAGTCCGAACGCCAAATCGCACTGTATAAATACTTGACTAAAACCATCAATGACGTCTTGACTCATCCCTTGAGTCGTAACTAGGATCAATTGAGCCCAGTAACAACTTAACCAACCAAGTAGATGGATCCAAACTTACTCCAGATTTGGACATTTCCATTTGCTCAACTTCAAATGCACTGGTGCAATCAATCAGTCTTCCAATCTCTGGATCAGAGTCCAGTTTGGCAAGGAACGATCGAGCCTTCATATCATTTCCAACCTGTGCGAATTGAAAGGCACATGCACCCGGTCGATATCTCGAATTGAGAAGCTCTCTCTTCACTGAGGAAATAACGTTAAACACATGTTTGCTGGCTTCACCCGTCGGCTCACCATCAGTGATACTAATGATCAAGACAGGCTTGCGCAGAGAACCATTTTGTATAGGTCCAAGAACAAGTGGTCGAATAATACGTTCTTCAAGAGCGGTTCCAAGTGGTGTGATTCCTTCGAATTGGACTTGGCTAATCATTTGAATTGCTTGCTGTTGGTTGGTAATGTTTTCGCCACGAATTGTCGAGTTCATGAAACGAACCTGGATACCATTGTCATCAAAAAGTCCTCCGACAATAGCACAACGTGAGACAATTACCTTCAAGTCCTCAATACGTTCACCTTCTTCGTCAAAACGCATTGATCCACTGTCATCACAGTAAAGAACAATGTCGTAAAGTGCCAAGCGCGCCAAATCAAATGCCAGACGCAATGGAATCTTCCATGACTGGGAAATTTGTAAAAGCTTGGGCCCAATCGTAGATGCAATCTGTTCTAATTTCTGTTCGTCGTAAAATGCACCCAATTCATTCTGACGAACAGCATTTTGCAAAATTTGTAGGAAAAAAGGTGGTGGTGGAAGCTGAGGCTGTTGCTGTTGCTGAGAAGGATATCCGCCCTGCTGACCTTGTGGAGTGTATCCTCCTTGAGAGTATCCTCCTTGTTGGCCTTGATAGCCACCTTGTTGACCATACCCTCCCGGCGGGCCCTGTGGAGGGTAGCCTCCCTGTTGTGGATATCCTCCTTGTTGACCTTGTGGAGGATATCCGCCATAACCACTTTGTTGCTGTTGAGGAGGATAGCCACCTTGTGGTTGGGGATTGACTCCACCTGGAATATATCCATATGGATCCTGGTTCATTTCCTGAAGTTTGCTAGCTAAACCCATTGTATGAAAAATAAAAAATCAATTGTAACACAAAATTTGTTTATAAATATGATTGAGTTTGATTCCAAATTTGTAATCAAAAAAAAAAGAAAAAGAAAAAACAATAGACATCCTTGAATTATTTTATAAACTGTCGAAACTGGATATGATTGGTTGTTCTAAATGTCCCGCACTGCAGAACTATCAAACGTTTATTTTCAATAGTGTTATGACGTGTTGGATCTTGTTTAGCAACACAAAGAAGCAAAGTAATAAAACCATAAGCAATATAATACATTAAGGGAGTGTAATGTTTCATGAGTATATATTATCTCGATGTAATAGCCAGAGCCAAACCTATTGGCACTTTACTCTATAAATCAGGGATGTATGACTTTGGATGTCCAAATCAACCAATTCAATGTTTTTGGATTCCTGTAAATACTAAAACTTGTCTTCATAAACCATTGAAATTTCAATAAGATAAATATTAAACACTCATATAAAACAAACTGTACTCTATATTTTACTTTCTCTTCTCATCACTTTTGTCGTAGCTAGGATCAATTGAGCCTAAAAACATCTTTACAATCCAAGTCGATGGTTCAAGTTTGACACCCGCTCGAGACATTTCCATCTCTTCGATCTCAAAAGATGACGTACAGTCAATCATTTTACCAACAACAGGATCTGTATCCAGTAACTCCAAAAACTTGCGAGCCTTCATGTCGTTGCCGACTTGTGCAAATTGGAATGAGCAGGCGCCAGGACGGTAGCGTGATTTCATGAAATGCTTCTTCACATCTTCAACAACTTTGAAAATTGTTTTAGGTGATTCTCCAACTGGTTCGCCATCAGTAACAGTGACCACAAGCACTGGTTTTCGCAATTGGTTTTGTTTTGCTGGTTTCAATACAAGTGGCTCAATAACCTTTTTCTTCAACTCCGTGCCAAGCGGCGTAATACCTTCGAATCTGACTTGTTGGAATAAGCTAATCACCTGTTGTTCATTTCGCAAGTGCTCACCCTTGACACTGGAGTTCATGAATCGTACTTGAATACCATCCGAATCCAATATACCACCAAGTGATGCGGCTCGGGAGGCGATCAACTTCAAGTCCTCAAGTCGATCACCGTTTTCGCAAGCTCGAACTGATCCACTATCGTCAAGATAAAGAATCATGTCATAAAGGGCAAGACGTGCAAGGTCTTGGGCAATCATTGGGGAGATTTTCCAGTTTTGGGATATTTGGTGGATTTTTGGCGGAAGTGTCGAAGCAATCTGTTGCAATTGGTGGTCATTATAAAAAGCACCCAGTTCGTTCTCATGAACAGTCCATTTTAATAGTTGAAAGTAATTTACAGGTTGTTGTTGCTGGGGTGGACAATTGTATCCTTGTTGTTGGCCACGGAAGTTACCATTGTTGGGTCCACCTGGTGGTCCATTGTATCCTCCCCCTGGTGGCCCTTGATTGTAGCCTCCTGGAGGTCCATTGTATCCTCCTCCTGGTGGTCCATTGTATCCTCCTCCTGGTGGTCCGTTGTATCCTCCGCCTGGTGGTCCGTTGTATCCTCCGCCTGGTGGTCCATTGTATCCTCCGCCTGGTGGTCCTTGATTATAACCATTTGGAGGTCCGTTAAAACCTCCAGGAGGTCCTTGATTATAACCTTGGGGAGGCCCTTGATTAAAATTGTTGTAACTCATAGTAAATAAGTGAATGTAATAAATAAAACGATTGCGAAAAAAGAATGATTTAGTAATGTGAAAAGAATAAAAAAAAATGGAAATTCAAGTGGAATCTTGGTGGATTATATACACCAGCACAGCAACCTATTGGGAATTAAGGCTTTGTCAATTGGAGTGGTCAGGTGAATGACTTTGACTGTCTAAGCATCTCGAAGTGGCTCAATAAGGCTCATGACGTTGAGTTCTAAACAGAAACGGCTAAGACACAACTGTCATTTCACTTACTTGTTACTTATGATGTCATTCATAGTGTTGTTACAACTCAAGCCATTAGATTTATTGTGTCATGTGATTTACGCGTGCCAGTCACGTTAGATTAGTAAACATTCAATTTTACGCGTTTTACACGTTCAACAGTCAAATATATTTTTATTGATATTTTTTCCAACTACCTCATCTTGTTGCATTTTTTACACTTTTAATCATTTCTAAATTCGCATTCAACAACCTTAATAAACAACTAATCTCTTATAATCTTTTTCACTTCCTTTGTTTATTTGTCTACATATTTCTAATGAATGATCATGGATCACGCCTTCATTCTAACAAGTCCTCGATGACGGGTTTCAACTCGGATTTTTCTTCTAATCAATATACTCAGAACGGTATATCCCAAGACTCTCAAATGGATTCAAACTCCGGCGATAGTCAGAGTCGCAACGGGAGAAAGCGTCCTTTCAACCAAGTTGATTTGGATCACGAAGAAGGTGAAGATAATTACAATGGGGACGATCTAGACTATAGGGCTACCCCGACACCATTTTCACAAGGTGTGCTTCCCTCGCAAAGTCAAAGGATTTTTGACGAAATGTCTTCCACCATACACAACACACAGTCTTATGGAAGGAAAAGTGGTCTTCCTGGCGGAACAATCCTCAAAATCCATGTCACTAATTTCATGTGCCACAAAAATTTAGAAATCAATCTGGGTCCTAGAATCAATTTCATTGTTGGCCACAACGGAAGTGGAAAAAGTGCCATCCTGACTGCTCTTTCTGTCTGTCTCGGTGGCAAGGTTTCCAATACAGATCGTGGCAAAAGTTTAAAAGAGCTCATCCGTCGAGGGCAATCGCGCGCCACTGTTTCTGTTCGCATTCAAAATACTGGTATCGAAGCATATCAACATGAACTCTACGGTGATATAATCGAAATCGTTCGAAGTTTTAGCATTGATGGCAGTCAAGGCTACAGACTTAAAAGTGAAAGCGGTAAAATCATTTCTCAAAAAAAAGAAGAGCTCATCAGTATTCTAGACCGTTTCCAAATTCTTATCGATAACCCTCTTGCCATCCTTTCTCAAGACGCTGCCCGTTCTTTTCTTACATCATCCACACCTAGCTCTCTCTACCATTTTTTGGCTCAAGGTATTAACCATGAAGCCATGAAAAAAACCATTCAAAAAATTGCTTCTAGCTCTGGTGAAACTGTAAATGGTATGGAACCTTTGAAGAAAGAATTTGAGATCAAGAAACGCGAGCTTGATAAGCTCAAAAAGGAGTTTGACGAACGCAAATCTGTTCGTGAGATTGCCAAAAACAAGAGTTTACTTGAAATTAAAATTCAATGGAAAATAGTTGAATCAAAAAGAGAACTAGTTAAGCAAGCCGAAACCGAACTCAACAATCACCTGAAAAAGCTTGCTGAAAAAAGTCTACAATTTGAACAGTCCAACGTCGCTCGTGATTTACTTGTTGAAAAAATCGAAAATTGTAAGGCCGAATTTCAAGAATCTCAAAAACTATATAATGAGAGAAGTAATGACTACCACAAATTGAAGAAGGAAATCGAAGAGCTTCATACCTCATCATTAGATATTTCCAAACAAATTGACGAAATTTCTCGATCGATGCGACAAATATCAAAAGCCAAAGCTACACTTGAAACCAAAATTAAACAAGAGGAGGTCAATATTAATGGTGGTTTCGAGGAAACTCAACGCCAAAATGTTGCTAAAAAAGACGAATTGGAGTCACGTTTGGTTAAAGTACAAAAATTTATTCAAGAAGCCAATGATAAGATCAGTACTTTGGAAGAGAATACAGAAAATCTTGTGACCGACCTTGGTCCATTAAAATCTCGGAAAACCGATTTGGAGCAGGAAATTCAGGAAATCCATCATTCAATTACTCTAGTCCAGTCCGCCAATAATGATTTCATGAATGTTTTTCCCCGTCCAATGCTTAATGTCCTCGAACTAATTGGCAGAAATAGTAACAAGTTTAAGAGAGAGCCTCTTGGACCTATTGGAAAATACATTACCCTCAAGGATCCCAAATGGGCTTCTATTCTTGCTCGCCAGTTTAGACTTTCGTTAAATGCATTTGTTGTTGTTGATCCCGAAGACCGAATCATTCTACAAAAAATCATGGATAGAGTCAACTATCACTCAGCTATTATTGTCTCTCGTCCCGATATGTACGAGTATGAGCACACCATGCCAGATCGCCAAAAATACAAGGTCCTGTTGGATATTCTCGACATTTCTGATGAGCATATCAAACGTGTCATGATTGACCAACATAAAGTCGAGTCAGTTATTTTGGCGCCCAGTCGTGATGATGCTGAACGGATAATGTATCATGAACAGCCAAAAAACGCCTCAGCTTGTTACTGCTTAACAGGCCCCACTGTTGGTGCCATTGTTGGTGGCGGAGTTCGGGGCTCATCCTCAATTACTCCCATCCATGGCCTTAAACCGCCCTTTTTTATGAGAACAGAGAGTGTGGAACAAGCCGAAACTCTTCAAAATGATATGAGAGAACTGGGAAAAGATCTCTCTATGGTTGATAGAGAAATCAAGGAAATGGAAATTGAAATTCGTCAAAAGAAAAAAGAAAGCCAGGAGTGCGAACGCCAATGTGGCAAGTACCGTGATGAACGCCGGCAATTGAACGAAAATATTGATGCCTTAGTTCAAGAACTTGCAGCAGAAATTGACTTTTCACGAATTGGATCCTTAAAAGAACAACTTATACTGGAAGAGCAAAGGCTACACACTCAAAAGTCACAGCTCCAATCAGCACACAAAGCCAAGGAAGAATATGATGTGGATCTATTGGATGCTACGGGAATAGAAAGAAAGGCTAAAAGCGAAGTTGTTGCACAGGAAAACGCCATGACTGAAGCGGAGAAGAATGTAATGAAAGCCAATAATGAACTTGTTATGTTTGAGCGAGACAAGTACACTATTGAGGAAAAAATTGCAGAAATGAAACAAAAGCAGCAAGAGATGGAGGAACACTTGAACCGTATGGTTGAAGAGGCCAACGAGAGTCAACGATCAGCAGAACGAACAGGAACAAAGCAAATGAAAGTGAATGAAACTATGAAGAAACTGACAGAAAGTCATAGGGAACTAATGATAAAGCTTAATACAGCGGAGCAAAACTACGGTTCTCGGACGTTTGATGACGTGAGTAGAGATGTTGTGAAAGCAGCAGACGCTTTGAAGAAGGCCAAAAAGCAGTTTGTTGCTGTCCATACGACAAACGGCAATATCCGTGAGATGCTTGTTCATAGAGAAAAACGATATGAACAGATTTTACGGTACACGACCAGCAGAATCTGTCAAGAATTCCAACACATTCTCAAGCAACGAGATTTTGAGGGCCAATTGGATATCGACCATGATCATCAGGTCATGACTATTATGTGCGCGCCCAAGGCAAAAGGCGGCTCGTTGGCGCAGCGCGATACACGGTCCTTATCAGGCGGCGAAAAGTCATTTTCGCAGATTGCACTTTTACTTTCTGTATGGAGTGTCATGTCATGCAACATTCGGGGGTTGGATGAATTTGACGTGTTTATGGATGAAGTGAATAGAAAAGTGAGTATGAAGCTTATGATTAAAGGAATATCAGAAATGAAAAATGGGCAAACGATTTTTATCACACCGAATAATATGGCGGACATTAATGTAAATAAGAACGAGGTCAAGATTTTCCGTCTCAGTGATCCTGAGCGATGAGTTGATTAGGAGTTGATGTTTTTTTTATGATTAATTTAAATAGAATTGTATATTTATTGAGTAACGATGAAACGAGCTAGATTGAACGAATACACGAAACAAATTTGGGATGGAGGTTTTGAATATCGGATCACCACCTTGATAATTGTGTCTGGGTGGTGCGAGCTGTCAAAAAAGTCTAACCAGGCACGCATGTAGACTTTCATGTTGGTATTATAGCGGGAAAAAAAAATAACGATAATTCAACCTCGACCGCACATTCAAAGTTTCTTTGTTACTTGCAAACTGCCAGAAACCTTTTTCTTAGAATGGAACTGTTTTAAACAAGCAAAATAATTAATTTTGTTGCAGGCTTTTTTTCATCTTTTTTTTTTTTTTTTTTTTTCCATCAACGTTTTATCACCTCAGGAGTCTAGCATTTCTTTTTTCTTTTTTTTTCACCAAATCGTTTACAAATCCATTTTTTGATCTTTGAGTCCTGCAAATATACAAATCTAGCCATGCCTAGCAGTGGTTTAGTGTTTGTCCTTACTTCCTTTCTGATCATCCTAGCGTCATATATGACAGTACAATACTCAAAACCCCTTGAGAATGAACGTCAGATACCTTCAGCTACGACCGATGTAGTAGATCAAGACAGCAACAAGAAACCGACCGACTCCTCGGAAAACAATTCCAACCGCTCTGTGGACAATGCATCAAACTCAAATAACGATGAGAATCCCAATGTTAGGCCTGTTCTGTCATCTGCCGGTGAAAATGTGTCAAGTGCTGTCAACCATGCACGCATCCTTCCCAAATGTTTAAATACCCACCACGTCGAGGAAGGGTCTGGAAATAGAAATTCTATCGACACTAAATCTTTCCTCATGCCATTAGATCGACAAAAATCTTTAGAAAACTCATCTGACAATAAATCAAACTCCAAAAACATTGAGAAACCAGAAGAAATCTTGGAAAACAGCTCAAACCTGTCCGGTGATGCAGAAAAATTAGCAAAAGATCGTCGTAGCGTCTCTACCGAAACTGTACTGCCATCAAACCAAGAGATAATGGAAGAATCGTGTGATTTGGACGAGCTTTATGCTTGTTACGATGATGACAACGAGTTTGATACCTCCAATCGAGACCAAAATGATCTCACTTTTCTACTAACTTTCTCTACTCAAGATTTGGAGTATCGTGTCATTTGCTATGCATTCCCTTACTTATACCAATTTGATCAGTTTAATAACTATACATTTTCGTCGTCACCAAACAAAAATGCGTTAGCTAACCCCTTCAAACCTTCAGTTGACCATTCCTTCGAAACGAACCCCCTTGAATATCTAGTCGACTTTTGCAATTATGTTTACAAGTATGGGTTGGATAGCGGCATATCGGAATCCCAGTTTTTACAAGCCCTTGAGTCGACGGTTCCTTACGCTTTATGGCAAACCGAATCAGTTAAAACTGCGCCAGCAAAGCTCAAACTTGCAGCGCTTTTCAAGCTTTCTTATACCATGGAAATGCGCGCCCATGATTACCAGGAGTTTCTATGTGACATAAACTTGCAGGACAGGTATGCTGAGGATCATTTCCAGCTGTTTAATAGAATGTGGAAGTCGCCAGTAGGCAGAATGGAACTCGACCTAATGAAAGTTTCCTCAGACTTTCGTGGTGATTTGGTGGAGCAGTTGCCTGATCTTTTTGATTTGAAAACAGGTCTTTTGTCTGACGAAATAAGGTTGCTGGCAAAACAAGCAAAGCAATCCTTGAACGAAAGTGCTCAACAAAACCTATCTGCCAAATACTTGCGGTTTCGTCAGGCTTTTAGGTCTCTATCTTATAAATACCGGTACGTTGGTGCAGCCTTGGCTGCTAATAAAAAACTTCTCGACACGCCAGTTAGCTCTCCGGTATGCTCTTTTACTTCGTTACATCAGGTGGACCTCGATGCCGCTGATCCGGACCATAAACGATCAAATAGAGTCAGTTTCATGAGTGCTGCGAGTGGATTCACGCAAAAAAGCACGTCGAATTATGGATATCCTGTTTCAAACTTTTCTAACCCGAGCCGGTTTCCGGGTTGCCTCACATCATTTTCGTCTTCATCTCCGCCTCCTTCGCCACCTCATAATTCAAGCATTGAAATGCTAAGCCCGCGGTTTGAACCCGAGCCATTTAGCACTGACATTTTTGAAGTTTCTTTATACAGCAGTCGACCGTCATCAGTACGCGGTGGTCATTCTCGATCGTCGACGATTTCAAGCGCTTCGGATATTTTGAATACAAATTTTCCGAAATCAAATGATTCATTCAATCAATTTGATCAAAGATTATTGGACTCTGAACGGTCTTTTGAGACATCACGTCAGCATCAGCATCATCCTCTGCCAGTGCGCAAATTCCCGCGATCTTCATTAGCGCGTCCTTTGTCAGTTATTTCCTCAATTGGTGAGTCTTCTTTCATGAATGCTGCCGGAAATTCGTATGAACCTGGAGTAGGCACACAGTCAGCCTCTGAACAGTCCAACTCAAATCCTAGCAACAACTTTGGCACTACCATCAGTTCGATAAATGAGGGCAGTGGGTCTTTTTCCAATAATCTTGATTCGCGACTCAATACAAACAAGCCTGTACGAAATGGGTTGGCTACTGGAACAGGATTTGGGCTATTTAATAGTTCTACTACTACACCCAATTCTGCGTTAAGCAAAGCACCAAGTGAGTCTTCAAATAACCGAAACTCTATAATTTCCAATTCATCAATCAATTTAGGACATCCTGTTAAGTCACGAACTACAAATGGTTTGTCTGGTCCAAATTATTCGTCCCAGATATCCAATAAGGCTTTATCTGTAAAGCGTAGCTCGATGAACTCAATTAGTTCCATTCTCTCCAACAGTAAGCAATTGGCAAACAGCAACAACAGTCCTAGCGCTGCATCGTCTAATCGAAATTCAATAAGCTCGATAAACACCAAATCTTCACGATCCAACCGCTCGTCACAAATCCACACCTACAAAAGAACATCTCTCAATTCCATCAACTCTATCAACTCAGTTCCTTCATCATTTTCTAGTGGCATGAGCAGCCTGACCAACAATTCAAACGACCCAAGCAACTTTATAAAGCCGCCAACAACTAGCAGAAACCATTTTGCATCTCCGTTCAACACTATCGTCGGAACTGTGATTGACTATCCGGTTTCCGACGACGAAATCAACGGCGACAATATTTATTCTTCGACGACAACCACGCCAGTGAAAGATCATTACGTTGACAAATTCGAGTTTAGACAGGATGTTAGTAAAGACGGCGAACAACTCGGGAAAACAAAAGGATCATCACCGTCTTCAACCTCTTCCTCATTAAGAACTGCAAAAGCATACAATAGTGATAAAGGCAATACAAATGATCGGAGCAGCGGCCACAGTAGCAGTTTGAGAAAGGAAAACGAAAATGATTCTAGGACCGAAGATAATAGTAAAGGGCAAGATTTGAAAGGAAAAGGTTATTCTTTTAGATAGTTTCAAAGTATCAGGAATTTATTTGGATGGTTATTTTGTGTCGATTTATAATCGTTAACTACAGTTTGTTCTTATTGGTTTATATTTGACAAAAACATTATATTCGTCAGGCCTATGACATGTATGGCTGGACAAAACGAATAGTGTTGCATTTTCCAAACTTTTTTAATGAAGCCATTTCACGAGACATAATTTTGGAAGGATGCCATCGTATCCAGTCAATAAATCTAACTTTTCAACATGCTTTTTGTTTTTGCCGCTTTCAAAGTACGAATCAATCTGGAATTGAGAATTTTACCAATACACTTTTACAATGACAGTTTCAGCTAAACTAAAAGTCTTGATTCTCGGCGAACTTTATCAAAACACTAGGGAATTCAAAGAGTTTTCAAAAGAGTTTGAGTACACTGTATGTCGACCACCTACACTCGTTTTTCCCTTTTAATTATTGACCATATCGTTTATATATTTCTAGTTTTATAACCTTACCACCAAGGAACAATTGGTTAAAGATTTTGCTACTATACATAATGACATATCTGCCATTTACTGCAAGTATATGGGTTTCTCTCCGGTTGGTGGACTCAAAGGCGATCTAGTTGCTGCACTTCCAGAATCTGTCAAAATCATCGTTTCCACAACCGTCGGTATGGATCCGTACGATATCCAAGCACTGGGTTCGCGAGGTATTGTCGTGTGCAATGCACCCGGTCATGCTGCTGACCCTGTTGCTGATCACGTATTGTACTTGACCTTGTCGCTGTTTAGATATTCGCAAGTCTTTGAACACGTTACAAAGCATTTTGACAAAACGACCGATGGCCGTGCAAACCTGAAAACCAACCTGCCTTGGAACCAGGAAACTGGCAGGCCTGTATTTTTTTCCGAGTTGACAGAAGCGCAGAAAAGGCAATTCATCGACAACAAGCCGCCGTTCAACTTTGGCGAGTGCGTCGGCGACCGGTTTGTTCGCAGCCCGCGTGGCCATACAGTCGGTATAGCCGGGTTTGGCAGTATTGGCAAGGAAATCGGCGCTCGCTTGCACGCGCTCGGTATGCACATTCATTACACCAAACGCGATAAGCTAACCGAGACCCAACTCTCGCAGCTCGGGTACCCTACGACACACCATGCGTCGCTCGACTCTATGCTTCCTATCTGCGACTTGCTCGTGCTTGCATTACCGCTCACACAGCAAACTACTCACATTATTGACAAGTCAGCTCTTTCAAAGCTTCCAGATGGCGCACGCATCATCAATATAGGGCGCGGAAAACTGATTGACGAGCATGCCCTGCTCGACGCCCTCCGGGCTGGAAAACTGGCAAATGTTGGGCTCGACGTATTTGAAAACGAGCCGCTAGTTCTTAAAGATCTCCAAACTAGATGGGATACAGTCCTCACACCTCATGTCGGTTCGTCGACCTACGAGATTGCAGTCGCTGCGGAAAATACATGCACCGAAAACCTTTCACAGTTTTTTTATGGTGACAAACTCGGCATTACGGCCGTAAACACACAATACTTGAAGTAATTTAAGAATGTTTACAAAGCATTTGGAAAACATCTGCAATCACACGTTTTTTATCAATCATTATATATTAGTTTCACAGTGTTTATTAAACATTACATTTGTAGATTCGTCAAAAATAAAATTAAAAATTGGTTCCATAAATTAAATTACATCCGTAATGAACTCGTTTACTTTTAGCCCAGGTGCTCTGTCGATTTTTATTAACGCCCATTCACGAAACATACTGGGTATGATGTGGATGGTTATGGTTATGCGGGATCGGAGGCGGGTTGCCTCCTTTGGTTTTAATTGAATGGGTATCATTACTAGAAGGTCGATACTGCTGGGCCTGTGGTTGACTAACATTAGTGTTGCTATTATGATAACCATAATACCCATATTTGCCATTGTATTGATGATGTCGCACATTAAGTGTATGGTGCTGTGTATGTGCATGATTTAAATCATGATGGGGGTGTGTATGATTGGACGGGGGAGCAGGACGGGATGCGAGTTGCTTATGATAAGGCTTGGCCTCTGGAAATTCGCCCGACACTGGTGATGGAAACGAACCATGTCGCGGTGAAGACGGCAACGAAGATGATTCTTCCGTGCAATACACAGTATGACTCTCTGGCAAAGATGAAGTACGGGGTCTGTAAGATGGTCCAAGAGATGGAGGTAGAGGTAATTTGTCGAACCCAAAATCAAAACCACTGTCTTTGGCAGTGTTGCTTTCGCAATCTTTCATTTGCTGAAGTAATTTATTGGCTGCAGGATTAACAGATTCTTCTTGGGTATGGCTGTCTGTATTTTGATTTGGAGAATGCGTTTTATTAATAGCAGCCTGAGAAAGAAGATTGTGTGCTGAAGCAGATGATCTCAGTCGGGGTAAAGGGGGTATAGGTGGAGCAAGACTAGGTCTCGATTTGGGAACGACTGGGAATGAAAAGTTTGTGTCTGGTACTTGTTTAGACGTTTCGCTTTCTACTTTTTCAAGACAATGGATATCATCAGGAAACAGAGACTCATTATTAATGGAATTGTCATTCTGAATTCTTTCCTGAGAGGAGGAATCTCTAGCCGATATTTGCTCTTTATTTGTTTCGTCTTGGTTAATCTTATTTTCTTCCATTTCCGACGTATCTTCAATATCCTTTTCATCCCCATCAGATAACCATGAATCGTCAGTAATGTCTGATAGGCCACCCTCATCATCATCCAATTCGATATTTTCTTCAATGCCTACATCCTCAATACCACTATCTATTGGCACACCCACATATTTCTTATTTTCTTTAGCAGGTTTAGAAACGTACGAAGTCGCCAGTTCTAAAGCACTTGTGTTTCTAATCGACATGCCAATAGTCGAAAGATTAGGAGGCTGGAGGCGGTTTGATGGTCTAGAAGGTGGAGGCGGCGGTGGGGGAAGAGGCTGGGCCAAACGGCTAGCTGTTAGGCGAGAAACGGGCGTAATAGACGAACCCCTTGAAGGCGGTGCGGTTGGGGGAATAAAGGATGGAGTATGTCTAGGTGAGTTTGTACGGCTGGAAACTGCTGAAA
Source organism: Magnusiomyces suaveolens (assembly GCA_900642975.1). Taxonomy (NCBI): domain Eukaryota; kingdom Fungi; phylum Ascomycota; class Dipodascomycetes; order Dipodascales; family Dipodascaceae; genus Magnusiomyces; species Magnusiomyces suaveolens. The sequence goes on from CAAAMA010000004.1 coordinate 1,997,032, forward strand.
ATGAAGTACCTGTTGGTGTCGAGACGGGTTGCTTTGGTATATAATCAGCAGGCGATGATCCTCGTCTTTGTCCTTTAGTAATACGGGAAACTACTGGAGGTGGGTATAAATTTAAAGGTACTTGAGTAGGCGATTCTCCTGTTTTAATTGGATTGTTTATCAATTCGGAAGACTCGGTATGCATAAAACGATGGATCGATGGAGGGGGTGGTGGTGGTGGAGGACAAATACTACGAGACAAGGTCCCTAGCATACTTAGAGCATCTGAGGATTTAGAATGCTTGAGTCGTGAAGCAGATGGTGGTGGTGGTGGCGGTGGCTTGTTACGATGAGTCGGTGAAGCGTCAGATTTCTGTAATTGTCTAGTTCTAGATGGTGGTGGTGGCGGAATAGCCTTCTGTCCTAAGACAGGCTCCGCATCGTCATTCGAAAAAGTTGGAGACGAAACAGCCTCATGCAAAGAGACGGTTGTACTATTTACAGAAGAATTATTGCTAAATGGGGAGTGTACTTCACTAACACATGAAGTACCAACATCTGGTATATGTACTTGGGAATCAGAGTCGTAAGGCTCTAAAAGTTCTGGAGTTTTAGTACTAGTGTTAAAAGAACCACTGTTGGATGAAACTGTAGACAATGGAGACATAGGTGTTAAAACGGTATCTTCAGTTTCTTGGCCTTTATCGTAAGATCTACTGCTACGAGTACTATGGCTGATGTTTGAAGCGAATTCCGAGTCATTATGTACTGGCGCCGAATGCTTTTGCAATGGTTGCTGTTCAGAGTCAGTAGAATCCCGTTCAAGACTGTTTGATGCAATGCTACTTTCATATTGGGAAGGTTTTGAATTTGAAAATGGCGGTTCACTAGAATCTCTAGTATGTTTTGTAACAGGTGACTTGATTTTATCAGACAGTATGCTAATTCGATAAGGACTATTATTCGTCTTTTTGTGGTTTAAAAGCCCTTCATCTGTATTAGCTCTGGGAGCCATGAAAAAGGTTGGAACGCTTGCATTGCTGTGAATAGTAGTTAAACTGTCATCAAAGGTATTGGTTTTACGCAATTTGGGTAGTGGGGCCGCTAACCAATCCACAAAAAGACAACGGTATGCTAAACGCTGTGTAGTTTTACCGATAGTGACACAAGATTGGGAAGCATTATCACTCATGCCTTCCAAAAGCAAAACCAATTCCTGTCGTTTATAGAGTTCGTCTTTAAGTTCGGTATTTAGTAGCAAAGGATGTAGAACTCTGAGATAGGTATGAATGAGGTTTTCGTCATCATTTGATAAGTTATAAAGCTCGCGAATAAACACGTCGACAATGACTTTGAGATCATTGAGGTAAAGATACTCAAAAGTCGTGGGGGTCGTAAAAATCAGATACAACAGCTTCAATACCATTAGTTGCAAAGTGCCATCAGGACTGCGGTTAAGTAAAAAAACAATATTTTCGCCAAAAGTGCGGTATTCGGTTTTGTGCTGAACCAAACTACTAAAGACTCTATTCTCCAGTGTTATTGGATTGAAATCTTGTTGCGAATGCTTTGAATCTTGTTCTAAATCTTTCATATCAATCATGGAAGTAGCTTTGCGAAGATCTGAATTAGTGTCTTCATCTTCAAATTTGATATCCCTGGTTTCAACGGAACTGCTATTAATAGACTGGGGAGGGTTACCCGTTCGGGTGTCATGTTCGGTATTCGGGTTAGAAGAGAGGTTTTTAGTTTTGTCATAAGCAGCAACCATGAATTGTTCATTAAGAGCTAGTAAAACTTTGATTACAGCAAAGCTGTAGGGGTCGTAATCATAACCGAATCTACTTTCAATGGTAGAAAAGAGATAATTAATAAAGACATTGTCAATAAAAGCAAGATCGCAACGCGTGAGCTTTTGGACTTTGCACATTTCATATAAAAGCTCTAGAAAGATACGGTGCAGTCGAAAGGAATGAGATTGAGCAGAGCGAATAGTCTGGACTAAAAGCGGCATAACTTGGTCTTCCTCTTCCATCATCTCAAGCGTCGCGACACTGTGCCGGCCGTCCAAGAGGAGAATTGCACCCAGTAAAGTCAATGAAGAATATTGACCTTTGCTTTGAATTAAAGTAGAAATGAGTTTTCTACGGGCAAATGCCTTGTTGCGAGAAACAACAGGAGAATGGATCAAAGAATAGCAGCATCGCGTGAGGTCTTGATCATTTTCGAGTGTTGAATGGATAAAGGGGCATACAAATTCAAGGTATTTTAAGATGGTAGGTTCGACATTTGAAGCAGAATGAACAGAATCAGATGTGATGGATTTGAGATCCTGCCAAAAATCTTGGGTTGACTCATTAACTGTAGTGACTTCTGGGTATTCGATTATCATTATCTAGTGCAGATTTTTTGTAAATTAAAAAAAACAAAAAACAAAAAATAAATAAATGGAATAAAAATAAAATGGAATGTAAACTGTTGAAATACAAGGGATGTGCGGCAAAAAGAGCGATTACACCTGTTTGTCGTCCTGTCGAGTTCTAAATAAAACCAGCGCTGGCACAAAAATAGGGGATTTGGACCACAACATAATCTTCAATTTATGCAACGCTACAAAATCGGTTCATGCAAAAATGTTTTACGAAATCCAATCAAGTTTAGCCATTTCAAAAGAATTTAACAGAATATAAACGCCTATGATTATATATATTTGTAATAATTTGCAGTATTTAGCGACAGGCACCAAACGGGCTCGATGTAATCAAACTACACTGTTTAGATGGCTCCACTGTCTGTTCAAAAACTTCAATTTGAATCAATCACGACAACTAGTTGAAACAGTTTATGAGATCTGCTTTGAAGCTCAAAAAAAAACCAAAACCGTTGCAGAATCTCACTTAACTTGCACATACTCTCAAGTCTGAAATTTACGTAAATCATTCTTATATTTACTCTGGGTAGTCTTTCAATATGAACGAGATTCCCCGGCACAGTATGACTAGATTTTTAGCCCCACCACTTGTATATCGTCCACAACTCTCTGGACTATTTTTTTTTTTTTCTTCTTCTTCTTCCATTCTAAATGAAAATCTCAACAAATGGAAGCTTCTCCTCTCGAACAGGCATACACGTTGTGTTCCAAGGCTGATTTGGAAATCCAGCATTTTAACTATTCTAAAGCTGCTGATCTTTATTCACGGGCCGTTGCCAAATACGATGAAGCTTTAAATCTTACTTCGAGCCCCGAGGTGTGTGCTACTTTTTATAAAATATTTCCAACTTCATTTGGTTCATTAGTTCCATTTATTTTTATAATATCCAGTTGAGATGATATTTATTTCTGTTTCTATTATTTTACTAACCAATTTCAATAACAATTGTCGCTCTTTTTGTATATGGTTTGATATACTAGGCTCTCAGAACTATCCGATTACTAAAATCCCAAACAGAAGCAAGTGCCTTGTTTTTGGCTGATGAATCAAATCATATTGCTCTGCCAAAAGCTCCTTCCATTCCCTCGGTTTTTTCAATAGTACCGGTCTCATCAAATTCTTTTGTTCATTCCCCATCTTCTTCAAATAATACCAAAGGATCCGGCTCAGGTCATGGCGGGAATCCTATACGTTCAGATCATCTGACGGTAACATTAGCTTCGGCGCGTGGCAAAAAACAACCATCGTCATCAACCAAAAGCCCAAATCGTCAGCTACAAAATCTTCATTCATCTACTAAACATGGCAATATTTCTAATAGTTCAAGGCGGATAGACCCCATCTCTGAAGAATCACAACTGGTTGACTTTGATAATCCACAACCCCCGCAAAATTTCTCTCAACATGGAAACCCAGCAAATTCTACCAGCAAACGCAACACCAAAGATACCCTGTTTTCCCAATCAAAATCGTCAAGTGCCAATAAGATTACGCCTACTGACGACCCATTTTTCAAGTTTTATTCTTCAATAACAACTGTTGTTTTAAAAACGTATGACCAAACTAGAGATATTACTAAAGTTCGTTCAAAATATGTTAAAAGCAAACCATCTCTTCAGAAATCATCATCAGAAAAACCCAATGGACCATCTGCAAAACAGGTAGTGGTTGATCTAAAGTCGCAGGGCTTGATTCCCTCATCTAATTTGATATCATCTGTAAACTCCACTTCTTCTTCCCTTACTTCTTCTTCTTCGTCCTCTTCTTCTGCATCTGAATCTTTAGAATCATATTCCTCTCCCCCTTTGACAAATTTGGCGTCATCAGCAATGACAAACTCTATGGGACCAACCGACAGTTATTACGTGGTTCCCTTGAGTCCTCCTTCTTCAAATGCCTCAGATACCAGAACCTCTTCTTTGAAACACAATTACTTGCCCGCTGAACAAAACCCGAAAGTACATTCAAATAAACCCAGTGTCCCGATTCCCCATAAGCAACAGTCGCCAGGCAACCGCCAACAGAAACACCAATCCTTTGTAAACTCCGACAACGTCGATTTGTCACTTGAAAATGCGGCATTGCGTGCCCAGCTGTCCGAAACTTCATTGGCACTTGAGGCTTATTATGATACATTTGAGCGCCAGCAAGCTGTGCTCAAAGCCAGTTTGGCTCAGCTCCGGGCAGATATGCAAGCGGTGGACCGCAAAAAGGCACGCGAGACTCAGCAAATGATTGACGGTTTAATGGAAGAAAACGAAAAGCTCAAGGCAAGCAATACGAAGCTCGGTAATAAACTGGAGGTGTTGATGATGGAACGAAAACATCACCAGCAGCAACAAGGTTGGAAAAAAAGAAGCTAGTCTTTGTTCGTGTATCTTTCCTTGACAAATTTTTTGGTTTGTTATCAGGCCCCCTATTGGCGATTTTTTTTTCAAATCATTTTGTGCACTGAGCATTGATTTCGAAAAGTTCATACTTTGTGTTTTGCTAAACAGAGTATTCATTTTCAGGTGCTTCCTCGATAATAGTTAATCGGTAAATCATTAACGAAGAACCGCTGATCTCTGTTGTATTCAATTTAATAAAATCCATGTCTCAATAATCAGAAACTGCAATTGGATATCTATAGCCGATGGACATACGTACATTTACAAATGTAACTTTTCGTATTTTATATATTTATTTAGCCATACCATAAACCATTTCTTCCTTAGCAATAAGGTGGCCAATTGTTTCAATATGTCCCAAAAGCTCACCTATATTCGACGACCACTCAGTCAACACTTCATCATTATTCTTGGGCTTTGCAAAAGTGACAATGCGTTCTGGGCGGTTGATTCTAGCATAGATTGTGCCCTGAGTGACGAGTCGTGAAATGAACTCTTCGGTTTCCTTTTCGGAAAGGTCGAGCAAGTGGGTAAGTTGCGGGGTTCTAATGCGAGTATAGTATTTGGAAATAACACGTAGGTTATGCTCAACGACACGTTTACGAAGATCCTCCCAGCGAGCCTTAGAGCCGTCAGTTGCAGGTGCAAAAATGTCGGCCTGCTTGAAAGGAGGGCCGTAGATTTGTTCGACCTTGGGCCAGCGCATCAGCTCGTCCGCAGTGAAGCATTTGATAATTTCGTAGTGGACGGGCAATTGTGGTAGTCGGCTGTCAAGGGCAATACGGTGAATAAGGTCAGATTGCAAATTGTCGTACGGAGAAAGAATGATGAAATAGACAATGTGTTCTAAAGCTTCCTTCCACTTAGCCTCGTCCTCCTGGACTCTTGGGGTATCATAAACGGCACGGTAGTGTTGACAAACTTCGAGGTACTGGTTATTATGAATTCCAATCTTAATTAAGAGACTGTAATATCTCAACTTGAGGTCGTGAGTTTCTTCCTTGTTGAAGTATCTAGGGACGATTTTTCTGGAGAGGATTAACGCACGAGTGAAGTCGCCTTTTTTAATGTAGAGTTCGACTTGTTCCAAAATGAACTCAGTCTTTTCACGAATATCCATCGAACCATATGTCTCGACCTGGAGCTCACCAAGAATTTCTGTAGCAGCATCAATATCACCAGCCTCCTCTTTGATGTGCGAAAGGGTTCTGGAGACTCTGGCACGTTCTACTTCGACATAGATTTTTCCTTCAGTAACCGTTCGGATGTTTTCAATAGTCTTGACCTTGGTTTCAAGATCTGGCGCATTTTCCAAAACCTTGATCACTTCTTGGATCATTGCAGCAATAGCTTGCTTAAGCTGGCCATGCTTTTTAGAAAGAAGTTGCATCTGCTCATTCATAACATCCCAATGGCCTGTTTTTTGGGAGAGATCAATCAGCTTTGTAAGAACACGTTTCGATGAAAACAAATCGGAAGCCTTTAAATATTTGGTGTTAGTTTGAATAAAAAAAATTGAAAACATTCTAACATACCTGTCTAGTTTGTTTCTCAAGAGAAAGAAGTTGTTCTAAAGCAGATGGAAAATCGGTCTAAATAAGTTGATAATGAAAAAAAGGTAAGCAAAAAAGTTAGAAAGAAAAATCAATTGGTATCACAGTATTATAAAGAAATGGTTTTTACTGGGTTTTTTTCTCATTAAAAGAAAAAGCACAATTTAACGATAATCAAACTGAAATCAACATGTTTGATTAACCATTTCCAGTGATATTTTATCAAATTCGAGAAAGATAATTACCTTAGACAACTTCTCAATAACTGGAAGCTCTCGATCCAGTATTTCGGTATAATCCTTGTCGGCTTTAATAAGGGATTCGTCGGCCATTATGATTTTATATACTTTTGGGGTTGAAATATGTTGGTTTGGTTGATTGTTTGTAGGTGGCAATTAATAAAGAAGAAAAAAAAAAAAAAACCCAAAATAACTGGAAACAAATACATATGTGTATGTGGTACAAGTGCCCCAAGATAAGTGAACAAAAAAACAGTGTGATTGCTACTTGCATATAGTCACGTGCTTATACATATTATTATCAAATTGTGGTTGTAATTTCAATTCTCAGTATACTAAGTTGTTGGGCATGTGATCTGTAGTATACCAGAAAAAAGCTGATATAAAAATTTCCCACAAGTGTTGTTTTAGATTTCAAATCAGCGATCGATATTATTTTTATTGTACTACATATTCCAAACCTAAAGCAACATGACAAATGAATTCAATGATGAAGGTATGTTTTATAAGAACAGATTGATTTGCGTTTCCGGTATGAATATTAATTTATATATGATAGACCAATGCCCCATTTGTAAAACGTCAAGATATTTGAATCCCAATCTGAAATTCCTTGTAAATCCGGAATGTTATCACAAGATCTGTGCCAATTGTGTGGACCGATTGTTTTCGATGGGTCCCGCGCCTTGTCCATATGAAAACTGTGGCAAAATGCTGCGTAAGAACAAGTTCAAGCAACAGGTTTTTGAAGATTTAGGAGTTGAACGCGAAGTGGACGTTCGACAACGTGTTTCCAAAACATTCAACAAACGAGCAGAAGATTTCCCGACGTTAAGAGAGTACAATAATTACTTAGAGGAGGTTGAAGAGATTATTTTCAATCTGGTCAATAACATAGATGTGGAAGCGACACAAGAAAAATTACAAACGTATGAGCAGAAAAACCGAGATTTGATTTTGGCCAACTCTAGACGACAAAAGTTTGACGACGAGCAACAAGAATTGAGAGCCAAGTATGAAAAGGAACGAAGGATCAAATTGATTCAATTAGAAGTCGAGATGGCAAAGGCAGAGAAAGAAATCAGAGAAGCAGCACAAAAGGATTACCTTGAAGAATTATCATTATCAACCTCCAACCCTGAGTTACTAAAGACCAAAATGAATAAAAAGATATCCAGTTTAATTGCAGCCAAGCGGGCAACGTTGGAAGCACAGTTACTTTTGCCACCACCGCCAATTGCACAAAGTCTTCGAGGATTTATTGAAGAGAACAGTAGGAATAGGGACGGGTACGGGTCACGGGGATCTAGTATTGGGCCAGGAGCAGTTCCTTCTACACCGTTCACACCGTTCAATGGAGATTACGAAAAGGAACCATTATACGAGCGCAAAGAAAAGTATATTGAGCCTATTTTGGACAAGATTGTGGAAGATCCCAAGTGTATTGGATCAGGCTACAGGTTGGATAAAGCATACCAGTTGGATTTGTCTCAAGGATTTTTCGGACTTGGTTGTATGATTAGTAAAGAAAAGACACCAACGACAGTTTAAACCCCAGATTCAAAAGCTCTGTACCTGTGTATGTTCAGAAATATTTATAAAAAGATGAACAAACAAACGATATTTATTGCATTTTTAAAAAACACAAGGTAAAAGAGGTTTGTCGACAAATAAGAGGGATTGATATCGTGCAGAGGTCTTTTAAGATCTACATACTTGGTAACAATTAGCTTGGAACGATTGAGAATGATTAGTTTCAATCAAATTCAAGGTTATTTAATGAAATAGTTTTTTGTTAAAACCTTTTGTCGGATCACTGTTAACTGGAATATGAATAATCGTGATGAATTGCATTGTAACAAATAATTGAACATGTAACAATGGAAATGAAGAGTTTGATTTTTAAAAGGCGGAAAACCGAGAAATATGGATTTCACTCAAAATACACGAATTTTGTTAGTCATTATTCAGTTTCTCGGTATTCAGGTAAAGTGTCAATGAGTGCAGCATTTAGAATACTGTCTTGATTAGGTTGAATCATTACTATGTTTACCAGAAATTAACCACAATCAGTTTATAAAAAAAGAAAAAAGAGAAAAAAAAAGAAAGAACTGATATACAAGACTAATTACATATATTTATATACAAATAGATACTGAGGTGTTTTTTAAAAATAGAAAAAATTGATCCGAAATAACGGCTAGTTGACATGTAAAACAGGTTATAATTAGAATGTAGGGTGGCCGGGCTTAGAGAGAAAAGCCGAGTAGGATGGGACTTGTCAGATGCTTGTGCATGCGTCTGTTGACAAGGAACAGAACCAGCCTTCCCAGCGGATCCGGGTTGCAAAAACAAAACCTCAAGCCAGAAATGGCGCGACTCTTACTTCAATCCAAAAAGAAACCAAAGGTTAGTTAGAATAGATCTTGATCAAATGAATACTGAAACGGTTGAATCAACAATGAGTTTTGTTGGTGTTGATGATGAGAACAAAGCTGCAGCACAGGCAGTGTTGGAGATATACAGTATGCAGTAGTAGAATTCAAATTCAATAGGCCAGAAACACCTAAAATGTATCACAGCATAACAAATATGAGTCCTGGAGCTACCACACAACTTAATACCAGGTCAAGTAAATGTGGGAGCTAGACTCAGCCGTGCTACCAAGATGCCCCGCCATTTTAATTTCGAGGCGATTTTGGACTGTTGAATTCGATTGTGGTCCCAGATTTCGATCCGCCTGGAAACTACCAACGTTTCCGGGTTTTTTTTCTTGCTTCACCACAGGAAACCAAATCTGTTCCGGATTCCAAGCAGTGCAAGTTTCTCCATAATATAAATACTCTGTGTTTTCCCAGCCAGCCACTTTTTTTTTTTTTTCCTTTTTTTTGAAATCCTTCAATTCGCCTATTTTCTTTTATAAATATTTTTCAATCATATATATTCATTACGTTTGACAATTGGATTATCACCTTTGGCAATCAGTTTTGTTATTCCAGCAATAAATACACTCACTGTTTACAGTTATAAACTAACCAAGATTTATCAGTCAACTCTTTGGTATTTGTCTGTCTTTTATCCATACAGCCTATCTACCTACATTTCATCAGCTCAATTTTTTTGTCACTTAATTTAATTCCAGCTATCATTTATTAAAAATGGGTAAATGGAACGAATGGACTCCCTTCCAAAGAAGTGGTTGGAGATTTCCTCTTCAAGATGCTCAAATCAAATACGTCCGTAGATTAACTACTGTCAATCTCTTCATTTTCGCCATCCGTCTTGTCCAAATCTTTTTCGAAGGTTGCGTTGTCGGTATCTTGGCCTACTATATTCATCTTTTCAACCTCAGTAATACCACTGTCCCTTCTCACTTTATTTTTGCTTTGGTTTGCGGCATCTTTGCCATGCTCACCCAAATCATCTACTGTTTCAACTATGAGCATAAACTATACTTCTTGTGGGATCTCTGTGTATGCATCGGTTTCATCATTTCCTTCTTTTGGTTCTACGACGGTGTTGAAGGCTCTCTTACTTGTAAATGGGGTGCCTTCAATCCTTTCGGTGCCGACAGATGCGCTCAAACTCGTTCCGTTTTTATCATGCAAATCATTCTTGCTGTTCTCTGGTTTGTAACTTGCATCGTTGGTGGTTTCGCCAACTGGAGAGCCAAAAAGCAACTTGTTGCTAAAGTCGATCTCGCCTAATCTTTCCATCTTTTAAATGATGACCCTTCTTTTTATTAGAGATTTCAAATTGTCGATTTTCTCTTTTGCAGCACTCAAACTTTGGATTGCCAATTACTTTCATCATCTAAAATTGGTTTTGACTACTGTCCACTACACTTGCGTTTTTTTATTACAATTCTTCCATATGTATTTTATTCTTTCAGCCTTGGAAAAAAAAAGCGTTTGTGGATAATGCACTTGTGCGCATTTAAATCGACTTTATTCTGACTCGTTTTGATAATTATTATTTTGGCTGATGCTTTTACAAAACTGTGCAAATCCCACCACGACTCTTTTCATTCGCATTAAGAGAGTTATATTATCCCATATTGCTTTTCATTTCGACACCAGAGACCACTAATACACATCAAGTATCTTTACAAACTTCTTATATTGGGATTACATTTATTCTTCACAAGCGACTCGGGCTTTAAATTTTTTTTTTGGACATATTTCATTCATTTTTTTGGTTACTATATTTAATTGGTTTATTTTTGAAAATTCAAAGGGAAAGAACATTTATTTTACTTCTACATATTATTTTTTATAAATACATCTGGTCTTTTATTTTTAATAATCAAATTACAGGGTTTTTTTTGTGTATTAAGGTTTGACAATACAAATAATTGGTTAGTGATTTAACCAAGATTGAAAGGTTGTATATTTGCACTAGTTTCATCAGGGTTTTGGTGTTTTTAAAAATAGAAAGTTGATTGAGTTTCAGTTAGACATTGGACACAGTTTTCCGGGATACTACTTCATCCAATACTTTTATTTAGTTTCAACGTACCCATTATTGTCCACCAGTACAAAATACCTTAGTAGACCATTTATGATTTGGGAATTGCTAAAAACACAAAAAAGTCACTGATCGATTAAAGAGTACACGCTTTTTTTCTTTAGTTAATCTGTTCAATGTTACAATTGTTATCCGTCCAACAGCCAAAGGAATAACAATGTCAGTATTTTTAAAACACACTATAAATAACTTGCACTGTTATAAACATAAAAGGTAAAAATATACAGACCACCAAAACCATTTCTTGAAATTAATGAGTACAATAGAAAAATAAAATACAATTGTTGCTGTTTTTTGACATATTTGGAAGTTATTTCAGATCTTCTCCTGGTTCTCATTGAGTTTTTCATGCCGACAGTTTATTCAGTATTGCTTATTCTTTATTTCTTGATTCTGTCGGTATTAATACAAGAACATGAAATCAATTTGAATACAACTTTGGTAAATATGAAGACGACTGACAAAATACTGTTAAATAAAATGTGAATTAAAGAATAAAGTCCAAATAATATATTTGCTTCTTGTTTCATGGTTTTGCGTCTCAAATAATATTAGTAGATCTGATGTTTCCATCGTTCAATAGAGTATTGATATATGCATTGTCATTTTCAGAGAAAAAAACGAAAAGTAACAAACTGACACATTTTATTCTTTGAACATAGACAAATTTGCTTTTTATAATATCAAACATTAATAAACTGATTTCCTCAGACTGATCACTTACTTTTATTTGAGAACAACTGTATTCATGAATTTTATATCAACAAGACTGTTTACAAGTATAAAACTAGCTTTTTTGTATGTGACAGTTCAGCCGCAGTTACACAGACAAATCAATTACAGTATCCAATAATATCACGTGATATACATGTGTGTCTTCTGGAAGGTACTACTATACACTTTAATGTTCTACATACATGATTTACAACTAATCCGGAAAGTTCAGTAATAAACTAGACCAAGTTGAAGATTTCAATTCTTGACCAACACAAATGTATAAAAACTAATTTTAATTCCAGAGTAAATTACTTTTTTTCCATTCCATCACTAATCATCTTATAATTTCAATCTATCAACGTAATATTTTGATATCACACTTCCCCTTACAACATTACATATATACACAACTAATTCACAATGAGTAAAGCTATTGGAATTGATCTTGGAACAACCTATTCTTGTGTTGCTCACTATGCCAACAACCAAGTAGATATTATTGCCAATGACCAGGGTAATAGAACTACTCCTTCCTACGTCGCATTCACAGACACTGAGCGTTTGATTGGCGATGCTGCCAAAAACCAAGCTGCCATGAACCCAGCCAACACTGTATTTGATTCAAAACGACTAATTGGCCGAAAGTTCACAGACACTGAAGTACAAACCGATATGAAACATTTCCCTTTCAAGGTTGTAGACAATGCAGGAAAGCCTGCGATCCAGGTCGAGTTTAAAGGCGAGACCAAGGTGTTCCAGCCCGAAGAAATATCTTCAATGGTTCTTGTCAAAATGAAGGAAACGGCAGAAAGTTTCCTTGGTACTAAAGTTAGTGACGCTGTCATAACTGTACCTGCGTACTTTAACGATTCCCAGCGCCAAGCCACCAAAGACGCTGGTCTCATTGCAGGCTTGAACGTTCTTCGTATCATCAACGAGCCTACTGCGGCTGCTATTGCATATGGTTTAGATAAAGGCACCAAAAGCGAAAAAAACGTCTTGATTTTCGATCTTGGCGGTGGCACTTTTGATGTTTCGCTTCTCACCATCGAGGACGGAATTTTTGAAGTCAAGGCCACTGCAGGAGATACTCATCTAGGAGGCGAAGATTTCGACAACCGACTTGTTAACCATTTTATCAAAGAATTCCAGCGCAAAACCAAAAAGGACATTTCGACTAATCAACGTGCACTCAGACGTTTGAGAACCTCATGCGAACGTGCAAAACGCACTCTTTCTTCTTCAGCACAGACCACAATTGAAATCGATTCTCTTTACGAGGGCATCGATTTCTATACCTCAATCACTCGTGCTAGATTTGAAGAGCTCTGTCAAGACTTGTTTAGATCTACCATAGATCCCGTTGAAAAGGTGCTTCGCGACTCGAAAATTGACAAGTCTCAAGTCCACGATATCGTTCTTGTGGGTGGTTCTACTCGTATCCCCAAGGTTCAGAAACTTGTTTCTGACTTTTTCAACGGCAAGGAACCTTCCAAATCAATTAACCCAGACGAAGCAGTTGCTTATGGTGCTGCTGTACAGGCTGCAATTCTTTCAGGCGATACCTCTTCTTCCAAAACCCAAGACTTGTTACTTCTTGACGTTGCACCTCTTTCTCTAGGTATTGAAACAGCTGGTGGGGTTATGACCAAATTGATTCCCAGAAATTCGACGATTCCAACAAAAAAGTCTGAAATCTTTTCGACTTATGCCGACAATCAGCCTGGTGTTTTGATTCAGGTTTATGAAGGCGAACGAACCAAGACAAAGGACAACAATCTTCTTGGTAAATTTGAGCTTGCTGGTATTCCACCTGCCCCTAGAGGCACTCCTCAAGTTGAAGTCACTTTTGATATTGATGCTAATGGAATCTTAAATGTCTCGGCGGTCGAAAAGGGTACTGGAAAAACCAGCAAAATTACAATTACCAACGACAAAGGTCGTTTATCAAAAGACGACATTGAACGCATGGTTTCTGAGGCCGAAAAGTATAAAGAAGACGACGAAAAAGAAGCAGCCAGAATTGCAGCTAAGAATGGGTTGGAGTCGTATACCTATTCGTTGAAAAATACCCTTTCGGAGTCTAGTTTCAAAGAAAAGGTTGGTGAGGCTGAGCACGCAAATTTGGAAAAGGCAGTCAATGAAACTGTTGATTGGCTTGATAACAACAATACTGCTACAACAGAGGAGTTTGGAGATAGACAGAAGGAGCTTGAATCTGTTGCAAATCCGATTATGAACAAGTTTTATGGAACCAGCGGTTCTACTTCAACTGCCGAAAGCAAAGGACCTACTGTTGAAGAGGTTGATTAAACAATTTAATATTTTATTGTCTGTATTTTTATTTTTTTTATTTTATAGTTTTAATCCATTAATGTTTAATTGTTTTCAAAAAAAAATAAAATAAAAATCAAACGCCGGTACCAGAATCTAATATAAATGTTTAGTTTGGTTTCTTTCAATTCCCACACAGGAAAAACCAAGATTCAAACATCTTTACTAGCGGAGAGCCAAGAACAAAAACAAAAGATACACACGATACCAAAATTTAGAGCATCAAGCTTATTATTATTTTATTCACAGAATCATGGTTGTTTGCGGGTTTTGGCAAGTATCTTTAAAGAAAGCAGATGAATTTGTATACCATTGGAGGTACAGTGCTAGTTAGCCGTATGCTAGTAATTAACAGATACATAAACATTCGTAGATGGTTTTGATAATATTGAAGACCCTTTTAAAAAATATCCTCAAGGGATTAATGCGTAAAAAACGAGCTAACAAAATTGGTTAAATATCACACAATTTGAAAGTCGATGAACTGACCAAGTTTGTATAATTGATTGAGTCTTATTCCTTCATTTGATAATACTTTTGCAATCGCGGGAAAATGGCATACTTGAGAATCTTTAGTGTGAGAGTTTCTACAGATGTATATGCGATTGTGTATCGATATAGAGAAATATGGAGTAGCTTGTTAAGTCACGACAAATCCTAAAATTCTCGATATCAATGAGGACAGAAAGGGTTTCATTGTAAACCAGACAATGATATTGTTACAAAGCTTGTTAGTATTGTATCCAAAAGAATGACCAAACACACGACGGTGGTCGATTGGTATGCCAAGCGTCGAGAAGTTTTTTTTTTTTTTTTCTCGTATATATTCCATTGATTAGAAGGTTTCAATCGTGTAATGATTCGTGTAAAGAAACGCAAGATTTAATGATTACAAGTCAATTCCATATAAATTCACATAATTGGATCTCAAATTACAGAATAGTTAGCCAAACCCTTTATATGTATTTGATGCCAGTATTGAAAACTATGGTTACAATTTTATATCTATTTTGTCAAGAAGATTGAGTTTTCATCATTGAAGCCACCTTTCTTTACAAAGTTTCACGTCCTATGATTGATTTATTGATTAGCCCTTCTCGAACAGCAATAAAAAGTTCAAGCCAAGTTTTAAAACAACCCATTTCAAGCCAAGTTTAATAAATCTGCAAAAGCCAAATGAAAAACCCCAGTAAAAGGTGGCTTTCGGCTTAATCAATGACTGTAAATGGATCTGAAGAAAAATATATTAATCCGTCCAATTATAAACCAACCCATTACGCCACTGCTCCATTTGCCTTTTTACATACATACATTGTATGTTTTTCCTTTCTTTACAAACCATGAAATGTCTTGGTATTTCAATAGTCCACAAGCCAAAATTTCTTGGTATTTTCTGATAAAATTGATTTTTATATTGCGTCATTTCCACACGGAATTATTCATTTCATTTGTGTCGGATTGAATATCTTGCCAAATTTGACTAAAAAAATCGAGAAAAAACCACCAAAAACTTGTATCAGGAGCCTGGCTATGATAAAATGTATGAGATATCTAATATAACAAAAAAAAAAAAAAAAAAATCCCATTTGAGTGGCTGTTTCTAGCCAACATTCTATTGGGCAAATGGCGTAACAACTGGAAATCACACACTATGGTGAAATTTCGTTTTCAAGTGTGCATTCTGTAATGTTTGATACAAGATTTGGCAATTGCTTTTTATCTAAACAAATACGACCCGCATTACAGCATGTAAAGAGACAATCTCGTGCAAAGTCCTACTCCTTTAGGAATAGTGGCCGACCAAAAGTAACGTGTGACAATTTGGAACACATACAGTCGTTGTGGACTGTAACTCAAATACAGACTTTACAACCAACCTTGTATTGAACGCCAAGCATGTCCCAGTAACAACTGTAATGAAAAAAGAACTCGACTCCTATTGTTTGGATCCTGCTCCAGCCTTTGGACTATAGTAGTGGAACGCCACAATCATATCATCTTTTAACTGGTTTGTTAACAGGTTTCATAAATATCAAACAAGTTGCGATTCTTTAACAGCCTATGCCTTTAAATGTGAGACTTAACTCATTCCGGTTGAATATAAACGACTACAAAGTCTTTCCCTTGCTCGAATCACAAAGACACAATTCTTGTTACAGGGTAATAATTAGTCATTTGAAGTATCCCAAACGTCTTTCAATGTAAAAAAAATAGGAAAATAATACAGCCATTTCTTGGCCCTAATACGCCACCCTTGCAATGATTGGGCTGCTTTGTCAATGACATTTGAATCACCATTTCTTGTAATCCCAAATATTTGATTGTGGCTTGCCTTTCAGCCGTACCTTTTTGGCTTTCTAGGCATAGTCTCGATCCAAACCATTGATATATAAACCAACCAGTCGCTCGACGATGGTTTTGTGAAATAGAAAATAAAAGCTCAATTCAAATTACAAAAGTCTAATAAACACTTTAAACCTTTGGTATCCTGTGATTGTCATTCGTATAGCTCTGCTTAACCAACTTTAGCAATGGCTTTCTCAAACAAGCTGTCTCAAAACTACGCAAAATCCGCGGAATTTATCAAATCAAACGTTACTCACATAAAAAAAGATGATCCTCTTGATTCAAACGAGTACATTGCAGTTAATTCGCAAGACCGTTTAAACAATGTACTCGAATACAACGAAGATACCGTTGGAATCAGAAACTTTGTTAACGAACATACAGACAACATTGGCCAACGTATTCTTCAATACTTTATCTCCTTATTCCCTATCATCACATGGATCCATCGTTACAACCTTACTTGGCTCTATGGTGATCTCATCGCCGGTATCACTGTTGGTATTGTCGCTGTCCCTCAATCAATGTCTTACGCTAAAATCGCTACTCTCTCCCCTGAATATGGCCTCTACTCTTCTTTCGTCGGTGTCTTTATCTATTCCTTTTTTGCTACCTCTAAAGATGTTTGTATTGGTCCCGTCGCTGTTATGTCCCTCGAAGTCGCTAGAACTATTATGCGTGTTACTGAAAAGCATCCTGAATACGCAAACAGTGGTCCTCAGATTGCAGTCACTATTGCTCTCATCTGTGGTGGTATTTCAACAGGTATCGGTCTTTTACGTCTTGGTTTCGTTGTCGAGTTTATCCCTCTTCCAGCTGTCATGGGCTTCATGACTGGTTCTGCCTTTTCTATCATCATTGGTCAGGTCCCTGGTTTGTTTGGTTTAGCGAAGTTGATCAATACAAGAGAATCTACCTACATTGTCTTTGTCAATTTTTGGAAAAAGATTTCTCATACAAAAACCGATGTTGCCTTTGGCCTACCTGCTTTGATCATTCTTTTCTCAATGAAATACGCTTGTGACTATCTCACCCGCCGTGTTCCTCGCTACAAAATCGTCTGGTTTTATCTCAGCGTCCTTCGTAATGGTATTGTCATTGTAGTTTTCACTGCCATTTCTTATGCCTGCTACAAAAGTGATCCCCAAAACTCAGCGATTTCCTTGATCAGAACCGTTCCTTCTGGTCTTCGTGATGTTGGTGTCCCCAAAATTGACTCAGGCATGGTCAAGGCATTAATGCCCGAAATCCCTGTTTCCGTCATTATTCTTTTGCTTGAACACATTTCCATTGCCAAATCTTTTGGTAGAATCAACAACTACAAAATCAACCCTGATCAAGAACTCATTGCTATTGGTGTTAACAATGTTCTCGGTGTATTTTTCAACGCCTATCCTGCTACTGGTTCCTTTTCTCGTACTGCCCTGAAGGCAAAGTGTGGTGTCCGTACTCCAATTGCCGGTCTTTTCACTGGTGCCGTCGTTCTTTTGGCTCTCTATGCGTTGACTGGTGCTTTCTACTGGATTCCAAATGCAACCCTCAGTGCCGTCATTATCCACGCTGTTTTCGATCTTATGGTTCATCCTCGTGTCAGTTGGAGACTCTGGAAAATCTCCCCTGTCGAAGGAATCATTTTTCTTGCTGCTGTTTTCATCACCGTTTTCACCACTATCGAAGCTGGCATCTACTTCTCCATGTGTGCCTCTGCTGCATTCTTGCTTTTGAGAATTGCTAAAGCTAATGGCCAGTTCCTCGGTCGTGTTGAGTACCACGTTCTCATTGATCCTTCTATTATTTCCAAAAATGGATCCATTGTTTTTGACAACAAAATTGCCAAAGCCCACAGCAACACACAGTCCAAGGGTGATTATGAAGTTTCTGTTGCCAAGGTTTCCAATAAATCAAACTCTGAGATTGAAGAAAGAATCGTTGAAACTGTTCCTTACAACACACACGCTATTAATGAGTATCCTCCCGTCACCGTCAGCGAATCTAAGTCGTCCCCTGAAAAATCATTCTACATCAAAAAGTATCAATGGGTTCCACTTTCTCTTCGCAATCTAAATCCTGATATTACAGTTTCACCACCTCCTCCAGGCATTCTCGTGTTCAGACCTAACGAATCCTTCATTTATCCCAACTCATCTCGATTTGTCGACTGCATTTTAGATGAAGTTCGTCGCGCGACCAGACCTGGTATTCCTAAAGCTAATCTCAAACTTGGCGATCGTCTTTGGAACGATGGAGGTCCACGTCATCTTGATCCATCTAAATTTGAACAAGATAACCGTCCTAAACTTCGTGTAATTATTTTTGATATGACTGCATCTCCTTACATCGATGCCACTGGTGTTCAAAATCTTGCCGATATCAAGAGTGCTGTCAACCGCTATAGTGGAAACGACAATGTCGAATACCACTTTGTTGGCTTGATCTCAGCATGGAGTCGTCGTGCTTTGGTTTCAGCTGGTTTCGGAACAGGTGTCCCACACCATCATTTGGTGGACGCTTCAGAGCGAAGTATTGGAAACCTTGCCTACCGTGGATTACTTGCCCAGAATATTAATTCCACTGAAACAAAAAGTAACGGTATCACATTGTTTTCAACACTCGACGGCGTTGACGAACGAAATGGTGGATATCCAACAATATTGGACAATGAAGCTATTATCGAATCCGAAAATTCACAGTCTAATCAAAATCCTCATATTTTGATTCCAGTTATTGGTACAAATACTCCGTTCTTCCATTTTGCCATTCCTGATTTGGATTATGTTGCCAGTGATTTCAGTGATGACGATAGCATAGAAAACTCTCAGTCATCTTCTGATGAATCCTATGAAAAGACTCAGCCAACGGAACACGTAAAATCTATCTAATTGCGTTTTAGATTTTTGTACGAAACCATGATTTTTTCATCATACTTTTATTTTACTGTTTTTGACGACCTTATTGCTTTTTTTTTATGTTAGTTTATAGTTTTGTTTTTGTTTCTGTTTCTTTTCTAAATTTTGAATAGAATTAAAAAAATATTTTTTAAAAAACTTTTTTTACATTTGAATTTGAAGTATACTGTGAACATTCATCTGTTTATTATTTGGCACAATTGCAAGCCATCATATTCTGTAAGTCCAATGAACAAACCAAGAGCAATCTTCAAATAGGCTCTATAATGCAGTCTGATGTATGATTAAAAGCAAAAATATACTGGTGAGTTTAATGCAGATTGATTAAAAATCCAATAACCACAGCTTCAAAAAGGGCAGCCATATTCGCACGAGTGTCCTGTCGTCACGGTCATTTATTATACCATCGTTTATGCTCATTGACGCTTGTTTCTCACTTTTATGGTTTTATTTTTATCCATTTTTTTGGTCAGCTTGTTGATCTAATCAACTCTAGACAATTACAGAAAAAGTATGTTGACAAATAAATGACATCAACAAGTAGGAGTGGATTGGGCAATTATTAGTGGTTTTATTGCATGTTTATTACGGACTCATTATTCTATTATACTACATAAAGATGTAACTATCTAAATCCAAATCTCAACCTAAAACCCTACTAATAGTATTTTCTTAGCAATTCTAGAGTTTGCTATGGCATCTTACTCGCTTTCAATAACCTACTTCACCAGTTCAGAAATGTATTGATGTTTGGTTTTGATTCAAAGGCCATTTTATCGGGACAAGTAACATGTCCATTTTAAAGCTCCATTTTGGCTCATATTATACCGGTTAGACGAAAGCACCAGCACCATATTCAAGAAACTTTGAAAAGTTATTTGAAAAAAAACAATGAGTATCGTATATCGATGGACGTATTTTGCTATTGAAAGCGGGCTCAGTAGTCATCTCAGTGTCTCAGATATAAATGCAATATAGTGAGAATTCACGGAAACGTTAGTGAGTGCTATTTGGCGGGGGAAGAGGGGGGAATACAAGTACTGGAGATAGTTTGAGTGATATGGTATGGAAAATGTCAGTTGAACAAGGCATATGCCATCAATTCTTGAAACGATCAGTGGTCATAAGCATACTGTCGCTATTTTTTGAAATTATCAATGATCACAAGCATATCAAGCCGGATCACTTTTCAAACTGTGCAACCATTTCATAATCTTTTGGATACTTTTCAGTCTACCATGACCTAAGGATGCCAGGCATAGCCTCTCCACAATTATCAGAATGAAAGAATTTGACAATGTGACTGCTTTTAGAGATGAGGTGCATTTCTGCCAACAAAAGAAAGTTCATTAGGGCCATGAATGCGTCACTTTTAGCAGTCGACGGACACACATATAAATTGTGTGAAAACAAATCGAGAATGACCAACACATAACGAAAACCGTGGGTAGATTCTGGAAAGGGACTGATGGGATCTGGTCGGTTTGAACTTCGACTCGCGGAAAGAAAATAGTACATCTTTCGCCTTGGTACAAGCCTGGTGGTCGTGTTTTTCATAGAACTCTATCATCGGTTTTGGAGTAACGGTAGCATCCGGTGCTATACGAAAGAAATTGGTCCTTTGACGGATGGCGGGGACAATTGTGCCACATTGCAGTCTGAGTCTGATCAGAAACCGATAAATAAAAGCAAAATGACAAATTGACCCTCCCTGCAACAGTCCTTTGAAGTATCTTTCGCCAAGTTATACAACACCAATACATTGCAATGTTATCACGACGAGTGACATCAAATCCTGCCAATACCAATAACTTGTGCAGTAGATACCACAAATAGAACAGTACCACCAAGGCCTGGACCAGTAGTAGCAGTAGAATTCAAACAACCGTAAACCAAACAGGATTGAAATCAAATACCAATGCATAATATAACCCCCAATAATAAAACCTCTTTTCTACTCTCTTTTTCCCTCTTTTCTCTCTCTTTTCATTTTTTTGTCATAATACTAATGAGGTGCGTATAAATCAAATAATAAATCTGGGTAGTAATATTAATTCTTGGTAATGATGACCGTTAATGTAAATGTATTTGTGCATTATTAGTCATTCTGATTGGCGATGGTTTTTGATCAATGAACTGGAAGTTTAGAATCGTTTGTGTCAACAGTAGTATTTGGATCCCGTTCTATTGTGTAGATGAAGGTGTATCAGAATCCACCTGAAGTAATTAGTGATATACTACTGATATACTGACATGTCAATTTTAGAATGGGAATTGACTCAATGTCAATTAAATGATATATTGCATGGCTATCGCATGTGTATATTTGAAATGTGAATAGTTGAGGTCCTTTGCAGTTTGTGATATCCAGCTAGCGATGAAGTTTGGTATATTGCAGTTTGGAATGCGTAATTCAAGGTTCCTGATAACATTGTTGTATATCTGTCGCCAAATGTAACGATTGTGATGACAGTTGCTGAACGTATAATAATTGTTCCAATAGAATGGACAATCTTAGAATAGTGATCTAGAGATTGAAATAGGCTTGGATTCAATCCAACTCAAATGATGATAAAGGTGTGTAGAAATGTTCACTGATGATGCTAAAATTGTGCATCAACGAGTGATATGAAAAAATGTCATAGTATTGAAATAACTTTTGGATCACCATTGGTCGCGCGATCCAAATTAATCATAGAAATGAAGATGTATCTTAGCTTTGAAATCTATGGTTTAAATTGAAATATGTAGGCTAAATTGAAATTTTGATGTATATACTCGTGTGCCGGGATGCGTCTATATATATATGATTTAACCATAATTTCAGACATTTTCATTATTGTCATGTTTTTTGGTTTGATTCGCTGTACTTAACCATTATAGATATCTACGACATTGGCAACTTTAGCCATACTTGTGGTGCTGTTTAATTATTGTTAATTTTTACATCATCACGTCATTTTTGAGGTCTTTCAACATCTATCTCTAATAACAAGATTATGAGCCCTGATGACAGCTTACAAGGACCATGAAAAACTATGAGGCATTGAAAATAGCCCGCACTATTTACAACCACTTATTTTCATAGATACTTTTTCCTCTTTTCCAAGTAACTGATGTGTCCCATCTCTCTCAGCAGACATAAAATTTCAGGTAATATACTTTTGAGACCAGTCATGTGTGGATCCATCAGAGGGAAGTCATTCAGGATGTGATCCTGTTCCCAACTCCCCATATTCACCAGCATGAATCTTCTCAGCTATATCACCCCTCTCAAACTAAGCTTCTAATTGGTCGTGGCCCGTACTATCTCGCATGAATCTGTCTAAGCCCACTGGTGACGTTTTTCAAACATCACACTCTTTATTGGGTACACTTTGCAATCGACGCATTTCATAGTTGCCGTCGCCTTTAGGTACTAACTAGTCTTCGGGTCAAATTCGTAACTTTCGTTCTGTTGTACTTGGTATGTTCATGTCATTTAGCTGTAGCTGGAATCCAGCTACAGTGTCATAGAGCACCCTGAGCTTACAGACCGGTAAACTTTCATGTGTGGTATTCAACTGCATCCTTATCGGGTCTGCATCAGCCAGTCTGTGGAATGGCCTTCTCGCTTTGCTTGTAACTAGCAGTTTAGTTGTTATGTTGTAGGGTGTTGACTAAGAATAATATTTATTTATTTTATTTACGGGTTGTAGAAATATATAACATCAGCTACTTTGGCCATTCCGTTTAATAATCTTAATTCAATTTATATATAATCTCTTCATTGTAATCTTTTCAATTCAGGTTCGAGTAGTGTTTTCAATCAGTACGAGTAAAAGCCCTAATGCTGGCTCACGAGGAAATAAAGATTACCTTTACGACAGAAATAAATACGTTCTTGTGAAAGTTATTCAATGATGTGTTATTTGTTATTTGCACCTACACCCGTTTGAGTATGGCTGCCAATTCAAAACCAATTCATTGTAACTCACAATTGTAAATTAATTGACTTGGTTAAGAAATAAACTTAACTAATTCAATTAATAGAAGTGTCGACATCCATTTTTAAGGCCACGTAATCGAGCGTAACTACAATTCGTTGGCGCACGGCTGCATACAAATTGGTATTACCACCCATCTTTTTAAAACCACCTGCGAATGATTTGGCACCAGCCTTTTAATGGTTCAATTTTTTTTTTCAAACTACACCCCCTTTTCTCACCAAGACTATTCATTTCATTTATCCATCTAGGCTTGAAATAGCTTTTCATCTCGTTTGATTTATTTACTAATAGTATAGTATACTATTTCTCCAGTTTGAGAATTTTGTAACTCTCACATCTTTTCATTTTTCATTTTTTTTTTTTAAATCATTCAGTAATGGACATTTTGTCAGGGCTCTTGTCCCAAACTCAGCCCAAACCTCAAAGTGCATATGAGACAATTACCAAATTATGTGACCGTCTCCAAAACAGTACCCTCATTGAAGATCGACGAACAGCAGTTCTAGGATTGAAAGGTTTTGCTCGTGAATACCGCGAAACAATTGCGGCTGGTGCGTTACGTGGTTTGATCAACGTTTTACAACATGATCAGGAGGATCCAGAAACTTGCAGAGCAGCTCTTGAAACTCTGATTGTTCTTTTTTTGCAAGGCCAAGAACCCGAAATTCTTGAACAAAATGAGTACCGACAAAGAAGAAAAAGAAGATACCAAGGGCGCAATGGCCAATACCCATCACCACTTACAATTGAAGGTAAAGTGGACTATATTGCAATGTGGTTGACTGATGAGTTTATTCAGGTACGAATATATTTATTTATTTGAGTTTTCATCGTTGATTTAAACTAACGTTATTTTTTCATTTTTCCAGAGGGAAGAAAACATTTCCACATTGATCTCTTTATTAGAATCGACAGACTTTTACATCAAACTATATACCCTTCAATTGCTTGCAGCTATTATTTTCAACAGACCCGACAAAGCACAAGAAAAAATTGTTTCATCGCCTCTTGGAATATCAACACTTGTTTCGGCATTGGATGATTCACGAGAAGTTGTTCGAAACGAAGCAATTCTCGTGTTGAATCGATTAGTCGATGGCCATATCGATATTCAAAAACTCGTTTCATTTGAAGGTGCTTTTGACAAGTTATTCAAAATTATAAATTATGAAGGCGGTTTGCTTGGTAATTCTGTTGTTGATGATTGTCTGATTCTCATGAATGCGTTATTACGTTATAACATTTCGAATCAATCGCTTTTCCGTGAAACTTCAAAGTTTCCTATTATGGCTGAATTATTGGTTCTTGAAAACAACTTACCAGTGGACCCGAACAACCCTGAACCACAACCAATTGTAATCGACAACCAAACATCCCAGAATATTCAAGATTTACTTGAAATTTGCAGAATTTTTGTTGTTGAAGGAAACGAAGGAACGCCCAAAAATCAAATCGCTTTGGAAGCCGCGGGCGTTTTAATTAATGTTTTGAGATTAGGATTTGGACCAAATTCCAGCACAACGATTAGAGCTCAATGCCTTATCACAGTGGCAGATCTCATCAAATCCAATGTTCAACTCCAGCATCAATTTATGTCAATTGATGTTCCCTATATTGACATTTCTATCGCAAACCCATCAAAAGTTCCCACAGTTATTCCTGTTACAATTGCATTGCTCAACTGGGCGTTACTTCCGTCTTCGGTTCACTCGTTTGATCTCAGAATTGGTTCCGCGTTATGTCTTGTGTCAGCTTTAAAAGATAATACAGAATCAAAAATGGCATTTTTAGATGACCAAATTGCTTCCTATCAAGCTATGTCTGGTGTTAAGATTAGTAGAACCGATGATACCAACAATGAATCTAACCAAAACATTTCAACTGATGACGATGACAATAACTCCAAAAAGTCTGTCGAGATTTCCAACAGTGAGCCTGAGACCACTGAGTCCTCTAAACCCAAAGAACTTCCCAATGTTCAAGACGACGGTACTTTCTCTTCTGAACCAAGCCATCCTTCGTCGTATGAAATTTTCCCGGATTCTGTCAATCTCATTTCTACACTTGTTGACTATGACCCCGAGATAAATCTTAATCCCTACAAAATTTGGATTGCTTGTTCAATTTTTTTGAATTTGTTTAAAGATTCTACCGATATTCAAGATCGTTTAAGAAACGTTTCTATTGGTGATGAGGCAAATGGTGAAGAGGTGGTGACAGTCATTCAATCAATCGGATCCAATCTTTCAACATCTCTCAAAAACCGCGATCCTCGTATTTCTGTTGGTTTGATTATGGTTTTAAGTGTTTGGCTATTTGACGACATTAAGGCCGTTGATGACTTGTTACACGAATCCTCTGTGATCCAGTCTCTTCTCTATGTTGCAGCGCATTCTATGAACCATCCACTTATTGAACCAATGTCTACTATTCTTTTGGGAATTATTTATGACTTTAGCAGTCGCAACTCTCCAATTCCTAGAGCCAATCTTTACACCTTGCTCAAGAATACCATAAACAGAGACCAATATGTCGTTAAAGTACAAAAGCTTCGCAACAATCCGATGTTTAAAGAATTTGACAATACTGAATTTTTCGGTAACAGTGAACGGGACGAAACTGGTTTACCTAATGTATTTTTTGACCATGTCTATGTCGACATGTTAAAAGAGAATTTCGGTCGTATCCAGCGTTCCTTTGATCGTGCTCCAGACCAAGAACCAAATTCCCGTGTTTCTTTAGACATGTACGAAGAGCTTATGCTTGAGCATAAGGCTGTCGAATCCGAACTTCATACACTTAAAATTACCAGCGAAAGCGAAAAAGAAACGGCGCATCTCAAAATCATCGAACTGGAAAAGACTAAGAAGGAACTAGAGGAAAAGCTGGAAAAAGTTGAAAAGGAGCTTGGCAGCATCTCTTCAAAGTTCAGCACAATGTCTTCTGATTTTGAAGCTGTGGTTCAGGAAAAAGCATTGTTGGAAAAACAGAAGAAGGGTCTTGAACAACAACTTCGTCAACTTAACGAAAACCTTCAATCCTTTCAGCGTAGCATTCACGATCTCGAAACTAAAGGAGTACAACTTGAAAAGAGCTTGCACGTCGCAGAAGAAGGAAAGAAAAAGGCTGAAGATGGTATCAACAAAATGTCACGTGAGCTCATGCAGTTGACTCGGGGTAAGGATTCTACTGACAAGGAAATCAAGAAACTTCAAAAAAGCCTTGATGAGTTTGGCAAGAAGGATTCTAAGCAAACCGAAACTGTCAAAAATTTAAACAATCAAATCAACCAAGTGACTTCCGAGCGTGATGAATTATCACAAAAGCTTAGGGCTCAACAAGGCGAATATGCTCGATTAAAGAACAGCTTAGATCAAATGAACGATTCTCGCTCTACCAATACCAAAGAACTTGAGGCTCTTCGCACCAAACACAGCGAAACTGAATCTTTAAAAAATACGCTCATTGACAAACTTAAAAGTGCTGCTCGCCAAATTGACGAACTCAAGACAACTAGAGATACACTGACAAAGAATATTGAAGAATCAAGCCAGGGCAATGACAGCACCATCAAGGAACTCAGAGAATGTATCAAAGATTTGGAGGAGGAAAAAGATGGCATTGAAACCTCGTACAACCAGCTCCTTGAAGATGTTGATCTTATCAAAGATGATTGGACCGAAAAGGAAGAAGAGCTTGAAGCTAAAGTTGAAAAATTGGAAAAGATCAAAACCGATCTCGAAACCAAAATTGAAGAATTGGAAAAGGAAAACAAAGAATCAATTTCTAAGCTCCAATCCATTTCAAATGAAAAAGAATCTTTGGAAAAACAACTTGCTGAATTCAAGACTGAGGCTGAAAAGAAGGAACTAAAGCTGAATGAAGACCTTTCCGAGCTTACATCCAAACATTCTGAACTTTCCCAAAAGCTCGAGGCACAAAATCGCAATCTATCTGAATCTTCTGATTCCACCAAAGCTCTAAATGAACAGCTCTCAACTTTGATTGAATCCAAGTCGGCTATTGAAAAGGAGTTCAAATCTCACAAAGCAACTTCTCAAAAATCTATTGATACCTTCAAGTCTAAGCTACAAGATCTTGAAAAGGTTAAAAACGGATTGGAAGAACAGCTTGAAGCCTCCAACAAAACGTCTCTTGAAGCCGAAGACAAGTCTAAATCTCTCACCGAAAAGATTTCTACACAGTCTAAAGAGTTTTCTACCAAAGAAAAAGATCTCAAAAAGCAGATCACAACTCTTACTGATTCCAAGTCGAAACTTGAAAAGCAACTCAAATCGACAAAGGACGAACTTGCTGAAAAGATTAAGGCTTACAGTGACAAAGCTTCTAAGCAATCTGAAGAATTTCTGGCCAAAGAAGGAGACCTTAAAAAAGAAATTGAAACTCTTACAAATTCTAAATCGGATTTGGCTAAGCAGCTCGAATCTACACAAAGTGAGCTTGGCGCAAAATTGAAATCCCTTTCCGAACAGCTTTCAACTCGAACTGACGAATTTTCGACCAAAGAAGATATTCTCCAGAAGGAGATTGTAACTCTTACTGATTCCAAGTCGGATCTGGAAAAGCAGCTTAAATCAATACAGGATGAACTTGCTGAAAAAATCAAGGCTTTTGATGACAAGGTTTCGAAACAATCTGAAGAATTTTCGGCCAAAGAAAGCGATCTCAACAAACGAATTGAAGCTCTTACAGATTCCAAATCGGAATTAGAAAAGCAGCTGGAATCTACACAAGGCGAACTTGGTAAAAAATTGAAATCTCTTTCAGAAAAGCTTTCAGCTCAAACCAAGGAATTTTCGACTAAAGAAGGTGATATTAAGAAAGAGATTGCAACTCTTGTTGATTCCAAATCGGATCTTGAAAAGAAGCTTAAATCAACGGAGGATGAACTCGCTGAAAAGATCAAGGCTTTTGATGACAAGGTTTCAAAACAATCTGAAGAATTGTCGGCCAAAGAAAGCGACCTCAAACAACAAATCGCAACTCTTACAGATTCTAAATTGGATTTGGAAAAACAGCTTGAATCTACGCAAAGCGAGCTTTCCGAAAAGCTAAAAGAAACCGATTCTCTTTCTAATAGTAAGTCAAAGCTCGAGAAAGAACTTGAAACGCTTAAAGAGACGGAAAAGCAGCTTCAAGAAAAGGTTGAATCTTTGAATTCTGAGGTCAAAGACAAGGATGAAGAAATCAAAGAGCTTGATGCACGTGCTGATGATTTACTCAAAACATTTGATGAGTCGGTTCTCCACAAGGACGAGCTCGAAACAAAGCTTCGCAAAGTCAATGGTGCCAAGAAGAAACAGGACAAGGAGTTGAACGAGTTACGTGAAACAATTGGAAAATTGGAAACCCAAATCAAAGAACTCAAGGAATCGTCAAATGCTGGAGAGAAAAAGTCTGAGGACTTGGAAACAAAATTGAATGAGCTTCACGAGCAATTAAAAGAAAAAGAGGCCGAGAAAGAAAAGCTCCAGACAACACTCGATACAACTAAGACAGACCTTGAAACAAAAATTGCAAACCTCGAAACTTCTATTTCTCAGCATAAATCTGATTTGGCAGCACAAACTCAAGAGCTTGAGGAAACAAAACAAAAACACGAAAAAGCTATCGAAGAGCATAAAAAAGAGATTCAAACGCTCACCAAGTCTAAGGATACCAAACATGCTAAAGCTCTTGTCGATATCAGTGCGGAACATGACAACACTCTCAAATTGAAGCTAGAACAGCAGTCCAAAGAACATAGCGGGAAGGTCAAAGAGTTGAATCAGTTGTTTGAAAAGGCTCGCAACGAGCACGCTGAAAAGCTTGAAGCTGTTACTTCATCTCACAGCAAAGAGCTTGAAGGCTTAAAAACCTCTCATCAAGACGAAATAAAAACTCTCAAATCGCAATTTGAGAAGGAATCTCAGCTCAATGCACAAAAGAGCCTTGATGAACAGCAAAAACAATCTAAAGAACATGATTCAAAGCTGGAAGCATTGGAAAAAAGTCATGAATTGAAGGTCAGCGAATTGGAAGCGTCTCATAGTAAAGAGGTCAAGCAGTTGACTACCAACCACGAAAGTAAAGTCAAAGAACTTCAACTCAAGTTGGATACCAGCAAACAGAGCCATACCAAAAAAGTGAAAGAGCTTGAACAATTGTTTGAAGATATGAAAAATTCAAAGGTTGCAGAAGCCAAGGAGTTGGAAACCAGTCATAACAAAATTGTCGAAAGTCTTAAAGCTGAACTTGATTCCCAATTAAAATCTGTGGAGCAAGAAAAGACCAAATTAAACAACCAAATTTCGGGACTTGAAAAGGAGAAATTTGCTGCCGAAACATCTCATCAAACCAAGTACGAAAAACTTTCCAAAAACTTGTCTGCAACACTAGAAAAACTTAAAACCCTTAAAACTGAACACTCCGACGTCACCACACAACATAAGAAGGCTCAAGCTCAGATATCTTCTCTTTCTGCTGAAATAGATGTCCTTAAAACTTCCCAATTGACCGCCCAAGATTCTATCAAAAGTTTAGAAAAGGAGGTCGCTTCCCAAAAGTCTCAAGTGGAAAAGTTGAGTACGGAAAAAGCTGCTTTAGAGTCTGAATTGACAAACAAAAAGGCAGAGCTAGAGGACCAGCGCCAAACACTCACCAAAGACGCAGCTTCTGTTACCAAAGAACTGACAACCCAAATTTCGGTACTTGAAAAGGAAAAACTTGAATTAGAGAATCTACACAAATCCAAAATAGCTGAACTTGAGACAGCATCAACGAAGCTCAACAGTGACAAGCAGCAGTTGGAAAAGGAAGTCCAGGATTATGCAAAGAAGTCCAAGGTGACCGAAACTAAGCTTAAGGAGTCACAAAAGCTTTTGAGCGAGAAGAAAAAGGAATGCAGCGATTTGGAAAAGGTAGTTGGGGAGTACAAAACAAAGGTCTCTGGTTTCGAAAAGAGTGTCGAAGAGTACAAGGTTAAAATATCTGATTCTGAAAAGAGTCTCAAAGACTATCAAACCAAAGTTGCAGGTCTTGAGAAAAATATTGAAGAATACAAAGTCAAAATCTCTGATTCTGAAAAGAGTGTTGAAGAATACAAGGTCAAAGTTGCTGGTTCTGAAAAGAGTATCAAAGATTATGACACCAAAGTTGCAGGTCTTGAAAAAAGTCTGGCTGAGCAAAAGTCTAAATTTACTTCAGCTTCTGATCTTTACAAAAAACAACACGACGAACTGCAAATGAAATTTGATGACTCTCAATCCAAAAAACAGACCCTTGAAACAGAAGTTGCTACTCTTACTAAAACCCTTGAGGATTCCAAGAAAAAAGTTTCCACTTTAAACAAAAGCTTATCCGATGCAAAGTCTCAACATGGAGCATCATCCAACCAAGTCAAAACACTTGAAAAAGATTTGGCTGAGTCCGAAAAGAAAAAGTCGGCTTTGGAAGTTGATCTTTCAAAGGTCTCAAAAGAACTTGAACAGTCTGCAATCCAAGTTAAATCACTCAGTGACGAATTGGCTACCTCGAAAAACCAACATTCAGATGCTCTCGAGTCTATCAAAAAAAATGAGTCTCAAATTTCGTCCCTTACCACCAAACTTGAAAAGTCTACTGCTGACGCTAAAGTTCTTTCTAAAGACTTGCTCTCTGTCAAGTCTGACCATTCCTCGGCCACTGAATCTATTAAATCTCTTGAAGCTGAACTGGCTGATTCCCGCGATAGTCTCAAACAATTTGAACAAGATGTCGAAAAGCTTGGCCAAGAAAAGAAGGAGATTCAACAAAAATTAGACCTGGAGATCCAAAAGGCGACAGAAAACTCAGGAAGTGCTAAGGATACCATTATTCAATTGCAATATGAGAAGCAGGAGCTTGAACAGAAGTTGAGTGACTTCCAAAAGAAGCTTAAAGAAGAAAAGGTGTTGGTTTCAAACGGTGAAAAAAGCCTTGTTGCGGCTAATTCTGAAATCAAAAAGCTGAATAAGGACAAATCATTGATTGAAACTCAGTTGGCTGATTTACAAGTCGAACAGAAAAAGCAAGAAACCAAGACAACTGACAAGATTAACTCCTTGGAGTCTGGAATCAAGGATGTTGAGTCCAAGTTTGCGCTTTCAATTGCTGCTTCGACCAAAGCTGAAGGAAAAGTAAAAGATCTTGAAGAAAAGTTGATCACAGTTGTTGCAGAGAAAGACAAAAAGGAGCAGACTATTAAAACTTTGCAAAAGGAAGTAGGAAGTTTGAAGGATTCTCATGACTCGCATACCAAAGAAAAGAGCCGTCTTGAATCTGAATTGAAAAAGTCTCTCTATGAAGCAGAGACCAAAATCAAGGAGCTGAATGAGGCTGCTGCTACTACTGCTGGAATTGTTTCGGCTGAGAAAAAGAAGCATTCTGAAAAGCTTTCCGAGCTCGAATCTACGTTATCTAAACTCGAAAAGACTTCCAAGGAGGAGAAGGAAAAACTCGAAAAGCAAATTGAATCTAATTCTACTGATTCTGCATCACTAGCTGAAAAAATCAAAAAGACCCAAGACGAACTTTCTGCAACTTTGGAAGCGAAAAAAGAGGTTGAAGAAAAGGTCAAGAAACTGGAAAGCCAACTTGCTGATTCTCAAAAGAGTTCTGGTTCAGCAGCCAAGGATTTGGAAGCTGCTCGTGCATCCATTACCGAAACCGCAGCCGAGGCTTTGAAAAAGGAAAAAGAGTTGAACAATGTTATTGGTAAGCTCGAAACAGAAGTTGAAAAGCTGCAGGAACTTAACCAGCGATGTTTATCGGACAATTCCAGTTTACAAGAAGAAATTACCAAGATGAAGCAGGAGTACATCTCCAAGGAAGATTCGTTGAACCAAGAGCTTGAAAAGGCAGTTCAACAAGCAGTTAGTGCCAGCAACGCGGCCGCCAAAGTCGAGGCCCAATTACAGGACAAGAAGAGGGAGTTGTTAAAGTCTACCGAAACATTATCGCAAGTGCATATTGACAAAAACGAGCTTAACGAGAAGCTTGCTGATTTGGAAGAAAATGTCAACAAGAAAAAGAAGGAGATTGAACAATACAAGGAATCTGAGAAAGCTATGGAAACCAAGATGAAAACACTGGAAGGACAGGTCACCAAGGCCGAGGAAGCGGCCAAGAAGGCGCAGGAAGAAGCAAAGCTTATGAAAGAACATAGCAAACCGACAAATGGAACCGCCAAGGAGGAGGAAGAAACTGTTTCAAAGGCAGAGTACGAAGAGGTTATGTTACTGTTGACGGATATGGATGAAAGATTACAAAAGTACAAGAGTAAATTGAAAAAACTCGGCCAAACCGTTTCTGATGATGAAGAAGAGGAAGACGACGACGACGACGATGATGATGACGATGATGACGACGAAGAGTAAATAATTGATTTTTTTAAGTTTTTTTTAGTTTTTTATTTTATTTTATTAGAAGTACGATTATAGATTCAGATTGATAAAAACAAAAGGTGTATAAATATTTACAGAAAACTTAATAAATGTATCTAAAGTCTCTGTTCTGCTTATCAGTCATGTCTTTATACGCATTGGAGTAGTCAGTAGTTCTTCCATTTTGCTCGTGGTCGCGGCTGCGATTGCACCACTTGAGATAGAAACCCAAAAAGATTCCCAAGCAGCCAGCAGTCAAACTGCTAAATAACATGGAGCCGATGCCCAAAGTATATCGGGGTGCTTGAGAAGACTTGTAAAAGAATGGACCAATCAGATTTCCTAAACAGTATCCCACAAACATAAATGTATTTGCCACAGTTCGCTTTGTGTGACCAGCAAAGTTTCCGCTAAAGAGCGAGAGCGTAATAACAAAGGAGGCATATCCAGGGCCAGTCATGTAGTATCCTATTAGGCGACCAATTTTGGCGCTACTTGGCAAAAAGTATAACAAAAAGGTACCGGCGACATTAGGAAGCAAGAAGACGGCGAGTAGCATAGTTCTCCAGTTTCTGCCTTTACCAATTAGATCATTCAAAAAGACGCAAATAAGAATTGAGAAAGCAATGGAGGCACCGTAAGGGATCTGGAGAACGGTCGCTTTAAGACCAGAGAAGCCAAGGCCTCTGACGATGATGGTACCAAAGTTGCTGTAACCACCATTGGGGATGTTGGACATGAGCACACCAAAAAACAAAACGTAGACCTTGAGATCTGTGAGACATTCCTTCATTTGGTCCCACTTGAATTTCTTGCTTTCAATACCAGTTTGGTTGGATTTGAGAATAGTGAGAAGTAAGACACGTTCTTCTTCATTAAGATACTTGGAAGTGATGGGCGAGTCTGGCAAAAAGAAAACAATAACGAGTCCCCACAGAGAGCAGAGAGCGCCAATAATAAGGAATTCATATTTCCAGGATGCTAATGCACCTTTAATGCTGCCAATTCCGTATCCAAGAAGACCACCAAACGCGACACCAAAGCCAGTAGCACTGAACCAAATACCGATACGAACGGGTTGCTGGCGACGGGTGTACCACATACCTGTGATTAACATGAAAGCAGGATCAGCACAAGCTTCGGCGGCACCACTCAAAAATCTAAGAACCATGAGAGTTCCATAGTTTTTTGATGCTGCTTGACACATAAGTAAGACACCCCATAAAAAGATATTTATTCCCAGGTATTTTCCAATAGGAAACTTGAGCATGAAAAAGTTTGTCGGAACTGACCAGGAGAGGAAACCAAAATAGAAAATAGATGAGGCCCAGTTGTATCGAGAGCCTGTGAGCTTCAAGTCTTTGACAATTCCAAAAATGGCTGCGTATGAAAGGGTAGTTTTATCAATGTAAAAGAAAATGTAGGAAACAAAAATGAATGGAAGAATCATCATGTCAACTTTTCTTGTGAGTTTTGAAATTACTTTTGGATCTACTTCATCTAGATTGATGTTTGTTCCTTCCAAAATTTGAGCGGCTCTGTCGATATCTTTGAGCTCTTTGGATTCATTGATGTCCTCGACTTCACATACATCGGGACCTTTCATATCGGATATCACAGTATCAGAGGTGGTGAGATTGTTGGTCATTGTTACTTGCTAACTGACTGGTTTGATATGTGTAAAAGGAAAAATAATAATTGATAAAAGAGATAAATAGTAGAAATATATGGTTTAGAAGAAATATTTAAAAAAAAAATACGCTGGTGAAAAGATGATATTTATATTCACAGAAATTAAAGCTAGACCATGATGGAGGGGAAGATGGCCTAGCGTTTTGACAGCATTGAGTCTTGGATAAAGCAAAGTAACCGAACCAAGCCAAGATAGACGAGATTTCAGTCATACGTTAAAGAAAGTCAAAATGATTTATCGTGGATCGAATAAACTGAGAAACAGCATGGCCAAAAGTACCCAATGGTTTAGGCGGGGTCCAAAGTATTTACAAATAGAATGGTAATGTTTTCGATATTGTTGTAACTTTGGGTTTCAAGCTTTTGATACGTCAATGTCTGTTTTCTTAATATTTACGACTGTGAAATACTTGTACTTTGATCTTGTCGTCCAAACGACGAGTTTCAATTCCAATTGATGGTATTTTGTTGTTGTTTGCAGATCGGATTTAATGTTGACACAAACCATTTCTCAAATTCTGAGTTTTTCATCCAATCCAGCAAATTTCCAGTTTTGGCAATTGTCTCTTTATAATAGATAATTCGGAATTTGTATAAATTTCGACAAGCTTGAATATTTTCCCCACAAACTTTAACTTGACTTTCGTTTCTAAAATTGAAATAAAGTCTGTGTGTTTTTTTCAAAAAATAAAAGTGTGAATACAAATGAAATGACCTTTGGACAACTTTTGCTGTACGTTGTGGTACTTTGATGATCGATTATTGTAATGTGGAGACGACATTTTGTCAAATTTGATAAAGTTGAATTAATTCCGAGGATGCAAAAATCTCAGCAACAAAGGTTCCGCAGAATATATGCATGACTCGATATTTGGTATTGTCTCTGTTTGCTCACTTTGTGGAAACAAGACTGGCATACGGCTGTCTTTCTAATCTTATAATCGGTACTGCAAATCAGAAATCCAGACTGATTTGAGAGTTGAATGTATTTGGGATATCAAAACAATGAAAACAACTTTGCACAAAAGTCTTTTTATTTCGAGCAACTTCAACATACTCTTGTTTTCATTAGGTATCAATTGTTGATGTAGCCTGGTATACACTATCAAATGCTGGCTTGTGCCGACAACCAAGACAGCGACAATCCAGTCATACGCAACCACTTCTACAGTCGTTCTCTTTATTACCATCCCACCAAAGACCAGTATGCGGGGTGCAATGATTCTAGCCGGATTTCTTCCTGTTGAATAAAGTTCGTAACGTTGTTCTAGGTATGTTGATTCTTAGCCAAGAATTCTTCATCATAAACTTCCCTTCTCGACCCCCTCACAACATCTTTTTACTTGTAATTGTTTTTATTGGCCGCTTCATCGGTCTGTTTTCGATCTAGATGTTGATTTCTGCACATTGAAATAAATTCTGATTTATCATCGGTTTATTATCTGATTATTCAACACGGTTTAATTGCCAAATTTGCTGTCTTTTCATCGAAAAACCAAAAAACCACACCTGCATTTCCATATGCAAAGCGTTAAAAACCCTTAGTAATGATTGTCACATAATTACAAAATGTGTAGAAATTATCTCTTATCGATACTTGTTTTTGAGTTTCTCAAGCGTTCTCCGCTGTCGTTCTATCGTGCTTCCAAACTCTTTTAACCTACTGCTCAGCGTTTCTGTATCCATTCTGAGTTGATGGGTTGCTCCTTGCATTTCGGAAAGCTCTTTTTCTTGTCGTTCAAATTTGTTGCTCACAGACTCCAATGATGATAATAATG
Source organism: Magnusiomyces suaveolens (assembly GCA_900642975.1). Classification (NCBI taxonomy): domain Eukaryota; kingdom Fungi; phylum Ascomycota; class Dipodascomycetes; order Dipodascales; family Dipodascaceae; genus Magnusiomyces; species Magnusiomyces suaveolens. The sequence goes on from CAAAMA010000004.1 coordinate 2,033,315, forward strand.
CCTTGACTTGCGGAGAGGCCTGAGAAAGTTCTACAATTGCGGCAGGTACTGTGTCAATGAACCGCAACGAAGTCGGAATTCTCAGATTGGGGTATCCATCATTGTTTTTAAACCTTGACTCAAATATTGACTTGCGTGGAGAGTCCAGAAGAGAGTTTGAGCGTTTGGAATACAAGCCTGGGTTTCTTGATGACACAAATGGATCATTCCCATTATTTGAATCTTGATCAAAAAGGTTTGTCGAATTCAAAAAGGTTTCAAATCTCTTTTGCTCATCTTTAGGGTATCTAGAGCCTCTTAATCCAAAGCTTGTTGATCTCCTTGCTCTATTGCTTCCGGGATCATCTAAGCCCCTGGGTTTGCGAATCCCTCGACTTTCGACGCTTCCGAAAATGTTGGACATGTCGGTCAAGTTTGCCGTATTCAGATTGCCATACGATTTCTTTCCCGTCCGTTCTGACCGCGCCTTTTCTGCCATTGACATAAAGGCTCCGGTTCGTCCTGCTTTCCCAGTATATGACTTATCTTCACCACTGTCAAAGCCTTGCAACCCATTCGAGGTATCCAAACCACCGTTCCTTAGCCCCGAAATATCATCCAGCCCTTTATGCCTTTCCGGCGTGTCGAATAAACTAGACCCTGTAATGGTTGTGCTCGGCCGCGACGGCGCACTGTAATACGATGGCTCGTCATTGAACTGGACCCGCGATTGGCTAGCAGTTTGCGAGGTTCCGGGCTGTTTCAAGTTTGGGTATAACCGGGATGCAGCCGGTTTCCGAGGCGCAAAGGTAAAGGCATTGTCGAAAGAGTTGGTCCGAACGGGTTTCCGAAACGGACTACCGGAAACAAACGAAAAGTCGCGGCTTTTTGGAATTGATAGATCGGGATTCATGGTTGGAATCTTTTAATGTGATGGAAAAATTAAAAGTAAAAATACAAAAAAAAATAAAACAATAAATATAGGAAAAACTTGAAAAACGAATCACGTGACCCACTATTACGTATGCGATGGGTCAAACTATCATCTGCCAGCAATTTGTTATTTCAAATCGAATTCGTTTGTGTAGATATTCAAATTAGGCAAACAGATGAATTTTTTTAAATCTGATTAATTTAATACCGTTAAAGATTTCTGTGATGTAACTTTTTGAAAATTGCTCATTTTTGTGGAATGGGTTGACAATTGATAACACTTATCAGGCAAGAAATTCATCAACGTGATTTCTATCCTTGATTATTTATTATTGTTTTTTTCCTTTATTAAACTTGAATCATTAAAAACCAGGACATTCATTCGACACTATAAACACAATGCCAAATCCCAAATTCACTGTCCTGTTTTCTGGCGACCTGGAAGTTGCCCACGACCAACTCCAAAAACTTCAAGAAGAATACACTGTAATTTTCAACACATCCGAAAACCGGGCCCAGTTTTTCCAAGACCTCGAAACCAAGTACAAATCGTTTGATGTCTTTTTCCATACTTACTTGTCCCATTTCCGGACTGGCCAAATCGACGAGGAGCTCGTCAGCAAGTTTCCGGCAACCGTCAAGGCGGTTGTACACGCTGGGGCGGGATATAACCAGATTGAAGTCAGTGCGTTGACCAAACGGAATATCCAATTGGCAAACACGCCCGGCGTGGTTGATAGAGGCACCGCCGAAACGAGTCTCTTTTTGATACTGGGCGCGCTCCGCAACTTTGCGTGCGGCGCAGCGGATTTGCGGCAAGGCAAGTGGTTGGCCAACGTGCCGCTGGGCCACGACCCGGCCGGAAAGGTGCTTGGGATTGTGGGAATGGGTGGGATCGGGTGCGCGCTCCGTGACCGGGTGGGTCCTTTTGGGTTTAAAAAGGTGGTGTACTATAATCGCAGCAGGTTGGGGCCGGAACTGGAAAAGGATACAAAGTATCTTGACTCCCTCGACGCACTGCTTGCCGAAGCAGACATTGTGTCGCTCAACCTGCCTCTGACAAAAGATTCGTACCATTTGATCAACAAGCAAACCATTGCGAAAATGAAAAAAGGAGTGGTGATTGTCAACACGGCTCGCGGCCCTATTATTAATGAACAAGACCTTGTTGAAGGGTTGGAGTCTGGACAAATTGGTGGAGTCGGGCTTGATGTATTTGAAAATGAACCAAAAATCCATCCCAAACTCATCAAACATCCCAAAGCTTTGCTTTTGCCACATTTGGGCACACATACCGTAGAGAGCCGTTATGACTTGGAAGTTCTTTCGCTCAACAACGTTCGAAGCGTTGAAAAGACTGGTAAAGTTATTACACTTGTTTCTGAACAACAGGGAATTTTAAACTAGTTATTACTGTTGCATATAAAACTACATGTAACAAATTACAAGCTAAACGAATAAACTCTACAAAGTATTAAATATAGAAAGATGCGAAAGAGCATACTCACTTTCCAAAGTGCGATAATCATCAACCATGATGCTGCCATTCCTTCTACCAATTCTCAACATTTCCTTTTCGTTATCGTCCCAAGCAGGCCATTCAACAAGACCTGTATTAACATTGGGGTCATGATTATTGGCAAACGAAATCCAGTATCGCCTAAAGGCATTGCTTGCATAGTTTCTAAAAAGATAAAACTGCCACAACACATCAGTCATGTGTGTGGTTCCCAAGTATGGAATCTTACCATGAAATGCATCTGTCCAGTAAACAAAACGAGAGGCAGTTTTACAACTAGACGAGTTTTCAAGAATGAGACGTCGAGGAATAGTGAAAAATACATCAGTCAAAATAGCTGAAGAACGCTTGAAATCAGGATAAAGTTGGTTCTTGTTGCCGGTTCTAAAGGGAGCACCTTTTTCTGGGTCATCCGAATACATATTAATAAACTCGGTAAAGTTGTCACCACCATATGGAAAGGCTAGTCTCAATTTCGCATTAGTCAGATTTTTCTGCTGCGTCGCAAACATCAAAGACACAAGAATGCCTTCGTCTTCATTTTGGCCAATAATAAGGGGAATATCAGGAAAGCCTTCTTTAGAAACCAAGTCGTAAGCGCTTTCATTCCACAACACATTATCAAAGCGAGGTGACCAAACAGACAAAGCTGTCGCAATATCGTAAAAATCATTAATATTATGATTATATGTTTGGGCTCGATACAATTCTTCAGCAGGTTTATCACGAAGACATGCCAAAATTTCAGCGCCTGGTGCTTTAGTAGGACATCCTGAAGCGTTTGCAAAAACCAAAAACTGATTTTCAGCAGATAAACCTGACGCAGATCCAGAAGACAAGAGACTTCCACTTTGAAGAGCCAAAGCGTGGAAAAGAGGATCTTTTTTAAAATTATCAGAAAGAGCCAAATGACCAAGCAGCTGGGCACCAGAAGAGGTACCAAAAGCAGTGACACGCTCTGGATCACCGCCAAAGGAAGCAATATTTTCGCGAACCCATTTAAGAGCGTTAATGGCATCATACATGCCAGGATTTGCCGACTTTTCTTCAGCAATAGCAGAACCGCCCAAAAAGCCCCAAGGACCCATTCGGTAATTTACAGAAACAAAAATCACGGGTTGTTCCATTTTGACGCTATCACGGACAAAGCGGCCGCCAGGGTACATCGCTGTAGTTCCAAGCTGAAAGCCACCACCGTAAAAGTACACAAGAACCGGATAGCTTGCATCTGGAGAGATTTTTGGAGGCCTGTAAACATTCAAAAAAAGACAATCTTCAGACATCTTTCCAGCCTTTAGCCCATCCATCAACGATGGAGTGATCCATTCAGTGTGTGCACCCACTTTGCGGAAAATGTCCCAAATTCCCAACGGATTTAGTTGGTAACAAGTATTTTTGAAATCAAGAGCGTCACCATACTCGCCTTCAAAAGGAATAGAAGGTTTAAAACGCAAATCTCCGACCGGCGGCTCGGCATAAGGAATGCCTCTAAAGGATTCGACGCCCAGTTTGCGAAGACCCGTAATGACTTGGCCATCCTCTAAAGTCACATTTACGTGAGGAATAAACGGCAACGCTAAACATGTGTGAACTAAGAGGCTAGTTGCAATCAAGGTATTTGTAAACCTCATTGATAAAAAATGAATAAATATAGTGGTAAAAATTAAAAGGAAGGAGGCGTGACAATAATTATAAGCAAATGGCTTAAATACAAGTATTTTTTAAGAAAAAAACAACATTCAAATACTTGCAAGTTTTAAACACATTTCAACACAGTTGTGATAGTGAATTTGTAAACCAAGTTCTCAATTGGGAAATAAAAGTCAATAATTTATGACGGTGTATAGTCTAAAATAAACACTGGCAAGAAATGTATAGACATTTTCTTGAACATAGAGCGGGTATCTTTGATGAAATGGTATTGGATTATTCTACAAATGGCGATAAACATGGTGCATTTCAAGGTATTGTATTGGCCAAGTAAAGTAATAAAAAGACTGCAGTTTCAAAAAACGATAATACGTACTGGATTAATTACAAAGAGAAGGCAGTCAAGATGAAGAGTATTCAAAACCAGGTACAAAACCATGTATTAACCATGAAAAATGAAAATTTCGCCAACAAATAACCAATTTCATAAATGGAAACTGTCATAATTTTAAATGAATAAAACAGGGATTGGAGTTTACTGTTGAAGAATAAAGGTATAATAGATAGTTAATTAATAATGATATTTGTGTCGTTATTTGTTAATGATGATTTTAAAATATGATATTTAGAAAGGAGAGTCAGAGGCAGGAATGGATCTATCATAAGCACAGCCGACAATGGGGAGCTTTTGGAAGATGTCACGCTGAAGACGGGGAATGGAATCAGCAAAGAAGAGAACGCCAACAAGAGCGGAACCACCCCAGAAACCGAGAATAGGAGCCCTATGAATGAATATGTTAGGATGAAAACGCAAAGGATCAAACACACCAACGATAAGCAAAATACATACCACTTGATGGTGTTGGGGATGGTGAAGTTCAAAAGGTGAGGAATGGGCTTGTAAGAAGCGGCAAACTTGTATTGCTGTTGAAAAAAAAGTTAGCAGACGGACAATACAAAAAAAAAGCATTAACGTACTTGAGCAACCATTTTGAATGAAAATACGAATTAACAAAGTAATAAACAAATCTCGAGATTGATTAAAAAGAGGTTTGGTTTAAAAAAAAAAAAAAAAAGGAAAGGTTTCAACAAATGGAAAGTGTATGTAAAAAACCATATACAGCGGTTGTGGTTGGAGTACTATTCAACCAATCATGAATTGGAAAATATAGACGTTTAAAGTCACGCTAATACAGTATCATGTATCACGTGGTTTGAAAACAGCGAATCAGAGACATTTATTAGTCATGCTTAGTCATATTATATTTTTATCTTGATTGGATTGCAATTTATTTTTACACAAATAACCAAACCTCCAGTGAGCAACCACAAAAAGTATCATGAAGTAAGGGTTGCGATTTTTTTTTTTAAAAAATGTTTCTGTTTTTCAAGAGTCGTCGTTGGACTGTTTGCTGTGCGGGGCCTTTTGGTTTTCCATGTCACCACCAAAAATTTATTTTCGTAGCCATCAACGTTAATTCTCTGTAAATAGCATGCCAGGTTTTTATAAATGACGGTTGAGTGACTTTCTGGCACCGGAATTGATAAATGTATTTGTATTTATGTACGGGGATTGACGACGATGCTCGAGGATGGAGCTTTTTTTGGTTTTGAAATTCTGCACTAAAAACAAAATACTAAAATATATCCATTCATCCTTTGAAACTTGGTTTTTTTTTTTTTTTTTTTTTTTTTTTTTTAAATCACTTGATTTTTTTATTATATTGAACCTTCCCCGGATTTTGGAAAGCATCGTTTGCTTTTTTTTTATATATATTTAAAACACGATTTCTGTTGTTTTCAAGATTCTCAAATTGTATTTGTATAGTCACGGTGCCATTAGTTTTTGATCCTCAACCAACTTGAGCCATTAAAAGATTTTTTTACACATCCCGCATTCGATTCATCACAAAACCCATATCCAAAACCCACTCATTTTGATATCACTAAATTAAAAGAGTTGATATTCAGCAAAATACAACAATGCCATCGACCAAACCGTTTCTTTCCTTCCTGTTTGGGTCGCTGTTAGATAACAGTGGCCGGGCTGCCACAGCTGCAGGACCGACCTTATCACAACCAACTACATCTAATTCCAGTAAATCAACATCGCCGATACCAACCGCCTCGGCACAATCCGTTCCAGCACCGGGCACAAGGCACCATTCGTATTCTTCATCGAAAATCGCTAGTGTCTCCAAAGCATACAACTCTAGTTTAGAGGCCGGTGGTGGTGGTGGTGGAAACGCCAATAATTACAGCAACACCAAAAACACAAATGGGCATGGAACTTGTTCCTTATCTTCGTCGTTGACCTCGAGCGACTACTTTTATCAGCCAGAACCTGCATCAGGATATCAGTTTCCAGCAAACTCCGTCAATGGGTTTACGAGCTACAACAACAATGGTAGCAACAACAACTTATCAAGCCAATCAGACTTTTATTCCAATTCGCCAGCCTTTGGTCCAGAGCCTTTAACATATTTAAACCCGGACCAACGAAACAATTTCGGTTCCATTAGTAACAACAACATTAGCTCAATAAATACCCCCAATGTAACTTCCTCCTCCTCTTCTTCTTCTTCTTCTTCATTCTCGTCTGGAAGTATCAACAACTACACAAGTACCAACACAAATGCCTTGAATACAAGCCCCGGGTCTTCATTTTACCCTTCGTCACCTGCAGAAAAGTGGTGGATTGGCGGCAGAACGTTGGATGGCCGCGAAAAGTATTATCGGTTAGAACCGCTTCGTCGGCGTTCATTTGACAGAGTCTCATTAGATCGCATTTCCATATAATTTATCCTTCAGCTTTTTTGCTATTTAAATATCAAATCTTGAATATACTCTTGCATTTCTATTATATCAAACCTTTTTCTTTTTAGACCCAAAAAAGTCACCAATGTCTGCATTCTTTCTCTTCTTCCCCGTTTCCTTTTCTTGTTTGACGTCAAACTTCTTTTGGTGCTCGCTGCGCTCCTTTGCGCCCTTCTTTTGTAGCTCTTTAGACTTTTCGAGGACTTGCTCGTCGTCTGCCTCTTTTCCAATCAGCCACTCGAGCAACTTAATTTCGTCAGCACGGACGTCCGCCAATGCTCCCTCTTTGGCAATCGCCTTTTCGTCGATCGGCGTTTCTAAAATCATGGGAATTCCTTGGATCTCCTCCTTGTTCATTAACAACCGAAAGGGTTCCAGACCAAGAAACCCGAGCCCAATGTTTTGGTGCAGATCGCGCTTGCTTCCCAACGGCGCTTTGCTGTCGTTCAAGTGAATGCCTGCCAAGTACTTGTACCCAACAATCTTTTCAAACTGCGTCCAGAACGCTTCAAACACGTCTTTTGTTCTGATATCGTACCCGGCCGCAAACGTGTGACAGGTATCGATGCACACGCCGACCCTTTCCTTGTTTTCGACATGGCTAATGATATCTGCCAAATCCTGTAGATCTGACCCGATGATGTGGCCGTGGCCCGCCATGTTTTCGAGAACGACCTTGACGAACTCCGTTGCCTTGAGGCCTTGGTTGATTCCGTTGGCAATGTGTTTAATGGTTTCCTGCTTGTCCGCGCCACCCACAGCAGACCCCGGGTGCAGGTTATAAAGGCCGACGCCCAGCTGCTCGCACCGTTTCAAGTCGTCCTCAAACGACTGCTGCGACTGCTTGCGTTTGGCCGCATCAGGGTTTCCGAGATTGATCAAGTACGATCCGTGCGGCAGGATGTCGGTCCGCGCGTTGAAATGCTCGTGTGCACACTTTTTGTGGAACCCGTCAATGTTGGGCTTTTGGTACGGCGCCGATTCCCATCGCCGCTGATTCTTTGGAAAAAAGGCAAACGAGTTGCAACTACTTCGAGTTAACGACTGGTGCAGAAAATTAGTAAAATGTAGAGACCTTACCCCAGATTCGCAGCATTCTGGACAGAGTTTTCAATGCCTTTGGCGGCACCAACGTGTGCGCCCACAAGATACTTGAGCCCTTTGGTTCGGACAATGGCTGAAACTGGTTTCGGCGTTTTAGCAGGCATGTTTGGTATAAATTGCAGGTTCAAAGCAAAAGTAAATAAAATCTTGAAAAAAAAAAAAAAAAAAAAAAAAAGTAAACAACCAAAAAACTTAAAGTATCAGGGCAAGGGTCAGATACACTTATTTTTACATTTATTTGTATTTGAAAATTCTATCGTGATTTTGTAATTCAAAAGTTGGTCTGATTATTTACGATGATTTAATGACAATTCCGCAACACCGGTGGATAGACCAGTAGATTCTTGCTCCTTTTCGTCATCTGTTTCAGCCAGCTTCTCTGGCGCTTTATCATGCGTATATACTGGTTCATCCAGCTTCGATTCTGCCTCAGCCTTGAGCTTTTGTTCCTTAAGCCGTTCTTTCCTGGCCTTGGTTTCGTATTCTTGTTCGTAAAATAGCATAAACGTGCCTTGCGCATTAAGCACCTGGTCTACATCGACCTGGGTCACGCTATGGTCGCTGATTTTCCACCACAGGTTGTGGCGACACTTTCTATAGCAAATGTAATGGCCAAAGTTGTGGGAACCGTAGTGGACCACGACCGAATTTAGATTGTAAATGAGGGAATCGGGGCTGGGGATATGGGCAGCAGCTTTCGAATGAGGCTTTTCCTTTTTGCCATTGCAAATGGGATTGGAAATGGTATCCGCAGTTTCGTTCGTATTGGTATCTGCGACTCTCAAAATAGGTTTATGAGTGTTGTTATCTCCAGTTCCATCCTCAACAGGTTCACGAGTATTCTTGTCCCCACCCTGTTCAGACACACCATCAAGTTTTGGCGATTGTAATGACGAGGACACCATTACTGTGCCATCCAACCCTTCTTGGTCATCCAAATTGCATCCCTTCTCGCCTTTTGCATCTTTATCGCCAGTCCCGTGATGTGGCTGCACAACGGTAATCATTGAATTTTTCGGATCCAAGTTTTTCGGATCATTAGCATCTGCAACGACATACGGCGAAAGGTCCAAGACTTGCGGGAAAGCGACGGTGACCAAGTTTTTGCGGACGAAGCCTGTTCTGAAATCAAAAACCGATCTGTTGATGTGGATTGGCAAAACTTTGGCGGTGGGCTTTGCAAACATAACTTGTTTTGACTTGTCGCCAAGCTCTTTTTTGGCATTGACTTTGAGCGAATCGTACGCCTTTTCGTCAATCACCTTTGTTTGTAAAACTTGATGTATTTTTTCGAGTCGGGCTTTCAAGAGAATGTCAGTTTTTTTGGCAACTTCCGAGGGTGGAGTTGAACCGTCGTCGAGCTGTCGTTCAATGAGCAGGTTGAGCAGGTTTTGAACGTTTATTAAGCTGCACCTGTAACACTCGACACCAGGAATTTCTTCGAGAGTAGTGTACTCACGGAGCAAATCGTGTAAATCCGTGTCGCTCGTTGTGGACTCCAAACTCAGGTTAACGCTGGACACCACTTCGGGTCTCAATCCCTCAGTCTCGCCGCATTTTAGACACCCTACACGAACATAAGTCAACCCATCGAATGGCGTAAAGAGTTTTGGTCCTTTGTTGGGGGATTGCGTGTCTTTGTCTTGAGTTGATTCCGAGCCGGGGTACAAGACAGCTTTAGTATCTTTTTCTAAAAAGTCAAGCACTTGCTGGAAATATTCTTGAGCGTCTTCTTGGTCAGAGGAAAGCCATCTGGACGAATTTTTGCCCATGGAATGCACAAGGTTGGAAGCCGAGTATGTGTGTTTCGAAGCACTTTTTGTGTTTATTTCGTGAATAAGTTGACGGAGGGCGACGGATGCTTGAGGAACGTACTCAGAACCAGTGTCGTCCGTTTGGGTTTGTTTGTTTACAATCTTGTCGAGCAAAACGTCAATCGAGTCCAAGGAAGCTAATGACTGGACGATTGAATTCATGAAACATGTGTTTCCTTCGTTGTACAATCCGCCTAGTTTTGAATTCTTGAGCTGGTTTTCGTAAGCTTGTTTGTTTAGCTTTTTAAGTTTTTTTGGATCGGTCAAGGGCCCATTTCCCAAAGCAGTCAACGAAGCAGAAGAGGGAGGTGGAGTTATAATAGAAGGACTGTCTTGCGAGGACGAGATATTTAAAGTATTGTTTGAGATTGGAGTCAAGTTGGGAGGAGAAGTTTCAATGTGTGATGGGTCATTGTTTTCATCATTTTCCTCTTCACTTTCATCCTCATCAAAAGATTCGGCGTTTAAATCAATGAGTTCGTCATCTTCTAATGGCGAGACAGAATCGGGCGAAAAATCATTATTTGATGTCGATTGTAATGATTGATGGCTAGTAGAAGATGATACCAAATCGACTACCCCAGAAACGGTATCAGTAGCCATTGTATAAAAAAGTCTGGTATAGTTGAGGGCTTTGAAAACAATGGAACGAAGAAACCAATTCGAAAACGGGTTGCAGGTATAGAAAAAGAAGGAAAACAAGGACAAATGAGTATTGGAATGGGCTGGTTGGGAAGGCAATGTTTTACAATTCAAAGGCTTGTTGCGTGACCCTGATTTTTTGCTCTTTTTTGTTTTAAAAGAGTGTTTGGTAAAGACAGGACGTAAAGGCTTACTCTTGGGTCTGGTGTTTGAGAACCAAAAGAAGAAAAGGATTGCAATACCGAATAGAAACAAATACGATAGTAGTGGTTTCGAAATGCTAAAGGAATGATTCAAAGGCTTTCGGCCATACAAAGGACGAGGGTTTGCCGTTCCAGTCGGAAAAGACAAAGAAGGAGCAGGCTGGGCGTGGAACAGGTTTCGATGATTGATTTGATTAAGACGGTTAGCGTTCTTGTTGACGCCAATCTCCAAAGCAAATGTCGACGATAAAAGTAACGAGAAAGCAACAAGCTTGAAAAGAAAAATGCCTAGAGTGGAAAACTGTTGGCATGTCACAAATAACGAGCACGTGAGACATTGACTAAGGGTTGTTTTTGGTTTGACAGGTAAGAAAAAGCAGCGTAAAACAAGCTGCGAGAGAAGAAACAAGTGTGAAATCGACAGCGATGATTTGAATGAGCTCCGACTAGGAAAATGGCCAAATCTTGAAATCGAAACTGGTTTGGTGGTTTGGATAAAAAGGAGTCGGCGCCGATTTGGATTCAAGTTTTCAACAGTTTGGTTCATGACTAGAAAGACTCGAACCGGAAGACGGATTAGAAATAACTGGTTAAATGACGATTGAATCGAATCAGAACATTTCAAATTGAAGAAAAAAAGAATTTGGAGAAATTTAAAATACAAACGAGGCTTGAGAACGACAGAAAATGCGCAGTTACGCCGTTTTTATTCTGAAACCAAATGATGTCAGCGACATGTGAATCGCTTTGTTTTTTGTGAAATCTATGTTTTGTCCACCTTGTTAAATCTCGACTTGTAATTCATTGTTGTTTTTCAAGTTTTATCAATGACATATAGATCATCCCAGATGTCAGTTGTACATGTTTCCTTTTGATTTCATTTCTAAATGAAAATAAATGGTTTAGACGATCAAAGACCATCAAGGTAATAAGGTCTTGTTTCACCAAAAGACCAATTGATCGATTTGGTGTCCAATAGATTCATAAAACACTGTCGAGGTAGTTCAAATGAGATATTCAATTTAGTTTTTGTTTTTTTTATACACATTGCCTAGTCTTGATGTCATTTGTCTCAATCTTTAACCATTTTACTTAAAAGACTCCGTTAGCTTGGAATGCATTGTGTAGCATTGATTTTTCAATCCTGAAACCATCAGCGTGACTTGGTTCCCGCTACATTTCTCCACACATGGTGATTCGAACCGGCTGGGGTGCTGGCCGGTTATTTCCGTCGGTAGATACCAGTTCAATCTTCTTGACAACATCCTGGCCGTCGATAACGCGTCCAAATACAACGTGCTTGCCGTCCAAATGCGGCAAATCCGTCAAGCAAATGAAGAATTGGCAACCGTTCGAGTTGGGCCCTGAATTGGCCATGGACACACTGAATTCCTTGTCTGGATCGCAAAGAGATAAATGTTAGAATCGGTCTTGTAACAACAACAACAACAACAAAAAACTCACGTTGATGAATGAAATTTTCGTCTGGAAACGTTTCACGGCCATAGATGGTTGTCCGTCCCGTTCCATTACCTTTAACAAAATCTCCGCCCTGAATCATAAACCCTGGAATCACACGATGGAACTGACTGTCTTTATATCCTTGCGGAACCGTCTGTTCCCGATACTCGCCGGTACAAAACTGTCGAAAGTTTTCTGCTGTTCTGATTTTTGGATATTTAGTTTGTCGAAAAAAAAAAAAAAAAACAATAACAAAGTCAACATGCGTCCAAGATACTTACTTTGGAACATCCTTTGCAAAAAGTTCAATCTTTATTCTACCCAGAGGGTGAACTATTTATATCGTAATCAGTATCAATGTTTCTAAACCCGTTATAAATCTTCGACATACCTCCCAATGCAACCTAATATAATTCCAAAAAAACTGTTGTTAGCAATCTCTCGGTTTCGTGCTACCGGTAATCACAATCTCCCAACCTGCTTACATCTAAAAAAACAATCGGACTTTCAAAGCTCGCCATTTTTTAACCTCTTTATTGTTTGGCTGTCTTTGGAGAAACCTCACAAAAAGATTTCAAAGGGTAGTAACTGCGTTCACGTGATGTACAATACCCGTTTTTTTTTTTTTTTTTTTTTTTTTTTTTTTGGGGCCTTGATTTATCTTCAAAACGCGCTTAAAAATACAATTTTTAAATCAGATTTTCTTTATAGCCAAGTCATGTTATTGAAATGTGTTCCAAAAAAAGTGAGAGCTGTGGGATTCGAACCCACGCATCCGAAGATACCAGAGATTTCACTTTAGGTGTGTACACCTAAATCTGACGCCATAGACCACTCGGCCAAACTCCCGTTATTTCTCAAAAATGACCAATTTTTAATTATTTATAGTGTATAGTAAAAAGCGTGTTTTGGCGAAATTTTTAAAGGTTGGAAAAGGAATTTTTGAGTTGTAATTAGTAAAAGTTGATTTCTTAATCACAATACATGAAGAACTACTGCATTTAAACGATCTCGTGAGTAATTTAATCAGTAATATGCCCTGTACACATTGATCAATGAAAATCTACATCAAATCAACACGAAATTTTCACCAGGTTTTGCGTCCAAGTGTTTCAAATGAGCTATTTCAATACACCCTTTTTACTTCCTAGTCAGCGTAAGGCAAACCATTTATCATATGACGTCTTGTAAACCACTCTTCGACTTGAATGACATGGCCTTTAACACACATTTAAAAGCGTCAACATAAACCAACACCAAATTTGACTTTAATCTATTTAGAACGTTTTCTGTCTGACCAAAGTGAATACACGAAACTAGTAAAACTCCAACCCAGTTTATAAACCTTTTAATACATTTACAATATATGTCGGTTCACAAGTATCAAAACTTTGTCCTACCTCATTTACAATCCAATTGACTTTTAGTTTAATCCCTTTTTGAAAATGGAAACCGTGTTTTGATAATACAAATACACGTTACCCAATCCATTTAAACCGATCAAGACCAATGTATGTTTGACAATTGTAAATTTTGAAAATGTCGAAATTCTTAATGTACGGCTGACTTGAAAATTTTTTTTGTTTTTTTTGATTCTTTTACCTTTCCATTCACCATTCAACAATGTCGACAAATCCAAAAGTGAGTTGCTCGAATTCCTTTTATTTATTCAAATAGAGCTAACCGAGTTCTGTACAGACCACGCGAGCAGGAACGCGCCGGCGGTTGACGTTGTGTATTCCGTCATCAGCTGTTTCCAAAACCAATTGCAGAAGCGAGCAGCAGGTAGCTGCGACTGCTCACCAAATAGCGCGCACCGCGACCTCGTTTGGCGTGTCTGAAATCATTGTGTACGACACGGCGGAGCAGTCTCTTAAAGAGGAGACAATCTCTGGCGATACCCAACCAGAAAAGCCGAAAAAGATTGTTTTTGGGGCTGAAGAAGAGGATGACAAGGGCAACGAGAGCTGTGCCAAGCAGGAAGATGAGGTTTTGACTGATCAGGACAAGTTAATTGGATATCTAAAGTACTTTGTGACGCCGTCGTACCTGCGGAAGTCGTTGTTTGGTAACAAACTCCATTTATTTGATGGCTCTGCGCGCAAGCTGCCGAAGCTGACGGGGGTGCCGTTTTTGAACCATTCGAGCAGCCGATACTTTGTTGGGCTGACTGTGAAGCGCCGGATTCCCGGGACCAAGCAACGCAAGATTGTGAGCGCCAACGGCCGGAAACGAAAGAGAAAGAGCAAATCCAAGGCTGCAGAAGCCGAGGACCCTAATACCACTGGATACGTCAATATTGGGTTCAAAAAGGTGATGAAACTGTCTGGCGAGACCAAAGTGCCGGTGAACACGGTTGTGGTTGTTGACAAGGAGACGTGCACGGTTGTGTCGCAGGAAGAGGCATTTGGCCCGAAGGAAATGTCCAAAAAGGAGGACAAGGAGGCTGAGATTGAAACCAGCAATGCGGAGTGGACGAAACTTGGGTACGCATACACTGTGCGAAAGGTGGAGAACTTTGGAAAGGTGTTTACCGAGTGCCCGTACTCGTCTGGATACAGGTACACTGCGTTGGCGCCATGCTTGGAGTACTTTGCCAACGCGGCGGGCACGAGCATGGACGGCGACAAGGCCAAGAAGAGCTCTGAGCTTTGGGAGATTCCGTTGATTGAAGAAGAGACGTTTTTGATTAATGGGATTCCGCTTGCTCCTGGCGAAGACATTTCAGTTTTGATGGTCCTGGGCAAATGGAGCGAGCTCGAGCAGGCGATTTTAAATGACAAGCACGAGCTTGCTGGAATAGAAAAGGCGCGAATGATATTTGACGGGCGACTACGGATGGGCAGAGGGTCAAGAGTTGAGGACGCGTTGACTATGGCCTTGTCTAAAATTGAAGGGCTTTGAGGTTAAATAGATGGTTTAATTTAAATGAAGTTTGATTTAAAATAGTGGCTTCAATGGATTTAGACTTGTAACTAAAAAAAAAAAAAAAAAAAAAAAAAAAACATTGCAAATGAGAATTTCAATTGCGGGCCGGTTTTAAAACTATATATACTGTGGTGATTGCACTTTAATAATTTCCATTTTCCAACCATGAAAATATCTGTTGCTATAGTTTTGGCACTGGGTGGTGCCGCCAAAGCGTTGGGGGAGCTTGGTTTCGATTTGGGAGTGAGGAGAAACAGCGACGGAGCGTGCAAAACGACATTCGACTATCTCAAGGACTTTAAAGAAATGAGCATTGTAACCTCGACGGTCAAGGTGTATGCAGTTTCTGACTGCGGTGCGCTGGGCAATATGGGTCCTGCTCTTGAGCAAAGCGGGTTTACAGCGTTTCTTGGAATCTGGCCGACGGACGAGGGCCATTATGCGGCGGAGAAGGCAGCGCTTTGGGCGTACCTGCCGAGACTGTCTGTAAACTCGATTCGCGGCATTACGGTAGGTTCGGAAACGCTTTACCGGAAGGAGATGACGGCGGAGGAGTTGGGGTATAAGATCAACGAGATCAAGGCATTACTGAGGGGTATCGAGGACAAGGACGGCAAGTCGTGGTCGTGCGTGCCAGTTGGAACGGTAGACTCGTGGAACGTTATAGTTGACGGTGGATCGGCGGCAGTCATTCGGGCGGCGGATCTGATGATGGTGAATGCGTTTTCGTACTGGCAAGGGCAGAGTATGGGGAATTCGACGTATTCGTTTTTTGATGACGTTATGCAGGCGCTGCAGACTATCCAGGGAATCAAGGGGAGGAACGAGTTTCCGTTCTGGGTGGGCGAGACAGGGTGGGCTACGGCTGGGGGGGATTTTGGAGAGTCGGTTCCGTCAATTGAAAAGGCGGCAAGCTTTTGGCAGAATGCGGTTTGTGGTATTCGGGGGTGGGGGATCAATACGATTGTGTTTGAGGCGTATGATGAGTCGTGGAAGCCGAATACGTCGGGTATTGAAGGAGTTGAGAGGCATTGGGGTGTTTTGAACGATGACGGGTCGCCAAAGTATAATCTAGTGTGTTGATTTGGAAAAGTATGTTTGTTTCCATGGAACTAAATCCACCAAGTGATGTTAGCTTTTAGTGTGGCAACATGTGACTGTGACGTAATTGGCAAAGAAGAAGAGTGGAATGGAAGAAAGTAAAAGAAATGAGAAACCAAGAGAATAAAGATGAAACGTGTGACAGAATTTTGGTGGATATCGGGACGGGATTGTTCCGGGAACAGTAGTAGATTTTGATGACTTGTGCAAGACGAGTGGTCCGTGTGAGGAAGTGTGGACAAGAGAATGACTTGTGCAACGATTTATAATTTCAACAAAAGCCGTTGGACAAGAACGAGAGAAATAGCCCACTGAAGGGATCTAGTAGCAATTTTAGTAATTTGCATGATTTAATTATTTATGTAATCAGACAGGCAACGATCGACGATGGAATCATCAACAGAAAAAAGAAACGTACTACGTTCATGATGTAAAACTTTTCCTTGGATTTACGCGGTAAAAGTAGGGTTTACGTGTTTTTGTTGACGAGATTTTTGGTCGAATGTTTTCTTCCGGGTGAATAATGAATTTTGTATAGGGACAAGAGAATATTTGGGTTTGTTTATATTGTGATCAACAAGGGTAGTAGAGCAATAATAGCAAATGATAGTGATGATAACACTCATATTACACTCTATTTATACATTTGGCCAGTTACAGGAATGGCATAACGGATTAAACTGTATTATTGTAAAGAGTGATCCACGAAATTCTGCACTAAAAAAGAATTTAGCTTGGGTTTACCTTGATGTTTGTTTCGTGATCCGAAAATAGTTTACATGCATCAAGATTTGTACTTCAGAGACAGCAGAACAAAGGCCGCAGGCAGGTAAGCTGAGATGTAAATAATTTGCCGGGCATGAATTGACGAAAAGTGCAAAATACAAGACATTTGGCAGCGACAAAAATAAACATGGAAATAACAATACGATCTCGGGGTTCCAACGAATGTGCGGCTGTGCTGACTGGTGGGTGGGAAAACAATGAGCCGCTGATTTTGGGAATTGAAACTAGTTTATTTGGAGACACGTGAGCAGAGTGGTTAGGAATGGTGGGTAGATTTCAAGTACTTTACTTGGTAACAAATTGATATTAACCAGACCAGAATTCTGATTTATCAACTGATATTCGCTAGTGATTTTGATTTAATTTGATTTAATTTAATTTATTCAATATATTTAATATATTTTTATATCATATTTCATTAATTTTGTTAGCGTCACCTACAACGATTTCCAATTTGTAACACTTGCTTGTGCGTTTCTGGTACAAGATACAACTAAATACATTTACAACTATATGACTTTGGGTAAAAAGAAGATTTACGTGACACACGAGTATTAATAAACATTTTACGCTGAAAGAATGTAAAGTGGGGATGTAAAACGTTTCGTAACTAGCGCTAAAAATGGGAGAAATATTACGATATTGAGAAATTTTTTGTCAAATTGACTTTTTCAGTGTAGAAAGTGGGATGGTGGGTGACTTTTTATTTAATTTTATTTTTTTATTGTTTGTAAAATCACAAGTTTTCCAACTGTGAATGTTGAGCAAATCCATTGTCGTATTTTTACCAAAGAACAATTACTCTTGATTTTTTATTGCAATGATATTTTGGTTCCACCTATGTTTCTACAATTTTTACCCACACTAATCCACAACAATAAGACTAATGTCAACAGTAGAATCAGATTGATTATGCACTCTGATTTGCTGTATCTGTGAATGTACATTTGTCATCTTATCAGACCTTGATATTTCATCTGGCGCAACGTGATATGTTGCAATAGATTAAATGTTGTAGAGAAATAAAATTTTAAATGGCAGAATACAAACCATCAGATTTCCATACAATTGTTGCAAGCGAGAGCTCAAGTGAAAATTTTGAATTTATGGTTGGATTATGTCTGGTGCTGATTGGTTTGATTTGTTAATCAAGAGAGTTTTAAAATAGTTTTGGGGCGAGTAGTAAGTAGGTGTTTTGTTACCATTACTATTATTACTGTTACTGTTGCTGTTACTATCATTACTATCATTACTGTTACTCTTACTGTTACCATTACTATCATTACTCTTACCATTACTATCATTACCTTCACCACCATTTTTGTCATTTTTGTTTTCACCATCATTCACCCGAAACACCAACACAGCAACAAATCAACCCCCCACATCAAAGCACTCGTCCAAATCAAACATTCCAAATTCCAACTGTAGTCTGGTTCTAATTCATCAATTTTAAGTTTCATGACGATAAAGAAAATTCATATTCAAATGAAAACTGTTTCATTTTCAACAATGTGACATAAGCCGCATGGCTGCTTTCTTCTGCGATGGACCTAACGCCGCGTAAATTTTGTTGTTTTAAACCACCGATATTGATTTATCGTAATGATTGGGTCAAAGTGAAAATTTTATTCCTTATTGAAGATTCTTTTCAACAAATCACAATCCAGTTTTTTGTTTTCAGTCACTACTTTTTACACAAACTCCGCGTCATAGCGTAAAACCTGTAACTTAATTATAAATATTCAATTATGATTGCTGTCGACAATTGCCTTTATTCAATTTATCGACTAGAATTAACGGATTCGATATTGATTCATGTTTTTTCACGTCGTGGTTCTAATCATTTCTCTTTTTACACCCCAATTTCTATTCCAGGGGTGTCTTTTTTTACTCGGGGCTGCGTTGTTTTTATTTTTTACGCTGCACTTCATAACGGTGTTCTATCTTTACCGCACCAATCCGCAGCCACTCCTTTTTTTTTTTTTTTTTTTTTTTTTTTTTCTTTTTTTTTTTTTTTCTTTTATTTTTAATTTGTCCCAACTTTTTCCATCCTCAAAATTCTTTTCCTTTTACCATTTTCTTTTTTCGTTTTTTTTTTCAAACCTCCATTTTCATTCTTCAAAAGTCAAATCCTCCGTTTTGATCCGTCAGAACTTTCCTGGTTTCTGTTGCTTTTTCCAGGTCTTATGAAAATCCATTCAGTCACAAACCCTCGACCTCAAGCTCCTCCTTTGGCCTCATCCCAAACCATCCCTTATCCCTTCACGTTGTCCGCAACAACTGCTCCAGCTGCAAGCGCTCCAACGTCGACTTCTCAGTCCGTTGCTGCCGCCATGCCTATGCCTCCAATCAAATCAGAGAAACCTCCTGCTAAACGTCGCCGTAGAGCAACTGCAAACTCCCACAATAACCAACAGGCCCCCTCTGACAACCAAGACTCCTCCTCCGCCCCTCCTAAACGCCGAAAACATCAAAAGGCTCCATCCTCTTCTTCAAACCACCCTTCCGCAAATTCGACCCCAAACCTAGGCTATGCTCCCGTACCAACTCCACCTTTGTCAACTACTTCGAACCCCTCCTCTTTATCCAACGTAGTAGACCAACAACCTGTTCTTTCTCAAATACAAAACACTCCAGCCCTTCAAAACCATAGTCTCGATCCTTCTCCAAGATCCTATCCAAATATTCTTTCAAATCAAGTTCAAAGTATGTTTTTCGTTACTACTTTTTTTCTTCATTACTGCCTTGCTTTTTCGTTGCTACTTTTTTTCTTCATTACTGCCTTGTTTTCTCGTTACTCCTTTTTTTCTTCATTACTGCCTTGCTTTTTCGTTGCTACTTTTTTTCTTCATTACTGCCTTGCTTTTTCGTTGCTAACTTTTCTTCTTCTTCTTTTTCAGCCCGCCAAATGTCCCCTCGCTCTCAAGCTCAAGTCCACACACACCAAAACCAACTACTCCCGCATCATCTCCAACAACCCTTTTCCGACTCTCAAGCATACCAAAACCTTCGCTCAGAAACTTTGGAAACTTGGATAGCCCTCGGCTCCGCCTTTGACGGCCTCGACAATTACGACAAGGCTATCTCCTGCTTTGAAAAAGTCCTCAAAATTGACCAACACAACTTGACCGCAATCGTCGGCATCGCCGCCCAATACCGCTCAAAAGGCCTCTTCCCAAAAGCTATCGACTACTACCTCGCTGCTACTAAAATAGACGGCTCCCAAGGCGCCGTCTGGGAAGCCCTCGCCCATTGCTACCTCATGGTCGAAGAGCTCGGAGAGTCCTATAAAGCCTACCAGCGCGCAATCAACATCTTGCCAGATCCAAACGTCCCAAAACTCTGGTACGGTATTGCTATCCTATACGACCGATGCGGCTCCTTTGACCTTGCCAAAGAAGCCTTTAGCAAAGTCCTCGATATCGACCCAAACTATAATAAAAAAGCTGATATATATTTCAGACTAGGCATCATATTCAAGCAAGAACACAAGTACCACAAAGCCCTCGAAAACTTCAACCTTGTATTAAAAAACCCTCCCCCGCCTTTGGCAATCTCCGATATATGGTTCCAAATCGGTCACATCCAAGAAACTTTGGAAGACTTCCCCGCCGCCCAATACGCCTACGAACGCGTGCTGGAGGACAACCCCTCACATGCAAAGGTCCTCCAGCAGCTCGGCTGGCTACACTACCAACAGTCAATGAAGGGCACTAACCAGCTAGTCCTCCCCAGCGGCGCCGTTCAACTCACTATGGATCTCGCCATTGCTAGACTCTCCCAGTCTTTGGACTACGAACCCGAAGACGCTTATACCTGGTATTTGCTCGGCAGATGCTACATGCAACAAGACAAGCACGCAGACGCATACCGTGCCTACAGCAGAGCCGTCGCCATCGACAGCGAAAACCCCATCTTTTGGTGCTCCATCGGCATCCTCTACTACCGCACCGGCGAGTTCCGCGTCGCTTTGGACTCGTACACCCGCTCAATCCGTCTCGCCCCAGAGGCCCTCGGCGAGGCTTGGTACAATGCCGCAATCCTCTACGAAGTCTCCAACAACCAAATCAGCGACGCAGTCTCTGCTCTCGAAAACGCAATCAAGTTTGATCCAAGCAACCAAGTCTATACCACCCATTTGAACACCCTCGTGCGCGAGGTCCAGCAGCTCAACGGCGGCGCAGGCCTCGCCGGCCCAAACGGCGAGCTCCGCAGCCTGCTCCCCGAAGAACTCCGCATCCCCCGCGAGCCCCCCGTCCCCGTCGACAGACCTCTTCCCTCCCACCCATCCTCTGCATCAAACATCCCCCCTCCTACATCTTTAGAATCCGTCCAACAAAACCCCCAGGCCGCCCAGCACATCGACCCCCGCCCGGATTTGGCGTCTCCCCAGATTTACGCAAACGTCGCGCCGCAGACAAACGGCCAAATGGCGGCAGGCACGTATGTCCCAATAGCGCCAGCGCCGGCCGGCTCCCCCGGCGCTCCGTCTGGTCTTCCAAGGCCGTAATCATCTATACGGAACAATGTTTTTTTTCTTGGAAAAAGGTTTTATAAAGTTGAGCCAACCCGCAAATATAGGTTTAATTTCATAGAAGATGTAAACAGATTTTTTTTTAGTTTCTATTTTATATTAAAATGGATCCAGGTTACTGGAATCCAATATTTCTAAGATAAATAATTGTTCACCTGTAGTGATTCGAATTGTATCCGTTTGATCCTCCAGGATTGATAAACGGGTTGGTGTAATCGCCCTGTGCCGGCCGCACCGGCCTTCCATCATTAAACGTGCTCATTTCATAACTATTATTGTCATACTGCGGCGGCCCCGACGGCGCTTGTCCAGAATAGTACGACCCGTTCTGCTGGGCATTAGCATAATATCCTGTCGGATTGTTTCCGCCGTAGTTCAAGTTGCTGTACTCCGTTCCGTACGGCGAAGCGGCTGCAGCCATGCCTGTCCCGTTATTGTTGCTCCAGCCGCGCGACGAATAGGCTTGTGGCGGTGGCGGCGGCGGCGGATGCATCGACCGCTGTGAATAGACGCCGGCGTGCGCGTACGGCGGCGGAACGTTGTACGGCCCTTGCGGTTTCGGACGTTGGCTAATCATTTGCCTGTTGCGGTACCGGTACCAGATGCGGCGCGTGATGCCGGCAAGCACCATCACGACGATGAACCCGGCAATGGACACGATGATGGCGATCAACGTGCCGGTGTTGCGGTCGACCCAGGACTGCGCATCGCCCAAGAGCCCGTTGGTGCTGCGGCCGCCGATACAACGACCCATGCTGCAAGTGCCTGAGCCGCCGCACGGTGTTCCGTCAAGGAAATTTAGCGACGTCCTGATACACATGTCGCCCATCTTTGAGTCCACGCACGAGAGCTGGCAGTAAGAGTCGTCGGAACAGCTGCGCGTCACGTTGACAACGGTTCCGTGAAGAACAAGGGTGGTGTTGCTCAGCAGCTGCACGCACTGCAAATCGCGCGACGTGCAGTGGCCACTGACGCACTTTAGGTTATTAAACGTCGAGTTGGGAAGAGTGCAAGAATCGCCATTGGGTTTGTACCGGGCCGGCGGGCAAACCGACGAGTCACCCGGACAGTTTATGGCATAGTCGCAGGGACCAGTCGACTGCCGGCACACAGTATCGCTAGACGCAAACTTGCATCCCGAACAACACTCTTCGTTCGCGTCGTCGCACTGGGCGCCGTTTTTGAACTTACACGTGGTCGGGTCGCAACAGGAATTGCCAGCACATCCCTCGGTCCCGCCGCAGTCACATTCCTCGCCTTCCTCAACAATTCCGTTACCGCACTCGTTGCTGGTGACTAACTTAACACCAGTGTTGGAGGTCAGGCACGTAGAGTTGATAGAGTTGCGCCCGATCGCGCTACAAATGTTGCCAATAGTGCACTCGCTGAACGAATCTTGGCTGGCGCCCGAAGCAGGGTTCATGATAAAGGCGCCGTTGGCGTCACAAGTAGACTGCGACAAGACACAGCACTGTGAAGAGGTTTGAAGGTTTTGCGTGCAAGTGTCCGAGGTACAATCGTGGACTGCGCCAAACGTATGGCCAACCTCGTGGGCATAGACTCGCCAGTCATACGAGGTCCTGGCCACAACATTTGTGCCAGCAACAGAGTTGCCACTGGAGCCCGGGGAGCAAAGCAGACCCATCCACGATAAGCCAACGACCGCAGATTGAGTGCAAGTAGTGAGCAACGTCCAAGTAGCAATATTGTCGCCGGCTCTGCTGCCTCGCCACGACGAAAAGGAACCGAGGCGGTCGTTCATAGCTGTAGACGGGTTATAGTTGCAGGAATAGCTCCATGGTGTGGACGACGAGGAAACAGGACTGGAAGGACAAGTCGTTTCGTTGACCAAAACTAAAGCAGAAATACCAAGCGTGATATTCAATTGACGCTCATAAACTTGGGATGCCGAGTTGACCATGTTAACAAGCCATTCTCTGGTTGCAGACGTTGTGTTGAATGCTGAAACAAGATTACAGTCTGCAGCAATACCAACCAAAGCAATCATACGACGTTTGGGGCATCCACTGGTATCGCCCACCGTAGAGGCCAAATTCAAACCGGACGAGAAACCGGAGCCCCCGGTATCGTTAGTATCTCCAGAACGGGAAACCAAAACAGGGTAACCTTGGTCGTTGGCTGTTTGTGAGAAAAAGCGCATTTGGTATTTAAACAAGTAATCAGGGTCGGTGGTTTCGTTGCCTTCAAATAACGAGTCGTCAGCTCGCTTCAAAAGGTTCAGTTTATTATAGTCGAACCAAGACTCCAGCAGAGACACTCCTTTACGATCATAGTTATCGTCCAACACATTTAAATTCTGGTGCATGGTCGGATGCATATCAGCATCACGCCAAACAATCATTTGAGTATGGTGGTCACCAAATTGGGACTCTAATTCGGTTAATAATTTATTCTCCTTGTTGAGAATGGCCCGTTCCGATTCCGATGAAGTGGGTGTGTTTAATAAGGCCAAGAAATTATCCTTAGTGCTAACCTTATAGATTGCAGCAGGCACACCAAGCCCTTCTTCATCGTCAACCTTCCAAGTACCGTCAACCAGCGGATGGTCACCATCACGAGAAACCAAGAAGCGAGCCCAACCAACACGTTTATATGACTTCATCATGTAGCCAGTGGCAGGATTCAAAGACACCACTTCTCTGTAAGCCAACCCTTTGAAAATCTTGACCCGGTTGTCCTGATCACGTTTTTCAAGGCCATCACTAGTAAAATCTGGGTGCGGAACCATCTCACCCTGCTCATTGATTGTGTAAACATTAGACGAGGTATCGCTGAGCTCAACATTAGGTTGGAGAGTGATTTTAAAAACTTGGGTATCTTGGGGGTATTCTATTCCAGAAAGAGAGTTGTTTTTGGCGAGGTAGTACAATAATTTTTCTGAAGTGAGGGAGGCTGAGTAATAAGAGTCTTGTTTAACGGGAGAACCATCAGCCCAAGTAAACTGGCCCAAAAGATCGTTTGCTGAATATTTATCTGTGTTATTTTCATCGGAGCCGTCAGAAGTACAAGACTCGAAAAATGTGCTGTTTTTCGATTTGCGGAAACGAAACTTGTTGGGTGACTGTGAATCTTTCGAATCCAACACAAGTTGTTGACGTAGAAAAGGAAAATACGAAGCCAGCGACTTGATTTTTTTGGAAGCGTTAGGGTCGGACAAGGCCACCCATCGACGGTTAATGTTGTTGTAATTTTCTGAATTCGGGACTTCAATAGTTAGCGAGAAAAATGAATCGGGCGTAACTTTATGGTCTGGGGTATTGATGGAAATGTTTAGTACCGGGGATAAGTAGGAAAGGGGATGTTCTCTGCTGGAAGAATACGCATAAGCAAACGGTAAGCAGGTTAGTGACACGAATAACGGAAGAAGCATTGTCGTTATTAAGACCGCGACACGGGGTGGAGAAACAGCAAACGACATGCTGAATGAATGCAGATGCTAAGGAATATGATACAAAATTGAGTTAGAAGAAGGAAAAGAAAAAACTTTGAAACTAAATGTTTTATTTATAACCGTTGATAATAAAAACAATGGCTTATGTAAGCGGTCTGCCCGTTAAATTATAGCGATGCAGGTGTATCAATAAAGGCTAGCAGAACGTTCAAGTCGCAAATTTGAAGCACACCGAGTTCCAAGTCGAGACTGCGAGTCAAAATAGAGGTTGTGCCTCAAACGCTCAATTTTCAATAGCGACTGAACAACGTTGTGACGGCGAGAAATTTGTTCGTTTGGCTACTTAAAAAGCGTAGTGCTCGTAATGAGTTGCGCAGCCTTGTAAATGTATGACATTATTAGTAATGGTATTGTAATGTTTGTTATCCAAATACATTATCAAATATGTGATCATGTGACAGCATGTGACCTTCATGTGATGTGTTCGTGTGGAAATTATACTTTGTCACTGCCAATATATGTTTCAATTTTGCAATTTTCGACATTGAATGTCACTCTAAACTTTGCTATTCGACCGCAAAGATGGATTCCCCAAGCACCAAAATGAAAATACACAATCTTTTGGATAGTACTCAAGAATCTGATTCAACTGAATCTCTGAAAATCCACGAAAACCCAGAGGTTTCCAAAAACCCGAAATCGTTTAGCCAAAAACCATTCGCTAATGACCAGTCCAGCGAACCTTTTAATTCCAGCTCAACAGATACCCAGAAACCTCATCATCATCTTCCGAGTAAGCCCAAAACCCATGGAAATACATCTAGTAACCTGCCCAACACAATGTCTGGCAGTGCTGCTCCAAAGAATTCGTCAGTTATACAAGGCGGTTTCCGGAACTTGATGAACCAAAACAGCGAAGGCCATAAAGAACGCAGACAGAACGAGCCAACTCTTTCTCGCGAGGAGCTCCAAGCTTTCCAGCAGCAGCAGCGCCACCAAAACCCGTACCGCAACCAGAACCAGAACCAGAAATTCAATAGACAGTCGCACGGCCCAAAACCACGGGTCGTTCTTTACAAAAAAGATGACCCCAAGATTCCTCACGAATACTCGACCCCTCCAATTTGGGCTGACGACTGGCAACCATACCAAGCCAAGTTGGAGCAGTTGAAGATATCCAATCCTGAAGAGTATAAAAAAGCAAAACAGGTTAATACCCGTCCGTACCCCAAAGAGGTTTTACCGCCCGCGGCACGAAACAGGTACCAAAGAAACCCTCACCAAATGGTGGGCCCTCCCAAGCCGGCACAGCCCTCTCCATTTGGTCTTCACAACCCATCAAAGCCTCCCAAATACGTGTCTAACCTGCCATACAGTCTGAGCGGCGTGGCCCAGTACGACGACATCACGCGCCGACTGTCAACATGGATATACAGCATACTCCAGCACTTGGACAACTCGGGCGAGCTCGATAATGTGGAAGTCGAGCTCAAATTCGGGAGTTTGAAACTTCCTCGCGAGATGCTAGCATGTTTGGGTTCTGAAATCATCATCAACAAGAACGGGTTTGGTCGAGACTCGCCAAAGTTTTTGGCCAGCATGCCGGAAGAGCTCTTTAAAAAGATGAATGAAAAGGTCAACGAGTTTCGGAACGAGTCGGCCCAGTCAAGGCATTCGCAAAAGGACGGTCAAGACCACAAGATGAATGGAGAAAGCGAGCAAGGTAAAAAGCCATTGTTTACAAAACACATGTCGGATACCATTGACGTTTTTTGTATCACCAACAATAACAAGCTACGAATTTCGTATGCAGTGTCCGACGACCAAGCCACGGTTCAAGATACCATAGCCGATATCAAGGAAAACAGGGGCGAAGAAATCGAGCAGCTTGTCAAAGTCGCTTTGGACCATAAGGAAATCGTCACGCACCACAACCTCGACTTTAGAGTAACCGTGTCTACCGAAACCCATAAAGGCGGCGCGGCTGGGTTGGACGGCGAGATGGGGAGCTTTGACATGGCCGAGTACCTCGCGCGAAAGAAAGGGATCCAGCCGCCGTACATGCGCAAGAAAAATCGGACTTCCTACGACGTGAGTGATGCCATGACGATCGACTCGACGGTGGTGCAGCCAATCAACCATAACGGCCAGTTCGGGCCGTTGTCGAGGGAAATGGAAATGGAACTGAATAAAAGCTTGTTGATCAAGTCGTACTACCTTGCCAAAAACGGGGATGGTGAAGCGTATGAGGAACTGATTGGGTTTTGGGTAAACAGTGCTCGAGAGTTGATTCGTAAAGCGACTGCCAATGTATAACAAAAGATTTCTTTGTAAATTAAACCTGTTGAAAAATAAAAATAAAACTGTTTGCACAAGGCAGAATTGATATAATGAATAAATTATCTAATGCCACTCAATTTTAAATGTACTTTTTCAATTATCTAGCACGTATTTATTACATTCAACTAAAGAACTCTACATGATAAACTTCAAATTACAGTCCAAAGGATGGCAACAACTCAACTGAGGCTTTTGCTTATACTTGGAAGCCAAAACATCTCGCATATTGTTGAGAAGCGAAAGGAAACTCTGGTTCTTGTTGTTGGTCAAGACCTGAATCAATGCGTGAGACATGGCACCGGTAGCAGCACCGTCTTGGAAAGAATCCGCCGAAGTCTGGTTGTCCTTGCATCCAGAGATCAAAACAACGTCGGCAGAAGAGGTTTTTGTCTGCTTGGTCTTTTCGGTGCTTGCATTGCCGCGCAAGAGTCTGTCAATACCAGTTGTGACGTTGCTCATAACTCCACCAACGTCGCCCTGGTTGTAACTGCTGATGGCGCCCAAAACGGACTTGCCGGTGTCCATCAACAAATTGGGCTCCTTCAATACACCCTTGGTAGAATAGGCGTATGGAAGATCCAAGACGGTGGCAGAGTGGCAGCAGTCCATAACGACAGTCAATCTGGTACCAGCAGGAAGGGGTTTGACCAACATTTCATGCATTTGATCGTCAATGATGCTGCCGGCTGTCTCATAGTCAAGGGGATAAATCTCTTCGTCAAATCCATCCTCTTCGTCGCCATCCGAGTCTTCAGTTTGACCGCCGTGACCCGAATAATGCAAAAACAACGAGTCGTCGGACTTGGCATCCTTTACGAGCCATCCGCAGGCCTTGATAATGTTGGCCTTGGTAGGTTTTGATCGCTCGTCGGACTGGTCGTCAGTCAAAACAACCATATCATCGTCCTTGTATCCATAAGTTTCAGACAAGTACTTTTTAATGTTGTGGACATCGTTGATGCATCCCTTGAGCTCAGCCTTTTGGCCGATATAGTTGATACCAATAAAGACAGCCTTGCGTGCACCGGTACATTGGGAGTACTGGTAGTTGGGCAAACCTTCAACGCCCCAAGATTGAGAAGATGAGGGGGGAGGCATGAACGACAGGTCTTGAGTATGATGACTACCACCGTAGCTTGGGTTATCATAACCGCCCTCTTCATAGCCAGCCCACTTACCGTTGGAATCGTAGCCGGCGCCATTGACACTGCTACCTCCACCTACGTCATAACTTCCGTGAGAAAGCTGGCCTTGAGTGCCATGGTTTTGTTGATTGGGGCGTCCTTGGTTGTTGTTGTCATTACGGCCATTGTTGTCATTGCGTCCATTGTTGTCATTGCGTCCATTGTTATCATTACGGCCATTGTCATCATTACGGCCATTGTTATCATTACGACCATAGTTGTCCTCATCATTGCGACGGTTATTGTTGTCGTTGCGACCATAGTTGTCTTCATCATTGCGACGGTTATTGTTATCATTACGACCATAGTTGTCCTCATCATTGCGACGGTTATCGTTGTCGTTGCGACCATAGTTGTCCTCATCATTGCGACGGTTATTGTTGTCGTTGCGACCATAGTTGTCTTCATCATTGCGACGGTTATTGTTATCATTACGACCATAGTTGTCCTCATCATTGCGACGGTTATCGTTGTCGTTGCGACCATAGTTGTCCTCATCATTGCGACGGTTATTGTTATCATTACGACCATAGTTATCCTCATCATTGCGACGATTGTTTCTTCCATAATTGTCGTCATCATTGCGACCGTAATTGTCGCCGTCATCATTGCGGCCATCTCGACGATAGTTATCGTCTTGGTTCCCGTAATCTCTGCGGTTGTCGTCGTCGTAAGACATTGTTTATTTTCAAGTCAGGATTATAAAACAAAAAGTAATCAAACAGCAAATCTGTCAATGGTGCAAAGTATAAATGTATACAAACAAAAAAAAATAGAATTTTATGGGGTAAAAAAGGGAAAAGAAAAGGAATCAAATGGACAATAAAAATACAATTTATACTTGGAAATAAGGTCCAAATTACAAAACATGGAATGACAGACCAGGAAACAGCACCTGATGTATTAAAAAAGACCAATCGAAATGCAGGAAAGTCAATTGAGTCGGTTTCATGTGTTTTTTGCTGGGTTCAAGGAAAAGTAAACACGAGAGTCGCAGCTTGTTTCATACCAAAATAAAACGACAACTCAGCATTTCAATACGCCTGAACAAAAAAAACGAATAATAATCAAAGCCTTGATTCTTGGCTCCGTGCACCACATACGAAAACTGCGACGTATGCAATTGAATGAAAGAAAAGAACGTCGCTTTTGGCTGTAGCTTTAATTCCAATGTTGTCTTGTCTGTTTAAAAAGTATTGGGCTGTTAATTCACAATTTAAATTATGTCATGTGATTTACATGTGATTTTATAACATGTGTTATTCATGTGATTCTCGTGACTTTCATGTGATGTGTTTTGTTTGTTCACATGATATTTGCATGACCTTTCTGATCTTCTCTCTCCAATCACATCAACGCAATTTTGCTGGCTTGTTTTGTTCTTGTCAGCAAAGTCTCGACACCACGCATTGGCCAAAATTCACGGTTTTTTGTTTGCATCGTTCAAAACTTTTTTATTTTTTTTATTTTTTTTTATATTCCAGTTTTGCTTTTGTTTTTGTATTTTTGCAATCCATTTTTTTCATACCAGCAATACTCGCAACAATGTACTCTAGTTCCCTTTCTCGTTTTGCCTGCGCCGTCAGATCGCGGGCCACCTTCATTCCCAAACAATTATCACAACAATCTAGAAACTCACATATCGTCGCTGTGCATCGTGATACTGCCGTCAACAACCCTTCAATTCCCTTTGAATTCACTTCCGAAAATATGAAGCGAGCTGAGGAAGTCATTGCAAAGTATCCCTCCAACTACAAAAAGGGCGCTGTCATGCCTCTTTTGGATATTGGCCAGCGTCAACTCGGCTTCACCTCCATCTCGGTCATGAACTACGTTGCTAAGCTCCTCGAAATGCCTCCCATGCGTGTTTACGAGGTCGCTACTTTCTATACCATGTACAACCGTAATCCCATGGGCAAGTACCATCTCCAAGTTTGCACTACCACTCCCTGCCAGCTCTGCGGCTCCGATGCCGTCATGGCTGCCGTTGAGGAACACCTTGGCATTCATCCCGGCCAAACCACCAAGGACGGTCTCTTTACTCTTTCCGAAGTAGAGTGTCTTGGTGCCTGTGTCAACGCTCCCATGCTTGCCGTCAACGACGACTACTTTGAAGATCTCAATGCCCAAAGCACCAAGGACCTCTTGACCAAGCTCCAAAACGGCGAACCCGTCACTGTTGGTCCTCAGGAAGGAAAGAGACGAGACTGCGAGCCCTTCACTGGCCAAAAGGTGCTCCTCAACAAGGAACCATTCAACGTTGCTGACTTTACCAGATCTGACCTGTAATTTCGTTTTGATTACAATAAATTAAAAAAACAAAAAATTATACACTAAATTAAAAAAAAGATTTTACACCTCTATTTTTGGTTTTCTGCTTATTCCTATTCGTCAACTATCAACCATACATTATCCTCTTGAAAAATATATATATACATTATGATGGAAATTGAAAAACTCGACTAGATTTTCAAAATGTAAGGAAAAAAAAAAAAAAAAAAAAAGACATAGATTCTAATCTTTTCGGTGGAAAACAGATAAACCAATCTCATTTTGAACCGGGGCTTTTTGCTTTTCTTTACACTAGTGCATTTTCATTTTTTTCGTTTTTTCATCTTGTTTAATCTGTCTAGATTGAAAAAGTCCATAAATATAATTATTCTTAATATTCCAATTATTTTAAAAGTATATAGGAAATCATAATAGTAAATAGCTATACCAACTTGGTCATTGAAATTCTTACTCAATTGCCGTGAAAATGACTCAACTGTACAAATCATTTCTCGTCATCCTTGTTCTTTCCCCATTTGATTCCCCAAAACAAGCTGCTCGCCGTTTTTCGGGCTGGAGGCGGCGGTGTGTTGTCAATGAGATAGATCCTTGGTCTCGACGGGACTTCGAGCACGAGGTACCGGTACTCAAACGTGTTTGACCCATTAGGGTCGCGGATCATTTCGTAACGAACAAGTCCTCCTGCAAGCGTTCCGTCAACATGGAACTGCATCCACAAGTGTTCGCGGCCATGCATATCAAACTTTCGGTCAGCCCTAGATTAGTTAGTATAGCAATGATACCTGCTGCTTTGTCCAAGTGACTTACAAGAGAGGACGGTTTCTGGACCATTTGTTGGAAGTCTCTTCGCCGTGCGCCTTGATCTTGTCGCCGAGGACGGCAAGACACTCCGGATCCTTTTTAATGATCGAAAAGGTCTTGTTGAACATTGAAATGTCGGACGACGGAAGTAAGATTTCGTCGACAAATGCGTACACGACGTAGCCCTGTATGCTGTCAGTACGGTGAACGTGCTAGGTTCAGCCAAATGGCTCTTTTGTTATTGATTCATTAAACGCTTATTTACGTTCGCCAAACAAATTACTTACAAATATTCCGATTCCGCCAACAACGACTGCAGTATAAAACAAAAAGGAGATACCCCGGGACAGTCGGTAAAACACAGAAGGGCCGGAGTTCGATGCAGACGCAGCAAAAGCAGAGGACGAAAAGCTCGACTTTTGTACAAGGTTTGAAATAACACCTGATCCGGCCTGCTTTGGTATTATCAACGGTGAAGAGTGCATCTTGAAATGTCTGGTATTAGAACGGCTCGGCCTTGTCGTTGGCATCTGAGAAACCAATCGGCCGCTGCTGCAAGAAAATGTCCGAGCTTGCTGGACCCTCAGCTTTGCAGATCCGGTGACAGCATGGGACTGGTATTCAATGGCTTGGTTCAAGCCTGGTAATAGCTTGAACGATTTGGTAGACATGTTATTGGCTCCAAAGACCCATGAACGGGCTGGAAACGATAGAACTTTAGAGCTCATCATTGTCACAAACTCGCCAAAATTAACAAAAACGGGTTTCAATTGGTTCAAATTGTTCAAGTATGGGGAAAAGAAAAAAATCAATGGTAAAATTCTTGCACATTTAAATTTAAAAAATGTGTCATGATTTGTAATGTATTTGTAATATTTGTAAATATGTATCACGTGCCTCCGATATACGTGGCAGGATCCTTTTATTGCAATCCAGCTTCATTTCCTCACATCTACCATTTTTTCACGACACAACTTTTTCATTTTCCTTACGTTGTCATTCACTATTTTGCATTTCCTTTAATTTCCGTGTTACTCTTGCGTACGTGTTTGAGTCTGTAGATTCCATAATATTTCGTTTTTTTATAGTTAATTAGTTGGTGAATCATTTGAACCCTGTGATACCCTTAATAATGGCTGAAGAAGTTGTTTATTCAAAAGAAGCAGTTGCGCCCTTCTTTCAAAAATACAGAAATGCACCTGCCAACAAGGTATGTTTGTATTGATGTGTGCTTTTTTTTGGGTATATGTGTCGGAGATTAACCTGTTTTTGTTTCTAGAAATGTTTTGACTGCGGCAGTTCCAACCCTACCTGGGCTTCGACTACTTTTGGTGTAGCCATTTGCTACGAGTGCTCTTCTGTGCACCGCAACCTCGGTGTCCACATTTCCTTTGTCCGCTCGCTCGTGCTTGATGACTGGTCCGACACCAAACTGCGCACGATGCGTGTCGGCGGCAACCACGCCGCCCGCGTCTTTTTTGCGAAAAACGGCGGCTCCCAATACCTGACTCCCGGCGCCAACGCTACGGAAAAGTATACCTCTGCGGCTGCCAAAAAATACCTTGCCGAGCTGAAACGCCGCGTTGTTGCGGACACGAACAAAAACCCCGGTAAGGAGGCGCTCGAGTTTAGCACCGTGGCGGCTGCCATTTCTGGCGGCACGGTCTACCCGGCTGCTGAGGCTTCTGAATCCAACTCTTCAGCGAGCTCCTCCACGGACGACTTTTTCTCAAACTGGGACAAGAAGAAGGCGGCCACCCCGCCCATTTCGCGTTCGCAGACTCCTGTGTCGCGAACCGCGTCGCCGGCCGTTGCTTCCAAGCCCGCCAACGGTGCGCCAATAAAGTCTGCGAGCAGCACAAGAATAGTACCCTCCAAGAACAAGTCTGCTTCATCGATTCTGGGCCGAAAGTCTGCCAACTCGAGCATTTTGTCTTCGCGAAGCAACCCCAAGAAGGTTGTTGCCAAAAAGGTGAACGCCTCTGATGTCGACTTTGATGCCGCCGAGCGTGCTGCCAAAGAAGAGGAAAAACACATCAACCAGCTCGGCTACAACCCCAACGACAGCACTGCGTCCAACTCGGGCGTCAATGTGAAGAAGCTCACGACCGCGACCGCTGGCCTTTCGCTCGGCTCGACCGGCAACGGCTACACGACCGCGCCCGCAGCCACTAAGGAAGAGCCGCGCAAGCCCGTCAAGCTCGGGTTTGGCCAGACCTCTATACCCAACCAGCCGACGGCAGGCACAGCCGCGCCCTCTGCACGCCGCACGGCCCCCATGCCGGCGTCTGACGGTTCAGTTGTGGCCAAGTTTGGTGGCCAGAAGGCCATTTCGTCGGACCAGATGTTTGGCCGGAACAGCTATGACCCGGAGGCGCAGGCGGAGGCCCGCACCCGGCTGGCTGCGTTCAAGGGCGCGTCGTCGATCTCTTCGTCCTCCTACTTTGGGGAGGAGGAGGAGGCTGTTGGAAGCAGCGGGAACGGGTCGGAGTCGCTGGAGCGTATGGCGCAGGACATTGCTGGCCGGGTGAAGAACTTTACTGGCGACGACATGAATGCGCTCAAGGACGCGCTGGAGCAGGGCGCGACTAAGCTAGGAGGCATGATGCGCGACTATTTGCGTTGATAGATGGTACGAATGGAAAATATAACTTTTTTTTTAATGTTTATTTTTTGATAAATCTTGACTCGTTTTTTTTAAACTTTTAATTTTTTTTTATATTTTTCTTTTGGGAGGGTATTTTTAATTAAAAAGGATATGAAAAAGAAATTGGGTAATTATTTAGGAACCATCGAGTCTCCAGAAAGAATGAGTATTTTTGTCATTGACCAACTAAAAAAAAAAAAAAAAAAAAATTATTTTTTTATATATTTCAGATTTGATTTCGGAAATTTATGCATTTACATCGAGGGAACAACAAAAGGCCTTGTGGGTTTTGCTTGAACCAGTTTAGGAATGTCGTAAACGTGAATGTAAACAAACGATCAATGGGCCCCACTGAGGCTCGTGCAACCATACATTTTTGCCCGTGTGACAAGCAGGCACAAGGAGCAGAGGCAACGTGTTGCTGCGCATATGTCAAATAAAATAAACAACAGTAATGGGTCGTTGAAGCTTGCGCTAGTGCAGCAGTCAGGCCAACAATCAAAGTAGACACACACACAACGCCCAAGATAAACAAAGCGCTTTGTTGAAACAGGCGGCCGAAAAGAGAATCTGCTGACTTTCAAACTTTCCAGAGACTGCTTGGGTCCAATGTCTGAAATGCATTTGTCCCCAATGTTTCACTTGAAATTGGGTCTGTCCGAGCTTTAATTTGGATTAAGAAAAAAATAGAATTTGCAGAAATTAATTAAACCCTTTTTTTTGTTTGTTTTTTGTTTTTTTTCATCACGACTGGAAATACCGGCCGGTTATTAAAGGTTTGGAATGAAGGGTCGTTTTTGTTTGGTTTTTTTGGTACAATTTCATGTGCGCGTGTAGCAAAAGATAATCTGTCAAACCAGTCTCAAAAATAAAAACAACAAGAAAATGACCAAAACTTCCAAAAATGTACAAAGAAATCACAAAAACAATCCCAGTGCATGTCCCAAAAGGTCGGCAATGCGCTTGCCTACAAGCTGAAACGAAACCAGTTGTCGTGCATATCTAACCATTAATTTACCCACTCCAAAACACCAACAAGAGATTATTATCCATTGATGCAGAGGCTTGGAAAAACAAATGGCATGAATTGAATAAATAATGGAGTTCAAAAAAATAATATATTTCGAAATGCAGTCTAGTTTGTATACAAATATATGGATATATTGAATTAAGAAAAAATATTAGCGAGGTTTAAATCAAGAAATAAATAAATAATTTTTTTTTTGTTTGTTGTTTTTGTTTGTTTGCGGGTATTAACATGTCGTATATCTATAAATTATCATCATTAATATCTGGAATCATTGTCAGCTTTTGTTGTTTTTTATTGCTTTTATTTTATTTTTTTCGGAAACGAGAAAATTTCAAGTCGTAAACAAATCACACTCCACCATAATAAATTATAATCACGTCCATCCCAGAGAGTTCTCACTCATAACGGGTTCCGAGATTTGCTCTCTGGGAATAGGACCCCTGTAGCTGCCACGGCTTTGGCCACTCAACGGGCTGCCAACATCGTGCTGTGGACCGCCCGTCGCAAGGTACGGCGAGTCGCGGCCGTCCAGCTCCAGCCCGTTCTTCTTTTTACGGTACGAGCGTGCTGCAAGCACCATGAGGCCGGCATACGCAATCGCACCAGTGACAGTGCCGACCGCGATGCCCGCAGTCTTGGAGCTCACAGTGCTGTTGCTCTGCACGGGCTGGTCGAGCGAGCCCGAGTCCTGCAGCCCGGCCTTGTTGACCTGGATACCGCCATTGTTGTTGGTATCGGTTGGCGCAGCAGCAGATGTCGTTTTAGAAGCGCCATTGGAGCCGTTTTCCGAGCCATTGTCTGTCGAGGATCCCGGAATCAACGGGATGCTCGGGTCAATCAGGTTCATCAGTGTGTTGACGCTGCCGTTTGGATTGCGGTAGAGTTGGGATGTAGGGGTGTGGATCATGGCATCAAGGGTGGAAATAAACGACTTTGGAACGTAGGCCATTGCTACGGAAATAACGTAACCGGCAGATTGGGACTGATAAGGTTCAATGCTGCGCATGGAAACATTGCTGTTGTCGATACCCAAACCGTAGGAAACACCTGCAGGCAGGTATTGGAAAATTTGGGCCACAGACAAAGGATGGGCGACAATGAAGGGATAATTCAAAGAGTAGCCAAACCCGATTTGAATGAGCTGCGAGTCTTCAGGGGTCTTTGGGATGCCGCCAGAGGGTGCAATGACGCGAGGCAGGGAGGAGGCCAGTGTTGGTGTAACAATACTGGACGTAGACTCGGTGGCAGAGCCGCTGGGAGACTCGGAAGTCTGTGTGATGATGGACTGGGGCAGCCAGTCGCTCAGAGGCACGGATGTAGAAGTTGCAGACACAAGGGGCGTGGTTGAAGTAGGCGGCGTGACAGGAGTTGCCGATGCGCCAGGTGGGTTGGTGTTTTCAGTTGATGGAGCTGGAGTGACTGAGGGCTGGGTTTCGGTTGGTGTGACGTCAGTGACTTGGACATTAGTCTGGGAGCTTTCGCTGTTGGAGACGGAACCTGTCTGAGAAACTGTGGCTGATTCTGTGCCAGAGATGGATCCAGATTGGAGAGATTCTGTGCCAGAGACGGAAGATGTTTGGGAAGATGTTGTGCCGGAGACTGATTCTGTTTGGGAAGGTTCTGTGCCGGAGACGGATCTTGTCTGAGAAACAGAGAGAGACCCAGTATTGGAGGCTGATTCTGTGCCGGAGACAGACTCAGTGCCAGAGACGGATCTTGTCTGAGAAACAGAGAGAGATCCAGTTTGGGAGACAGACCCAGTATTGGAGGCTGATTCTGTGCCGGAGACAGACTCAGTGCCAGAGACGGATCTTGTCTGAGAAACAGAGAGAGATCCAGTTTGGAAGACAGACCCAGTATTGGAGACAGACTCAGTGCCGGAGACGGATCTTGTCTGAGAAACAGAGAGAGATCCAGTTTGGGAGACAGACCCAGTATTGGAGGCTGATTCTGTGCCGGAGACAGACTCAGTGCCAGAGACGGATCTTGTCTGAGAAACCGAGACAGACCCAGTCTGTGAGACAGATCCTGTCTGAGAAGCAGAGACGGACGCAGTCTGCGAGACAGTTCCTGATTCTGAACGAGAGACAGTTTTAGTGTTGGAAACGGTTCCTGATTCAGTGGAGGAAATAGATTGTGTTCCAGAAATAGATTGTACAGAAGAAACGCTATTGCCCGTGCTGACAGAACCGGTTGCAGAAGTCTCAATGGCGGAAACGCCAGAGCTCGAGGCAACAGACGTGCGCGAGGACCCGCTCGTCACGATCAGGGCAGTGGAGTGAGTGCTGGACGTGGATTCGCGGGAGAAAGACTGCGTTTCAAACGTGGAGTAGGTGGTGAGTGGTGTACCAGACAGAGTGCTGGACAAAGTACCAGATGGTGAGAGAGACTGCGTATCAAACGTAATTTCGCGAGAAGAAGAAGAAGAAGAAGAAGAAGTCTGGGCAAAGGACGTGGTGATGATGCTCGAGTCTGCGGAAATGGCGGTGGTGAGAGAGGATGCGGAGATACTCGAGAGCCCGATGGTGATGGGCATGGAGGTCGATTGGAAGGTGGAGGAGATTGTAGAGATAGAGGCAGAAGTGACTGGAGTGGAGAGCGAGGTTTCTTCAGAGGTCAATGGACGGGAAGATTCCCCAGAAGCAACGGTTGTTTCGGAAACAAAGGCAGAGGTGGAAAAGGAACTGGTTAGAACAAAGGGTACGTTGGTGTCAAAGGTGAAACTGGAAGAGCTAAATGTTGTGAAAATAGAGCTGGAGGTAGGGAGGACAAAGCCAGAAGTTGGTGAGGTGACGATGGAAGTGAGGATGGAAGTGAGTGAGGATTCGGAGGGTCCAAGGGAAGTGGACAAAAAGGTTTGGCCAGAGAGTGAGACTTCGGTGTTGGTGGAGGCAGGAGGAACGGAGCTGGTTTCGGTTGCGGAGATTCCGCCGGGAACAATGAAGGAGGTGGATTGGGTGGATGTCAGCGACTGGGATTCAAAAGAGCTGGAACTAGTGGAAACGATGGAGTTGGTTGTGGAGGGTTGAAATGTGTCAGAGGCAATGCCAGAGGTGGAGATTGGTGGTTGTTCAGAGGCAGTTCCAGAAGTAGAGACTGAAGTCTGTTCAGAAGCAGTGCTAGATGTTGAGACTGGAGTCTGTTCAGAAGCAGTACCAGAGGAAGAAACCGGAGTCTGTTCAGAAGTGCCAGAGGTTGAAACCGGAGTCTGTTGAGAAACAGCACCAGAAGTGGAAACTGGAGTTTGTTCAGAAGTAGTACCAGAGGTTGAAACCGGAGTCTGTTGAGAAACAGCGCCAGAAGTGGAGGCTGAAGTCTGTTCAGAAGCAGTACCAGAGGAAGAAACTGGAGTCTGTTCAGAAGTAGAGACTGAAGTCTGTTCAGAAGCAGTACCAGAGGAAGAAACTGGAGTCTGTTCAGAAGCAGTACCAGAGGAAGAAACTGGAGTCTGTTCAGAAGCAGTACCAGAGGAAGAAACTGGAGTCTGTTGAGAAACAGCGCCAGAGGAAGAAACTGGAGTCTGTTCAGAAGTAGAGACTGGAGCCTGTTGAGAGACAGTGCCAGAAGTGGAAACTGGAGTTTGTTCAGAAGTGCCAGAGGTTGAAACCGGAGTCTGTTGAGAAACAGCGCCAGAAGTGGAGGCTGAAGTCTGTTCAGAAGCAGTACCAGAGGAAGAAACTGGAGTCTGTTCAGAAGTAGAGACTGGAGTCTGTTCAGAAGCAGTGCCAGAGGAAGAAACTGGAGTCTGTTGAGAAGCAGTACTAGAAGTAGAGACTGAAGTCTGTTCAGAAGCAGTTCCAGAAGTAGAGGCTGGAGTCTGTTCGCCAGAGGTTGAAACTGGAGTTTGCTCTTGAGAAGTAGTGCTAGATGTTGAGACTGGAGCCTGTTCAGAAACAGCGCCAGAAGTGGAAACCGGTGGTTGATCAGAAAAGACAGTGCCAGAGGTGGATACTGGAGTCTGTTCAGATGTAGTTCCCGGGGTGAAAACCGGTGGCTGAACTTGAGAAGAGACAGTTCCAGAAGTTGAAGCTGGAGCTTGTTCAGAAGTGCCAGAGGTTGAAACTGGAGTTTGCTCTTGAGAAGTAGTGCTAGATGTTGAGACTGGAGCCTGTTCAGAAACAGCGCCAGAGGTTGAAACCGGTGGTTGTTCAGAAGAGACAGTGCCAGAGGAAGAAACCGGAGTCTGTTGAGAGGTAGTTCCCGGGGTGAAAACCGGTGGCTGAACTTGAGAAGAGACAGTTCCAGAGGTTGAAACTGGAGTTTGTTCAGAAGTGCCAGAGGAAGAAACCGGAGTCTGTTCAGAGGTAGTTCCCGGGGTGAAAACCGGTGGCTGAACTTGAGAAGAGACAGTTCCAGAGGTTGAAACTGGAGTTTGCTCTTGAGGAGTAGTGCTAGATGTTGAGACTGGAGCCTGTTCAGAAGAAGCAATGCCAGAAGTGGAAGCTGGTGGTTTTTCAGAAGAAGCAGTTCCAGAGGTTGAAGCTGGAGCCTGTTGAGAAGTAGTGCCAGAGGAAGAGACTGGTGGTTGTTCAGAAGAGATAGCACCGGAAGTTGAAGCTGGAGCTTGTTCAGAAGAGACAGTTCCAGAGGTTGAAGCTGGAGCTTGTTCAGAAGTGCCAGAGAAAGAGACTGGTGGTTGTTCAGAAGAGATAGCACCGGAAGTTGAAGCTGGAGCCTGTTGAGAAGTAGTGCCAGAGGAAGAGACTGGTTGTTCAGAAGTGCCAAAGGAAGAGACTGGAGCTTGTTCAGAAGTGCCAAAGGAAGAGACTGGAGCTTGTTCAGAAGTGCCAGAGGAAGAGACTGGTGGTTGTTCAGAAGAGATAGCACCGGAAGTTGAAGCTGGAGCTTGTTCAGAAGAGACAGTTCCAGAGGTTGAAGCTGGAGCTTGTTCAGAAGTGCCAGAGGAAGAGACTGGTGGTTGTTCAGAAGAGATAGCACCGGAAGTTGAAGCTGGAGCCTGTTGAGAAGTAGTGCCAGAGGAAGAGACTGGTGGTTGTTCAGAAGTGCCAAAGGAAGAGACTGGAGCTTGTTCAGAAGTGCCAAAGGAAGAGACTGGAGCTTGTTCAGAAGTGCCAGAGGAAGAGACTGGTGGTTGTTCAGAAGAGATAGCACCGGAAGTTGAAGCTGGAGCTTGTTGAGAAGTAGTGCCAAAGGAAGAGACTGGTGGTTGTTCAGAAGAGATAGCACCGGAAGTTGAAGCTGGAGCTTGTTCAGAAGAGACAGTTCCAGAGGTTGAAGCTGGAGCTTGTTCAGAAGTGCCAGAGGAGGAGACTGGTGGTTGTTCAGAAGAGACAGTTCCAGAGGTTGAAGCTGGAGCTTGTTCAGAAGTGCCAGAGGAGGAGACTGGTGGTTGTTCAGGAGAGATAGCACCGGAAGTTGAAGCTGGAGCTTGTTCAGAAGTGCCAAAGGAAGAGACTGGTGGTTGTTCAGAAGAGATAGCACCGGAAGTTGAAGCTGGAGCTTGTTCAGAAGAGACAGTTCCAGAGGTTGAAGCTGGAGCTTGTTCAGAAGTGCCAGAGAAAGAGACTGGTGGTTGTTCAGAAGAGATAGCACCGGAAGTTGAAGCTGGAGCCTGTTGAGAAGTAGTGCCAGAGGAAGAGACTGGTGGTTGTTCAGAAGTGCCAAAGGAAGAGACTGGAGCTTGTTCAGAAGTGCCAGAGGTTGAAACCGGTGGCTGAACTTGAGAAGTAGTTCCAGAAGAGACTAAAGGCAGAACTTGAGAAGTAGCACCAGAGGTAGAGAGTGAGGTCTGTTGAGTGGAGGAAGCTGGGGCCTGTTCAGAAGTGCCAGAGGATGAGAGTGGAGTCTGTTGAGTGGAGGAAGCTGGGGCCTGTTCAGTAGAAGAGACTGGAGTCTGTTCCGAGGTAGTTTCCGAGGTGAAAACCGGTGGCTGAACTTGAGATGAGACAGTTTGAGAGGTTGACAGTTGTTGAGTTGAAGAAACGGGTGGCTGGGTTTGAGAGGTAGTTCCAGAAGAAGAAGCTTGATTTTGTTCGCTGGAAGTCAAAGGTAGTTGAGAAGAGGAAGAAGTGGGTGGGTCATTGTGCGACGAGGGAGGAGCGCTAGTACCTGGAAGTTGTGACGAGGTAGCTGGGCTAGTATTTTGTGGAGAAGTAGTGGGTGGGGCATTTTCTGAAGTAGTTGGTTCTGAAGAAGAAGCTAAAGCTTCTTCTTGAGAAGAACTAGGTTGAGAGCTGGTGGGTTCGAAAGAACTAGTTTCAACAGAACTGGGTTGAGAGCTGGTGGGTTCGAAAGAACTAGTTTCAACAGAACTGGGTTGAGAGCTGGTGGGTTCGAAAGAACTAGTTTCAACAGAACTGGGTTGAGAGCTGGTGGGTTCGAAAGAACTAGTTTCAACAGAACTGGGTTGAGAGCTGGTAGGTTCGAAAGAACTAGTTTCAACAGAACTGGGTTGAGAGCTGGTGGGTTCGAAAGAACTAGTTTCAACAGAACTAGATTGAAAAGACGTCTGAACCAGACTCGACCCCAAGGAGGAAAAGACTAGGGAGGAAAACTCAGGTGTGAATGTTTGTGGAGAATATGAATTATCTGAAGAAAAGTGAGTTGGTAGAGAGAAAGTTGTTGATGGGAGGATTTGAGACGACCATGATTGTTGCTGTTGGGTGGAGTAAGTTGTGAGAGGAGTTTGAGTGGGTTCTGGGTCTAACTGAGAGGAAGAAGAGGAAGAAGTCAAGAGGATTGACGTAGTATAAGAGGAATAAAAGAACTGAGATTCCGGCGAAGATTGAGAGGTTGAAGAGATTTGGTCGATTGTTGAAGAGGTGTTTTGAGAAAAGTATTGACGTTTTATTATTGATTGAGGAAAATGAGAGGGTTTTTCGTAGTAATTTATTTGTGGGGCTCTGTTTGGATGAAAAGGAAGATGAAGAGCCGATACGGAATAGGCGAGTAGGAGCAGACAAGCCAGGAGATGATAATTGACTGGCATTTTGAAAGGAAAAATAGAAGAGGAAAAACAAGCAAAATAGAAAACAAAAACAGGAAAGAAGAAAGAACAAAAGAATAAATAAAATAAATAAAACAATAAAATACAAGCCGAAGAAGTAGGGGCGATGGATGGTGGCCGGACTGGAAAAGAGAAACGAGTGAAAAGTCGCAAGGAAGAAGTAAAAAAACAAGTAAAACAAGAGGCGGAGAGGCGTATTTATAAGGAAAGAGCGAGAAGGTATAGGAGGGGGTTAAAAGAGGATGCCAAAGTAGGAAATAGTTGTTACAACCGCGAGCAGCAGCCGTGTTTTGAGAAGAGGCAAGCGGTGGAATGAGGCCCACCGCAAAAAACGGGCAGGAGCCTGCAGGGGCACGTGGATGGCATGTGATATGCGTAATAGAAGTGACATACAAGTAATACAAGTGACATACAAACAATGCCAAAGACAGTGTGTGGCACGTGGCGGTCGGCTGATACAGGTGACATACAAACAATGCCAAAGACAGCGTGTGGCACGTGGCGGTCGGCTGATCCAAGTGACAGCCGGCGCGGACAGCCAGCACGGACAACGGTCAGTCAATAGGCAATCAGTAGTCAATAGGCAATAGCCAGGCAATAGTCAATAGTCAATAGACAATCAGCACAGACAATGGCCAGGCAATAGTCAACCAACACAGACAATAGTCAATAGACAATAGTCAATCAGTGGTCAATAGACAACCAACACAGCCAATATCGTCAGTCAATATAGTCAACACAATCAACAGCCAGCACAGCCAATATCGTCAACCAGCTAATAACACAACAATACAAGTAACAGTCAGTACATTCAACACCTAATACTCAGTAC
The DNA here is from genome assembly GCA_900642975.1 of Magnusiomyces suaveolens. Lineage (NCBI taxonomy): Eukaryota > Fungi > Ascomycota > Dipodascomycetes > Dipodascales > Dipodascaceae > Magnusiomyces > Magnusiomyces suaveolens. The sequence continues at coordinate 2,076,294 of CAAAMA010000004.1, forward strand.
ATTCAACACACTCAACCAGTCAACACCTAATACTCAACACACTCAACCAGTCAACACCCTCAACCAATCTCCCATCCACAATCTCCCCCATTCATGCCCTTTCCTGCGGATACACCAACCCATTCTGCTGCCTGATCGTGTCCATAATCTCCATCACATTCACCGTTTCCTGCAGCGGCATGATCTCATTCTCCCTCCGTCCCGCTGCAATGTCCTCCGCAACTGCGTCCGCCTCCCAATAATACCCAAATCCAACCTTCTCCGGTTCATACACCCGCTCCTCCTCCTCCGCCTTTCCATTCAACGAAACAACCATCCGCGTTGGACACGACGCATACTTTCCAAACACCCGCACAACTCCAGCCTGCCCTTCAACCCGCAAAATCTCCCGCGTCCCGGCTCCCCAAAACGTGCTCGAAATAATAGCTTGTCCCTTCGTCTTGGGAAACGTGATGATCGCCGACGTCGTGTAATCAACCCCCTCCTTCTCATCAATCACCTGCGACCCGACCGTCCGCATCTCCTGCGCTTTCTCTCCAACCCCACCATCCATCGCCATCCGCGCCCACGTCACGCTATACACTCCAATATCCAGCAACGCTCCGCCACCAAGCCTAATATCCTTCACCCGGTGGCTCGCCTCCACTTCCGCAAACCCGGCAATCCCAAAGTCCGCAAAACACCGGTGCACCTCCCCAATCTCCAAATCCTCGTGCACTACCCGCCGCAGCTCTCGCGCAATTGGAAAAAACCGCGTCCACACCGCCTCCATCAAAAAAACACCCGCTTCCCGCGCCGCACCAATCATCCTCTCCGCGTCCCCCCGGTTCAGCGCCATCGGCTTCTCACACAACACATGTTTGCCTGCCGCTATGGCCGCAAGCACGAGCTCCTTGTGTGTCGTGTGAATCGTCCCAACGTACACTGCACTCACCTCCTCGTCCTCGAAAACCGACTCGTACGATCCGGCTGCACGGGTCTGGCTATTCGAAAGGTGCTCTGCAATAAATCCTTGCGATTTCGAAAGGGAACGAGACCCGACAACTATAATATCGTGTAGGGCTCGCGCATCTGGCCGGTCTAGTATCAGGTCGCTCACAAAACATCCCGAAATCTGCCCCGCTCCAATAATCCCCCATTTAAGTGTAGGCAGGTTGCTCATGGTGAAAGTGAAAAGTCCAAAGAAAAGAAAAAATATACTGTAGAAGGAAAAAAATATATATTGTAGAGAGAAAAATATATATATACTGTAGAAGGAAAAAAAAAGAAAACCGGGAAAATCAATTAAATACTACAAATCAAATCATCACCAACCCAGGATTCTCAACAAGATAATGTATATTCTTGTCCCGTGCCACGTGCACCGTGTCCACTCCCTCGCCCGACCCCGTCATCACAATGTCCAGCCGCCGCCGCCCTCGTCGCGTGTACCGCCGCCACACCGGCAGCCCCGTCCCCACATTCGGGTCAAAGTGATTAATAAACGACACAAAGTGCCGACGGTACACCTCCGCCGGGTACACGTCCAGATAAAACTGGTACAGAATCTCGTTCGAGTGCACCGTCCCCACTACAGGAACCATCCGCAGGTGCCGCGCCATAAACACATACACCGGCACATGCGCCGGCGTGCTCTGGACCTGAATCATCCGCGGCACATGGAAAATAATGTCCCCAACCATCTCCGCAAACCCAGAAACAGCACCCGGCCGCATCACCTTCCGGTACACGGACCCCCGTTGGCCTCCCCGGTACATCCCCACCACCCGATCAACGTCCGCCCGGCTCGTGTTTGAAAACATCCGCCGCGCAAACCGCACAAGATCCCCCTCCGTCTTGACATCAAACAAAAGCGTCAGAATTGTGCCCTCATCCTCCTGGTTCCCCGTAATCACCGGCACCTGCGCAAACTGCTGCTTCCGAAACAGCTCCACGGGACTCTCCGGAATAAAGCCCCCGTCAAACCGCGGACTCCACCCAAAAAACGCAGACCCAAGCTCCTCGTACGTCGCATCCTCCACCGGCTCGTTAAAGTTCTGCGCAACCCGCAGCCTCTCGCTGTCCTGCGCCCGCAAACACGACATCACCTCCTCCTCCCCAACACCACCGCACCCGCTGTACTCTGCAAACCGCCAAAACAAACTGGCCGGCTTCGCCGACGACACAGAGTCAAACACCCACGCCCCGCCGCTCTGCAAAATCGCGCCGTGGAAAAGCGGTTTGCCCTTATACTCCAAATCTCCATAGTTGGAAACCATATGGAACGCAATACTTATCGCTCCCGCAGACTCCCCCATCACTGTCACCCGCCCCGGGTCCCCGCCAAACGATTCAATATTGTCCGCCACCCACTCCAGCGCAAGCCGCTGGTCTAAAAGACCCGCATTGGCAGAGCCCTCCGCCTGCACCACTGGCCCGCCCAGAAACCCCCACGGCCCCAGCCGGTAGTTGAACGTCACAAAAATAATCGGGCTCCCCATCTGCCGGCTCGTCTCAATAAACTTGTCTGCGGGATAGTGCGTCGCCGACCCAAACTGGAACGCGCCGCCGTAAAACCACACAACCACAGGCAGCTTCGCGCCGCGCCGCACGCCCCGCGGCCGAAACACATTGAGGTACAAACAGTCCTCGCCGCTGTGCTCCGCGCTCTTGAAATACAGCTTGATCATCGCGTCCAGCACGCACTCCGGCAGCACGCCCGCCCGCTTCCGCAAAATGCTGCCAAACCCCAGCGGCGTCACATTGATGCAGCTCGGCCCAAACTCCCGCGCAAAGAGCCCATCGACGCTGCGCCGGTATGGCTGCGGGTGCCGGAACCGCAACGCCCCGACCGGCGGCTCCGCAAACGGAATGCCTTTAAAACTCTCCAGCCCGCCTGCCGCGATCCCCGTGATCGTGTCTCCATTATCGAGCCGCGCGCGCGGGTAGCCCTCGACGCGTCCCGGCCGCGCGCCCGCCCGCACCTCCACCGCCGCCAGCAGCTGCCCCAGCGCGCTCGCCATAAACGACGCAGACGACCGCAAAATGGTTTGAATGCTGGACCACGGATAGTGCCGGCACGCCACGGCCCCGATCGCCGCGTCCGCAGTGACCGCGCCGCCGCACTCGCGAGCCATGCGCGTCAGGTTCGCGGCGGCCGCCAGCTCCAACACGTCAAAGTATATGGCCCGGTCCGTCGCCGTCAAACTGTCCGGGTCAATGTCGGGGTACTCGGCAAACAGGTCGGCTAGGTAGCACAGCGGGCACGCCGCAGACATGTCTGTTGCGTCTGTAAAGGAAAGGGTATAATCTGTATGCTCCCAGCCAAAGCCTGGGATTTGTACTGGCCGCGGCCCTGTCGCCGGCCGAAACTGCTCGTCCCTCAGCCCAAAAACAAGGCTCGAAAACAGAAACAAGTATCTTGGAAATTTCATGAAAGCAATGAGAAACTGTGTCGCAATGGAAAAAAGTAAATGGGTGTCTCTTGAAAATAATAATAAAAATCTAGAGGATTTATTTCGTGCCATTGATTCAGTGTTTCGTTAAACATGTTGTCCTATAATTGTAAAAAAAAAAAAAAAAATACCCGGCCCCACAACACACACAAAAAATCAATACTCCATTGAATACCCGTGCCTCTTTTTGTGACTGTATCCAGCGTACCGCTGATACTCTTGGTAATTCCCGCCGCTTCTATTGCCGTGAAACCGGCTCTGGGTATCGCGCCCGCTTTTCCACGACCCTGCTCCCCCGGCGCCGTCCCTTCGGGCCCCATTATACCCGCTGCCTGCGGCCGCTCGCTGTTTCCTTGCCTCTTTCTCGCGCTCCCTGCCGACCGCCCTCCTGTCTCTCCGCGACGCCCCGGCCTCGGGCACGTGCCGCCGGCCGGCCTCGTACACTCGCCTGTCCTTTGCGACCCGCTCAAAGTACTCGCGCTGGTGCCGCTGCGGCAGCACCTTGCCGGTGAACGCCGAGTCCTCCGCGAAGCGCAGCGGCACGCGGCGCGGCTCGTAGCAGTCGTCGCCGTAGTGTCCGCCCTGGCCGCAGTTGTAGCAGCACACGGCCGCGGGGTACTGCGTCGCTGGGTTTTTGCGGACGATGTACGAGCGCCACAGCGTCAGGCAGGTGTCGTTGGTGTGTGTGTGCGAGTGGCAGAGCTCGCAGTACAGCCGGACCTCGTGCTGGGTGCAGTCCTTGCGGAGGTGCCCGATCTGGCCGCACTTTGCGCATTTCTTGGATTTGGTGCAGTCGCGTGTCGAGTGGCTGTTGCGTTGGCCACAGTTGTTGCACTGAGTGCCGTTAGTATAAGTGGAAAAATAATTGGAAAAAAAACTTACAATCAAAACCGAACATTCTGCAGCTTTGTGGCCGTCGCCACCACAGTGCCGACAAATCATTCTAACCGAATCGTCCTCGACCCCAAAGTACCGCCCAGAACCTCTCTACCAACCCCGTTAATACAAAAAACCTGTTAATACTCCACTCAGACATACCTCCAGTACTAGGGCACTCTCGCTCGCGCCCTCCTTGACCTGCTGGTACGACGGCGCCGTCGCTCCACCGCTTTCCTTAAGACGCGGCACCACACCTCCGCGCGCTCGGAACCTCTCCACCATGCTCCCGATTTCGGATGCATCGAGGTCCGGCTCGACGTCGCTCTCTTGTTCGTCCTCAAGGATCAGCGGTCTCGACCCGAATCTGTAGTGTGTTAGTTGGTGTTACATTATGGGTGGATATATATATATATATATATATATATATATATATATTATGGGTATGTACTCACTTTGTATGGGAACTGACGACGATGATCTCGGCATCGGCTGGTCGTGCAGCCCCCGCCTCGTTTCCAAATGTTGAAGAACCGTCAACCATCTTTGAAGAGTTGGAAAACAAACAAGAAAAAAATTATAAAATTATAAAATAGAATGTCATGTGATCTCAAATCACATGATACATATACTATCAGTATTAACTGGCAATCTGAGTTTTTTAAAACAAAACAGGGTTTAGAGGTGAAGATTTTTCCATCGAGAAAATGGGTAAATTTTTGGATTTGGTATACTGATTCATAGTTGTCGTTAGGTGGTTGCGCAACTATTTGCAACATCTTGGTCACTTGAAAAAGTTTATGTACATTTGAAATTTTTGGAGACGGGTTTCAAGTCCATGGCAGGAACCACCTTTTGGAAATGTTGGTGATGTTTACGAAATCTTTTTGGAAAAGGCCGCGGTGCAATGACGTGCTTCAGTTCCAGGATTTTTTCATTTCTGTGATTATAAGCATACTAAACAAGTTGTAGTTTCCAACTCCTCTTCAACAAAATGTACCCATGTTTGTAGCTGGGCTTGTACGTTTGGGTTTACAAAACTAGCTGGTTTTGTTGGTGGTTTGGACATGTGAATATGGCGTGACTGTAGAAAACACTAGAATGTGCGTGAAAAAAAGGTTTTTTATTATTTACAAGATATATAAACGTTGAAGACCGATTTCTTTTTACATCACCAATCTATTTTTTATTTTTTTTTTTCAATTTACACACAAGCCACATAAAATACCACACACACAATGGACAAATTACTCAAATGGTCAATAGATGCATCCAAATCGGACGGCAAGACACCTGTCGATGCGCCCGACCCAAAGCTGCTGAACCAGCTGTTTGGCGGCAAGGACGAGGCGACGATGATGCGCGAATGCATGATCAAGATCCTAAACAAACAGCATTTCGATTTCGAGCAACGGATGGTCGCGTTCGATGATCTGGAGATGCTTGTCGAGAGCCTGGACAATGCCAACAACCTCAAGCCGCTGCAGATGTGGGAGCCGTTGGTCGGGCTGCTCGACGAGTACAAGTCGAAAGACGAGAAGGAGGGGGAGAAGGAAGACTCGGAAGAGCAGCGTGTTGAGCTGACCAAAATGGCGGCATGGGTTATTGGCACAGCTGCACAGAATAATGGGCCGGCACAGGACCAGGCATTGGAAATCGGGGACGGCGCCGTGATTGATAAACTGATCAAGTTGGCGAGCGCTTCATCCCCCACTTCTTCTTCTTCTTTTTCAGAAATGTCAGTCAAGGCGCTGTACGCTCTTAGCTCGCTCGTCGGCCATAACCAAACCGCCTACCGCCTTTTCCACCAATTCAACGGGTGGGCCCTGTTCCCGGCGCTGCTCGGCAGCTCCTCCACCGTTTCCGAAAAGGTCAAGCAGCGCGCGTTCGGGCTGCTCCACGTGCTCGTCACCAACGAAGGCGCCGACCCCGCGACACGGCACGGCCACGTCGCGCAGTCGGAGGTCCTCGTGCACGCTGCGAGCACACAGCACATTGGAAAAGAGGCAAACGCAAATACCCGCGACCGCGCGCTCGCGTTTTTGGATGCGTTGTGCGGAACGCAGTACAAGTTTGGTAAAGAGGAAAAACAAGATATTCAAAAGGTTGTAGACGATTTGAAAAAGGATGGCATTTTGGAAAAGGATGATTACGAAATGTTGCAACAGATTTAATAAATTTATAGGAAAATAGAATAATAAATTAGATTTGAAGCGTTGATTGGGGTTGGAAAATAAAAATGATAACGATAAAAGTAATGATAAAACCATCACCATTTAAATCCACATCTCCCAATCCAAAATATCCAAAAACGGTGTATATATTAACTGCCAAAAACTATATAGTCTATGCGTATCCAAAAAAAAACGGTGTATAGATTATAGACTACCAAAAACTATATAGTAAATGTCTGTGCGCCGCGATACCCAATGTCCCGCAGCAACTAGGCGTCCTCACCACTGAGAATGGCCTTGAACGAAAAGGGAGTGTATGCCTTGCCTTCGCCGACAAAGAACTTGGACATGGACTCGACCCAGTGGAGACGCAGCGAGTGGAGCATGGCCGAGGTGCCTTCCATGACGACAAGAATGCAGACCGTCAACACAAACCACATTCCGAAAAGGAAGACGGTCATGATCACGCCGAGCGGGCCGGTCGTGCCAAAGGAGCCGGCAAGAGTCATGGACCACAGGACGGTGGAGAGCTGGGCGTGGGCAAGCGACAGTGCCCAGAGACGGAGGTAGGAGGCCGTGTGGGAAACGGTGTTGAGACAGAATTCAATGGTGTGAATAACCTGGTGGATCATGATATCGCCAAAGTTCTCGTCGTGGTGCTCGTCGTCGTCGTCGTCATCGTCAGCAGTAGAGTGTGGAGCGCCGGCATTGGCCTCGCTATTGATATCGGCCCCGACAACCGCGTAGCTGTTTTCCTTCTCGTCAAGCTTCTTCTTGAGATAAAGAGGCTTGAGCAAAAGAAGCCACGGGATGCAGACAAAGGCAATGAGCAGGAGAAAGACTTGCAGCTTGGCTTGGTGAGGGAACAACGGCTCGTCGACTTTGCCTGGGGCAAGGAACATGGAGATGAGCATGTTGAGGAGACCTGGTGGGGTCTGTCCAAGACCGACCCAGTCAACAGACCACTTGTACACAATACACACACAGAGGTAACCGAAAATGCTTTGCATGAACAAGAGGCCGGGAATGAAATTGCCCCAAATGTCAATAGCCGATCTAAAGTAAAGGTGGTTGACCAGCGAGAACATGTAACTGTAAGTCATGTGGATGAAACCCATCAGGATCGAGAGTTTCATCTTGTACGAGTTGGTGAACAAGAGATTGTTTTCCGTGTTGTGCCAGGCAGGATCCAATCCAAACGCGTAGACACCGACTTGGTGGCCGACAATGGAGTCGCCCTCCTTCCAGGACTCTGGCCAAGCCCAGCCGGACTTGAAGAGCGTGAGGGACCGGGAAAAGACGTCATTGTAAAGGAGACCCGTGTAGATGGAAAAGACGCCCATGAGCAGCAAGATGTAGCGGCCAGAGTATGCCATATCAAAGATCTCGTCGCGCTTGATTTTGGCAATCTTTTTTTCATTGAGAACAAGGGCAAGCGCAGCAAGAGACAGCAAGATACCGTGGCCCGCGTCACCAAACATGATGGCAAACATGAATGGAAAGGTAACGACGGTGGGAAGACCAGGATTGACTTCACGGTACGTGGCCACAGCATAAACATCGACAATGGCTTGGAAAGCAGAAGTGAACTTGTTGACGCGGTGGAACGTGGGAGGGGTTCTGTTGGTCTTGAGCTCGTTGACGATGGAGGGAATGTCGAGGCCTGCGTTTTCCGTGATTGAGCGAAGCGTGTTTTGGACAGTAGCAATGCTGTCTGTAGGAACCCAGCCTTCTGCAATCAAGCACTTGCGGCTCGGGTCGTAGTTGAAAAGATTAAGGGCGCCGTAAATAGCCTTTTCTTTGGTAATCACAATGGACCAGGCGCTAATCTTTTGGGCAACGAGCCTGAGCTCCGACTCGACGGCAGATTTGGTGTTGCTGACAACGTTCTTGATATCCTGAAGAAGAGTGTTGACTTCGTGGAGAGTTTCAGCACGAAGCTGGGCGTCTTGGTCAACGTGGTAAAGGTCTGCGTCAAGGGCTTCGGCAATTCGCTTGACTTTTGAAATCAAGGTCGAGCCATGGGTAAAGACGACAAAAACAGACTTGTTGATGTTCTTTTTGGACTTGACGTCGAAAATGGGTTCCGAAATTTCAACTTCTCGAAAAAGCAAATTGCCGCGAAGGGCTCTCCAAATGATTCGTTCGAAAATGGCAATCTTTTCGCGGGCAATGACGCCGGTAACGAAATCGACATTGTTGAGTCCAGAAGAAGGGGCATCGGCCTCGAGATCGTGGTCGTGGTCGTCTGAAGCCAGTAACGGGGCAGTATCTTCGTTGGCCGAAGGAATGTCGGTCGGGTCGGGCTTGCTGAAAACCGTAGCGGCGCCTCTGAGCACATAGCGGTGTTCCTTCAATTCCATCTGTCGCTTAACAAGAGATTCCTCAGAGCTTCTCAATTGGGTGACGCGCTCCTCAAGAGAATTGAGCTTTTCAACAAGGTCATCAATGTCGCTCGAGTTGGGAGCAACGGGCACGTTTTCCGGGGCAGGAGCAAGGTAAATGTTGCGGCTTTCGATTTCGCTGGTGAGCAGACGGATTTGGCGCTCGGAGTTGTCAAGACGTCTAATTTCCTTGACAAAACTGCGCTGGAAAGCAGACAATTTGAAGTTGAGGTCTCGGAACTGGACGTTACCGAGCTCGCCAAGGGCAGACACAACCTCGCGTCCAATTTCGGTAGCAATGTAGAGCTGGACAAGACTCATTTCCGCAGAGCCTATCGAGAACAACACATATTGGTTAGTATTTGGGTTAATTGAAGCAAACAAATGGAATACAGATTGCGTAGGATTTGTCCGAAACGCAAAACAACAGTGTCGGGCAGTGGTACATACGGAAAATAGCCTCCTTGTCTTGAGAGACCATTTTAAAAATCTAGAGAAATGTAAAATAAAATAAAATTCAAAAGTATTGGAGTATGTAGAAATCCTCGAGATTGGGTTACTGGGATGGGTGTATTGAAAAAAAAAAAACTAAAAAGCAGCCAAAGGCTTTGGTAAAATAAAAAAAAGCTGCTGCAACAATGGCGGCGGTGATGGTTTTTTTTTTATTGGTGGGTGTTGTACCATAATATTAACAAAAGTACCAAAATGCTCAAGTCTGTAATATGTCACGTGAATTTATAGAGCATGTAATGTCATCTAATGGTTCAAATCGTACACGTGATTCATGTGATGACATATGTGAAATAGTTCAAATCGTACACGTGATTCGTCAAATGTCATAAAGATGTAAGGTAATTTTGTGTATCACATTCACAAAAGTGCGGATGTGTAATTTCCCGCCATGGAACTGAATAAAAAAAAAAAAGCATTGGGCGACTATCTGAAAATGAAATCTTTTTTTTTTTTTTCTTTTTCGGAGAAGGTTGAATCGGATATTATTGCTGGGGCCCAGGATAAAACCGTTCCACGAGCCTTGGATAAACGGGAAAAAATCCCGCGTGTCCTTTTGGCATGACTTGAATCGATTCAATAGTTCAATCTCTCCAAGTTACGACCAATCAATGGTTTGCAAATTCCAGTCTGGTGGTGTAAAGTGAAATGGGGTAAATGAAAAAGTTGACAAATAATAAACATTTTACCATCTAAAGATAGAAAATACATAAGGTCTTTACAAACTCATTTTTTTTTAAAAAAACGAAATAAATGCTAGGTCATAACTGCGCGCCGAGGGTGCCAATACTTGGAAGGGTATTTTCATAATGTCATAAAGGGTGTTTTTTTTAGGCAGAAGGTTCTGTGTTCTTGACTCTCTCGGCAGCAGCGTCAAGTCGGGCCTTCTTGTGAAGAGGTTCGTCGTCAACAGGGCCAAAGCGAGGAGTGTTGACCTCGGCATGGTAGTCTCTGATGATTGAATCGACATCGTCAATGTTCAGAGGTCTAATGTCACCAAGCTTCTTGATCTTACCAGTGACTTCCTTGCATTGGTCATCGGTAAGGTGGAGGTTGAGTTGGTCGACACGGGATTTGATGGCATTCCAACCAGTGAGACGGTTGGCAAAGTGGATGTATCTGGTAAGACCGAAATCACTTGGGCTGAGAATCTCGTAGGTAGAGGGGTTTGCAAGAATGGCCTTGGCATGGATACCAGCCTTGTGGGTGAAGGCACAGAAACCAGTGATGGGGTTGTTGAATGGAACATTAACACTGACGGACTCGGCGACAAGGTTTTCCAGGTCTCTGAGCTTGTGAAGTTTGTACTTGGAAAGGACGTAATCGCGGTCAGCAGCAATCATGCGGGCCATGAGGCCTCCGAGAGGAGTAATACCGTTTCTTTCACCAATGCCGAGAACAGAAACATCGATAAAGGTGGCACCAGCTTCGAGAGCGGTATAGGCGTTGGCAATTGCGCAACCGGTATCGTTGTGGAAATGGCATTCGATCTCGCAAGAGACGATAGACTTGAGTGTTCTAACAAGGTCGTAAACCTGTCTTGGGTTGGCGCAACCGACAGTGTCGGCAATACCGACACGGTTGACACCGATCTTGTCGACGGTACGATAAATATTGAGAAGATCGACGAGGTCGGATCTAAATGAATCTTCTGAAGAAAATCTGATTTCAATTCCGTGGGACTTGACGTACTCAATAACTTCGACAGCTGATTGAGCAATGTAGTTCATGTCTTTGCCATGGGAGTATTGTCTTAGGAACTGGGAAGTGCCGATAACGACATCGACACCATCGACACCGGTGGCAACAGCCAATCGAGCATCGTCCATGTGGCATCGGATATGTGTGAGAATTTTAGCCTTGAGACCAAGTTTGCAGATAGCTTCGCAGTCACGACGAGACTGTTCAGAAGCAGCAGGAGAAGTGAGTTCGATGTAGTCAACACCAAAGTCATCGAGGGCCTTGGCAATTTCAATCTTCTTTTCGGTATCGAAGAAAGCGTTGGCAAACTGCTCGCCTTCTCTTAAGGTAGACTCAATGAGCTGGAACTTGCCGACGTTAGAAAGGAAATCGCTTGGATTAGGTCCGTAAGGGTTTGAACGTTCGGGCTTGATTGCTTCGACGCCGGTGGTTGGGACAGAGGTATTTGAATTTTCAGTCATTGTAAAACAAATGTATGTAATGGTTTTTGAAAGATACTCAGATAGTAAGAATTAGGAGAATAAAAGAAAGAATTGAATCTCTAAAAAAAAGAATAATAATAAATAAGGAAATACAGTGGTTCTTATACCATTGAGCCTAGGTCTAATCAATTCCGATAATTATGACTGAATCGATTTTTTTTTCAATTTTTCAAAGTTTTCGATTTGAAATATTGCCATTTTTTCCAATCGAAACCAATTAGTCATGTATCCTTATGTAATTATTTAGTAATCAGCCATGTATTATTACGAAATTATGTAATATTTTCGGTTTAAGGTTTTTTTTCAAGCAGTTTCAAATGATGTCGATTTTTCACTTTTGCTTGTTAATGTTACTTTGAGATCGACTGTTTGAAAATGTAATGACTCTTTTGGATGGACCGTGATAGTTATGTTATTAAATGTAGTTTGTTTTTATTATTATTATTATTCTTATTATTATATATGGTTTTAGGTTTTTGCTTCCGGTGACCCTTTTATTTTTTTTATTTTTTTTTTTTGGTGACGCATGGAAGTCGAGACAATTCTAAATGTGTTCTCTGTAATCTACTCGACAATCGGTTACAACTACTATAAATATTGGTTTGTTTGGTTGACTTTACTTCAGTCATTAATATCTATTTTCAGATCGAAATATCATTAATGAAATTCGTTCAATTCCTATTTCAAAATACAGAAATCTCAACTGAACTGAAATATTTCTACAAGTCTTCCAGTTTGGATGGCAGAGTTACTCAGTTATGAAACGCATTACATCATTTTTGTTTATTACCCTGCACAAAAAAAATGTATGAATATACAATCTTTTTGTTTCTTGATGTTTAATTGAATCACTAGAGTTTCTTATAATTTGGTTTCATCTGATAAAACCCATATCTCTGTTGTTTTTCGGTTGTTGGAATAGTTCAACTGGATACTAATGTGTTTAACGGATTGTTATCAACTCGTTTGTATGGCGACTGATTTCAATCTCGTCTTTTCCTGTTTAGGATATTCAAGTATATTTTCTTGCTACAACTAATGTAACAGATAACACACGCTTGCTCGTGACTTGAACATATAACTTCAATTCAGTTGACTCAAATCAGTTTCTTTTCAAGTTTTCAGCCCAAAAATTGGTTTCTTTTTGTTTTTGAATCCATTTCTGGCTGAATATATCGCAAATACCAATCAACTGTAAATCTTCCGACATTTCTTTGAAGTTTTATATACGTTTATGAAACAAAACTCATCGACTTTTGAGGTAGTTTGATCGTTAGATCTGACTTCTCCTTAGCTCGATTGGTTGCTGAATGAAAAATTTGCCTCTTGATTTTATTTTCGCCACTCACCAACGTATTTCACCTCAACCACGTATACCTTCACTAGCTGATTATTGTTATTATTATTACTATTATTAATTAATTATCAGAAATATCCATTCTGTAAAATCAAACAGAACCAAAAAAACAGCCAGACTGGCTTTTCATCTCACTCTAGCATTTTCTCCAACTCGTAACATACATACTACCTGCTTTTTCTTTCGACCTTTATAACCACGTTTTGCTTCTATTTTATGAAACTTATAGCTTAAATTGATAATGTACTCATCAATAAGTTTTGTTAATGATCATTACCAATTAGCGCTATATATTTCAATTGGCATTATTGTGCCTTCATCTCTAAATTTACAAGGTAAAATGTATGACAACCACACAAAATGTAGACCAATTTACGGAGTTGGCTCAGGAAAAGGATTGAGCCGAACCATTCTAGGTTACCATTGGTTGGTCAAAGCTTGTGTCTATTTTTGTAATGGGTTAAGTCCGAGTGAAACTATATATAAAACAGCTAATCCGGTGCGTTTAAAAAAAAAAAAAAAACTCCATCATATATAACACCCTAACCCATAAACACGTGTGCTTGTTACATTTGTTGTAACTGTTTTGAAGCCGGTACGCGGACCCGATTATTTTGTAATAAGTTTTAACCCTATTTTTTTTTATATTTTTTTATTAATTTTTATTTATTTATTTTCTTTCCCACTGATAATCTGATTTTATCAGCTATGAATTGATACTCTTATTTGTTGATTATTTTTTCTTATCGCCAAATTTACAGAAAATTGTATATATATATTTTAGAATTTATATGCTGTTATACTTATAAAGCCATATAAATAAAGGTGTTTTATGCTACACCTCCAATGCCTTATTATTCTCGCATATATTAAATTTATTTTTGAATCCAAATGTCAAGGCTTGATCGATTAGTATTGTAAGTTATACTTGTTTTTATCCTGTTTTTTTTTTTTTTTTTTTTTTTTTTTTTTCAAATTCTAACCCTCTTTAGACTTTTGGATACCGGCTCTTCTGCTTTTGTTAGAAATACGGCCGCTGATCAGTTAGCTGATGTTCAAAAATCTCATCCTGAAGACCTACTCAACTTACTAGGTCGCGTTTTTCCTTACATCAAATCGAAAAAATGGGATACCCGTATAGCTGCTGCCCGTGCTCTAGGCGGTATTGTAACAAACTCTCCAAAGTGGGACCCTAATGACCAGTCAACTGATCTTGTTAAAGACAAAATCAAATCAGAATCAGATACAGACAACCCCGAAATAAAAAAAGAATTTTATGAAGTCATTCCAATAAAGCAAGAAGCTGATATCTCGCTAGATGAAATAAAAAAAGAAGTTACTGATACCGTCCTCATAGTGTCCAATAACGGCATCGATTCGAATTCTGTTATCAAAAAACAAGATACCGCCCCAGTACTCGATCTTGATGCTCCTGAAACACTTTTTAATTTCAAAACTTTTGATTTGAAAAATGTCATTACCCACGGCGGAAAACTTGTGGCATCTGCAGGAAAAGAATACGATGATCCGTTTCAAGATATGGACTCTGTCGAAAGGCTTCGACGACAAAAAATCGATCTTAAAAGACGTCTTGGTTTAGGAACTGAATACATCGATGTCGACATCTTGACTGAATCTGACCTAACCGACCAAAAAAACTCGAAAGACATCGCCTCTCCCGCTTATCATTCAGATTCCTCATCTACTGTCACAACCCCAACAGTAAGTACTCCAACAATGTCTCACCACCAAATACACATTGAACCAAAAAGCAAGCGCACTGGCCGGGCTCGTAGCGTCGTATCGCCCAATTCTAATAACCGCTCAAAGAGCTCGGCCGAATTCACCCCTCCCCCAGCTATCCCCGACCCAGCTGCCGCCTCCAGCGCCAGGTTAAGGGCAATGGCCCGACGGAAAGCAAAAAATGATGCAAAAAATAATCAAAACAAAGTCAGAGTCGTTGATCTGGCTGCCAGTTCGGCCGCAAGGCGAATTGACGAAGAAAGCACTCCTAATCCAACTGCCGTCAAACTTAACGATGACAAGGAATCCCAATGGAAGGCCACGGATCAAGGCCATAATGATAAAGTCGTCGTCGAGCACAAGGCTCCAAAAAGCTCTCCCCTCCTTCAAATGGGGGGCTCTTCCGGTAAAGTTTGGCCTTTCGAAGGTCTATGCGAGCTATTAATGATTGATCTATTTGATCCTGTTTGGGAAGTCCGCCATGGCGCTGCCCTTGGTCTTCGTGAAGTAATCAAAGTCCATGGTGCTGGTGCTGGCAGAGTCGTGGGAAAGACCCTTGACGAAAACAACGAAAGAAACAGAGCTTGGCTTGAAGACCTCTCATGTCGATTATGCTGTGTGTTTGCATTGGATCGATTTGGAGATTATGTTGCGGATCAGGTCGTTGCGCCTGTTCGTGAATCTGCTGCCCAAACTTTGGGTGCTCTTCTTCTACATCTTCCTGACTCAGTCATTAAAGACACATTTGATGTTCTCTGCAAGCTCGTACTTCAAGATGGCCTTGATCTTTCCATGCCTCTTTGGGAGGCTTGCCATGGCGGTATGCTTGGCCTCCGTTATCTTGTTTCCGTGAGAAATGATATTCTTTTCAAAAGCACAGACTATTTGGATGGTTTGATTTCTTGTGTTTTACATGGCTTGAGAGAGACAGACGACGACGTCCAAGCAATGAGTGCCGCAACTCTTATTCCAATTGCCAAAGAATTTATTACTTTAAGAGCCGAAAAAATACCCGAACTTCTCGACGTTTTGTGGAACTGCTTGGCAGAACTTAAGGATGACTTGAGTGCTAGTATTGGTAACGTCATGGACTTGCTTGCCAAACTGAGCGAATTTCCTCAAGTTTTAAACATTATCAAAGAAAATGCAGAGCAAGACGCATCAAAGTCATTTTCCATGCTCGTCCCTAGGCTTCTACCATTCTTACGGCATTCAATTACCAATGTCAGAAAGTCAGTCTTACGAGCTCTTCTCACGTTTTTGGCAATAGATGGTCCTGGTACCAAAGACTGGATTAATTCAGTGACGCTTCGTCTCATTTTCCAAAATATGCTTATTGAACAAAACGAAAGTGTATCGGATCTTTCTCTCGATCTTTGGAACTCCCTACTCGATCACTCTACAGAAGCTTCTGATAATGGCTCATACAGCATCACTACCGAGTTGGCTCCTTTTGTCACATCCCTTCTCACCCTTCTCATGACACCAATTGGTGCGGCTAGAACTTCTTACAAAATGGATACTACCCTCATGATTAAGCCTTCCGGCTCCCCCATTACTCTGCCATCATCGAATACAAATGGTTCTGATAGCAAATCTAGTGGCAAACGCAAAAGACGAAGTCAGCCAGTCGAACCAAAAGAACCGGCCATTCCAGTTAATTTTGAAGTCAACATAGATAGCCCCATGCTTAACGGTGATGTTACCCTTGTCGGATTCTCTACGTTCCTCCGCACCAGAATAACTTCTTCCAAAGCCTTTGGCCGTTTAATGGCATTGTGGAACCCATTATCATTTTCCAATTTTTCATTCGAGTCTTATCTGTCTTCTATTTTCTCTACACAACGTCTGCTTTCTGGTGTCATTTTAGAAGAATATGGATATTCGCTTTCACTGGAAATGGCCAACAACCCCGTTCATGTTGAGTACAAGCAAAACCTAATTAATTCCTTTACAAATATTCTCAATAATGAAACCAAAATCTCAATGTACAGAGATTTTGTTCCATACCTCAAGGCTGTGCGCACACAGTGTCTTTCCCTTTTCAACGTTTTTGTCGATTCTGCAAAGCTACCTCGTCATAAAATTCCACAAATCGCAGTTGTTGTTCAAGGCGAACCTGAAGCTGGTCCCGAATCATTTAGTATTGAGACTGCTCTTAATGTTTCAAACACTTCTTTCGAAAAACTCAAGCGCTCACTTTCCCCGACTTTTAGATTCAACTGTGCAAAGCTTTTGGAAGATTCTCACCGAACACTCATTCACTCTATCCAGGAAGCTCAAGCTGCGAAATCCTCTCGAGATATCAGTATAAATGCTACAGTTGCAGCTGCATATGTTAGCTTTAACTCTCTTCCAAAGAAACTAAACCCAATTATTCGCAGTTTGATGGACAGTGTGAAATCTGAAGAGCATAAACAACTTCAATTTCGTTCTGCGTCTTCCATTTGCAAACTCGTTACGCTTTTTGTCGATGTTGGTAAGATCAGCGCATCAGATAAGATTACCAAAAACTTATGTTCTTTTCTTTGTGTTGATACTTCCGAGGTTCCTGAGTTTCATCCCAACAAGCAGTTTTTTGAAAATATATTGTCGTTGCGTAAGGAAGAGTCTAAAATTGATCCAGCGGATATAATCACCCATCAGCGTGAGGTCCAAGCCGCCAGAACCAAGCGACTTGGTGCCCAAACTGCACTTGAAAATATGGTGAGACATTACGGTCCGGAGGTCTTTGAAAAACTAGGAAAATTGAAAGAATGCATGTTCAAAGCATTACCTGATTCTGACTCTGATATTGCCAATCTTCCTGCTGATATTGAAAATCCAGACTCTACATACGGCCAAGATATTATTGATGCTCTTTCAGTCATTCGCGCTCTGCTTCCTTCAGTTGATCCCGTGCTCTATAACGACTTCATACCCATTTTCCCACTCATCCAAAAGATTCTCAAGCTCAAATATAGTGTTTTGCGATACGCAGCTGCTAAATGTTTTGCTTCCATTTGCAAAGTTATGCCTATTCAGGGTATAACTTTTTTGGTCGAAAACATTCTGCCCATGGTTTCTAACGCTTTGGAAATCTATTCTAGACAGGGTGCAATTGAGTGTATATACCATCTCACTGCTACGATGGGTTCTGACATCCTTCCATACGTTGTATTTTTGATTGTTCCTGTTCTTGGTAGAATGAGTGATGCAGACAAAGATATCCGCCTGTTGGCAACTACTACATTTGCATCCATCATCAAACTTGTTCCTCTCGAGTCTGGTATTCCTGATCCGCCAGGGATGTCTGGTAAACTTTTGGAAGGCCGTGATCGTGAACGTGAATTTATTTCGCAAATGCTTGATGTCAACAAGGTTCAAACTTTCAAACTTCCTGTTACCATAAAGGCCAGTCTTCGATCGTACCAACAAGAGGGTGTTAATTGGCTGGCCTTCCTCAATAAATACCATCTTCACGGTATTTTATGTGATGATATGGGTCTTGGTAAGACTTTACAAACTATCTGTATTATTGCTTCTGATCACCACTTGCGAGCCGAAGAGCATGCAAAGACAAAGTCACCAGAAACAAGAAAATTACCATCTATTATTGTTTGCCCTCCCACTTTGACTGGTCATTGGATGCATGAGTTTGGCCAATATGCATCATTTTTGAAATGCTTGTGTTACGTTGGTCCTCCTGCTGTTCGTCAAAAGTTGATTCCCTCTTTTAATGATTACGACGTGGTTATTACCTCTTATGATATCACTAGAAACGATATCAGTGCAATTTACCCCCAAAACTGGAATTACTGTACACTCGATGAGGGACATATTATTCGTAATGCTTCATCAAAGCTTACACAAGCTGTCAAACGTCTTGTTGCCAATCACCGTCTTATTTTATCAGGTACCCCTATTCAGAATAATGTGCTCGAGCTTTGGTCACTGTTTGATTTTCTCATGCCAGGATTTCTTGGCACTGAAAAGGTATTCAACGAACGCTTTGCCAAACCTATTGCTGCTAGTCGAAACAGCAAGAGCTCATCAAAGGAACAAGAAGCAGGGGCGCTCGCTTTGGAAGCATTACACAAGCAGGTTCTTCCCTTTTTGTTGCGTCGCCTCAAAGAAGATGTCCTTTCTGACTTGCCCCCAAAGATCATCCAGGATTACTACTGTGAACTTAGTGACTTACAAAAGCTGCTTTACGAAAGTTTTGCCAAAAAGCAAAAGCCAAACGTGTCTGATGAGGTTGGTTCAAAGGAAGTCAAACAGCATATTTTCCAGGCTCTTCAGTATATGCGCAAGCTGTGTAATCATCCTGCTCTTATTATGAATCCTAAGCACCCTCAGTATGAAAACGTTGTACACAATTTACAAGCACATCACGATAACATACGTGCTATTCATCATGCACCCAAGCTTCTTGCTTTGCAAGAACTGTTGAAGGAAAGTGGTATTGGTACTGATTCACTGCCAGCTGGAAAATCCACTCCATCAGGTAGCAGCTCGTCTGAAAATAGTGCATTGCCATCTAAAACTTCGTCGCAACTAAGCGAACTTCAAGCTGGCGTCACATCACAGCATCGTGCACTTATTTTCTGCCAGCTTAAGGATATGCTTGACATTGTTGAAAATGACTTGCTTAAGAAGTACATGCCTTCAGTTACTTACATGCGACTTGACGGAAGTAAAGACGTTCGAATTCGGCACGAGATTGTTCAAAAGTTCAACAGTGACCCTTCTATCGATGTTTTGTTGCTGACGACGCATGTTGGTGGTCTTGGTCTTAACTTGACTGGAGCAGATACTGTTATTTTTGTGGAACACGATTGGAATCCCATGAATGATTTGCAGGCTATGGATAGAGCACACCGTATTGGTCAAAAGAAGGTGGTCAATGTTTACCGACTCATCACGCGCAACACTCTAGAAGAAAAGATCATGGGTTTGCAAAAGTTTAAGCTCAATATAGCGTCCACTGTCATCAACCAACAGAACTCGGGCCTGTCTTCTATGGATACCGACCAGTTGCTGGATCTGTTTGATACAACAGACGGAGTCACCACGTTGGAGGGCCAAGGCACAATAACGAACGGCGAGGACACTGATGCACTCGACGAAACTGGCCAGCTCAAAGGCAAAAGTAGTATGGCTCCGATTGGCGAGCTTGCAGATTTGTGGGACGAGAAGGATTACGAAGAAGAGTACAATTTGGACAACTTTATTCAAACCCTCAAGATGTGAGGCGATTTATTGGCATTGTTGGTATTGTGAAATGAAGTATTGGTATCATTTGTTTGGTCCCTTTTCTTTCTTGAACGTCATTCATGAATTTTGGACCATTTTAATATTATATTTTATTTTTTTGTATATTTTAGTGTTTAAAAGCTTTTTATTATCAAATGTACTTTTTGTTGATTTTAATTTCGTACTTATAGAGTTTTTTTTTTTTTTTGATTCCCAATTTTCCGAAATTTCAACCGTCACGAGTTTCCATCCAAAAAAATTTTGACCAATTGTAAATTATTTCTTTTCTTGGGCTATTGTCTCCTGTCAGATTTTTTGTTGAAATTTGTAAAACCAACCAGTAACAAACCCACACAACCACCACCCAAATTATGCCTTGTTCACTCCAGTTTCTTTTCAGACACTGACATATGTACATATCCAACTAATTTATTTTTTTTTAAAAAAACAAAATCCACTTGACACGACAAACCAGGTATTTGGGTTTTAAAGAAATAAAAAAATTTTCATCAAAAATATGGCTGCCAACCTGTTTGGTCGTTTTACTATTTCCTCGCGGCCCGGCTGGGGGTTTGCTCGACAACAGTTACGCAGCGACTCTTTAACGCGTGAGTCAATCAGTTTGACGAGAAATTTATCTATATTGGGCTTTGGCCAACGCAAGGGGTTCAGCACCATTGAAAATGAGTCGACGCTATTGAGCTTGTCGCAGCATCGTTTCCGAAACTCTTATATTGGAAGCTCGCAATTTGTGTCATCCAAACGACACTTTTCTTCTTCTTCTTCAAATCTAAATCAACAGGAAAATAATGGAGATGATGAACCAAGAAAACCCAGACTATCTCGTCTTCGACGTCGTCAGTTGAACAGAAATGGAGGATCATATATCCGAAAGGATCTGAGTGAGCGACACGCGAAAGCTACTGAGAACAAGGATCAAGACGACTATGACGATTTCGACATATTTGGCAACAAATCTAAATGGTATGCCGAAAAGTCAGACAAGGATCAATCTTCCGAGGAAAACAAATCGTCATCTCGTCACAGATCCGACTCTGATGAATCTGAACAAGACAACTCACGGAAAGACTCGAAATCTAATCAAAAGGTTCCTCCAGGTTTCGATCCAAACTCCAAAAACTTTAGAGTTTTTGAAATTCGCTTAACTCCCCAAAATATTATCATCGGTTTATTAATTAGTACTATGGCGTTTTCATTCTTTTCTACTGGCTCAGATACCAAGAACGAAATCAGTTGGCAAGAGTTTAAGACAGACTACCTTGATAAAGGTGCTGTCAGTAAACTGACTGTTGTTAACCGTTCAGTCGTCCATGTCCATACCACTCAAGGCAATACCCTTTATTTCACAATTGGCTCCGTCGACTTGTTTGAAGAACGTATGGAACAGGCTCAACGCGGCGTTCCTCCAAATAACCGCGTTCCTGTTTCTTACACAGAACGAAGCTCAGTCACGAATATTGTTTTGGGATTCCTTCCTACCATCTTGCTTCTTGGCGCACTCTATTGGATGAGTCGTAAATCTGCTGGCGGCGGTTTCGGCGGCGGAATCTTTGGCGCAGGCAAAAGCCGTGCCAAACTCTACAACAAGGCTACGGATGTCAATGTTAAATTTTCCGATGTCGCTGGTTGTTCAGAAGCCAAAGAAGAAATCATGGAGTTTGTCAAGTTTTTAAAAGAGCCAGCCAAGTACGAAGAACTCGGAGCCAAAATTCCGCGCGGCGCCATTCTTTCTGGTCCTCCCGGTACCGGTAAGACCTTGTTGGCGAAAGCAACGGCCGGCGAAGCCGATGTTCCTTTTTTTTCTGTTTCTGGATCCGAGTTTATCGAAATGTATTCTGGTGTCGGTGCTTCCCGTGTTCGTGATTTGTTCAAGGCTGCTCGTGCAAAGGCTCCAAGTATTGTCTTTATTGACGAGATTGATGCAATTGGTAAAGCAAGAAATAAAGGCGCTGTGTCTGGCGGACATGACGAAAGAGAGGCCACTTTGAACCAGCTTCTTGTTGAAATGGACGGCTTTGAAAGCTCTGACCACGTCGTTGTTCTGGCTGGTACTAACCGTTCTGATGTGCTTGATCCCGCCCTTTACGTCCTGGTCGTTTTGATAGACACATTAATATCGATCGCCCTGATATCGAAGGCCGTATTGAAATTTACAATGTCCATCTCAAAAAGATCAAGTATAACCACGACATTAGCGAACTGCCTGGAAAACTGGCTGCCATGACGCCCGGATTTTCTGGTGCAGATATTGCCAACGTTGTTAACGAAGCTGCTTTAATTGCGGCTCGCGGAGATTCTGAGGATGTCGAGTTTATTCACTTTGAGCAGGCAATTGAAAGAGTTATTGCAGGTCTTGAGAAGAAGACTCGTGTTCTTGTTCCCGAAAAGAAGCGTATTGTTGCATACCACGAAGCTGGCCATGCTGTTTGCGGTTGGTTCCTCAAGTATGCTGATCCTCTCGTCAAAGTTTCCATTATTCCTCGTGGCAGTGCTGCCCTGGGCTATGCACAGTACTTGCCCCCCGATCAGTACTTGATCAGTGAAGAGCAGTTTAAAGACAAAATGGCCATGGCGCTTGGTGGCAGAGTATCTGAAGAACTCAACTTTAGTAGTGTCACACTTGGCGGAAGCGACGATTTCAAGAAAGTCACTGGGATGGCAAAATCTATGGTCACAAAGCTGGGTATGTCCAAAAAGGTAGGCCAGATTTATTATGAGCAAAACCAGGAATCTATCATCAAGCCTTATAGTGAGCACACTGGCGAAGTTATTGATAACGAGATTCGACGTATTGTTGATGAGGCACATACCCGATGCAAGCAGCTGTTGCAAGAAAAGAAGCACGAGGTTGAGTTGGTTGCTGAAGAGTTGTTGAAGAAGGAAGTCATTGGAAGAGAGGATATGATTCGGTTGTTGGGTCCTCGACCTTTTCCTGAGCGTAATGATGCGTTTGATAAATATTTGGCTGGATCAGTATACAAGGGTGGAAACTCAGGTGAAACTCAGTCAGCTTAAGTACCTTGTTTTTTTCATTTGACTTGATTCATTAAAACTTGCCAAATGTTATCAAACATGGTTGGCTAAAAGTGTTGGATTTGCCTTTTTCTGTAAATAATTTTAATAGATTGATACATAAAAAATATATTACAAATAAATAAATAAATCGGTTCGTAAGAGTCATAAATATCATTAAAGTTAATCCATTTCACCAAATATAGCTTGGTCATCGTTGATTGCTTTTTGTGTCATTAAATCTTCTTCTTCCAAACCCTCGTCATCTTCATCAATAACAACCGTATCCAAGTCCATTGAACTGTCTTCCTCCTTGTGTGAGTTATAGCAGCGAATTTCCTCTTTACTACTGCTGTTTATATTACTGTAACGTCTAAAAGGTTTAGGAGAAAAGGAGTCAAGGGTCGGACGAGTTGATACCTTATTGGGCGGGTCTAAAGCTGATGGTCGGCGTACACGGTGGATATTGAACGACGGAATTGGAGTCTTATTGCTCGGGCTGGAGACCCCGGTTCTGTTTAAAGAGCTTGAAGGTTTCACGTTACGAGGAATGACGGACTGTGGATTGGGTAATGAGGAAGATAAAGACGAGTAAGAAAAAGATTGGCCAGTCGTGCTTGTGGAAGTATTGCCGTTGGTGACAAAAGGCTCACCACTATTGTTTTTGTTATTTGAGCCTAGGATAGGATTGGTATTATTCAAACTTGTTCGTATAACGCGGCGAACAGCTGAGGTAACTGCTGATGAAGAATACCTTCTGTTTCTGGTTGCCCTTTGATACTCGTGTTGGAACGCGGTTGACAAGTTGGCAGGATCGGTTTTTGGTCCACTACGCTTTTTCCTGGTGCTTGTTGTTGAAGTAGATGCCCCAGCACTGTTTCCATGGTTGTGCAACAAGTTTATAGAGCTGCTTGGATATAATGAATCAGTAATACAAGATGGATGATTAAACGACACAAACGAAGAAGAAGCTGGTGGAGAAGTAGTGGAATTTAATGGTATAGCGCTAGATTCCATTTTGTACTTGTCGTGTGGTATATTATCTGTGTGAGATGAAGAAAAGGAAAAGGAACGAGAATGGGCGAGTGCTTTACCAGCAGAATTGTTGATTGATGATCCTACTGGTTGCACGCCAGTAGCACCAGTTCCAAGAAGATGACCTAATTGTGGAGTCGAAGGCTGGGATGAGGGAGAAGGCGTTGAGCCATTATCGTTAGTCAAACTACACGGAGATCGAGCAGGGTTCGAGTCGGTTTCAAAAGAGGTTGAGGGTGTGAGGCTTTTGGATTCTAGTAAATTTGATTGGTCGCCATGAGAGTGGAAAGTAGGTGGAGAAGAAGACTTTGAAGAAGGGAGAGAACTGGAAATAGAGTCGCTGGCGGATTGGTTATGTGATACAGTCTGATGTAAATAAGAGTCGTAACCAAGTCGTTCATTCCGACGATGAGCTGCCAAATTTTGTGTTTGAAATTTCGTGAGATCAGCACCGCGGACTTGATTAGTAGAAGGCCTAGTGTTGATTCTTTGGGATTGAGCAGGTGATGTGTATGCTATACTGGTCGCGGATGCTGGGACAGCATTTTGGGCAATTGCATTGGAGGTGTTTGCTACGCTAGAAGGCCACGAAGGTGAAGAGGACGAAGCACTGCTTATGACGTCATCTTTTTTCGGAGTGCCAGGTAAATCAGAGTTTTCGGTTTCGTCGGGCTCATTAATAGAAACAAGAATCGAAGCAGCTTCAAGTAACTGGACCTGCTGATGCTTGGAGATGAGCAGTTTAGAGGTCATGCTCCATTCCGGAGTGTGTTCCCACAAATGTTTAGCAAGAGAAGTAATGTGTTTGTACCCTTTTCCACAAGCTTGACATTTGAGCTCTTCCTTTAAGCGACCTGTTTCACCTTCTGAAATTCTACGAGCAACAAACTTTCTGGAAAGAAGAGGGATATTTTGTGGAGGACCTTGTGGCAGACAGCCTGGAGAGACATTTCCTAACCCGATAGAGTTTGATCGTCGGCGGCTGTTTGTTGTAGAAAGAGAATTTTGAGATGAAGTTGGGAATGATTTTAAATTATTGGGTTGGGAATTTGAAAAAGACAATGTAGATTTTTGATTAAACGTGGGTTGCTGAAAAGACAAGGGTTTATTGGTATTAAATTCATAAACAGGTGCAGATGCAAGGTTATTCTCTTGTATATGTAATGTAGAATTGAAAGAATTTTCTTTGGTCTGAATGTTGTTGCTAGTGAAATTAGTTTGAGTATGAACATTGTTAGTATTGTTGTTGCGTGAAATAAGATTGGTATTGACAATGTTTATATTGGAAAAAGATTCATGGGGATTATTTCTAGTAATGGTAGTAGAACCGTTGGAAAAAGTAAGATTTGAAGAGTTATTTGCTGTTGAAAAAGGAATATCTGTTGAGCTTTTGAATGAACTATTGGAATCTGAAGAAGGAATTACGAATCGTTGGGTATTTGACAACTGAGAAGGGATCAAAGAACTCGAATTAAAGCCAAAGTTCGTCCTGGCCGAAACGGCTGGTGAAGACGATGACGACGGGTTTGAAACGGAAGTATAAGTTGGTTTTGTCGTCATTCGAAATCAAATTGAATGGAAAAATGAATGAAAAAAAAAGAAAAAAAAAGAAAAGAAAAAAAAAAAACTGAAAATTTCACAAATAAAAAAAATCCGGGCCGAAAAAGGAGAAAAGACACACTTGATTCAATTTGTAATCATTTGTAAGCATGTAAAAATATTTTATTTTTCAAATTTCATACTCATGAATACACTATATAGTCTCTAATTTACTATTAAGAATGACACGTGAATTATGCGTGATTAAAACGATGACGAAAACCAGAAAAGTTTGTTTATTGGTGATTATTTAACATTTGTTTTATTTATTTTTTTTTTTCTTCAAATTTAAAGACGTTTTTTCCATTATTTTTAATTGATTCGCGTCGTTTTCATATTTTTTTTTGAAAAGCTTTGAATCAGAGAATCATTTTCATTTGTATATAATCAAATCTACAGACAAATACCTGGATACTCGCTCCATTCATTCGTTGTTTTGTTTTGTTGTTTTTCCACATTTATACCCATTTATCGCCAATAGTCTTTATTTATTTTTACTGAAATAAAAGCTCCGTTTGAACAAAATGGCTGAACCTTCTAGACAAGAACTCGTCAATTGGGTCAATTCCACTCTCCAACTCAAAATCTCTAAAGTTGACGAATGTGGTAAGGGCTTTGTGTTTTGCCAACTCTTGGATTCCATATACCTTGATATTCCTGTAAACCGAGTCAAGTTTGACGCTCGCAATGAGTACGAATATTTAAACAATTTCAAAATCTTGCAAGCAGCCTTTACCTCCCACAGTATTGACCGACCTATTCCTGTGGAACGTTTGGTCAAATGCAGACTCCAAGACAATTTGGAGTTTTTGCAGTGGTTCAAGCATTACTGGGATAGCAATTATCCCGGTCATGATTACGATCCTGTTGCTAGGCGTGGCGCAAAGACCGCTCGAGCCCCTTCTGTCGGTGCCTCCCACCGTGTTACTCCCGGAAGTGGTCGTAGTTCCGGAACTTCGACACCTAATATACCTCCAAGGTCTGCTTCTGCTGCAAGATCTGGTTCCAGTGTCGGCAGGTCGCCTGTTGTTTCCAGTGGTAACAATAATGCCATTTCTTCTTCTAGACCTGTTGCAGGATCATCTGCTAGAGCAACACCACGATCTTCTCACAACAATGCTCCATCCGCATCTTCTGGTCTCAGAGCAACAAACCCCCCAGCCGCCAACAGACCTTTATCTTCAAAAACTGCTAAACCAACTGGTGCTATGAATAGAGGCCCTAGCAGAAGTGGAAACCAACCCAGCATTGGTGCCAATAGTGTGGCTGCTTCTAACCCTCGCGCTAATATCAATAATAATACCAATGGACGTTCTTCTTCCTCTACAGCTACAGCAGCTGCTCAAAACTTGTCAGCTCTTGCTGTCCAGAACGAGCGATTGCAATACGAAATAGAAGAAATCAAAACCCAGTACATTGGACTGGAAAATGAATACGAAGAACTCAACCAGCAAGTCGAATTGGTGACTTCAGAACGCGAATTCTACTTTAAGAAGCTTCGTGATATTGAAATAATGGTCCAAACATTGACAGATCTCCGAAAACAAAAGCAGGAATACGATTCGGCCCAAGAAATCAAGAAAGGAAGAGGCAAAGGCAACGATGACAAAACCAAGTCCGATAAAAACGATACCGATTTGGATACTCCTGATATTGATCCTGAGGCCTTGAAGATGCTGAAACCGGACAACATCATTCGAACCATTGCCGAGATTTTGTATTCCACCGAAGAAGGATTTGAATCGCCAAGTGGTCAAGAAGAAGATATGATGGATGATGAAATGGAGCTTGAAGGTAGTGCAGGCGGAATGGAAATTGATGTAATTCCTGAAGGTGACGATGAAACATTTTAATAATTTTAGTTCTTTTTCATTTTATTTCATTTCCCTTGAATTTTTTTTTTTTTTTCTTTTTTTGTCTTTCTAAAATATTGAGAAAAGTAAAGAGATTTAAAAAAGCTGGATATATAAAGATAAATCATTATATTTATATAAATTAAATCAATTCTTGTTTAGATCTGTATATACTCATATACTCAAATTTTAAATACAAACACTTGGGTATAGTCAATTATTCAAGACGCAACTCGGACGGGAAAAAGCATATGAAAACCATGTCTAATTCATATTGGGTGTTAAAATCCTGGTGTACGTTTCAATATGATTCTTGGAGTAAGTCAACTCTTGCACATTTCAAAAAACTGTACAATGTGATTCCTTTCACCAACAGTACAAAAATATGAAATAATCCAAATTCAACATTGGCAACTAGCCAAAATTTTTGTAATTTATTTGTTTTGTTTTTTTTCAATTTTTTCCTTTTATTAGGCTCATTTCATGATATAAATTTTTGTTCTACATCCGTAAATACATTACAAAAGAAAAAAAAAACATTTTCATATTCAGTTTTCCTTTAATTTTTTTTTTCCATCCTCTTCAATTTAAGCAGGAGTAGGAGCAGCGGCGGGGGTCTCAGCAGCCCAGTCGTCGTTAGCAGCCCAGTCAGCATTGGAAGCATCGGCACCAGCAGCATCCCAGTCCTCAGCAGTGGCGGTAGGTTCCTGGGTGAACTCCTCAGCAACCTCTTCCTCAGCGACAGCAGTGGTCTCAGGCTCTTCAGGGTCTCTGTAGAAGTACAAATCGGGCATAACGTTCCACTCGGTTTGTCTGTCGGGAATGACACCCTTGAGTCTGAGGACTTCACGGGAGATCAACCACCAAACAAGACCAACAGCGTTCTTAGACTTGTTGTTGCAAGGAATGGCAACATCAACGTACTCAACAGGGGAGTCGGTATCGCAAAGAGCAATAACGGGAATGTTGACGTAGGAAGCTTCCTTGATGGCCTGGGCGTCAAGACGGGTGTCAGTGACAACGATCAATCTAGGCTCCTTGAAAGAACGGGTGATGTAGTTGGTGAAAGAACCAGGAGTGAAACGACCAGCAATGGCGGTAGCATTGGTGTGGCTGGCAAACTTGAGGACAGCACGCTGACCGTAGATACGAGAAGAGATGGCGACGACATCAGCAGAGTTGGGGACAGCAGCAATGATACGAGCAGCAAGAACAATCTTTTGCCAAGTCTTGTGGATGTTGATGATGTTGACACCGTCGGGACGAGTGCTGTGAATGTAAGGCTCCATGTTGACGACCTTGTTCTTTGAGCCAAGGTGAACCTTAGCAGCAATGAGGAGCTGAGCATCCTCAGGGGTAAGCTTGAAAATGTCTGACATTGTCGCTATATGTCCAAATGTTAGTATGCAACCGTAGATTTATAGATGAATATCGAGAATTCCAAGAAAACGGTGGTCGTTTGGTACAAAAAAACAGCCTTGCAACGAGATTTGACGAATCATTAGTTTTTCACCAAAAAAAAAAAAAAAAAAAAAAAGTCGCGGAAACACCTGCATTACATAACATCCAAGTCATCAGAAAAAAATTTGCCGAAAGAGTTCAAGAGGATTTAAAGCAAAAACAAAATACTTGAGTAGAAGGTTGTTGAAGTGATAATCATTAATGTAAATCCAATAAGTTAATTTATATTACTGTTAATCTACAAATACGTTTGATATTTGTCCAACGTTTGTTCGACTCGAAGTTTCAGGTAATTTCAATATCTAGACGTAGAACGTTTATATAAGATATCGGTCATCAACACCATTGATGGATTTATCGTTGATCAAATTGCAAGTATGTGTATTTTGGTATTACTGGTGTGTGTTATTCAACAAGATGCTTATGACCATTTGAATAATTCCTTTTCTAGCTCGTTTTGTTGCAGAATCTCTCAAGGCATTGTCTTTGAATTAAACGACAAGCAATCTGGAAATCTCGATAGTTTCATTCAAATATGATCAACATACCTATTCTGATGTATATGGTAGGCCCGAGGTTGGATTCGACTCAAGTCTCTATTCTGCGGTTACAAAAATGTACAAAACCAAGAGGTTCCCTCACGCCAAAATCCCAGGTCCACAAACACCGTACGTAAAAGATGGTATCCACCAGGCCAATGTAAAGGGTAAGGGTATTTGTTCTATATTGAGTATTTATCAGCACTAATGTATTTATGTGAGGACAGGTAAATTGTGTTACCATTCATATATTTATGGTTGCCAATGTGAATACTTGATCGTTCCCAAATATTCGCAAGCAAGTGTTGTTTGTTGTTTGCAGTACAACGTTCAGTTATTGTGAAAAATATTTAGTTAGGGTTTAAACTGCAACTAGGTATAACACATTATTGTTTATGAATAAGACAGTCACATTTAAGTATCTTGACGATTATTCCACCTACCCCAAGATTTCGATCCGAAACTATTTCTTTTCTCTAATTATTTGTTTATGTCACGTGTAGTGGCCGTTTTGCTTTTTTTTCCTAGTTTTTTGTATGGATTGAATGAGAAATTGGTTCCAGCTTGTAGCAAATGTTGGAACCTAAGTAGATCATTGGTTTTATCTCAAGTGACGAGCTTTGGTTGTGGAATCAGGCCGTCGATATCAATCAATGATTTTATTGCTAATCAGCTTAGAGGTTAAGGAGTCGCGTTTACAAAATCACAAACCTTTGAAATATACATCAATGGTTGTCTTTACTCTCCAAAAGATAAAAGCTATCCGAGTATGCTTTTTATAACAATCATCAGCGTCTTTAATACCTGATTTTGGAATGAGACATTGAGAAATAGTATTTTGTTTTTGTTTAGAAAACAATAGCAGTTACCCATACATGTTGTAAATGTGTTATCATAAATGTAAACTGGCTTGGATGAACTGATATAGGAAACTTTACTGTCTTTAATACCCAATTTTAAAAGTGGTGGTAGTTTTTATTTCAAGTAATTGCTACATTGTGCTTTCAAAGACGCTGATGATTGTTATAAAAAGCATACTCGCAATAAATATTACCAAGTGGCCGAGTTTCAAGACTGAAAAAATATACAATTATATTTATTATTATCCTAAAAAAAAATAATTATTGGTAACCAAAAAATATATATATGAAAGCCCAACGTTTCGATGAAATGTAAACAAAACTTGATGGCGTAACGACCCAGTTACTGAGATATTTCTTCATTTTTCCTATTTGAGAAACGCCAAAAGCCAAATAATACAAGTGTGAATCTACAAATTTGACAATTTACCAAATCCAAAACGGCCCAAGCGAGCATGTACACATTTGTAAACATGGATTTCGGGCCCAGCCATCTTGTTCATCCAGCAATTAGCCATAATAATATTGGCGATATTATATTATTTCTCCAACAAACAGGTGTCACGATGAAAATTTACAATTGCATTGATCGGCAATTTGTATGTTTAAGTACGGCGTTGGACGTCTAGTCTGGTCGTTAATAGACAGCCTTTTGTTTACAATTCTAAACTTGAAAGAGTGTAAAGCTTTCGATGTAGACAAAATACGGGATACGGAATCAAATGGTATCTCCGATGAGCAACCAATTCGACTATCAACTGGAATATCAAATTCTCTGTCAGTATATACAGGGTCATTTGTAAACTACTTTCTGTATACAACCGCTTTATTTCTCAAAAATTTAGTGATTTACAGTAAAAATAATATCATCAAATTCAACCATTGAATAAAACTAGTCAATCATCAACGATAGATTCATATATTTATGTAAAAGATAACAAAAAGTCGTAAAAAAATAAAAACAAAACGAGAGAAATAAATATGTACCATGAGCTTTGTTATGAAATAAAATAGGTTAAAGAATAAAATGCAAAACAGAATAAAAAAAAATTAGCAAAATGTCTATATCATGATTGTTTTTCTTTTTTTTTTTTTTTTTTTTAAAAAAAAGGTTTAAACCCGATCAAACTCATGGTTTTCTCTTTAATCTAAAAGCAGATTGACCAGCTGGTTTCTCTAAAATGGCCAGACCCTCGGGCTGAGGTATGGGGTTTCCGCTACCATAAATGTTGTGTGCTTGTTGGATTTTGCTTGAGTATCCACGATAATAGTTACCAGAACCAATCATATCGTCATCATCTAATGACACAATCTTAGGTTCAACACCGACATGCATGGCCTTTTCAGGTTTGTTACTTGCAATAGGCCTACGGGTCGGTGAAGTGCTAGCAGGGTTAGAACGTGCAGATGATCTGGTAGGACTGGCATTTCTGGTAGGACTGGTATTTCTGGTAGGGCTGGCGTTTCTGGTAGAAGAGGTATTAGTATATGGGGAACTGTTGACCTTAGCAATAGCTGGTTGGACAGGTTGAGTAGACTGGACAACCTTTCTTGTTGGAGAAGTTCTACCAGAGCCTTGAGCTGGAGGAATACGAGCCTGCTGCGCAGAGCTGATATGTGTGTTGTTATCATTAGAAGGAGATCTTCGACTGTTGCTATTACTAGAAAGATTAGGGGAGGGAGACTTTCTGTAGGGACTATATTGGGGAATTGGTGGAGAGTAGTAATTGCCATTATTACTGGAAGCCGAGCTGGATGAAGTTAAATCGGAATAAATTGAAGCAGAGGAAGAAATATATTGGCCATTGACGACTCGGCCTTGGCTACTCGAAGAGTTGCTATAGGCAGATCCAGGTCGAGAACGTTCATAAACATATTCGATTTCAGGCTCATCATCGTACATGTGAAGAATAGGAGGCTGATCAGGAAGAAGTTCTTCATAATCAGAATGTTGATACTGAAGCAACTGTCGCTGAGGAGAAGGAGGATTAGGAAGAGGCATTGGAGCTTGAGTATGGATAGGAACAAGCTGTTGTTGATAAGAGGAGGATTGATCATTAGAAAGGGATTGCTGGGTGAATTGTTGTTGCTGTCGCTGTTCTTGTTGCTGTTCTTGTTGGAGTTGTTTTTGTTCCTCGCTTTCAGGGTTTATGACCAAGGTTGCAGCACTAGTCTGTTGGAGAGTGCGTAGGATCGCCCAGGCTATAAAAGCGACAGAACCCCAAATCAAGATATATCTCATAACAAACGAGATATAACCTGCACCAATGTCAACATAAAACTCGATTAAAGGACGCAAAAAAGCCAAAATCAAGCCAACTACCACTCCGGTACAAAAGGAAGCGGGTGAACTGGGCCAGATGTAGGGAACCAGACTACTTGGAAGGATCAAAGAAGATATAGGACCAGTAGTGGCAGTAGGCTTTCCGGTAGCTGTAGTGGTAGTAACAGAAACGGCAGCAGACGATTTTTTTATCATTGTAGCTAAAAATTATCCTTTACGATTGGGCTGAGAATTTATATAAAGACGTGTTTGGATGGGGGTAACACCAGAGGAGATATACAAAAGGGTATTAAAACAAGAATCAATTGAGAATACTATATGTTTTTGTTTTCAAATGCAAATCAATGCAAGATTTTAAAACAAAAAAACTAAACAAAATGAATTAGAAGAAAAAAAACTAGTATAAACTACTGGGATTCAAAAGGTTTTTAAAGGGTACAAAAGGGTTTTGTACTATGGGTGGTGACAAACAAAAGGAACAGTAGGGCTGGTTGTTTACCTGTTACCGCTTTGGGATGTACGTGGAGCCTGAGCCCGCCACACGCAGCAGTGTTGCATCTTTGTTGAAAAGATTGTGAAGTTGATGCACGATCAAATAGGTCAGTGAGAACTCGGTTCCTGGGATTAGAAAAAGGATTTAGAGGTGCGATTCGGAATGGTTATATTCAAGTAGCCGGATCTGTTGGAAAAAAATTTGAAAAAAAGTCAATGGATATTTCGACTTTAACGACGTCAATGGTTTGGGATTCTTGAATGACGTTTGTTCCAGGCTCAATAAATGTTTGATAACTCGTGTTTCGCATTACTTAAGTACTTGTATATAAATATATCTATATATATATCTATATAGATCAACTACCAAGTTTGAAAAAACCAATTTACAAAAATATCGCCAAATCACTTTGCATAGTTGTACCTTAGCAATTACCGAATTAGATGCTTGAGTTTGCTCAATATTATTTTCATCATGATCAATTCGACAAATCTCTACAATTTTTGGTGAAAAAAAAAAATATAAAAAAATAAAAATGTTTTAAGCTCTAAATATGTTTGTAGAAATAAGTCTGGCTTAAAACTAACCTAGTTATTGGCTGACTTACATAACACCACCCTGAAAATAAATAAGGAAAAAAAGAAAATATATGCCAAACGGCTGTACCGACTGCGATTTTTGTCATGGACTGTTTTCAGAAAAACCGACTTTGCAAGTTTCACGTTTCTCTTTCAAGCAGTTTTAAAGTATTCAGGAGAGCTTTTTTAAAAGGTTGGATCCGTCATCATGAAACCAAGTCAAGCAATTTGCTAAAAGTATACGTCAATCGTTCATTGGCTATTTGTTTATGTGAATAATAGTATATCATCTACTTTAAGATTCATTTATGATATAAAATAAAAGGCGTGGAATCTAAAAGTATTCAGATCTATTCAAGAATAAGTCAATATTTAATATAGTAATTGTAAATAAATCAAATGTTTTTTTTAAATATAAATACCCAATCCTTATTTTCTTTTTTTTTTTTTTGGTCACTGCTCCTTAAACCATCATTTGGTGGAAATGGTCCGATAATTTTGTACATCTCTGTTTTTGAACTATAAACATTAGCAAATATCCTTCAATATTCAATGTTGCATTGCCAAAGATAAACGTATATACAATGACATTATTTAAGTACCTGTCTAATTAATCAAACTTTTGTTTTATAAAATCAATTAAAATGTTCCTTATTATATTTTTGACCAATCAGATTTCGATATAGGTACGTTAAGGATCAAGACATATCTATATATATATAGATATATATATATTCATACCCATCTATCTACCAATACACATGGTCATCAATGTATTTACCAATATCAAATGGCTGGGTCTTGTGTTTACCGTTGATCAAGTAAGTTGGTTTTTTCCCTATTTATTGTAGTTTATTTCTCTCTTTCGTTGGAGATGTTGCAAAGATATCATGTACATGAATTAAAAATTAGTAGAAAATGCGATAACAAAAGTCTACTTGTAGTTTCGGGCTCATTGGATCTAATTAACTAGTTATTATTAATATTATTATTAATTTCACCTGAATTAAATTCATTGGATCTACATTTTCATGTCAGTTAGAATCTCAGTCGTAGCTCAAAAAAAGAACCAATACGGAATCATCTTTGCAACCCGTAAATCTTGGTATATTTACTTTTAATAGTCACGTGTATGTGTTTACTAAAGGGCTATAGAAATTTAAAACTGGCCATTCTCGTTGGTGAGTTGGATTGATAATGTATCACGTGTTTGTCACGATGTGTTGGCATATATTTTACAATTACTATTTACTTGTCAAGTACTTTGTCACATGATGTTGTTCTTTGTGATCCTGATAATATCAAATATTTCCAATTACGAATTTAAAACCAAACTCTCTATTTTTACAAGCTTATCAGGTGCATTATAACCAAACCTATTGGAAGTACAATCAACATGAAAATTTCCGTTACACCTATCAAGCCGCCTTTCTTAATTCAAACCCTGAACTTTGAGTCTACTCCAATTCTCAAAATTTTCATCTACAAAAACCAAATTGTCCATTATCAATTGATTTACTTTTCTGAGAGATATATATTTTTTGATATCTTTTCTTTTGTTTGTTTTATTTTACCTACTAATATCATTCATCATTAAAAAAATTTATATTGCAAAGTGAGTGGAATAAATTTAGTAGACCTCACCTTGAGCCTCGGGGAACTCAAAAGTGACAGTCTTGCCAGTGAGCTTGTTGTAAACAGACTGGAAAGACTCGAGCTTATAGTCAATGACAGTGGAGTCCTTGTTGTCAAGGATAACCTTCTGGAGCTTACCACCACCAATGGGGTACTTAACGCGCTTGCCAACAATCTCGGAGGGGAAAACAAGGTCTTCGAGGATAGCATCGTGGACAGCAGTCAAAGTTCTGGAGTAAGGACGCTTCTGAGCGGGCTTAGCACGACGGCTAGGCTTGGGGAGGATGGTGCGCTCAGCAATGAAAACAACGTGACGGTCGCTGAACTTCTTCTCGAGCTCACGGGTCAGTCGCTGCTGAACCTTGTGAACAGTGGGGAGAAGAGGAGGAGAGACAAAAATGACAACAGCCTTCTTACCACCAGTGACCTCAAGCTATATGTATAATCAAAATCAAATGTTAACAAAATCATCTTGCAAAAACCGTTTGTATTTTCCAGAGACAAATAAATGTACAATTCAAACAGCTTAATGATTACACCTCTAAAATTCATCTCCATATGGTATTCGGGTACTTGATATTTTCTGATTTTTTGTTCATGGGTATTGCTTGTCGTTAATTTTTATTCTGATCCACACTCGACAGAAACAACCAGACAGTATAAAAAATTTTTCACGTTACAAAACTATAACCTCCACACAATCAATCCATGATCCAAAACCCATTAATAGCTGACATGAATACTCAAATAAACATATTCCAATCTGTTGAATATGTACATTTAAAATTTCAAGAATTGTATTGCTGACAAAGAGAGATACTAACCTCACGGACAGACTTGAGTTGGATAAGTCTGAGACTGGTCTTCAAATCAGCAGCAGCGTTTTCAAGGTCAATAAGAGCCTGGCCAACCTGGAGCTCAAGCTCGGTAGCGTTATCGTGAAGGATCTTAGCAGCGGCAGACATTTTCCAAATATATGATTGGCGAACTATGGCACAAGTTGTCGTCGTCGTAGCCAAAAAAAGAGGGAAAGGGGAGGGACAAACGAAAAAAAAAAAAAAAAAAAAAGGAAAAATTGCATACTCAAACATACACCACTCAAAACACATATATTTCATGTATGTACATTTGGTTTCCCGTACACACACACAAATACACAGTTTACATCTCTACACCAACATATTTACCATACATTACTTCTACGCATCGGTCGACGTTATGATCCTATTTCTTTGGCTTTTTTAGATACCTAGCAAACCGTCTTTCATTAAGCCTTTTCTGATACTTTCCGTACTTTTCATCCTTTAATAATTTGATCTTTCACAATTATTCCAAGAAAACCCTTGCCCTATTAATAATACTTTACGTCATTTTTACTTTAGTTTTTGGTGGCTGCATATTATCTATTCTCAAAAATACGCTTGGAAATATGACTTTGTGACTGCTTGTTTTTACTCTGTGACAGCCGTGCTTGTGTATATTTAGTTTTAGTGATTTACATTTATAGTAATGGGTAGCTTTTCTGTTGTACATTTTAGCTAGTTATCTGCGAAATGTCTTGGTTGTGGATCCCAGTAACGTATTTCATATTAAAGATACCAATTG
This sequence comes from Magnusiomyces suaveolens, assembly GCA_900642975.1. Classification (NCBI taxonomy): domain Eukaryota; kingdom Fungi; phylum Ascomycota; class Dipodascomycetes; order Dipodascales; family Dipodascaceae; genus Magnusiomyces; species Magnusiomyces suaveolens. Next base: position 2,113,165 of record CAAAMA010000004.1, read on the forward strand.
TAATCGCAAGAGAGCACGAGAATATGTAGATCAGAATATCTCACTTTTTGTTGAATATGATGTTTTTGTTTTGTCATCAAATTCGGTCAAGTTTACAATTAATACCATAGTAAAAGTGCTTTTGTATAAGTCGTTTATAATCCTAAATAATTAAATCCTGATTATTCAGAATAATAAAAACGTTCATCGAATCATTAAAAAGTCTTTGTTGTTGGCAATGATACTCGTGTTTTCGTTTTTCGGTTTCTTGCCAACAATTTCAAATATCTTCCAAAATTTAAGTGTTTCGTCCGATGCGCAGGTTGCAAGTGTTTGACCATCGGGAGAAAGAGCCGAATGCAGGACTCGAGATTCGTGAGGAACAATATCAACTGTCTTTGTAAGACTTGGATAGCTCCAAATGCTAATCGAGTTATCGGGGTAGCCATGAGTCGATGCAATTTCTTTATAAGTCGTGCTCCATTTCAATGAGGTAACTTGGGATCCAGTATTGATGGAATTGACACGAGCACCGGTTGTAGAGTTCCAGAAATGAATGGATTTGTCTTGTGAACCTCCACCAGTACTTAATAAATTCAATTGCCAAGGGCACCACGCAATTGCGCGGACTGCAGCATGATGATTGGTCTTTGAAAACTTGGGTGCTTCAGACCGAGGATCCCAAATGTTCACTACATTATCATTACCGCCACTGGCCAGCTGCTGACCATCAGATCTCCATTCTAATCCACACACTTCGGCCGTGTGATTGACAAACTGACCAGCCTTATGGTTTGGCTTTCGAACGTCGTGGTTCCAAATTGATCCGTCACGGCATCCACTAGTGAGTATATGCTTGTTCCAAGCCATCACACCTACTCGTGCAGTGTGTCCAGACATGGTTCTGAGCTTGGTCTGTTCCTCGACGTCCCAAATTTGGATATCACCGTCACTAAACCCGACTGATAAATATGGATCATTAGTAGCCCATCGGACACTAGACACATAGCTATTCTGGGGACCGTCCAACAAGTTGAAAACACTACCAGTATTAGCATTCCAAACGTATACGCTTCGCTCCAAAGCAATCGCTACTTGATTATCGCCGGACCAATCCAGCAAGTTCAAGTAATAGTCATCAATGATTCCTGGGGCATCTAGTACACGCTCAGGTGTAGTCGAAATTTTTCGTCGTAATTGTGCATTTATTGGTTTGATAGGTTTGTTATACTGACTTCGGAGGTCAATAGGTTTGGAAGATTGGGGTGCAGCAGGTTGGAATTCCAATATACGAGTATTGAGTGCAATCCCGCAGGCTTCTGCCACAGAGCTTTGATACGCTTGCGATGTGGGTGAAACAACTGTACTGATTGTGTTGGTTTTGTGACCGCTGGCAGGTCTGGTTGAAAGCACTGAGTCGTCGCCATCATGAGTGCCAGTCTGAGAAATTACCGGTGTCGATTTTTCAAGCTTGGATCTAGTAGGATGCGACGATTGGCGGTTGGGAATAAAGCGGTCTGCCTGTGAAGAAGATCGACTGGCTTTGGCATGTACTGGAGATCCTGGTACCGACCAGTCTGATGCTACCACATCCATTTTTGATGGAGACGACGAGCCAGTAACTGATGTTGATGCTGTCAGCGATTTACTTAAAGAGGCAGTAGCATGTTTAATTGGTTTAAATAGAGGTGATGGAGCAATGTTCTTAGATGCTGTTTGCATTGGGAATCCTTTACGAATCAGTTTAACAGGTGCTTTTGCAACTGGTTGATTTTTTGGAACTGTTGGAGCTTCAGATAAATTCAAAGGTTTACTTTTCTTTACAGGAGTGACTTGGCTCATTGTAGATAACGTTGATGAATGTTTTGTTATTGGTATTGTCGATATTTGAATAAATACAAATACAAATAAACAACGTGAAAAGTAAACAATATCAAGAAAAAAATACTTGGCCCATTGATCTTAGTTTGGTTATAGATCTATGAAGCATGTGAGTTAACTAAATGCATATTAATGGTTTGTCATGATTATATAATCTAAATTTGTGCACTGCCACTTTGAGTTTTTCCAATTCGAACCAAGCATATCCAGTTTCAAAGGCATTGAAAAAGACACCGCACAGCATTATGTGGACGTAGAATCATCTCTAATGAGCTGATCAATTGAATCAAAAATGTTTTGGTTTTGGTTGGAACTGCTGTTGATGACCGTTTGGCCGAATACTTACGCATGGAAAAACTAAACACTAAAGCAACCCCACAACCTCACCAGTACGGCTTTGCTTGCCACTTTTTTGTATCAGATTCTTTTTTTTTTTTTTTTTTTTTTTTTTTTTCTTACTCAAATTGGACTCATAAAGAAATTTTGGATCTAGTAATCGCTCATTATTCAAGTCCATTTACATATATTTATTCTCAAATTTAATGTCTGATTTTGAAGATAACAATCCCTTTTCTGAATCCGGTCGACGTCTTTCTTCGTCTTCCGGACTTACTTCAGATATAGCTCCGTTTTCCAATAATAACACTCGTGGTCTAGGGCCCAATGCTACTAGTGATAGTCTTGCAAATGAAAATGGTCTGAATGGCATTGAAAACAGCTCAGGTTTTGAAGATAACAATCCTTTTGATGGAGACGATCGCTCGTCCACTGATGGTTTTAGTCATCCCTCGGATGCTGGCAACCAATACGACAATAAGATACCTGCTAGTGAATCTCCCGATACCCCTAAAGATATGCCTAAAGTCTTCTCGTCTCGAATTGAACATATTTTGTATACCGATCCTAATATTTCCATTACCATTGTGGATGCCGGAAAATCTCACGAAGGTAGTAGTCGAGGCTTTATTTCATATACAGTTAAATTGAAAGACATCAGCGTCAGAAGACGTTATTCAGAATTTGAAAGCCTTAGAAACATTCTAGTCAAATTGTTTCCGACTCTCATAATTCCTCCTATTCCAGAAAAACATTCCATGTGTAAGTTTATAACTACTTTTAGTCTTGTAACCCGAAATACTAACAAAATACTCGCTCAGCTGATTACGCTGCCTCCCCAACAAAGGCCAAAGAAGATGCTTCAATTATCGATCATAGAAGGCGAATGCTTGCAGTCTTTTTAAACAGATGTAAAGGTATGCCACAAGTCAAAGCAAGTTCTGTTTACCAACGATTTCTTGATCCCAATTCTAGTTGGAGCGAAGTCTTGAACTCTCCACCAGTCTCCACTCTTCCCAAAAACATACTCAAGGCTCCCCCGTTAGATCCATCAACAGAATCGGTTGCTCATAGCTACCTTCCTATTCCTCCCAGTTCTGCTAAACTCAGAACGCAAGAAGATCCTGCATTTCAAAACGCCGAAATTAATGCTAAGGAATACGAAAATGTGATTATCAATGGCCTTGAAAAGGTAAACCGTCGCATTATCAAAAGATACACTGATATTTCAAATGATTTCCAAGAACTCGGTGCTCGTTTTAATTCTTTTAGTTTGGAAGAAAAAGGATCTGTGGCTACTTCAATTGAGACTGTGGGCCAGGCTTTTGATCATAGTTACATTGCCACCGAAGCCTTAGTGACCTCGTTGTCTTCATCTTTTAGTGAACCTTTGGGTGAGTCCGCCCAGTTCGCTTCCGTCGTCCGCTCTGTTCTCAAATACCATCGCCAAAAGGCATTACAATTAGAAATGACTGCTGATAGTCTTGCTTCTAAAAAGAGCTCACTCCAGTCACTCGAAAAAGTGGAGCAGGAAGCACAGCGTATCAATGCCTACCTCCATAGGGATAACCTTGGTGACAGCTTACACTCTGATTTCTCCGGGCCAGCATCCATTCACCAACATCGTACCACACCATCTTCTAGTGGTGCTTTATCTGCTCCTGCGCCATTGACACCATCCGTGTCCAAAACAACTGAGCCCACCGCGAATGATAGCAATGCATCTACAGAACAAGATAAGCCTGCCACCTCCGAAGGTGCTGAAGCCGAAGCCGAAACCGAAACCGAACCCACTACCTCCGATAATTCAAATAGTACTGCTGAAGACTCGAAGAAACCGGCCTTACCACATGCAGATGAATCATTCCCACCTACTCATGCAGATACCCTCACCTCGCCGGGAACACTTCGAAAAAAGAAGGGTGGGTTCAAAATCCCAGGTATTGGCAAGCTTAACAGCGCGTTTCATGGAATCATTGATAATGATCCAGAAGCCACTAGAAGAAACAACATTGGCAAGACTAAAGAACAGATTTCTGAATTGGAGATTGCTTTACAAGCTGCCAAAGAAGATCTTGGTCAAACGTCCGAATCTGTCAAGGCTGATATGGAACGGTTCCAGAAGAACAAGGAAGAAGATTTGCGACAGATGATGAGAGCATATATTCAATGCCATATTGAATGGGCAGAAAAGAACTTGGAGAGTTGGCAGCGAGCCAAAGCAGAGATTGATAAGATTTGAAATCTTTGGTTTAGTCATTGATAAACCAACCCTACCACAGGTCTTTTCCCAAGTCGTTTCTCTTTATATTTTAAGAATTTATATATGGGCCATATAATTAAAGTTGATTCTATTCAATATAAATATATGTAATTAATCTTTTTCAAGGTTTTGGAACCATGACTATCATTTATATGTTGTCTTTGTAATCGAAACTGACTTTTGGTCAAGATTGTTGGATTAGTGTCAATCTAAACATAGTTCTTGCCCAGAACCAAATTTCAAGGTTCGTGATCCATGTTACTCTGCTTATCTTTGGTTAGCCGCCGCATATTGTTTCCAAACTGAACTGCCATAGTCTGTTTCTGGATATCTTTTAGTTCTTGAAATCTTTGTTGGGTTACTGGGAACGAGATTTTCTTAAATAGAAGCAGATTGCGCAATATTTTTCCAGCATTTTTATTTTTAAACGTTTCCTTTTAAAATATAGGGTTTGAATTCTTTCCATATACTACACCAACTTTTCAAAGATTTAAATTCAACAAACGCAACCAACTGATACAATGGGTCACAAAATAGTTATCATAGGGTAAGTGGCCTGTATAAATGCATACAGAATATATATGATTTGGCAACAATTGTAAAAACAAGTGACTAAGTGATTCTATACACTTTAGTTCTGGCATTATCGGCCTCTATACTGGCTACATCCTTGCTCAACAGAACAAAACCAAAGACATTACATACATTGCTGAGTTTCTTCCCGGCGACCAATCGTCTAAATACACTTCTCCATGGGCTGGCGGAAACTTTTCAACTGTTTCGGGTGAATCAGAGGCAGAACTCTTGTACGACAAGCTGAGTTTTACTAATCTCCAAAAGCTTGCCGAAAAATTTGGTCCCAAAATTGGTCTTGCAAAGATGCCAGCTACCGAGTACTATGCTGATGAACATGAGATACCTTCTGAAAAAAAATTAAAGTCAATGGCTACCTATATTCCCGATGTAAGTTTTATTTTTCTTCAGAACAAAATGACATGAAAAAACATGTTTTGTATTACTTTACTAACTTTGAGAGTTTCTAGTTTGAAATCATTCCCAAAAAAGAGCTCCCAGAAGAATACATTTTTGGTCTCAGGTTTACTACATTTAACTTTTTTTGTCCTCATTTTATTGCATTTCTCAAAAACTATCTAGAAACTCGAGGAGCAACATTTATTCGTCGACGATTGGACCATGTTGACCAAGCTTTTAATCTGTTTGGCGATGAAAAGGACCCAGAAACCGCAACACAAGTCGTTTTCAACTGCACTGGCATTGGAGCCCGCCATTTTGGCGGCGTTTCCGACGAGAATGTATACCCAACTCGTGGTCAGGTTGTTGTGATCCGCGCACCACACATTAAAGAAAACCGTGCAGCTGTTTCCAAACATTGGGAAACGTATATCATTCCTCGGCCATACTCGCCTGGCGGCCAGGTCATCTTGGGCGGCTACATGCAAAAAGATAGCTGGGATGGGACGGCTACCTATGGCTACGAATCTACATCTATTTTAGAACGAACGCTGAAGCTTTTCCCAGAAATCGATGATCACGGCCGCATCCCTGTCGAAATTTTAAGAGAGTGTTCGGGACTCCGACCTTCAAGAAAAGGTGGTGCCCGTATTGAAAAGGAACTAAGACCAGATGGTAAAATCCTAATTCACAATTATGGCGCTGGAGGAACCGGATATCAATCAGGATATGGAATGGCTTTGACTGCAATCAAATTATTGTCTGAAGGATCCTCCAAATTATAAATGTCTTCTTTTCTGTTTCAAATTCATTACCAGTCCGAATAAAATACCATTTCAATTTTTTGATTATTTTGGATATGAAATGTTTTGTCAACCGTAAGTGAACAAGTGTAACTAAACTTTGGTTATTGAAGCAAAAAGGTTAAACCAAATTTTACATAGACAAGTAATTGATGCTTGAAGAACAATTTACAATTAGTCAAATGATTTAAAAACAAATGCTTTTGGTCAAAACAACTAAAACTATTTAAAATACTGTCGAAATGTCCAAACCAACTGTCTCCAGAACTCCGAATTCACACAATGAATTTGAAAGTATTTTGTTTTGTTTTTATCTACAATTGTAAGCTTTATAGTTGACTGATAAACATATATTTTTGTTTGTCGCCATAAACTGTTTAAGAGCGTTCAAAGTAGAAGCTCTTGACCAGAATCATTTTTATACCAAATCAACTATTTGGATTTAATAGACCCCTCGAGCAATGATGTGAAAACAACCAAACTGGAAAACCTTTGAGAGTTAACTGTTCTAAATAGGTACTCAGTAAATCTGGAAGGTCTTTTTTCCAATTATGATCCAAGAAGTCAAGACACACATTGAAGATTTGTATAATCTATTTACATTCCTGGCGCTGAACCTCCGGCTTTGGATAATCTATCATGGAACCAGTACCGACTCTGTATACATACCCATCTTTGTCACCCACACTGATTCCGAAATCAATTTACAAAAGCTGGTTGTAACAGAAATACGTCACGTCGCATAATGTTTTGCCAACTCCAAATCCTAAAAAGACAATATGTAGCAACTAATGATTGCGAAAAGCCTTCATTGTCCACCCTTTGAGAAATAAATGTCGATTATGTTAAAGAGATGGAAATTTTTATTGAACCATGACTTATTGGCATGGGAAAAACACAAAATGGTCGCTATAAATCTAAAAGCCAAGACCCATTAGGTATTTATCTAGTTTTGCAAACAAGGCTGGCCGAAAGCGGTTTTATTAAATAATCATCAATAAATATTTTCGTTCTAGTAAAATGTTTGTATTGGAACTATTCAATACATTTGCATCTTGCGAATAAATAGGTTAATTATAAAAAAAACACATTTCAGTGTATATTTATGATGAGAAGAAAACAAACCAATAAACTTAAAAAATTTGTGTTGATAAATTTAAATAGTTATTCATTAACTAAGGCTCTGAATTCGAAAGCTAGAGTGTAATATTTATTTACATATATGTAATTAAAATATACCCTATTTAGAACTTTATATTTGATCGATTTAAAATTCAACAGGACCAGTTATTGACTGTAGACTATTATTTGGATTATAGAATTGAAAAATGTACTTTTGATGAAGGTTATCTTGTTATTTGCTCTATCTATATATATATGATTCCAGTAACTTTTAAAAATGATAATAATCCTTGAAGAAAAAAAAATGTAATGAATGAAAAAAAAAATCCCAATTGTAAAAAAAATGTAATGAATAGTCGTGATGATATATATCTGGAAAACATTGAGGATGCGTATTAGACATCTAATGGATTCTGACTCCCAATAATTGACTTAATTTGTTTAATACAAAAAAGCATTAGAAAAAAATAATGCAACTTCTTTTAAACAATTCTTCCATAATTGGGATCCAATTCCAATCCACAAGCGCGTGCTGCTTTCAGGATACTTTCGTAGCAAACACTAATAATAGCTTTAGCAAGACCTGTGCTTTTTCTCTTTGCTTTTTCGGCGGCGCTGATATCTATCGAGATTCCTCCACTGCTGCCTGCCGAGGTGCCAGCCATCATTGCTTCGTCGTGACTGTTTAATGGTAGCATATTATCGGAAGCACTCAAACTAATAAACAATGCAAAAGGAACCAACCAGACGCAAAGACCCAAAAAGGACGCTACTTGGGAAAACGAAGGATGTGTTTTTCCAGCATAATGGGGGTTTGAATTGTAAATGGCGTAAGGCGGGATTTCGGGATTGGTGAAATACCTGAACCAAAGATAATGGTTAACGACAACAGACACACAAGAAGTCACAAAAGTTTTGGAAGTGAGTCTGATGAAAGGAAATCGTTTAAGGTTTTGGAGGTATGTCAAGTTGGCAAACACGGAAAACAATGAAGTCCAAAGCGGGAACCCGTCAAAGACAAATAGTAAGACATGGACGGCAATGATGGAATATATGGTTCGAGACAGGATCCGTTTGGCTATCACAGTGTGTTCCTCGACTTTTTCAGATAAAAAGTAAAGGCCAGATGCAATTGCTAATGTCATGAGAACGAACGCTGATCCCATTCCAATATAGGACAACACCTTTAAAACAAGACCCATTTTGCAAATTTTTATAATGAGATGAAATATGATAGATCGTATAATAACGGATTTGCGATAAAACTAAATAAGTAAAATCGCGGATGGTAGTATTATGAACAGAAATATATAAAGGTATGAATTGAAATAGCCCAAATCCAGGCTTGTTTGTCGGCAAATTCAAAAATGGTATCCAAAAAAATTAATTGGCTGATAAACGTTGTAAACAGGCCAAAAATTCCTATCAATATTTATATTATTTCCAACTGAAAAAACAAAAATATATCAAACGAGTATTTATATACAAATGACGGCGAAATGTGTCCGAGTCGAAGAATATACAAGAAAAAGAATCAACCAGCCATTTTTTTCCGTCGATGGTTGGTCACTCCAGCAACACAGACTCTAGTTTTTCCCGCCAGGCTGGCGCAACGTCTCACGTGATAAAATCTTGACCACGTGACTCTATTTCTCGGTTATAGGATTGGTGTTTTTCAATGGTTCGAGTTGCAGGTATATATATTATAAACAAATATCAACAGGATTCCTGGTTGCAGAAAGTCCAAGGAGTGAAAAGACTAAAAAATCGATTTAAACCCGCGTATTTGAACAAATACAAGCAACCGGCTAGCTTCTTAGCTCCTGTCATTTTAGATTGGTGAAAGGATAACCTCTTGTTTATGCTTTACACTCATTTCTTTGTTTCAATGATATTATTTTTACTATTTTCTCGCTTGTAAATAATACGGACCCAGCACTGTTTAGTTTTCTTCTGTATCTCTCATTACATCAGTTCATATAGGTATAATTGTATACGAAATGTAATATTAATTTTATCAGTTTTGTATACTTGACTAGTTTTTTTCAAGGGTTGTAGAAATACATACAAAACGTTGGCAACTTGGGTCACCATTTTGGTCTCATCCCTTTAAAACATCTTCTAAACATATTTACATACATATCGACAGTGATGTATGTATGTATAAATAAGCTTAATTATGAGAGCTAAATAACGATAATATATAAATCAAATGTCTACAAATCTGTTGAAATTTTTGATTTTGTAAATAACCTAAATAAGCAATGTCGATCACAAACTTGTGTTACCATGTTTTCAATCTTGAAATTTTAACCTATAAACCTTTATTTTATATAAAAAAAAAAAACCTTGGTTGAGTTTGTTTATCTTTGTTAATTCTACGGTAAATATATGATTTCTTTTAGCACCGATTCTCAATTTTGTAGAATAAAAGTACGTTTTCTCTAAACTAATAAATAGTAAGCAAAGACATGACGTGTATTTCCATCTCCAGTTAAGGAAGTTACAAATGAGTCCTTACATATTTATTCCTTAATCGTTTCAAAACTTGACTCAATGTATATATGTTTTTTTAGCACCAAGGATTTTATTTTGACAATGGCGTTTAGTGAAGTTATAACAATGACTTACTTTTAACGTATTTCATTCAAGTAAAGTACCAAATTTCCCTTACAATAGTAAATATAGTAATGACTAAATAACGCCTCGTCAAAACATAATAAAAATATAGTTTACATTCATTCGAGTATCTTGACAGACAACAGCAAGAGTGACTATGATCGTGGCTGTATCGAGAACACCAAGATTAATCCTGACCCAATACTTTTGGTAACGTTTGTCCAAGCAACCTCCGTTACCAGTATTTAAATATTTTACATATAAACTCCAAATAAACACAAACTCTATTTTCTTATAATAAATGCCATTTCAAATTCATGTCAACTTATAAAGAAATGGTTTAGTGAGTATTGCCTTGTAAATATTGCCGCATCACTAGTTTCATTCAACGGCAATCGGTGTGTATCAACTACTTAAAAAAAAGCAAGTATCATACTTATTTCTTGGTATTAATCAAACAAAAAAAACAAGAGGCAAATGTCATTTTCCTTACTTGAATATTATTTTACTTATTCAAAATATGCGTATCGTAAAATATATACAATCTTCAAATCGTAAATTTTGTATCATATACAGCACTGGGTTTTTATTTGATGAAGGAAATAGTCCCAAATAGTACATTATTGAACCTTTAACGACAAAAATAACTTTTTTTAAAAGAGGCTAAGCCAATGGGGAAAATGAATTGTGTAAAACAGTACCGGACTATGATCACAATTAACTATTTTCAAACTTTCAGTGAGACAATGGCCGGTATTTCTATACACCGCTTGGTGTGTGTTTTTAAGGTTCGTATGATAAACAGATTTCAAAAACAAAAAACAGACATGACTTGTACAGTTTCGAAAAATCCATAGATACGTTACAGATCCATAATTATATTGACTTGGTGTTTCTTCGCATAATTGGGAAAGATTTGTACATATATATAATTATTTTTCCCAGTTTGTTTAGTGTATCAAAAAATATAGATAAGCTTTTCATGTATGTGCAAACATCTATGGTTCAACTATAAAAAATTCAAGCAAGGACCAAATATTTTGGTCATTGCCAAACAAAATAATTAAAACAATGACGTTGCCAATAATATTCGTTTCTTTTATGGTGTTGAACTGGCAGTTTTGGTACAATGGCATTATGTGTGACAGGTAATGTGGACAAAATCTTATGCCTGGCTCCATAGTGAATGTCATCTGCTCATCTGTATACTGATTTTGTTTAAATAACCCTTCCGTTTTATTGTTTCTGAAGTTTAAGCTAAGTTTAAATTGAAGCATGATTAAATTATTAAGACACTAGAATAAGCTTTTCGATTAATACCATGCAATCTGGTATTTGTTTCCCAGCCTGGGACAGATTTTGTTCAAACAATACTCTTTATAAGCAAAAATTGTTTGTTTAAGGATAATTAACAAAATATCGATTAAAGTAAAGTTCATAAAACATTAGACTTTAGAAATAATCAGTATTTCAATGGCTGAATGAGATGGTTTAAAGCCGATGCTTCTATACCTTTTTTCTTTTTCAATTTTAAGACATTGTACACCTTCCAAATCCTCCTTCTCCAAAAGAAGAAGAAGAAAAAAAAAGAAAAATCACCAAATCGTAATGAGACCCGACAATTTTTGAAAAATCTATAATCTGAATACACAACTACTTTATATATTTTTCAGTCATTTTTGCTTTGTTTCAAGATATTTATTGTTGCACTTTCCCAGGGTTCACTGATTCAAAAAAAAAAAAAAAAAAAAAAAAAAAAAAAGTTGGCTAGAACTACATAATCCAGGAACCAATAATTGTTGAAAAAAAGAAAAATAATTTACAATAAAAAAAGAAAAATAAAATACAAGTCCTGAAGCAAAAGAAACAAAAGCTTCAATTATTTTTGTCACTTCGAAGATACATGAAAGACCACCGAAGAATTAGAATAATCGGTCTTATTATTATTTAAATTTTTGAGACATGAGATTGATGAAATTTGATTTTTTCCCAAAAGCTGAAATCTGAACGAAATACTTAGCCATGATCATGCTGTTCATTACATTTTTCTAATATTAAATACCTAAAGACAGTTGGATATCTTCAATCTTTCATAATGAAGAATTCAGATAAACATTCGACCTTCCATCGATATAATTTGTTTTTTTTTATTCCATTCTACTCCAATCCAATATATTATGTTGAGATTAAATTCAGTGTTCTACAGTTTAAAACGCACCCTTCCATCCTTGATACCGTTTTCTCAGAAAACATAATAATAATGTGGAGATGGATAACAAAAAGTACTGAAACAAGAAATATATGGATACCTTAGCTATGCCAACTCAGCAAAAGATAAAATATAATAAATATTATATTGGAGTATAGCAATGTTCCTTGTATAATCAATTTTTTATATTTTCTTTTACAACATTCAAATCATATTTGTTTTTATATTTACTTTTTGGGCTTATTTCTTCTGATAATAATTGGAATATTTACAGATTTTGACAAATATTTTTCTTTTAAAGAAACCAAATTGCCTAGTTGAGATCTCGATAGGGGTTTTTGCAAGAATCAAGGAAGATATTATTTGAGATGGTTTTTGACTTTTACATTTCTTTGATTCAAGAATGAGATAAATTAAAGATAAAAGTTCTTTTTCGATGAATTAAATATCTGAGGAAACTACTACAGCACTATAAACAGTACTAAAGAAAAGAAAAAACAATTGTTATAATCATCATCAAGTGTTCAATTGTCGATAGCTTGGGGATTAGTTATCCAAGAATAGAGGTAGTTTTATTTGAGTGCAAAGAAAAAACAAAAAACGGACCATTGAAAAAATTCGATTATGAAAACAAGTATAAACCAAGGATAAATGGAACCGCCAAAGTTAATTGTCTTTGTTCAATTGAAAAATATTGACATACACAAACTAGACAAAGTCGTTGAAAGAGCTACCAAATAACGAGGTTGATAAATTTCAAACATTAAATGTTCAGGAGTTGGCTAAACAACAAAAATATAATAATAGAAATAAAAAAGGAGACACTAAATAGGATGTCCATGCCAAACAAATGTAGTTAATCAACAAGAGAATCCCACACATTTACAGCCTTGATTAAAAATAAAAATATAGAAAGGTGTAATTTACTGGTTTCAAGGGTGATACTGGTTTGACGTAACGAGGTATTTTAAAAGTTTGTTGATTTTTAACTGTTTAGAATAATAATCAAAAATTAATAATATCATGTAAAGGTCTGACAGTTTATGTATACATCCTTTTTGGGAAGTGGCAAGAGAGACAGTGATTATTTCACTCGTGCACGTATGTAAGCTGGTTCCTATATACAAAACCTGCAAATAATTTTGCTAAAATCAATAAAAAGGGTTCTTTATTGACTTGTTTAGAGCATTAGACCCAAGCAATCTGTGTGTTAACGGGTCTGTGTGTATAAATATAGAATTGAATACTAGTATTTCGTCAGGGTTTTTTTTAATGGTTTGTACTTATATTACTTTTCCCCCTTATTTTTGTATATTTCGAGTCTCAATTGTTGCTGAAAATGATGTTAAAGATATTTTGATTGGAGCATTTTTATTCAATATAAGACGGTGAAAAAAAGAAAAAGGAAAAGGGAAGCATGAAGAAAGGTACAAACAACCAAACAGGATTCCAATGTTTTAAAAAATTAAGAAGATATGTAGGGAAGTAGTAGGTGATAAGGTCAACAACGTCAGAAGTGAGGAATTTATAGTATATAAATTTGTATTGTGAGTATAAAAGCTACAACACAAAAAGTTTTAAAGGTTGTTTGAAGACCCAAAGTTTCCGATAGTAGAAATGAAGATGGAGCAGTGCGCATCTCAGATGATGCATAAATGCCACACGGCTGTGGAATATATAGGAATAGAAAAAGTATGTAAGTCGGACATGTGTATTAACTATTGAGAATACAATTGATAACCTGCTTCTGGTTTATCAAGGGGCATATAGTTATAATGAAAGGTTAATTGAAGAAGGAGATGAACCATAGAAGAAAGAAAGAAAGAAAAATGTTTACCAAAGGACGAAAAATTATAAAAAATAAAAATGAAAAGTAAAACGAATGGAAGTAAGGAATAAATGGCAGATCCTTACATGTGAAGATTGAATTCAACAGAAAAAGTCAAACATATGAAATATGAAAAGTCCAAACATTGATAACATGAAATCAAACAAGAAAATGCATGTCAGCTGGTTTCAACAGTTTGAATGTATATATTGGACAAGAAGTTAATTAAACAAAGTTGTTTTTAATGTTGTTACAAATGACGGAAATGGATTGGATGTGCCAAGTTGAGAAAACTTTAGTAAAAGAAAAACAAGTTAGAGAAGCAAAACAGTTTAAAGTGATGTAAATTAAAAAGATCTGACGGAATAAAATGACAAAAAAAGAAGAGGAATTGAGAGAATGTGCTTGAGAAACAGGGAACATATGGAATACGAAACAAGGTGTTTAAGAAGCATGAGTGGCTACGTTAACGATACACAAACAACGATATAAAAAACAAAAAACCAGAGCTAAAAGTATGCAGCAAGAAGAAGAAGAGTGGAGAGTTCTAATTGTTTTAATGTTAGATATATGGGCTGAAGGTGGGGCCTTTTTTATTTTGTTTTATGGTCAATGAGAATAAAGGGTCGCAAAAAAGACTATGAATAAATTGACCAATGTCGATTAATAGTGATATGGTGATAAAAATTTAAACATTGAAATACAAATATTAATAAAAAAAATACTAAAAGCTGATTGGATTAAAGAAACCCAGGACATAATTAAAGATGAGTTTAAAAAGAAATGATTGGCTTAAAAAATGACACTAAGAAATGATTGGCCCAAATCTCTGGAAAAGAGTTGCTGGAGAAGTAATTTGACGTAATCTCTAGTCTTAACCTCCTGTTATCGCCTAGATTTGCGGCTCAATTCATAGCTGGAGTCTATATCACGTGATATGTCTAGCATGAAATGAATTAATATGAGTGCGTTGTTGTCTAGGCAACTGTAACCCTATTTCTTTGCTCCTTATTTAAATGAAATGTTATTAATTCCCTGGTTTTCTGCTTTTGGGATATAACTCCCAGCTATATAAGTCTGCTCTCTCTATTTCATATACTTTTAAAGGCTCTTTTCCTTCTTTTTTTTTTTTTTTTTTTTTTTTTTTTCTTTTCTTTCTTTTGTTTCTTCTTTCCGTTTTCTTCTTTTTTCTCATAATCTTTCCTTTATTTTTTTCTTTTATAAATCTCTGGATTTTTTCTTTTTCACTCGCTTTTATTCCAATAACGCGTCACTGGCAATTCTATTTGGTCTAACTTTCTTATTCTCTTGTTTTAGATTTAAGCATTATTGAATTTCTATTGTCAAACCCGTTATTATTTAATTATTTTTGTTTTTAGTATTATTTATTTTGTAGGAAACTGGTTTTTTTTGTTATACTCCGTTTCTATCACTTCAAACATCCCTTTTTCTTTTTGTCCCTTTCTGAGACAAACTACTGCCTCCCAGTCTTTCGTTCTACCTATTCTTGGATCATTACACGTCCACAATAATCTTCGTCAAGCGTTTTGAAGCACCTCCTAGTCAAGTCTCTGTGGTGTAGATAATCTCAATTTTACAAGTACGTCATTCAAACACACCTCTTATTACCGAAATCTTTTCTTTCACCCCCCTCAGCCTCCTTGTTTGTTGTATAGCATTAAACTAAATCCAACAACTGTCCTGGCTATCCTGTTTTTTTTTTTTTAAAAAAAAAATAAAAAAAATAAAAAGAATCATACATTCAAATGTCTTCTACTACCAATATTCCCTCGCATAACGCAACCGATTCTACACCTACTGATTCTTGCTATACTTCATATCCTCAAAATATCTCCTATAATTATGCTTCACCCTCTCTAACAACTCCTCAAAATAATAGGCCTCAACATCCATCCCAGTCTACTTCTACTCCTACTTCTTCAAACCCTCCTGGAATGTTGACTTATCCTCCTTCTCAATATCAATCTTTTTCTTCACAGTCTCCTGTTGTTGTTCAAAGTCCTTCTACCTCTCAACCTCAGGCCACTTACATGATTCCTCAAGGATTTTATCAACAACGCTACCTCTCCTCTCCTCAAAGCCAACAGCAACAGCAACAACAGCCATGGAACTATCAGCACCAAAGTCAACCGATTTCCCAAAATTCCTCCGTCCAATCAGTATCCTCAGATACAGAAAAGCCTTCTGGTAAGATACAAGCTCACTTTCAAACATATGCACAACCTCAAATGCAGCCTGCCACGTATAACCACCAGCAACAATCGTCTCAACCTATTTTATACGGCAACAATAATCCTCCCCAACATTACTCAGCATCTCACCAACAGCATGCTAGTGAATCATTTTCTAATCACACAAATCCCAGCCATAGCCGGACTCCATCTGCCCCATCAACCGATGCTCAATCCCAAAACCAAGATAGATCCCAGGTGTACGACTTATCCAGTACCTCCAGCTTAAATATGACTTCCAAATTCCCACAGAATTCTCAACCTATAGCCACTGCTCAGTATACAGTATCTCCAGGTGTGAATTCAAACTGTTCATATAACCAGCCCGTTGCTTCTGGCTCCACGTCTAACACTGTCTCGGAACCTCCCAACTATTATCCCCAGGACATTTCCCGTTCTTCAACTCTTTCCAAAAATGCATCAAACCCAGTGGAAATTTCTAAAAACCTGCCACAAACTACAAACTATTCATTATACTCTACTCATCCTTCTACTTCCTCCTCATCCATTCCTAATGACCATCAACAGCCATTGGTTGACAAACCTTTGTCTGCCCCGATTACATCTGTTACCGATCCTGCACAGTATCAGCAGTCTCACCCCCAACAGCCGCTTCCAACGGCAGCCTACATTCAACCACAAGGTGCAACCATTGTCACATCTTCCACTTCTAATACATCCACTACTTCCTCTGAAGGTCATACTTCGCATGTCCCCTCATATCCATATCCACAATACCAGATGACCACTCATCCAATGTCTTACCCTAGCAATTATGCTCAGAGTAATTACCAGTATGGCTATCCCCCACAGCCACAACAGTTGGGTATTGAGTCTAATGGAGTCACTGCTCCCTCTATTACTGATTCATCATCATCATCATCATCATCATCTGTTCCTGTTGGCCGCCACGAGTCGCAAAACTCAATGTCTAGTCTAAACGCTTCGACTGACCCTGCTATGTACCAATACCCACAATACCATACTGTTTCAGGTCCTACTCCAGTGCCTATTAACCAGTTGTTACCAGCTAATAAGGCAGCTAAAATTAAAAACGAAAGCCAAGCTTCTGCTCAGTTATACCATCCGAGTAACACCCACACAATGCAATACCAATATAATACCGCGTCTACAGCTATGATCCCATCTAGCGGTAACGCATACCAATCATATCTTCCACAGATTAATAATGGTGTTGTGTCAACGGATTCAAACATGATGGTTGCTGAGGCCAATAATGCAAGTGGCATGATACCAACTTCCCAATACTGTCATCCTGCTCCGATTGTTTCAGCTACATCGTCGACATCTCCGTATTCTCAAAAGCGTCATACTCCTGGATACTCCTCACCAGCCCGTTCACGCCCTAAGCGCCGGAAATCTACTTCGGTTGCTGAAAGCGGGTCCAAATCATCTGGACATAAAGGTGAGGAAGGTATCGCGATCAATGACCAAGGTGTGAAAATCGGTGCAACTCAAGTCGACAAGATGATGCTGATCATTCAAGCACAAAAGCAGTATTCCGAAAAAATTGCAAAAGGCGAAGCAGAGCCGTTGGTTAGTTTGGACGACGAAACGGTGTTGATTCCTTCGCAGGGAATGCTGAACGGAGGTGTAGGCAAGCGGGCCACATCTTCCTCATTCAAGTACAAGTGCGACTTTCCAGACTGTAACAAGTCGTTCAGTCAAAAGACACACTTGATGATTCATGGTAGATCACACACTGGCGATCGACCGTATGTATGCGATTTTGAGGGATGTGGTAAGAGGTTTTCGCAACATGGAAACCTCCGCACCCATCGACGATCACACACGGGCGAAAAGCCATATACGTGTGAGGAATGCGGCAAAAAGTTTGCACAATGTGGCAACTACCGGGCTCACCGAATCATCCATATGGAGGTCAAGCCGTTCGTGTGCAAGTTGGATAACTGTGATAAGACTTTTACGCAGTTGGGAAATCTCAAGGCCCACCAAAACAAATTCCATTCCGAATCGTTATCAATGATCATGAGCAACGCCAAACTTTACGCTGAAGTCAAGTTCAAGATTGCGAGAGGCGAGTTGTCGCCAAACGATACTGGTGGTTTATCTCCATTGGATATTGAGATGATTGGGTATTTTGCCGACTTGTACAAAAATTCAAACAGAGGCATTAAAGGCCGTGGAAAGGAAAACAAGTATGGGAACAGCAGTAGAAGGGGATCAGAGAATCTGAATTACCATTGATTACTTTGACTGGTGGATGTTTTTATTTATTTAATTAATTGATTTATTCTTAGAATTTTCATTTTATAGTACTTTGTTTATATACATATATATATTTATTTGTCACAGCAGTGTTGGCAGTTTCCTTTTTTTATTTCTATTCGTACATGATTTTTTCATCTTGTAAATGGTGATTTGCAAATATATAATGTTTTTGAAAAGCGTACATATATAAAAAACCTATGGCTACGGATACGAATCCCAGAAACGGATGAATGGAACGGACCAGTATTTAGTCAATTACGGATGCAGTCTGTAGGGATCGTACTTTTGGGTATTCAATGACGTCCTTTGCAAGGCAAACAATATAGGAAACAGTGTATTATTTGGATCCATGTGACGACGAGCCGTGAAGATCTTTAACAAGGTTTGGGAGGAACCATCTTTTGGTCTATTTATATAAATATAAATACATTTATCTTAGAATAAATGATCCCAAAGATATTAAGAAGTCTTATTTCAATCTGTTACAAGGTGAAGAATAAATGTTGTAATACAATAAGTTAGAATGTGATATCATTGGGTAATTAGTAGTGAGTTAACCAACTCGATATTTCAGTTTACCAAAGACTGTATGGTGGGATTGGTTTTACAAAGTATGATTAAAAGAATTATGTAGAGATCATTGACTAGAACCCACGTAGTTTCATCTCAAATATCACCGTAGCTAGATCTATCGCGTTCTTTTTCTTTGTGATATGTGTACTATAGTAGGTTTTACTACAGGGATAGTAACTATTGGAGGAGAAGATGTGTGTATAGATCATATTAGCAAAACACTAGATCATAACGGCAATAAACCATCAGAAAACATATGGTTTAAGACGTGCTGAATGCATTTCTCAATGCTTGACAGATTCTATTAATGGATATTTAACCAGTTTGGACTTTTTATTTAGATGGAAATCAATTGAAAGTAATGTATTGATTGGTTGAGTTTCTTGTCAAAACCCTATAAACCTAGAAAAACAGTTGTTAAAAATTGACAAAACCACCACTAAAACAGCTCCAGTAAACACAAATCGACTGCTTTATATCGTTTCTAAAGACTTTCAACGTTTTCGAACCAGATGCCGATGCTGTTTTCATACGAACCAACATGTTTACAATGTCGGATGCAGCCGACTATAGCCGGGTAACCTGTGGCTGCGTGAAAAACCGGAACAAACCTGGGCTCAACCAGTATTAAAGATTGTGACTTTTGATTGGTTGATTGGGCCAGCAACCGATTTACGCTGTTTCTGGGCCTATGGATTGGCGAGTTTCTGTAATTTTTTTTATTTAAAAAACAAATTCCTCCTCTTCTTCTTGTTTTTTCTTACCATCGACTCATTTTGCGAGCTTCTATTCCAACAACTTCAAAATGTCCGAGAACAAGAGTGTATGTCTATTTTTTCTTCTTTATCAATTGATTTATCGTTTTATTTAATTACATATTTTTAAAAAAGAATTTCAAAATATTAACAAGATTGATTAGAGCTTTATGATTGACTTTTTGATGGGTGGTGTTTCCGCCGCTGTCTCTAAGACAGCCGCTGCCCCCATCGAGCGTGTCAAGCTTCTTATCCAGAACCAGGATGAGATGATCAAGCAAGGTCGTCTCGCCAAGAAGTACTCTGGTATCGTTGACTGTTTCAAGCGTACCGCTGGTGACGAAGGTTTCGTCTCTTTCTGGAGAGGTAACACCGCCAACGTCATTAGATACTTCCCTACCCAGGCCCTTAACTTTGCCTTCAAGGACAGATTTAAGGCTATGTTTGGTTTCAAGAAGTCCGAGGGCTACTGGCCTTGGTTCGCTGGTAACCTCGCCTCTGGTGGTCTTGCCGGTGCCACTTCCCTCTTCTTTGTCTACTCTCTCGATTACGCCCGTACCCGTCTTGCCAACGATGCCAAGTCCTCCAAGGGCTCTGGTGAGCGTGAATTCAACGGTCTTGTTGATGTTTACAAGAAGACTCTTGCTTCTGATGGTATTGCTGGTCTCTATCGTGGTTTCGGTCCTTCCGTTGTTGGTATCATTGTTTACCGTGGTCTTTACTTTGGTCTTTACGACTCTCTTAAGCCTGTTGTCCTTGTTGGTCCTCTTGAGGGCAGCTTCTTGGCCTCCTTCCTTCTCGGTTGGTGTGTCACCACCGGTGCCTCTACCGCCTCTTACCCACTTGACACTGTCCGTCGTCGTATGATGATGACTTCCGGCCAGGCCGTTAAGTACAAGGGTGCTTTCGATGCTTTCACCAAGATTGTCGCTGCTGAAGGTGTTGGTTCCCTCTTCAAGGGTTGCGGTGCCAACATTCTCCGTGGTGTTGCCGGTGCTGGTGTCATCTCCCTCTATGATCAGCTCCAGGTCATTCTTTTCGGCAAGAAGTTCAAATAAACTAGCACTATTGTTCCATTGAATTTATAGAACTGATTTATTTTTACAAAACCGAAAAAGAAAGACTTAAAAACCCAAAAACAATAAAAAAGACAACATGTAACCTTTTATATATACTCTTATTATGTGAATGTTCATTCAACATTCACTAAATAAATGATGCTTAATATTCTTGTACTAGATTTTTTTTTTTGGAATGTAGTTGTGGCTGTGTTGATACTGGAACATTCTTTGTGAGGGTGGTGGTTTTTGCTTTTTTTGAAAAAGAAATCATTTGTCAGTTTTTTTTTTTTTTCGGTAACATGAAGTTGTAATTTGGAGAAACTGAGAAAAGGAAAAAACTTTCTAGATCGAGTAGGATACAAAATAATACCATACATATTCGTTGAAAATAAATGAATGTGAAAAAAATCATGGAAATAACATGAGAATACCATCAAAGTACAATGAAGGTGAACATGATAATAGAATAAAAAGGTTGAAAAACAAAAAAAATACCCGGAAGCCGACGTTTGACAACTATGGAGAGACATTCAAAAGCCGGAACAAAAACAAAAACAGGGATTCGGATCTAAATTTGAGGAGTTTTCGGGAGAGATCCCAACCGTTTTTGGTCCATTAAAAAATAATCCAACGTATTTGAGACAATTAATCTTCGGGAGGAGGCATATGATTATTATTTTGAATTTGCGTTTTTTTTAAAAATATTGAAACTTTAGGAAGAAAACGTTGAGTGTCGGACAAGTTTTGATGGTTGGAATAGAGTTGACATACCTTTAGATGTGAACCAAGGTTGATGAAGAACCAAACCATATTTCGACATGAACTGAATGAGATCTCGACTGTAACAAGCAGAAACGAATCAACGACAAAAATGACTGGAACCGTCAAAATTCAATTCGACCCGACTAAAAAACGGTTAGAATCAATGAAAAGTCACGTAGCAAGGCCGTGAACATGGCAATTACCACCTCTGATTACCAATAAATGGGACACCAACCCAAAAAACACCCAAAATAACCAAAACGCGTCATATGACGACGGTGTCCGAATCTGACAATGCGATTACCAACTTCTCGTTTTGGAATTCAAAACAGTGTTTCCTGGTCGTTCTTGACTTTGCTGGGATTTGAATTCTTTGTCTGTGTGTATGTATAAAAAGATCCATGTGTGTGTATATATAAATATACCTTTTCACCTAGTTTTTTTTTTTTTCTTCCTTCTACCATAACCTTCAAACATTTATTCCTATTCTGTGGATGTTGATTACCAGTTGAATACCCTACTTATGCTATAAAAGTACCTCAACAAAATCATATTTAATATATATATATATATTTTCATATATGTATTAATAATTCCATAATGGCAAGTCAATCAACTAATACCTATTCTTCGATACCATCCTCTTCTAAAAAATCCCACTCAAAAAATAGCTCCAGTAAAGCTTCTTCCTCTTTAATCCCCAATTCTCCCGATCATTCAGCTATAACAACAGCATTTGGCCCAGATGACCAACCAACTAAACGTCAACGAGTATCTTTGGCCTGTGATACTTGCAGAAAGAAAAAAATAAAATGCAACGGTAAAACTCCAGCTTGTACAAACTGCGTCAATAATAAATTAGAATGTACTTACACTCAACCTGAACGCAAAATTAAACCAAAAAAAACGTTAGTATTGTCCGTCATCTTTGTATCATGATAATGATCATAGCGACCAGAATAAGAATAATTCTTATTTGTGTCATGATCATTTCATTTCAGTTAGTAATGATCTCTCTATTGCATTTTGCTAATCCTTCATCTTTCCCTTTATTCATTTCCCCCATGTTTATATTCATTATCAATTCAGTCGGACCAGTACTCTATCTTTACTAGAAACTAGACTTCGGAGAATTGAAACTCTTTTAGAGTCAAATATCCCTCAACTGGTCGAAATTATCAAAAAAAGTTCAATAACTCCTTCGAAATCAATCAACCAAAAGCCAACCCGCAAACGCCACACAAAACCTTACTCAGCTACTCATGATGACGACCAAAATACCATCTCCCACTTTGACCGTTTTTCGGCTGCTCCAAGTATCGCGTCCACCGATTCCGAAAGTATTTCCGATTTCGATTGCAGCGATTCCTCCTCTTTACAATCAAACGATCATGACTCTGATAATGACAACGATCATGACTTGGATTTTAACTCTAATTCCAATTCAGACTTGGGCCTTACCTCCCATCCAAAGGTTTACATCAAATCTGAACACAGCGACCCTGGACCAAACATTTTAAATCACTCAAACTCTTTTCCCCATAGCTCTTCTTCGTCAGCTTTATCAGATTCAAAACGAAAAGTTAAATCTTTACCCACTAGTTACTCTAATGATGACCAAAACACTTCTGTCGACGTCCAATGGGATATACCAAAGTCGGCTGACCTCCCACACGTTTTGTATTTCGAACAACCATCCGCTAATATGAACAAGAGAATCAAAGATGATAATAATCTCGCTGCCATCACCGTCCATAATGGCTTTACTCAAATGTTTA
This sequence comes from Magnusiomyces suaveolens, assembly GCA_900642975.1. Taxonomy (NCBI): domain Eukaryota; kingdom Fungi; phylum Ascomycota; class Dipodascomycetes; order Dipodascales; family Dipodascaceae; genus Magnusiomyces; species Magnusiomyces suaveolens. Next base: position 2,136,611 of record CAAAMA010000004.1, read on the forward strand.
TTGAATGTGCACCTCTCAAACTTTGCTCTCCAACAGGCTTTGAATGGATCTCCACAAGATTTAAAAATCCTTCTCTCCCAGGAATTCTTTCCAAAAAGTTCAATATTGTACACGAACAAATGAAGGAAGGAATTCTATCCCTAACAAATGCTAGCGCCACTCCAGTTGAATTTGATAAAAAAATTGTCTTCCAAGCAATTGAAGCATACTTTAAATGTTTTACAGGCTGTCTCGTCTTTTCGTTCACAGAAATAGATAACATCATCTTTAAAGAATTTGGTGAGCACCTTCCTTTTGATGGATCAAAATACGAAGTTCCCGAAAACGAACTCAAAGACCCCTTTGGCCGTAGCCCGGCTGATTTTGTTTCCAGCAGATCTAATAATACCTTTACTGAACTTTGTGATGGCAAAACAATTACTGGTTTAAATGGTTATGCCGAAAAACTGGCAATTGCTTCTATAACCGCAATGGGTGTTTTTTTTCTTTGTCATAGGAAAGATGAAAGTATTCCAAGTTACATCAATTATGAAACCGCAACTAAGTACGTGGCCACAGCCAAAAATTATGTCGAAAAATACTCTTTTATTGCAAACTCAGTCACTGGTGTTAAAGGAATGGCTCTTCTTCTCTTTCTTTTTAGTTCATGTGTCAATCTCAAACCAGCAGTTACTTTATCAGCTATCGCCATTCGTCTTGGCCAAGAAATTGGTTTGCACAGAGAAGAAGCCTACACAAATGTTCCCATCCGTGAATCCATCCTTCGCGTCAATACCTGGTGGCTACTTTACTGTTCAGAATCTGATATTTGTATAAAACTTTGCAGAAATTCCTGTCTTCACGACAGAGACATTTCCACCCCACTTCCTCTCTCTTTTCCTTTCATTGACGAGTCAGGTGTCATTATTCAAGACCGATCTAATCTTTTGGCTTTCCTGGTTCACTTTTATCGTATTTGGAATAAAATCAATTCGGAGTTGCTCTCTCCAAATGCAAATTTGACAATCAAAGAACAATTGGTGAAGCACGTCACTTTCCAAAACGATATTGAAGCTTGGACAAATATTTTGCCTTCCGAACTTCGGCCAAACTATTCCGATCCGTCTTCGTTTGTTGAAATTAAGCCTCAGTCGAGTATTAATAACCTCGCATTCTATCATTTGTTGTCCTATTGTCATGTTACATATTACTCTGTTGTTGCTACATTATACCGGAATATTGGGGGTCATCCAAGTTGGATTTATCGTTTCACGTCTGGATCTGATGAAAGCGTGCCAAACAGTACAAATAACACCCCAAGTAACACTACCAGCACCACCAATGATGATGACAGACACAAGGCTTCTTCGTCAGAAACTCAGTCTGATGGGTCGTCGTTGCATAAAAAACAGGCTTCAAAGGCTACACAAAAATCGACATCGTCTGCTTCGGATATGGAAAGCGGTGAACAAGTGGGCGATCTTAAAGACTATGATCCTGCGACCGTCGTTGCTTTGCTCAAGGAAGCCAGCGACTGTCATGCCAAAGGAAAAATGCGTCGTACATTTTCCAGAAATGGCGTCAAGCTGATTGTCCGTCGCATTGCATTAGAAAATCCAGAAATGTTGCGTGCCAATGAAATCTGTGTGTTGGCTAGCTGCAGGACTATTGAGATTATTGAAAACGTGTCCTCATGGTTTAATGCTTCTATTTGGCAGCTGTCTTACTTTGGATTCAACTCGTTTATCAACATATTTGTTTCTTGCATGTTTTTGCCTCTACACACCGATAGTGTTAACCGTCTGTCGTACATGTACGAGTTGATTGGGGTCTTTGGAAAGTTATACCACACTACAAAAACCTTTATGTTCCAAGCAGAAGTGGGCCTGATGCTACATGAAATGGCTGACTCTCTCACCAGTTATGTTGAACAAAAACGCAAGGACGCAAAGATGAAGGATTATAAAATACCAAAGTTTACAGGAAGACGACACCGAAAGGATGATAAAAATGCGGGCCAATTCAACTCCCAACCACAGAATGATAAGGGAGAATCAAACAATACAGGATTATCGCTTGGTAATGGTTTCTCATCATCGTTACCTACATCCTTTCCTCCATCATCAAAAAACGTGGTTGTGCAACCATCAGTTGACCAGCCAGGATACAGGGTGCTCGACAGTTTGGGCCTTCCTTTATACCAAAATCAAGGACTACCAACCACACAAGAGTTTTCGTCGATGCCAGCACACCAGCTCTCGGAATACATTTCTCAGCCACCAAAAAATGGTACTCAGCCCACTGTGATTGCTTCTTCTCCAGCCATATCTAGAAACAACCTGTCTACCAACAAAAACGATCAGACTAATCCTCTTTTAGACCAGTTCCAAAAGCCAAACTTTCAAAACTCTTCTGGGCTCGGTGTGTCTTCCTTTGCAGACGACATTTTCGATGTCACAGACGCACAAGCATCGTCTTCTTCAGCTCGACCGGGGTCTAGCATATACGGAATCAACAACATGAACAACGCGATGCAAAATGGCAATATAAATGGCAGTGTCAACAGCATTAGTAACGCTGGCGGGACCGATTCCAACATGTACAGTACTCTCGGAAATCGGTCAAATAGCATCAGCATTTCAAACAACAGCCACAGCTTGCATAACGGTAACGACGAACCCATGCTCGACTACTTGTATCCCGACTTTGGGTTGGGCTCGGATTTGGCCATCATTAACAGCCTTTTCTTCGTGTCTGGGCCGTCGTGGACGAATTCCGAGTTTACGGCGTCCACAAATTTGCAAGGCGACTTGGGGTTTGGAAACGGGAACAACAATATGTAAATATATAAATTAATTTGAATGCTTTTTTTAACCGAATTTTTTTTTTTTTTTGAAAAGGTTTAACAACTTTAAAACTCCTAAATCAGCATTTGAACCGGAGTGATCAAATTTTGTCCAAGAGTTGCAAACTTTTCACAAATGAACAAGTATATTTTTCATTTTTTGCGTGATAACAAACTGTTTTGGTATCATTTCTGGTTTCATCCAATCAAGCCAATTACCATCAACAACCAGTTTAATTTATTAAACGACAAGTAAACGGGTATGCGGCTACGATAAAACAACAAAAAGGGTTAAAGCAAGACTACGTAAAAAATTCCAAATCCCATACGTTTTTGGTGAGAAAATGGAGTGGTGTGTAAAGAACCAAGTAAAATACTAGTGATGGTAAAATATGAGAATATCCTGGATCAAACCAAAAGTAAAAACCGGATTCAAATAAAGAGCAAAAAAACCATATCAAGTGAAACAAAACTTACTAAGGATTATATAAACTTGGGTTTCCTACAAGTGAAATTTTCAGTCGTCCTTCACATCCAATAACGTCTGCTTCTGATCCGAATATGGAATTGATACACACCAAAAACCGACCAAAAAAGCATCAGATACCCGTTGACACGGAATTAGCGGTGGACAAGCCGATGTGAGGAAAGACCGGTGGGAGACGGAGCCACGCGGCCCCGATCCGTCACGGGACGATAATTATTAGGAAGTTCTTAGTACAACCAAGTAGAGTGCCGGTCTTTGCGAGTTGGCAGGTTGTTGATATTGTTTACAAAGTGTGCGTGATTACTCGCAAGCTACAAATATATCGACTTTTGGCTGTCAAAATAGGGCTTGCGAGTCCTAAAGTCTATAAAAATTTAAATATCGCAACAAGCCTTGTATAAAATGTATGGGTATCGGCGGTTCCAAGTGCCCAACTTTTAACAGGTTTTTATAGTGAGCAAAAATTTTCAGACGTCATCAAAGCGGCCAAATGTTCACTTTCAGTAAATAGCCCTTTTGTCGCGGCACTAATATCTAATGGGCGTTTATTATTGTCTCTAGAACTGTCATTGAAACTTATCGTGACTTAAGTTCGGATGAAGATCATTCAGCTACAAGTACCTGTAATCCGAGGTTATTTTTTTTTCAACGGCATCAGCAATTTATTGAGTAGTTCAGATTTAGTTGTTCATTCATCTAGTGATGTAAAAAAAAAAACAAATTAGCGTTTGCCGCCGAAAATCGCAGTTGCTAGCATATTGCTTCGAAAACCTGAATCCGTCGTAATGGTTAATAGGATCTATAACCCAAATCATACGTTGATGCTCGAAAAACAACAAAAATAATTTGATCTTGTTCGTGAATACTTTCTTTTTGGTTATCATGAAAATAGTAAGAAACCACGTACGGCATCAAACGGCTCGAAAAACCTTTAACCAGTTTAAACAATAAGTAAAAATTAATTGTGCAGTGTAAAATATTTGCATGTATGTTTGCCGTGCTTGCTTTTTTTTTTACAACCCAATTAAATTGTCGGATTAAATGTAAATGCTTGCCATTTGAAATATATGGCGGTGTGGCCAACAGTTGAAAGGAGCAAACAAATACAACCATCGAGTTTAATGGTATTCACCAGTAATCAGTTCGTATCAACTCCATTCATATTGGTTACAATATGCCGAGTTCATCAGCTGTTTAGTGCTAAATAATCATAAAACATACAAGCTTTAAAGGTCATCTAATTGGTTCTAGTGTATAAACGGTGTTAATCTTTGGGATCCAAGTCACCTGTTTAATTATGGATATCCAAACGAGTTCCATTGGTTTTAAACGTTGTAGATTTATTGAGAAAAACAAAGGATTTTGTTTGAGATATGTGAATTTATATATATACTTGTATTTACAACTACTGATATATGCTTTGGATAAATCTTGAACATTTCACAGATATCTACTCATTTGGGACAAGTCAACAAAAGCAGCAAGATTCGATTTTTGATAGATCCAAACGGAGTGTAAATTTGAATATTTTTGTAAAACCAAAAACTTTTGAAAGAATAAGGAAATTTCTTCTGTATATCTAGTAAAAAAATAATCAATTGACGATTAGCCAATTGTGTTTTGTTAACCCTTGAATCGTCTCATTTTTTTTCATGATTAGAGCCAAATTTACAGATTAAAAAACAGCTTGCCATCAGTGAAAAAATATTTCGCATTATTTCCCAAACCCTTTTAAATGATTTCTTTGACTTGAGAGGCTATATACTCAGACAGTTTAATAATGGTACCACTTGATGGTCAATTGATACCAAGCCAATAACCAAAATACCAAGAAACCCAATGGCGCATTTTTGGAAAAGCTAATATATTTTAAAATGAAGCCAAGCTTGATGAAAGTTACTTAAAAAAATCATCCCCAGTTTTTAAATGTAAATTTATCTAAAGGCAACTTCTATTAAAGCACATACAAATCTATGATGTTTCCTATTCAATGAAGCCGTGAATTCACCACTATTCAATATCTATTGTTATCTAAGCAAATAAAAAAGGTTTTAAAAAGGAGTTCACAGCTGAAGACTATCGATTATGTAGTTCTTACCCCATTTTTGTGATTAGGAGCAACCATATACTTTGAGCAAAACCTTGAACTGTATGTCCATTGATGAGTTTTGTTCTCACCCATCTTGAAATTTTCATTTTATTTAATTGAATTCCATAAACTGCCATATTTCATAGTTCTTTCAAAGTAGAATGCTCACATATTTGTCGAGAAAGAGAAAAAAAAAAGATGATTCAAGTGGGTGGAAAAGCCAAACTTTTTTTTGTTATGCCACATAATATTTCACTTTTTTACATTGATACAATTTTATGTTTTTCATTTTTTTACACACCATCGTGTCCCACATCTTATCCGATAGGCACAAACTTCGATTGTATATAAATATTTCATTTAATCACCTCAAAAGCAATTTTAAAAATCTTTCTTTTATTAAATAAATCATATCTTTATTTTTTTAAACCTTTTTATATTTTTCTTATTTGAAAAAATGAGCGAAACTGAAGTATCCAAAATCAAATTTGACGAGGATTTCCAAGACGAAAAACTCGACAGCTCTTTGAGCGACAACGATGTCCAAAGCGTTGGTGCTACTGAGGCCGTTTATAACGGAAAGCAGGAATTCCAAGGCTACTATCCTACTGAAGAGGAGCTCAATACCCTGCGAAAGGTGGCTGACCGCTTACCATTAAGCGCTTGGTCTATTGCCATTGTTGAATTGTGTGAACGATTCACCTACTACGGTGTCAGTGGTCCGTTCCAGAACTATATGCAAAACCCAAGACATGGCCCAATCCCCGGTGCCCTCGATCTTGGTCAACAACATGCTAACGCTCTCTCATACTTTTTCCAGTTTTGGTGTTACGTCTGTCCCGTCGGCACTGCCTTTGTCAGTGATATGTACTTGGGAAAGTTCAAGGCCATTTGTGTTTCTGCTGGTATTTATATTCTTGGTACTTTGATCCTGTTTGTCACTTCCCTTCCTGTTGCTATTGACCATGGTGCTGCACTCGGTGGTCTTATTGCTGCTATGATTGTTATTGGTGTTGGTTGTGGTTTAAAGAGTTGTATCTCTCCTTTCCTTTGTGAACAATACACAATCACTAAACCATTTGTTAGAGAACTCAAGTCTGGCGAACGCGTCATCATTGATCCTGCTGTCACTATCCAGTCTATCTTTATGATCTTCTACTGCTGCATCAACATTGGTTCCCTTTCTGCTATTGCCACTACCGAGCTCGAAAAGAATGTCGATTTCTGGGCCGCGTACCTTTTGCCATTCTGCTTCTTCTTTGTTGGTATTGCCGCTCTCGTTTTCGGTGGCCGATCCTACATCAAAAAACCTCCTACTGGATCTATCATTCCCCAAGCCGTCAAGATCTGCGGAATTGTTATCAAAAACAAGTTCAACTTTGAGCTTGCCAAACCATCATACCGCCAAAACGCTGGCTTGAATCCTGTTCCGTGGTCTGATCTGTTTGTTGATGAAGTTAGACGTGCCCTGATTGCTTGCAAGGTCTTTGCCTTTTATCCCATCTACTGGGTCGTCTACGGCCAAATGATCAACAACTTTGTCTCACAGGCTGCGCAAATGAACACACATAAGATCCCCAACGATATCATGCAAAACGTTGACGCAATCTCAATCATCATCTTTATCCCCATCTTGGACTACTTTGTTTACCCATTCCTTAGACGCGTCGGTATTCCATTCCGTCCCATCACCCGTATCTTTTTCGGTTTTATGTTTGCTGGTGCCTCCATGGCTTACGCCAGTGTCTTGCAGCACTACATTTACAAGACTTCCAACTACTCAGTCACCCAAACAGTCACCCCTACTATACACGTCGCTATCCAAACTCCTGCATACTTCTTCATTGCTTTGTCTGAAATTTTTGCTTCCATCACCGGTTTAGAAGTCGCCTACTCCAAGGCCCCTACCGAAATGAAGTCCTTCGTCATGTCCATCTTTTTGCTCACAAACGCTTTCGGTTCTGCCCTTGGTATTGCCCTTTCCCCCACTGCCGTCGACCCCAAACTTGTTTGGATGTACGCTGGTTTGGCCATCGCCACCGTTATTGCTGGTGTCACCTTTTGGTTCTTGTATCGTGGACTTAATGCGGTCGAAGACGAGCTCAATGCCATTGGCGTTGACCACAACGCTGATGTCCTTGCTGAGCTTGAGAAGGACAAACACAGACACTCGTTGGAAAGAGGAGAAGTTGCACTTTCCACAGCTTAATGCTTTTGAATATTTCTTTTTAATGATTTTTATGTATGATTTTTGTTACGATTTTTCTTCTTGTCTATTGCATGTATAAAAATGTTGTGAATAATAATAATGATGACAACTTGAACATTTTAACTACTTGAATGCTTTGCTAATTGGTTGGAAGTTGAAGCGTATGGTTGTTATTTGGATTAGACCAAGTATATGATTCATAGCTTTTGATTAATATTTCACCAACACCGCCTAAATAAATTCGACATTAAATTTCAACACGGTGGCTCGCCAAACAGGGAAATGAACGACCGAACCCAGTTGGATAATAATATGCTGGCAGGTCCTATAGTTATGTTCTATGTTGACCCTGGAATTTCATGGATGTGCCATATATTAAGTTTTAAAACAAAACTATTTACAAATAAAAAAGGAATTATAAATTAAATACGACCCTAGATTTTGCAAAAGAGTAATGTCCAACCAATTAAAGCTCGAACCTAGATTTGACTAAACTCAATCTAAGGGTTGACAAAAAGAAATGGTGGTATATTAACAGGGACTTTGATTCAGGAACAGAGATCCTTATTCTGAGGATTGTAGCCCATAGGAGTATAAAGCAAAGAATGTGTTTAGTTAAACCAATATTTTTAATTTCAGGAAAAAGAAAAACAAATTGTGCAACTAAAAACCAACATAAAATCTAGTATCTTAATTACAGATTTATCAAGTTACAAATCTCAAAACATGTAATAAGACTCGATTCTATTTTTCAAATTGAAAAGTTTTGACTGGTTTTTGCAAATGATCAATTGACCCAAATACTAACAAACGGCCTTTTTTTGCAGTCTCTCCCAACGGAATATCCAATTCAGTGACGCTTGTGTTTGGCGGCACTGCGATCGACTCGAGCGGTACTGCTTCGTCTATTTTGATTGTGCGCGAGTTGACGAGCTCCGCGCACAGCCGGGCAATGACGCCGCCATGAGATACTACGAGCACCGAGGACCAGGAGGGATGCGAGGCTGCGTCAGCAATAATTTGTGACCACAAACAACGGAGGCGCAGCTGAAAGTCGCGGACAGGTTCGCCATAGTCGTTGAACACCTTTCCTTCCTGTTTTACCTTTTTGCAGGCAGCTTTGTAGTGCATCGACTCCAGTTCACCAATGGACCGTTCCCTCAAACCGGATGTATACTTTACTGGGATCTTGTACGCCTGGTCAGAGGAGCCCATGTCTTTAAGGGTCCCCGTTTTGAAATCAAAGCTCGCAGAACCAATATAACCCATTTGAGCAAGAACGAGATTGGTGGTGGTCTTGACACGTTTGAGATCAGAAGCATATACAGCATCGAAATGGATGCCATCTGTCCCAAGACGTTTTCCGAGCGCTATGGCTTGAGACTGGCCATCGGAGTTTAATTGAGTATCTAGATGGCCTTGGATAATGCGGTTAATGTTCTCATTGGTTTGGCCATGACGAACAATATAAACCTTTAAATTTCTTTCTGAATTGTTTACGACCTGTTCACTCATACTTGCAACGTAAATAGTGATATTGGGAAACAGGTTGGAAAAAGTTGAAAGCATGAATAAACAATGAGCAACAGTCACGTGAGAACTTCTTTTACAATTCAAGTACAATCAGTTGTACTCTGTGAGAATTTCAGATAATGAAACGAAAGATAAATCAATAAGCCGTTTTTTTGGAAGCAAATCAAAATGGTTACGGCGCTTTAAAATTTCAAGTATATAAACCCTCGATTTCCACGTATCTTGAAAAAACAGTAAAATTTATTCAAAGCTGATAATTCCTTTGATTTCTCTCTATTTTTTTGCATCTCATCATGTCTCTTTTATTACCTCCGACGTTGGGGTCTCCAACATCCAGCGAGATCTGTGTTATGAAAAAGCGTATTCTTGCACAAATCAACACAGATTTCAACTTGTCATTATTTGATTTTCTCAACCATTCGCTGAAGTGTCATGTATTTGACCCAGAAGATTCTCAAACTTCTGCCGAGTTGATTGACATCAGTGGAGAGTTTTTGTTGTTAAAATACACACACCCTTTTTATACAAACCCTCAGTATATCCAATTGCCAATCACGCCTCCCATGAGTGATAATTCACTTCAAGAAGCTGAGCAAGCATTCAAAGAGATGGCTCGAACAAAGGCAGAGGCCCGCCAATTGGCACCATTTCAAATCACAACGTTTTTGCCGCTAGGTTGTGGAAAGCATGTGTTTAAAGATCTTGCCATTTTTGCAATTTTGAACACCATTTCTATTCCTGTACTGAGATCGGCTCTCTGGTCCTCGATTTTTAATCGTATACTCAGACTGGCGGACCGGGCTACGAGTAGTCGTAACGTTAAGAGGTTGGTGTTTGTGCGTAACATGCTGGCCAAGGTGCTTGGAAAATGGGGGCTTTTAATCATATTGGGGTCGGCAAACATTGTCCAAGCTTTAACAGTTATGAATTCAAAAACCAGACAATATCGGGTTCCGGGGCCTCAGCGTTACTGGTGGATTCTTGCTACATTGGTTGAAGGTTTTCCAGCCATTTCAAGATTCAATGGACTAATCACTGATCGTGAAGAAGCATATTAAGTATGTTGTTAGTTTACTTTATATAAAGGTCATCAATAAAACAGTTATCTACCAAATCTTGGATCGAAGTATTTTTTTCCTTATCACGATTTAACAACATGTTATTCATAAAAATGCAGCTTTTTTTCATACAAGAGAATGAAAATAATACAGTAGATATAATTCAGCAGTCTTTGGCGACTTTTGTTTCTGTAACAAGTGGCTTAAATTTTTCATTTCATTCTTATTGAAGCAATGAAATATTAGTGGCTGCAATTTTTCTGATCCTTGCAAACTATTCCAAATCAATTGGTTGAATCTTTTGACAAATGTGTCAACGTAGGCCGATAAAACGATATGTATGTACTTTTCTTGCAGTTACTAAAGCCAAGATATCAAAAAAGATGTACAAATGTCCAATAAATCGATAAAAACATGGGATGACAGCCAGAAAAAAATGTTTTACTAGATTTTATGACTGAAGATGAAAACGGCATTTGAATTACATACATACTACTCAATCATTTATAAGCCTCGTAATTTCACAAACGTTTCATAGCCAGTCGTATTTTTTGATTTTTCCATCTTCAAAACTAGGTACATAAACCCATACCATATTTCATGCTTTATCGAATTTATAAATATAAACCAAGATTGAGGTGTTTTATTACTATTTTGATACCGAACTCGAGGCGAGTAAATACACCAGTTGTGAAAATATTGATATTTTAAAACGCTTCTTTATCTACAGTTGCATGTGGCTCTAAATACCTTTTTCTATTAAAACATTGAATACTTGTTTTGGTTTAATTTATTTGAATAAACCATGGAAAACATTAAACATTTACCGCAAAAATAGTCCTTGATACCTTCAAACAACAGACTGGTTGAAAAACATTCAATTTCTTTCGATACCCAGCAGCAACTGAGCTGAGTGAGTTGCGTTGGACGACCCCAAGTTCCCGACCAAACGGTGGTAATTTCCCAAAGCCAATTAACGACAGTCTTGAAGGAAACATGTGTAGAGTCTCTTGGGTTCAGTCAACTAAAGGAGGTTGGCAAGAATTTATTATTTATTTATTTTACCTTTTACAAGGCGTTCTAGTAGGACTAGCATTTGGACCGATTCCATTTTTGTTAAAAAAGCAAGTTGTCGGAGGGCCAAGTTGGTTTACGCTTGCGTCATACCCTTACTCATTAAAGTTATTGTGGAGCCCAATTGTCAATGTGTTATTACAAGGCCGTCACGAGACGTGGATAGTCCCGATCTAAATGGTCTCGGCATTTGTACTTGGGAAAAAGCGATGGATGGGGTTGGTTGAGAATGCGCAAGACAACTTGTTTATTATGGTGTTGTTTTTATGTGCTACACAGGAAATTGGTGTGGATGGATGGGCGGTGAAGTTGTTAACGCCTGAAGCGTTGTCGTACGCGAGTACATCGCAGACAGTGGACCTCAACAGTGGGTATTTTTATGTCATTTATGATATTTTTAGCATTCGATTCTGCGGAGTTTGTTAACAAGTACTTTAGAACGGAGCCAAGCAATGTTCCGTTATTGAGTTTGTCAAGGTATTTAGTTGGGTGGGGATGGATATATCTTGTTGTGACCGTTGTGTTTGGCGGGTGGTTAAAAAGGAGAAAACTAGGACCGAGGCGGCCGACGGGATATTGGGAGTTTACAAGAGGATGTACAGGGTGATGATGACACTTGGAAATCTGCAGGCGTTGAATTTAGTTCTCATGAGTACAAAAATAGGATTGCAAACCAATGAAACGGTAACAAACTTGAACGTTTTGGAAAAGGGGTTTAGCAGAGGGTTTTTTGTCAACGGTTTTGATTGATTTTTGGCCAACAGTTTTAATTGATGTTTCCGTTTAAGATAGTGATTGTATACTATGCGGCGGCCGTTGAAGTCATGGATGGTAGGATAAGTTGGGTGATTTGTGAGTAGGATGATATCGATGAGAACGGTGATTATCTTTCCAAGGAGTGGTGAGATTGGGTATTTGTACTCGTGCTTGGGTCGTTCACGTTAACGATCCCGTTTGTATCAATGTGTTTGATACACAAATAGCAGACCCGGTACTTGGAGAAACACAGAGACCGAAGTTGAACACGGATATCAATTTGGGTGGGCAGTTGCCGAGGTTTGATTGTGATATTTGGGATAGATTTGTTTACAAGGGCCAGATGGGAGAGTGTATCAAGGCAGGAAAAGGGTTTAGTGGGAATTCTTGTAATATGGAAACAAAGCACGCTGCCGAGATCTAGAGGGAGTATGCAGAGTTGAAACAAACGGATCTTTTGTTTCAAATGTGCCGTGTGTTGTTATTGGTCCAGGGCTGTATTTTTGGGTGGATTTGGAAAAAGGTTGTGAAGTTGGAATTGTTACCAAAATCGATGTGAAGAGTGGAAATGAATTAGGAGATGTATTATGGAAGAAATGAGTCTGAACAAGGCTTGAATATGGATCGATTCAGAGTGGTTGAATCAGTCGAAGCAAGAGTGATATTATGGTCCAACTTAGACTTTAACCTGTAACAAAGAGTAGAACAGAATTAAGTATGGGGGTAGTTTTGAGACTAAGAAGAAAAGGCCGTTGGACAATAAGGTTTGAAAGGCATAAAGACATGCTGGATACAACCAACCATTATTTATTTTTAAGTTCAGAGTTAAGAGGGTCCAAGTCTCCTGGCGATGTTTTATGTTGGAGCTGTGAGATATCAAACTATTCATATATTTATAAATACAAAATATAGACAAAAATAAACACAAATATAAAGATTTAACCAATACACGCATGTACATAAGCACCTGCACGTGGTTTGCATGCTCGATTACAGGAGTTCTACATCAGACATGCAAGAGCAACTGTAACAAAATAGAACACTTATTTATGTTTATTGTATTTCATTAATTTATTAAAGTAGAACATGTTGGCCTGAAATGAGGATTATGCATGGAATGAGACATTAGTTGTGGAAAAGAGCAAACTACCGTTGAAGAAAAGAAATTCGGGTTGAAAGCAATTTCATTGGTAGAAAACAACCATCGGCATGGCTTTACAATGTGAATTTCATGAAAACTAAAAGAATTCACAAAAAAAACCATACAACGAGTCGATACAGCTGAATTCTCACGTCGCACAGTGTAAATACTTGCAGAATCCAATGTTTGAACCAGAAAATGGGAGATTTTGAAAAATTGGGTTCTTTTGACGAATGGAATGTGGAGAGTTTTGTATTAAATGCACAACAAATGACACATTTAGAACATTTGTTGTAATACAAGCTGAAACAAAATTTTTACGTGAGCTTCCAATACAAAAAACACAAAATGGAAATCCTTTTGGCAACTGAAAAATGAAAGTCGAGATCGGCGCCAGTTTCAATATCACCAGTCTATTTTCAATTCAGCTCGTTTTTTTTTTTTTTAATATATATATAAAGTTCTGATTTTTCTTCAATTCCTTTTTTTTTTTTTCTCTTCTTTATCAAGGTTTTTTATTTTTGTATCTCTATTTTACACATTCGTTTAAAAATGAAGTCTTTCGTTATTTCCGCTGCTTCTCTCGCTTCCCTCATCTCATTGGTCCAAGCTGCCGTTGGTAAGGGTGGTTCTTTCGGTCTTGTTCTCATCAGATCCGGCTCCCCTCTCCAATACGCCAGCCCCTCTGTTGGTGCTGATAACAAGCTTGTCATCTCCGCCGCCAGCTCTTCTGACCACTACACCGGTTACTTCCTTCCCGACGGCCGTGTCCGCCAAGGTGGTACCGACATGTGGCTCTCTGTTGACACTGACCACTCCCTTGCTGTCCTCAACGCTAAGCCCATGAACTGGGGTGTCACCGACGACGGTCACCTTAGCGCCGGCAGCAACACTGGTTTCGTTGCTGTCCAGAATGCTGATGGTTCTTACGGCCTTTTCACTAGCGGCAAGAACGCCACTGGTACTTTCTACGACGTCATCATCCGTGTCGAATGGATCGAATCTTCCAGCTCTGCTTCTGATGCCACCTCCACCTCTGCTGCTCCTCAAACCTCCTCTGCTCACCCCAACATTACTGCCACCACCACCAACCCTGGTCAAACCACTGAGACCGTCACCAAGTGCCATGAAGATGGTACTTGCAGCCAAACCACCGTTCCCCAGGTCAACGCCGCTGCCGGTGTTAAGGGCTTCGTTGGTGCTGCCGCCGTTGCCTTTGCTGGTGCCCTTTTCCTTTAAATTATTGTGATTCCATTATAATTAATTTCACATCTTTGATCCTTACGGTTGATGCAAGTGCAATTTTCTTTTTGTATTTTTACTTCTTGTAACTTGACTTCCGCTTTTTTTTTAAAAAAAAAAAGAAAAATTAATATATATTAATTTTAATTTCGACCCTTTATTTATTCATTTCCACAATTCATGATTGAATTATTCAACTCTAATTGGTGTTTTTTGTGGAATGACTGAACTTCCCTTTTGGAAGTTGTAATTGAAATTGCGTAGTTTAAAATATCCTTTGTTTATTATTTTTTTTAAAAAATAATTATTACCTTAATGGTTTAATTTCTTAATAATTTCGTCGTTGATACACTATTTCATCATATTTTTTGTCACAATACCACACTCGCCTTTTCGTCTCATACCTATACCGAAATTTCATCCATTTCCGTGAACAAAGTTTGAATGCGTTTAATAGGATTCCGGGTTTCTTCACATTCATCAGTGTAAAAATGAATCGAGGTTTTCCTTAAATCCTCCGTTACATTGAATGATTCCACTCCAGTTAAAAACAAGCATACAAATACAAACCTTGACAATTCCTTCCATACAATAATCACGTATATAATTCCAACAAGGACCAAAAGGCTGGCTTGCTAATGGGTGTCTGTATAATAAACAAACTCTTTCACAAAATTTCTTCAACCCGTTTTGCACAAAAACTTAAAAATAAACACATCGCCACCTACAAACGTCGTATTGTTTATTTTTTCACCTACAAACGTTGTGCTTCTTTTATTTCTTGACTCGTTCTTGTATGCTACATCACCAAATCATTCTACAGCGTTATTCTTGTACCTGACTTCATGTAAATGTTTTGCCGCGGTTCAGTCACTGCATTCTATCGTTTTCTCTTCTTTGCTTGCTCAATCCCGTTTTACCCCAACATGATATCACCTTTGCATATAACACGATGACGTAATCCGTATATTATCTGATCTAAATAAAGCTTGTAACAAGTCTTAAAATATCCTCTTGTTGTCCCGTGACCCCGCCTGCTCTTTTGCAGCTATGATATAGAATGTGGGTTCCATATTTCGTCATACACAACTTGATCTGCATCCATCTGTATCAAGTCTTTATTCATGTAGAACAATCGTCGGTTTCTACTTTTTTTTTTTTTGACATTGCATTTCTCTAAATCATTTGCTACCAAGAATAAAAAAAAAAGTCAACTTGTTGCGTCATCGGATATCATTAATCCCTTTCCAATATTTCTCTCATTAAACATCTTGATAGACTTTATCAATTCTATCATCCCTTTTTATCCTAAACTATGGTCCGCTTTTTTCTCAAACCAACCCTAATTAAAAATATTTGAATCGTTGGTTACCAAGTTTTCAAGCAATAAGTAATTGAATATTAATTATTGAATCTTATTTTTGGGTTTATCTTCATACCACTCCCAGCCGAGAAAATTATTCCTCTATACCACAAATTATTACCACTTTTATGAACCCATTCAAGCTAAAACGAATTATCTACTTATTATTACCAATTCTCAAATTTATCCTAGATTTTGTCTTTTTAACGTTTGATCTGCTAAACATTCACGGTTTCCTTTTCTCCTTCTTTCTCCCTTTTTGGTCTTCTGATACCACCTAAGAGCACTGTCTCATGATTCTTGTTTCCGTTTGACTCGTTCAGAGGTCACTCCTGTAGCTCTGTAAAAGACGGATATTGTATTCTGTTTTCTTGTTATAATTTCCTCACTTTAATCCTTGTAGCCGTTTAATTTCCAAATTTTTTAAATTCTATAATTACCATTTCGATTACTTTCATCATTCTAAGAGCTCCGATTCCGTATTCATTTCTAATTGCACTACTACCATCCAAAAGGCACCAAAAGTTAATATCAGGCTAGGAATTCTGATTAAAAATTTTTCATCAACAATATTTCGTTAATTCCATATATCTTTTTAGCTTTGTCTAGACTTTAGTATTTGAATATCTTGGTCTCTTTTTGGCATCTATTTTTCCATTTTTCACCGCTATCCCCACAAAAATTTCAACCTTTATAATTTAAAACATACACCAGGGTTGGTATTTATTTCCAAAACTACCCAACCATGTATGTATACACATTATTTGCCTTTTCATTGGTTGAAATTCATTGTCTCAGAAAGTGGAAATTAACAATATAAATAATAAAAAAAACGTTGGTTTTTGTATTATCAGCTAATATAGATTTGCAATTGAGAGTTGGACAAGTTGTACCCATAAATTAAAAAAAATTCAAGTCGGTTTAGTTTTAGAATTTGGGTAAATTAAAAAAATCCAATAAATATTTCAAATCAGGTTAACAACCATGCAAAAACTAACCACAAATATTAAAAAAAAAAAAACTTTGAAAATTTCAAGGTTGGTAAATTTATCAACACCATTTTGGCCACTAATTCCACTAGTATTGGTCCCTGTATCAACCATTTATAAAATTCTATTTCCAAAATTCTACATTCTGTTTTTCGCAAAACGGACAGTTTAATTTTTTTTCTTAAAGGTCCACACTGCCAAAACCACACTATTCATATCTTCATCAAGTCCCCAGTGATAGTCGCCTGTTTACTACACCTATAACAATAACCATGCACCGAAAATACTGTACCTACCGGCCCGGTCAGTTAAATCCCATAATTGCTAAACACACGTAACACAATTGACAGGTTTATGTGGTTAAAAGTGTTGCAAATTGCTGAGCCAAATAAAAACTCTGCCTTTTGGATAAGACTCCACACGGCATGCATTCATCGGGGTCGGATCAAAGCAGATGGCACTGTGGCCCGGCCTGCAACACCTATCAAAATATACCTAGCTTACAGATGTTAAGTTTTTCCACATTTAGCAATAGAGTGTCATTGAAATGGAGGCTTTTATTGAAGCAGTGATTAAAAAAAGTCCACTAAATTGATAAATGCCTTTTCCTTGCTGAAATTTCCATATTTCATCAAGCCTTGATCATAAAAGATGTAATACGTGATTTGCTTCGGTTCATGGCTGCCTCCTAAAATAAAATTAGGGTTGGTACATCTTTTATCGCTACAAGATAGACGTTTGTTTCCGAGTAACGACTGTAATCAATGTCATTGCCCAAAAGGAGAAATCCAATACCAAAATATGAGTTTACAATTGACAAGATATTTACAGTTCAGTTGGGATACTATCAAGAAGAAAAAATTCGCATATGCACTATACGCAAATATCAAACTATAAACATCTAGAAACAAATTGTACACAGACAAGGATCTCCAATTTTGAAAAGGTCGACTAGATTGTAAAATTGGATATTAATGTCGTCACAAACTGTGACTTTGAAGCCAACTAGTTGAAAAGTTGTCTTTGAATTGTAACAGATCTCTTACCTATGATCGCTCAAAAAATAATTTTAAAATTTTACTCTTGATAATGTCTAGTGCTTGGATCACTTTCAGATTACATGACTTATTTACTGTTTTTGATAATACTGGTTATATGAATAAGTTATTTCAATCCTGTAATATACTGGCACACAGGAAAACAATCTTCAGTCCAATTTAAACAATTTTTGCTGATCAGATTGCAAACATTGCCAACATCTTTTTTATTTCCATAAGAAACTGGCGTTGAATCAGTCGCTCAATCCAAAATCTGATTAGTAAAATGACAAAAGTTCAACTTCTCCTAAAGATGTGCAAACCCTCTTACCAATATTCCCAGCTTCTAAACCGTCGCCTGTAACGATACCCCTGGCCAATATTGATTTATTTCGGAAATAATGTCTGTGTTTGAATATTTTTAGTCAAGACGTTTCAAGCAATACGCGAAACTGCAGAAAGATAAAAAAAACAGAGAAAGCTCACGAAAAACCTTCAGACATGTGGAATCCAATTGTAAATAATCACACGTTCAGCCCGAGATAATTGTAAACTAGCTTCTAGAAATAAATATATATAAGGTCACATGATATGCATTGATCTGTTAAGTATTTTTCAGAACACGTGTAATAATTGGTCTTAAAATTCACCGCTTCAACACAGCCAAAAGCTTTGAAATCCCTGTTTACAACCTTTCATCACCAAAGTCTTTGGGATTCCAGCTAATCAATAACATCATGGTACGCATTCTTGCATCATTGTTTTTTTTCAAAACACCTTTTTTTTCTAACCCAGATTGCATTTTCATTTCATTTTGTATTTAGTCTGTCAATATTTTTGGTGATCAAGTCGTTGAAGAACGCGCAGAAAATGCTCGTAAGTGCCACCGTTTGATTTCGACTCTAACCATCCATTAATTTTCCAAATCTAATTCTTTTCCTGTAATTTAGGTCTTTCCGCATTTGTTGGCGCTATTGCCGTCGGCGATTTAGTTAAAACCACTCTCGGCCCCAAGGGCATGGACAAGCTGTTACAGTCTGCTTCCACTGAAGAATCGCTCGTCACAAATGATGGCGCCACCATCCTGAAATCCATTCCCTTTGATAACCCAGCCGCCAAAGTTCTTGTCAACATTTCGCGAGTTCAGGACGACGAAGTTGGTGATGGTACCACTTCTGTTACTGTCCTTGCTGCCGAGCTTCTCCGTGAAGCTGAAAGGCTTGTTGAAAAGAAAATCCATCCCCAAACCATTATTGAGGGTTACCGTATTGCTGCAGATGCCGCTCTTACTGCTCTGGAAAAGTCTGCTCATGATTCATCATCCAACCCTGAAAAGTTTAGAGAAGATCTCGTGGCTATTGCAAAAACTACACTCAGCTCCAAGATTTTAAGTCAAGACAAGGACCACTTTTCTAAGCTTGCCGTCGATGCTGTTCTCAGATTAAAAGGATCAACAAATCTTGAACATATCCAGATTATCAAAAAGGCTGGCGGACGATTAGCTGATTCTTACCTCGATGAAGGTTTCATTCTTGACAAGTCTTTTGGTGTTAAGCAGCCCAAAAAAATTACCAATGCAAAGATTCTCATTGCAAACACCTCTATGGATACCGACAAGGTCAAGATTTACGGTGCCAAGTTCAAGGTTGATAGCACTTCCAAGCTTGCTGAATTGGAGCGTGCTGAAAAACAAAAAATGAAGGAAAAAGTCGAGAAGATCAAGTCTTTTGGAATCAACTGCTTTGTCAACAGACAACTTATTTATAACTGGCCAGAGCAGCTTTTCACCGAATCCGGAATCAACTCTATTGAGCATGCCGATTTCGAGGGTGTTGAACGTCTTGCCCTCGTCACTGGCGGCGAAGTGGTTTCCACCTTTGACCATCCCGAGTCTGTCAAACTTGGCCACTGCGATACCATTGAAGAAGTCATTATTGGTGAAGACACAATGATTAAGTTCTCTGGCGTTCCCACCGGCGAGGCTTGCACAATTGTGTTGCGTGGTGCTACCCAAAAGGTGCTTGAAGAAGCAGACCGATCCCTTCACGACGCTCTTTCTGTCTTATCACAAACTACCAAGGAAACCCGTACCGTTTTGGGTGGCGGCTGCTCTGAGATGATCATGTCGATGGCTGTTGATCGTGCTGCCCAGAATACAGACGGCAAGAAGGCTCTCGCCATTGAATCCTTTGCCGTCGCCCTTCGCCAGCTTCCCACCATTCTTGCCGACAATGCCGGTTTCGATTCTAGTGAGCTTGTCACCAAACTGCGGTCCGCTATCTACAACGGTATGTCGACCAGCGGCCTTGATCTCAATAACGGAACTATCGGTGACATGCGCGAGTTGGGAATTGTCGAAAGTTATAAGCTCAAGAAGGCTGTTGTTTCTTCTGCTTCTGAAGCAGTTGAGCTTCTTCTTCGTGTTGATAACATTATCCGTGCTAAGCCTAGAACTGCTGATAGAAGAGGTTATTAAACTTGAAAAAAAAAAAGTAAAGCTGTAAAAAAGAAGGAAAAAAAAAAAAACAATACAAAAGATGTTGATATATAAATATATAAGGTATATCAGTAACGCTGAATCTTAATCTTTGCCCATTCTGTGTAAAAATTCTTTGAGTGTGATTATATATTTCTTTGACTCGAGAACACCATTACATGTTTACTCTTTCAATCCAAGAGCTGTCATTGACTTTTTCTTCAATGCAATATCGTATATTCAACACTGATCGACGAGCAAGTCCCAAAACTCTCTAATTATTCACCTGTTGAAATATACTAAAAATTTAAATTCTAAAAGCATTAAACTTACACGTACTAACCAATGCAAAAAATATATAATTCTTTTTTGGAAATATCTCTATTTCAAGGCTTTGGTTTAGAGCATGTCTAGATATACCCTAGCCCTGGAGTGTAATGTAGCTACACCACCACCTCAGTTTGTGTTTGTGTATGTGTTTCCAACAAAAAACGCGAAACCAACCAACACAAAATTTCATTTCCTTATTCCTGAAAAAATATATTTCGAAATAAAATTACACAAACGAAACCAATATACCTACACTAGAAGCCAAACATAGTTACTGAGCCATGTCACAATATCCACAGGCTCCTTCTATGCAACCTGCCGCTGCTGCCGGGTCGCAATACCACCAATTCCAATACCCTCATCAGCCTCCTACTCCTTCGCAGTTATCCCAAACAGCTTACATGACACAACAACAGCAGCAGCAGCAACAACAACAGGCTGGGCTTATGTATTCTGCATCGCCTCAGTCTTTGCAGAAGCAGGCACCCTATATGAATGCCATGAATCCTCAACAGATTCCTGCAACGCGTCAACAACTCCAACAACAGGCTGCAATGGTGCTGGCCCAACAGCAATTAGGTCAAAAACCTGGTTTCCCTCAACAGCAGTCTCACCCAGCCAACGGAATTGTTAATGGCACCAGCAACGGGTTTACCTCTTCTTTACCCAATGTCCAAGTGGTGCCTATCTCCACGCCATCAAACAACCCTTCCGGATTTCAAACCCCATTTTATCAACATCCACAAGTCTCTGAAGCCAGCTTGGTTATTGAGAAAAGGCTGCTTGAACAAACTAGTACGGGTGCCACGTACGGGTTTGGAGTAAACGGTGTCAACGTCTTAACGCGCGTGCTCATGTCTTTACAATGCGGGATTGAGGCTGAAGAACAGTGGGCTTTGGGCGCGCTTGTTGAAATGTCGTGTAGCACCAACTCGTTTTGGACATTTAGCGATAACGATATCTTGATTAAAACGTTGTTGAAACGATTACGAACAGATACCAGTGATGTCTATCCCAGTGATTCAGAAACTAACAAAAATCCAGACGCGATATTCCAGTTTGATAAAAACAGCGTTTCTCGACAAGATTTGATCAGACAGCAAAGAGATCTGGAAGCTTTATTGACATTAAGAAATATGATTGTTGTTCCTGAGAATGCCCAATTTTTAGCAAAGTTACCAATCACTCGAGACATTTTGACATATGGACTGGATCTCAACAACTATGGCGTCAACGAAGAATACCACCATTACTGTATTGAAATTCTGGAAATGACTAGTACCTTTATGAAATGCTGCAGTTCATTCCAAGACCCGTTATTCCAAAACGTTGTCAGTCTAGTCTCACAAGGCGAAGATCGTTCCATTATCGTTTCAGCACTTCGATCGATTTCCCGTCTCTTGATACGCGACGAAAACAATATCTGCAAATCGTTTCCCACTTCTTTTATTTTCCAGGTTTTGAAATATTTACTCACTACAGATTACGAGTTGATTGCGGCTTCTTTGGACTTTTTGTACCAATACACTGCGCATCCCGAAAATGTTTCAATGCTGATGACTGATGCCACAAACATTGCAGCTTCCCGTAGACATTTGGTCAGATTGCTTACGTTTGGAATGAACTCAACTGTCGTTGACAGCACCACAGAATACCGAAGACTCCCCAAACGTATTCCAGACCCAGTACCTGAAGAAGCACCCGAACTCAAGCCCGAAGCCCTAGCCGAGCTCATGAAATACACTGAGCCAGATAGAGCGGCGCTATGGATCCGTTGTTGCTACGAACCAAATCCTCGCAGTGAGGTTACACAGATTTCGCTTTGGAAAACCTACGAAGCCCAGTTCGAGCCTCACGCCCGCGCCGGTGGCACCCGGCTGCTCCCGGCCGTCGAATTCATTCGTAATGTCGCTGCTGCCTTTCACAACTCCCAAGCTGTGGTTTCGACCTTGCCGACTGGCCAAAAGAAGTTTGTTGTCAAAGGCATCCAGCCCCGTCGGTACGCCATCTCGCCATCTAAACTCAAAGAGAAGGAAACAGGCAGCGACGCCACAAAGTCCAGCAAAGCTGCCGCATCTAAACAACCGCCGGTGTTTGGTGCCACTGTAGCGCTAGTCTTGCAAAACATTGCGAGAAGCAGCGAAGGCAAAAGGTTGCTGAAACCGGTCTCAGGAGACTTGATTGCTGCATTGTTGGAAAATCCAAATGTGGCTGGGTACATTGGCGATTTGTTGCTGATTTTGGATGACGAAAGCGAAGAAGATGGAACTGGCGGGCCCAATGAATAGATTTAAAAGTATTGTAAAAAATTAGAAAGGATTGTTTAATATTGTTTTGTGTAAAACCTTTATATTGTATATTTTTAGTGGTTGAAAGTTTAAACGATAATATTTCAATTAGTTAACAAAAAATAAACTTGATCATAACAATTATATGATAAAAAAAGAAGAAGAATAAAGGACATGACGGCATTATCTGTAAATCAATTGATCGATTTACTAGAAACACAAATAACCAAAATTTAACCATCCTAAAACCAGTACGTTACCCATTTTCTTTTTCCATATTTTTAACCCACATTGATCACGCTCTCTCGAAACGACTCGCTAGTAAACCCTTGGAGTTTATCAGGAACGACACAAGAATGGAAATCTTATGATAACCCAGATGCACCGGTATTGCTTAGGTTTGCTGTTTCCAACACTTGCAAAAAGTGTGCATCATTTTTGCGGAAACTGGACTCACACAATACCGATTCGCGACATGAACGGGACAGGTCTTTGACAAACTTTCCAACAATTTCATTTTCCAACTTTTTTACAATACCTTCTTGGTACCCAAATTTGATTTGCATGAGACCAAGTATAGTGTCAATACTAGAAATATCTTGGTGGTAAGCATGAGCTCTGATGACAGCTTCAAAGACTGATGGGTCAGTTATTCCTATCTGAAGACAATGCTCAAACAAACCGACAGCCCTGAATAAATCATGTCGAGCCCAAGCACGGATAAGCAAATCCGCTAAATATGGGTCGTCAAGATCGACGCCATAAACTATCATTTCTTTAAAGATGGCGGGAATATCTTCTTCTCGACCACAAGCAACCAGTGACTCAATGATTGCTTGGAAAATATGTCGATCAGGTCGCACCCGTTTCTGTTTAGTCAAAGTCTTGTAAAACTGCATGGCCATAGAGATATCGCGACAAACTACACCACGGGAAAATATCAAAGCAGCATAATGACGTGTAGTGATGTTTCCATTGGCGGCAGCAATAGTCAACAAAACATCGTCAGCTGCCTTGATATCAACTGGTTCAATTAGAGTGTATGCATCAATCAACAAACGGTACGTATGCTCAGACGGTTGGATAGCAGCAGCACCGGACCTGGCACGTTGTTTGAGCCGTTTATAAATTTCCAAAGCTGCAGCTCGATCCTTTCGGGTGTAAACATAAAACTGAATAAGGGCGTTAAATGGAGCGACTTTAGGGTTGTAAAAGATTGATGATTCCATCTTGTTAAAATATTTAAGGGCCTGCTTTTCGTCGCCGGCAAGACAAAAGGCATGGATCATGGTACCATATGTGACGCTGCTGCGAGCGGTTTCAGTAAGCTTCATATCCTCAAAGACAGAAAAAACAGTGTCAAAGTCGTGGGCTCTAGCAAGTTTGGCTAAAACGACGTTATAAAGAAATGTGTTTGGCGGTACGCCTCGGTTCTTGGACTCTTGAAACAGTCGCAGGGCCTCAGAAGCATCCTTTTCCAATATGAGGTCAGACATAAATGAAGAAGGAACGGAAGAATTATCAAGCGTGACATTATTGGAAATCAATTGACCGTATCCAGTAGCACAGGGACTAGTACCCATCTCCAAGAGATGATTATACCCAATGAAAGCAATATTTCTATCAAGAGAAGCAGCTTTTGCCACAATGCATCGATGAACAGCTACCCAAGCAAGCCAGGCTTGGGAATGGGTATCTGGATGAGGAAGCCCAGCTAAAGCCAGTCTGTATGTACTTTGGATAAGTCCTAGTGATTTTTGGGAGGCAGCAGATTCTATGACACTCACATAAGCCTTGGCGCCAACAAGATGCCCACAAGCGACATATTTCTCTAGTTCATAAAAGGCTTTGAATAAAGAACCTTCCTGTGTGGCAAGAAGGCAAATATCTGATGTTACAGCAGTATCCCACGCTAGCGGTGCGACAACTAAATTAGCTGATTGTGGTGACGGTTTTGGTGCATCGAATTTGGGACCAGATCGGTTGGAATTTTCGTCTGGCGATTTACAAAACTCAAGCCACTCTTTTTCCAATTGATAGTCTTGAAGTGTATTCAATGAATGTTGGACATTCGAAACGAGCTGTGGAGACAGAGAAAGCTCAGAACAGTTTTGTCTATTTTCCTTTTTCATAAATAGTCCAACTAATTGCGAAAATTGTTGCTTGAGGTCATCAAGTATCGGGTAAGAAACAGAAGAGGTTGGAGCAGCATAAGCCTTGACAGCTACTAAATGCAAGTTTAAAATATCTTTAAGCGTAAAGTTCTTTACCGAACTTTGGCAAACTGGATTTGACTCTTCAAACTCTCCGTTTACTTCACTCGTATCATTCAAGGCTCTTTCGGTGTTTAAAAAGGCAAGCTGAAATCCTTCATCCTTAAATTCATCCCAAACCGTCTTTAGCATTTCCTGGCCTTCCATATTATCCGAGAAAAAACGTGGACCAAAAAAACTAGAGTTAGCTAGAGAAAGAATTTCTTTAGATGCAAAGTGTGAGTTTTGTTTAAGAATAGTCATAAATTGGGAAAGACATTCTGTAGCCTGGTCCTCGAGAAGATCCTTAGAGTTTGGGATATTTTCAATAAAATAATCAGTGTACCTTTGACTTTGTTGGTAAAACACACTAATAGCAAAGTCAATCTTATTCAGTTGAACAAGGTATTTGGTCACATAAAGGAGTGTCATAAGATCCCATACACCATTTTTATTTAGAGACTCCATGATACCCTTCATTAGTAGCTTTGTATTGCGAGTACGAACACAGAGTAAAAGGAAATCAGACCGAGCATTATTGAATTCATCCGTAAAGGAATCTTTTCTAGAGATCATGTAACCAAACAGCTTCTCACTAGCACTAACGGCATTAGTTTCAGTTGTATACTTCATTACAGAGACTAATGTAGAGATGTCGACTGGTGGAAAATGAGGGTCAGCATCAGTCTTTTGAATCCATCTCCAACAAGACTTGAAGTCTCCACGTTTAGCAAATCCTAAAATTATTGCTGAAACAACTGGCGATAATGAGGACAAACGGCGAGAGTTGAAATCGTTAAACTGGACTGGTTTAGTACCACTGTGTGACTCAGAATCAATATTTGAATTTCCTGGACCAGAAACGGAAATTTTAACCTTATTGGTTTGCTCCTGAAACTGATTTAAGAGTTTCGATAGAAAAGCGAGAGCTGCACCAGGAACATTTGCATCGAAATACGCTGTGAACAACGTGGAGTACATTGAGACAGCTTTGGGATCAGTTCCAAATGTATGTGCATGAAGTTTGTAAAAGTTGTAGCATTCGGTGATTGCAGAAAGATCAGCTTTATGACCATAGCCTTTGACTAAAGCAATATAAGCTTCAGGGCCAAGAGTTGTGTATTTCGATTCATATGCACGTATAATGGAATACAGAGCGTTTTCAAAACCATTGTCGACGCATGCTTTGATGAGATTCGTGTACAGTTCTGGTGTGTACTCTTGAACGTGAACAGAGTTTGAAGCATCAAATATTTGAAGTGCCAACTTTATAAAGTACACACTCGCTTTTGATTCAGAAACAAGAAATTTTAAAGATGGAAGAATAGGTGTATCGATACTTGAGGAAGTAATAGCAGGGTTTTTGGCATGTCGAGAAATATTGGAATAAATGGGGAAGGACACAGAATTTTTGAGAGCAGATGCCGTCAAAATGAGATTAGAAATAATGTACGAGTAAATTTTGACAGATGGTTTAACGCCTTTTTTCATAGAATCCATGTAGATTTCCAATACTGTAAGGGACTTGGAAACAAAAGATACGGTTTTTGTAGTTTGAAGAAACAATAGAATGGATTCAAGATCTTGAGTAGTAGGTAAGGTATCATGTGTAGCAAATTGGTTATAGACATCAAGAACCAAATCAAAAGAGTCAGAATTTATGGCATATTGAAGCTGATGAGAAATAAAATTACTAGAAGAGGATTGAACTATGCTGGATTCAAGAGACGTAAGAGAACTAATATTTGAAGAAAAGTACTGGGATGATTTGACTGATTGTGGGGTGGATATATCTTGCTTCCCATCAACCAAGCTTGGATCAGGCGGAGATGTGTTTTCTAGTACACAGGAAAGTGGTTTTGTAGTTTGAAAAGCGTTAGAAAATACAGGTGAGTCAATCAATACTTCTTGTTCAAGGGGATCTGGTATTGCCCTTTTCAGAGCGTCCTCTGGCAAATCTGAAATATTGAGAGCATTTATGTTGTCTATATTAGGTGTTGAATGACGTCGTTTGGAGGTATTTGCTGGATGCAGTACAAATCTAGAAGATTTTTCTAGTATACTCATCGAGTGTCGTCTCTTATTAGGGATGCCATATTTAGATATTAAAGAGAAGTTTGTCGCAGACAAAGTGGAATTAGGAGTTACTAGAGAATGCTGTTGACTGTAGACCAGACAAGACCCAGAAGATCCTACAGACTCAGCAAAGATTGCCTCTCGGCGCTTATCTTCGTCTAAAGTTGATAAAGGAGATAGGACTGTATAAGAAGATGAATTATAAAGGCTTGCACAAGTTCTGGGATTGGCATAGCTCGAATTGTCACTTTTGCGACCAGAGTTTGGACCCTGTGAGTTATTGTGCGATCTAAAGGTTGAATTGTGACTAGAAACCAACTGGGACTGTTGACGCTTAAGTTGAGACGTCGTTACAAAAAATCCACATGTTGATGAATTGGAAGCAGCAAAAATGGATTTGGCTAGAGAAGCCTGCCGTGAAAAGGATTTAAATAACATGTCTGGTTAAACGTAGTTAGTATCGTACAAGAGTAAATTGCAAGGTATTTAATTGGCATACCAATATCTGGAAAATAATAAATGAAGAATAATAAACCAAATAAAGAATAATAATAAAGGAAGGAAAAAGAGCGATGTTCAAATTATGGAATATAATGTTTTTGAAGTTTACCGGGATTTGGGCCAAGGCCGAGTATTTAAAACCAAAATGAATGAGATCAACGAGCCCAGGAATTATAACTGATGCAAGATTCAGTTAGGTGGTAGCCCAAGCCCTAGCCCAAGTCTCCAAACTATATTGGCTACAGTATTTGAATCAAATTTCTCTTTCGTTTGGATTCCAGAAACTATGAGAAGCATCAAACTCTAAACCAGCTCAACTTGCTAGAGATGCGAGAATCGGAGATCCTCTGAAATCGGTGTAAACTGGTACCCATTGATCAAAACTACAGTAGATTACAATGACATACAACAAGCAACACCAAACCAGCTAGTTTTCACAATGTAATACTATCTTCTTTCTTTAATCAACACATGATGTAAGACATCAATTGATCAAGATATGTGAGGTATTTACTTTATGATGCAGTTGCAAATGGAAAACTGGGGTTTAATTTTATTTGAAAATTGAGAATGGAAAAAACAATGCAAACGGCTAGCTGAGTTAATCTGGTTGGTTAGATATACATGATTTCTTATAGGTTTATTTCACCCGAATTCCTTTATTAATTAATGGCAAATTTTATCCATACCTTGAAAATGTTTAACAAAACGACGTATTCATCAATCTAAAACCGAAAAAAATGTCATTTTACTTTAGGTAGTATCAGTAGAATGTAATAAAAGTATACACCAATTCCAAAATCACAGTCCCTTTGCACTGCACAATGTAGTGCAGCTTTTTCTGTTTTCAATTCTGATATATTTGTTAAAAGGTAAAAAATATGAAATATCGTCTACCTACAATTGTGCGGTTATATTTACAGAAATTTGTCAATCGTCAGTCGTGAGCTTTTTCTTTTCCTTGATAATGTCCTAAAACGTGTTGTAAATCTGAAAATTACTCCGAAATCCAAGATGGACAGTAGCAATTTTAATCGTTATTGAACAGTTAGATAAATTGCCGGTAATTCCAAGTGCCAAATATTTAATGATTGGAATCATTGGCGGACTCCGCGTAAAAGTAGATAGCCAGTAATTGAATAGCTTGAATAGTCAGAACCACATCAGATATATGTACAATCATGGGTATCCAGCCTTAATCTATTTGGATTATTAGTTTCAGTATTTGTGATAGATACCAAGTTTCTTGCCTTGCTTTGGCTCAAGGCTCGAACCAAAATCTGACTTCAGATTCCTGTACAAATCCAAAGACACAAGTTTTGAGTAGAAAATATTAGTACCAAACACAGAAAGATATCCATTCACTTGCTTTTGAATTATTATAATCATATCAAATGATCTTAGTTTTTCTTGATTTTGGTCATTCGTCAATACATTTATTTTTTGTTTCTGTTGTGGCGTTCATTACGATTTTTTTCTCAAACTAGTTAGAAGCTTTCGAGTTTGTATGGAAAAGGCAATGATGTGATATGCTTGCCGCTCTTTGAATTTTATGATTTTAAAGTTTTGGAAGTTGCCAGAAAAAACAAACTAATAGTTAAATTATTCTTAATATCCAATTACAGTTGAGTATTTGCATGCTTTATTTTTTTTTAAAAAAAAATACAATAAAAACTATTCACGCCTGTTTCTGTAGTTATAAATCACTGTATGGTTTAGGTCTGGTGCTTATAGCTTTTTCTCTCTCTCTCAATGTTTGTAGTGTCAATTGAGCAAATCCTCAATACTTTGTATAACACAAGCTTCACGAGTCATTAAATCAATCTTGATATAAGTAATTGATAATAATTGTAATGCTAATATGACCAACTCGTGAAACGTTTAATATCTAATAACAAATATTATACACAGTCTAATTTATAGATAAAGACCAAGAAATCATATGCCCGAGACTCCTTTTATATTCTAGGCATATCACCTAGCCAAATAATCACAGCTCGTTATGTTTTTCTGCTTTTACTTTTGGTATCTTTGGATTTCGTGCTAATTTCTTCTATTTCATCTTCATTGGCTTCATCTTCCTTCTTTTTCAGCTTGTCCTGATTCAATTTTTCCAATCTTTTTTCCAAAGCTTTCTTTTCCTTCTTTTCCTTCTCTGCCTTTTCATCTGCCTTTTTTTGCCGGGCTTCTTCAACCTTGGCAGAAATTTCTCCTCGCTTTCTTTCTTTGGCACTTCGTTGTTCGACGTCCTTCACAAGCTGAGATGTTTTGTCATATATTCTTTTTTGCAACTCTTCGTCTTTAAACGCAGCAACTGGTGGTGGAGGCCTGATCTTGCATTCTGTAACATACCCAACTTCATTTATCTCTTCAAACTCGGGAGACATAGCAGCGTACAACGTCGACTGAGCACCTCCACTTGGGCTCTTGAGGAAAAGCCACCAAATGGGCCACATTATCAAATACACAAACAAACCAAGTAATGATCCCATAGAAGCAAAACGGTTAAAAGATGGAGTTCGCATCAAACCTGGATCTGTAATGATCAATCTTACATTTGGAGCTTTTTTGTTATCTGGTCGCACATAGGTATTCAACCGACGCTGGAATTCGTAGGCAAACAATGCAAGCTGAAGTTTTGCGGATCCAAAAACCAACCATGGCCTCATAGAAGGGTATTTTCTGCTCTTGTATTCCAAATCATTTTCGTCAAATTTGCCCATGACAGAAGCAACGCAATTGGTCAAAATAATACGAACATCTCTGTCGGGAGGCTGAATTTTGAGTGCTGGTTCCAACATTGTGAGTAAATGGTAATGGCCAAGGTAATTAACAGAATATTGAGTTTCGATACCATCGTATAACGTTGATGTTCTTTCGTGAAAGGGAGGTAGTGCTAAGCCAGCGAGGCAAATGATCATATCTAAACGACGAGGTGGAGAGTTGTCGAGCCATTTGGTTGTAAACTTTCGAATAGAATATAAAGACTCTAAATCACACTCTTCTGCGTAAACCAAATTGTTTTTACTTGATGTTCTTAAATCATCAATATATTCAATCAACCAAGGGTTTTTCAAGTTCTTCACTAGAAAAATGATTTGGGCACCTCGATTCGCTAATTCGTGTGCCACAACTACGCCCATTCCTGATGTTCCGCCCTTTTAAATGGTTAGCTTTTGTGTGAAAAAAAGCAATATTGACAATTATAAGAGATATATCATGACGATAATAACAATAAAAAACAAGGTCAAACTTACAGTCATCATAATAACTTTTCCATGAAGGCCTCGTTCCCATGTATTGGTAGTACCACTAGTGTAATACTTGATTCCAGCAACAGCGGCAATTGCAGATGCGACGATTTTTGTCTTCTCATAATGTGGAATTACTTTAGTACCCTCAGAAAGTACTGATCCAAAGAAGTTGACAGGCATTATTAAGTGGTGCCTTCGATTCGGCTATTGATGGTATTAAAATGTAGCCTGTAGTTGCAAGTGCTTAGTGAGCAAATAAGTACCTGTCTCACGAAATACTATTCCTGGGGTATTTTTTTTAAGGAAACTTTATGATGAAGCGTGCCTTTTGAGTAAAATTCCCAAAAATTTCCGTTAATGAATGAAATTGAGATTTTAAAAGTAATCGCTTCCGGGTTCAGGTAATAAGGACAGGTGGTAGAAAAAGAGTAAGCCAGGGATGGTTTTCGTAAAGAAAGAATTATTTGAATCAGATACCAGAAACTGGATCACGTGCATATTTTTTCAAGACAAAAAATTTTTTTAGATGCTACGGCTGTAACTTTTATTTATTTCCATATATTTATACCCTTTAGTTCTAAAATAGATACCATCTCAGTTGAAATACTCGGCTTTATAAAGTAAGATTCAGTGAAAAGAGCCTCTGTTGTTGTTTTGACTTGAAGATTTTCATAATAATATTATTGATTGCTTTTTTCCTGGATTTTTACAAATTTTGATTTTACAATGGAAGAACTACTTGTTTATGGATCAATACCTTATACCAATTCAGAAACTCCTCGTCGAGCTCATAACCCTCAGAATCTTGTGACTGGAAACCTTTTGTCCGTTCATGATTTACATTCCGGTGCCAGTATTCAATCTTTTAAAAAATGCCAACTTCCTAAAATTTCATCTCGCTCAGACAAGGCATCGCTACAGTCAGCATATGTATCTCTGGGTCCTTCTTCATTATCAGCACTTGGGTTAGACTATACATCTACAAATATTCCAGGTACTAGTGCTTATTCTGCTTCAGCATCATCTGGCTCTCGCGTAATTACAGCAACTGATGGGTCGGCCTCGTTGAATGTTTACTCATGGAATCGTGAAAGTCCAGATCAAACTATAGTTGTACCGGAACAAATGGCAAGCGTTTGTCTTTCACCATCTGGTGCATGGTTTGTTGCAGGAGCTTTGAATAGTGGGCGTATCTATCTTTGGGAAACCGCTTCTGGAAACTTGATAACTGTCAGAGATGCACACTATCAATCCGTCACTCATTTGCAGTTTTCATCTGACGAAGCCTACATTTTTTCTGGTGCTGTCGATTCTCGCGTATGTGCCTGGAAGTTAGTTGACCTTGTGCGAGAAGGAAGTGGTTCAGCAACTACAGGAAATGCATCAATAAAAGAAAGCACAAAAGAAAAGAAGCAAAGTACTACTTCAGCAGCCGATACCCGACCTCAAATTTCTTGGACTGGTCACAAGCTTCCAATTACAGGTCTCGTTCCCGGTTACGGAACTGCCACAGGTGGTTTGAAAATTTATTCTTCTTCATTAGACAAAACCGTGAGAATCCACGATTTAAGTGCTAGCCAGGGAAGCTCTGGAACCGGATCAACATCCTCTTCACAATTGGATTTCACCTTTGTTTTCCCCGCTGAAGTCACTGCACTGATCGTTGACCCTTCAGAACGTGCATTTTACGCTGGATTAAGTACTGGTGTTGTTTACCGTGTAAACCTCTATGCCGAAGTAGGTGCCGTTGGAACCATTGAAAACGTTTTAAGCAAAAACATTAATATGTTGAGTATTGATGACTTTACACCCACAAACGGTGTCAATGGAAAACAAATTCAATCAAATAGACCTACCTCAGATTCATCTTCTTTTGCATCCAAAATTTGGTCAAATGACCTGCAAGGCTGCTCAGTTACTAGTTTAGCACTATCTTTTGATTCTACTGTTTTAGCTGTTGGTTCGGCTGACGGATTAGTCACATTGGTTGATATCACCACTCAAACTGTCATCCGTACGATGCCTCCTAGAGAAGGACCTATCAGCTCTTTATCTATAGTCAGGCGCGTCAAGCCAGACTTTGCTGCACCTGGCGGCAAAAACAATGGACTTTCTCATCAACAGGGATCCAAAGCATACCGCTCGTTCCCATTGTTCAAAAGAACTCGCGATTTTGCGGATTTGGAGCAACACGATGTCTGGGTAAATATTCCCGAGGGTTTGGATGGAGAGTCATTGAGTGGCTATGATGATGATGCTGAGTTGTTTGGTGTTGATTCTGCTATACAAAAGTCTAGAAAGGATGCGGCCGACTTTACTAATGAATCTTCGGAAAGTCTACTTAGGTCCAAACTTCAATCTGTTCAAGACGATTATGACAAACTCCGAAATATGTATATGGAACTTTCGGCTATGCATTCCAAGCTTTGGGAGTTACATTCGCAAGGAGAATAATTTGTCTTTGGCGATGGAAGCCAATATGTAAGCCTCGTCAATGACACTAATAAACCACTAATGTATAAATAGATTTATTAAAAGTAATACAATTCCACATTGATTCCTAACTACATGGTTTTTTGAGCAACTGCAACACTTGGTCCATCTGCAACGGGTCGACCAAAAATCAATTCTCTATATGCTTCTTTGACTCCACCATACCATAATCCTAAATCGTGGGGCAACATGTCCACCAAAATCTCCAACACATTTCGCCTCAGTTCAACGGCTTCAGGTGCGGTCACAGCAAATTCTGGATCAATTACCATGTTCATAACTTGAGACCAGTCATTTAGTAACTTAGTTTTGCCCTCTTTACTTTGCAAAATTCCACTCAAAACAAACATTTTATCATTGTAATCAACCAAACCATCCATAAAATCGGATTGTTGAGGATCAATAAATTCAAATGAAGGGCCATAACTGAGAACATTTCTCAAAGCTGAAACGTTACCAGCATTAAAATGAATTGATTTTAAAGTTTTGGGATAATACTTTAACAAATAGGATGGTGAAATCATTGTTAACAACAGCTGTCGTTCATTTTTCTCATCTGGGTTTAATTGTGTGTTTTCAACGCTTTCAACAATTTGGTATTGTTTGTCTAGATAATTGAAAAATTCAATTATAGTTTCATATTTGCTGCGCGATAGAGCTGCGAACGTCCCTACTATATCGGAAAGCAGTAAAGTACGAACCTCGATGTAAGTAAGATCGTTTCTTTTATGAAAGAGCTTGCCTAAAACTTCCAACTGAGTAGAAAGACCAACTTTGGAATCAAGTAGAACGGAGGGTGGAGGATGGTAGGGGCTCGCAAAAATCTGACGATACATTTGGAAAATTGTAGCAACAAATAAACCGTCCCATTTTTCAGGATCAAATGTATTTGATGGGAATTGAAAGAACTCAAGAGCGCGTGTTTTAGCAGCTTCAAGTTGAGAATCCTCTTTCGAGGGCTTTAGTAAAACAATATATTTCATCACCTCCATCAATCGGCCAACCAGTGTTGCATCATTCGATTTCCACATCTTGTTGAAAATCTCGAGAGGTTTCCCAGAAAGCAGGTATTTAAAAGTATCCCCGTCAAGGTTTGTAATGATTTTTTCGAGGCATAATTCAATCGGTTGTGTTGTTTCATTTTCCTTTGACGCCAACTGCTCAACAATAGCAGTAATAAATTCTGGGGTATTGGAAATTTCAGATGTTGTGGCCTTGGATATCTGCTCGATGGCGACCCTTTGTAAAGGAGGAACTTGTGACGATTTGACAGCAGTTAATAAATCCTCTGGGGAGATGAAGGTTAAAACCTGGGATAACGACTTTGATGCTAGTAAAGCCCCAACTAACTCAACAAGTGTGCCAAGTCGCTGTAAAGGCGTTATTGCTGATAACTTCAAAACGTTGATAGAAATTGGAAGAAGAGTGACAATAACTGCATCAGAAGATTCTCCAGTTGTTTGATTCACAAATAACGAAGCATCGTATTTCAGCTTAGAAGTCAGAGTTTCAAGAAGATTAGCCTCTAATTCTTGAGATCCATTCGACGTTAAAACTCGTTCAAGGTTTTCTTTAGTTTTAGTAATGATGGTATTTTCAGACATGTTGCTGGTCAGTTGAATGGTTAAACATGTGGGAAAAATAGTATGGATGTTATATGTGGCAAATTTCAGCCTTACAAATGATTGATTCTGGTATATTCTTGTTTGTAGTAGTCCTTAAACAAATCAATCACCTGTGTGTAATTGACTTGCAACCAAATAAGAAACGAAAAACACCTTTGAAAGATGACTAGAACAGTTTAACCAAATAATATTTTAACTCAATTGAGTCACCATTTTATTTATTTTAATGTTCTGAATAAGTAGCAAGTTTTTAAAATCATTGCATTGGTTGAAATATAATACGTAATGTGAAAGAAATACTTTTGAGTTATGAAAACTTGAATTTATCAGCCTCGTTTGAATGAACTGTTTAGGTGTGTGCCAGTTGGAATTTATCCATACTATTCACAAGGTTATTCCTTATTAGATGACATTGAAACAATGGCTATTGGATTCTAAAGTATATAGGAATTCAGTATTTTTGGTCTTTAAAAGCTAGGCAACTTGGTAGTTTACTCTAAATATTGAGACTGTTTGTGTTGGCTTCAACTAAAAACCAACATATTATCTTACATTGTAACTATGCAAAGTACCGATAGTGTATTGTGATTTACAACAAAACAATACGAGCCATTTACTGAATCATCAGTACTTCTCACTGTAGGAATCTGTGTGGAAATAAGTAGAACTACGATATTTGTACGGAAATTCTTCAAATCATTAAAACCAGTTTTTTTATTTTAAAGCATTACGTAATTCCACAGAATAAACTACTTAGTACTTCTTGCCAGAAGCAATGTCGCTGTAGGTATCCAAAGGAGAGGCCTGAACAGCAGTAGGAGCCCAGAGGTTGGGGGTAAGGAAACCGTAAGTGTTACCGACGGCAGCGAAAGTGGCCTTAAGAGTGTTCTCACGGGTTCTGGTAGAACCGAAAGAAGAGGTGTAAGCATCATCGACACCACCGAGTTCAAGAAGCTTCTTGACGGCAGGAGAGGCAACGACACCGGTACCACGAGGAGCAGGGATAAGCTTGACGGTGACGGAACCGCACTTACCTTGGACCTTGGTAGCAATGGAGTGGGGCTCACCGAGAGCGGAACCCCAGTAACCTCTTCTAATGGGAATGATAGAGAGCTTAGCAATGATGATGGCGGAACGGATGGCAGTGGCAACTTCCTTAGCGGACTTGATACCAAGACCGATGTGACCGTTCTTGTCACCGACAAGGACGACAGCCTTAAATCTGGTACGTTGACCGGCACGAGTCTGCTTCTGGACAGGCTTGATCTTCATAACCTCATCCTTAAGGTCAGGAATGAACTGGTCAATGATCTGATACTCCTTGACGGGAAGGGCGTGGTAGTAGACCTCCTCAAGAGAAGTGATCTTGCCGGCCTTGACGAGACGACCGAGCTTGGTAACTGGCTGCCAGCCCTTCTCTTCTTCAGCACCCTTTCTGCCGTTGCGGCGGCCACGGGGACCACCACGACCTCTAGGGCCGCCACGGGTAGGGGCAGCGCCGCGCTGTTGCTGTGATTGTTGCTCAGACATTATGAATGTGTACCGTGGGATCTATGGTGATTCTGTCGACGAACTATCCAAAGGTGCGTGGAAAAGAGTTGTGATTTCACTATTAGGGAGGGAAAATTCAGCGGTAGCGTTTTTTTGCTGGTGGTTGACCATTTCCGACTGTCTATTGTCACCCACCAAATTGAAAATTATTTCTCTTGACAAGCCACTCGTAAATATTGTCCAGGTTGGCTGTGGTAACAGGCATATGTGTTCAGGTTAAGGGTATTGAAATGCTCACATTGTTAATGCTGATATATACTCTTGGGAATACGATCTTGAGACTGCTCTAAAGCCCTAACAGAAACTTTAGGGCTTTTGTCGATCCTTGCGTTTAATCAATCCACAGTATTTCTAAACCTTTCAACATTGGTATCATCTGTCCAGATAACTAGTCTTGCTTATTCTTGAAACCATTTATTTCTTTAATTTATGGATCGTTTAGGAGTACCATGCCATATTAAATAATGCATTGAAACGGATTCAACTGTCAATGATTGCTACTGTTTTATGACATTAGATGTTTGGTTTGGTTCATTCACTGTTGAGAATCTGATACCTTGTTATCATGAACAATTGGGTTGAAATCTTTTTCCCTCAATTGCTCTTCTTTTTTTTCAACAACCGATATCAAAATTCCTAATAATCTGTCCGGTTTTGTCGCCCAATCTAAGCCTTCATATAATTGTGCTGTCTTCTCAATACTTTTTCCGGCGTCATTGATACTAGAGTGTGCTACATTACCAGCTGTTGAACCAGCTTCTGATAATGCTGTCCATTGTCGAGAGGCAAGCAACATCCAAAAAGCGGCTTTGCGGTTTCGGGTGCTTTTGCGGTTTCGTGCTGCCACAGCTTCATTTGAGTCGGGCTGCTTGTGATCATACCCATATTTAATACGTCCAGAATCATTAGAACCATTGTAAATTATAGAGTCGCAGACGCTATAAGCATTACTGATTCTCTCGAGAAGTAATGCTTTTGCTAAAGAACCAGTCAAATCTTCGTTTACAGCCTTTAAAAACCATTTAGTCGCACCATCTGATGCTGCGGACGGTGATGTGGTAACACACATAAGCTCTGAAGCAAGTAAAATGCAACGAAGAGCGTATGAAAACATTGAGCATCTGGAGATATAGGAATATATCGATGAGTCAAGAAGAGATTCAACTATGTCAAGCCGTGATTTGACAGATAGTTTCTGGCCCTCTTGAGACATGAGATAACTGATTGCACTCATTTCTTGTGATGCAGCTAAATATGACCATGCTTTGGAATTATGGAAATCACTTTTTAACAGTTCATATGTTGAATATGCAAAACCATAGTCCCGTAACATGAATGCAAAATCTGCCAGTTTACGAATCAAGGCTTCTGGAGAATTGTATCCATAATATAACTTTGCTGTGTTATATGTTGAATTGGAAGGTGTTATTGGTGTAGAAGATGAAAAGGGAAGGGTAAGTGTGGGTGATTGAGGGCTGTTACTACTGTTGTTGGAGAATATTGATCCCTTTGAAGAAAAATACTTTCTAGAAACTGAAAACAAACGACCAGTTATACCACGCCTGCTTGAAGCGATTTGGTCGTTCCAGTTGGCAGAGCATCGCTCCATAAAAGGAATAATACTTTGTACTACTAATTCGCGGGTCATTGCCCGAAGGGATTGAACATCTGCCTCATGAAGCGAGATTCTGTCAGGCTGCTTTTCCAGATCTTCAAAATATTTGTCGTATGTGATCCAGTCTGATAGCGGGATTGTTTCTGTATGTGTATCTTCCGTGATGAGCCTTCTGATTCGTACCATATGACAATGGAACCCAAAGTTGCGTTTCATTTTTTCAAAAAGAGCAACAGACTTGTTCAATTCGGTGTGCTCGTCATGGACAAGAATATAATAGCGCAGGTAGTCGTGGTTGACATATTCTGGAATTGATTCATTACTGGTTTTGTATAGCTCTGATAAAGTTTCGATAGGAGTTGTGTTATGAGACGAAATAGCTATTACAGCTGCAACAGGATGACTAAATGATTCAAATGGAGTGACTGGTATTTCAGTAACAAGTTTTTGAAAGAAATTGGTATAAACATCTGTATGCGAATTTAAATCTAGCAGAGATTGTGATATATGCTGTTCTAAGGTGTCGCTGTTGTACAATGCCGTGGACTGATTTACATTTCTTGGGAAAATTGAATCTATTGAACGGACTCGGTTATGTGTTGCAATAAACGTATTATTGCGAAAATTCCCGGGGCTTTGTTGTTGAGTTGATGATGATCTAGTAGGAGTTTTAGGTGACGATGGTGTTGTAGATGCTTTCTTTTGTCCAGGAGGGTGTGTATAATGAATCGAAAAGTCTTCATAAGTATTACTTAACCCTTGAGAATCTCTAATTGAAACTCGCCCTGAAATCTTATCGCCAAAAGGTCTTAGCAGTGAGCAAAAGGATTCAAACCCTAGTTCATGGGCCAAGGTATCTGTATCTGGAGAGGCAAATACCGTAACGTACGGTGAGAACGCCCTATTGATAATGGATCGACATTTAAGCGAACTAAGCTGAGGGTTTTCAGAAGGAGAGGAAAACGATTTACTTGGTTGCATGACAGGTAGAAGACAAACAAGAAGATTTGATCAACTTGGTTTTACATGGAAGAATATATGTGGTAGTTAAAGAGTAAGTATGTACAATACAAAAGCATGTGACAGCCCAATAGATTACGTACTTGGAACTGAGAGATTATGGGTATAGATGATAGGGTTCGGATACACACGTGGCTTTTTGGTGTAACCCAGGATACCTGCAAATATTTATACGTTGTTCACCACTTCCTTGATTGTAACTAATCCTTAATCATGTTGCGACAAAACAGTCTAGTATGGTGTTCATTGCTATTATGGACAGCCAATGTGATTAACGCGTTTTATCTTCCTGGTGTTTCGCCAACTGATTATGACGCTGATCAAAGAGTCCCATTATTGGTCAATACTATGACACCTTCGTACGATACACAAACTAAAGATCTCAAAAGTATTCTTCCCTACGATTACTACGACCCCGAGTTTGGCTTTTGCAAGGCCGAAGGCGACCCTGTACATCAGAGTGAGTCTCTTGGTTCCATTCTTTTCGGTGATCGTATATTCAATTCGCCTTTTGAACTTTTTATGTTGAAAAATGAATCATGCAAGAAATTATGCACAACCAAATATACCAGCGCCCAAGCAGTCTTTGTCTCGCGAAAAATTCGTCAAGACTATATTTATAACTGGCTCATCGATGGTCTTCCTGCAGGAACCCTCATTTCTGATGGTAAAGAAACATATTACAGTGTCGGTTTTGATCTTGGAGAAGTTGACGAAAACGCCGCAACATATCTCAATAATCATTATGATATTTCAGTAGAGTACCATACTACCCGAGCCGGAAAGCATCGAGTTGTTGGTGTTACTGTGACACCTATATCCGAAAACACCAAGGTCGACGATAAGGGCAATGCTGTGTGTGGTAGCGCGAATCCCATCGAGCTTTCCATCATTGAGGACACAGAAGTGACATTTACTTATTCAGTTTATTGGATTCCAAAAGACACAGTGTGGGCGACTCGTTGGGATAAATACCTCCATGTATTCAATCCTAGCATTCAGTGGTTCTCCCTTGCGAATTCGATTATTTCGGTTGTTTTTCTTACTGGCATGGTTGGAACCATTTTGCTTCGCGCTCTTCGCAGAGATATTGCCCGCTACAATGAGCTTGATCTTACTGAAGAAGTGCAAGAAGATAGTGGATGGAAGCTTGTTCATGGCGATGTTTTCCGTGCTCCTAAAAACCGTATGCTTCTTTCTGTCTTTTTGGGTTCCGGTAGTCAGCTTTTCATTATGACGGCTGCCACCATGTTTTTTGCGTTACTTGGCTTCCTCTCGCCTTCAAACCGAGGCGCATTGACTACTGTAATGATCATTTTCTATACCTTGTTTGGTTTTGTTGGTGGATATGTTTCCACTATATTTTACAAGACTTTTGGTGGTGAATCATTTAAGCTTAACGCCATTCTCACTCCATTCCTTGTTCCTGGAATTATTTTCCTTGCTTTTATTGGTTTCAATTTCTTCCTCATTTTTGCCAATTCTTCTGGTGCAGTTCCGTTTGGAACTATGATTGCATTGATTGTTATATGGTTTGCAATTTCGGTTCCTTTGTCTGGACTGGGTAGTTTTGTTGCTCTTAAGAAGGAGCCTTTTTCATATCCTGTTCGCACAAACCAAATTCCTCGACAAGTACCTACCCAGCCCAAGTCTTTGAGATTTTTTCCTTCAATTGCGCTGACTGGTATTCTCCCATTCTGTGCCATTTTTGTTGAGATATACTACATCTACAATTCCCTGTGGTTCCATAAGGTTTACTATATGTTTGGTTTCTTGTTTGTTTGTTATGTTCTCATGATCATTACGACTGCAACAGTTACCATTTTGTTGACATACTTTTTATTGTGTGCTGAGAATTATCAATGGCAGTGGAGGGCTTTCTTTGCTTCAGGAGCCTGTGCCTTTTACATTCTTTTGCAGGCCATTGTTTATTGGGTGTACAAGATGTCTCTTGGTGGTTTCATTTCCAACTTTTTGTATATTGGTTATAGTTTGTTGATTTCTTTTGTTGCTTTCATTTTGACAGGTTCAGTCGGTTTCATCGCCTCATTCTTCTTCGTTAGAAAGATTTATGGATCAATTAAAATAGATTAGATGGATACTTGGTTGGGACCAAAAACAAGAAACAGTTAATACACAGATATCATAAATAGTATGCAAACACGAATAACTAATAATTAGGGTATTTTTAAATTATTTTCAATAAAATAATAATAAATATTTTCTATAGTTTTAAAATCCAATTGATGAATCTTTTCTTTGTCAATGTATTTATAAAACACAAGATTAATCACCAAGTAACTGGTTTTGGTTATGTATTTCGAGAATTTAAATATTACTTTGTACAGATAAGATAATACAATTGCAACACGTGACTTGATAGGTTTTGGATAGCACAGAAACAATTGAAAGAAATTAAAAACGATTATGTGATAAATCCGACATCCAAAATTTTTTGTACTTGTAGTAAAAGTTTAGTTTTTGTGGGAATGAGTTGAGAATCTGACAAATGCGGAAACCGTGATAAACACGTTTAAGATACTGAAGAATAAAGAGTAGGCAATCAAATAGCACAAAAAATAAAACAATAGATATAGATGAAGAATTTAACCGTGTATTTACAATTGATTTGTTTCTATCAATAGTATCATAAACGATGAAGGTATTTTGACCTTACGCAACAAGTCGGTTGGAGAAATACGGCATTCCATTCTGAAGATTTTATTTGGCAAAAACACTGGACCAATGAAATTCAAAAGCAGTACTGGACATATCATCTAGAACATACTTTTAATGAGACACTTACATTGCGTTGCGACTAGAGAATTCTACAGTTGTTGACCGAAGGCTAAAATAACCAAGCCTTGTCGGCTTTCAATCGCTGATGCAGGATTTCAACAATATCTGACCAATTAAGAGCTGTAAAGCCTCTTGCTGGAAGCCGTTGATAAGCGCTTATCGGGGTTAGGGTCTATATTATCAATATCTCAAACTAAGTGAGATAATCAATACATTTATCTTTAATCCTTGTATTTGTATGGCCAAGTTTGTTGATTTTGACGAGCAAACGTTGAGTTTTGACAAAGTAACGACTGAGCTTGGGACATTTTGAAATTGCAATAATCCTGCAAAATCATGATAATTGGTATTTTGGACACGTTAAAGGATTGCGTTTTTTTCATGTTTGAGTCTTGGTAGGCAGTGTTGGGTTTGTATCTTGCAACACAAGCAGCAACTAGGCTGTTACATTATCAAATAAATCGCCAGCTTGGCCGGTAATTTTTTTTTTTTTTTTTTTTCACAGGAAAGCTTTGTATTTATTTTGTCTTTTAATTTTTTTTTCTTATTGTTTACAATTTCTATATTCTTAATCTTGGTCCAATTGATTATTTTTTGTTTTTTCGGCAGACCTTATTCGTTTTTTAAAAAAAAATACATTGGACAAAACCAATGCACTTTTATTTTATCCAACGTTAAATGGAATTATCGGATTTTGCTGTATCACAATCATTTTTATTAAAAGGCTTCTAAAGGAATTTATACCTAAACAGTCTCGCTTTTATTGATTTTCGTTGCCAATTTTTTCTAAATACATCCATCATTTTAATCAACATAGAGACCCTGCAATGTCAGAATCCGTCACACTCTCCACATCAGATCTTCTTTTGATAAAGAAACTACAGGTTCTCAAAAGCATTTGCTTGGAAAACAAGCCACCAGGTTCTATCACTTCTCAGTCTGAAGCTGCTCCTGGTAATGACACTCAATATCTCTTGGTACCCATAGAACTGCCAAACTCAACAACTACTCAGCATGCTGCAAAAGACACTCCTGAGCTCGATAATTTGGCGGAGAGTTCATGCCATACTGGCTCCCATCAAAACGATTCCAAAATAAAGTTAGAAAAAGATAAAGTAATACCAGAGCTTAAGAATGCTAAAGTACAGTCGTCTTTGGATATCTTGAATTTTTCTCAAGATAATATCCAATCATCTCCAAGAAACGGGTTTGACAAATCCAGTGCCGAAAATGAAAAACCAAATACCGGTTCCAGCTCCCATGCTACACCAAATTCTATATTAAAAAAGCTCGAGAAATCCGAAAACTTTTTGGTTTTGAATGATGCTGACACAGCATCAATATTTTCGACTGAAGGAGAATCATCACTTGGTAGCGAAAGCAGTGGCCATACTACTAATTTGATACGTAATTCAGATGTTGGATCGTACACTTATCAAAAGTTTTGCCAGAATCTGGATATAACAAATAGTTCTACACTTTGTGCTTTAGAGTACTTGGTTGAAAGTACCAAAAAAAAAAATGTACAGCCTTCTTTTCAACCGCTGGCCTCCCATTTGTCCAAAATAGTCGAGCCAAATATGGCTAC
This sequence comes from Magnusiomyces suaveolens, assembly GCA_900642975.1. Lineage (NCBI taxonomy): Eukaryota > Fungi > Ascomycota > Dipodascomycetes > Dipodascales > Dipodascaceae > Magnusiomyces > Magnusiomyces suaveolens. The sequence goes on from CAAAMA010000004.1 coordinate 2,180,281, forward strand.
TTTGGCGGATGGACTTAAAGCCAGGGCAAAGGCTTATCAAGAGAACCCCTCGTCCCGAAATACGCAAATGGGGCTTGATCCGGCAAAAAGTTTGGAGCTATTAAGTTTTGGTTTGGGTTCTACTAGTGAGAATACTAATCCTCAAAAAAATCCGTCCGTTTCTAAGCCTATACTTGATGATCACTTTCTCCAAAAGTCCAGTCCAATCGTCACAGATTTTTCTTCTAGTTCTTTTCCAAACAGATGTGAGTTTGGCGAAAAAGATAACGGCTTGAGTAATGTATCATTGGCTAGTCCTGGATTATCGAAAAGTTATGATCACTCGCCTTCCATTCATTCCGTCTCTTCCAACACTATATTGGATTATTACTATCCTGATAAGCCCGCAGATACCCTTGGTACATTTTCGCGAAAAAATATTCTGCCCAATCAAATGACCAAAAATACACTCGAACATGAAGATGTAGATTTGCAGCCAATTGCCGCTGCCGCTGAACAGAGTATTTCCCAACCAGGCGTTTCAGAGCCAGAACCGAAATTCAACACCATACACAGTGTTTTGCTTTCAAGTGCGGCAAGACCGTTGACAACAACCCAAAAAAATTTCAGGCTATCCAATATTCCGCCAACATTCAACCAAACCATGTTTGGGCCTAATGGAATCCCAAACAGTTTTCATTCGGAATCTTCGATTCCATCATTAAACCCGACAGCTCCAAACAGTCAATCAGAGCATACAGGTCATTTAATGTATACAGATACTCCATATCCTTACTACGAGTCTTCGTACCAATCCAACACTAACATAGACCACCGCCAATCCCACACATTACAAACAGATTCTAGCAACAATGACAATGGTAACTATACTACAGGTGGATCGGCCCAGACAGGTGAACGCGGATACGTGCGTGATAATTTGCCGCCAGTCTACTCAAACCCATCAGCGTCTTCCTCTCATTCCTCATTATCTTTGTCATCTTCCTCCTCTGCCTGCTCGTTTTTGTTGGCTGGGAACAACAGCCAACTGCAATCTTTAGATAGAAACCAAATGTCTGTATCGCGGCGCGGATCCATGTGGGATACTTTTGATGATCCGCTAATGGAAGGCTTGATTGTCCAAGAAATAGATGGAGTCGGTCCGGATTCTTGGAATGATTTATAAGAGAAAATGTAGGAATATTATGAGAATATTTATTTTTAATTTGAATGAATGGTGATGAAAGTTTTCATTTGAAAAACAATTACATTGTTTAATGAAAATGTGTTGGTTTTGTGTTGGAAATAGACGTATGAAACCACAAGCCACATGCACCATTTCTCCAAAATCCTAGATATTAAAAATAAAAATGATCAGGGTGGCATTTGTAATCTATCTCGAATGCAAATGACAATTTAAAGAAAAATGAAAATGAAATATCTGATTCAATATATTGTCCTATCCAAAAATATTTTCAAGGTAATCCGATATAGTGTAACGGCTAGCACGGTTCGCTTTCACCGAGCAGTTCGGGGTTCGATTCCCCGTATCGGAGTAACTTTTTATAAACGGTTTTCTTTGGAATACTGTGATTTTTAGTATCCTTTTTCAGAAATGAAGATTAGTGGTTTTAATTACGGAAAAATACAGTTTAAACCTTTGAATTTCGTTGTGAGTCTTTTGATAATTGGCGTTTTTAGTGATGGTCCAGCCAAGTACTGCTAGAATAAATATACAGGTATTAAGGTACAAATTATAACTAGCTAGATGAATATCCGCCCAGATTTGGTTTGGTGACAATCAGAAGAGAGACATTAATAATAAGCGATCCATGATGACTTTGGGGAAAAAAAAAACACGCTACATTTTTATATTCCAAAACTCATGTTCTCCTTTTTTTTTTTTGGTGACATTAGCAAACATGCTTTAATTTCGTAGAAGAAAGGTCATTGACGATAATTCAATTATTTCTTTTAGCTTTATCCCGATTCGTATATCTCATACATTAGTGTTATTACTTATCGTTTCCTTTTTCTTTTTACAAGCTTTTTTGGTACCAACATTGCGAATACTTGTTGTCTGATACTCGCGTTTCCGTTTTTCCTTGCGTTCAAACTGCTGAGTCTTTTGTACACCCGTCAGTATCAGATTTAAAGGATCCAGTTCACGTTTAACCAGCTCGTCGAGAATTTTTGGATCACGTACTCTTTTTGGCTCTTTTTTAATTTGCCTTTTTCCTTTGTTTGGTTGAAAAGGTATTGGTTTCTCGGAACTGTTTGGGTATTTGAAGGAATTGATAGGGGCGTGTAGAGACTGGGTATCTTTGGATTTAATGAAATCGTTATAACCAAAAGTGCTGCAAGAATTACTGTTGTTGGATGCCATATTAATTAAACCAATTCCACTTGTTGTTCCGGATGCTGTGGAATCTTGTTCTGTACTTGTTTTGGGGTACTGGCTCAAATGGGAATCAAGGCCTAAATCACTGCTCGGTTTTATTCCTCGAGTTTTCCGCAATTGTTCTATTTTGGAAGCTCTCTGGAAAGCTTTTTGTTGGTTTTTTTGGCTAATTTCTGATTCTCTAGCTTGTTGTTCATCCCGTCTTACACGAGCTATATTTTCTTCTTTGGCAACATGATATGATTTGTGTTTTAAAAGTTTTAATGGCATTTATGTGAAGTATAAACAAAAAGAATATCTAATGATTTATTTCAAGCGCCAGACGGGTATCAAACGATTTTTATAGAAACGTGTATTTGGATAAAGAAACGTCCAAATAGAGGAAAAGATGTCATTTTCCTCGAGAAAGTATCACGTGAACATTACATAATATGTATCTAATGAGTGGCGTTTTTTATTGATTTTTTTTTTCAACACCTTTGAAATATCTCGTATCGTTATCCTCGCAACTATTCATACTAGAATTTAGTCTGAAACACCAAACATAAATCCAATATTACTACAAACAATGGCAAAAGCTAAAGGAGGCGAGAATTCTAAAAAGGTATGGATTAATGATTTATTGTTTTGATTCAATCAATTGAGTCGTTTTTTTTATTTTAGTTGATTTTTGAATTCTAACGATTGATTTGCACTTGATGTGATTCAGGTTGCCGGAAATGCGAAAAAAGCAGCAGCAGCAGATAAAAAACGACAGGAAGAGACTGATCGTTTAGAAGCACTTGAGGCAGCTGATTGGGATAAAGGATCCAAAAAGGGAAATGCCAAAAAGCAGGCCGACGCTGAGAAAAAGGCCGATGCAGCTCGTAAAAAGGCGGAACGAGAGGCAATGCTCAAAGAGGAAGAGGCTGCTTTACCCAGCAAGCCTTTGAACAGAAAGAGCCGGGGAGCCGAAAAGATTGCTGAACGCAAGACGAGCAGTCTTGACGCATTTTTGGCAGGAACAAACAATAAGGAGGCCGAATTGAATGTCAGCGGTATTGACAATGCTTTAGATGCCCTTGCACTTACATCGTCAAAGATTTCTGGTAACAAGAACGACATTGATCGACACCCTGAACGACGCTATAAAGCTGCGTTCAAAGCATATGAAGAAAAGAGATTACCAGAACTTAAGGACGAGCATCCTGGTTTGAGACTGAATCAGTACAAGGAATTGATTCACAAGGAATTTGAAAAGTCGCCAGAGAATCCATTCAACCAGGCCAATGTTTCTTATGATGCGACCCGTGACGACGTCAAGTCGAAGCAACAAGAGGTTCGCAAAGGAATTGAGACACGTCTTATGGGTCGTTCGAACTAGTAGCCACCGAAGAATGACAATTAGCAAAATATGACCCATATCATGATTGAATGTTATTTAATTGGAATTTATAAATACAAGAGATATTATTCTACAGGACTTTGATGGTGATTTTATGATGACGATCTATTAATTTTAAAAGAATAAACGATCGAATGATTTACAAATACGAGTAATTGTCGATCGATTAGTAAATTAGAAGATTGTAACCATCGATACCTGAAACATGTGGCGGATTTGATCAGAAAATAGAGGTCTAGCCGTTGATTAGTCGACAGCTTGTCCGAAAGAAGGTACAAAAGCAACTAAACCAGTCATCAAAACGAGCCATGGCCAAGTTCTGCTGGCCAATTTATTTTTTTTTAAAAAAAAACCAAAAAATCAGGTGTCATGCGAGTAGCGCGTGGCTGCGTGGCGTGGACTGGTTACAGTGCCAGAAACTAGTCTGGGTTAAACAGTGTAACCTGTTACAGCCCATAACACCACATACTGTAACGGGAATATGTAGTTTATCGAATATGAACATGACAAAGTTGTAACGATATTAACAAAGAACAAGGAGAAATTGAATGCATTTACAAATAAAATGATACACGGAAAAGAAAAAGGCTGGGGTTGTTGTCAGTCACCGACGGGATCGTCAAAGTTGGTTTGGTTTAAAAATTATGAATTGAGTCAATATTGTCTATGAATTTATGTTTGAAAACAAAGTAATGAATCAAAATTCTCATTCAGTATTGGTTTTGATATTTCAGTCCAGATATTTGAATACCAAGCATTAAGCAGTCAACTTGTCTCGGGATGTAACCCATGATTAAATAGGTTTAAAACTAATTTGATATCCACTTGTAATGGTTTCTTTTTTTTGCTATTATATTCGTTTAAAGTGTCATTTTTCTGTATTCAAAAGTTTTGCATTGTGAATTGTGCATATTTGTCTAGTCAAGATTATATTGTTTTGTTGAACGATTCTTGACAACTAGTGCAACTGTTTATCCAACACAGCTTCGTGATCTGTTTAACCAATCAGGCAGTACGAAGAGAGAAAAAAAAAAAATCAGCTTGTTTGCCAATCAAGACATAAACGGTTAAAGATCGTTACAGTGTCATGACACTCAAGTTAGGTCAATATTTACAAAGAACCATTTTTGTTTTAACATCTTTAACCGTGAACTGGGGGAAGCAAACTATTTATAAATTATTAATAATACAAGAAAAAGAAATCAAACCAAATACATTGTTTGCTACTAGACCAGCTTTTCTTTTTATGTCCAGCTGGTAGTTTATTACCTTCTTTATTGAAACCATAGTCACAGGACGTATTAGAATCTTCGTAGTGTCCGAACTATAGAAGCTTGACGAGCTTGTAGCTGGTTGTCTGATTACTAACGGTCTACCAAGAGTCCAAGTTAAAAGTTGTACCAAAAGGAGAATAATAAATCAAATACAACAAGCACCAGGTTACCGGATATAAGCGAATGCATTTGTATGAACTTGATTATATTTACTGAGTTTTGTGTATATTGATTTATGTAACTGTGCATGTATTTTGGACCAATTCAAATCGAGTGTGAAGTCTTGACCCAATCTGCGACTTTTTTTTTTTTTTTTTTTTAAACAAAGAATCAATTTCAAAAGTTCGAAACAAGTAAAATACTCGAGACATGGTTCTATAAATATGCAGATATGTATATATATATATACATATATTTGCGAGACAATTATAGATACCAAGATCTTAAACAGGCATACCAGTCGCCCATTTTTAGATAAGCATTGCCATCCCTTTTTAATGGATATTGAGCTTTTTCAAAGACAAGAAAATACTAGATACTATACCAAAAAATAACAGTGAACGAGATGTAATTTAACCATGACATAGGTCTACATATCAAGGATATTTTTCTTCTTTATTAGTTTTACGCTTTTCGTAAATAAAAACGCAGCATAGATGTGAAGAAAAGAAACAATGTCTGAGAAATTGAATGAAAACCTTGGAAAGGACAAGAAGTATTTATTCAACATTGAACAATAGTTTTACAGCGGTTCAAGTCGTTTTCCATTTGCCTGCCTTGTAGAGTAAACACAGACATGTATATTAATTGGAAAATATGTATATAAAGTTACACCACATGCGGCATAAGTTTTTAATTCAATGCTTTTTCTGTTGAAGATTTTTTTTTTTTAAAAAAAATTAATAAAATACTGTTTTCAATTGAATGTGGATAGGCACGTCACTACATTGTAATAATTAATTGTTCAGGTATAATCAACCTTGGTTCCCTACAAGGAAAAACAGAACCAACAACAAGTGAAAGATCGTGGAGATGGTATGAATTTACATTACTATGAAATACTAATCTCGAAAAATAATACTCATACGGAGAATTGAAGAAAGAATCAAGACAATCATTAGGTCTAAGCTTAGATTCAACGACTAATGGTTAGTTTTTGCCTTTACGTCTTCAGTTGCGCTGAATCTGTAGAGTTTTTATAAAGGAAACCAAATAGAACCAGGGTTCATTGACAGACTGTTTTTAGATATGCGTTCCCAGCATTTTTGTTTCGTATTTTCTTGTTGTTTGAAAACTAGAAATGTTACCAGGATTATTGTCCCGGCGGTTATACAAATTCTAACGTACCCGATTCATCTATTAGTTGAATCAAGGAGGTGAACTAAACATGGCATGAAATAAACACTTTGAAAACCTTAAACACGCCTTGTTACCAAACAAGCGCTGAAGATGCTTTTAGTTGATGGGCTTCTTTATTCCGTTATTGGCTTTGTCATTGCTAGTATTGGATATTTGTTACTGTTAGTACCGTTTATTTGTTATGGTTGTTAGTACTACAGAATATGTCCAGGATTGTTCTTTTTTGCTAGTATTGTTCTTTCTCCAAGACATCAAAGTGTCCAACTACCATCCATTTAAGAACACGGAGTACGTGTATTTTACTAAACTAAACTGCATAAACAAACAAAAAGGATCCGCTAGTCTTTGATTCATAGTTTTCTTTTTTCAATTTTCAGCTGTACAATATTTCGAGCATGTAACTGGAATACAAACCTGTAACACAACATTAGATTTAAAAAATCCTTGTAACATGGAATTATGGCTAGCCTTGTTAGGAACAAGACGCTCAGAATATGTAACATAACCAGCAATGGTTTCCTTACTATTGATTAATTTTGCACTTTGCTGAAAATAATGGTTTATTATATTTACTCATTTTCGTGAGAGATCGATGAACTTAAAACCAATGCTGTTTATAAAGAATACAATTGATTGACAACGGTTTACGTAAACAGATCAGTTACCGACATTTCTTTTGGCTCGACCAAATAACCATAATTATTTTGCAAGAATTCAGATCTGAGCCGGCGATGAGTATATTTAGGGGGTAGAAGGAAGTTACAAAGTGATTTATATATCCAAGCAATGTGGTTTAGCAGAACAAGCTGTTAATGCACTTCATCTCATGGTTTTCACATACATATCGGGATTTACGCCTACTGATCTTGTTCTAGAAAAGAAAATAATTGAAAACGGATTTTTAAAGTTTCAAGAAAGGATTGCAGTGATAGGTGTAACAGTGTATTCAAGCACATTTCTTTTCGTGATTAAATGATTTGTAAATAGTTTCCGTAAAGCTTTTTAGCCCCTGTTTAAGTGATTGAGACTTGGTTTATATATATGAAATAAGACTAGGATTCAAACTTGAAATACAGTTTATACATATTTTCAACATTTACAAAGCGGCGGGTCGAATCCAACGGTACTTGGTCTGATTTTGTCGAATTCTACAGTACTTGGTCTGATTTTGTCGAATCCAACAGTACTTGGTCTGGTTTTGTCGAATTTTACAGTACTTGGTCTGATTTTGTCGAATCCAAGGGATCCAAGACCTCGAGCCGAAAGCGACTGATGAACAAAAAGTATACATTGCCTGACGCAGTGGCATACATCAGGAATAGTTGCAAAGCCGCTCGGAACCATCGTTGATTGATTGACTCTTGTTTATAGTGATTAACGAGCATCATGTCAAAGTAGCAAGCTGGATGACGTAATGAGAAAACCATCAGGAATTTGGTCATTCACGTCATCCAGTTTGAATCAAAAGTCTCGTTACTGTTGACAAAACTAAACCAATACAGCTTATTTCAATATTGTCCGTCGGCCCTCAACTTGAAGATGTGGCTCAACTACAGATTCAAGCAAGAGCTGTAATCTAGTGTCCCCATTAATGTTCCAATTGGTGTTGTTAATGTAATACAACAAGACTGCCGGCAGAAAAGTCCTCATGTGGCATTTCTATACATATCCTTATATTGTGCAAAAGCAGCTCATCATAAACTGATGCCAACGAAACGACCCGGGTCTGATAGGGTATCGCAAGCGTAATGGCGGCGTCTGATTGGCCACAATGTGCATGTCACCCTTGAAAAACTGTAAGAAATACTACAACAGGACTTTTAGACAATAACATTGTTTTAATTCCTTGGTTGTGGGTCCCTAACTTGTCTTCGATATACATCTGGATCCAAGTAGACAACACTCGACGTTGCTGTCTATCTTGTTTGGTTTGGGTACATTATATATAAAATAAAAACTCCATATTTCATCTTGTCGAAAATATGCATTCAGTTGAACCAAAGTGAAATAATCATAATAATATTCCCCAAGCCCGGCTTATTAATTTGGTGCAAGTTTTGGAAAAGAGTCTGTTTACCCAGAACAGATTCATTCGGCCCAAACGGTTTTTGGCGTCTTGGTTTATCTTGTTTGTGGATATTTTCATACCCTCTAGTACTCGATTTAGGGCAAGTCCAATCCTGCCAGATTGAACCTATGCAACACAATGAAACAGAAGCACCATGTCTAGATGGATGGTTTGGGAATAAATATATATAAATATATACATATATTCATTTCTATATAAATATCCATCTGTATATAATCAACACTTATTGATCGGCCTATTAATGCATTCGAAATACGTGACCGAAGTTGGTTGTAATCCAAAATCAGGAAAACCAACCTCGTCATTTCTTGGAATTACCGTGTTTATGTAAATAGACATGCACAAATTTAGACATTGACAAAATTTTAATAAATTTTCAAAATCAAATAAATATCGTTTATAAAACTACACATTAAATACATAAATAAAAGGTCTTTGCTTTTTAAAATCAACTAGATCGTTCCCGAGTAGGACTAAAGGAACTATCGTCTTCACTAAGAACTCTAGGAAAACTAGTATTGCTATTGACATTGCTGTCTTTTGATTCAGCCCGGTTCTTTTGATCCAATGATGCTCTAAGCTCAGAGACTTCCTTGCGCAAGTCATTAATGGTTTGCCACAGCATTGAGATTTCGGAAGAGGCTGGTGAGGGCGGCGAAAATCTACCAGATGATGATGCTAAGTATGAGCTAGATGAGTAAGATGGTAATGGACCTGAATGGGATGAAGGGGTAGTGGACGTGTGGGTTTTAAAAGGAGTGTCTCGCACCGAGGAAAGCGGAGGATCTGAAATGACGCCAATCACTGAGGAGTTGGCGACTCCATAAGAAGAGATGGAGGGAGGTGAATTGGATCTGATAGGACTGGATGATAGGCTTTTAGTGATGAACTTGGAATGCGTTGGGTTAGTCAAAGATGCGATGGTAGGAGTCTTGGATTGCGTGAACGGAGAAGAGGCCGTTCGACGATGGGACTGGTCAAAAGACTGAACTGGAGGCAAGACAGTGCCATTAGTTGAGCCTCTGCTATAAGGAGGAGTAAGGAGCTGTGGAGATTGGAACTCATCAAAAGAGCGTTTTTTAGAAAGACCGTTGCCGATTGGAGGAAGGAAATGTTTCTGGGAAACAGGAAGAATAGACTGAGCAGCATTTAGCAAGGCAGTTGCCGAGGAAGGAATATTGTTGTTGTAAACGGGATGGGAGTTATAGGCAGGTCTTGGAGGTAATGGAGGAAGGTTTTCAATAGTTTTAGGCGGAGGAGGCTGTTGTTGTTGTTGTGATTGAGGTAATGGTTGTTGCTGTTGTGACTGAGGTAATGGTTGAACTGGTGGTTGTAAGATTTGTTGTTGTTGTTGCTGTGAATGTAATGGTTGAGACTGTGAGAGAGATGGAGGAGATTGTAGAGCCTGTTGATGAGAAGGAATAGGTTGTTGTTGTTGTTGCTGATCAGGCAGTTGGATATGAGTGGATTGATAAAGATGAGCATCTTGAGCTTTTAGCTGAGTTTCATATTTTTGATTGAGATCAAACATTTTATAATAATAAGGACATTCTTTAAGAGCAGCTTCTTGGACACTCATGTTCAAGTCTTCAGAGACAGGACGAATTCCATGAAGGATTTCGCCAGCAGCTTTATATTGTTTCCGTAAGTTTTGGAATTTTGTTTGAATGACGACGACGGTGACTTGAGGTTCATCGCCAAAAAATGTTTCTTTAATTGCTTCTGCGATTTCTTTAGTGACTGATCGAATTGCTTGAAGACAGTGAAGATTCATCCAATCGAGAATTTCATCAACCGAGTCTTTTTTCCAAAGAAATTTTCTCTTTTTACGAGGATGAACTGGAGCAGGAGGAGGAGGAGCCATGATGGCTGGGACTGGAGGAACAACAGACATTGGATAGTATGGATTAGTATAAATGAGAGGATTCAGGATATGTGACGAATAAATAAGAGATGGAAAGAAGAAAAAAAAAAAAAAAAATTCCAAAACATTAAAAGAACAGTGGCAGGTATTTATACAACAAGATCCAGTAATAAACCAAGACTATTACACTTGAAAAAAACATTACTTTTTCTGCGGTATTGATAGGTCTCGCCTATAAACTGTATTACTCGTGTAATAAAATACCACTATGAGTGTAATGAAGCCCTAGCCCATCACAATCTTGTAATTGGTTACTGACAGACTTGTTAGTGATTGTCCTGTAACAATAACAGAAACCTGCCAAAACAAACCTTAATACCGTCTTGGTTCAACAGCCAAATGCCTTAAGTTTTTTTTTTTCTCCCTGTAATTGCGTTGTTTTCGTCTCGAAAAGCTTAGCGTTTTGACCTGCTGCAAATCCATCAATATTATTTCGCTGTTGGTTGAATTTGCCGATGCCGGAATATTGAGTGTAATGTTCATTCAATCTATTACATTAAAAGCTCTCTTACAGTTTGGCTTTCATGGCTTAAACTAGACTGATACATTTTTATATTACTCCCAGACCATTCTTTAATTTCATTCGTCTCCTTAAATCTGTAGCAGGGTCAAGGTGTATCGGACCAATCAGTTATATGTGTATATTTGTTTGCAAATATATACTTAAACTTTTATACATACACACATATATCGCTTGCGTCGAATCTGTTATGTTTGATTGTTTCAGTAGTAAAAGTCGATTGATCACACCCAGTTCGACTGATCTATATAAAAATAATACACATTGTTGTTGTTTCATTCCTTATGGTTGAAAACCTATTGCTCGATAATTAGGTGACATGTATCATCCACTACTAGCAAGTTAAAAAAAAAAAAAAAAAAAAAAAAAAAAAAAAAAAAAAAAAATACACCTAAGCTTTTAGTTTTACTGTTTGATATGCACAGAACCTTTTTGATCTAAATATACGGAATACAATCCTTTAGGCTACATGGCCAGTAACAAAAGCGAATCTGTAGCCTCAGGCTTTGACCAGCTATCCACCAAATCTACACAAGTTGCTCATTTCAACGACATCAGATTGCCGGTTTCGTTGTCTTCAATCAGTTGTTAGGGTAACGAATCAGTATGCATTCCTTTATTCGCAACACATAATAATAATAAATATACATACATGGGCAAGTAACGACAACCATATGTATTTATGGCAGCTAGTTAGACTTGTTATACGTTTGCAGATGGTCTTGTATTGATGTTTGGTGACAATGTATTGATGTATTGATACATGCCAGTATATAGTTAGTCGACGATATCTCAATATTGTTTCATACAAAACCATCCAATTACTGTCCAAACTAATGTTTCCAAAAACAACTACCGGTGTAGAATTTCTACCGTTTGGGTCTTGTCAAGTTGAACGTGGGCATTTTATTATTTGACTTGAAGGCGTCAGCCAAAAACCATCAATTACAAAAGATTACCTAACCTGTAATACATTACAGTTGATGATTGAGTTTATAAACTGTTTCACTCGATAGAATATCTTGCAGTATTAGTATACTTTGTGTGTAATATAAGTCTAAAACGGCCATCTCGTTTATTTTTCGTCAATCAAGCAACCAATCGTTGAACCTTGTTTTATTAATTGAAAATGTTGATCATAATTCTTAACCACCAAAACTTTATGCCATCCTGTTCTGCACGTGAAAGTCGTTTGGTGCTTGACGTCGCGGGTAATGGTTTTGTTACAGCCATTACAGCCATTACAAGGTTAGTTATTCCAAACCAGACTAGTCTTTATAATAAATAAATATTCGCCTGACGCCATACAAAAAATATTATTGTGAATATTTAATTATTTTTTCTTTACTCCAAATTGCTGAAAACACCAAAACAAAAAAGAAAAAAAAACATTTTCCTACTGTCCGATTTGGCAACGATAGCAAAATGCAACCAATTGGAACTTCAATGGGATAATTGGGAGTATCTTCATCTGCATGGCTTGACCGTTAGCTAAAAACCTAGTGTTTGCTAATGAGCTAGTCTTGGATCTTGAGAATTTGTTTGAATTTGTATTATTTGTAAACCAGTCCTTCATTACTTGAGTTTCTGTCAATGAGCATCTCTGCTTGTTACTGCAATGCCTTCACATTTATGTAATATCAATATAATATTTCTAGTCTCTGAACTCGATATAATGGTACTTTGCCTTCCGTGTATCAAATTTCGTGGTGCAGTTCATCTCGTTTTCTTTATTCTGACTTTGTTTCCCATAGCTTTGTAAACATGACGTGTCATTGTGGCTAACTGGATGAATTATCGGACTTGGATAGCAATAATCGAAGCAGTAACCAATTTCATTCTTTACCTGTTGTGTTTTTATTATAGGGAATATGATCTCAAGGAACAATGTGCTTTATTTGTTGGGTGAATACTGCTAGATCATTGAATTTGGTTTAATTTAAACAGTTTAGCCAAATGATTTGGCTTTCAGATTACTAGTCAGACGTAAATATACATATATATATATATATATATATATATATATATCTTTACAAATGTCAAGCAAACTAATTCCCGATCCAAATAAATACCAAATTCGATATTAATAGTAACTAATATCGATATTAATTCACAAAATATAAATAAAATTTATACCAATACAAACTCAAATATAATTAATTCCAACTCAAAAAAACCCCCCCTGCTCTTTCCAATATAATACAAGATTCCATTGAAAACTAGTAAACAGTTTGAAAAGTCATTCTGTCATTTGATCTCAACTAAGTAAATGGTGATAATATCCAGAAGAAAAAAAAGAAAATCACTACAAGACGTGTTTATGGGTCATGCATTCACGTTTGTCTAGTCATTTATAACCAGAAAGTTTTCATATTTATATATTTTGTAATCCCTCGATCTCGATATTACAATGATAATTTTTCCCCTGATAAAAGAAAATAAAATAATAAACATTCAATAAATTATTGTAGATCTGTAATTTAACTTTCAAACATGTTATCTTGGTAAACAGCTTGGTTAGTAACGCTATCTCTGTTAGCTTTTCTGATTATTATTCTCATGTCGTACGGTTTAACCTTTTTAACAATATTATTTCAATATTATTTCTTGCTGGAATCATTACATGCTTGAATATTATTTTTTATTAATCAACATTCATTATCATTATTCGGAACATGACACGTATATGCTCGTGTATCAAGTTAATTCCGGTTTGCACAAGTTTAAAAAATTTTTATAATGTTTCTTGTTTGATTCTTCTTAAAAAACATAATCAACAGTTTAGATTTCAACGTCAATCCAACAATATGATCTTTTTTTGGACTCTATAAATATTCAACTTTATAAACTTGCGGCGAATACGTAAATACAAGGACGTAACAAGAAACAAAAGACAAGACTACACAGCTGGACCCAAAGTGAATGCGATACATGTACATTGGTTAACTAATAATCAGGTAGTTGTGGGTGTCTTTGAGTTGGTCTATAAAAAAATTTATTTCCCTTCCTTTCCAATATATAAAAATCAAACTAATGATAGCAAGAAGCAAGTCTAGTATGTACTTGTAATTAGATAGTCCCATGCCGATATTTAATTCGTATTAATTTTATTGTATTGCTGTTTTTTGTTCAGCACCCTAAAATGGTGATTTAGACGAGCTTTTGCTGCTTACTTACACCGACTTGATGCCATTCCTTTGGTTTTCTTGCTTATTTCTTAGCGTATATATATACCCACCTTTTCATTTCGTCGATCCTGTTGTAATTAGTGATGTTCCGTTGTCCTTGCATGGCCAGGAGAGACTGGCTATTTTTTCTTCTGTAGCCCCCTTTTTTCGTCAACAGTCAATTCTTTTTTTAGAAGTTTTCCATGGATCTGTTCCAGTTGTATGCTCAAGGCTTTATTGCTATTGCTTTTGCTATTGCTCTTGTTGTTATTGTTATTACAATTATTATTACTATTGTTATCACACCTTCTCTACTAAACCTTCAATATAACAAATATTGACGTAAAGTTTCGTTTGTTCTTTGTTGGAAAAAACCCTTTCCAACTGCTTACTATGCAACAACTTTTCCTATTCGCATAGAAGTCACCTTGCTACTTGTATATTTCAGTACTGTAAATCATTCCTTTTCTTCATGTGGTCCTGCGTTATCGACTTCTCGGTCTAATAAGCGCTGTCGCAATAGTTTGGCCTTCATACCTCTTTGGTCATGATTAATCCATATTTAGGTCTATCTCTATACTTACCCCAAACTAAAATATAATAAAAACTCAAGGTATAAATCCTACTTTGTACGAACTTACACGGGGGTCCACTTGTCTGAACTGTTCCATGTTGACTGAACAATCTTGATGTAAATTTCTTTTTATTTATTCCTTCTTCATTTTTCCCTAAACTTCATTCTTTCCGATCTTTCTCATCAAGAGAGAAAAAAAAAAGAAATGTTCACTAGCTTCTCCACCTATACACCTGTATCTCATTACTTGAATTAACTCAAATGACTTGACTGGTTTTAGCCTGGTTAAATTAACCTTGGTTCGCCATTAACCCAATCATCAATGATGAGTGTTATGAAATAAATTGCAAATCTTGGTTACACTTTCTTATAAATCACATTCAAACGTCAAGTTTAAAAATATAAACTGAACGTTGTAATATCCATTTCTCAAATAACACATTCTTCTGGGAATAGTTTCTAACACAAGCATGTCTTTAAATATGGTAATATTCTAGTAAATCTAAAAATATTTTAAAGATATTGTTTCGATTATTGATATTTTAAAACCAGTCAGCAATACCGATTTAAGTTTCTTTACAAAATATATCAATAATCAAGATCTTTGAATGCCAAACATGATTAATATTCATTATTCTATAAAATCAACAAGGTTATTATTATTTTTCTCATTAATATTTCAACACTAAATTCTCTTTCTCAGTAGTTGTGTAGACAGTCTATTGAGGGTTTATAGACATAATTTTACTAAATGTCAATGAAACAGTTTATACAACCGAAAGATTTCCCAAGAGTACAATCGCTTGAGAAAGTTCTCCATCTACAGGTAATTTAACAAAAAAGCAAAGTTAAATTGACCAAAACGAAACTACAGACAGCTAAATGTGTAAATACTGTTTTTTTTTTCCCGTCACATTCTATAAAGGTCTGTATCTTGTGGGGTCTAAATACACAATGGAGACTGAATGCGATGGAGTAATTGTTTTTATTTTTAAAAGTTTTAACTGTACTTGCAGTAATTGACAAAGTCCTATTCCCCATTTTTTTTTCTTCAAGAAATGGATAGTACCGAAAACATGTATCCATCATCTGGTTATCTGTGGGGTATATGAAACTACCAAACCATTTTAGTTTAATCTATACGATTTGTTTTGTTTCTTTTAGTCAGTAATAGAAAAGAAAAGTGCTTTCATGTAAATGATAATCGAAATAAGCAAAACATTTCCTTTCTAAATAGTTCTAACATCAAGTCTTTTGATAATGTAATCTGGTTAAAAATAAAGTGTTTTGGGCCAAATAACTACAAACTAAACAAGGACCAATAACTGTTGCCTCGGACCAAAGAGGGATGAAAAAGCGAATAAACAAATACCGATCCAAATAATCGTTTTCATCTTTATATATTTCATACCGAAATGTAACTGATAATTCTAACTCTGAGAAATGATTCATTTCAATCTTGATTTAAATTCAAAAATAGCTTGGTTTCCTTTTCATCATGCTAAATGCCACACACAAAAACAAAAAAAGAAAATGGACCCAGACCAATGTATGAATGTCTGAAATAACCAGCAAAAAGCTTCCGATCGGTTTTAAAGTGACATTTTTTACCATATGAAAATCTATTGACGGCAGCTGTACAAAAACAATTGGCACATTTTCGGCCATTCCACAAAACACAAGTAAAATATAATAAAAAACAAAATACAACAAAAAAAAGAAAAAAAAGAAAAAATTGGAAAACCAAAACTAGTGAGTTCCAAAAATAACACAAATAACTGCCAATAAAATAAAAGCAAATACGATTGTAAATGAAACAAATAAACTCCGTAACTCACAAGTTGAAAAAAAAGCTTTGCTTCCGATTTCGATTTAACAGGAAACGGTTTTTGTTAACTTTATTTAGTTTACAAGCAACTATTGCGGTACAATGCTTTACACTTGCAAAAATATAAACAGAGATATTTTAAAGTCAGTAACAAGAGATTACAGGATTACGATTTCTTTTTCAATACCTATACTAGTTTCTTTTTACAGGAAGGGTGGAGCAACATTTCCGATTACAGCCGTTACTTAATCCCAATCATGCGCGGGTATGGACCATTGTCTTCAGTTACTAGAACCTGTTTTTAAAACTACAATCTTTAAATTTTTTTTTAGTCTTGTCATGGACGCAAAAGTGTACAAATTTGTGCTTTCCCTAAATATATATTGAATTACGCATAACTTTAGGTTCCTTTCTTTATTTGTGAAGCCACTATGTCAAACTCATTCTTAAACTTGAGTAAAGCGCAAATTACTCGATCTGTACAAAAATTTCTATAAGGCAGTCCAGTATTAATTGGTGCTTGGAATAAAGTAGCAGCACATTCAAATATCATTCTTACTGACACGATTACAGTCACATGATCATGTTTTTACAATTATTGAGAGTCGGAAACAAAAAGGTTTGCAGATTCAACTGGCAGATATTAAAATATCCAAATCTAACAAAAAACATATTCTAAACTGATACCGGTTGACTTGATTATCGTTGCTGCATAGCTTCGTTTTTTTTTTTTTTATTAAAATAAAACAGGAGTTGCTTTTTTTTTCCCCCCATAATTTCCTTCCCTTTTTGTGCCATTATCAAAAAGTTATAATAATAATAATTGTAAAATGGTCCTGTCAATGTTTCATTTCCTTGGTTTTTGGTCCAAGTTGCGTAATATCTTTCATGTACCAAAGCAAAGGGTTCAGGTCGTTACAACTGTAAAATAGAATAGAAAAACACTTTGAATCCATGACTAAAAAAATATTGAAAGGCCTGACTTAGAATTTATCTCTTTGTTGAGGCGTGCTTTCCAGATACTTTTAAATATTTTCGAAATTACATGATCACCATTCATCCATTGAGTTTAATAAAACAGTATGAGATATAAAAAGTTGGTGTTGTTAAATGACAAATTAAAGTGAAAACATAATGAAGAGATTCATAAAACAACTGGGTTTCTAAAACAGTTTAAGCATACTGGGAGTTCTTTTTGGCCAATTCTTTGTGTACATGTGTATTTTCACATTTATTTATAATTGAACTCGGTTACTAGACATTGTTACTTTATCTTGAGCAGTGTATTTACTGAATATTAAAATATAAAAAAATCTAAATATTTGTAGCAAGGTTACGCTTTCCTCCTAAACTGTTTTGAATCTAAACCTTTTTAATAGTTTGACTATAGAAACATTTATATTTTTAACTTTCTGTGTAAAGTAATTTACTTGTCAAGTTGTCAACTGGTTGATATATCACTGTAATTTATACATTAATTTTTCAAAATCATTTTTATCTAAAATCTAGCAATGGCCAAACTTTTCAAAAAGAAACCCAAAGATTGCTCAAACTTCTCAAAAAAAAAAAACATTCAAATTAAATCAAAAGTAATCTTCGTGGCGTTTGATTTACTAAACCATTAATAAAAGCACGTAAAACTTAAACTGATTTGAACTACACAAATATCAAAAAGTTTATAGAAATGTCAAAAAAATCTAATAACGATTTCAAAAATACTGTTCCTTGTTTCAATACAATTCTAGATTGAAAACATAAATCAATAAAATAGTTATATTTAGTTGTTATCTGAACCGAAGTCAATAGTACAACCTGAATCTATAAACTAATATTGATCGTCGAGTTGCATTTGTTAAACAAGAAAACACTGAAAGCCTTCAAGTATCATACACGTGACCAGTTCAGTAAACCATTGTATCTTAAACAACAGCAGGAAAACGCTAAAAGACAAGCAATTATATTTAGTAACTTGTATCGAACTTATTTAAGAACCTTAGTTACAAGCCAAGTGGATTAGAATACATTGTTGTTAAACATGATTGGCAAAACTTTACTTTTCGCACGTTTTGAACCGGGAACAGTACCAAAGGTCTTGAAACTGATTTTAATAATTATAAAACAAGAAATAGAGATCCATTTACGAAAAGGTTAGATTCAAACGGTACCTTTTGTTTGAATAATAATACTGTGAACAATATGGCTTTGGGAAAATAAAAAACCATCGTTAAAGGCGATTCAATATATTTTAAACTCTTGTGCAAATCATTTATGATGTATCGCAAGTAAACCATAAGTAAGAGCCACAGAGACGGAACCTTGGAACATGCTAATTCTCAAGACGATGACGGTGAACATGATTACAAGATGAGTAAAAAAAGTATAAAAAGATTCACAATGGCGAATGCAGATAAATCATACGGTATAGAACGGTATTGACAATACAATATTATCATGCTGCCCAAAAAATAAGTATACGACATTTACAAAACAAGGATCTGAAAATACCTAAAAAGGACCATGGTTCTTTAGTATTTATTATTTGAATTGTTGTATTTTCGAAAAAGAATCACCTTCTTAAGCTTTGCTTCCAGTATGAGGTTAGCATTCGTTTTATCTTGTTTTTAAAACAGCTCATTAGACCAGTCGTCTGCTTTTTCTTTCTTTCCCAATAGAGCTCCAACAAGGTCTCGATGATTTTTCATTTGAGCAAATCCCAGACAATTGCAAACCGGCTTCTCAACTACACAATGCAGATCACATGACGATGAATAATACTTCCTGTTAACCTTTTGGTGATAAACGGGATCATTGTTGCATGTTTAGCAGGATGATGGATCGCAGATGTAGTATAAAATAGTTGAGTTTCGAAACTAAATCCCGGAATGGTTAATGATTAGTTGCGTGTTGGCAAAATAGGTTTTCTGAGACACAGGAGATGACTGTAGTCCAGGCACTTGTACTCATCGGCATAGCCCGATCCATTCACCCAAACTCAAATCTTTTAAAGAAAACGACGGTAAATAATCGTCATTGACCCGTAAATCTTTGTCAAATCTTGAAAGTCCACCGTATGTACAAAGCGTTTGACTGTTTTCTTGTCGAAATATAGTTTAAACCTCCTTCTGCTATTGAAATTCGATATTTGCACATTCTCCTGTTTTCATAGTCCCAAAGTCACGTTTTGAGATTGCACTTGACCCAGAATTACGTGCTTATCGGTTTGGTTTCTACAAAAACATTTGTGATTCTTCTACTTCTTTCAACAATCCATCATAAAGCACAAATAAATCTTTTTAAAACTTACGATTCTAATTGTATCTTTCATGTTCAATTCTAATTATCGTCAACGCTCTTTATCATATGGTAAAGACTTGCCTATGCAAATGGACGGCTCTCAAGTCAAGGCCGTTTCCCAACAACATCAAACCTATCTTGACGGCTTCAGCTCATCTCCAGTCCAAATGCCTTGCTCCTTTTTTTTATCAAAGGATTCAGATCCCCGTTTAAATTCAAATAATGCTCCTGAGTCGTCAAATCGGACTTCTAATCAGTTTCAATCAGGATCAAACGGTACCCGTGCTTTGGACTTTACTGATAACACTGATAACAATCCCGTGTCACCCACTAAATCTCACATGCACACATCAGACTATACCATCTTGACTGATGAAGACATTGATCTCTCGTCGCAAGCTAGTTCTTCCTGCTCTTTGGACGACAGCTGGAGCGACAGTCACATGGCGCTAAGCTATAAGTCTACTTTTAAAATGAACTCTGAGTCGTTTCAGCCGGAAAATCGCCGTCAGCCTGAAAACCCGCCAACACTTTCCGGCGCCAGCAGCGTGTTTACCGACCAGTTTGATTATAACAACATTGACGCAAGTTCGTTTGAGCATTTATCTAACTTCAATTCATACCATTTGGACCGTGACCAGTCTCATCTACCATCACATTCCATTTCCAATAGCGCAACGTTTGCACGCGCTTTAAAAAACACGCAGCCTTCAAACTCCACCGTTTCCAACTCGTTAAACGTTTCTGAAAATGGCTCGTTAAAGGTTACACCAAAAGGAAAACGTGAAAATCTCATAGAATCTGTAAAGCCTCCTACAGATCCTGCAACGGGTTTTACTAATTTCCAGCCATTTGCGTCTCCAAAACTGGTCATGCCAAAGGTATTTCTTCCGACCCGTCGTCCTTTTACAACCGACGGTTTGGCGCTGGGAAAACTAAAAATTTTAGTAACTGGCGACTCGGGAACCGGAAAGTCAATGCTGATAAAAGCCATTGCTCAAGCGTCGCAAGGAATTGTTTACATTGATGATATTCCGAGCTTTGTCAAAGAAAGTGACGTTTTATGGGAACAAGCCGCCTCCACCAAACCGTGCTTAAATTTCCACAAATCTTTTGATTTTGAGGATACCGAAACATCAATGCTAGAATCTTTGTATGATTATAGTTATAATGTCATCGGTCCTGACCAAAAGCCTCGAGCGCAGCACCCAAGCGTCACCCAGCCCTCAACAGTTAGCTCAGAATCTTGTGCTTTTGAAAAAAATGTGTGTTTTGTCGACACATTGGGCTACGGATCGTTTACAGATGCTTCGAGATGTATCGAAAAAGTCATATCTTATCTAGATATGGAGTTTCAAAAAACGTCCGATCTAGTTAATGCAAACAATCCAGAAGCAGTTAATTTGCTTACATACGCTTCATCAATAAAATCAGTTCCAATGGTTGATGTATGCCTTTACACCATCACAAACAGACTAAAAACAGTAGATATAGAGTACATTCGGCAAATATCACGATATACTCCGGTTATTCCAATTATATCGCGCTCGGATCTACTACCACCTAAGGAAGTTTTGATGCTCAAATTAAGCATTTTGCAGGATCTCAAGAAAGAAAATGTGATTCCATTTTTATTTGAAACATCAATTGACGAAGCAATCGATTTGGCCAAGAAAAATTTAATAAAGTATATGAACGAACCTACTAGACGGCACTCTTCAGTAGCCTCGGTTGGCACTCTCAGAGCAAGCCAAAGCTTTGGACAAAAGCCGAGACTCCAATCTCGTTCTAAATCTGAGACACAGCACCGTGCGTCTGGGTTTGTTGAGCCGTTGTCTTATTACCCAGGTAGCGATAACGAAGACGTACTAGACTCAGACTCTTCAACAGATCCGTCAGAACCCAAATCCGGTTTTGCCAAAGCGCTATTGTTTCCGTGCGCAGTCTCAAGCGTTTCAGAATCTGGCGATTGCCACATCTCTATCAACGATAGTGCCGTTTTAATCAACTCTGATCTTTCCTTTGTTTTTCCTGAATCTGCTTCCAAAGATATCACACCAGAACAGACCGGGCTTTTCCCGTCAGAGCTGGAAACTCTATGTCTACACCTTTTTTCGATCCACGGAGCGACTTGGCTTCGCCATTCCGCTGCCAAACGGTTTTTGGACTGGCACGAACAAAACCAGTTTTCGCAAACGTTGATTGAATGTCCACAAGTAAAAGATACACTAAAATTGAGTACTATGTCTGCTGCGCACCGAGCCAGAGCTTTTGAAAAACCTGAAAGCAGTCCAAAGTTTTTTGAGCATATCGAAAGAGACACGGACGATGGATTGGAGAACTTTACCAAATCAGGAGACTATATTTCCAACCAAAGACCCAAAATCTGTGGACCGGAATTTTGTTCAAGTGTAAAGGATTTTGGTAAACTTGAGAAATTGTTAAATTCTGAGGCATTGGATCAAGTAAAAGATACCGCTTCCAAACACCGTAAACAAGCACAGCGCAACACCAGCAAATGGGTAATGGATTTAGTGCAATCAGATGGTGCAGTATGTTTTGCAGTTCCGTACAAGCCTGCAAAGCTGATACAGTCTGTTTCCAAATCTAAAATGAAGACAAGAAGGCCGTATAATGGATACAAAGGTAGCGGGTCTCGACAGGAATGGCAAATGATCCCTGTATTTCTGTTGTCGACGCCGCGGCCTACTGTGCCACCCGAAGTTCACAAAAGATTTAAAAAGATTGAAACCTTTCAAGACTTGAACAAGTTTTTGAGTTTGGAAAATATCGGTGCTGATTCCCTAATAGGAAAGAATGAAAATCGACAAGGATACCGAAAAGCCCCAAAAGGTTCCATCTCCAAGCATTCAAATTCGATAACGGATACAGACCCATTGAACCTGTGGGGTATAGCAGCCAAGTTATGGAATTTCACGTTCAAGGCAATTGGCATGGCGTTTGGGTTTGAGCTGCTTGTCAAGGTCTTTTTCAAAGTATTTGATATCCATGATGTTTTGTCGCCTTTTCAGCTATTGGGCCGGTCGCCACAGCTCTTTCAATCTCTTTCAATTTTGGTGGTTGGCACTGTTTCTTTGACAGTATCCAAATTTGGCGAGGTGGCGTCCTTATTGTTGGGCTCGTGCCGAGCAGCCTTTTCTTTGCTCATGACGCCTTTTGGTATTGGTTCTTTGCAAAGCTTTCAGGATACGACAGGAAGTAGTCTAGAGATTGAAAAGGAGTCTTTGAAAACAAAAAGCTTATTGTCTGCGTTTTTTTCTGGAGAGCTTGAAGACAATGTTTTTATGGTTTTGTTAAAGAGTCTTGGTAATGGACTATCAAGACTGATTTAGTAGAAATGCTTTTCACGTAGAAGGAATACAATTTGATCGTCTGAATATTTTTTTATTGTTTTCAGTTTATAAGAATTACAATTAATTTAATAACTTTTTTAGTGACGGGATCTGGACAGTTTTCAAACAACTAGTGTAGATAAGATATGTGACTAACCTTGAGTATGAACACTTCAAAAGCCACAACATTAAACTATTTCAAACCATTTGGTATTATTGGAATTGATTGAACAGAGGAGCGGTTGAATGTAATCAAAGAAAAGCTAGAATATATATATGAAGAAAAAAAGTGTACACAAACCCAAATGCATAAAACAAAATGCACAAATTCAAAAAGTAAAGTATAAATGATTTGATCTCGACTTGCTTAAACAGAAAAACCATAAAATATACTGGTTAGTTTTTTAACAAATAGAAATTGACAAGTTATATGAACCAACCAAACAAGGTTAATCAATAATCAATATTAGTATTTATCACCTAGCATTAATTTTCATCATGTCAGAGCCAACAGCTGAATTCTGGACCTAGCGACTAACTTTAAACCGCAAATTTCAATTATTTTTGCAAAAGATACATTTCTAGGTTTGAGAAAGAATAACAGCAATAAACTTGGATGTAATTTTGTGTGCCGGGTGTATTTATATAGAGAATGCAGAGACCCAGTCGAGAATAAAATATTGAGGTTGCAGCCCGAGAAGGAATGGTATAGGATTGGATGCATTGTATTATAATAATTAAACATTGAAGACGCTTTAATCTTTGCTAAAATACCAAATTTATTTCGGCAGTGTCAGATCTCTGGTGTGCAACGCACTTTACTCAAAGGTTTTGGTTTGTAAATCGTTTGTAAAGAAAAAAAAAAGGATTGGAACATAGTCATTATTTGCAAGTCATTTGTATTTTTTGTTCAACCAATTTGTCTTTTTTTTCATTAGTTTATGCTTTTATACTTGTACACACGTTTTACTTGCTTGTTACTTAAGATTTCACATGAGATTGGACATTAGAAAACAAACTCTTTCCCCATTTCATCGACTGAGTTTTTGAGAAAATGTTGACTTTTTTCCTCCTCGTTAATAAATGTATTTCTGTACCCAAAATTATGTGAATTGTGAAGCTCCCGATTGACAAAAACAGCACACTGTACAAAATAAAACATTAAATACACCAGTACTAATTAGGCTGGCAATAGAGCAGTATACATATATCATATCCACTCAAATGTAAATGCTGTACTTTTATAATGACTTTTTATAACAAAAGATCAATAGTATTTTCAAGGACCCTAAAGAGATATAAAGGCACAAAACCTGTTATTTCATTGTATCGTTATATGAAAGAGATCGAAAGCAAGGTACATTAATTTCACGCAACTAATTAAACGGAAATCAATATATTAACCCAAGTAATAATATAAACAGATGCCTGCTGAAGGAAACAAAACCAGTTGATGATCCGAATTGGAATGACGAGCACTGGTGTTTATAGGAAATACGTTGGAATGGAACAAACCCAGATTTCAAAGTCTTTTGTGTGTTGGTAGACATATGAAGGCACTCGGAAACACTTTTAACCAAGGTCGTTTGAAGAGCATTAGACAAGACACCTGATACATCACTATCGATCCATCTGATGAGAGTTTTTAGTTTATTTTCAATTGTAATTATACTTTGACAAAGTACCATTTTTCAAATTTTTATTGATATGATTACGTGATATGGGATTTTCAAGTGTAAAATATGTATGTAAGCCCAACGCATTTACTTGATAGGCCAAAAATATGAAATCAATTACAAAAACTGTCAGCCAAATCAGGTGGTTTATTGATTTTTTAAAAAAATGAATTCGTATCACAAACCAGTTATCTCCACGCCGATTTTACATATTTGGTGTTCAAGAGTTTGGGTTTACTGAATGAAATCATTTAGAAAAGGAAATAAACAATTGTAACTAATTATAGTTACGGCAACAATCCTGAGTGTTTGGTACAAAGGAATTGTGATTTTTAATTCATTGAGTGTGTCTCTAATGTAAAAGCTATTTGCTGTCAAAGATAAGCAGGCATGTGGGTGCACTGGTTTATAGTGGATAGAAGTGAAACATTATCGAGCAAGGTAAGATATGCTTGAAATGGCGAATTGGATAGGTGGGCACTGAAGAATGTAACAACATTTTGCGCGGTATTTGTTAGTTCAGTTAGTTATTTGCCGTATTCGGGCTCAAATGACGCCAGGTATCATATGACCAGACGGTATTGGCAAGGGTACAAAGGAGCTAAAAATGATAAATCCGTACAGAAAACGTTTAGACAAATGTATTGACCATTTCAAGAAGGGTATCATTATCTGAGCGCATTAGGTGGTTAGGCAAGGTTCTTGATATTGCATTTGAGATCGAGCTTTTTACAGGTCTAGAGAAGTTTTTGTGCTTTGCGCCTGTCTGCCACAAACATTTCAGTTTGTATTTATCACAGAGTGCTGGGCATGATTTGTTTTGCAAAGTTCATGAGGTTTTACGATACCAGAAACGCTTGACTTTTTTTTTTTTTTTTTGAAAGACCGGCAAGATGTAGATATGTACACATCTATACAAATATACAGTTTAGCCATGTGTTAGTCCAAACTGCTGAGTAGTCTTTTTGCTAGATACATTTATTTTATTGTGGTTACTTGTTTTAAGAACCCTGTCGTAAATCATTTTGAATAATGATTGGCTGAGAACTTGGATCTTTGCTTAAACTTTAAATATACTAGATAATGAAAAATTGGGTAACCAATGTATAATTTTTTACATCTTTTATTCGGTCTTTTGAAAATATGGTTTTACAAGGTTTTGATACGCTTTTTTTTTTAAACCGTTTGATTTCCAGATCGAGATATGTCTGAACCAGTATCGAAAAAATGCTGATGGCCAAGTACCGATTCGATACAATGAAGCCAAGGCCATATATAGAACCATGTGTATATATTAGAATGTATAGTTTGTAGTGTTTTTTTGGTAGCATACTCGGTATCAAAGTCGTATACTTCGATTACGAGACATGTGTTTAAGAAAACGAATTATCTGTTGGAGACCGAGACTATATTAAACACAAAGGTTTGAAAGGAAGTAGATACTTGTAAGATCAAGAAGAAAAACAAATTGATGTGTAGTAAAAAAACACAAATATTTCAAAGATTCTATCATATTTGTCTGAACTAAATGAGTATAAACCTTACAAACGTATGTTATTAGTTCTATCATATCAACAAGATAAAACCATTGTATAATGATAATATTGAATCAAATAGTAAGTTTTCGCGATATTATGGTAAGTGAATTTATCCAATCAATCCTATATGGAAATATTTGGCGAAGAGCAAATATAAAAATTAATTAAAACAGTCTATCAATACAAAAGGAACAATTAAAAACATAACATTTTAGTTTCGGCATTGAGTTTTGGTTACAAATCGTATGCACATATTCACTCAGATTCGTAAATTGAAGAATCCCTATCTAAAAGAGACTTGATATTATCGGGTAAGTTACTTGGTTGTCTTATTGAGTCTGAGCTCAACTTGGTTGTGACAGGAACTTGATTCGATTCTGATTCAAAATACAAGGTATGGCTATTTCCCATGCTGCTATATTCCTGATGACCGGTTTTCCTGGTATCAACCAGATCAGAATCAGAATCAAGTATATGACGTTTAAATCTATTATAGTGTCGAGTTTCAAGATCGGTATTATTTGCAGTGAAGTTGTCATTGTTATTATTAGTCATTCTACTGATGCCATTTCGACTAGAGCTTGTGTTATCAAGGTCTTTTGGTGTGTAAAATTCATTATTCGCAGAAAATTTGGAATTGATCCTAGATGGAATCCTACTTTCACTGACAGCATTATCTGCAATACCAAGACTATCCGGATCTGGATTACCATTATCGTCACTATACGACCTAATCATATTTCGTCGCGCTCGAAAGGTAGTCGGTTGTTGTATATTCGTAGCATCTGTAGACGTATTTGATTGATGTATGTAATCTGTTTTGCCTCCCAATATTTGCGATGCTAAATTTGGTGTTTGAACCATATGGCTGAGAAGATCATTCTTGTGAATAGCTCTACTATAATTAACTGTGTTTAAAGGATCATCAGGATCTACTTCAGTAATGTCTTGAATGTTTACTGTGTCAGTTTCATCAAGCAAACCTGGTGTATTGTGATTGCTATTTGTTGAAACACGCGAATCCCGGCGAAATGCCTGGTTGTTAGATCTCATATTGTTGTTGTAACCAGAACTCAACCGAAACTTTTCGGACGGATTCTGAGGTAAGCTTTCGGAATATGCTGTCAAAGGGTTTGTTCCAAGGTATATATTATCAGAGTTTCCGTGATAGTCCTGAACTGCTGGGTCTGAATGATTATGTTTATTGAAAGTATAATCAAACGTAGAATCATTCCTACAAGAAATGGATTTATGAAAGGGTACATGCATATCATCGATTGAATCTGGTAAGTTGGGAATGAGCTCAACATAATCGTATGCAAATTCGTCGTGTTCAGCTGCATCGATTCCGTCAGTGACTTCGTCATGTGGATCAATACGAAGGTTGAGTCCAGGTATTATATTTATAATTGCAAGAATAGCAGCAGATACACCAAAAGAATATGCACTAGCTGCTAATGTTCCTGCAATTTGGAACCAAAGCTGGACATAATGATGGTCTATCCAGCCTCCAGGGATCATGGTCATTCCATCAAGCGCAGCTACTGATTTTGATGCAAACAAAGCAGTAAGGATATTTCCGACTATACCTCCGACTGCATGTACAGCAAAGATATCAAGCGAGTCGTCGATATGTAACATATACTTAATTTTAGTGCCAGCATTTGCACAAAATGCGCCCAAAATTCCAAAAATGGGTGCAGACCATGTTGGGACAAAACCAGCAGCAGGTGTAATACAAACCAAACCTGATACAATGCCAGAACACAAACCTATGATGCTCCAGTAGCGACGGAGTCTATAATCTAGAATCATCCAAGTAAGACCACCACAAGCAGCGCTAACGTGGGTATTTAAAACAGCAAGCATGGTTCGCAATGTAGGAATGACAGAAGCACCTGCATTAAAGCCAATCCACCCAACCAATAGTAATCCTGTTCCTAACACCACTAATAAACCGCTATGAGAGCTGGCATTTAAAGACATGATTGCATTTGCTTCAAACTCCACATTGTTCAACTCTAAATTAGTTGGATTTGATGGGGTATTTTTGGCATTCTTTAAACGGCGGCTTCTTAATTTGCTTTTAAATTTCCTGATACCACTGCTGTCACCGGTTTCACTTTCATCAAGAGCTTTTTCCTGTGAGACTTTAAGACCAGTTCGTTTACCCATGACCCACGAATAAGCCAAAGCAGCACAGCCAGCGGAAATATGTACAGGAGTTCCTCCTGCGTAGTCAAGGTATCCAAGTTTTGCAGCCCACCCATTGGCATTCCAAGTCCAACAGGCAATAGGGTCATATACAATTGTTGCCCAAATAAACAAAAACACTAAAGCTGGAACTGTTCGGCCGCGGTCGCCGATTGTGCCAATGAGGAGAGAGGCCGTGACGCAACAGTACATTGCACCTGGCATACTGGCGACTTGACCCAAAATGGAGCTGGGACCAAATGAGTCGACGCCTAGATTTTCATTGGAACTTCTGGCGTGGTTTTGCGACGGTGTGGAAGTATTTGATGAAAAAGAATATATAAAGATATGATGGAATCCAGCATATTTTAAATTTCCAATATAACTGCTTGCAGTAGAACTATAAGTCAATGAGTATCCCTGTTTTCGTTTTAAAGAAAGAAAGTAAAAAATTAAAATTATGGTATATTATTGTTAGATGGAAACAAAAAAAAGCACAGTAAAACAGAAACATACCCAAACAAACCATTGAATTTGAATGATCGTAGTTGCCAATAAACCTAATGATATTTGGGTTAAAGCAGCTTTTCGTGGAGAAAGGCCTGAGTAAAACAGGGATACCTGTTGAATTATTCATCAAAAACGAGGTTAGACGGGAAAACTCCAGCTGAATTATAAGGAGAATATAAACATACACCCATAACCTAAAATTAGTAAAGAACCAAAAAAAAAAAAATGTTAGAAACAACTGAAGAAAATGATCAAGTAGTGATCAAATAGTGAAACTCACAATCAAAAAAATACTGGCACTTGCCCAAGCCAAAAATACGACAGTAGCCATTTCGTAAATTAAAACCTGGGATGAATCAAGGCCATTAAGAAATGAGCCCATCGTTCCGAAAGAAACCTGTGAAGACATGTAGTGAAGTATTCTGGATTTCGCGTTACTCAAAAATAAAAGAAAAGAAGAAGAATAAGTAAAAATAAACAAAATTTAAGAACTAGAAATGAATCTTGTAGGAAAAAAACGAGAAAGGCTGCATCTTCCTGTCAACGTCTTGAACTTTTTGGGTATTGTCCATAAAAATGAAGACAGAAAAAAAAAAAAAAAACTTGATTAGAAGCTGATTGGTCGATAATTAGTAAGGATATGCAGCTATTTGTTGTGTTTTAGGTTTTGATTCGGAAATTATCAGTGTGTTATCTTGTATCTTGCAACAATATGTGATCTTATCGATTAGATTATGAACCAGAAACGACGACTTGGGAGCTGGTTTTCCAGTGTCAAACACATTAGAACTCTTTTTGATCATAAGTTTGGTATAATCACCCAACCTATATCTGTCTACTCTCATATACGTGATGCTTTGTTTGTTGTTTTGTATGTGTCTAAAGACCATCTCTTGCTTTTGGTTACGTGCATAATAATACAATGCATATGATAACTCTTGATTAGAATATGGATTATGGTTCTGGAGAAACCAGTATATTTTCAGTGATGTAAAATTAAATTAAAATGTTTTTTTTTAGGTGCGAATGATTTCGTTATTTAGTTAAAAGTTAATTTCTTTGCTAAAGAATTGGGGGATAGGCTATACTAATGCTCAACGTGTTACCATTTGGTAAATAACGTTTATATCTATAGATCTTGTCACTATTGTTTAGTTCATTTTCTCTTGCTATTTCAGTGTTATTTGATGCAATAAACAATGTTTACCACATCATATTCATATATCCTACATGTGTCTGATGTTGTCTATAATCTTGTATATGATACCCTTGACTGACGCCCACAAGAGTTCCTACTACTGTTGGTTTCTGTCTTTTGAATATTGATAACGTCAATGAAAACAATAAAATCAACTGTTTCCATAGTATTTGTGACGATTTGTATTTGAATTTAAATCAGAAACAAAACATAAATTTATAATTAGGGCAAAACTTAAGACTACATTGTTTTACCAAATAACCAGCGTGACCGATACTATATCTGAACCGTATCTTTAACGGTATTTCCAATTGAAGATTATGTTTTCTATAATAATACAACTCTAAAATGCTTTTAATATAATAGCTAATATAAAATCAGTATCTAGATATTACGCAAAACTGAATAGAAAACACATTCAGTCAGATTTCAACCATTCATATCATACCAGGTTTTCTGATATATCACATGACAACACATGACACTATTGACTTGCACACTGCCACCAAACCCTATGTTTCGTATTAACAACGCATCCGTTTTTTTATTTTCTACTTTTTTCACTTTATTCCACTACCTATTTATTTATTTAAATTATATGTATTACGATACATAATCGCATAAATATACAAATATCTTGATACATTTACGTTCACATATTCAAAATGGCCAACCAGCTTACCGAAAAACAATCAGCTTCAATTAAAGAAGCCTTTGCCATGTTCGACAAAGATGGCGATGGATTCATTACAACCAATGAACTGGGAACAGTTATGCGAAGTCTTGGTCAAAATCCTACTCAGGCCGAGCTCCAAGACATGATAAACGACGTCAATGCGGCTGGCCGTAACGGAAAAATTGATTTCCCAGAATTCTTGACATTGATGGCACGCAAATTAAAAGATGAAGACAGCGAGGAAGAGATTCTCGAAGCATTTCGAGTTTTTGATCGCGACGGAAACGGATTTATTTCGACTGCAGAACTCCGTCATGTTATGACATCTATTGGCGAAAAGCTCAGCGAGGATGAAGTTAATCGCATGATTAAAGAGGCAGATGCTGATGGTGATGGCCAGATCAACTATAATGAGTTTGTTGGAATCATTATGCAAAAATAGATTGAAATATCAAAATAGCAATACAATGATAAGACTATTGGATTTGTAATAATATACCCTACAACATTGTTTCTCAATTCCAACTTTTTTTTTTTTTTTTTTTGATTAAATTGTCGGTTTTTTCCCCTTAAATCCGAAAGGTGTTTTTTTGAGTTAAACACTTGAATGTATTTTGTTATTTTTATTTTTCGTGAAGTGTATCTTTTATTGCTTGTAAAAAATACATGTACCTATTGTTGGAGCTTTGACAAAGAATTCGTTTAGTGCTTTGTTGATTATTTATTTATATTTTTAAAATTAATCGTCTTTTCCTATGAAGGTACCGGGCCATGTTCAAACACTAGATCTTTCAACTTGAACAATATTGGGTCCCGTAACCCAGTGGTGTTGTATGGGTCCCGATATTGCCATACATTTCCCGACATTTTGAGCTTTTTCAAAATATGCTCATACTCTATGTCCCTGTCAAAGCCGTTCTTTTTTCTTCTGTCCTTGTTTTCCAAGTAGTCAATATCCGAATTTCTATTTTGAATTCCCAACTCGTCAGCAAAAGCCCATTGAGCAAAAAACGGCGGATAGACTGTGTAGTTGGAGATTTTTTTTGCCAAAACCATCTCCAAAACAAATACGTCAACTTGTTTATCTGAGTTGAAAGTAGAAGCCAAAAGCAACTTGCGAGCCCCCTGCCGAGATACAGCGTAGGCATTCAGACAATACTCAACACTCTGGGATCGCAAAATACGCTGACCTGCTTTAACGTTGAAATTCGCAGCTGAATGAATATATTCATCATGTCCTGGCATATTTGGTGCTGGCCCAGGTCCGAATGGATCTTTATAGGTTACTGTATTGATTTCGCTACCAATTTGTGGAAAGCATCCGCCTAATTGAAGAATATCCCAGTTGCGAAACAAATAAGGATCTGATTCACTGCTGTACTCGACCGGTTTACTATCCGAGTTGTTGAAATTAAGCAACTGAACCCTTTGTTCAATTTGACGAGACAGTACTTGGAGCATGCCTTTGATATTGAGATCCCACATTGAGTCTGCTTCTAAAATCAATGCTGTATCAATATTGCTATCTACTATTGTCCGCCATATATTGGCGTGTGATCTAAAACAGGCTTTGGCTTCTCGTTTCGTTGGTAACTTTTTACCCAAAAAATATGTATCGTTTTCGGATTGTTTCAAAACTTCAGGTGTAACTGCTTCAACTCGGTTTAATTTTAACCCAGAAAAAAAAGCCTGTAATTCGAGTGTATCGTCATATATGTCACGATCTGGCATATTAATGTAAAAGATTTTACCGAAACCTAAAGTAGAATTATCAATTGAGCTAAATGAATCTTGTTGGTTATGGGCCGTTGATGAAAAATGTTCACCATGTGGATTTCCATGTTTATGTTTCTTTTTTAAATGTCGCAAATATGGTTTTACACGATGGTAATGACGACTATGATGGAATTTGTCTTGTATAAAAGCATTATATCCAGTATTTTTGTTCCCTAGAGTGCTGTATGCTTTTCTTGGTTGGTTTGGTATTTTTTTAGTCCATATTGAAGTTGTTAATAATATCCCGAGTAAAGACAATATTATTAGCTGAGACCAGATGTGAAGACTGTTTGTTTTCATGGACATCAAAGTATGTAGCTTCATTTTGAGGAATATAAAAGTATTACAAGAATCCAAGTTAAACGAAGGTTAGTCCATGAGGTTTATTTATAAATAATTACAAAAATCTTTTAATCATTCCACCAGAAGATTGTATATATTTTTTAGTAGATATCCTTCAATATGTTTGATTGCATTGAATAAATGAATCATTGAGAATGCGACATCTGAACAATGAAAGATAAGCATGTTAATATACACTTGTGTCGAAATCAACTCATGTACACGTAATGAATCTAATTCTTCCAATTACAAAACTACATTTGTTCGTTAAAACTAGCTCAAACGTACTCAGAAGTCTTTGTTACAACTGAAATAGTCAATTTATTATATCGACTGCTTTATCGAAAATATTATTGACATTCGGATTGCTTTTGTTTTAATTTGAATTGGATCAAACAAAACGGAATTATACAACAGTTAAAGCAGAGCATTTCAAGTACTATTCAAAACTTGCTCAGGATGTCACTTTTCTTGATTCATTTAAAGCTGGCATTTTCATATCGTTTTCATGGGTAATATTTATATTATTCTTACTTCTGTCGGATGAACTAGTTGTATAACAACCAGATAAAGTCAATTAGAGACTTGCAAATCGGGCATATTCTATAATCAACACGAAACATGAGCTTTTGGATTATGGAATCGTTTTTCATAGTAAACTTGTCGTTCAATAAAAAATGGTGGGAATTAAATAGGCCATATTCAATGAAAATTAGAAAAATCCATGAGAATAGACCTAGCAGAAAACCATGTTTTCACTTTGAAATTCCTGTAATATTATTGATAGTAAATACAATTAACTCAATCAAGAATTTTTTGTAGCACACTCTATTACTTAATCAGCCCAACTTTTTCAGCCCTAATTCCAAATACAGCTAAAATATGGGCATTTACATTTGTGAGACAACCCAACTATTGGCCCAGTTTGATACAACAGAAGGAAACAATAAGACTATTACTGAATTCTACTATGTTGAATTGATATGCAAAAAAAAATCAGTTTATAGGAGGTTGGTTTTTTTATTACAACATTTTCAATTGGAGGGGAGATTTTCTTTTTAATTACTATCCTATTCACATAAGTTCAATATTGTAACATTCTCTTTAAGAAAAATAGATAAATATAAATTTTAAATACGGAAAAAGCGCAAACGATATATTGAATATATTAGAAGTCTAAAAAAGTGTAAATCCAGAATATACATTTGCTTTATGACATCAGACTGGCAATATGCTACTAATATTTCACTTAAGTGGATAACGAAAGTGATTTAAGTCACTATTTTGTCCTTCTTAGGACAAAAATTACTTTTTACTAAATGAAAAATATATCCGCAACAGAAAGTTCTCTTCAGACCTCAATAGTTAGAAATACCTCTTTTAGAAAAAAATAACACAAAATAATTGGGAAGTATATAATTCTTTGAAAGTCCTTAATGTCGATTTAAATAGAGACGCCTTAAACGGAACTATCTTGAGATAACTTTTTCCTCTTTGTTTTCGACTATTTCAAAAAAAGTACGCTAGCGATAAGTGTATAAACCAACTAGAAAATCTTCACTATATATTCAGTACGTATACTGTTTTTTGATCTCATAAAATGGCCAAAATCTTTCGAAGACTGCCTCTGTAGTGTACATAATTTGAACAATTGGTGGCTCGATTATCATGCCTTGGATTATATATAGAAATATACATATATAGATCCATGTTGAAAATTATGTAATTCTTCTGTTAGTAAAATCCATAAATATACAAGGAAATAATTATGAAATATTTAAACAAACATGTTGATATTCTGTATTGGGTTTTTGGTATTTTATTTTAACTTGCAACCTCGAGTTTACTCATTATTGGCATCATTTCCTTCAAATGTTTATTAACATAAAAACATATACATGAAATATTAAACAATAACACATTAATACTGTTCAAAAAAAACTTATTCAGTTGCATGAATTTCTTTCATTTTTGTTTCTACAAACTATTCGCTTTTCTCTCGACTACTTTGAGGTTTGAGATAATAACTATCGTCCAGTTTTCCCCGGTTTACGTACCCCCATTTGATAATTATCCAAAATAAATCCCAAGTGGTGAACTCTGGCCAAAGAACAGTGGTAAATTCTAAAAATGTTTCTGCATTAAACTTGCTAAATTCATCGGTATTTGAGAGATCTCTGCGAGATTCTGCTGTTTGTGATTCGGATTTTGAAGACAACATAGTACTTTGTTCATGATTACCAATAAAATTGGGTTGGATATTGAGGGATGATGATTGGGAATTTGAAGATGTGGTTTCATGACATGATGAGCTAGATGGGGAAAACGATTTGTCGTTTAAACGTTTCTCATCTTTCCCATTTGTGTCTATTTTTTTCCTATTATTGATCTGATTGAACAGTTTTGATTCCTTAGTGTCATTCTTGTCATCATTTTGAGCAGGTGAAGGCGTTGGATGCAATGTAGATAACAAGGATGAAAATGATTTCTTTCTTCCGTGGATTTGCCATACCAAGAAATCAGATAAACGTTCGACACCAGAAGTTCGAATAAAAATGTCTAAAGGTGGTGACTCTGCTAAATACATTTGACTCTCCAAAAAATCGCTGGTGATCTCGGAGGATGAAATAACTCCTTTTGTGACTAGACTAGCAGACTTGCTAGCAGCTGTTGCAATATCATCTCTTGAGGTATATGGAAAACAGACGTTCAACACGACCTTGGAATTATTTTCAGTCATTTTCATCACTTTATCCACCATTTCTCGAACGTCTTTTCTCAATAAACTTTTTTTCCCAATGATATTCAGCTTGATGCCATACTTTTCTACTATTCCTTCTTTTTCGCAAATCTGTTCTAATTTCTCTTTGGTGATTTCCATAAGATTGTCGACCTCATATTTGGGTCTTTTAAAGTTTTCAATCGAAAATGCATAGACAGTCACAGTTTGAACTCCTATGGAGTAACACAGCGATAGAATATGTGCAAGACTATCAAATCCTGCATTGTGACCCTCGCGGGTCTCTTGATTGAGTTTTTTGGCGTATCGTCTGTTGCCATCCATGACAAATGCAATATGTTTAGGCACAGGACCGGCTCTAAGTAAAGATGCCAGGAAGTCCCCCGCTAATGACGTAACATAATTGAAGCCTGGAAAAGACGTCAGCCAAGATGTTGATGACATGGTATTGATATCAATATAACTGACTTGTCAAATAACACAGATTTGACAAAAAGAAAGACAACATACTTTGTCCTTGATATCAAGAAAAAAATAAAACGCCAGCACTAATTTGATGAAAAGGCTGATATTCTCGTGACCATACTTACATGATGTGTAGATCACTATTCACGAGAATATCACGTGATATTGTTTGACTTACTCCGGAACCTCTTTTGTTCTAAATCGATTCAGGTAGTTATCTGTATTGGATAAGACTTCTCTTTGAGATCCTTAACAGAGTAACATATACAACTCGCAAAAATCTTGTCATTTGTGAACACAGAGTCTTCTATGAAATCTTCCAACTGCATTTCATGACCAGTTTATTTCCTGGGACACTTAGTTTTGTAGATTATCTTCATCAATTACTTGAAATATGGTTTTGAGGTTGATAGTAGTTGAAATAAAAAATACAATCGTTACCTACGTATATATGTAGATGATGGTTGTTCTTATGATGTTTATTCATCATTTCAATAATTTGTACGATTCTCCAACAATCACAATCTTTTCTTCCTCAACCATCATATCTAAAAATGCCTTCAGTTCCTCCATAGATTTGGTATATGGTGTGTCTGCTGGGACCAACATTTTTAAAAATGAATGCATTTTGGCTAATGGTACTGCTCCCAAATTTGTCAACATTCCCACAATGTAAGACCAGTAAATTCTCATTTCTTCTGTGCCATCATCACGGACTGAAGAACTCGATCCAAGCGAATCGTAGACTAATAATAGTAAAATATATGTTAATTAGGTTAAGTTTGGGTACTTTTGTATAGATTTGGATCAACTTACCATTGTGTTTTTTATCAGGCTGTTCCTTCTGAACACTGTATACTTCTGCTCCCAAATCTTTGCTTTCAGTTTTCAAATACAAAACACCACGCTTACACCAAAATTGAAGTGCGGTACGTGCGTTCTGTAGAGTCATTTCAAGCTCTGTACTCAAGCTTGATAACACCCATTCCTCTGAAATTTTCTGTTAGATGACTTTTGAAAAAGTTTAAATGACAAAAATGATGTTTTCCTTTTATCAATACTCACCTTTTTCCTGAAATAAATAAACAACGGAGGCTTTTTCTGGTGAAACAACATATTCTATAACCTTTTTTTGACTCTTTCCCTCAATAACTATTGTTTCGTCCATTTCAACCTCTATTGTCACTCTTCCGATGTTTCCCATCCATTCAAGGGATCGGCCTTGTTTAAGCTGCTCAAAATATGAGCTATAATTCGACATTTGACTAATAGTGCTTATGTTAGATCTTCGCCTTATCTCATTAAAACATTCTTTCAAAAAAAAATATCACGTACTCTTGGATAGCTTTTGGAGGTCGACATTCCATAACATTGTACTTAGGCCAAAACAGTTTGGAAATAACATCCACATGAAATACCTCTTCAACCTTTTTATCAATGTTTTTAACAGAGGTAGCCTCATCCATATCAACGTGTTCGTTGGAATTCGAGGTATTTCCGCTTTTAACATGAACCAAGTTATCAATCCTTTTGCTATCAGTCATGTCTTTAATCATTACATCCAAACTAGACAATGCACTTTCTCCAAATTTGAGTTTCAAAAGCTCGATAGTCATCAACATTGTCTCTTCATCAAATTCATGAGAAAAGATCATGGTATCTGCAAATCTTATCATCAATTCCTTCACTAAAACGTCCTTGTTATCAAAGACGGACACAAGATTGGAAACAACATCAAATGTTTTGTTATCTGTTTGGAAGTCTGGAGGCGCATCCATAGGATCTGGTATCCAATTCATGTCAGGGTCTTTCAGTAATGTCTTGTATGATGTTGTCATTTCTTCCATTTTCTCATGACTGGCTTCATTCACAGAGACCGTATTTTCTAGAGTTCCTGCGTGGGAATCCTCGATTTTTGCAGCGTTGACTAACTCTGAAGCTAAGTCCTTGATTGGCGATCGCTTATCGCCCAGGAGACCAGATAAAACTTCACGAATAGTATCGTTTCTTTCCTTTAAATATCGTCGAATTGGCCTCGCAATTTTATGTAAAAGCACACCTCGAGGTTCCAGTTTGGCAAAAACACGAATTAAAGATACATATAATGCCAAAACGTCAACAGTATTTGCACCCCCATGTAGTAACCTTCGAGAACAACTATGTTGCATAGATGTGACTATTGCAGCTCTTTGTGTGGGTGAATGTAAAAATGACTAAAAAATATGTGAGTGATTAGTTTGTCGTTGATTTAAACAGAATTTTTCTTTGCAAAAAATAACCCACTACATACCTTCATATCATTCACGGCAGGTAATGATTTTGGATAATGTACAACAATGTCAAACAACTCTTGTGTTCTTATCTCCAACATGATATCGTTGGTCAGTCGGTTTAGATAGTGTTTAATAGCCAACTCTTCGTCTTGGCTTGATTCTTGAGACCATTCGAGATTTCCGTGACCAACTTCTGGAAATAATGCAATAGCTGTGGGTGTAAGCACTTTCTCTGACCATTCTTCTATTTCACTTCGAATTTCTCTATTCCAAACTTTTCCATAGTTTTGTTTTAAAACCAGGGAAACATCTAAAGTAAAAGTCCTTAAAATTTCATTTTGTAATAACTTGCCTGTTCCATGGCTTGAGGACAATCTCGATCCTTTTGAATTCACAACAATACCAGTAACTTCTTGCAAAGTACGCAGAATAAGTATCGTTTCCTGATTGGCGTTTGCCAAAACTGTACTAGATAAATATATTTTAACTAACTTTGATAGCTGGGACGAAGATAACGTAATGGCAGCAAGAGCGGTATATGCATCGCTGACACAAGTATGTAACGATTCAGGCAATTTTGGCAAAAACGATAACGGATGTAAATAATGCGATTTTGATGTTGAAATGATCGAAACAATTCGAGGTACTAGTTCTTGCGGTTCAATCTTTGAGATGTTTGTGGCCTCTGGTGTTCTACTAGGACTATGTGATTGTGACGAATATTCAATTCCGCAAAGTGCGGATTTCAATAATGGAGCTGCGTATTCCATAAAGTGAGATCGCATGTCATCAATATATTTGTCAATCAAACACTTAAATGATGTGTTTCGCTCCTCCAGCGGACTCTGTGCAAGCATATTGATAGCTTCGGAAACATGTTTGTCAGGTGGTGATAATGATGATTTAGGTTTCATCCAAGAATTAATGACTGAAACATAGTTATGAGAGATAGACAAATATTGCTGAGAAAACGCATATTCTTGCGACGGAAATACAATTGAATCGTCAATAAAATTCATTTGTTCAATAGGGATATTTTTTGTGGTTGTTGAAAAACATCAAATGTCTAGATTCGAAATTTCTTGGTTATAAACACTTCAGCCGTTCACTTTCACGTGATTTAAGTTTTACTAAATCATGTATAGAGACAACTATTTGGCTTGTCATACATCCCGTCTGCCATTTTTTCATTATAAACAAAGCACACACTTTACTATTTTGTTTTATTTGCATAATTCCATTTTTCATTAGTTTTAACATAAAATATTGATATTCTTAAGGCTTTGAGAATTAGTGTTGTTTTTATAAACTGTTCAAATACCAGTCAATTTGGCTCCTACACTTGGAATCATTGGTGCTTTGGAGTTAAAGATCAACCCAAACCCTCTTGAATCAGTTGCTAAATTTCTTGAATCTTACACGGAAAATGATGCTAAGTATCTTGGAATCGATTTTACACCGGTATATATGTCTTAGATTGTATCCCGGATATATCATAATTCCAATTGTTGATTGCTAGTTTTCAGTTTCATTCATTTCCACATGTTTATGAAAGCCTCCTCATTACAACATTTATCTACCAAGTTAGCTCAAGCTTTAGGTTCATTCGCTTCAATTTCTACACTAAAATCAATAAATTTACCTGATAAAGTGCAAACAAAATACAACTAGGCAGAATGTAAAAACCCAAATGGGTCTGTTTTCTGATGTTGGCTGGGTTGGGATCACTTTGGATAATCACTTAGATTCTTGAAACTACTGTGGTGGGCAAGACCTACATACATTTGATGAGCTGGGTAGACCAATTACTGCCATAGTTTTGGTTCTGCTCAAAAAATTACATGTTCATTGATACTATAAGTCATTTACTTGCCCTTGTAACTGTATCTGACCTCGAAATTTTTGATTTTGATTATAAAAACCAAAGCTTTCTAGGGCTTTATGAAACTGCAATGACCGTTTTTGTTAGAGCGCTCGATAGTTTGAAAATCACTGCATTTAATGAAACAGGCAGAATTTGTTTGTCCAGTAAATCTGACAGTACTAATCATTGGCAAGTTGCATATTAGAATGTTGAATCCTGGTTCAAGGAAAAATGCTAAAAAGTTTGTCACGACATGAAATCATTTCTTCACTAAAATCAGTTTTTTCAAGTTTTGGAATTGGAATTTTAGAACACCTCGTTATTGAATCATGGACCAAAAAAAAAAAAAAAAAAAAAAAAAAAAAAGAACCTGAAATCATAGTGTCCATTGTTGACAATTCACGAAATCTACTTGATACGCTCTTTAACTCATCAACTATCGGAATTTATCACTTTAATTTCGAACGGAGCTCTGATGTTTATTTCTTATTTACGTATATTTCCAAACAACCTGCCTCTCACTTGAAAGTTTATTCCGTTCCTCAGGACCAACAATATTTCTAACAAGATACCATTTCAAGTACGCTATAACTAGCCTACGTTATTTTCATTTCTGCAAACGAGTGTGTTCTGTTATTAACTTAACTATTATTACTTCAGCTAGTTCTTGTATTTGTATCAGGGTCGCAAATAGCCTGTTCGAAGCTGGTCTACCCACAGCCATGCAGACTATTTAACAACAGTTTTCGCCTACAAAAACTCCTCATAAATACATATATTTTGATGAGTTTCGAACACCTATCAGCTATTGTTTCGATATCATTTCCCGGGAAAATTTTCAATATGGTAATCAGCTTGTTGTTGCTGTTACTGATTCTGGGAAAATTATACACATATTGAAATCGGGAACAAGCACATAATACCTTGAAAACGCTGGTTTTACCCATATTGAAGGTTATATACATGATATTGCTTTGATTTCTCCACATTCTAGTGAAGCTTTTGGAAACGTTGATGTCGGTTTTGGTAACGAAAGTCATGATCAATACAATCTTTATAATCCAAAAGCTGTAGTTTTGGCAAAAAAATTGAGTGCACAAGTTTACACGAAAATATTCATACCAAATTTTTCAAGAATCAGGACAAGGTATTTGATATTTTTTTGGACAAACAGAGACATGTGTAAAGTTGTTGAATATTGCAACTCAAACAGCTCTTTTTCCATTCACAAATACTGAGTTTGTCAATAAGGACTTAATGAAGCCGGTGGAAAACCACACTAGAAGATTGATAATGTACTCATCGACAATACCCATTGCGAAAGCTTTCAGAAGTAATTCAATCATGGATTCCAGTCATTTTGAAGAAATTTTTAAGACCAAGTGATTGACTCAATGGATTAACAGATTCTCTTTCGAGAGTGTTGTGGCGTATTTGGAAGCAAGGTCTTTTTTTCTTGGAAAGTTGTTGGCTCATCGCCAAAGGTTACCAAAATAATTCATCCTCATTATCAAAAGAAGGGATTGGAAAAAGAAACTCAACTCACACTAGGAAAAATACATAATAATCTTGAGGAAAAGACGTTTAATATTGATATGAGTGGAGGTTCCAGTATCAACAATTTTGTTATTTCTCGTGGATAATCCGAAAACGGTTCTCTTCAGGCTGAACATAAAGCTCTAGCTCAGCTTGTTATATCAGTTATAGAATGTCTTTTTTCGGAGTTGCTTTTTGAAAAATCAGCAAATTCAAGTGAAAAACTTGGATATACTTTCAAGCATCTTGGTCCTTTAGCTTGTGAAAAACTGGAAAAGTGGATCTTTAAGCAATTTTTCCTTACAGTTAAAGGTATTGATATTGCAAAAAAGATTGTTGCGTATTTATTCAACCGCAATATTTTCGAAGGTAGCCCTATTTAAATTATTGGTATTATTTTAAAAGATATATTCGTTTGTTACTGTTCTCCTGGAGATGCCATTATTTAAAGAGCTCTATAATCTCTCGACAAAGCTGAAGGACTTAATACGAAGTTGGGGAAACAAAAACTTGACGAAAATTTAAGGCTTCTTCAGAAAGTTGCATGTTGCATCAACTTTGATGTTTTTAAAGGTTTACTTGCTACTTTTGCAAAACTAAATGTTTACCCTGGGTCTATGGAACTCGCCTCATCAGTGGCCCAATCGCTGGAATCCGAAAGCCAAGCAGTTGCATATTTTCAAGACGGTAAACCTGGCTATGATTATAGAAGGATAGTTTATGAGACACACCAGCGTGTTTACTTATTTTTAAGGTTTTACATGAAGTAGACACTCTGGGGGAAATGAAGCAAACGTTAGGGGGCTTGATAAATCAATACCATTTGAAATAAAGAAAAGGAAAAAGCTACACATTATACTTTTGCAATATTTGAGTCTGCTTTTCACCAAGTATTTCAATATAGTTTTCATGACTGGGCTACTAGTCAAAGAAACAACGAGCGATTATTGACAATTGATACTCCATATTTTCAAAATTCCTTGGAGATGCGAGCGCAATCTGACATCACTTTTGCTGGCCTTTTGTGTTATTTTTTTTCTCCAAATTTGAGGTGACTATGTTGATGCTGCTAAAGTTTTGTACTCACTAGCTTTAATTGAGCTTGATATTTTGTTAATTCAAAGGATTGAACATTTTTCAAGAGCAAAAAGGTTTTGCAATTCTTTCACTGGTTCCAATGACATCCAGCCTGAATAGAGCTTCCAGCTTGAAGTTCGAATCCAAGTATATTTGGAAGTGGTTGTCATTCAAGATGAACTTGTCAAGTACCTTGCTGAAGATTGAATAACTAATGAGCAATTCAGTATTATGATTGAAAATTTAAATGAACAAAAGCCTGAATATATTGACGGATTACTGTGTAGTGTTTTGATCAGTTCCAGCGCCGCGACCTATGGCCAGCTTTTGGATACCAGTCTTTTGTATAGTTATGCTTTTCCATTTGGCTACCACCGTTTATATTTTAAACTAGTTTATGTCACTGATTTCTGCAACGCTGAAGAAATTAGTGATATGTGGTCCGAAATTATTTTGTCACTACATGACTTAGCTGCTTTTGATTCTCTTACAACTGTATTTCATGGTATTATGGAATGCAAATGGATGGCTAATGATGAGACATATCTATTAGAAAAATGGCATTAGCAAATATGGGTGGCTACGAAATAAAAAGATACGAAAGTATTATTCTTGAGGTTGTTGAAGCTATCAAAAAATGGTCCAGGCTTAAAGATAAAGCGGTTGGTGTTAGAATAGCTTTTATAAATGGGCCTTTCTCTATAGTCATTATCAGTATAACTATCATGGATCGCTTGGGTCGGCATCTGTTTCAAAAAAGTCAAATTCATCAAGTGCCAGCCCTGACTAGTTTGGAAGCCCATTAGCCAACGGTCTTTATTCTGTTAAATATGAGGATGATCTGGTGAAAGCAAGTGCTAGGATTAGACATATATCGCTTCTTTTAAATGGCGGTAAGCCTTGGTTGTTAGCTTCAAGATTATTTGCCAATTAATCTACTATTGAAAAAGAGCTTTGGTTCTTGCAGCATTATTTGGATATTTTGGAGATGGGCAAAATTATTTTTGAATACAGGCCATAGACTAATGACATTTTCAAAATACCATGTTGTTATACATTGCCTTTCTACCGTTTTTAATTAATTTATTTATTTTGGAAACGGTATTCCAGGAAACCAAGAATGAATGTAATTTGATTTTGCACGACAAAATAGCTTGTACCACTTTGTTTTTACTGCAATAAATAAAATTATTAAAAGTT
This sequence comes from Magnusiomyces suaveolens, assembly GCA_900642975.1. NCBI lineage: Eukaryota > Fungi > Ascomycota > Dipodascomycetes > Dipodascales > Dipodascaceae > Magnusiomyces > Magnusiomyces suaveolens. Next base: position 2,224,491 of record CAAAMA010000004.1, read on the forward strand.
CGGAAGAATATGAAAAAAGGATAGTGTAGTATGGAAGCGCCGAAAAAAGCCTCTACGAGAAAATTCATCAATGAATTACTGGATTTGAACGAAGAAATTAATATTGGATCTACGAACTGAGCTCGACGATATTATTAATTATGTATTGTCAATATTGATATTACCCAACTTGCATATATAATTTTCGATGAAGAGTTGGAGGATGTATCTTTGTGTGAATGCAAGCCATTCATTGTCAGGCATCTGCTAGTAACAAACGAATTATTGAATACAAAAAGTTAACAGAGTGAATGAAAACAAACTTAATAAATTAAAGCCATTTTTAGTTTCAATAATAAATTATTTGAAACAGACAGATCATTGGCAAACTGATTAAGAACCCGACAGTTGGTTACATTACATTCGGAATTTAAATTGCAGTAGTCGACATTGATTGTCTGTCCTCGTTATTTTTTATTGTTTTTTTTTAATAAAAGCAATATCAAATATTTGTGTTTTACAATATTATTTACCGTTTCTTTTTTGAAAAAAAAATAAAGTCCAAACACAAAGAGAAAGTATATTGTGTTTATGTGACTTAAACCCACTACCAAAGAACTGAGTGGGTTTTAAAAAAAATTTTTTTTCTATTTTGGGCTGTCACGGGGAGGGGGAGCTTTTCATTGTAGCCGTTTTGAAAAGTATCTATCAAATGGTTTATCATTCAGGAATTTTTTTTTTCTTTTTTTTTCATTGTATTCAGATGGATCATTTTAAATCGAAATTGGTTGGAAGAAAAAAAAAACCGCAACATGGGCATTACAGACAATTAAACAGATAAAAGAGTGAAATATGATATTCTTGGATTTGAAATCCATTGAAATTCAGTATTTATGCAACTTTGAAATTTTTTTGAATTTTTCTTTTTAATCATATTGATATATCTTGGATAAAAACACATTTTAGTTAATATTTGACGAGCCATCTCATCCATACACATCTTTCTAGAAACACACAGACACTACCAAGTATAGTGATAAAAAATGAATATGTATAAACAAATAATATTAACCTAGAAAGTGAACTGAAAAACTACTGTCACAAACTGTTCTTTCAATGGCATCAAAGTGTACTATCGACCCAAAGTTACTACAGTAACAAACAAACAAAAGAAAAAAAAGCAGAAAAAGCAATTACTGTAAACTCTTTTGTTTTTTGTTCTTTGCGCAGGATTCAAGCTAAATCATTCAACCCGTAAATAATTGAAAAAATTAAAGGGTTTCCGTCCTGACGTTTATTGGACAGGTATGCAGTGAAAAACAGTTTCGATCTTGTGATTAAAAGAAATTTGTAATTACATGAAAATGTCTTGAATCGAGGGAAAAAAATAAATGAGAAAAATAAAAGATATACGGAAAAGGAAAATGCAATGTTAAAAGACTAACAATTGCTCACTCGTATACCAAGGTTGTTTTTTTTTTTGTACACGAGACCCGATCCTTGAAACTTCCATTCAGACTTTTCAACCGGTACATGGATTCAGACTGCTGGAATTATTAGATAAAGGGTTGATGATTAACAAATAATTAATGTGCTAAATATGTACAATATGTACAATGTGTAAATTTTGTAAAATGTGTAAAATGTTGAATTCTTGACAGACGTGTCGACACATTCTAGGTTCAGTATACAAATATTTGTGGTCAATTGATTATGATTTTTTTTGTCATCCTTATGACCCAGTCAACATAGTGTCCATTGCTTCAAATACTCAGGATTCACAGATTTTTGAAAAAGAACAATAGTCTTGGTCACCATCGTAAAATCGATCAAACTCAAGCATTTAAAAATGGACTAAAAAAAGCAATACTGCGTTTAAAAAAATCGGTTCTTTTGTTCAAATATTTTTGTTTTGTCATAAACTTAATAATACATTGTAAATTCCTTTCGCTGAAGCTGAATAGTCATTATTATGTTCTAGAAATGTAGTTTAGTTCAAAGGGTTGCAGAATACTTGCGCCTTGATGCCTGTGTTTAGAAGTACTATACACAAGCTCCAAGCAATCATGTTTTCTAGGGCCTGTCAAGGGTAATCACGAACCAACAATAAAGTACTTTTGTTGGATGAGTGAAGCAAGAATTATAATGTCCAAGCCTCAGTACATACTGCATTTTTGTATTTCTAGTAGGAAACTAGCGATGTACAAGCCAACTAGTGAATACGGTTATGGTAGAGATCGGCGGCACTCTGCAAACTAAAATCATTGGCGCAAAAACAAATACGCTTTGACGTACTTTGACAGGTCTTGTTATTGACTCCGAATATATAGAATAAATATTCTTTATGGTAATTCGTTTGCTTTTTTTTTTCTTTTTTTCAACTGTACTTTTATCCGCGCTTTTGTACTGGACAAAACAGCATTTTTTTGTCAAGTTTGAACGGTTATAATTATTACGTTACATGTCGTTTAGTTAACCAGCATTAGCTCTGCTCATTGTGATGTACACTTTGAACCGTATTGTTCTATTGCCCGAGGTGACAAGAGGCTGTAATGAAAAAACAAAAAAAGCTCCGACCAGTAATGTGATCAAAACAAACAGTCCTTTAATAAATGCCAGCATGAAGATATAATTCAAATTAATTGATTCAACATGTTGAAATTTCTGTAACTGAATATAAATTTTCAGTCGTAAATCCTTGTGATTTTGATGGTCGAGTTTTTGTCAAATATATCAACCAGAAGGTATTGACAATGAAAAAGAAACAAAATAATGTTTACAAATTTTATAAAGAAACGGAAACTAGTTCACGTCACATTTAGTAAATCTCGCTTTTGGAATATATAGGGTATTTTAGTTCCCACTAGTTTTGATAAAAATTAGATTATTGGTTTCTAGTCAGTCACCGCAGTCGGTTTATAAGTTTTGAAATGAAGAAAAGATTACAAGAAAGAATGGTAATTGAAATAAGAATCTCAAAAGTCTTTAAAAATAAAAAATACATGGAATCACTCATTTATTTCATTTCAGATTATAAAGATTTCTTTCAATCGATGTGAAGTTTTACCATTTTGTATGTTTGAAAACTGTGAGTTTTATCTTGATTTTATTGGCCATTTATCTAGACATTAATCTTAAAATATTGGTTACAAAAATGACAGGTTGTTGTAATGGAAATTCAGTAAAAGTGCTTAAAGGGGATTGGATAAACCAAAGTAATGGTAACAGGCAACCAGCTAATGACCATATAGACTGATGCATACAACTGGGTTGATTTTAGAACCTAGGGGACATTTTTGGACTTATTATTTGGTCAAACCAATAAGCTATTATCCTAGTTCAAATCTTGATATAGATATATTATTGCTAATCGTTTATTAAATAGTTCCTAGTGACGCAAGAAGGACATATGGTGACGGGCATAACAAAAGAGATGTTCGAAGCGTATTTTTTCCTAATTTGCTGTTTGGCCTTACAGCACCTGTACAAACAACTGACAACACAAGCTGCTTTTTTTCATAATACTCGGCATCAAGACACAGTAAAAATAATATTTTAATACAATCAATTCGTGTTTAATTCTACAAAATTAAATAATTTATATCAAGTTTAATGTCGACTATATAGAGAAACAGTTGCTTAGACATGATACTTTCTACATCTCTTATACACTTTGGTAACTAAGGACCATCCAAGCCGAACCAAACAACAAGAAGATTTTGATGATTATTTTTAGACCATTTTAAAATATATAACGTTATTATTACCACCTTTGTACTCTGTGTATTAATATCTCTAATAATTTCAGTGATATTATTATAATAACAGTAGTTGAACTCCAACAACAACGAAAAGCAGCCTACCAAATTCAATACCAATGAGATTGTCCATTTGTCAACAAAACAGAAACCAGACAAGGGAAAAAATATGATATAGGCGGTGAGAAATAGCTGATATTAGAAGGAAGAAGCAGGAGAACAGTTCATTCCTACAGGAAACCATTACATATGGATTAACAAAAGTAACACCATTCAAATATTTGCGTGTGCTTTTTTTTTGTTCAAGTAAATATATATTGTTGTCAATCAAAGACTTGTTTGAACATATTGAAAGCTTATATTGTCCCAATAAATTCACATTCACGAATGCACAATACAGATAGTTCAGTAGCAGATAGACAGTTTGACAAATATATAAATGCTTCAAGTTTTTTTGTTTGCAATCCCACAATATTCCATTTGGACAACAATTAAACTTATGTCTGCATTAATTTCCTAGCTTGCATGTAGATTGCCATAATCATTGGTTCTGGTGTTTGAACAAGAGCCAATTCATATAGTCGCAGATGTACATCACGGCTTGCTACATGAATTTGCTTTCATGTCGATTATTGGTTGGTTTAAGATTTGTATACTTGAATCTTACAAAATATAGTTTTGGAACCATTAGGTTTAAATATGAAACTAGGTACTTGGTCTCTTATTGAAATTACAGTTACTTTACTAGAGTATCCTTCATCCGCCGTTTTTGTCTCATTTCCGGATTGGTTGGAAACATACTTTGCCAATAATCTCAAGCCAAACCGGAATCGACTTTACACTGTTTTTTTCGTCTCAATCTACAACGTTTTTGTTTGTTGAAATTCAAATATCAGTGAGTTTTCCATGAATATACTGTATTTTTTTTAAATGTTTTTTTAATAGATTTATGAGAATCTTTGGGTCCCTCGAACATCACTGCATATATTGCCTATAGTTCCTGATCTTTGGTATTGGTGGAGCTTCAGCCAAGCTTTAACTTTGGATGTACACGTCAACGACTAAATATGTAGAGCCATGAAACTAAAACATTGACGAAACAAATAGATGAATATCAAAAAAAAGCTATTCCTGGTAGACATGAATTATGATTAAAATAAAAGCATGAGAAAAGGCATTTCAAAAGCCGGCCGTTCAAAGAATTGATATCGTCATTATGCCACAAACTCGTTATTTTAAGGACTCAGAAACATCAATGTGTGATTTCAGTACCAAAGTTTAAAAACCATGTGATATCATTTATGGTGAATAATACTTATTCTGAGTTCGTTTGATCCCTCATACATATTGGCAATCATGCCACTACATGTATAGCCAAAGACCGACCCCTGAACTTTGCAAAACCACTGAAACTCTGTTTGAAAGATCGGAGGCGAATTTTTTCGGAGGTTTTCCGTATGAATTTGTATAAAACGACCAAGTTTTTCGGTCGCGGCAAGTAAAAAATGGACGTATTTCCGATTTTCAAACTAGATTCATTTAAATTTATGCACGGCTGTATCAATGATTTAGAGTACATATTTACCTTCTCTTACTTTTTTTTCAAAAAAACGATTGCTTTGTATCTACGTTTACTTATAAATATAAAAAAAATCAAACATTCAGTATATCTTTCTTTATTCAAAATCGTTCTTTTGTCTAAATCGTTTGCTTCCTTTCATTATTCATAATTGTTTCCCCTCCAAAATGTCTAATTCGCAAACACAAATCAATATCGAAAACAGTAATTCATTTACGGCTTTACAGAATCAAAATACGACAAAAACTCAACGTACTCTATCCATACAAACCAGTATTATACACACAACAAATACTCCATCACCTCCACAGTCACCGATAGCTCCGTCATCATCCAGCTTTGAGAGTGTTCCTAGTCTGAAGTCTCCAAAATTCCAAGTCATTCCTAGCACCACAGAATTAATCGACGAAAGCTCCAAACATAACCGCGACAACAGCAAAAAAAACTTTTCTGCATATTTCAAAACAGTTGGACCAGATTTATCGTCAGATGCAACCGAGTATCGGACGTACAAACGGCGCTGGATTGGCTTGTTTGGACTGGCACTACTAAACATTGTAGTATCGTGGGGATGGCTAAGTTTTTCGGCATTATCTCTAGAAACAGCAAAATGGTTTCAGCTGAGCTCCCAATCGCCGGTTAACTGGCTGTCTTCAGTTATTCTATTTGCATATGTTGTTTCGTCACCAGTCGTGGCATACGTGCTCGATCGGTACAGCGTTAAGTGTGCTATGTTCATTTGTGCAGCATTACTGGTGGTTGGCAATTGGGTCCGATATGCTGGGGTTTATACCCAAACCTTTGGAGTTACAATGCTTGGCCAAATCCTTATAGGTCTTGCGCAACCTTTTTCTTTATCAGCACCAGCACACTTTACCAACATCTGGTTCACATCACAATCTAGAGTTTCTGCCAATGCCATAGCATCCATTTCCAACCCATTAGGCGGTGCAATTGCACAAATAATCGGGCCATCAATGGTATCTCAACCATCAGATCTCAAGAACTTCATTCTGTTGACGTCATGTGTTGCTACTGCAGCATCTTTGGTCTCTTTTGTTGCTCCAACACGGCCTCCTGTCCCACCAAGTAAATCAGCTAGTCAAAAAATGTTATCGCTGAGAGAGTCGTTAAAACTTTTGATGAAATCGCCTGTCTTTTTAGTGGCCGTCTTTATGTTTTCTATTTACGTCGGTTTGTTCAATGCGTATTCCACTTTTATCAACCAGATCATGCAACCCTACGGATATTCTTCAGACGTGGCCGGGTACACGGGTGCAATTCTCATCGTCTCTGGAATTGTATTTGTCGCAATCACATCCCCAATCTTGGATAGATTCCACCACTACATTCTTTTCTTTAGCCTTGCATTACCCATTATTGCAGGATGTTATGTAGCGCTGATTTTCACTCAAACACGCGATAAACAAGTCGTTGGTCCATTTATAGTGTCTGGCATCCTAGGTGCGGTCTCCTTTTCATTGTTGCCGGCTATTCTGGAATGGATCCAGGAACAGACGTTTCCGGCCACGCCTGCGCTGTCTTCGTCGCTGTTGTGGAACGGTGGGCAATTGCTTGGTGTCATTTTTATCATTGCAATGAACGCACTGAAGTACAATGATGACCAGGGATCTCCTCCCGGAAATATGAATAGAGCACTCATTTTTCAAGCAGTCTGGGCTTCTATCGGTATCATTCCAGTGTTTTTGTTGAGAAGAATATCGAGATCCAATATCCGGATTGATATGGATGTAAAGGTATAAAATTGTGCATTAATATAGTAACTTTGGTCATAAACTAATGATTTCAGTGGTAATTTGGTAATTTCAATTTAATTTTGTAAACAAATTGTCAATTGGATAATATAATTTCGTTTTAATAACTGTAATAACAATCAAGTATAGATTGAAAATCACTGTCAATGGACAAGAACTAGAAATTCACATGATTTCTAAATTGTCCAATCACAATATGTATAGGGAAAAAACAACACCACCATAATCATCACGTGGTTAGAAAAGCAAGTTTAAATCCGGTTGTCCTTGAATATGGAAAAGTTGCACCACCCCAGTGTTCTAACCACTGACCATTGAGTCAACAGTTGACAGAATAAACCAATAAAGCAATGTCGCAAGATAAAATCACTCCAGCATATGCCTCGTTTGCTCCACCATCTAATCGAATGCCTCCTCCGGCATCTCCGTTACTAGCGTCGACGCCGCCAACCATTTCCATTTCGCTATCAAGGACATACCCATTACTGTTGTTTTTAGATCGTGTCTTGTCACTTATTACTTGGACATCGGACGACCCATGGGCGTCTTTTTTACTGGTGTGCGGTTGGGTCATTTCAGTTCTTTACTTTGAGCCGATTCTCAAGTATTTGGCTCCATTACTGCCAGTTCTTTTTCTATGGGGGTTGATTTATTGTAAAAAACAAATCAACAGAGACATTTCCCGACACCCTGGGCTGGACCATATGGTACATACCCTTGGAAATGTTGCGTCCCGAACTTCATTACTTGTTGAACCATTGACTACATTGGCCAACAATACGACACCAGCCGATATTCCAAGGTTGGCGTTAGCAGCGTTATCGATTGCGCCATTTTACGCATTGATTGCAGCGAGGACAATGAAGCCCTGCACGGTGTTGTTGATTACCGGAGTTTTTGTGCTAACGTATCATTCAGTGTATGCTAGAGTGACTCGAGCAGTTTTATGGCGGTCGCGATCAGTTCGCAGGGTTGTTGTGTATTTCACAGGCGGAAGTTCGGGAACTGCCAAATCGAATACCTCACTGACTACCAATAAAATATCGACAAATAGTATTATAAGGGATTCCAAGAATGCGACACGATTTGTGTTTGTTGTTTATGAAAACCAGAGAAGATGGCTAGGTATTGGGTGGACAGGAAATTTGTTGAGCTATGAAAGAGCTCCATGGACGGATGAATTTTTGAACCAAGCCTCACCTCCATCAACATTTGAATTACCGGATTCCTCTTCAGGATTGACGAATGCCACAATGACATCACTGGGTCTTGGAAATATGACTGGAAATTTAGTGTGGAGATGGCGGGACAAAGTGTGGAAATTGGATTTGACGAATGACGGAGCTTTAGTAGTTAATTCTAGACAATTAGTAGATGGAGATGATGAAGGTGATGAAGGTGAAAAGGATGCGGTGTCTAAGCGAAGAGTGAAACCAAAGTCTACATTGGTTGCTGATCCAAGTCCTAACGAAGGATGGATTTATTATGACAATACGTGGAAAAAGCCAGCAACAGAAGATTCATTTATGAAATACACGAGACGAAGAAGATGGGTTAGAACTGCAGAACTTGTCAATGAGGAGCCAAATGCTACGGAGACGTTTATCGTGGGCAAGAGTGAATATGTAGACAAAGGAGCAACAGCCGGAAATAAAGAAAAAGAAGGAAGTAGCAGTGAGAGCAAGAATATCCAAGAGGAAAAAGAAGTGAAGCCGAAAAAGACGCTTCGGTTCGAAAACTAAATAATGACAACTCGAATGAATAATGAATTGAGCAATCGGTTGAACGAGTAATGAATTGGGTGACAAGCTAAATTAATAATGATTGTAACTATCATAGTAATGAACCAAAAATATAAACGGACCAAATAATGAATCAATCAACTTAATGTACTTACCGGCGAATCGTCCAACACTGAAATGAACCAGCATCTACAGTAACTAGTTATTATAACGGTTTTTTTGTTGATTTTGTTCGACATAAATGGACGTTATGATAGACCAAAGTTATTGCTGACTTACAGATTATCAAACATTTGTCATCATGGCGATTCCGATACGCAAGCAAACATGCGGAAAAGGCCTTGAATCGATTGTCGTCGAGAACGAACAAGAGAAACAAGGATGGCGTGCTATAAGGGGTTGTTAAGCTGCAACACTTTGTATGGTGATTGGACGATAAAGACCGTTTTCACCTTGAAGATAATCGACCCGAGGAGCTTTCAAGACTGAAAAGCAGTTGAGGAGCATGTTTTTGAGTTCTAGTGTTGATTACAGTGCTCAAGTGGCAAGTTTAGACTTGTAGTTGATTTGGTAACGCTTGGTTTTAGGGTTTTCTTCAATTCGAAAGTGACAACAAAAGACTGGAAAGTTTTGTGCATTTCGGGTTGGACCAAAGTACAAAAAGTATAAATACTCCTCGAAGTCTCCCCACAATGCATTTTTTTTTATACATTATATTTTTTTTAATTTTCAAAATTCATTCATTACAACAAGAGCTTTGATACTTGTATATATATTTTGAAATATTAAGTTCTAGGTTCACATTGCTGAGATTACCAAATGTTCTAGTACTGATTAATACTATTCTTGTTTTTATTATTTATTTATTCCTCCATTGGTACAAATTATAAATGTCTATAATGTATACTCATCATTACGCACAACAACAACAACAACCACCAAGCCAACAGCAGAGTATATCTGGATCCTCTCTCAGTAACACATCTTCAGTTAGTACTGCTCCTATGATGACTATGGACCAACATACTCAAATGATGAATCCTACTTTTTTCCAACATCCACAATATCCTCAGTCCCAATATCATCCTCAGATGGCACAAAACATTGCATTTGATCCAAACACAATGACTTATCAACCTATCAATAAAAGCGTGATGGCACAATACCCTATGAACATTCAACAAACTTCACTTGGCCATCCACCACCCCCTCCTACTCCTCATGGTCAGCTTCCTCCTCAACACAGTACCGTGTATTCATTTGTTGTACCTACCCAACAACATAAAAGACCTCGTCGGCGATATGAGGAGATTGAAAGAATATATCAATGCAATTGGGAAGATTGTACTAAAGCATATGGAACTTTGAATCATTTGAATGCGCATGTCACCATGCAAAAACACGGTCCTAAGAGGACTCCGGAAGAATTTAAAGAAATCCGACGTCTTTACAAGGAAAAGAAAAAAAGTGAAGACGCCGTTCGCAAAAAGGCGGCCGAGGAAGCTCAACATGCAATGGGACAAGTGATGCCACCAGTCGGGCATTCTCATGGATCTTCCCAGCCTGGTCTTTGGAATAATACGCCTAATTCGGCCATCCAAATGGCCCATGCCAATACAACACCTTCAAGTAATGGAAATGGGAGGATGGAACATGCATATGCCAGCAATATTTATAACATGAAGGACGAAAATTATATGGAGTACTTTAATGGTCGAAATGCAACAAACAACGCTAACAGTTCCACCAGTACAGGTAATGTCCATAGTAGCAATTCGTCAACATCGTCAATGTCACATGGGAGCACCGTTATGAGCCACTCACCTTCGTACAATGGAGTGTCGTCGCCGATGGCACCACCCATGAGTATGGGATTAAGTTCTGTGAGCATGAGCAAAACTGATTCGGTGGACTTTAACCCCATGAGCTTTGAGATGATGAGTCAGTCCAGTTTAGGATCTACAGTCAATAGTAACAATATGCAGCCCAGTCCGACGAATTCAGGTGCATCGACAGTATACGCGATGAACTATAATACAATGGTGGCATCTCCTTCGACTATTTCGCCTGCATCCCAGTCGTATCCGTACATGTATGAAGAGAAGAGATAGTTTTACTGATGTTGGTTCCATTGTTATTACTACCATTATTATTATTCTTCTTATTTTGTGATTGTTATTACTACCATTGTTATTGTTACTACTTTTTTTTTATCATTATTATTTATTTATTTCACACTGTTTATAATTGCATGTTGTTTTTTTTTAAAAGAAATGTGTGAAAAAGAAATTCCCAGTCAGCAAAAGTTAAAAATAAACGATGCAAATAAAAGTGACGCAAATAAAATCAAAAAAAAAAAAGTTAAATATAATTTATTTTTTCTTTAAACGTCAAAAAAAAAAAGTGACAGAAACTTTAAGAGGTGGGTATAGATGTAACTGATTTATGATTTGTAATCATTTATAATCAGTAGTAATATACTACTAAGTATTTATAATAATTAGTGACATATCACTTCATGAAATACATTGTTTTTTTGTCCAATAGGAACTCAAGAATTATTCAATTTTTTTATACTTTTCTATTCTCCATTTTCTCTCTTTATTTTTCAAGAGTCTACTAGAAACGTTCCATTCTGTCTATATTCGACGTTTTATTTTTATTTCAATTATTTCTTTAATAATTCGAAACTTACCTACAATGCATATTAAAGCCTCGACTCGAACCCGGTTGACCACATCTCTTTTTTCGACCACTTTTCTGATTGCAATCCTGACGGTGGCTGCTCCTCAGCTGGTAGGATGTCCGGCCACTCCTTCTCATTTGGGTGCCGACGATGGATCTTTGTCTGCTGAAGACCGAAAACGGCGGAGCGGTGAAGACAAGACAGGTGCTTCAATTCTCGATAAGCTTGATCCAAGTAACAAGCATGTCGTTGTCGTTGATCGCAAAGAGTAATTCTTTCCTTTATATACGCATCCAAAAACTCACCCAAACTTATCCACTCCCATGTAACACGTGAACTCTCATTATTCTTTTTTGCTGATATTTACTATTATTGTTTTATGATTAGACTTTTTATTATTTTTATTATTTTTATTATTATTTGTAACGATTCCATCAATCCAATCCTTGTTTAATGACTAAATCTCGATGTGTTTATAATTCCTTTATTACTTTATGACAAGTGGAACAGCTTGTCACGTGGACAAGTATATCTTGTCTGGGTAGCTTGTGTAGCTACATATGTACATTCTGGCTACATTTAATTTTTGTTACTTTTCATTTTTTAATGTTTGTTTGTTTTTTTAATTATTACAACCATTCGAAACATGCTTCTTAATTTTTCATCAACTAATACATTATCTTAATCAATACCAATGTCTTTTCCTGATTTCGAGTCACTATCTGGAACATTCAAAGTTTCTGTCGATTCGAATCTTTTATCCAATTCATCAAACGTTGAATACCCCCAACCTGATGACAATACCACCTCCAATACCAACAAAAACATTGCCATATCTGATATCCCAATTCCAGCCTCAGCAGACCAATTCGTATCATTACGGTACTCATTCCGTCCAGATCTGCTTGACAATTCTCGCGATATTCGTATGGCCAAAGACACAGAATCCCCTTCTTCCTACATTTTTGAAGATTCCAGTACAAACCATCTAAAATTTAGCCGATTTCAAGATTCTCTTCAACCAAATCAAAAACAAGACGAGCCCCTTTCCGATCAAACAAACGAAAATACCCTAAACAGAGTATGCGTAGGAACTCCATCATCACCCCAGGACAATGAGTGTGTTTTGCTCTTTGATCCATCCACAAATTCCTTTTCATTACACGCCCTCACTGCCGTGGTTAGACTATCTATGGTCCGCAAAAAAACACAGGTTTTGGAAAATGTCGGAAAATTTGCTGCTCAAGCATCTGCTGATTATACCACTTTTAAACACTCTCCTATTCCTACACATCCTGTAAAAGTTTTAAAACACAAACCGCCAAAACAAAAAGTTCAACCTAAAACCAGCCCTGTTTCAAGCAATGCATCATTACATGTCCCAGATATCGACATTCATGACAATACCCATACACTAGCCCTTCCGAAATCGTTACCGAGCCAATTATCGGACACTAGTATAACCACCTCAGTCCCCAAAAAGAAGCGTGGGCCGAAACCAAAAGGCGAACAAGTACAGCCCAAAAAACGTATACCTAAATATGTCAACACAGATCTGGATGGCGATTTGGAAATGCCTGATGCAGAAGACGGCGAGCCATTGAAAAAGAAGGGACGGCCAAAAGGACGCAAAAAGAAAGAGACTGATGACAATTCCCAGGCACTGGACCTTCAATTGCCTTCCACGCTTCCTACAAATACCAACAATGAGGATCAAAACTCGAATATTGAAAACAATTTAGATAGTGACTTGGGGCTGGAAGAACTCGCAAACCAGTTGTTTGATTCTTTGGAAGAAGACATAAGCGGGGACGAGGATGAAAAAGAATCCAATAAAAAGACTCCAAATACACAACAAGTTCACGTTAGTACCGACAACAATGATGTAAATGAGCTGAGCGATTCTGATTTTGAGGACGACTCCATCGTATCCCCGACCAAAAACAATTCAACTGATTACCCAGTTTCTTCAAATAAAAGCTCCGTCAATCCACAAACCAGCTCTGCCACCAATAATCCTGAACCCACTGACGCTACACAGTCTGCATCATACGGCGACTTTTCGTTCAGCAGCGACGATGATTTGCCAAATGCCGTCACAATCGTTGAGTCTTCTACATCCAAGCCCGCCAAAAACTCTGCACTGTCCGCGGCGTTTCCCAGCAAGGCCGCGACAGGTGTGGGATCAGGACCAATGTCTTTGACTGCATATCTGGGAAACAGAGAAGAAGAAGATATGCTTTCCAGTAGTGATGAAGACTAGTACTTGATTCCCGTATAATTCCCCCTATTTTAGAGGTTTAAGAATAAATATAATGTCAGAAAAAAGATACGAAATTGGACTGGAGGTTTGGGATCACAGTTGTTTATTTTTTATTTTGTTTGGATGCCTTTCAAAAGTTTATTCGCTTAAAGAAAGAACGTTTCGGTTTACAAAACTTGAGCATTTCTCAGATTTCAGCAATTTTCAAGAAAATTTCATCGTATTTACAAAATTTCTCAAGACATTTATATCGTATTTACAAAACTTTTCAACAACTTTACTTTTACAGAAATTACTCAGAATCAAATTTCATATAAAAAACAGATAAAAATCCTTGTACAAACATAAAAAAAACATTTGTGTCGTATCCACTCTAACATTGCAACTTGCAGCTGGACTCAATATGATGTAGCAAGAAACCCTGATTAACAACCAATTGGATTATTACTTTGTAGAAAATATTTCAAAATTTACAAAATCGGAATTCTGTTTCTTTGTATTAACGTTACGTTAATACAAAAGGAAAATAAGAAAAAAATCGGACCCAAGCTCTTTTGTCTCTGTCTCATCTTTTTTTTTTTTTTTCCCGACGGAAACCTGTTTTTGGGTAGTTAACTCACAATTACATCACTTTTTTTTGTTTTGTTTACCTATAAAACTTGATTCATAAACAAAGAACTGTGTATCGACTGGTAGATGGACTCTATTCATATTTACTTGTCTAAAATACATTTGCAACGTCTGCAGCTTGATCCTTTTGTGTCTCTAAAGGTACCGGCAAAACTTTTGGTTTAATAAAATACTCATTTCCATAAAAAAAAGATATAACGAGTTTTTGTTGCGTTATTTTCTAGTTTATTATAATATTGTTGAAAAAAATGTCAACCCTTTTAACCAATCGAAATTGTCACTTTTTTCATTTATAGAAAAATCTCAACTCGTTATTTTCAATTCCAGTATCCACTATCCAAAACCGATCCAACCCACTCTACAACCCACACAAAATCGACCCAAGCCGATTCAACTTGCTTTCTAGTCGATCTCTCGCCAGTCCAAAATGTAATTGGGTACATGCACTCAAAAAAAAAAAAAAAAAAAAAAAACAATTGTATGGCATTAAATTTTTGTTGGCTTGAAAATGAACAAGCAAGCAAACACACACAAAACAAAAAAATGCAACCAAACAGTACCAAGAACAAGAAAAGAAATAAATGTTGGTACAAATATGGTATCTGTATACATATGCTCCAAGAGAAACAATCTGCAACATTTATTGGTCATAATACAAATACACTGAAAAATAAAAGTTTAAAAGCCTTTTTAAGGGTTTCAAAGTATGCAAAACTTTGTTTGCGAAATTAAACTTTAGATGAAATCTGATGGTTTCCATATGGGTTAGGTTGAGTAAACCTCTTTTGCGAATGAAACAATCCCAAATAAACTGAAATGCACAAAGGTTTGAATTGTGAAATTGATGATACTCGAATAACATTAATTAGATACATGTATTTCTTGAACAATGATAATACAATGCTTTGGTGTATAATAAACGAAAAAAAAAGTTACCACCCTCTTGCATGATAGTTAAAGTCATCGTAGTCCAATTTCCAATCTTCTGAATCCTGGCGTTCTAACGGCACCATTTTGTTCAAGTTTTCGTCAGAGGTGCTTTGCAATGCACCGTCTTTAGATCCGTTGTTTCTTTTCGATGCCAAATATGCTCGCGATCCTTGTGTTGACGCGTACCCATCGCTGGCGACATCATATTGTCGAAGCCTATGTGCTAGCAACCCGGATTTAGACCGATCACCTCCTAGCAAAGGCGGAGCAAAGTGATCATATATCCTAACATTGTTGGAATTGTCGGTCTCATCATCATCCATGTAGTTCAAATCTTGGTGATTGTTGCTTGCAGTTGTAGCAGTATTTGTGGTAGCTGTGGTTCCGCCGCTGTATCCATCTTCGGCATCATCATCAATGGCACTTGCTTCGCCAATAGTAAGGCCAGTCGCGCTGCCTGGATACTTGGACGCAAGAATGCTCAAATTCGAATTCTGCTTCTTGGTACCATCAGCATGTTCACTTTGGTGTGATGACGTCGACAATGTCTGAATTAGCGGTTTAACAGTGCGTTTGCTAGACTCAAAATTTTCTCCGTCAGCATTTTCTAATGTACGACGCGGTGGGCCATGAAATCCATGATATGCTCCGGCAGTTATAGAAGACACTTCGCAATCATAGCTACTACAGCACGCGCTTGCACAATTGACACTAGTCGCCATTTGTGGATGGGCATTGTCAGCACCACTACTGTCGTCGTTGCTCAACGTTAGTGTTGTTCCTTCCTTTTTCTTGATATCAGAAGATGTATGTCTCCGTTGCAGCTTAGCCGGTGTCTTTTTTTCTACAGAGTTAGTGACGACATTCTTGTTATCGGTTCCTTTTCCGTCAGTAGTGCCATCAATATCGTTTTCATCTGTGTTTTCTTCATCAGAGCTCGGTCCATTATTCCCGCATCCGACAACAGGATTAATTAGATTGGCAGCCTGTTGACGCTCCCACAGCAAGTTTTGACGCACTGACTCCGACAACTTTGGAGCACAAAGGGCTCGCCGTCCTGTTCGAGGCGATAATAGTAGAGGTTGGGTATCAATATTCTTATGTGCTTGCCAGTGCTGATGGTTATGGTGACTATTGCGGTTTTGAAAGTTGTTTCCAGAGGTTTTGACATTTGGCTGGTTCACCATCTGGTAGTTACGAGAATGATGCGCAGTAGGTTGAAATGAGGCTTTTTTCGATTCCAATGAGTCATTACTGTCTTTACCGTCTTGGGTCGATTCCATATATGTAGTTTTGGCTTGCACAGAGGCGGCGCTTGAAGGAGAGGCATCGGCTTCAGCAGCAACAACCTTTGATTTGAGCTGGGCATGTAGTAACGAAGGCTGTCGATGATTATCATCTTCATCCTCGTCGGTGTCTTCGTCAGAAGATGTTTCGATTGACATTGGTAGTTGGTTTTGACCAAGAGGTTTTATTCTGTTTTTGTTAAGCATTGCATTTCTTATAGAATCACGGGCAACCTGCTCTTGTTTTTGTTTCTCGGGGTTAGTAAAAAACAACGAAGATA
Organism: Magnusiomyces suaveolens; assembly: GCA_900642975.1. Taxonomy (NCBI): domain Eukaryota; kingdom Fungi; phylum Ascomycota; class Dipodascomycetes; order Dipodascales; family Dipodascaceae; genus Magnusiomyces; species Magnusiomyces suaveolens. The sequence goes on from CAAAMA010000004.1 coordinate 2,241,400, forward strand.
GCAAAGAGGGTCGGACTATCGGTTTAGGTGCAATAACCTCTTCTCTTCTCATAAATGCACGTTGCTCATCAAAAGGCTCATTGGAAGCGTCATCACTTTCGTCATCCACAGAATCCCAAGACGAACTATCACTGATTTCGTCGTCATCATCTCCTTCATCATCATCATCATCATCCTCATCTTCGTCACCAATTGATTCATAGTCGTCATCATCATCATTTTCTTCTACCTCCGTCAACACTGTTTTTCGTTTCAAAGACAACTCAACCTCTTCATCGGCTTCCGAACTGTCTTCTTCATCATCTCCCAAATCTTCTTTTCCAGTTAACGTAAATTTCGCTCTACTTGTAACCGTAGGCTTATGAGGGTTTCTATTGGTATTAGAAGCGAATAATGATGACCTCTTTTGTTGTGGGACTTTGTTGAGTTTAGTCAAAGATTTGGAAGATTTGTATAAACCGGTAGCGGCCGGATCCATATCTGGTGTCAAAGGAATATGACTCTGCTGGCCATTTTTCAAATTTGACTGCTGTTTTTTGGTATCATCAGCTCCGTTATTCCAAGAAGTCATGTTATCATGTCCATTATTTCCACTATGCATCTTTTGATCATTTCCAGAAGCTTGAGAAGATTTAAATTTGACAGCTGTAGGTGATGTAGAGCCAAACTGGGACGAAAAACTGTTAGTTCCATTTTCGCTTTCGGAAGGAGATGATTCAATAAAAAACATCTTTTCACGCGGGACTTTATCAGGACGAGCCTTTGTGAGCTCGAATGCAGCACTAGCACCAGTAAGATTAGTTGTGTCAGTGGTGGTAGTAGTAGTGGGGTCAGGTGTATGGGTAGGACTTGTCCTTGGCTTGTTTTGATTTTTGAGTGGAATAGGAGAGCGTGGATGGGTAGCTACATGGGAAGAAGGTGACGGCGCATTTGAAGAAGGCAATTGTGCAGAAGTTATCGACGCAGAGCGTAGGTTTTGGGGCTGGGGACTCCGTAAAGAACCATGAGAAAAACTTGAATCATGAGTGTTAATCGAAGATGCACGAGCAACAGCTGCTGCAGAAATGGAATTACGAGATCTATTAGCTGCAGGATTGGTTGTATGAGAAGTCTGGGTCATGAAGCTGGCAGTGGAACCGGCTCTAGATATTGATACGTTTGAAGGATTGAATCCGCGTACAATTGAGGTATGAGTGTTGCTACGTTGCTGATAGGTCAATCTTGATCCATTTGAATCTATCCCAATAAAAATGGGATCATCATTTGAGTCAATGTTCTTATCCTTCAGGTCAGGAATTCTTTCGTCTTTTTTGGTACTCATTCGACGCTGATTAGTGGAAACAGAAGCATGTTTGACATTTTGGTTATTACTAAACAAGGAAGCACGACGCGAAGGAGGGACATTGGTGATAGGAGCTTGGATATTGTTAATTTGCGGGTTGGCAGTTGGTTTTTTAGATGGAAATAAGGACGATGTTGCTCTGGGAATTCGGGCATTGGCGTTATTGATATTACTGGTATTATTGTTATTAAGAATAGCATTGGTAGTAGTGCTTGTTTGGTTGTTGGATATATTCTTAATAGTAGTATTATTGTTGGAGTTGGTAGTAGTGTTGTTATTAACGGTGGTATTATGAATAATATTTTTAGAACTGTTGGCAGCCACTTTAGGGATTCTGGAGTCGGAATCATTATTACCAATGACCGCGGGGAGGTTTATTCCTATGGCAATATTATTATTTGTGGCTGCACGAGGAGATAATCCTAAATGATTTGAAGAGGATGTTTGTTTAATTGGAAACAGCGAGGAATTCATACGACGATGGCGCACAGCCGAGTCATGCTGGATATGGGTTGTTGACATGTTTCTGAAGAGAGAAGAGTGTTTGTTTGTATTTGAATTATGAACTTTTGGAGGAATATTTGAGGAGGAGTTTGAGAAATGTGGGTTAGTTAGGGTGCTGTAAGCCTTCGCAGCAGGATTTGAAGAAATGGAGTCGTTGCTTGAAGACTGGGAACTATTTGTGTGAGGACTGTTAAACTGGCTTAGAACAAGATCAATTTTTGACGCGGTTCGTAGGCGAAGATTCTGAAGATTGACATGGGAAGCCGAGGAAGGTGGTAAAATAGAGTTCAAAGTCCGGGGTAGATGTGGAGAAGTAACAGCAGGAGCTATGGAGGTGTTAGAAGAGATTTCAGGCGTTGAATCGTGAGAATGCGGAGAGGGTGGAGAAGAAGGTTTAGTAGATGGAAGAAAAGTTTCTTGGTGCTGTTGATCGTAAGATTGTTCGGCCGGTGGTTGTGAAGGAGTTTGTTGAGACTGAAGAGACTCCAATTTGCGAGATTGATTTAGAGCTATCCAATCACTTTCATCGTCAAGGCCAGGATTAAAGAGATAGAGGAGCTCTTTAACTTTTGCAGATGTCAATTGTTTCGGAGGATGCTTTCTTCGGCAGATAGATTTTGGAGAATTTACAAAAGGTTTTTGAGGAGCATGTGAAGCGGATGTATTTGTAGAAGAAAGGCTAGAAGACATTGGACTAGCATTAGGACTGGATGGCTCTGATACTTCTGACCATTCAGAGGAGGCCGATTCTACAGAAGATGATGTCATGGAAGACAAAGAAGAAGGATCAAAGAGTAAATCTCTATTTAGTAGTCTCCAAGATATGTTTTCAAGACGACGGCCATTTTCAACAGAGGTAGAACACTTTGAAAAGATCAACCACATGGAAATGGCAGCGTCGGTATTGGTAGTGTCCATTTTGTTTAAAGAATCGGGGGTAAGAGATAAAATTGGAGTGGACCAAAGTTTTTTGACACCTGAAAAAGGGATCGTAGGAGAATCTAAAGGTATTTGGGGTTTAATGTAAGGATCTGAATCGGAGTCGGAAGAATGCTGGTTAGACGATTCATTGGTGGTGATCGAAATGGGGTGATTAATAGGATTGACAGGATTGCGCTGGCGACTACGTGCGTGCTGAAAAGCCGAAGACCGTATTCGAGCATGTTTTTGAGTGCCGGTCTTTTTAGACGGGACATGAGCCGGGTATTGAGAAGAGACTAATGGTTTAGGCATTTGTCATGAAATAAAATGAATGTTAAATTACACAAGATCAAAGTCCTGCGAAATGGTGAAAATGAATAACAAGAGAAACAATGGAAAGAATAAAAAAATAAAATATAAGAAGGTGGAGAATGCCAAAATAGAAAAAAAAGGTGGAGTAAAAATACAAAAAAACCATCACATGCTTAAAAAAAAAAAGAGTCGCGTCCGAATTGCCACCGTCAAAAAACTAATCATTGGAACTTTTATTTTAATAATTTTTTATTAATAGTTATTAAATAAATAAGACACGTGACAACACTGTTGAAAGAGTGAACTTTAGCCCTGGAACACGCCAAACAATTTCATTTTGTGATTGTTTGCTATTTTTGGCCTAACCCTGAGGGAATATCACCTCTCTCAGTTTGAAAAAATGTTTAACAATAAGCTCATCTCTGGTACATCACATATACTTATGAACGGCATAAAATTATCTCTAACCCTGGAGAAATTTAAATATTTGTATCTTGATACAGTTGATGTTGAACCTAACCCTTGGACTTCATCATAAGCTCTTGTTTATGGAACTCGGTATAAAAATTTTGACTCTGAAGCAATCTAGAGTTCATCATTATATTAGCCTTTTGCCGATAAATTTATGATATTAGATAAAGATGGAAAACCAGTTTGGACTCCTTTATATGATGGATTTCCAATAGTTTTCCAGGAAAAAAAATACATGCGAAAGATAAAAACAGTTGAATATCAAGGGTTCATCTGAACTTTTCAAACTGCAGTACAAGTGAACATGATGGAAACTACGCTAAAAAGGAATTTTAGAGATAAAATGAATTGGTTTGTGATATTGATGTCAAATGTTGTAAGTTCACAAAGCAACAAGAATAGTATCTGAACTAGTAAGGCACAAATGATCATTAGGGAGCTAACTGCTATGATGATATCATCGAATCAGCCAATTGTGAAATGATTGAAAAATGATCTCTATACAATTTGATAGATGAACACGAAAGATTGTCATTAATACTATACTCAGTAATATTCTACAGTAGTTTATTTTATGAATCAGTTGCCTCTAAATACACCCTTCTACCCAGCCAAAGACACATTTATCATAATGATTAACAAGATTTTTATTTGAATTATTATTATTGTAATAGTTTATGTCAAGTTTGTTTTACTAAAGCGTTCTTTGAGTAAAAAAAACCTCACTCATCACTCATTTCTTGATAATTCTTTGCGAGTGACCCATAAGTTCCTCTTTGGTCGAACTTTATAGGAAAAAGATCATGAAAAGAACACAATTACTTTCATGAAAATGATAAAAACAATCAAACATCCATATGATACAAATATTACTATAATATTGATTTTGCATTTTACTAGTTCCTAAAACTTTCTATTAAATTTGCCATCGGTTTGATTGTCTTCATTTAATTTGACGTTTTCCTTCAAAATGTTTCAATATTGTCCCAGAAAACATCACTGTCAGGTATTGACGTGTAGTTTTAGACCACTCACTACAACCAATCGTATAATGCTTTTATCATTTACTTCAAAACAAATGACTACTGTTACGTTTTTCAGTGTATTAATTTACTGCTTTGTGTTAGACTCTTGAGTTCGGCCGTCAGTGTGAGTAATTAATTCTAGATTCAACTTGGTTGTGTTTGGTCCTCATCTTTCGGTATCAACTGGTCTTTAGATCAGGTTCGTATCTTTTGGTCTATTCTGCTAGGCATGTAACATTCGCCTCCGTATGTGCATCTTTCAGTCACCTTCCCATGGAATATATGGTATCATATGCACTGTTGATGTCATCTAGTTGTGGTTGGACGACGGTCACAGTTCCAAAAAGCGCCTCAAGTTTACCTGTCGGTGAGACTTCATGTGTTGTATTCAAGTATGTTCTTACCGATTTGTATTGGATAGTCTGTGGAATAGCTTTATCGCTTTGCTTTTAGCGACCAGTTCGGCTCTTATGTCGTAAGGTAATGTAGCCGAGCCTTTCACAAGTGTTTCTTTAAGGATTGTACAGTAAGCTCCCAATACACTTCGTAACTTCATATTCTGCATTACAGTGAGTTCTGAAAGTTCCCTCAAAATCCTGCAGTGCCAGACTTGGATCCTGTATCTGACTACTGGTCTCACCATATTCGGTAAGACTGAGCATGGTTTGACGTTGGGTCTTGTGGACTTTTCAAATTACAGTCAACCTTTTCCTTCGCTTAGGCCAGTGTTGAATCTTTTTCAATTGAGGGCTCTCAGCTCAGCAGTAATTTTTTCTATATGTTTCAAACATATCCTCTTCACAACCTGTCTCGAGGTGCCTCGGCGCAGAGAGATTTCGGCACACAATAAATAATCCCTTCTTTAGTTCCAGATGGGGGTAACTTTTGCAGCTCGTATTCGTGTCTATTCGCCTTCCAATATAACTTTTGGTGGGCCTAATAGCCTATATTTATAAGTTACTCGTTTACAGATTTATCTAAACTTTGTAAAAATTTTCACGATGAAATGTTTAAATATCATCTAACTCGCATCCCCGGGCAATGGCTATTATCTATTTTAGGAAACTGTTTTGAAGACTATCATCAAATAAAGCATTTTACTTGGTTAAATCTTACATTAATAAATGTAAATACTTTATTCTATCCATGAAATGTATGATTAAGTTTCACGCATTTTGTCTTTTATAACTCCCAACAAAAATCGGACCAATGATTTTGCAAGTATCTAACAAAATTCGACAGCACGGATTGTATTTATAGTGATAAAAATCTGTTTTGGTTGAAATATCAAATAAAAATCAAAGGTTTACGATATTATCAGCAGTAGTACATAAAATTGAAATACGTAATATAGAGATGAAGATTGTAACTCTGCAACCGGTAAAAATGAACCCTCAAAACTTAATAATTAGTCTGTAAAATAACTAAAAGTATTAATGATAATGAAAATATTGGAATTTTGTGACTTTGTAGTCAATTCGTCAAATGAAAAAATAGTTATAGACAAAGAAAATATTTTGATTTCAATAAATACTACTAATAATGTATACAGGAGATATAGAAAATATATAATGGGCACTGTTGAAAATCCTTTCAATATAGGTAAAATATTCAAAATAATTGAACCAGATCGAATTTTATCCAAATACAACTAAAGGATACTATTTATAGAAAAATATTGAATTTTTGGAGTGATAATTTAAACTCATGGAACTGCTTCATTTTGCATCAAAATTTCATATCTCAAATAAAATGACTTAGTTTGAAGGTGAACGATGACGAAATATGTGGAATAGCTTGGTCTCATAAAAATGATCCAATCCATATACTTGTTTACCCTGTAGAATTAACGACAGTGATTATGGAACGGTTGTATTCAGTACGGATGGTCATCATTTTGATAAAGATTTTGATCAGATACTTGTTAACTCATGCGATATTGCTATTTACCATCGCATTCAATATTTGAAATTCAATTGACACCGATCTGATTCATATATTAATCTACATTACAAAAGTTTTATAGCATGTATTGGTCAAAGCAGATATTAATTCAATATAGGGAATGCGAGAGACGCACTCGTAACAAAATACCAGGACGCATTATAGTGTCCATTATATCGATTCAAACGTATAAACGCCATAGTTGACTATGAACGTTTTTTTTGTAACAAACCAGCATCAACTGTAAAAATGTAAATATCAATACCAGCTATGCATTTTTGTAGTTAACTATAACATAGTAGTCTATATTTACGAGTTAGAATACCCTCCAGTGTCGCAGGTTGTGAAGTTCTCGTCGACACCACTTGTTAGATAGTGCCGATAGAAATGTTCTTACCATAAGAACCCAATTTCAAATTCATATTGTTTCTAAGATAAATCACCTGGTAATTATTTCGATCCCCTAACCTGCGATATGGAACCGCAGTACTAGTCCATTGTCACTCGAGAGAGTATGCAAATTTGAAATTCAAAAACAATTGGATGCCAATAAATACCAGTCTTGTATGACGGTTTGATATCACTTTACAAAACCGAAATTCGTAACGAGTCCGACTATCCATCCGTGTGAATTGGCAGGATTAATCATTGAAAATTACAAAAAAATAAGAAAAAGTTGAAAATTGAAAAGGCATAATTGAGAAATAAAGAGGAAACAGGATAAGAAAAAAAACATCTCAATAAGGAATGTGTGAAATAGAAAGCAACACACTGTTAAACCAACTGAATCAAACTCATGAATATTTTTAATACCTCTCCAACAATGAGCAATTCATAATCCAATTCTCAATGTTCAGTGTCAATCTATTTTCTACCAATGGCGTCAAAGGATACACGCGCTGTATATCTCAAGTATCATCTTGAATACCCATAGGGATGACGACTGTCTTAAACATGACTTTAGGATGCGTCAATTACTAAACATAGTTGAATATGAAAAGTGAAAGCTATAGTATCTGATAAAAGTAAACAAAGAGGCTAAGTGCACATTGAAATGGTTGCCGTAACAGCAGTTGAAAAAAACACATCTTTTAAACATTCACCCTAGAGTTAACTAGTGAACAGTAAGCACAGCTCGTGAGCATGAATCAACCTGTAATTATGAACTAAACATGGAGTATGAACCAGCCCGTGAATACAAGCCGGCCAGGGCGTATGAATCAGAAGAGGGTATGAACTAACCAGTGAGTATGAACCGGATTACCTCCAACCTGCTTTTATCAAATAACTGCTCAGTCGACTGGTCTAAATTCTATAGAAAAAGACTGCACAGCAGATGTCCAAAGCTCTAGTCGTTGAAAACACTTAATCCGTCGTAGTACAATCACATTAATGATCCAATCCAATTTGATAGCATATCCGTAGTAGTCATTACCATCAAATCTATCACCACCAAAATCGAACCCTTAAACTAAAATTTCATCAGCATCAATTTGAACGAATCCAATTCCAAATGACAACCGCCCGCCAAAATCATCGGCTCCAGGATATCGTTCTTGACACAATTGTAGTCCGTAAATCCGTAACGACATGCAATTGTGACGTCAAATAATCTTAACTAACGGTGTGATCGTTAATGTCGATATTCCGGGGTATGCATGGTGGCTGAAAGCTGCAATGAACTGAAAAGCCTTGTGTACAGCTTTATACAAACAGATTAAGATGATTGCCATTGTCGCTTGGCTATTGCAAAGAGCCATCTTGCGGATTAAACCGAGAGATTTTAAATTTTATTCAGCAAAAAAATATAGGTAACGTCTTGACTTCACCGGAACTCCAACTCCAACTCCAGCTCTGACTCCGACTCCAACTCTAACTGAATGCTTCCCATAAAGTACAATAGAATGGGATATCATACTGAAACCATTGCAGCGGCTGTGTAAACTGGCTAATCACAAGAAATATCATAACACATGAGCTGATCGTTTATGAAGATGCGAATATATCCAGATCCATTCCCACCTTATTCGAGCTATTGTTGTGATGAATAACATTATTATCCAAACCTGTGAACATTCGAAGCTTTTCCTGTACTCCTAAATAATAACAAGGTCGTATCCCATAGTAATGACCCAGTGGCATGGAAAGCCCAACTTTTCAATCGTAACCATTCTTGACCAATACTGTGTGCTTGTCGATTTGATCAACAATTGCTAAATTGCCAGGAATAGTGTAAGCACATTCTTACAAAAATCTTCCGGTCAACCATCATCAAATATCCTAGACATGTCGTACCTGGTCTGAAAGCGAACATTTGGTTGAGTGACATTTTCTGGAAATCATTCAAGCAAACGCCAATTGCTGACCAAACATATAATCTATGGCCCCGACAATAAAATATACTGGGTTTCAATCTTCCAAGCATACAACAGGATAGGATGTCTTTGAGTACTTCAACGAGATGGATGAAAACGGATTGGAAAATACAACTGATTAGAAAAGATCACAGTTGATGGCCGAATCAAGATTTTCGTAGACAAAGACATATGATGATGAAACAAAAACATGACAACACTTGCTGGTTTTTTGATGAAAGCACCTGCGACAATAAACAGAATTGAAGCTGTTATGTCGAATAATGGGAATAAGACCAGAATATGGGTAGAAGAAGGGGAAAAAAAGAAGAAAAAAACAGGTGCAAATAAATGAACTACATTTTTCCCACCTCACCATGAACTACCTGTTCACTACTGACCCTATACAACCTCTTCAGCAATCTGCAACAAACATTTTTGTTGCTCATACTTGGATCATATTCAATCAATGACTTATATGTCCAATTCAATACCCGTGTATTGCAAATAAAATAAGTTCCAATTGTCAGTTTCATGCAAGCAGCAACCGCCATGGAGTCTAATGACATCTCGGTATTCAAACGATTTAGGTTGAGTGGATAGTTTGAAAATATGAATAGCTAATATATTAATGTGAGCGAATTCGTTCTATTACACAAACAGTAGCGCCTTATGTCAGGCAAAATGGATGGTACTTACCTACCATTTGAATCAAAGATCCTCAAAACATGCTTAATTAGAATACCAAGAACAGTTTTGACGGGGCAGTACAAACCGCAAAGGATAGTTATACCATAGCCATCAATGCAGGATTTAAAAACAAACTGTTCCGGCTGTTCATTGAAGTTGGCCAGCGTCTTCCCAGTGTGTTATAATTATTACAACATGAGACATCAATGAGGTTGAATAGAGTAGCAACTTCAACGGCCACAATATCAGCAACAGTAGCCTCAATACCAGCATCAATTGGTGTACTACAAATGCAGTGGTCAGCCAGGAAATAACATGATTACTGATGGTCACGGAACGATCCCTGTACGGAATTCAAAGGTCACAAACCGTTATAATCAATAAAAGGATTTGCTGTACTACCAGCAGACTCTAGACAACAAATACGATAACCGTCGAATTCGATTTGAGATTTGGCAAATGTTCCAAATCAATGGAGTTAGCATCAACTAACTCGTATCAATCGCCTGAGCCATATGAAATGAGAATATTATATGGTTATTCGAAGGGTGAATAAGTTGTTTTTTAGAAAAAAAGCAAAAGTCACATACCGAATCCGGTATAAAAAGAAGCAAAATGGCATATAACTGAGAAAATAATGAGGGGCTGTGGCAACCATTATTAAAATCAATAAATGAGTCGAAGAAAAGTAATCAATCAGTTCAGTCAGCATAGCCGCAAGGATATCGACAGATTTCACTAAACAATAATATCCTTGGGCTACTGGCAAACTAAACACTAATTGCTTGGTAAAACAAAAACATACCAGTAAAAAGAAACAGAACGGAGCCACAAAGAAAATCCGATAACGATAAAAATAAATAAAATAGCGAATGAAGATAATGACCAGAGAAGAAAAAACAGAAAAAATTAAAAACCAGTGATAAAAACAATGGAATGAGATTTATGGTAAGAAGAAAGAAGCAAAATGATAACAGATTGCAACAACATACCCAGATCTGAATAGCTGGTCAGAGATTTTTTTAAAAAATAGCCTGTATAATGAGTTTTCAAAGAATAACGAATACACATTTGTCGCCAGCTAGCTTAATACTGATCCCTTATCTACTAGCAACATCACCATGCCCCATCTGATAGAATGGTGGCTATTCTATTCCAACATTTGACTGCCTGACATCCAAAGCTCGACAATGTGCAATCATATATTCCAAGTACTGTAACGACGTCAGCCATGACACCAACTCTGAACCTAAAATCACCTCACACTTGAGCCATGAAATATCCACCTGTCAAATGAAACATTCAAGAATCGCCCTGAAATTGAATTCCTGACATTTAACCCTCGGTAGCAACAATCATTGATTCCAGATAAAGCAATAAAGTTAATCGTAACAATATCTATGAATTAATGAGTCTGTTGAACTCAAGTTGTAATGGCCCAGATATCCAAATGCAACTCTTGTTTTTCACTAAACATTGGATACCCAATATCTAAAGTTCTATAACGCAAAATCATTTATTCCAGGTAAATTAATGACCTCGGTCATGACAATATTATTGAATAAGAAAATGAATTGTAAATGAGCCATAAAAGATGCTTCGTCTGTCACCATGCGTTGCGTCTCCAATTACTAGTTCCATTGTTGTGTTTAATCTCATACATCAGCAAAACTAATTGCTTCACAGTCATCAATCAAACTCAACACTTTCACAAGTCATTGAATATGCAACCGACGCTCAGTTAGATATTTTATGGGTTTCTTCGGTATTTTTTTCAATCTCGTGTATCTGCGATATAAAATTTCCTTTACAGTCATTGATCAAACCCAGCAATTTTGCAAAACCATTGAATATCTAACCAACGCCATGTGTTGGGTATTTGATTGCTTGTTCCAGCATTATTATCAATCTCATGCTTCAGAAATAATATTGCCTCCGCAATCATCAATCGAATACAACACCTTCGCAAGCAATTAAACACCTAACACACTTGATAAAAAAAAACCCCCCTGATATTTGAAACGGATTGAACTACACCGAATACCAGGCATCCTCAAACTATCAAGGAGTTGACCCCACCGCTGATAAAGGATTTGAGATCCAACACCGACAAGTGACTCCATGTATCTAGTCGCTGGCACTCTGAAATTCCGCTTGTTTCGTCGTGCGCTTGGTAGAGTACAAGTGGAGCCATGAAGGACTGCGGGGCGCTCAGCCCAGCCTCCAGTAGGGTCATTCATAATCATACCTGCTCTTGCGTGCTAGATATCCGCTGATCTGCTGGCTAACACAGGCTGGTGGTTTTGAATGATAATAAGTTTCTGACGTGCCGAGTTGCACCTTTATGGTTAAACCAGCCAACTCCTCTCATGAGTACTCTGTGGTTTGTTCTAGGTTGCCAGCTAGCATCGTCATGAAACACTTAGAACGACACGGTTACTAAGCCCCCAAATGTCTGTGATCCGTTTGCATCCCGCCTTGCAGGAACCTATAAACCATCAGGTTGTGACTCGCAGTATGCGACACCGTTAATCACGGCACGGCCGAGGTGGCACTCTTCCCAGTATGTAGGAAAAAGCAAAAAACAATTGCGAAAAAACGCGGAAGCAACGCTTTAAGTTCGTTCGCGGCGACCCGATGGTCCCACGCCAACAGATTCATCATGGACAGCGGTACATGATTATCTTGTACTCGCAACACTACGCCACTGATCCTGTAACTAGCTGAAGATGCGATCCAGTTCTCAGCATAAATCAGCAGTCGCACTTTTGAGCCAGGCAGATCATAATGAACAACAAACAGTGCTGGCAATTGATGGAAAAGTGTAGTGATTGATTCAAGATGTAGCGAAAACGCTATACAAAAAATATAATTGAAAACAAATAACAATACATAACAAAAAAAACCAAATAATAAAACCTCTTGTCTATTCTCTTTTTCTCTCTTTTCTCTCTCTTTTCATTTTTTGTAATAATAATAATGAGGTGGATAAAAATTAAACAACAAACCTGGGTAATAATAATTAATCTTGGTAAAAAGAATAATAATTAGAATGGTAATGATGATGATGATGATAATAGTGGTAATAACTGTAATAATAATGACCAAAACGTCTCCATGTTTCATAAAATTTTTCATTCATAGTTAATAACCGCTTTCAATGTCTGTATTAAGCCCAAATTGACTTACCATGAATGTAAATGCACTTGTGCATTATTGATCATTCTGATTGGCCATGATTTTTGACCAATGAACTGAAAGTTTAAACACTTTCGTGTCAACAGTAGTATCTGGATCCTGTTTCATTGTGTAGATGAAGGTGCATCAGAATCCAACTGAATCAATTAGTGACATACTATTGACATACTGACACGTCGATTGTGGAACAGGCATTAACCCAATGTCAAGTCAATGATATAGTGCGTAGCTGTCGCAAGTATATATTTCAAGTTTGAATATTAGATGTCCTTGGCAGTGTGTGATATCCAGCTAGCAATGAAGTGTAATTGTTTGTAGTTTGAAACGCGTAATTCAATTTTTTTGATAATATTGTGACGACCGTTATTGAATGGGTATTGACTCAATGTCAAGTCGATGATATAGTGCATAACTCTTCGCATGCTGGTCTTTGAACTTCAATATCCGTTTCTTCTTTTCCTGTTATATCTCTATTGTAGGATCGCTATGCTTGTAAGGTCGAACTTTCATCCTTTAGTATCTGATAGCTATCCAATCTTTAAAGTCCACGTAATTCTGAAGGTTTTTGGAAGCAGCATTGCCTCAATATAGCGGAAATGAATTGAAAATCACAAAACAATATCTTCAATCAACTGATGATGCCGAGCATTCCCAAACCACATATGGACGAACTTCAAATACAGGTATCCAAACCAAGTACTCTTAGAAAAAAAAGTAAAAGGAATGCCTGAATGGGGACACGAGTTTACGACGTCAAAGACTTTGGCTATTAACCTAATCACCAAATGGGTAGCCATAAACGGTTCGGAAAGCGGTTGGTACGGCATCACTGATCATTTTCACAATACTATTAAAACTGAGACCAAGTGTTGTAAAAATCGGTTCATTCAATGGCGCATGGGACTGTGGCTGGGATATAGGTGAACGGGCCTAGTCAGCAAAGGTCTTGAACTTTTGGAAAACCCGCAAACGATGTGGGGAGAAAAACTTAGACCTGATAAAGTCGGACGGAACTACTAATTCCCAGAACCTGTGAACCATTGTATACAATACAGTCGTAACAAAACCAAGTCATGTAGTCGTAATAGGTGAGTGTCAGAGTTTCAAAATTTAAGCTGGCCAGATTTCTTACTCTTTAAGAAATAACCCGGGTAGCCGTGCATCACATGATATAAATTTATCAAGACGTTCATTGGACAAAATAAATATACAAAAATTGTTGCGTTGAAAAAGTAGCAGTATTAATTGAACAGCACCATACTGTGACAGAAGTCTCTTGACGCTAGTGGAGATGTGTAATCTAAGTGTATAAACGGATGAGCATATATCAATAGGGGAATGACATTTATTCAACTCATTTATGATAGTGTGATGGTACCCCAACAAATTTTTGTTCCTATGAAGAATATCTTTAGGGTGATAAAATGGATTCGAGTAAGATATAAATGCCGAAGATTATCGTTAGATATATAGATTTATTCAACAGTTATATAAATTTCAATCATTGGCATCATTGGCCATTCACTTTGTACAAACAAAATACTTTACACATGTTTATTATTTCTGCAGCGTGTCACAAGCATTTTGGACAGCCCGATTACGAATCATGATGACAGCCTACAAGAACCAGAGTAAATTGCAAAACTATGGATAGATACATTTCTAATTCATAACCACTCATCATTACTAATGGGTCCTTGACGTGGGATTTCAAGTTTTATATGTTATTATTATTGTTCCTATGATTATTTTCCCGTTTGGAGTATTTAGTACGCATTAGTTATTTCCTAAAAAAACCTGTTCTTTTATCTATCTTATACAAATTTTCGATTTCATTTTTACGGTTTGGGTAGCCCTATTTTATTTTTCACTACCATTTTTTTCATTACAATCATGGTTATGATCATTATAATTGTTTTGGTTTTCATTGTATATATACCAGACTTTCATATTCATTGCATTATTTCGTTTATTATTTACCTTTCTATTCTCCACATCTTCTTGGCCCGTGTTCTATAACCAGTGATTTTGTTTTTTTTTTATTGTTTTACTTACTCATATCGTCATCATAATTTACTTTATGAATATTATTACAATTCTCATACTAACTATGACTCCATCATTATTTCCTTCACCATTATTCCCGTAACCTGCTTTTTCTTTGCTATTGTTTTTACCATATTTTTCTTTCTTATGTTTCTATAATATGATTTTTTCCTCTGATCATATTTGTCTGTATTGTGTTTTTGATCATTGTTGTTAACATTATTTTATCATTTCTTGCTATCATTATCATCACTGTTTTTGCAAATTTATGTTTGTTGTTTGGTTACAAGTACATTATTAGTATTGTTTTTTTTGTTGAAATAGATTGTTCTTATCATCATTATTCTTGTTATAACAGTAGTTCCGTTCGTTGATGTTGAAAATATTTCATATTTCATTTTATTTTTTTTCTTTTCATTTTCTATTGTTTCCTTTGCCATTACCGTTTCAATAATTCTTTTTTTCCCATTTTTCTTAATTTCTATTCTTCCTCCTTTATTTCCCTTTGAGATGTGCTAATTTGCACAATTATTAAGGCTATTACTCTTACTGACATGCTCATAATCAGCATGGTTAAAAAAATTTTCCAATTTTCCATTATTATGTTTATTCTTTTTATTATTTTTTCACTGCTATTTTTATTATATCCTGATTCTCACTTTTTTTGGTAATCGTTGCCTTTTAATATTTTCTTTCCCTCCGAATCCTTCGCATTATGCTCAATAATCATATTTTCCATACTTTATTTGTGTGTGGTTTTCTTTTATTTCTATTAGTTTCAATTCAATTATCTATACCACGGTTCGGCATGTACACTTTTTTTGTTTAAATTGTTACCAATTTTATTAGTTAATTATCATTTATTTGTTTACCATTCTTCAAAAATTTGTTTCCGTATGTTTGGTTGGAAATCAAAAATCTCCAAAGTTTAGCCCTGTTGCTTTACAAATACGGGTACCCATTTTTTGTGTCTTTATTTCCACGGAGAATACCAAACAATCGGATATTTATGAATCAACCTGACAGGTATCTACTAATTGAGTTTTGAAGCAGAAATATACCTTGTGACAGATTAATATGTGATTTTTTTATTTACTTAGGCGTTTAAAAATCTATATGTTCAAGTTGAAGCTGTAAATCATTTTTTCTTTTGTGGTAAAACATGAAATGGTTTGTAAAAGCCAATATTTGTATACAAACAAAACTTAACAATTCCCTCATACAACCGAAATTAAAACAACGGTTGAATAAAAATAACAGTAACCGAAATTAGCACCAAATATTAGCACCATTTGGAATAAAACCATATAAAAAATGCGGTTTAACGGATTGGACGTAAATCTAGACGTAAATATGATACTTAATTATGACATGCGATTGCTCTGACAGCTACATCATACACTAAATTGTAAAATGTAAGGAATCAGCCTGTGATAAGAATAGACTTCAAATTTTCTATGTATTTTAGGTATCATCAACTTATATTACATTTTATCTTACACTATTTGACCCAAATAGTCAGGAAATCATTCAGCTCAAGACCAACCTGAATAGAACGCATGTTTTACACAACGGACTATCTTGAATTACTATATGAAGAACAAATCATGATCTTGGTTGTTGGATTGATAATATTAATATACTCAATGATATCTGCTCTTGATTTATTAAATGAATCAATTGTCGATGGATACAACCTGATTCTCAGCAAATGAGAGTTTTATAATCTTACAATCAACACAATTGACCCTTAATATTAACTTTATTATCGTTATAACTTATGTCAATAACGCTATTTTCCGAATCAAAAAAATTCATTCTTATATTGAAATTAATAAGCGATTAATCCATAAGTTCCGCTTCGACTAAGATTCATAGGGAAAAGATCCTCAGAAGAACCAGATACCTCCGACGTTTGGTGCCGGTTCCTTACGTACACAAGTTTAAAATATGTATTTATAATTATCTTGAAATTCAATTCAAATATTGCAACTGAATAGTACACCTTATTTGAATTCACCATACTTTTCTCTATCCAACCAGCTATATATTATCTAACTTAGAGTTCTGGCATTTATTATTTCAAGGTTAGTCCTCACCTCGTCACCCGATCTCATACTATGTGCTATTTTAATATATATTCTCGAAAAACTAGTAAGTCCACAAAAGATGGTCATTTACGAAGGTTTGTGGTTACGAATTGGAAGGGTTTACCCTATGGTTTCATGATTTTCCCTGGTTCTCGCCGGCTGTCGGAAACATCAATGATCGGCCTCAGAAATGGCGAATTTATACAAAAAATTATATCTGCAAAAAATAACCAAAGTAGCCTACATTTAAAATTTCTACAGCCCTGGAATAACTATATATATCTTTTATCAACCATCACTAATGACACTTATAGAATTAGCAGTCATGATGTCATCTAATGAACAAATTAAGTGATTGAGATATCATTTCTATTTAACTTGTTTTATGAACATGAAGAATTGATAGTCCCGATATCAGCGCTAATATCTTGTGTTTATTTTATGATTAAGTTGTCTAACTCTAGGATACAACAATCACTCTTAGTCTGCTCATGTGTAATAATGATCCCAGACCTTGCGAAATTTATGGTTTTCGTTCGTTGCCTTTTTACAAGTAAACCCAACCCTGGCGTTAAAAAGTGTTTTTAATAATTTTTGAATTTTGAATTACCACCCTTACCCTTTCGGAATACTAACCTTTGAAATTGTATTGAAAAATTTCAAACCCACCTTAACTAATTTTTAAGTCTGATCTTCAATCTTTTTGTTTTTTCTTTTGTTATATTTTTTTTATTGTTTTCCACAAAATATTCAGTTATATCATGCCATCAATATCGTCTTTGGCATATTCTTCTTCTTCTCCTCGCATCCCGTTGCGTTTTTTGTCTACTCGGCTTTCCCGGGTTCCCATTCCAGCCAACCATATCCCATCTTTTCGTAATCTGAATACCAATTTCCTTCGAACGTTTAGACCTGCTTTGCAACCACCTTCAAATTCATTCTCTTTGCAAAATTCCATTCAGATTCGGTCATATGCAAAAAAATCTCGATTTTCTCCTGGTGAAATTTATCAGCGATTCATCAAACAGTCCATGAATCAAGGCTCATGGGAAATTGACGAATACGAAAGCCATGGATCTTCTTCAAAACCTTACATTAAAACTTCTCGATCTTTAAAAGAAAGCCTTGCTGCTAAACCAGGATCGGATAATTTAGACTATCGTACAATCAAAACCTTACTCGTTCAGCTTCTCACCGAACTTCCGGCTTATGATCCTCATTCAGGCACTCCAAATACTTCTTCTCCAGTTTTTTCCGAAAAAAAAATCATCTCAAATGCTTTCTCAGTCTTGCTTTCATCAAATAATACCGACGATTCTATTTTTTCAATTCTTTCATTTGAAGATATTCACCGTCTTTATCAATTAATGGTTGACAAAACAGGAAATATATTTAGTAATCAAGGTGCTGTACCGATTATTCCGAACCTATTTTCGTTACTCAATAAATACGCTACTCATACCTCAAATGGTAATTCTGTTTCATTTGATGAAAAAATTCTTCCCATTCATCTTTCTTATTTCAAATATCTGTCCAATGTTCTCAAAATTGAAGACTCTGACCGCTATCTGAAATGGCTACTCACTATTCATCATCCCGAAAACAATCAGAAAATGTTTGATATCTTTTTGCGCTCCGTTTCTTTTCCTGAAATCGAAAGAACTGCAATTCCAGCTTTATTCCGCCACATCATTGATACCACCAAATCGAAAAGAATTGGAGTCGCTAACACTTCTGATGATACCTTATTTACTCCGTTAAACCAATCCTTCGTTTTTGCATTGTCACGAATTTCTAATTACCACAATACGTTTCTGTCGATTGTTCCCGAAATACTTCATAATTACCCATTTCTATACTCTAATGCTGAGGTTGTCAGCATCATTTTTGACGCCTTAAACAATAAGATTAGAAAAGTTGGAAAATCTCAAGAATTTCTAAAAAGCTTCCTGAATTACCACAACAACAACCAGTCTTTAACAGAACTGGATCAAATTCTTTGTTTTGATGATCAGGACAAAAAACTTGCTTTTCACCGTCAGTTAGCAATTTCTTTTATCAAATATGGTCCAAAACTCACCTCGCCAGATACCTTTGATAGTCAATCATTATCCAATAATATCGACATCTATTTGAACCAATATATTCCCAATACCTTTCCCAAATCTCTCATTTGTGATATCGAACTGTACAAATCTCTCAAAAATATTGATTCCTCTTCAACTGCCAGCGATGTTATTACTATTTTCCAAAATGCTACACATGTTAACAAAGAAGACCAAGCATTGGAAATTTCTCACACGATTGTGAATAACGCCTTTGATATTTTGTCTTCCCGTGGATTTGATATCGCTGATAACTTTGACGATATACACGAATTTTTTGAACAGCAGCTTGGATTCGAAAGCAGTATCGATACTTTCGACTGTTTAATCATTGGCGCATTAAACAATAATTTTTCTACCAAACCGTTGGCACACGAAAATAAACAAACAGAAGGCGAGATGGAAGGCACCAATAAAAATAGAAATACTACAGACGGAAAAGAACATATTTCTCCTCAGCGGGCTAGTGCCGAGAAAGCGTTACTGTTTTTTGAAAAATCAATTTTGGCCGGAACTGACTGGACAAAAGCTTCTAAAGACCAGTTTTTGACATTAGATAATTTGTTGGTTCAGCTCGCTAAAAACATGCCCGATGATGTTTTTAGTGTCTTCAAAGCTTACCAACGTATCAAAATCTTTCGTAAAAAAGTAGGATATCCTGCTCAGGCTGAGTTACTGAAACTGTTTTTATCTTACAACTATATTGGTGATGTTGAAAGGTTTCTTACTGATGAGTTGGGCGAACAAGACCGGCCAAATATTGCTTGGGACAGTGAACCAGAAATTTACCAAACTTTGTTCAACTATGCGTCTTCAAGTACAAATTATAAAGACGCATGGCTAATCTATGGTCTCTCTGAAAAGTACTACGCATCTCCATACCAAAACTATTGCAAAATCATGAGTCATTTTTGTAGCTTGGGAAGGCCTGATGCTGCACTTTTGATTTTCAAAAATGTACGCAACAGATCTAGAACTCAAGGTTCTCGACCACCGGATGAACAAATGTACTCATTGCTGTTCCGTGAATTTGGCCTTTCTGGATATGAACTTGGTGTAAATGAATTGCATACCATGTACAAAGTGGATATATGTGCTGAACCCTCTGTTAATTTGATGAACAGTATTATGGAAGCTTACACAGCTCTGGATGATCCAGGCAATGCGATTGAAATGTGGTCACAAATCAAGAGCTTTCCTGGTGGTCCCAACAACCAAAGCTATACAAATGTCTTGAAATTGTGTACCAAAGCGTCGATTCACGACGTCGAAAACATGTGGCATCAACTGCTTTCCGACGAAAAGGTCAAACTAGATGAGGACAACGTGAAACAGTACCTGATTGCAAACTGCTATCATGGCTTTTATAGCCGAGCCTTACAGGTTGCAAAAGATGTATCTCAAGGAACGTTACCAGGCCTGGATTATTCGTCAACGAATCTCATTGCTGCTCCGTCGTCCGCCAACTCGACCGCAAAATATGACTTCTCTGAATCTACATTGGCTTCTCTTTATAATTGGACACTCTTGAAATCTCGCAAGGACGAGGTATCTGAATGGGCTCGCGAAAATTTTCCGGAGAAATGGGAAAACCTTCAGGCCTCTGGGTCACTGACAATGTACTTGGTAGATGAGGAAAACAAGTATAATGACAGCGATGCCAATTTAAGAAAGGAAGTTCATGATCAAATGAAACAAGATGACGGGTTGTCTGTTGATGGAATTCTGGCCAAAAATTTGCTGCCAGCGCAAAATGATTAAATTGGCTAATCATCAACCTGTAAATATACAAGCAATGATGGAGGTGTCATTAATTGGAATGAAATATAACTAAGATTTATTTTATCGATTTATCGTCACTAATTAATCACCTTCACAATTTTATTATTATTTTTTGTACATACAAGTAAGGCACTGATATATTTCGATTTTAATAATTACAACTATTTTTCTAAATAAATTTTATCATTTGATTTTCGTATGATTGGCCATTGTGGCAAATCGCAGCGACCTTAAAGTTTCTACTTCGTGGTCTTTGAATGGTGACACGTTGACAAGCATCAGAGTTTTGGAATTACCTGAAAGCGAGTACTGTAGAAGGTGTGTGAGTTTGGAGTTTCTGAATGGAATAAATGAAGATGGTCCGTTTGTAAGACCAAAATTTCCATTCGTTATAGTATTGTTGTTGCTTCCTTTCCTTGGCGTGCTGATTGATGATGGAAAACTATTAGGAGTTCCTGGAAATCCTATGGTCGTGTTGGTATTATTACTGGTGTTTCTTGTAGCCATTGCTGAAATTACATCAACCAAACTACTTAGGCTTTTGTTGATTGCTTGTGTCTCTTTTAACCTTTCGTCTTGTGCTTTGGAATGAGATAAACGTTCGCTACCAGCCAAATCCACAAGATTTAGCACCCCCTCCCGTCTTTCATTTGTTGCCGCAATTCCTAAGTCTGGGTTTCCCACATGGCGACCGTGCAATCGCACAACAAAAACGCTATGCGATCTCGATGAATGTTCATTTGCACATGTAGCTGCAGTACTTCGTGTTTTTGCGGCATTGATCAAAAGATTTGTGGTTTGAACAGGCGTTTCCAACCGAACTTGTCTTAACCCATCGACAACCGTGGTGCGGGTATCATGATTATGCTTTATCGAAAGTTTAGGATTGCTAGACACTGAAGAACCTCCAAAGCCTGCAACCAAGTCGTATATTTTTTCGTTGTAAATTTCAAGTACTTCTCCAGTCATTTCGTATACCCATCCAAGATCGCGCATTTCTTCTTGGGCACGAAATATTTGTTCAATTGCCCGAATTATAATTCCTTCCCCAGGCTGCATCATTGTAAATGTTTTGCCAGAGCCAGTCTGACCATACGCAAAAATGCAAACATTATACCCGTCTAGTGCAGATTGCACCAGTTCAGAAACTTCGTTGAAAACATTACTTGTTGTATCGTTAGGTGCAAAAACCTTGTCAAACTCAAAAGTATAAGTATCCGTAATAGGAAAATTTCTAGCTGATAGTTTATGGGTTTTTAAACACAACTGTTGGCCATCTGTTTCTCGGTCTGGATAATTTAAATCTATTAAAGCATCTTTAGGTGAGTGTTCTCCCGTAGATTGATCCAGCTGTTGTATTTTTTCATGCGGAAGAAGAGGTCTTACTCGACAATATACTCGTAAATTTCCCTTAATATCCTGAATCTTGTTGTGAAGTTTGCGTCGCAATCTCTCTTCTTTTATCAAATTGAGACGTGCTTCAGTCATAGCTTGACTGGTATCGAGAAGGTCTGTTTCAAGTGAAGTTATTCTGCGATTGGCAATATCTAAATCATTTTGAAGGTGTTGCTGGCGAACTTGTGAAGACGTTTCATTTGAATCAAGAATACTTTTATACTCTAAAACCTCGTTCTGTGTCATATTCAGTTTTTTCTTTGTTTCATCAAGTTCTTTTGAAAGATCGGCACAATCCCGCGTGGAATCGATGAGCTCATTTGTTTTGTTATCAAGAGATTTTTCAAGATTTAGTTTATCTTGTCGTAATTGATCAACTTTCAGCTCGAGACCTTGTATTTTGGTCTCGGCATTTGTGACGCGAACATGGTCTTTTTCGAACTCGGTTTGTAGCTTTACCTTATGTTCTGTAAATTCTCTTTCCAGCTGCTGTCTTTCTTTGGTAATTCTAATATCAAATGTTTTGTTTAGCTCTTTTTCCAACTGATTATACTTATTTTCAAGTTCCAATCGAACTTGAGTTTCCCGATTCTCAACAGCTTTCGACTGCATCTGGCGCAATTCATTTATTTGTTTCTTGTATTCCTCTTCAATTTCTTGTCTTTTCGATTCAAACTTTTTTTCATATTCTTTGGCCGTATTTTGCAGCTCTTTATTCATTTCGTGTTCTTTAGTATGAATAGTTGTATGGAAATTCTCTTTCAAATGCATTATTTCAAGCTGTTGCTCGTCTTTAGCTTTGTTGATCAAATCTTTATACTTCGCCTCCATTTCCAGTCTTTCTAAAGTGGCATTACTGAGCTGAGATTCCAAACCACTGACCTTTGAGTTCAAGTCATCGGATTTATCCACCTGTCTTTGTTTATCAAGTTCAAATTTTTTGATGGTGTTTTTGAGTTCTTGGATCTCTTCAGATTGTCGAGAGAGCATATCTCTTTGGTAATTCATTAAATCTTCAGAATATTGCGATATTGAAGAGCCATTTCCAGACGTAGGTAAGGATTGTGTTGTGTAAGATCTATGGGCTAATGTCGATCTTGCTCCATTTCGGAAAGGAAAAGATGAAGCTAAAACACCAGAATTATTACTTTGTTGGGTTCCTGATGGGGGAATATGTGATCTCGAAGAAAAGGTATTATTTAGTGAGCTATTCAAGGCTGTGGCGTTTCGTAACCCTAACACACTTTTAGCTTGCAAACCGGAGTTAGATACTTCGCCAGGCTTTGGGATAGCAGAAGCTAGTGAATTTATGAAGCTTCTTTTTAGTGTATTTTTTGGCAAAGCTTTGGAACTATTTGACGCAACGGAAGTATAATATGTGCCATTTATTGGCTCCGTACTATGATTCTCATCGTTTGGCTCTGCTTTCGTCATTTTAAGCGCAGATACATTTTTAATAGACATTTTGGGTATCTTGCTTTCCAAGTGAGAGATAGTCGAAGCACTTGTACCAGATAGCCCTGCAAATTTAGAACGAGTATGACTGATATTTGGATTGCTATCAAATATTTCATAAGATGAATTTTGATGACTATTATGGCTTTGACTCATTTTCATCACTTTTGAACCCTTAAAAGTTTTGGATTTAGGGACTGGTATCGTAGAGGTTGAAAGTTCTTCTAAGTTTGCACTGTTTTCATAGGAAGGATCAACAATTTCCATAAATTCACCGTCATCTGCAGTGTCAAGTAGATTTGGATTACTGCGACCAGAAAATGATTTTCTTTTGAAGTTTGTGGTGTGAGGTATTTGGGAAGCTTGTGTAAAAGATGTTTGAAGAGAACTTGTTGCTGTTGATTTGGGAATCTGTGAAGGCTGTGATGAATTTGGTGGATCACTCGAAGCGGTGGACTTGCCACGAACGATCCGTTTAGAAGATGATATCAATGATATCGAAGTTGACGAAGAAGCTTTAGAAGGAACGGGCTTTATTGCAGATGAAGAGGACATTTGTATGGATGTTTCTGATGTAGAACGTGATAGATGAAATGTTTGGGGTTTATCTATTCTCGCCATTTAAATAAAGACAAGTTAAATCGAATAAAATGAAGTACTTTAGGAACAATGTAAGTGACAATATGCTAGTATCAAGGAAGTGTGGATTTTTGTAGTATTTAAATGTATAAATAAAGTGACAAACAAATTGAATGGTAGTAACGTCCCCATTTGTTTACTTTTATGGTCTTGATTCAACTTTTTTTGTTTTAATACACATCACGTGTTTTGATTACGAGAAACAGGACAATGAAATGACATTGCTTGTCATAGAAACTGGAAATCGTGATACGTCAGCCGCATAAATAATAAAATTTTTTTTTTTTTTGGTTCAAGAGATTTTTACATTTCAAAACTATTTTAAAAATCCAACATCTAAGAAACATAATACCCAAAACATGAGCGTCAAATCTACCAAGATGGCTAACAAAGATAAAATCAAATCCACGTTAAAACGAAAGATTGAAGACAGTGGGTCAGAAGAAACAATGAATAAAAAAAGTGTCAAAAAACACAAAGAAACATCAGATGATATAGAACCAGGTAAGATATGACTTAAATTTTACTGTTTCCCAGAGTGTTCTTTTAAAATACAAATACCAACTAATGTTTAATTGATTTTTTTTTATCAAATAGAAGAACTAGACGATGAATATGATGATGGTGACAATGAAGAATCAGAAAACGAATCAGAAAGCGACGAGTCAGATTATGAAGATATGGTTCCAGAACTTGGACAAAATAACTCATCAAACAACAACAATAAAAAGAAGGCTGGTAGTGAATCATTTTCTCGAGCCATTACTGCAATTTTAGGGTCAAAAATCAAGGCTCACGATGTTGCAGATCCTATTTTAATTCGTAACAAGAAACCAGCCAAAGAACTAGAAGAAAAGAAGTTGGAATCCAAGGCCAAACGAGCGCTAGCAGCAGAGAAGAAGGGTTCGAGAGAAAAGGATCATATCAAAAGTGTTATTCCAGAAGACGAAACCAAGCTTCACGCATATTTGGAGCACGAGAAGGTTTTGAAAAAAACAGCACAAAAGGGTGTTGTTAAATTATTTAATGCCATCAGAGCGGCCCAAAAAGGAACTCAAGATACTCTCACAGCTCATAAAAAGGGAAAAGTTGTAAAGGTTTTGGACAAAGAAACCGCAAATAATATGTCAAAAGAACAGTTTCTTGATTTGATTCGATCTTTTTAAATATTAAATAATAAAGTAATAATGAAAAAAGGCAAATTCAATAATTTCTGGTTAATGAAGAATTTTGGACATAATTTGTATTTTTATATCGTTCGTACATTGAATATTAGTTTAAAGACAATCTTCGTAATGTTAAATTATTGGTACTTCATTTAGGATAGTGATACCTGATTCTGAATATTATCCTATCTGATTTTAACATGATTGGGGCCTAATCATTTTATAACACCAGCCTTTGGTAATTCTTATTGTCACAATTAGTGTTTATTCAAACCGATGTATTTTTTGAGTACAAACACCAGACAAGTAACTCTATTAGCTCAATCGCAGATGATGTTCATATCTCGCCATTGAATAGTCGTGTTGCATAACAGTGCAATTCTAGAAACTCACTTAATAGGTAGCAAAGAAAGATAGCAGAATCATGTGAGAGTTACAATTATCCAAAAAAAAAATATTACCAATCTGTTTAAATCCGAGCCCAGTACTTTTTTTATTGGGCAAACTTGTGTAAGATTGAAGAAGAGTTTGGGTATTGATTGAAAAAGTTCAGGTAAAAAAAATTAAACAAAAGATACATCGCTAATGCTATTATGGGCGACGGCTACGGTACAAAGATGCGGTCATTTAAGCAGTTATATCATTATGGTGATCATGATTCAAATTTGGTCGAAGGCGATGATCGAATGGAAGTAATATTTTATTATTTAAGCCAAAGCTCTTTGAAATATTTGGAATTTTCCCAATAGTTGTCTTACACCTAATAATACTGTTAAAATGGCTTTATATACTAAAATTCACATTTCATAAGTTTTTTTCAGTAATCAAATCTACTTAATTGCCAGTATTTTTGAGTATTTAATCACAAACAGCATTTTACTTTTGATCAATACATTGATTTCAGTTAAATGCTCCAGATATTTAATACGCAAATAATCGCACTTTATTTCAGTTATTAAACCAATTGCACATCTTGAATATCTTTTCAGAAACTTCATTTCACTAATTGAGTCAGACATAAAACCCGTTTTGAAGTGGAAATCAGGCTTGATTTTGCACGAAATGACATCGCAATCCACAAAACGGCAATGCTGAAATCATCGCTATAATTGATCAAAATTCATATCACTTCCACGTAATGACAATGCTTAATGTATCTCTAGTCCACACCCAATCAATACTATTTTAATCAAGAATCTATATATTGATAACTTTATTTTGTGAATTGAAGAAATTGAATTATAATTATTTGGTCAAGGTTTTGATTTTTGTCAATACTTGTACATACGGGGTTACCAAAGTGTCTTAGTGACACCTGTGTCAAAATCATAAAGGTTTTGAAAATGCTACCAATATTCAAGCATCAGGTTGATGTTTTTTAGACATACTACTCTAGCGAGATTAGTTTTGATTCTAATATTCTCGTATTTAACAACACGGGCTGGATTGAATGACATTTTGATCTAATAGTCAATCTCCAAAAGCTATCTGGATTGCTCTATCAATCATTTTATAGCCTCCTATAATAGTGGTTGTCATTTTTAAGACATATATTTTATCGCTTATCGTTTATTAAATGATGAATGATGGTTTTTTTTGAATATTCAATTGCGTAACTGCAGTGAGATGCTGTAACTTCAAACAATCAATTGTACATTTGCTTATCATAATAGGATACTGTTTTACTGATATGAGTTGTATTTTTGAAGACGCCGATTTACTCAAGGACTTTATTCTCATTGTATTGTGATCCGCAGTGCATTTCAAATATGTCAACTGTCTGAGTAAACAAGTATGATATCGATAACCTGTTGAGTTCAGTATCAAATTGTCACGCAACAAATAATTGGGTACATAATGGGGAACCAACATATGTCCAACTCTAAAACCACTAATTACCAATTCATTGCTGAAGTTCAAGATTACGAGACAATCTCGCAACTATCGTTTTCCGGAAATCCCAAGATTTGCTTTAGTCTGTATTTAATATGATCATTACATTATAGGCTGGGGTTGGTGATTCATTATCATTGCTTTATTCAAGGGCTACAACCGATTATAGCATTGGCCACTTTGCTCATACTTATGACGTATACGCCAAATCTGCTTTTATTACTCTTGCAATATATCGTAAACCAGATTTTAATACATAAACACCAATCTATTCGATCCGTAATACTTCTCTATTCACATTCTACACTCAATGTTCGAATAGGTATTCACTTATATCACCATATTTCACATAGTACTCCTCTTCATCGCAAGGCGATAGTGACTTTTTTTTGACTTGAAGAAGGCAACATCATTCTTTGGTATCTCACTTTTTTTTCGGTCTTTAATTTTTCTCTATGTACAGCTTTTTGTAGTTACTTTCGCGATTTTTCAGCTCCCCAAACAATCATCTGCAATATTTCATAAGATTTCCTGCTACAAACTCTGGCTCTAGAGTGGTATGAATTATTTGAGCTACGGAAGGCAAAATTGGTTGACCGTAAGACTTATCAAGATAAATATTTGAGCCGGAGTTCTGAATGGAAAACTACCAATTCTTCTACACTCATAAAACTCGCAGTGTATCGACGGTATTTCAGAGATATGAATAAGGAAATATCTTGATATTTTGTTGTGATAATGATCAAATCCTTTTTGACTGTCGGATAATTAATAATCTGCGCATGTTAAAAATCTATTTGTTGTGTCGCAACTTGTATAATCATTCTGGTGGATATTTGCATACAAGGCTTTGTGGTGAGACCCATCTTATATTTTTGATGTTCAAAGTAGCCCAATAGTTTATAAATTGAATGTGACAAGCTAAAGAAGAATATCAGTAAGATGTTTTTTCTACTATTTTGATAAACCTTTTAAACATTAGAAAAATAAATAAATTTATTTAAACTCTACAAAAATTCATGGGAATCGTTCCGTTAAACAATTAAATTATATTCGTAATCATGGGCAATAAAATTGGAAATATTAATCCGGTTGCATGTAAGTAAATTGAAGCACGGTTGTTTTCGAATAGAATATTTGCCAAAAATAATCATGAAAATATGATTGGACAACTGAGTGATGTATCGTTTAGTTTTGGCAATGACTTCATCAACAGCATCTAAACTAGTAAAGGGTAATAGGAATCGCAATAGCATATAATGTGCTCAGAAAGTACAAATTTATATCAAACAATGTACGTTTATTTATATTCAATGATTGAAAAAACAAGGGTATTAGGTGTATTTGCGGACCAAAAACTTAATACCCAATTCAAAAATTAATATTAATTTATTTGAGAGAATCAACCATTATTATATGGATATTAGGAATATATAATCCTTGTTTCAACTATGATACAAATGCGTCTATATCATCTCATCATTCATTTATTAAATTCATTTCCAATTATTTTCAAGTGTCTGTAACGCTAGCCTATTTTCTCAAAAGTATCAATAGAAAGAAAAACAATCTCGTGAAACCCAAGTGTATAATGGCCTGGTCAGCCACAGTTTCAGAGTTTTGATACTCATTACCCAACGCGAGACAGAAATACATCGGTTTTTGATTGTTCGTACTCTTGCATCCAAACAAATTTTCATTGTGGTTTGAATACATATGTACACTGCCGTTATTCAAGTTTTGTTTTGTTTATCAATACTAAAACGGTTAAGTTTGAATAATTAAAATGAATTTCAGCCACTCTCGGTTTGTTTTAACCATATATCTCACAGCGACACAAACCAAGGATATTATACAACGGTCTGCAAGACAGTTTTGTCTTTGTATGAAATATTTGAAAGCATTGCCATATGTGATGTATGTGTAATTAGATTGGAAAATTAAAACTAGATTGAAAAATCAATATTACTGAGTTGGGGAAATACATTTATTCAAGATTGAAATGTCAGAAACTAGGCATGCAATATTATAGCCGCACCATAGTTATCTTGGCTAATTGCTAACTAATCAAGACTATTCACCAAAGTAAACCATTAATACATTTCAGAGAAAGAAACAGGACTCAAACGAGGTTGACAACGAGATTCACATCATTATGGGTGTCATACATAAGGAAGACACAGCGCATGAACATACACTCATTTTGGTTGATCAAATTGTGGGCAATTACAACCAACAACAAAACTTGTTGCCCAGAAAGCATTCTCTTGTTTTCAACCAAGCACCAAATACAACGCAATCGTCGAGCAGATGCGTCTGTGGTTTCCCTCATTTTGGAATAGGTTTTAGATGACTCAAAATCTCTGTTTTTATTTTTGAGTCATTTCTTTTCAAGTAACGAGACTAAAAAAGTTTTTGGCATTTCTGCAGTTGATAAACGTTGGCCGAGTTAATTGGCATACCAACTTCTATCACTCACATTTTTATCACATTCAAAAATGCAATCTTTTTTATTGTTTGCAACTTCAATATGTTGCAAAAATACCAAATTTGTTAATGTTTATATAAATTTACCCAATTACAGGATATAGTTAAGGTGGTGGCAGAAAAATTCATTGTGAAATTTTTCAAAACTTTTAGAAAAATATGGAATTGAGCAAGTTAGCACAATTCTTTACTGAGCCGATCAAACTTCATATTTCAGAATGGCTAGATACAAATATAAGCAACACATAATAAGACCTGTTCTGTGCTACAGGAGAGATAGTTTATCGTATGCTTAAATTTCTCGGTGCCAAGGAATCCTGATAGAGTTTTTGAGATGATTATGTTTAAAGCATCTAAATAGCAAGACGGCTAAGCTCGGCACCCTATATTGAAGAGGATCCAACACTGGGCTGAACCAATGAGAAAATTTGAAATATCCGCAAAATCTCACGTCAAACCATGCGTGAACTTATCGTGTATGAAACCGAGGTCCGGCCGATGATGTACACCGAGCTTTGGAGGAACTAGAAATCAAACAATGTGGTAATAAAGATATATCATTGCATATTAAAAAACAACTTCTAGCACAATTAGCATGGGTGAAGGAGCATTTGGATTGGTTGATCGAAAACTGGCTTTAAAATACTGTGGTCAGACGAGTCAGGTTGATCTCTCGGCGTCGTTACTGGGAAGCAATATATTCACTACCTATCAGATGAAAGAGTTGAGCCAGGAACGATTATACCCACATATCCTCCAAACTGCTTCGATGTAGGCTGTTTCAGCGAGTAATTAAGACCTCTCTATTTCCTGCTTTATGGAACAACTATGAATGCATCGATTTACAAGGATGTGATAGAGCAGCATATAGTACCTTCCTTTAAATATCACTCCAATCTGACTATTTTCTGACAGGACGGATCCAGGTGTCATACTGTTAATTCAGTTTTTTCCATTCTTGACGATCAGAGAGCTGAGGCCATAAAGTGGCTTGAACCGTTCCCTGATTTAAATACCATTGTGAGCGTCTGGGCTTTTTTAATAGAAGAATAAACAAACGCATAAGCGAAACTCACTTATACCAAGGGATTGAGTAGATAAGCCGGCAGGAGTGGGAAAAAAGTGGGAAACAGGAAATGTGTTTCCAGCATGCTGGCCTGGTGTCAAGAAGTAGTGAAGAACAAGGGAAAATCCTCATGTTAGTAGACTAAATTGTTGCATGTTTATTTTGTAATTAATTATCAACATATTTTGTAATCATTTGGTTTGCACCTGTAAATATCTATATAATCAACTTTTTGTCAATTCTGCCAGTCGTCGCGATTAACGGTTTTCACCGTTGGATCGTTACCTGACCGACATCCATTTACAAACTATTTGCTTTCGTATGTGTATCTTTGGCAATGTCGACAATCACATCCAGTTCTCCAGAATCTTTGCACATCGAATAAAACACACTTTCGCTTTTCAAAAGCTCAAGAGGCGTTCCGTATTCCGCAACTTGTCCCGCATCAAGCACAAGGATTCTGTCATAGTCTGCGATCGACCGCAGTCGATGTGCGATGGTGAGAATTGTTGTCTGTGAAAACTCTTCACGGATCGTTTTTTGGATCTGCGCATCGCTTTTGTAGTCTATGGAAGCAGTTGCCTCGTCAAGAAGAAGTAGTTTGGGGGACTTGAGAAGGGAACGGGCAAGGCACACAAGCTGGCGCTGACCTTGGGAAAGGTTTGAGCCAGACTCGGAGATGGGTGTAGAGAGGTCGTGAAAAACATTGATATTTTCTGTTTTGGGAGTATCACCTTCAGAAACGGTACCAGAAACATTTCCAGATCCAGTATCTTCATCCTTGATCAAATGAACGCGTCTCAGTGCTTTAAAAATGTCTTGATCATTGTACTCCCCAAATGGATCCAAGTTAGACCGGACTGTTCCCTGGAAAAGAGTCGGGTCCTGAGGGATAATTGCCAAGTTTTCACGCAAATCCTTTAAGCCAATCTTGGAAATGTCAACGCCATCAATCACGATGTTACCCGTATCAGCCTCTAAGAACCGGAAAAAGGCAGTAATTATTGTAGACTTTCCGGCGCCAGTACGTCCCACAATACCAATTTTGTTAAAAGAAGGCACAGAGAAGGACACGTTACGAATAACTAACGGTAGATCTGGGGCATAGCGCAGTGACAGGTCGTTGACTTCGATTTCGCCGCGGCTGGGCCAACCAGCCGGCGGCCGCGAGTCAGGGATGATTGCTGGCGCTTCCTTGTCGAGATCCATGTATTCCAAAAGACGTTCAACCGAGTTCATATTCATTTCGACAACTGAGTACAAACGTACCATCCAAAGAACGTACTCATTAAAAGTCAGTGCGTAAGATAAAGATAAACCTGCTGAGCCAGCATCGAGTCTGGAGCTGCTGAGAATAATCATAGCGGCAGCAAAGAAGGAAACAAAAGCACCAGTAAGGTCCACACGGAAGGAGAGCCATCTGTTGGCGACCCACAAGTAAAAGTATGGTCGGTTGTTGTTGTCGACCTTTTCAAGGTTGTCACGCACAAATCTGTCGCTCACGCCGTACGCGCGAATCGTAGAGACACCAGACAGGGTTTCGCCAAAGTGCTGATAAATTGGCGACTTGGAGATAGAGTCAAGTCTTTTGATCTCACGAGAAGCCGAGAGGTAGAAAGAACCAATGAAGTAGTATGCAATGACAATTAGGATGGCGAAAAACAAAAAGGACGGCGTGATGGCGACGACCAAGACGGTAATGGAGACTGCACCAAAAAAGCAGTTGACGACATGGGATGTCATTCCGGAAAGGTCTTGGTCAACTGCCTCCATGTCCTTGGAGAAACGGTTCATGATACGGCCGAGCGGTGTAGAATCAAAAAATCTCAACTTTGTTTGCATGACGCTCGCAAGAAGTTTGGCAAACAAAGCACGGGAAGCATTCAGACCACCAAAGTAGTTGAATAGAGTGTCGAGAGCCGTAATTGTGGAAAACGCGAGACCAATTAGAATATACATAACCATGTAGTAGGCAGAGTCTTCAGTATCCTTATCCCACGCATTGAGTGTGTCTGCAACAGATCCAGACGAGGATTTGAAATGATTGAGGAGCGAGTAAAAAAAATGAGAGTAGAGAACGACTGGCTTTTCCAAAGCAACAGTTCTAAGTGCCGTTCCCTTGACGATAGCAGCCGTCCAGACCTTGATCCAGTAGGAAAGACCAATGTCAAAAACGGGTTGTGCCAAAAAGAGAATTACCAAAAGAGTCCAAAACTTTGGACCGCCAATGGCCTTCATGTATGAAATGTAAACGTTTGTAGCAACGCGACCGTGGGCCTTTGTTTCTTCCGAAACAAGTTTGCCGTCGCCGCGTAGTTCTTCTTGTGAAATTTCTGGATCAGGCTCTCTATTGATTTTGGAGTCTACCTGTTCGCCAGCAATTAGTGTGGGTTCGTGAGGGTTTGGAATAAGACCGGGATTTGAATTTTGCACAGAGAGGTTAACAAGGGACTGGGCACGAGTGACTGACGCACTAGTCAGGTCGTCGTCACCAAGGTGTCCTTGAGAAAGAAGCGTGTTTGGAGGACCCTGGGCCTTGACTCTGCCATTGTCCATGACGATGACTTTGGAGGCCTGCGTTACTGTTAAAGAAATGTTGTGCGAGACCAAAATGATTGTTCTGTTTTGGGCGAGCAGACCAGTAAGACAGTTGTTGTAAATCCATTTTGCGGTGTGTGAGTCGACAGCACTTAGACAATCATCCAAAAGCAGATGTCGTGAGTTTGAGTAAAAGGCACGCGCAAGCGACACGCGCTGCTTTTGGCCGCCAGAAAGCGTAATTCCCTTTTCACCGATTTCAGTTTGGTCGCCAGCATCGAGGATTTCCAGGTCGCGGGCAAGGGAGCACGCGTCAATAACTGCGTTGTATCTGTTTAAGTCAAATTCTGAACCAAAAAGGATATTGTTGCGGAGGGTGTCGTTCAAAAGCCAAGGTGTTTGAGAGCAGTACGCAACGGACTCAGCGAGATTTGTGGAAGGGTCTGGAGAAACTTGGTCGCGGTACTTTGGGCTTGGTAGAGAGACTGAGCCGGCAGTGAGCTGCATTTCACCAAGAAGGGCGAGCAATAAAGAGGACTTGCCGCTGCCTGTTGGTCCTACAATAAGATTCAGTTTGCCGAGATCAAAGGAGATGTCAATATCCAAGAGCTTAAAGTCTGGTTTGGAAGAAGAATTCCAAGAAAATGAAGCGTTCTTAAAGGATATGGTTGAGTCGTTTGAGACCTGGGAATATTTAAATGTTTCAGGTTCGGCAAGGAATTTTTGGATACGGTTAAGGGATACTTTAGCTTGAAGAAACTCGGTAATCATTTCCGCGATTTGGTCCAGCGGGCCACGCATCACGTTGAGGAGGGCAATGACTGTGAAAGCAATTGGAGCAGTTAAGAGCTTCTTTTGAAGAAAGATGTAGGAAGAAAAGGTGGCCACAGTAACGGCGATTGGAACCATGAAGTAAACGAGAGTTGCAAAGGTCCAGCAGATGAACTGTTTACGGAGAAGAGAGAGTTCAGTATCGCGGATTTGCAAAACATCTTTGGAAAATTGCTCTTCCCAGGCAAAGAACTTGATGATACGGATAGACTGCAGGATTTCGTTTATTTTATTGATACGACGATCGGTCGCAGCCATGAGCTTGTTTTGGTAGAGGGAGTAGATCTTGGAAAGCTGGTACTGAATAGGCATGAGAAGGAACATGGAAGCAGCACCGACAAAGGCACTCCAGCCGATGAGGATGTAGAGAAAGAGGATAGACAAGGCAGAGACGAAGACAGCTAGTGTGATGAAGTGAAGATAAGCAGCGATTTCGGATACTTTAAAGGTGTCGACGGCCATGAGGTTGATGATGGCGCCGTGGGTGGTGGGTTCGCCGTTTTCATCTTCATCTTCGTCTTCACCTTCGCCTTGGTTATCTTCACCTTCAGTATCAGTCTTTTCTTCACCCTTTCCAACACCCACCTTTCTTCTCAAGGTCTTTGCATAAATTTCACCAATCAAAATAGAACGAAGCCTGATACTAATTCTTCTTCCAATGAATAGGGATCTTCCTTGGACCACGTTGGTCAAGACACCGCAAACGAGGAAGGCAACCACGTATAACCAGATGAGAGAGGCAGGTGTACGTTTAGGGTTGTCTACATAGTCCAGGATGGACTTGAGAAGAAAAGGTGGCCCAAAGTTGAGGATCGAGTAGAGAAAGGTCCATAAGTTTGAAATGATGAGTGGACGGGCAAAGAATTTCAAGAGTTTAATGGCCAGAGAAGAAGAAGAGTTGAGTTTTTTAAAAGCAGCTAGAGAAGAAGAAGCTAGATCGTCGACAGCGAGATTCCAAATGTCTGCTTGGGTGAGGGAATGGAAGTATCCTTTCCAAATGAGTGGATTGATCCAAGAATAAGACAACAAAGATGCAAGAGAAGCAATTGGTTCAGTTGCAGGAGAGAGTGAGGAAGATAGTAAAAGAACAGGGTTAGAGTCACCAAAACGGGAGAAGATGTTGTTGGTAAAGAGAGCCAATACAAGGAAAGACTGAATAAAGATGAATATCTGGAAAGTGGCCGAGCGTGGGTATAAGTAGGCGGATCTAAAAGCGCAGGCGTAAGAAAGAAGAGCTAATGAATAAAGGGAGGTTGAATAAGACCAAAGAGCAGCTTTATTAAAGAGACGATAGAGTACAAGTAGAAAGCAATAGAACCAGAAACAGATGACGGCAACGAGAGCCCAGTAGCCACCGCCGTAGAAATAAAGGTTAGTATCGGGACCAGTCGTGAGGCTAGACCAGTCGTCGCGGATTTCTCGAAAGAAGTATGAAAAGATTGATAGAGAAAAGAGAACAAGTGTAGCAAAGAGTTCAAACAAGGCATGTAATCTGTCGGTGGGAGAAGGATAGATTGAAAATAGGGTGGGCGAAGAAGGAGAAGTTAACGGGATGTCTTTGATGGAGAGTTTTTTGTGGTTATTAGGTTTAGTAGATGGAGTAAAGATGTAGCAGATAATAGAGATGGCGATAGCAGCGATAAATGGATAAAGTTGGGTATAACTATGAAATATTAGTAAGAAGATGAAGAAGCAGACGAATGAGAATGACATACCGATGGCGACAACCAGGAGTCAAGTCGTCGTAGATCCAGCAGGAGGAGCCGTTGTAGACCAACTTGGAATCAGTCTCTGTGAGAAACATAATGGTTTGGGTAGAGTCTAGTATAGAGTATTAAGGCAGAGTGTAATATAATGTATGGAATTGGGCTTAATACAACCCCGTACTAGTATAAACCAAAGGAATCTAATATGCTTTATCTAGTGAGTAGGTTTCACTATGTTATATACTGTATTCTAGTCTAATACAACACGATAGAATCAAGCAGACCTCTCCAATATATAATGAAAAAAAGTATGACTGTGTTTGATACAGCACAAGAAGTATTTGTCCAGGAGAATCGACTACAACAGGGCCTAGCACGGCTGTATGTGATAAGTTATAGTATTGGTATGGATTATTGAGGATATTGGGAGAGTGGGCTTCGCAGTAGATTACGATTTAGTATGACAGTATCTTTTGGTGCTTGTCTGTTTTAATGAAAAAAAAAAAAATAATTTTTTTCGTGAAAAAGTATACCATGTCAAAAACAAACTGACTCACAATGACTCTCCAATTACGTCATTTGGTTTTCCTTTTGCAACGACTTCGTTTCCATCCATCAGAATCACATGCTCGTACCACGTGACTGTTTCTATTCTGTGTGCAATTGTTATGACCGTCGTTTGCCGAAAAGCTTCGCTTGCAGTAGCCTTGTGAATCACGGCATCCAGATCATAGTCAATTGAAGCTGTGGCCTCGTCCAAAACTAAAATCCGCAGTCTTTTCAGCATCATTCGTGCCAGACAAACCAATTGCCGCTCACCTTGTGAATAGTTCTTTCCGCCTTCTTCAACCTCTGTGTCCAATTCAATCTTTCCATTGAGTCCAACGTCTCGAATCGCTTTGTTCATCTCATCTTCTTGGAACTCTCCAAACATGTCTAAATTGCTGCGGATCGTTCCTTGAAAAAGTGTCACTTCTTGTGGAACAATTCCAATCTTTCGTCGCAGCTCTTGCAGGCTAATACTCTTAATATCAACTCCATCAATCTCAATCTTGCCTTCTTCAATATCAATCATTCGAAATATCGCATTCACCAACGTCGATTTTCCTGATCCGGTCCGCCCAATGATTCCTACTTTTTCAGACGATCCAACCGTTAGATTCACATCCTCCAACACTCTCTCTTGTCCGTACTCCACACACAATCCTTTAAGCTCAATCTTGCCTTCCTTTGGCCATCCCTTGACTTTTTCTCTGTCATCAGTTTCCATCTCAACCTCTTCATACTCTTTCAATCTCTCCACCGAATTCATGCTCATCTCGACATTCCCATACATCTTTACAATCCTCAACACATACTCGCTAAAGTTCATCGCATACATCACCGTCATGCCTGCTAGTCCTCCATCAATTTCACCTTTTTTCATCATCATCAGCCCTCCAACAACCACCGCAATCATCCAATTACCCATATCCAACCACACCACCAGCCATCGGTTCGTTCTCCATCTATAAAAGTACCCCCGGTTGTACTCTTCAACTTTTTCCAAACTCGACTTTAAAAACTCGTCCTCCGCGCCATACGCACGAATCGTAACCAACCCATTAATCTTCTCTCCGTATTGCTCATACACCGGCGTCTTCAGGACCGACTCAATCCGCTTCAGCTCTCGCGACGCCTGCATGTACATTTCGCTAATCCCATAAAACATGCCCCCAATTACCACCGACACCAACACAAACTCCGGCACAACACCGCTGATCAACGCGACCGCAAACACTGCGTCCGCCGTGCTGCTCAGCATGTCCGAAACGACGTTGAACAGCCGCTCGTCAATCTCGCACACGTCCCGCGAAAACCGGTTCATGATTCGGCCGACTGTTTGTGTGTTGAAGAATTGCGTTTTGGCAAAAGTGACCATCGTCAGTACACTCTGGAAAATGGTCCGTGACTCGTGCATGCCTCCGATATAGCTGACAACGCTGCCGGCTCCCGCAAAGCTCGTATAGCCCAATCCTATTATGATGTATATTAGCATGTACCATCTGTTTTCTTTAATTTTTGTTTGGGTGTCGGTCATGTACCCTGTCCACAGCTTCACCCAGTACAAGAGACCAATGTTTAGAAAGGGCCGGGTCAGGAAGAAAAAGAACCGACCCAGCCAGAAAACTGTGCCTCCGACGGCGTGTAAGTACCACAAGTAGACACTCAACGTCACTTTGCCCACCGCAGTGCGTTCGCTGAGTTTTATTTCTGAATCTGTGTCTTCATCTGCATCTGAATTGAGCTGGGTTTCTGGATTTGTGTCTTCACCTGAGTTGATATGGGTAGTCAGATCATCGATAGCACTAAAATCGACTTGGGAATCGGAATCTTCATTTTGATCCGCTCTCACTTCAATTTTCTTCACTCTTCCTTCCTCCATTACAATAATCTTGGCTGCTTTTTTCACTGCCAGGTCCACGTTGTGCGACATCAATACTACCGTTCTTCCTCTCGCAATATCTCCAACCAAACACTGTTCGTACACCCTTTTAGCCGTCTCCCTGTCCACAGCACTCAAACAGTCGTCCAACAACAAATGTCGCGAGCTTGAATAGACCGCTTGCGCAAGCGACACCCGCTGCTTTTGGCCGCCAGACAATTCGACTCCCTTTTCTCCGACCTGGGTCTCATCCCCTTTTGTCATTCTCTTGAGATCGACGTCTAGTGCATATGCCCGAATCACAGTGTTGTAGCGCGCTTCGTTGTAGCTGCTTCCAAAAAGGATATTGCTTTTGATGGTCCCGTTCATCAGCCACAGCGTCTCGGCACAGTATGCGACATTCTCTTCCAGCCGGGCTACATTTGTGCCAGCCCGAATACTTCTCTTGTGCTTTGGGAGATATACTTGGCCGCTCTCAATCTGCATCTCCCCGAGCAACGCCAACAACAACGAAGTCTTGCCACTTCCTGTCGCTCCAATCACCACATTCAGCTTTCCAATCTCAAACTCCACGCTCACATCCCGCAGTTTGAACTCGCTTTTGGAATTCCAAGAAAACGTTCCGTTTTTGATTCCGATCCTGCCATTTTTAGCACCGGCTGGGCCCGGTCCTCCTTGTTCAAAAAGGACAGGATTCTGTCAAAAGAGACTTTGCACTGTAGCATGTCTGTGATATTATCAGAAAGCTCGTCCAGGTTCGCGCGCATCAGGTTGAGCACCGACAATGTCGTAAAAGCTGCTGCAGCCGTCAACGTTCCCTTTTGGATAAACACGTAACTCGAAAAGGTCAAAATGGAGACGGCCACCGGCACGAGAAAGTACGCAAAGAGCGACAGCGACCACATCATACCTTGCCTGAAGAGCAACCCAAGCTCCTTGTCACGGATCTGCAACACTTTGGTCAAGAAAAGGTCTTCACACGCGAGGTACTTGATGTACCGTATCGCGTTAAAGAGCTGGTTGAGGGCGTGCACCCTGCGGTCCGACGCTTTCATTAGCAGTGACTGGTACTGCGTGTACTTTAGCGAGACTAGGTACTGCAACGGCATGAATGCGACCATCGACCCGAACCCCACGAGCGCTGACCAGCCCATAAAAGAGTACAAAAACGTTACGCACACGAGCGGTGACAGTGTGCCCACGGAAAAAGAGTAAATGTAATCAAAAAAAATTTGATGCCTGGGCCGTGTCGACCGCCATAAGGTTGATCATGACCCCCTCGTCAACCGAGCTTTTGTAAAACTGGCACAACGAAAGCATTTTAACATAGATTTCTGCAGAAAGGAGGGACTTGAGCTGTATCGATATCTTTCTAGCGACATAAATGTATTGCCCGAACGTCATGGTTTTGGCGAGGCCCGCACAGAAAAAAAGGAGCAGGTAGATTGGGTTAGAGGCTGGCGAGCTGAGATCGTCCAATATCTTTTTGAGCAAAAAGGACGGCATGAAGGAAACGAACGCGTGCAGCACTGCCCAAATGTTTGCAATGACGAGTGACTCGACAAAGAACCGTCGCAGTCTTTTGCGGAAGGGCAGTCGAACGGATCTAAACATTTTGTAAACTGAGAGCGGAACGAGGTCAAGGTCCATTGGCGGCAGGTCCGCGTAGGTGAGCGGTTTGGAAAAGCCGAGAACGATCAACGGAGTGATCCACGAGTAGAACAGAAAGGAAAGGATCGACGCTTTGTCCAAAAGGTCGGACGGGGAAGACAAGCATGTCGACACAAGGAGGTACCAGGACCCCACCAATTGCAAAAAAACTCGTCGGCTTTGACGCAACTGTGCTAAACACGGCTGCGAGCAGATAGAACACGCAGGAGTGTATACAGAGACTGCTGACAATGCGGCGATGGACGTAGAGCAGGCGGAAGTAGGCAAGTGCCGCGCTGTAGGCCCAGAAAACAGATAGAAAAGGTCTTTTTTTTGGGAGAAAGCAGCTGCGTGACTGCGAGGAAAAGAGTGAGCAAGAGTTCGAATGCAATACGTGTAATGGGGAGGTTGCGTTCTGGTTTGAAAAGAGTGGATTGTACCGGGTCGGGAAGAAGACTTTCCTGTTGTGGATCAAGGAGATTGTCCTGCTCGGGGTCGAAAAGGTATTCCTGCTCCAACTCGGGGGGTCCCAACTCAACAGCCCGTAACTATTCGACTGGACCCTTTGGTTTTTTTTTTGGCCAAAGTATCGCCAAACCTGCCGACACGCTGGCTGCAACTACCAGACCAGCTTGTCCGTACCTGCAAAAGGTTAGTGCTGCTTTTTGAAAACCATTGAAAGTACCTACTTGCGAAATACGACTGGGTCTAAACTGGAAATCATTGGTAAACGCTTGGATGATAATGAAAAGAATGGGAATCAATTTGCAAAATGTAGAGCAATACGGCGCAGAAAACGTGATTGATCTGCGTTTGGAGTTACTCTAATTTGGGGATATTTACAATTATGTTTAGATTTAGATCCCATTAAATATTGATAGCTAAAAAAAAATACACCTACCCAACCGTCACCGTACTTGTGCCCTCGGTAAACCTCGTTCTAAACACCCTGTTTGCATTTGTAAACATGCCTTCCTTCAAACTAACCACGATGAACTGCGATCCTTTGAACCTCGTCTTTATCAAATGTCCAATATTCTGGGTATGATTCAGATCGAGCGCAGCGTCGACCTCATCCAAAATATACATTGGCGCCGGCTTGAACTGCAGCAGCGCCAGGATGAGTGCCAGTGCAACCAGCGATCGTTGGCCACCACTCAGTTCAGCCAGACTGTCTTTCCAGACGCCTCCCAACGACACTTTGATTTCCAGGCCTTCAGTGATCTCTTTGCCCTCCAGCACAATGAGCTTGCAGCTGCTGCCTGGCAAGAGCTCGCCAAACACTTTGCCGAAATCCAGCGTGACCTTTTCCCAAGTTGTTTCCAATGCCTTGCGTTTATAGTCGTCCAGCTGCACAATCGTCTCCTCGATCTTGCGCTTATCCCTCTCGATTGTCCGGATCATATTCTTCAGCGTTGTTTCCTTCTTCTCCATGCTCTCCAGGGTGTTTATGACGCGAGTGTTGACCGTCCTTTTCAAGCCTTGCGCGCGCTGGTCGAGTCGCCCAAGCTGCTCCCGCAAAGCTTGTAAACTGCCAACCTCGTAGAAGTTGTATGCCGTTCCAGGCTTGCCGAAATACTGCGCCTCAGTCGCGATCCAGGCATGATTGTCTTGTAAATGGTCGAGCCGCGTTTCGAGCTCCTCCACCTCCGCAGTAAGCTTTTCGACCTCATGCCTGACCTTTTGTGACCGCAAATTGTTTTCCGACAAAAACTTGCTTTTGGTCGTCAGCGTCCTGTCCAGCTGCGAAAGCTCCTCGTCAAGCCCCGCGAGCCGACTCCGCTCTGACTCCAAATGGGAAAGCGCTTCTGCAAGATCCTTATCGACCTGTTTGTACTTGGCCTCGATTTCAGCGAGCTCCGTTTTCAAGTCTCCCAAAACCGTTGCATTCTTTTCCTTTTCCTCGCGCACGGACTCCAGCTCGCTGCTCCACTGCTCGTGCTCAATCTGCACCTTTTGGAACCGGTCCTGTTTTTCTCCAACCTGCAACATCTTTTCTGCAGTCTGCCTTTGTAGCTTATCAACGAGGCTGCGCAGCTCCTTTAGCTTTCCGCTCTTGTTGCTTCCAAACTCCTTCATCTCCCGCTCAATCTTTTCAATCTCTTGAGCACCTTCACTAATTATCTTTTCCATCTTGCCGATTTCAAGACCAAGCACTTCGATTTGCGCCTTCTTTTCCTCGAACCGTTTCAAAAACTGGACCCCGGCACCCGAGTCAAGCTTCTTTTCCGCCAAAACGACCTCGTGCTGCTTCAGGTCGTACGCCTTCTTCAGCGCCCGGCACTCGCTCGCAATCTTGTTTTCTTTTTGTATCGCGCGCTGCACGTGCTCCAGTTCCATCTGCAGCTCCTTCTGGCGCCGAGCCAGCTCGTGCACCTTTTGCAGACTCACAATCAAAGTATCCTCGTCGCCGCCGCCCCTTTTCCTGCTGCTGCCGCCGGAGAGCGTTCCGTTTGGATCGTACACGTCGCCGTCCAGCGTCACTGTCGTGATCTTGATGTTTGGGTTGAACGCGACGGCGCGCGCCGACTCGCTGTCCGAACAGACCAGCGTGCCGCCAAACACGTACTGCATCGCCTTCTCGACCTCTTTTTCGTACCCAATCAGGTCGAGCGCCAGATCCACTTTGCCCGGCGCGACCTGTTTCGCGGCGCCCAGCTTCTGTGCGACCCGCTGGAACTGTGGCGCGCTGACCTTGTTGAGCGGGATGATGGTGACGCGCTGCCGCAGCTGGCCGTGCTTGAGAATCTGCGATGCGACAGCGGCCGTGTCCACAACCACTTGGTACAGCCGCCCGCCGGCACACACCTCCAGCGCTGTTGCCGCGTCGTAGTGCTTTTCGTCTAGAGTAAAGAGCTGCGCAATGACGCCCTTGACGCTCTTTGGATCGAACTTTGGGTCGGGCGGGTGCGTGTAGTTGAAGTCGATTTTGGCAAACCGCCGTTTTTTGGCCTCGATCGTGCGCGTCAGCTCGCGCAGCTGGGCAGAAAGCTGTTGTTCGCGGGCATTGAGCTCGTTTAACCGTTCGGGAACAAACCCTGACTTTTCGAGATTGTGCGTCAGGCCGGCAAGCTCCTTTTGGAGTTGCTCGAACGCCGCCTTGTCCTTCTTCATTTGCTGCTCGACACCCGCAATCTTTTCTTGATCGCGCTTGATTTCCTGCTGCAGCGAGTTCAGTCTCGAAAGGGTACTGGCTTTGGCTGTCTTGGCTTCGGAAATGGAGGACCGCACCTGCTGGATCTCGTTATTGAAACCAGACTCTTGGCCTTCCTTAGATGCGACGCCGGTTTGTAAAGACTGGAGCAATTCTTCCTTCTTTTCCTTCTCTTTGGCAAGCTTGGTGTGCTCTTCTTTAGCTGTCTGGTACTCTTGTTCGTATTTCTTCAGGTTGCCTGCGTGCGACTCAATCTGCTTTTCGAGCTCTAAAGCAGTCGATTGGTATTTGGACTGGTTGTGGTTCGCTGTTTTTAAACTCGGCGACTTGAACTCGCGCAGCGTCTTTAACCGGATCTTTTCTTGCGAAAGCTCTTTGCTTTGTTGCTCGAGTTCTTCCAACGACCCGCCGCTGTTTTTTTTCCTGTGCTGTTCAAGGCTTTTCGCCTTGGCCTCCTCGACTTGTTGGTTAAGCATCTCAATCTCCGATTTCGATTTCGAAATGAGCTTTTCCAGCGCCTGCAAGTGCGCAGTCTGCGAATCCAGGTCCTTTTGCTGTCTGTCCAGCTTGTCTGTGATTGCGACATAGTCGTGGCTGACGACCAGCTTCGTTGCACGCTCCAGCTCGGTTTGGACCTGCTGGTACTCCACAAACTGCCTTTTTTCCGTGCGCAGCTTGTCCAGCTTGGGCTCGACTTCTTCAGAAAGCAGCCCATTGATTTCGTCGACTTTTTTCTCCTTCTTTGCCATGGTCTTAATAGCCTTTTCGCGACGGTCCTCGAACATGCGTGTGCCAGCGGCTTCCTCAATCAGCGACAATATCTCGTTCGGCTTCATGTTCAGGACCTTGGTGATGCGGCCCTGCATGATCAGAAAGTTGGGGTTGTTGATGTTGAGCTGCACCGACTGGAAAAGCTGTTGCACGGTCTGCTGCTGCGCCCTGTGCCCGTTGATCAAGTACTTGGACGTCCCGCCCATGACTATCTGCCGCGTCACAGAGATGTTGCGCTGATCCTCAAACCCGATCGGCGAGTGCGTCTTGTCCGAGTTGTCAAAAACAATTGTGACGCTGGCCTTGGTCACGCCGGCCTGGCCCCGCTTATATATCAGGTCCTGGAGCGAATGGGCACGCACAGTGCTCATTGTCGTGATACCAAGGACAAAACAGATGGCGTCAAGGATGTTGGACTTGCCAGACCCGTTGAGGCCCGTGATACAGTTGAAGGCCGAGTCCCAGCCCGAAATGACAGTTCGAGTGGCATAAGACTTGAATCCGTCAATGATTAATTCGTCAATCCTC
This sequence comes from Magnusiomyces suaveolens, assembly GCA_900642975.1. NCBI lineage: Eukaryota > Fungi > Ascomycota > Dipodascomycetes > Dipodascales > Dipodascaceae > Magnusiomyces > Magnusiomyces suaveolens. Next base: position 2,285,888 of record CAAAMA010000004.1, read on the forward strand.
ATGGTGACGGTTGATGTGAATTGGATTGTGTGAAAAAAAAAAAAAAAAAAAACATAGCCAAAATCAAAGTGAATGTAAACAAAAAAATATATACATGTGATTATATCGTGACTATTTCCAAAAACGGTTAATCTTGATTTAATCGCAAGATTACCTAAATAAGAAGGTGCATGGATTTAAATCTTGGTCAGAATTTGTATAAAACGGTTGCTCGTATTCATTTTCTTTTTCTTTTACACTTTATTTAAACAACTAACATGGTTACGAAATCGGACTTTACGCTGGTCAATCTGGCCAGTTTCTATCTGCTGTGCTTTGCCGTAATCTCGTTTGCAGTGTTTGTGTCGGCAACATCGCCGTTATTTTTGACAGATGTGCTAGGCATCCACTCAAAACTGGTACGACCCAGGCTTTATCTATGATTTGGTTCAAAATCTAACTTTTTATTTAGGGATCGTATACTGGAAACCTCACTTTTGCCGATGAGATTGTGACAATGATTCTTGCACCGTTCTGGGGATCGCTGAGCGATAAAATTGGAACGAGGCCAGTGAGTATTTATCTTCATCTTTACAATTTATAATCTAACACCACCCAGATCGGCGTAACCGGTTTCTTTCTAATCAGTTTGTCTCTGTTTGTATACCCCACAGCCAAATCCGTATACCCCGGCCTGCTGCTCTGCCGCCTGCTCTTTGCCGTCGGCGCGTCCGCAGCCGCCTCCATGATTACAGCCATCCTCGCCGAGATCTCAACCTTTCGCGTGTCCGGCCGCAAACTGGTGCGCACCGCCTACCGCCGCGCCAGGTCGCGCTTCAGCCGTTTGCTATCCCGCCGTCCGGGCACGCAGGTGACGTTTGGGGGCCCCGGCGGGCTCAGCATTAGTGCGGAGGACCTTGCGCACACCGACCCGTACACGCCGGCCAGCGCAGTGTACCGTGACGACGCGGATAGCGAGGCAGAGCCCGCGGACAAGGGTGCGGCGACGGAAGGCACGCTGGCCGCGAACCCTGCGCCGCCAGAACCGTCGCCGTGGGCCGTCGAGGGCTCGTCGGGCATGGGCATGCAGCCGTACAGCGAGCCGGCCGGGTACTCGCCTGCGGACTATGGATACTACGACCAGACGGACAGTGCGTCGGTGGACGCGCATGAGTTTGCGGACAGCGCCGACGACGGCTTTTTTGAGCCGGTGCAGCCGGGCACGCGCAACGGCCGTGGCGCCGCGATGGTCGGCGTGATGGCGGGGCTGGGTGCCTGTTTTGGCGCCTTTGTGCTTGTGGCGCTGCCGGTGTACTTGCGCCTGAACCATGGCATGAAGACGACGCTGTCCGTGTTTAGTTCTTACTTTATTGTTGCCGGCATGGCGATGCTGATTTCCGTCATTTTGTTTTTCGGGCTGCACGACGACCGCGCGAAAAAGATTGTGTACTGGGTGACTGGACGCATCCCCGAGACGGAGCGCGTTGCGCTGGGCGTGCACACGGAGGCCGAGCAGTCGCTCGACCCGGGGTCGGGCACCGACTCGCTGAAGCTGTCCTACATCGAGCTGCTCAAGCAGGGCTTTTCGTTGGCGTTTGAGGACGTCCGCATCACGCTTGCCTACGCGGGCTCCTTTGTGGCGCGCTCGACGAGTGTGTGCACCGTCATGTTCATTCCGCTGCTCGTCTCGGCAGCCATGGCACGCCAGGGGGGCTCGGACTGCAGCGCCAACCGGCCCGCGAGCGAGCTGACGGGGAGCTGCAAGCGCGGCTACATTTTGAGCTTTTCAGTCATGGGCGTCGCGCAGACCTCGTCGCTCGTGACGGCACCGCTCTGGGGCTACGCTGCCGACAGGTTTGGACGGCGCGCGGCGCTGCTCGTGTCCACCGTGATTGGTCTCCTTTCCTTCACGGTGTTTGGCGTGTTTGGCACGTCGGCCGCCGAAGCGATCATCTACTTTGACAAGACGGAGAAGAGCTCCAAGTCGCTTGCGGGCGCGCCGGGCGGCGCCGTGACGGTGCTCTACCTCTTTGGCGCGCTGATGGGTGTGTCCCAGATTGGCGTCGTGATCGCGAGCATGTCGCTGTGCACGGACACGCGGCGCGCGGTGAGCGGGTCCATTGCCGGCATGTACTCCTTTTGTGGCGGCATGGGTATTCTCATTCTGTCGCTCGTCGGCGGCAAGCTCTCGGACTGGTTTGCGGGGATGCCTTTTCTCCTCATTGCGTTGTTCAACCTGGTGCTGCTCGGACTCGTGGGCAAGGAGGTGCCCGCGGTGGCTGCGGTATGGCAGAGGGCGGTGCCGCGCGACGGCCTGGTTTCCAAAGTGAAGAGCGTGCTGGGTAAAGTGTGGCCGGGCGCGCGCGACGGCAGGATCAGGCTTGGGGACGGCGACCGTTCTGACGCGGACTTTATTAATTACCAAGACTGAGGTCACGATGTAGCAGCGTTGGGCCGACATGGTCGGGATATGGTCCTTGGTTTAATACTTGATGTAGGCGTATAATCAATCTGCGAGAATGGGGAAACTGGACTTGTACAAATGTAAAAGTATTGAACGGAGTGCTAGGGACAAGTTTGCTTGCGTGCCGAAAAAGCAGGACCTGTAAACGGGCCAGGCATTTGGACAGGGTCGTTGGAATAAAAGGGTAATGGGCTGTATACATGTCTCTAGTCATGTGGAATGTGCCTAGTTTTGGAAAACTGGTAGTATCGGAAAGCCTCCAACACATGGAGATGAGTTTCAGTTCAAAAGACGTGATTTGTTGCTAGACACATTCTTGTAAAGAACCCAAATGGAATATGAATTTTTCCAGGTCGATTATGACTTGTGTTCCATACAATTGATTCATGAGAGAAAAAGGTGACAACAGTCCTTGGAAAACCAACATGAGATCCTCAACCAATTAGTTTACAGTCATTGGTAAACCGTTTCCGCATAACCCAGCTCATGAAGATGAGTTGTTGAAATTGGGGTACTCATCGGTATCCACCAAGAATTCATTTGATACTCCCGTTGTCCATAAGTCGAGCCTGAATCCCGGAAAAGACGAGTCAAGATCACATTTAAAGTTATGGTTCAGGTTAAACTTACCTCGTTTTTGGACTAACCAAGGGTATTGTGTTTGATAGTACTGCTAAGTGGTACTTTGCTCGAGATGCGGTATAGGACTTGGTATCATTATATACGGGTTCGAGCAACATCTCAAACACGACATCACAAAGGGCTGCACTACATACCCTTTTCCAATGAAATCATCACATTAATAGCTCATTGCGCAATCCATTTTAAATCGAAGAAAACAACCAGAGGTACGGAGTACATTTTGTACCATTAACTCTTTGTACCATTAACTTTTTGATTTTTCCAAGCATGTCCGATATAGTGTAATGGCTAGCACGGTCCGCTCTCACCGGGCAAATCGGGGTTCAATTCCCCGTATCGGAGTTTTTTTATTTCTTTTTTCAGCCACGAAAAGTTTCAGAAATAAACGAAACTCAATCCCGAAATGAAAAAAGGTTTGAAACTCCGTCTCGGAAAAACAAAGGACCCCAAAAAAGAAATTTAACAACTCCGACCAACACTTGTGAACCTGACTAGCAACGCAAACTCTCCATTGTGTTTCATCTAAACCGTGTGTTGGGTCTAAGCACAGTGTCTAAAAAGAAAGGTGGAGAATTGGAAACCAGTAAATGAATTGAAAACCCAGTAAAATGAATTGAAAAAACCAATAAATGAATTGAAAATCAATAAAAAATAAATTTTCAAAAAAAGAAATGTGAAAAAGAAACGTTTGGAAAAGCTGGTTTAATGTTCTCGAGACTTAAACATACCTTTAGTTTGGCATTACTTTTTGCTACAGTATTTCTTTTTTCTTTTTTTTGTTTTGTTTTTCTTTCCCGGAATAAACGCGATTGTATATCAAACACCCAAATTAATTTAATATGACGTCGGTTAACGATCAGAATTATAAAAACCTGATTTCTAAACAGATGTTACGGCGCGTTTTGAACTGCTTGTCCAACAGCCAGCCTCGGTCATGGAGATTTGGAAATTGGGCCTCGAAGCCGGCGACGCAGTTTTGCCCACATTGCAAGGTTTCGGGAACTGTGGGCACGTGGCACGTGCGTCGTGGGGAATTAATTAAAAGTGGTTTGGTAACTAAGTTAAAAGAGTGTATCCACTTTAGCTCTCCCAAAAATGCACATTTGTTCACCGTCCAATATGGACATTTACATGACTTGGAAATACAGTCGCCGGGAACGAATTCTTATGAATGCTTTGTCCGTCACTGGACCGGGTCCTGGCTGGGTCCTGGCTGGGCCCTGGCTGAGTGCCAGACCAGACAAGAAATAAAGGTTCGCCGAGGGACCATCACGAAACCGTCTCTATTTTAGTACGCATTTCGTAGCCAATATGCCACGTCGAAAACAAGGATAGCGTTTTAGCGAGTTGCAACACTTTGTTGAACGGTTCGCGACCCGGAGTGTCATCAAAATCTCCAAAGATTGAGCCGATACGTTCATAAACTACATACTCCTACACTCGACCCAATCCGAAAAAGTTTTTCCAATCAAAACGGACGGTAGCCTGCCGGTCCCAGAAACGTAATGTATTTAGACCCATCAACGCCGGGCACTCGGCAAAACGAAATTATTAAAAGGTATTTGGACGTGTTCCCCGCGGAAACATCGCAACAACTAGTGAAAAGGACATAAGTTACATTTTTGGAAAAACATAAAACGTGACGACTCAAAAATCTTTTTAAAACCGACACTTTTTATTCACAAATGGTGTACTGTCTTTGTTTTCTGTCGATTCGCTACATCAGTATATCCTCATTTATATCAAACTCATTCTCCATCTGCGGCGTCTTCATAAAGTCAAACATTAGGGAATAAATGTCGGACATAAACATGCCCTGAGGCGCGCTGCGCTCTTCCTTGTGGAGGTACTGTTCCTCGAGCCTGCCAATGACGTCGAGGAACTTTGTGGCCAGCCCGTTCTTGTCCATGAGCGAGAGCAGGACCTTGGTCTTGCGGATATCCTCTGTCCAGTCCGGTGCGTGGTCGCTGTCGGGCTCGCTGGCGAGACAAATTAGGGGAATGAGGGATGCCTGGAACAGAAAGTAGAGGGCGTACCACACGCTGATGAGCGACTGCTGGAGGTTTGGCAGCTCGAGGAAGTCCTTGACGAGGAAAATGGTTTCGCGGGCGGCCTTGAGACAGATGCGGCGGCACTCTTTTTCGGCAGCGCTGTTCATGGTTGCGGGCACGGGGCGGTCGCCGACAAGCAGCACGCGCTGGAGCACAAACGGGCGGAAGAGGACGACGCGGAAGTTCTTGATACGCCAGTGGAGGCGGTAGCGCGTAAAAACGAGCCAGGGCTTGGAGGGGTCGTTGTAGCCGGTGAACTCGTGGAAGTAGGGGGGCAGGCCGGCGACGTACTTTTCCAAGAGCCTGTTTTTGTCCAAGCTTTCTTCAGCGGACATGTACGGGGTGGAAATGAATCGGTTGTAGATGGAGTTTGTGAGGAGGCAGAAGCGGGCCTGTTCAATGAGGCCGGAGTACTGTGTTGGGCGGGAGAGCTCGTGGGGCACGGCGGTGGTGTTTGCAGTGAGCTGGGTGTCGTCAATGTTGAGAGGCATTTTGACGTCGATGATGCCCGGGGCGGGGAGGTTGATTGGACGGCCAAAGGTGACTGCGGCGCCGGCGTCAAAGATGAAGAGGACCCACCAGACGCGGCGGCGGATTTCGAGTTTGAGGGGGCTGGATTTCCAGTTGGGGAACTCGCGGTAGAGCCCGAGACCCATTGCCATGCGGACGGCGAGGCCGAGGTAGTTCCAACCAGTGTTTGGTTTGTTTCGTTTCTGGGCGTAGTTGGAAAGAAGGGTGAGGGCTTGGACGAGGGGGAGGTTTCCAGTTTCGATGGCGCTGGAGCTGAGTTTGATGCGTGCTTGTTGGTAGAAGATGAGGTCTACGGTTGATTCTTCAGGGTTGACGCACCAGGAGCCGAGGGCGAGCATTGTGTTTGTGAGGAGTTCCCAAATGTCTTGTTTTGGGCGGGGGGCTTGGTTGCGGTACTGAGCGCGGAATGTTTGTTCGTGGATGATTGGGTAGGAGGAGTTGTAGTAGAGGAAGTAGGCGTCGATGAGATGGTCCATGACGATTTGGGAGGACATGACGTAGGCCTGTGCGAGGATTCCCTGGCGGATTTTGTCGAGGGAGTTTTCTTGTTGTGGGGGCTGGTCATTAGAGTGGATGCGAAGGGCGCGGAGGAGGACTGAGGAGGAGGCGAGGCCAAAGTAGCCAGTTCCTTTTGGGTTGATTGAGAGGGCAGCCATTCCGTCGGTGAGGTCGTTACCGATGAGGTCTTCTTCGACCCAGTCAAAGCCGTCAGCTTCGTCGGGGGCTTCTTCAGAGGGGAGCCAGGGGCGGTGGAGGGTGGTGGTATTAAAGGTGGAATTGGTATTTGAGATGGAATCAATGGTATCATTTGTGGGAGCGTTGGTAGGAGCGTTGGTAGAACCGTTGGTAGGAGCGTTGGTAGGAGCATTTGTACTCTGCATCTCTGTCATTGCCAACGACATATTAAAGGGTTTTCTAAAAGAGGCAACTTTTGAGTTTGAGCGGGACCTGGTGAGTCCTTTATTATCTCTTAGCTTTGAAGATTTTGACAAGAGCTGGTCGATATCCTGGTTTGGCAATATTTCAGCGACGAGAGCTTCTAAACGAGCGACTCTGTCTTCGACCTTTGTGAGGTATTTGCGGGTGAGTGGGGAGCGGATAGTTTTTGGTGAGTAGTGGCATTTGCGGTTATACTGGACGCATTTTGAGCAGGCGGGGAGGTCTTTTGAGCACTTGAGTTTGCGGACGCGGCAGGAGTCGCAAGCTTGTTCGATTGGGTGTAAGGGGGAGAAGTTTTCAGAGAGGTCTAGGTGGTGGGGCAAGAGGTTGAGTGCTGGCGCGCTGGCAGAAGGTTGTAGGACGCTTGGGCTTAATAGGGGAGATTGGATTGCGCTCTGGCTGGCTGAGGCCGGAGGGGATTGAGAGAAGGAGAGGCCGATGCCGGATCGGTCGGACATTGTAGGTGTGATGGATGGAAAAAAACAAATAAATCAAGTAAAATACAAAGGAAAAAGGTTTGGGAAGGAAGATGTAAGGGAAAAAAAAGGAAAAAGAATAGGACAAAAACAGCTAACCTAAATGTGATATTCACGTGACTATATAATGTATATAAAAATAAATAAGGAAGAATAAAAGCGAGACTAGACTCGTTTCTTTTTCTTCTGGGGACAAAACTTGTAATTAGGATGAAGGACTTTATGGATTTCCTTTTCGCGGTTTGCAAAGAAGGTGAATTGGTCTTTGACAGCCTTGTCTTCGGTTTGCCACATGAGTCCGACGATTTGCGAGATGTTTTGGTGGTTTAGTTTGAGTTGGGAGTGGAGAGCGTAGGCCATGGCAGACTGGGTTTGGGATTTGCGGTAGAGCATGAAGGAATTGAGAGGTCTTTTTACGTGGCCAGCGCGAGATTTGCGGGGACGGCGTTTGTTGGCAGGAGAGGAGTTGTTAGTAGTATCATTATCATCATCGTCATCACCACCATTGACGACAATCTTGATATAGATGTCGTCACCTTCCAGGCGGGTTTCTTGGGCTAGTTTTTTGTTTTGGAGGAGGTAGTTTGCTCTTCCAGAGGGGGTGTATAGGAGGAGGACAGCTTCGACGACGGAAGGAAGGATTCCTTTGTCTTGAGCGAGGAGTTTTATTTGTTCGATACGGGAGGGAGACATTTGGGAGAGTTTGACAAACTCGGTTTGTTTGAGCTGTTTAGCGTTTTCTTTGCGGAGTTGGATGTCTTTTTGGATGGCGGCGTGGTCGGAGACGGATGATTTGAGGGAGTTTTGGTATTGTTGTTGGTGGTATTGTTGGTGGTGGATAGGAGAGGGGAATGGATGGGGCTGATACTGGAACTGTTGATATTGGAAAGGTTGTTGGTATTGGTATTGTTGATATTGATATTGGAAAGGTTGAAGAGGGTAGTTTTGATAAGGTTGGAGTTGGTACTGGTAAGGTTTTGGTAGCGAGACGGGGGAGAGTTGTGAATCGACGACAAACTGGACCGAAAGAGGGATCTGGTCGATTGGGGTCGAGACACATTCTGGAGAGAGGATGTTATTTTCCATGGCAGAGTTTGGAGGTGTGAGTATTTGGTTGTCAAAAGACGGTGCTTGTGGAGTGGAGACCTGGAAGAAGTCGTCTTTAGACCAGAGCGAGGAGTCGATTTCCTGGTTGAGGAGGTCGTAGTTCATTGTGAAGGAGGAATGATAAATAAGAATGATAATAAATAAGAATGAGGAATAAATAAGAATGAATAATAAATAAGAATAAATAAGAATGAATAAGAAGACGAATAAAAAATCAAGGAAACCGAGAAAATCTGCTTGTTTTTATACACAAATAAAAGAAATACAACAATCTTATTGATTTCGATAATGGTTAGTTAACGATAGTCGGGACTTATGAGTGATTACCTAATGTTTATGTCATTCAATTAGCGATAATTGGGAGTTATTGTGGTGATGTCATGATCACCAATGCTTATGTCATTTAATTACTAATTGGAGTTGTGGTTATGTCATGATCACCAATGCGTATGTCATTTAATTACTAATCGGAGTTGTGGTGATGTCATGATCACCTAATGCGTATGTCACTCAATTACTAATCGGAGTTGTCGTGGTTATGTCATGATCACCAATGCTTATATCACTCAATTACTAATTAAAGTTGTCGTGGTTATGTCATGATCACCAATGCTTATATCACTCAATTACTAATTGGAGTTGTGGTTATGTCATGATCACACAAGCCTGCATGTGTTTTTCCTTTCCAGGCTGGAGAAACATTCGACATTTTGCAACAATCCTAATATATTGGAAGAAAACACAATCATGACAGAGCCATTACAAATCAATTTGTTCAACTAGATAAATCACATGAAATCATCATCGTCCAAGTCACTGACCTCGTCATAATTCTTTGTATCCAAAGACTCATTCTTCTTTCCGGCAACACCCTTTAACTGGGCCTTTTGTTTCTTGCCTCTGTTGGCACGCTCTTCACGCTGCTTCTCGCTGACCACGGCATTGAGGGTAGCAATGACCTTGCGGACTTGGTCCATGGAGAGCTTTTTACAAAGATCACGCGACAGGTCGGTGACCAGATTTGAGTACTGGAGACTTGAGACGTTGCTGAGGTCGGTCAAAATAGGGACGAGAGTCTTGCGCAACGTCTCGAACTCGGGCTTTCCGGTTGGGTGGAAGACTTTAAAGTCCGAGAGTTTTGCAGGCTGGGCCTCCTTTTGTTGTAGTAGCTTTTTTGTGGCGGCGGCTCTGGGATGGATGTCGGCGTTGCCCATGAGATCGGTCAAGTGGGCCATGTCGTTGTCTTGCTCGACCTTTTTCAATCGCTCGCGTTTGGAGGCATCGTCTTCTTCGACGGCAGCCATGGCCTTTGCATCGAGATCGAGTCGTTCCTTGTGTTCCTTTTCCTGGATTTTTTGTTTCAAAGAAACACGTTTGTGAGTGGGCTGGGCGGGCTTTGCTTCATCAAGGGCGTTTTCCCATGAGTCGGCAAAGGCGTCTTCTTCGATTTCGTCGTCCCAAGAGTTTTTGAGAGCGGAGGAGGCGAGCTCTGCGTCGTATTCTTCGTCGTCCCAAGAAGCCATTGTGTAGTGTGTTGTGAGTGGTGGTGGTGGTGGAAAAAAAAAAAATTTTAAAGTCAGGTGGAGGTGGGTGACGGGGGAAATGGGGGAGAGTGTGAAGTAAGAGCCACTACTACAACCACTACTGATGATAGCTACTACTATTACTACCAATACTACCAACAACCACTACTAATACTGATAATAACCACCACCAACAACCACCACCACCACCACCAACAACAACCACACATACCACCACCTACAACAACCACTACTAATACCAACAACCGCTAATTCCACTCACAACCACCAATAACCACCAATAACTGCTAGTCCTAACAACTATTAGTACCAATAACTGCTACAACCACTCACAGCTATTCGGACTACTTCCACTCAGACCACCAATAAAAATAACCACCACCACTCATACCACCACCAATAATACCTCCACCACTCATACCACCACCACTCATACCTCCACCACTCATACCTCCACCACCCAACCTTCCACAATGTTCACTCCTACTCCCTTCTCCCGCTCATCCAACCTCGCACCCCTCACGTCCCTCCCCGTCACCATCTCCAACACCTCCATCCTCGAGTACTCTCCCACCCAGGCCGGCCTCTTCACAACCGCTCCAATCCCATTCTCTTCCATCTCCGAATCTATCAAAAACCCCCTCGTCTCCGTCCCACTCTCCTTCATCCTCTCCCGTAAAACTGCCATCGACTTTGCCGCCTCTGCAAAAAACCCCTTCTGCCACTCCTTTTTCTTCCGCAAGGCTGATGGCTCCCCAATCCCTCCGTCCACTCCCTACTCCCAATTCCCCCTCTCTGACAGAGACATTCTCGCTAGATTCCTTCTCTTTCACATCCTTTCCTCCCGTCGCGGCGACAAATCCGACTTCTGGACTCTCTGGGTACAATCCCTTCCCCCCCTCGCGGACATCAATCTCCCATTTACCTGGTCCTCGGAAAAATTAGACTCCCTCTACGGCTCCTCTGTCTACGAAGCCGCCCGCGCTAAAATTGAGTTCCTCAAGTATAGATACACCAAATTCTTCGCCGACACCCAGCTTCGTAAGGAAATTGCTGATTATATCACTTCAGGCCCTGATCCAGTACTCAACACTCCTGCTGCCACCGAAATCACGTTTGACGATTGGCTTTTGGTAGAGTCTTGGATTTCTTCTCGTTCTCTTCAAGTGTTGGAAGTTCCCGCCAATGAAACCACCGACTCTGAAAACTCCCTCCGCCTCGGCCTCGTCCCCGTCATCGACATGTGCAACCACCACGACACCGAATGCAACGCCAAATACGAAATCGACTTTCCCTCTGGATCCATCTCCCTCGTCGCTACAAAACAAATCCCCAAAGGAAGCCAAATCTACATCAACTACGGCGACAAAGGCGCTGCCGAAATGTTGTACACTTATGGTTTCATGCCAAATTCTTCTCTGGAAGCTACCTTTGTCGTTCCTCCAGTAGTGGATGACGACACCCCTAACGACGACACCCCCAATGACGACGATACCACCACCCCCAATGACGACACCCCTAACGACAACGACGACGACGACGCAACCATGGTCCTTCGCGCAAAATCTAAAATGTACGGAGAACGCCCAAGACTATTCAAAGTCTTTCAAGACGGCAACAAAGTCTCCTGGTCAAGCAGCTTCGTCACTTTCCTCGCCTTGCCCGCTGACCACTTTTCTTTCCAATCAAACCCCCCCTCCAATCCTGACACAATCCTCTTTGCAAACACCCCCATCGACCTCGACAATATCGACTCCTCCATCCGCCCTGCCCTCCACGACTCCCTCCTAGTCACCGTCAAACAAAACATGTCCACCATGGCCGAGGCTCTCGTAAAAAACGTCTTTCTTCCTGGACTCAACGAACGCACCGACAACCTCCATCCCCTCGTCCTCGCTGAAAGACATTTGCTCGAAAAATTGTCCTTTGATAATTGATTACAGGTTACGCACGGCTAAACCTAACCCTGCACGGCTGCTGAAAAATTGAAAAGTAAATAAAAAAATTATGTAATATATACACACTAAAATTTTCTCATTTCCATTTTGTTCTTCTCCCAATGAAAAATTTTCCCCCCTCACCAACAATGACTGACCAACCATCTAAACGCAAGACCCAGGGCGAGACTCACGACGAGACCCCTGCCAAAAAACCCAAACTAGACGTCCAGATCCGCGCCAGCAAAAAAAAATTACAAGACACCAGCGACGACGAACATGACCAGCACGACCAACATGACGAAGAAAGCAAATCAAGAGAGTCCCACGCCAAACAAAAGAAGCTCCGTGAAGAACGCAAAATGGCCAAACCGCACGCCGAAACCATCCAAAGCATCAAGCTCGTCTGGGAACGCCTCCGCGTCAAAAAGGGCCTCACCCCTGCTGCCCGCCACAAGCTTGCTGCCGAAGCATGGGTCCTCGCCAAACCGCTCGTCACCGAACTCGCCCTCAAACACGATACCTCCCGCATCGTCCAGACACTCGTCAAGTACGCAGACAAGCCTCTCCGCAGCGACATCACCGTCGCCCTCCAGCCCGTCTACTTCGACCTAGCCACCTCCAGCTACGGCAAGTACCTCGTCATCAAACTCCTCCACTACGGCTCCCCAGACACCCGCGACGCAATCTGCTCCGCCCTCCTCGCAAACGGCGCCGCCCGCAAACTCATCCGCCACATCCACGGCGCCTACGTCCTCGAAGACATGTACCGCTACTACGCCTCGGCAAAGTTCCGCAACCTCATCGTCCTCGAGTTCTTTGACGCAACCGCAAAGCCCTGGACCACCAAAACTGCCTCCGTCGACGAGCTCTTTTCCGCCCACCCCGAGAAACGACCCGACGCAATGGCCCACGCGTTCAAGCGACTCCAGGCCGCCGTCGAAAAGGGCTCCATCGGATTCAACGTCATCCACGCCGTCATGCTCCAGTACGTCAAGCACGTTGCCAGCCCCGCCGAGCGCGAGGCATTCATCGACCTCATCACCGACGGCTTTGCCGAAATCGTGCACACCCCAGAGGGCTCCGAAACCGCTGCCCGCGTCTGCGCCATCGCCACGGCCAAAGAACGCAAGCGCCTCCTCAGGACCCTCAAGGACTTTGCCCACCAGCTCGCCGCAGACGACTACGGCTGCTTCGTCCTCATTGCCCTTTTTGAAACCGTCGACGACACCGTGCTCGTCCGCAAGGTCTTTGCCGACGCCCTCAAGGACCACATGGGCGGTCTCCTCACCAGCAAAGCCGGCCGCCGCCCGTTCCTCTACCTCCTCCTCGGACCCTCGCCCCGCTACTTCAGCAAGGACCAGATCAAGCTCTTTGACACAGTCAACAAACTCAAACACGAAACAAGCAAAAAGGACGATGCGGCTCGTCGCCACGAGAACCTCGAGAGCTTCTCCCCGCTCATGCTCGACACCGTCCGCGAGTACCCCCGCAAAATGTTTCAAGAAAACGTTGCGTCCCAAACAGCCGTCGAAATCCTGCTCTATGCAGCCGCCGCCGATAAACAGCCAGCGCTCCAGGCCGTCGCGTCCACTTTTGCCGGCGCCGCGGACCTCCTCGCCCAGCCATACGTCCCGCGCGCCCTCCGCACGCTCGTCCTCGCAGGCCACTGGAACAATGCGGCCGCGCGCGTCGACCCCGTCCCCGCCGACCGCAACCCCGACCAGCTCGCGGAGTTCAGGACGCTTTTGGCTGGCGTCGTTGCGACAGACGCCGACACGGCGCGGCAATGGGCAACAGGGCCCGGTGCATTCGTGGTGGTGGCGTTGCTGGAAACGGTCAACAGCAAGTCGAAGCACCATAAAGCGCTGGTCAAGGTCTTGCGCGAGTGCCGTGCAGAGATTGAGGCTGCAGACAGTAAAGGATCACAGCTTTTGTTGAATATGATTTAAGTCATGTAAAAAAGGATAGATTTTGTAGTAATTCAAGTGACATGTAAAACATTGCAATTTTGGAGTAAAAAAAGTCAAGACGTTTAATATTGTAGTACAAAAGTCAAGACGTTTAATATTTTAGTAAAAAAGTCAAGACGTTTAATATTGTAGTTAATTAGTACTTAATAATACCCAACCATATCATACTTTGCGCCAGACCCTTGGCTCGCCGTCGTGCCCGCCGTGCTTGAAAAATACTCTTCATCCTCGCCGTGCGCCAGCAACAGACTGGCCGGCGGATGCCACGCGCTCTGGCTCTGCACAATAGCCCGCCCGGACGGCCACTGCCTCATCACTTCATCCGCCTCCTCTGGCACCTTCTGGAACGCAATGCGGTCGTTTTCGGCACGGTACTCGGCCAGCAACGCGTCGATCGCGGCTTGTAACCGTTCACCGCCCGCGTGCTCACAAAACCCGCGCTCGCTGCCTGCGCGGCGGCGGTTCGACGCAGCAGCAGCAGCACGGCTCGCATTGAGAAGGTACCCGACAGCAAGCCCTGTTTCGTGCTTGGAATGGCTGGCGCGGGCCATAAAAAGCTGAGCGGCGGCTGTGCTGTATTTTTGTGCTGCGTCGAGCCACGCAAGCAGCGGGGCGCTGGGCGCGCGCGCGCTGCCGAGCTGCTGCTTGAGCGACTGGAGCGGTCTGCGACGGCCGTTTGTCGTTGTTTCGGCAAACATTTGGTACGCGGCATTGAACTGTTCAGCGGCGTAGAGCGCGACGCGGCTGTAGAGAGACACGGAGGTCTGCTGGCCCTGCTCTTCCAGCGCCTTGTAGATGCTTGCGAGATGGATGGAGCCGGCCATCAGCGTGATGAGCGCGCCGAGGATGGGCGGCGCGAGGTCCGGGACAGGGACGCTGCAGCGCGCTGCGTAGTCCTGTTCGAGGAGGTACCGGAACACTGCGTCGGCCTTGAGGAGGCACGCCGACACGCGCTTCCACTTGCTCGGGCTGTCTGGTGTATTAGTGCCTGCGCCATAGAGCTCGACGCCCGGGAGCGGTGCGTCGTCGGCCAGTGCGGCCTCGGCGGCCCACACGAGCGCGAGCGCGTAGGTCAGCGTGGCCATGCCGACCTCGTACGCGAGCCCCGGGACGCGCAGTTTTGGCGCCGCGGCGCCGGCGTGGAGCGCCGAGTGGAGGCCGGACTGGAGTGCGGGGCGGATGGCGGGGCGCCACGCGGCTGCGACGGGGACGAACTCGGTGAGCTGGTTCGCGGCGGTGCCGTGGGCAAGGGTGTAGAGGTAGGGGAGGTATGCTTCGAGCGCGTGGAGGACGGCGGCAGGGTCGGAGCGGCGGGCTTGTTTGGCGAGCTTGAGGACATCGCGGACGCGGGCGCGAGCAGCGTCGGCGTGCACGAGGAGCTGGCGGTGCTCGGTGGTTTGGATATGGTTGGCAAAGGCCAGCGGGCTTGCTGTTGGTAAGGGAAAGAGGTAGCACAGGCTCATGGTGGGTGGTGGTGAAGAAGGAGGAGGTGGAGGAGGAAATGGTCAGGTGAGCAGTGGGTCGGTACTATGAACATCGGGTATTAGGGTCGGGTACTTGGAACATCGGTACTAATTGATATAATTTTCATTGTTTAAAAGGGATTAGCCCGAAAACGTCATTAACCTTGCCTAGGTGAAGATACTGCACAATTTGCAATCTAAACAGCGACTTGTAAGATACTGTTGCGATTACCAAACCATTGCGATACTGGCCGTCTTTATTGGATTTTGTATTTTGCATTTTATTGTAAATTATTGTAAATTATTGTATATTATTGTATATTATTGTATTTTGTATTTTATTGTGTTTTATTGTATTTTGTATTTTATTGTGTTTTATTGTATTTTGCATTTTAGGATTTATTTGAAGCAATGGATCACAAGAAGAAACAAGAGTCGAGCAAAATTAATAACGACAGCGGCACAAAGTGCTTGTGTTTGACAATTTATCCTTTTGTGTGCGACGAAGCAAAGCAAATCAGGCAACGTCGAGGTAATAACGGCGTAGTAAGGTTTTTTTATCGGCATTGTCGTCGGTACCCGAAAGCTCTGGTATCACTGTTGATTTTGGTGTCTGAATTGATCAGTTGCACTCTGTCAGTCCAAAAAGATGGAGATGCTGTTTTCCAAATAATATAAATAAACGCTAATAATAATAGAAATAAACAATAATATAAACAATAATAATGATATAAACAACGATAATATCAGCAAAGACGCAAATAATCACTCGTGCAGCTTGTGCCAAAAGGATAAAGCTTCCAAAATTAAATTGACTCTTTGGTCAAATGTCTACATTTGTGCAATGAAAAATAAAATTGCTGAAACGCCAACGGCCTGTATGAAAATAATAAAAACAAAAACGGTTAGACACAAGGACTGAATTAACAGCAAATCTGTTTATCGGAACGAAGAGCAAAGTATTGAATGGGTTGTAGTTGACAGTATCAGGAAATGTGTGTAAATCGACACCAGTCAATATGTATAAATCAACACCAGTCAATATGTATAAATCAACACCAGTCAATATGTATAAATCGACACCAGTCAATATTTATAAATCAACACCAGTCAATGTTTATAAAATCACTTTATGCCGTACCGCCGCCGGTATGTCCGAACCGATCAATCAAAGCCCGACCTCGCGAAAATCCTCCCAATTCTGTTAGTCGGGCTGCACGGACATATATACGGAATAAGTGTGTTTTGATACACATAAGCACGCCAACAAGTTTCATTTCCGGGGCCGTAGTTTGGTCCATTATAATATTTTAACTGCAGTTGAAGACGACGATCACTTTCAAAATGTGCGCCTGCTTTTATTAACGTCTACTTTTAAAAATATATCTATATAATTTTTTCATCTGGCATTGTTTTCGAGTGCCAGGTTGGATCGGTTTTCTTGTATTTCAATATCTTGATAAATAAGCAAAGTGCTTGTTTTGCAGTAGCAAGTCTTGAATCCGTTTCATTTTACAGTTGTATTTGGAAACAACAAAAAGGTTATTATTTACAAGTATTACAATTATATTCCAGTGGGCTGAAACCAATACAATCTGCTTAGTATTGGCAAACGTGTTGTTTATTATTATTGATATTGATATTTGTCCATTAGCAAGACCAAATTTTGCAGTTTCGAACCATATCATTCATGCCTGATGAAGCGGATCTAGGAAATAATATCCATCACTATTCTCGAATCTGGTCTTGCATTGGTCGGAGCTTGTTTATTGTTCTACAGCAGTTTCTCGTTTCTTTTTGTTATAAATTAACGATAAGACGGTTGTGGATATGTCCGAAACCTCCAAACTTGTAACGGAATTAAAGCATAAGCTGTGTCTGATAAATGCAAATCAGTGAATTTACTCTAGCATTAGGCTCACACTAGTTTGTCTAAAGAACAAACCTGGTTTTATCCGATACTGCAGACTAAATCACAAAAGTGGACTGGGGTCTTGAAATAATAACATTGTATTCAAACTTTCTTCACCAAAACAAGATCCTCTGGAGACTGCCTCAGTCAGTTTGTCCCAAATAATACTGCACAAATAATAAACATGTTTCTTGTAGACATTTAATTATTGTCGGCTCTCGCGTATGTGCAGATTAAAGTTGGAATGTACAATGTCGATATAGTGGCTCAATTACACATGGGCTTTCAAACTTGTCCTCGACCTATTCGCTTGAGTATAGGATCAGGCTCTTTTTTTGCGTCCTGCGGTACCACAGTAAGCTTATCGAAATTAGACTTGCTGGAACAAACGTGCTTGAAGCTACGTGGTTTAGTTTATACTTTAAAATTTTATTCTCAATTCTTAATTCGATTCGTCATGTATTCAGCTGGTGTTGGTATGGTTGGTGAAATCAGGACTGAGTAAGACGAAATCAAGTCCAAATCAAGTCGGAACTTTGTGTAAACCCACAATCATGCCAGAACTTCAATTAAACCCAATCAGAACCTTGATCAAACCTTGATCAAACCTACAATCTCATTCCAACCAATCCTAATCCGTTACCGATTCACTTCCTTAGACATTACCAAAAATACATTTCGCAAACTGAATCAAACGTTATTCTCTACCGAATCGATTAAACTTACCGTCTTGGTCTAAACTTTAACCAAAATTTCATAGTCTCAAACCCAATATGAGCAGCTATTTAAATCAAGAAATAAAGTCACTTGAACATGTCCGCTTCTAGTTTATTAACAACATTTTTCATCCACCAAAGCCTTGACTTTTTCACAAACCATGATATCAACCGTCTTGCCCATCAAAACTGAAATATCGTTCCAGCTGACTTCTCTCGGTTTCATCTCTATCCTTATAGCAACCCAGTTTCACCTAGTTCCGTATTATATACACACGATTTCGAATTTATTAAACTTTTATATACAACGACAAAAATAACAGTAGCGTACTAGAGTAAAGAGCATTTTGGTGTTTTTTGAAACCAGGTTTCTTTGTATTTGCAACGAATCTTCAGTCTCCATAAAAATACCATTTGCAATACATTTAACCATTCCTAAAAAAATAAACTTTGCAAACAAAGACTCAGCACTAACCAAAAACATTAGCTAGCGCTTCCAAGTTCAAGAAAAAGAAAAAAACAGCCTACTTGCGAAGCGACGACAAATCAGTCTTGCCCAACGACAAGTCCAGAATCAAGCTCTTTGCCTTGAGCGACAAGGACGGGTTGGCATTCAAAATCCGTACAACGTCCTGGTTGCTTGCCTTGAGCGCATAGCCCTTGAGCGAGCCCTTCACCGTCGAGTCCACAATGCTCGAAATGACTGCCTTTTTATCTTTAACCCCGCCGCAAGTAGCCTCCTCCGACGCCCGCTGGATCGCGTTCCACGCACGTGACTGCACAGTCGCGCAAGTGCCCGGGATATACGGCGCCAGGGTCGACACGCTGACGTCGTCAATAGAAATGTGGCGGCCGACCGCAGAGTCGCGGATACTCTTCTTCAACGCAACCAAGGCCTCCTCCGGCGAGATCTCTGTCTTGTCAGCAAGCGCTCGTGCATTGACCCGTGTCTCTGGCCGTCTGCTGCCGTTGCCGCGCGCGCCCGCAAAACGGGGCTTGTTGCCGCGCACCTTGTTGTTGTTGTTGTTGTTGTTGTTGTTATTTCGGGGCGCCCTCGGGCCCCGTTTCTTAAACAAAACGCCGCCGTAGGAGGATACGTGCAAGTCCGACTTTTCGGTCGTGCTGCCGAGCACAAGGTCGGCCTCAGAAAAGCTGCCCAGCTTGGCCGCACGCGGGTCCGCCTTGCGGTAGCCAGACTCGATGTTGACAGAGATGTTCATCTTGGGAGTGGGCTGGGGCTTCTTGCCAGCGCTGGCCTGAGAGGTATCGCGAGCGTCGCCCTGGGACCGCTGGCGCTGGGGACCACTGCGCTGAGAACCGTTGCGCTGGCCGGCCGGCCGGCGGTTCTGTGGGCGTGGGCCCGACGCGTTCTTGTTCATAGAGGTATTTCTGTTGGCAGAGCGCTCGGGGCTGGGCTTGCTGCTCTTGCCCTTGATCTTCAAGTCGTGCGTGAGACTGCCGCCCTTTTTGATACCAGCATCTCTCAGTGCGTCGATTCGGCTCAAAAAGCTCGACACATTGGTGGACTGGAATCTCGCACTGGGGCGAGTCGAAATAACAGATCGAAATGACTGTCTGGCAACAGTAGCAAAGTAAACCATTATATTATTTCCAACGGGTATATTTGTTTAAATGATAAAACGGTTGGAAAATCAAAACAAAAAAAAATCTAGAGGACAGTGAAAATTATCTTTGGAATACGCAACGGTGATTGGCTGTTTTTATCTGGCCATAAGTGCTCTTAGTCATTTATTAGTCATGATTATCACGGGATCATTAAACATGCTGTCCTCAGCCGTGTTTTAATAGCAAAGCATGATTAGGATCTCCTTTTTTTTTGTTTTTCAACACTCTTTCCAGATTCCATCTACAAATTCAACCCATTCTTGCTTCAATGAGTTCTGACTCGCCTTCCGATAAGCTACAGCCGATCAGGTCTGCTGAAGTTAATGGTACGCAGTGACAGCCTTGTGCTGCTCTATATTCCACTCAACTAACTCTTGTTTTTAGAAAACCTTGAAGGAAACATTCTCCGCCTAAAGCTCATCCAGGCATTCCAAACTGCATCCAAAGATGAAGTCGACCAGATAATCAATTCCAATTCCCAGTTTGTCAAGCTGTCCAAGTCCCAGGGCCCGCTGGGCTCGCACGATCTCTACGTGCTCCACATCGCTGTCCAGGTTGCCCAGTTGGACGAGATCCGCCATCTCGTTACAAAGTACAAGGATGCCCCAGCATTTGACTTGAACGCCGTCGAGCCCCAAACCGGAAACACCCCGCTCCACGTGGCGGCCATGTACGGCCGGTCTGACGTGGTCATGTACCTGCTTTCTTTTGACGACATCATCAATGATACCATTACCAACAGACAGAGCAAGCAGCCAGTCGAGGTGGCCCGCACCCCCGAGCTGGCCGAGGCAATGCAGGTCGTCAGAGTACAGTACGTCGAAAAGATTGCTACCCAGATGAAGCAGTACTTTCTCACGTCTAATATTCCTGCTCTCGAAGAGCTGCTCTCAAATCCACGTGCCGCCACCCTTCTCGATATTAACGGCCAGGACCCCGACACCGGGTCAACCGTGTTGCACGACTTTGTGCGCACCGGAAACGTGCCCATGATCCACTTCATTTTGGAGCACGGCGGCGACCCGCTTCAACGAAACTCAAAGGGCGTTTTGCCAATCGACCTCACCAAGAACGACACGATCCGCAAGATCTTGAAACAGAGCACAAAGTCGCAGCAGGTTATTGTTCGGTCGGCCGGAATATCGCCGTTGGCCATGCAGAACCGGAACCAAATCATTTCAAACAAGTCTGCGGATGCGTCGCTGCCCCAGGGCCTCCTGGAAGACGTCTCCAAACACCCGTCCTTGCTCGGTCCTCCCCCTGTCATGAAGGGCTTTTTGAAAAAGTGGACCAACTTTACTGGCGGCTACAAGCTGCGTTGGTTTATTTTGGAAAATAATGTGCTTAGTTACTACAAACGGCAAGACGATACCGAGAGTGCGTGCAGGGGCTCCATCAACATGAGACAGGCCCGTCTCCACGTTGACTCCACTGAAAAATTGGGCTTTGAAGTTCTTTCCAGCACCTCCGTCAAGTTCCATCTAAAGGCAAACCACCCCGTCGAAACCAGCAGATGGGTCTGGGCACTGACCAACGCCATCCAGTACGCCAAGGACGAGGAAAAGATCCGGAACTTAAAGGCCAGCCACAAAAAATACCAAGGCAGCGGCGTGGCGCCCGCCAAATCCGGAGACCACACTGCGAGCCGCGACGACTCGAGCGCGTCCGCAAAGTTTGCGCCTTTGGCCACACACTCTAGCGGCAGCTCCGTTGCTGCCGGGCCCAAGTCTGACCGCTCCACGAGCTTTTCGGCTGGGTACGCTGGCGCGTCGCGGCCGCAGTCTCTAGTTGCTGACGAGCACCAGATGAAGAGCAATGTCGCAAAGCTCGTGCAGATGAACAATTCAGAGATTGAGCGCCGCGGCAATTTTGATAGAGACGAGGAAGAGGATGACGACGAGGACGACGAGCACGAGGATTACATGACCCGCGACGAGGCCCCGTTCACTGCCGAAGTCAAGTCTGCCGAGGACTCTATCGCGATTGGTCTGAAGAGTATCAAGATGGTGCTCGAGTCTCTTTCGACAAGCATATCCGGCGAGTCGGCGTCCCCAGAAGAGCTCAAAAAGGGAATCAGCAGTCTTGAGCAGGCCGTCAGCATGATTACCACCCTCATTTCTCAATACACCTCCCACGTCGCTAGCAGAGAAAAGTATTACCAAACCAAGATTGACCGCTCCAACCAGCTGCAGGAGCTTTGGGAAAAGGTCATTCACGATATGGAGATTGAAAAAGACAAAATCCAGACCCAACTTCATGAAGCCATCCAAAAGAAGCGCCAGGCCAATAAGGTGCTTCGAGAAGTCGCTGGCACCTCCATGTCGTACCCTCTGGGTCGTGGCAAGAGTGTTGTTGTGGGCAGCCACACCGGCTCGCCTACCAAAAGCGCTAGCACGCCAGGGCAGCCAGAGCTTGCAAGCCCGCAGACACCGTCTTTGGAAAACCCTGTTGATGCTCATGGCCTGAACAACGAGCTGAAGCACATTAGTGTTGAGTCTGAGAGCGAGTCTGAGCTCGAGGACGAGTTTTTCGATGCGTTAGGGTCTGGCAACGAGGATAAGTGTGGAGAAACTCAAGAAGAGCAGGTGAAGGGGCTTGTGGCTACATCCAACCCTGTTGCGGGTTCGGTTGAGCCGGTCGTTGTCCGTGCTGTTGAACCCCAAGGCACGCAAATCGGTTCAGATGCTTTGCCTAAAGAAACATTGGGCACTGTGACACAAGATCTTGCCAAAGACACACTTTCTAGCGCTTCTCCAGCTCCAAGCGTGTTGGAACAAGAGCCACAGGAAAACCTTACAGATTCTCAGCGCCAGAAGTTTGTCACGATCGTCGACGACAAATCTTTTGCCGGATACGAGGATGGTCCCCGGAAACGGCTCACGCTCGACGACGACAACCGTCCGGGCATCAGTTTGTGGGGTGTTTTGAAGAACCTTATTGGCAAGGACATGACCCGAATGACGCTCCCCGTCTCGTTCAACGAGTGCACCAACCTTTTGCAGAGATCGGCAGAGGATATGGAGTACACTGACTTGTTGGACAAGGCGGCGTCAATCACCGACGACCCCGGCGAGCGGATGGCGTACATTGCGGCCTTTGCGGCCTCTTCCTATTCCTCGACGATTGGCCGTGTGGCCAAGCCGTTCAACCCGCTGCTTGGCGAGACTTTTGAGTACGCCCGGCCGGACGTTGGGTACCGAATGTTTAGCGAGCAGGTGTCGCACCATCCCCCGATCGGCGCGATGATGGCGGAGTCGCCGCGGTGGGACTTTTATGGCGCAAGCAACGTCAAGAGCAAGTTCACGGGCCGCAGTTTCGATATCAACCCGCTGGGTCTGTGGTACATTACCTTGCGGCCAAACAAGGGTGCTGGCGTCGAGCAGGAGTCCTACTCGTTTAGAAAGGTGACGTCGACTGTGGTCGGCATCATTACCGGCAACCCCGTTGTGGACCAGTATGGTGATATGGAGATTACAAACTATACCCTGGGATACAAATGCTTGCTTAAGTTCAAGGCCCGAGGATGGATGGGCGGCGGCGCGTACGAGGTTCGCGGCACCGTTTACGATAAGGCCGGCGTTCCCCAGTGGATCGTCGGCGGTCACTGGAACGACAGGATCTTTGGCAAAAAGGTCTACAGCGACGAGGCCAAGGACATTACAAAGGGCAAGGACGGCGACCTTGGCGAAAAGAGCAACCGGGTGCTGCTGTGGCGCGCCCACGAGCGCGTCAAGACGCCGTTCAACCTGACTTCCTTTGCCGTGACGCTCAACGCCCTGCCGCAGCGGCTCGGCGCGTGGCTCCCGCAGACCGACACGCGACTGCGGCCTGACCAGCGGGCCATGGAGGAGGGCCGGTACGACGAGGCGTCGGACGAGAAGCACCGTGTCGAGGAAAAGCAGCGCGCAAAGCGTCGTGAGCGCGAGGCTGAGGGCGTCGATTACGCCCCGCGATGGTTCGAAAAAAAGGTCCATCCCTTGTCGGGCCAGGAGTACTGGTCGTACAAGGGCGATTATTGGGAGGAAAGAAAGGAGCACGATTGGAAAGATGTGCCCGAGATTTTTTAAGTGTATGTATTTAGAAATTAGGACAGGTATTTACGGCAACATGGTTTTGTTTTAAATGTTACAGTAATTGTACAATTAAATTTCAATTAAACTACAAACTATAAAATAAACTGCTCATTGAGCCCGTTCTGCACAACCAAAACCGTAGATTACATTTCTTTTACTTTTCAAGTTACACAGATAACCTTATTGTCCCGGAATCCGTTCCACCAACATTTTCAAAAGCTGGACGTGCCCGGAAAACGTTCCCATCTCCACACCGCCCACAAAACACGACGTCCCGTCATTCTTTTCGGCGCGCTCCGCAAAGGCCTCCAAATCGGCAACCAGCTGCACGAAAAGGTGACCAAGTTTGGACATGGAGTCGTGTGATAGCGGCGACGCCGTCAAAAAGTTGGCCCAAATGTTGAGCAGCCCGAAATCGACTTGGGAAAGGTCGGCATTTGAAAAACCATCCCCCGAGAAGTCAGCACTTGAAAGGTCATCCCCCGACGCTCCGCCCTTTTGCGGTTCGAGCGCAGCGGTGGCTGCGGCCACGGCCCCAGCAATAAGATTCTCCACTTTGGAGTTTTGCGACTCGGAAAGGGGGACGGCCGCCGGTGCTTGGTACTGGGTGGGGAGGACAGCCGTATCTGGATTGAATTTTTGGGGCGTTATTGGTTTCGATATATTTATTCCGGCAACAGAGCTGCTGAGCGAATCGACGGCCCGCGGCTTTGTGTAAACGGGCCGGGCCGGTGGGACCAAAAAGTCCTTGAGAGACTTGATGGAGACCTCGCTGGCGATGGGAAAAGGACAGGACTCGATGGTATCAATCAAATAGTCGTACCGGAACTGTGGCGTCTGGAGCGACAGAATGCGCTCAATGACTGAAAAAAAGAGTTGCGTCAACCGGGTATTGTTGGCAGCAGCCTGTGTCGCAAGCAGGGTGAGACACTGCAGGTATTCTGTCACTAGTTTTTCGTCAGGAACCTGTGTATTAAACTCTTGAGCAGTCTGGGTAGTTTTCAACAGCCACAAGGCCCAAAAACACAGTGAGTCGACGATTCCCAAGTTGCGCTCGGTTTCGCCGCCCAAAACCATTTGGTTCGTGGCCTTTATGAGGTTTGTGAATGAAGGATGGGCAGTAGGTTTGGCAACACGCTCGCCAAACCTTTGTTGGGTGACTAAAAGAAAGATGCCTTCTTTACTTGGTTCAAAGTTGCTGGGCGTGTCTAGGTCCTCTGGGTCCTCTGACTGGACAAAGTCTGCTTCCGAATCGTCGGTTGCTGCCCGGTGTGCGTAGCTTTTCACATACTCATTGATGACTTTTTCAAATAAAGAAGGGGTATCCAAGTCAAACGAGCGGGCCAATTCCTCGAGACTGGCCGCGAGCTCTTGTGCGTCGGCACTAAAGGTATCAAGGGAATGGATCTGCTTTAATTTTTCCAGGTTTGATTCAGCAGACGCTTCGTGTCGCTGTTCCAAGTAGAATCTATGGGCCCAGTTTACAGAAATTGTCGAATAGAGAAATTGGCACAAGTAGGTGATGTATGACTGCAACATCCTGTTCAAGGCAGCAGACTCATTTTCTGCAAGATTAGCAGGGCCGTTTTTGGCCAGCGCCGACATGTAGTTCTGGGGAAAGGTGTAGAGTTTCTTGACCGCCAAGATCAGCCCTGGGAAAGACAGGGCATTGGCGTTGGTTGCCAAAAAAGCCACGAGGCCAGATGACGTGGGTGCAAGAAAGCGGGAAGGATACAATGTTTTTACTCGGAAAAGGGTAGAGCAGATGAGCTCAAACAAGGCAGAAAACTTGAGATGAAAGTACTTTTCGGCAACAGCCAAGCGGGACTTGTATTCGGCTGGGGAAAGATTGATTTCGTCGTTGCGGTAGTACGAAACGTCATCGTCGTCTCTTGCAGTTTTGTTCCAGACCTTGTCGTAATTATCTGAAACATTGAGGGAAGCTAGAGCACCCAGCGCCTTCAGTGTCACTTCTTTGGGGTTTCCTTTCTTGCAGAGAAGCGAAAAAAGGGAGTTTAACGGATCGAGGGAGGGCTGTTCCTTGAGTATCTCATGCTTCGAGTCAAATGATGGTAAAAAGTATTCAATCAAGAGATCGGGCAAATCCCAACCCACATTATAAATAAGCTCGTCGTCGTTTTCAAAAACACTGAGCAGGGTATTGAGAAGAATTGCGCGATCCTTTTCTGAGTAGCCAGTCGGGTTGCCCATGTGGATGCTCAAGACTGTGGAGTACGAAATATAGTCCTGCAGTTGAGTAGCCAGTTTCGCGGCATCTTTAATGATGTATGCAATGTTTTCGATATTGCTGAGATCAATTGATTTACCAGTGTCGGGCTCTTGCATCTTTTCAAACGTGTAGTTTGGATAGAAAAAACAAGAAAAAAACTGTGTTTGGTTTGGGTCAAGAGAAATCAGTAGCGGGTAGCAAAGTCATGTGATTGCTGCTACATTTTCAGTATGAATTATGGCTGTAAAATGGGTAAAGGTTATGATCCTGAAAGTGTTGAAAATGGATTTGAGTTTGAATACAATGGGTTCAAGAGATGAATTGGTTCAAGGATTGAAGAAATGGACAATGGCGACTTGGATCAACTTTTCGCTAAAACAAATGCAAATGATTGAATGCATCTGTCAGATGAAAGTTCAGCAATATATATAATAGAGGGTAGAATTGTTGGTAGTTGCGATTTTAAAACTGACAACAAAAGCTGACTTTATAGTATTTCACCCTTCTAATTCATATACATTTATAAATAATATTTTTTCATCAAAGCCTTGCTAGCTCAATCGGTAGAGCGTGAGACTCTTAGTTTCCGTTCTGTAAGAACTTGAAAGTTATCTCAAGGTTGGGGGTTCGAGCCCCCCGTAGGGCTTAACTTTTTTTTTTACCAGACTGTGCCTCCTCACATGACCGAAATTTCAAGGACACGGCTGGTTTTATGGATTTATTGGCTTTTTTTTTTTTTTTTTTTTTTTTTTTTTTTTGTTCTTTAATTTCGTCTTAGACCTTTCATCCCTCTCCTTTTTTTTTGCATCAGATATAAAGGATTTTTTTATTTTTATTTTTATTTTTATTTTAGAATTTGGTTTTTTTAATTATATTCTACTGTTTTTAGTTTTATTCGAATCAGATATGCAATCTCATTCATCCCAATCTGTTTTATCTCTGTTGCCTTCTTTTCAACCACAAAATCTCACCTTTCTTTCTTTTGAAACCTCTTTGATTGTATGCAATCATGAAAAGGGCTGGAGTCTCTTCAATCCAAAAAGTTTGGTCAACCCATGCTTTTTGGATTCGTTAATACTGTTATTTCCTTCCTTGATTCTTTTGATCTTTGGTTGGTTTAAAATATATTCCCATAAAGATCCGAAACGCTCGTATAAGCCGTGGTTTTACTATTCCAAAATCGTCTTAACTATTCTTTTTACAGTACTTAACTTTACAATCGCCTTTTTGTCTTTAATTGCTTTCAGTCCGAACGACATTCGAACTATTTCGCCTTTGCTAATCGCCTTGGCCACCCCGCTCGCTCTCAATATCCACATCAAAGAAGATGTTCTGGGCGTTCCCTCCGGCGTTTTGCTCTTGTATTGGCTTTTTTCAATAGTCGCCTTCACTGCCAAAATAATATTTCTCATCGATGACTCACAAACTTATTTCAACAATGAATCTCCCATATTGCTAGCATATTCAATTATTTATTGCTTTTTACTCGCAATATCCACTTTTGTGTTTTTTCTCGAATACATTCCTTTCAACTACTTTAAAATCCCCAAAGATTACCAATTACCCGAAGATTTGCAAAGGTCTACTCCTATTCTAGATAATGCAGATATTTTTTCTCGTTTCGGCTTCACTTGGATGAACCCTCTCATTGTCAAAGCTACTGAGGATGAGCTTACTCCTGACGATTTGCCAATAGTCGAAGAAAATTGCAACTCAGTCAGTCTTTCCAAAATTTTTCTTCGCCACTGGCTCAAACGGAAAAATGATAATATATCCCAATTACTTTTATCTCTGTTAAAATCTTTTGGATACCTTATTGCCCTCTCAGGCGTCTTTGAGTTTTTGATTGATACCCTTGCTATTGCACAGCCGTTTTTGCTTAGATACCTCATTTTGTTTGCCCAGTCTTATTATACTGACAACCCCATGCCTGTACCTCTGGGCTTTTACATTTCTTTTGCCATGTTCATCATCTCCATGATTCGAACTTACTGTCGCACTAATGCTTTCCTCACGAATATCAACCTAATGCTTTCTGTTAGAGGTGCTTTGGCCACCGTCATTTATCAAAAGTCTTTACGTGTTTCCGGTAAAACTCGCCAAAAACAATCAACTGGTGAGATTGTCAACCTGATGTCTACAGATATACCTACAATTATCAAAATCTTTTACATGATTTCCAGTTTGTGGCAAGCTCCTATTAAACTTACCATGTGTTTACTCGGTCTATACCATCTATTGGGTCCCAGTGCATTTGCTGGCCCTGCTCTTATTGCTGCTATTTTGCCCATCAATTCCTTTTTAACAAGCAAACTCAAAGCCATGCGCAAAGAACAAATGAAACTCAAGGATTCCAGAATTAGGCAAACTACAGAGCTTTTAACAAACGTGAAAAGTTTAAAACTCTACGGTTGGGAGCCCGCTCTTGTTGAAAAGCTGACGTCCGTTCGTAACAAACAATTGGAAAATCTCAGAAAATTGATTCTTTTCGGTTCTATCATTGACTTTTTGTGGATCATCATTCCTTGTTTTATCACTACCTCTTCTTTTGGTGCTTTTGCTTACTGGGAACAAAAATCTCTCACACCGGATATTGTCTTTCCATGCTTATCCCTATTTCTTATGATGAACGACCCCATCTTAACCTTCCCTCGAACTCTTGTCAACATTGTCAACTCCTATGTTTCTTTTGAACGAGTTCGTGATTTCCTTGTTTCCGAAGAAATCAGCCACAAGCGGTTTTATCGTCATGACGACGTTAAACTTGTCCTTGGTGATGTATCTGTCAAAGTCGAGGATTGTTCTTTTGGTTGGAGTTCAGAGGTTGAAGACGGTCTTGCTTTGGAAAATATCGATTTTGAGACTCGTAAAGGTGAGTTGTCGTGCATTGTGGGAAAGATTGGTAGCGGAAAAACAAGTTTCATGAAAGGGTTACTGGGCGAACTGTTTTGTCACCAAGGGTCTACTACCACTTATGGAAAAGTTGCATATGTTTCCCAGGATATGTGGCTTTTGAATGGCACTCTAAGAGATAACATTCTTTTTGGTCATCGCTACGACGAAGAGTTTTACAATTTGACTGTTGAGGCTTGTGCATTGGCTCCTGATATCAAACAGCTCCCTGATGGCGACCAGACTGAAATCGGCGAAATGGGTATTACCCTCTCTGGTGGCCAAAAGGCTAGAGTTTCTTTGGCAAGAGCTGTTTATTCTCGCGCCGATGTATATCTTCTCGATGATCCACTGTCTGCTGTTGATGAACACGTTGCTTCCCACGTAATGGACAAAGTCCTTTCCAATGATGGATTACTTGCCACCAAAACCCGTGTTTTTGCGACAAACTCCATCCATGCCTTGAAATTTTCTGATTCCATTGTCATGCTGCAAAACGGCCGCATCACAGAGCGTGGAACTTATAACGACCTGATTGCTTCTAGTTCCCAGAGCCAACTCAAACAGCTTATTGAAGAGTTTGGTCGCCAACACAGCGATATAAATGAATCTACAGAGGTCTCAGATGCCAGTTCATTGTCCAAAATCTCGTCACCTGACTCAGAATCCGATCCTGATACTTCCTTTCCACAAGACGACAATGACCAAGGCTTGATGACTTCCGAACAAGGCTGGGTCATCAAGTCCAAAAATGACAAAAAACGACGGTCATTCCGTCAAGCAAGTATGGAAAGCTTAAAAGAAACATTTCGTGCACGCAAGCCTAAGCCCAAAGCAGACCGTATTCTGCAGTCTACAAGCTCAACACCATTAACAAGCTCAGGTTCTGCTTCACCCAGAACCGAAAGCTCGCAATCTACAGTATTGGAACCTTCGCAGATCGAATTGGGAACCGCCAAACCTAAAAGAACCGAGAAGACCGAAGAGAAGGCTATGCAGGGTCGCGTAAAATTTACCGTTTACGCAAAATATATCCAGGCTTGTGGTGTGGTGGCAGTCATTTTCACTGTTTCTGTTGTTATTATTTCTTCTGCTGATGGTGTTGCAACTAAGTTTTGGCTTAAGCATTGGTCTGAACACAACAGCAAGGCTGGCGGAAACACTGACGCTTTTTACTATCTGTCGGTATATCTTGCTATCGGCGTTGTTTTTGCGCTTTTGGGAGTCACCAGAAAGGTTGTTGTTAAAATATTTTGTGGTTTGAACGCTTCTAGTAAGCTTCACAATGAAATGCTGCATGCCGTTACTCGCTCGCCTATGCAGTTTTTCGAGACTACCCCAATTGGCCGAATAATTAACCGTTTTTCAGGCGATGTTGTCGAGCTGGATGAATCTCTGCCTTCCAATTTCCTTGAAATGATTTGGGTTATCACCGATATTATAATTTCCGTTGCAGTCATTATTTATGGTGCGCCACTAGTTATTTTGATTTTGGTACCTCTGGTTGCGATTTACTCATACTACCAAAAATACTACGCTTCTGCCTCACGTGCACTTAAACGTTTGCTTGTTATTTCTAGAAGTCCAATCTATTCACACTTCCAAGAAACGCTTACTGGTTCCACGACAATCCGTGCATTTGGACAAATTAAAAGATTCGAGCATATCAATAGCGTGAATCTTGATTACAACATGCGCGCCATCTTTTTGTTCAGAGGCGTCAATAGATGGTTATCAATGAGACAGCAGACGATTGGCTCCTTTTTGACATTTGCTACTGCTATATTTGTAACATTTGGGGCAATCAACAAGTCAATTTCACCAGGTCTGATTGGTGTTGTCATGGGCTATTCTGCAGTTTTATCGGAAGATATTTCCTATTTCATCAAAGTCATGGTCAGTTTAGAGACTAGTATCATCTCTGTCGAAAGAATATTGGAGTATTGCGGACTTAAAAGCGAAGCTGCAGAAATTATACCCGACTGCAGACCAACTGAGGACTGGCCACAAGAAGGCGCAATTTCTTTTAATAATTACTCCACAAAGTATCGAGAAAATCTGGATTTGATTTTGAAAAATATTTGCCTAGATATCAAACCACACGAAAAAATCGGCGTTGTGGGTAGAACAGGAGCAGGCAAGAGTTCATTAATTATGGCCCTATTTAGAATCATTGAACCAGTTGGAGGAAAAATTGTGATTGACGGACTCGATACATCATCGATTGGCCTTAGAGACTTACGCACACATTTGTCTATCATCCCACAAGACTCTCAGATTTTTGGAGGCACTATTCGTCAAAACTTGGATCCGATGGACCAATACACTGATGACAAAATATGGCACATCTTGCAACTTTCGCATTTACGCGAGTTTGTCGAAGGACTTGGTCAAGGTTTAGAGTCTAAACTCACTGAAGGCGGTTCAAATATTTCGACGGGTCAAAAGCAGTTGATTTGTTTGGGACGGGCACTACTTCATGATTCAGCCATTTTGGTCCTAGATGAGGCTACTGCCTCTGTTGACGTAGAGACCGACAAACTTATACAAGAAACCATTCGCACCTCGTTCAAACATAAGACTATTGTGACGATCGCGCATAGACTCAACACAATTATGGACTCGGACAGGATTTTGGTCCTGGAAAACGGGCAAGTTGCCGAGTTTGATACTCCTCAAAAGCTGTTGAGCGAGCCATCTTCATTTTTTTATTTACTTTGCAAAAGGGGTGGCTTGGTGTAAGAAATTTTACTACATTTATTATTATTTTATCATCATTATCATTATCGTTATTGCTTTTTATTATCATTATTTCTATTTTTGCTACAACTATAAAAACAATTGTATTTATATTTAACCAGTTAATAATTTACCAAGTTACATCAAGACCAGCTTCGGTTGGTAAACATGCTTTAAATAACTGTTCTTTTGCTTGTTCTTGAGAAGTTTCAGTATATGCATTTCCCATCATATTTTTCAGCATTTCCAGTACACCTTCCACTGTAAATTCGCGTCGCGCTCTTTTTCCTAACATATACGTGATCCAGTTTCTTTCCACACCCGATGAGTCACGAATACTGAGCTTTTCTTTAACAAGATATTGGTCTGACTCCATGATCTTGAACACATCGTCCAAAGTTTTAACATCGTACAGCTTTGATCCACTTGGAGTGTATGTTCCTTCCTGGGGACCTTTATCGATACCATGGATTACAGGCGTTGAAGAAAAATTGTTTTGTACAAGAGCCTCCAAATCGATGGGGACAAACAAGTTGATCAGATCTTGCTTGCTGATGCTCCCACCACGCAAGGCGATAGTAGAAACAATAATGGATACAATAGCGAGATACTTTTTTTCGGGGGCAGGCAAGCAAGAGCCTACAATTATCCGAAACTCTGGTGGCAAGCAAGATCGTAAAATAAAGGCGTCCAAAGTCAGTGGGTGAGGACCATGACGAGTGGGAAGCTGTGGATCAGTACCTGGAATGGGGATAACTGCCTCCGGGTGTTCAGCGTATAGATGCCGATCTTCTTGAGCAGCTGTCATCATATGTGTATTTGTAGTCTCTTCTTCTGTCCTCATCCTTTTCCGCCTGGAACTTGTTTCGTTTCTGCCTTCATTTTTTGCATTTGCAGCTTTGACTGGTACGCGTAATAACCGATATCCGAAAAGGTCTTCCAATTGTTTCTCTGCTAATCCAAGAATATTGATGAAATCGACAGAACTTTTGCTAAAAGATCTGCTATTGTACTTGGTGGTATCCTTTATATCTTTGACTTTTAGTAATTGGTTCTTGCATTCGGTGGCCAAAGCCATTCTGACAATTTCACGAGAAATTTCTAAATGGTCAGACGAATATCTGACAGATCCAGAGCTCGGATCTTCCTCTGGCACTTCAACGCCGTTTGTGTAATAATCTTCAGTCATTATTAAATATGGATAGATACTAATAAATACCCAAATTCGTAAACATCTCCAATATGTGGACCATAAACATGTAAAATACATTCACGTGATGGAAATATGGTGTAAAAATACACACGTGACAATCAAAAAAACAAAATTTTAACTGAATTGGTTAAATAATTAACTATAATATTATATAATCCAACAATTGGCTTAAAGTTGTTTATAATTGTTGTTTAGTTGGTGTAGTTTCTCACATCAAGGTTTGTATCGCCATCATTTTTCGATTAGATCAACCAGCACTTTAAACTTCTATTACACTACAGCCGGCTGTAAAAAGCAAACATTTGGTATTATCATTGTTACTTTTTTATTTTACCAAGAATCCAATAAGTTTAGTCAATAATGTCTTTAATTACACTTGTGACTAGCGACAACGAAAAGTTTACAATTTCCGAAGAAGTTGCTTTCAAAAGCGCTTTGATAAAAAACATGGTCGAAGATCTCGGAAGTGACGGAACCGAAATTCCTCTTCCCCAAGCCAGGGCTTCGGTTTTAAAAAAGGTAATTGAATATTGCGAGTATCACAAGAAAGACCCTGAACCTCAAACTGCTCCCGAAGAAAATGACCGCTCGGATCGTATCAAGCGGACCACCGACATCACTGAATGGGATTACAAGTTCATGAATGTGGAGAATGAAATGATTTATGAAATCATGCTTTTGGCAAATTACCTTGATATTCGATCTCTTTTCGAACTTACTTGCAAAACAGTTGCCAATATGATTAAAGGCAAGAGCCCAGAACAAATCCGCCAAACGTTGAATGTTGAAAATGATTTTACTCCTGAGCAACTGGAAGAGATTAGACGTGAAAATGAGTGGGCTGAGGATCCATGATCAAACTATATTAATATAAATGTGTTGCTGGTTTTCTGTGTTTTTTATCACGAGAGCTTTCTATTAACGTTATTAATTGTGTAAACAAATATCTACTGCCTTATTTCCATCTGGTCCAATTGTTTGGTCCATATAAGTGTAGAACTTGTCAATTGGGATCATGTCCCAAGATCCAATGTTTTCTACTGCCGTTTTTAACGGCAAACCACTGTAAAGAATTCTAAGATATTGCTGGTTCTCGCTATCGTTCCAAACCTCAAAGACCAACTCTGACCCCATACCTGGCCAACGCAATGTAGGAGAAATTTGCAAAACACCCAGTATAGCAGCTAGGGTATTGTCGTGTGCAAAGTTGTGCTGATAAATTTTTTGATTGGCAGAGTCTGTACCGAGCGTCGTCTTTAAATTAGCAACAAGCTCCCACAAATACAACGATTGAGAAACTGCATATGCTGTTGAGTTGCTCGCCTCACGGTATATATAATTGTACTCCCAGTCACCCATCTCAAATACTCGAAGCGCATCTTGGTCGTTGATACAAACAGTTCCTTCCGACGTACATGGGTATGCCACGTTATGGCACGTTCTAAACGAAAGATTATCAAAGTAGTGATCAATCCAGCTGTGCCAATCATTATCGTTTGATGGAATGCCCGATACACTGTCCAGTTTTTGAAACAGTTCCTTAGCACCACTCAAGTGTTGGGCCCACCGAGGATTCGTAGAAAAGTCAGTATACGCCTTGCGAAGGCCCAGCCCTCCAGAACAAGGATATTTGGCATTTAATGTATCAATTGATTCTGATTCTATTTTAACAATGATGTCTAGTCTGGGACTAATGGCTGAATTATTGGAAGCTTTTTCCAACATGCCTTGCAACAAAACACTGGCAACTTGGGAAGTTATTGGGTTTGTTGATACGCGAAACTCAACTGCACTAGAGCTCGCATTTTCAAAATCTGTGACTTTCAAAAACCCCAAAGTATTTCCATAAACTTCCCATAAATCTTGGCCATGTTTGAAGGAATCTGCCAAACCTCCAGAGGATATTTGAGGAAAGGAACATTTCCCATTGTCCGTTCCTTTAACTAGCTTCTGCAATGGGCCATTGGTAATGATAGTCTGCGATCTCTGAACATTAACAAATGAGCTCCATTGGTTGCTGCTGTTGTG
This sequence comes from Magnusiomyces suaveolens, assembly GCA_900642975.1. Classification (NCBI taxonomy): domain Eukaryota; kingdom Fungi; phylum Ascomycota; class Dipodascomycetes; order Dipodascales; family Dipodascaceae; genus Magnusiomyces; species Magnusiomyces suaveolens. The sequence goes on from CAAAMA010000004.1 coordinate 2,320,423, forward strand.
AAGTTTATAGGATGCTCCATAAAAAAGTCTCACGTCATCGCAATCAAAATCCAATTCAACTTTGGGAAACATGTTTGATGAGTACGGTGTTCTTTTATGATGTCTGTGAATCACCTCAACATATTTCAAACTAAAATTGGCCGGAATTTCATATGTGTTTACATTGACATGTGGCATCTGACAGTAATTGTACTTTTTGGAAAGGAGCTCGCTGTTTTCAAAACTTTTATATTGATCAAGAGTGTAGGTAACGGAAGAAGTAGAATTTGAGGCATAATGCAGGATATTCATGTAATCTTCCTGATGAGGTTTTGAATCGGTATTTATCTCCTCAGCGGATTTAATCTGATATTTTTCATTGGCAAAGTTCAAAGCTGGAATTGACATTCCATAAACTGCTGTATAGATATAACTAATGCTAGTCACGACTATAAAAAACACTGAAACCATTGAAGTGAGTGATTTAACAGTCAGCGATAGCGATGCAGTGTTTTGCATGATATAAAACAACTAGGATAATGAATTATTCCGCAGAATATCCATTCATATTGCTTTGAACGCTTGGTATCTTGAAGGAAATCATATCTCTAGTTTTTTTATGTCCATTGCCAGTCTTGATTCAAAACCAGGCACGTGGAATATCAGTTAATTGGGCACAACCCTTAACCAATTAAGCCACAACAGTATCTATATTTGTAATTATTGACGTATCATTACATAATTGATTTTGGACAAAGTTATGTGTTTCAAGGCTGTTTTTTTCTTTTTCTTTTTCTTTTTTTCCCTAATTCCAACCAAAGTATTTCTTTTCCACTCCACTTTTACTAAGTTTTCATCTTTTTTATTTATTTATTTGTTTTTCAAATACCAAAATCTTTTTCAAACAGTTGATTTTTTCATCATGCCTGAAGGTGTTTCTTCTTCGACCCGTCGTTCGGGTTCTTCTCGTTCGCGGAATTCTCGAACTGCCAAAGAATCTAAATTGGCAGGTACCGAAGACCTCCCGTTAGAGTATTCTAATGCATACGAAAACCAGCATGAACCGTCGCGTATTCAACAGGAATACATATCCAGCAGTGAACTCGTGAATGGCCATTTACAGGGCCAAGTATTTGAGTCGAACGATACCCAACGGTTTATTGACCCGTACCAGGCCCAAAATGTCATGTTTTATCCAGGCATCAACGACATGGCCGACGCGCTCGAAGCCTTGCCCATGGAAATCATTCGACATTTCACTCTCCTTCGAGAAATTGACGCCAAATGTGTCACTACGACACCAGAACTGACGAGGTTGATCAAGGAATTTTTGAATATGCCATTACCCGCCCGCGAACTTGAAGCTGCTGCCGAGCGTGCCGGGGGACCCAACAAAATCAGCATGGAAGTTCAGTCGAAAATTGCTGAATTGGCATCAGAGCGAGAACGCGTTTTGTTTCGAATAAGAATACTCATCAGAGAACTCATGCCTTGCCTTGAAGAAAAAATGCATGTGGCTGGCGTCGCAGCAGATGCTATTAGCAGACATGTTGCCAGACTAGACTATGATTTCGACGAGCTGATTGTCAAGAACAATGAAATTCCACATGAAATAAGATATGGTCCAGAAACCCATCCTGCGTATCTTCCCATTGTTACTGCCACCGAACAAAAACAAAGCACAAGATCTGAAGCACGAAGAGAAGCAATGGCTGCTAGAAAGGCTGCCCAGGCCGCACAAGCTCAACAAGCTGCTGCTGCTGCTGCTGCAACTCTTGTTGCACATTCTGGATCCGGATCAGGTAGAAATACACCTCGTGGTGATGACAAGTCATCACGCAACGCTAAGAGTAGCGTAGGAAATGGCCGTGGATCATCAACAAGCAAAAGTCGGAAAGGCACTAACGCTGTTAATAGTTCAAATTCTGCAAATGCTTCAAACAGTGGGAGAAGCACCAACAATAGTTATTCTACCAACCACGGAGCTGAATTGGCTAACTCTAAAGGCAATGGAAACAATAGCACTTCTTCAGCAAACGGAAAAGCCGGTTCGAGATTTTCTAACCGTGATTCAAATGAAGACGCTACCCCTGGCCGGAAACGAAGCAATTCTGGTATGGATCCCGCGGCTGTATACACCTCTGGTCTATCTCGCAACAATTCTACTTCAGCAAACTCTTCAACTAAACGTAAAAGATCTGCAAATGGTGATGATATAGACGCAAACACTTCCTTACAAGTCGATAAAAAGACAAATAATGGCAAAGCTGACCGTTCTCACCGACGAGATGGAGAAGGCGATTATATGAAAGAGGGGGACATTGATGATGACGAATCCAAACTCTTTAAAAAATCAGGAGGTTCTGGAAGTGGAGGAAACAGCAAGAAAAAGGGATCTTCTGGAAGTTCATCAAGTGCAAACAATAATGGCTCGAGTTCCAACAATAACTCTGCAAAGAAGAAAAAGAACGGAGGCTCATTCCAGTCATCTGGGTCTAATAGCCGGTCATCCAAAAACCCCAAAAAGTCGCAAAAGCAACACAATGAGGACGATGATTTGGATGACGACGGCGATAATGATATGGACGACGACGACCTCAACGACGAAGATGATACTCGAAGGAAAAGAAATTTGGATACCAAAAACAGTGGTAAAGGGTCTAACTCTGGCTCCAAAGCTTCTGCAGCAGGACGTACTGAATCAGGAAACACTTCTAACGGAAATGACGCTGAGCAAGTTTACTGTTATTGCCAACAAGTTTCTTATGGAGAAATGGTTGCCTGTGACGGTCCATTTTGTGCTAAAGAATGGTTTCATTTGCCTTGTATTGGCATGTCCTCGCCTCCAGAAGGAAAATGGTTTTGCCGGGACTGTAAAAAAGAAATTGCCCGCCAAAAACGGAATCAGGGAACTAATTATGGCAACGGAAACCATAACAATCAATACCCAAACGAAAATTCTGATGAAAGAAAGGCTGATTATAAGGCGTCTTCTAATTCCATTAATCAATCAAATAAAGCACAATATGGTTCTAAAGTTGAGATTGATTCGAATGGTAATCACTCTAGCGCAAATGTTAGCTAAATTTAATTTACATTGAAACCTTTTTAAATTGTTTGTTTTCTTTTTTTTTACGATAATCATTATTGTTTTTGTTTTTATGTACATTATTTGATGAATTGATGTTTCTTTATTTAAACACTAGCTAGGGGTTAACTCTCGGTGGATGATCAATAAATTGTTCAAGTAATGGTTTATTTACAATCGCTAAACTAATACACGAGCTTAAAAAAGAGATTTGGAGAAATAATTCAACCCTTTATTAATGGTAAAAATCTATTGAATGCACAGTCAAAGCACGGGATGCTTGTCATTCCATGTTCATAATACCCTGTGTAATGAGATACAAATTATTATCTTTTTGTTTTGTAATTGAACGTTTGTGATTAATATGTCAAAGAAACTCAGTAGTTGTAATAATATTTAAAAATATTACTACGATATCTTTTACCTTTCCTTATATTTTAGATCTTGTAAAAGCTTAACATGTTATATTTTTTTCTCCTTTATTAGTTAGAATTCATTATTCACTGTTGGCTCAAACCAAATATCAACCATTCCAGTATTTACTTAAAGCTGAGACTTGTTAAGTTCGATTGCTCAAGAACAGTCCAATTAGAAGATGACTAGATATTATCTTTTGTTTAAAGAGGAACTAGGTTGGCTTTATTCCTCGGTTCATCTAGAGTAGCATTGTGTTTTTCATAATAAAAACAAAATTACATGAAATAGGCAATCATTAGGAATTATTTAAATTTAACGTTATAATAATCGACAAAAGTATATAATTTTAATGCCAGTACATCCTTGTGTACTCATGTATTACAATAATAGATGACCAACTCTATATATATAAAAAATTAGAGTCATTAGTTGTAGAAAAGTTTTAACCTGCTTTAGGCGGATGTCAACCAAATAATTGATCCTTAATATTGAACTCTACGTTTAAGTTTTTGTTTTCAACATTTGAATAAAAGTAGCTGTACTAAAAACTGCTCATGCTTTATGTTTATGTGGTTTTCCAATAATGACCATACTAGTATTTAACAGCCTGATTAAGTAAATATTTAAAACTATTCATCAAGAAGTACAAAAAGTTGAGTTGTATCTAATACATATTTGGCCTTTGCTTGGATTAGTATTTAAAACTTCCCAAGAGGGAAAAACAAGTGAACCAGTGAAAACCAAGCATTTACAATTAGATATACTTTGAAATTTACACACCTTACAAAATCACGACTTAGCAAACAACCGATGTTTACAACAACTCAGATTACTATTTAAATATTTTTTTAAAAAAAACTTGTTTAAAGATGCTAGTATAGGTTCTGTGCCCACCACCAACGCGAAAAAAAAAGGTCTTGACACCGTGATGGATTCTGAATAAACCTTTTTTTTATTCTCCCTTGCCACTATGCCTACCGCGAACGAAGTAAAGATTTCTGCCGTCATTGAGACTTTAAGACCCACAAAATGAGAAAACCTTTTATGGAATTTGCAAGGAAAAAAGGGTGAGTCTGGCGACCGTTTTGGCCCGGCTCAAGGGCGGGCGGACAAGAGAAGAAGCCAACCAGGATATGCAGTTGCTCAGCCCGTTGCAGGAGGCCATTCTTGAAGACCTTATAACTGAATTGGCCAAAAGAAAAATCATTCCTAGCAGCTACTGTGTGAGGGAATTTGCAGGGGAAATTCTAAGAACTGAAAACCCTGAGGCAGGAGTTCCGTCCACGTCCTGGTTGAATGAATTTTTAGCCCGACCCAAGGTCCTCCAACACAATAAAAAGGACAAAATCGATTTCCCTAGAGTCAGAGCAGGTGGAGAAACATTGATTAGACTGTTCTTTGAGAGATTGGAGAAATATGAGAAGCTTTTGAGAGTGCCACCTTCCAGAATTTGGAACCTTGATGAATGTGGATTCAAGGTTGGGGAAACCAGCGCCAGTGCTTGGGCAATTGCTTCTAAGAAGTATCATAACAATGTTAGTTATGATTCCTCTGAACTTTGTATAGTTCTGGAATGTATTTCTGCCACAGGAGCCTTGCTCTATCCACTCTACATTTACAAAGGGGTTCATGTTATGAACAGCTGGATTCCCAGCACAGTTAATTATAATTCTAATATGACCGCTAGTCCTACAGTATTTATAAACTCAGACCTTTTTTTGGAATGGTTTGTTGATGTGTTTCCATGCTGTGGTGAATGGCAAATTCTGATTATGGATGGTTGTAGCTCCCATACCAATGAAAAGCTTTATCTAGAAGCTTTGAGGAAGATGGTGAAGCCGCTATTTTTGCTTGCAAAGATGTCCAATGTTTTCCAGCCTTTGGATAGAGCTTGCTGAGCAACTTTTTAGAGGTCAAATAGCCTTGAATTTCATGAAAGGGCTCCCTCCTTCAAAGCGACACTATTTTCAGACCTATGACCGCTTAAGGGAGAGAATCTACAGCAAAAAGGTCATTAAAGCAAGCTGGAAAATCGCTGTAATCTTTCCAAGAAGCCCTGAGACTGCTATCCTTGAGTTTCGAAAGCAAATGAACGAAACTTCTGTTCAAACCCGCTCTTCTCTTCTTGACGCTGCCTCGATCGAAAATATGGCAGATAGCGATGTTTCGACCCCAGCAACGGAATCTACGCCTGGAATTACCTCTATGGGATCATCCTGGCGAGCGCAGAGAATGTATTATATAAGAAATCCCAGTACCATGTTGAGAGGCCTGGATAACCTTCATAGCATGTATTTGGCTAACCAGGCAAAAACAGTTGTTATGCAGCATAAATTTGAGAAGTTGGAAAATGACCTTCGCCAAAATAAAGGCAAGACATCAAAGAGGACGAGACGCAAGCAAAATGCGAATAAAAAGATATATCAGCTGCTTAAAACTCATTTGGAGTTTCCAGAGAACTCGGAAGATGATGCTAGTAAGGCTAGTGAGACTCCGGAGGAAAATGCTGAAAACTAGGGATTTTTGTTGATTTCTGTTGTTGAAAATTTCTACAATTGTTTTATGTATTCTTTATTTTTAATCTGTCTGTTTTTTTATCTTCTGGCTTTCTAAGTCTTTATTTTATTTGTTTTTTCAATTATCTAGAGATTCTGCGTCCAGATGTGGAACACTAAAAAAGTAGCGTTGGTGGGTAGTTTCGTTGGTGGGCACAGAGCCTATACTGAATCTCAAGAAATTTTCAGTTAATTCATGAGGAAAGGTGAGTTAGTATTGTCGAGTGATTTAGATGTTTTCTTTTTTTCTTGAAAAGAAAACAATTGTATACTGGATATAATGAGCATAGTTATATATATACAATAGTGTTTTTTTATCTACAAATAATTTGTTTTTCATAGAACTTTTTTTCGTCCTTTTTCTTAAATTTGTAGCATTGATTTTATATGACTACGGTATATGAAAAAGTCGGCCAAAAAGCTAAAACATCGAAAGACCCAAATCAAAGCAATCAAAAATGAAAAAGACATGGTATCTTGTTAAAGGTTATCAATGTGACACCTGTTTTGAAATACAGAAACGAATTTACTACAACTATATAATTTTGAAAATAATAGATCGCATCTTTTCAATTTGTTTCTTATCCTCTGGTTTGTCCATGATTTTGGTATTTTCGGTAAATTGAGTAATTATACTTTATTTCACTGCTTAAATGAAATTGAAAAAAAAGAAATTGCCATAATTCATGAGAGCAATTTACATTTGCGAATTGTGCATTTTTGGAATCCTTCAACTTTTCATGTTTAAACATTTCGGTATATTGATGTAAAAGCCAGAAATTCGCATTCGCAATACTGAATAATGCAAATTCTCAGCAATCATTTTCATAATTTGATTTATCAATGATGATTGTATATAAACGTTCAAGTATCTCCTGATTATTCGTTATTGTCAAATTAATTTCTTTTTCAGAAACCTCTGTTTTATATCTTTTACCTGTTGGACCCTTGTAATTACTTTTCCTTCGTTAACCTTTCTGATTCACATATTTTCCAGCTACCTGGTTTCCATCGTCTCCAAATGATGCCCATAGCATTCACCAGCAACATTGTATGTTTTTTGGTTTTTTTCACTCAAGCAGTTTTCTAACTTAGATAATAGGAACGAGAGTTCAAAGTCGTTATTGTAGGGAGCGGAGGTGTTGGAAAGTCAGCATTATCAGTTCAAATGACTACCAAAAAGTTTCTAAACAATTATGACCCTACAATCGAAGATTTTTATTCAAAAAAAGCGGTAATTCATTATCCATCTAAAGAATCTGCACAGATCAACATCAATATCCTTGATACTGCTGGTCAAAGCGAATATAGTGCTTTTAGAGAGCAATATATAAAAAGTGGTGAAGGATTTATCCTTGTTTATGACATAACTTCTCGAGGGTCTTTTTTTGAAGCAGCTCTAATTCATTCAAACATTCGAAAACTCAAAGGCGAAATACCATGTATCTTAGTTGGTAATAAAATTGATATTGCACAAAAAAATCCGTCTCGTCGTCAAGTCACTACTGAAGAAGGATTTTTAATGGCACAATTTATGGGATCTAATGTTATGTTTGCTGAAATATCAACTATGGTCTATAATTTGGTTCAAGATGTATTTATTCAGCTACTTCGACTAATGCAGAATTACAACATGGGTATCCCAAGTAATATCAATCCCTCTTCTCAAAAATTGACAACGAATAGTAAGAGTCCCAACCCAACAAAAAAGGATACAGTCAGAAACGCAGCTAGTCAGGCAATGAGTGTTTTTTCTAAACCAATAATGTCCAAAAAACAAAGCAAAAGCAGTCTAGGATCTAACAGCGATTTGAAACTGATAGGGAAAAAAAGCAGTCCCAATATTGCTTCATTCTTCAGTGGTAAACGTAGGTCAAATGAAGAAAAAGATATTTCACATAAATCAATGTTGAATGATAATGTCAAACCACATCTACAAAATCCTTCTGATAATAGGGTCGATAATTATTTCAGTAGTCTATCTAAAACCAATCAACCCCAAGGTTACGACTTACAACAACTTTCTCCTCTGGTTTGTCCAAAAACGTGTGAGGGTCGTCATGTTTCTAACGGTAGTATTACTTCCCCAGTTTCTCCAAAAACCCATTTTCCTCACGTCCAGCCTCAAGCTCCCAGTCCCTCGTTGTCAATTTCTCATACAAATACACTCAACACTCTGCCGTCAAGTAATCTTCCTATGCCAGAATCATTTATAACAGCACCTAACGAAGAAGTTCCAAAAACCTTATCATTTTTAAAAGGATTTAGAAAGTCAAGCTCTCCTGTTCCAAAACTTGGAACTCCAACTACGATATCACTTCACTCGGCTTCAGACTCATCTGTGATGGTTAATCAACCTGCTCTTTCAAAACCAAGCATAGTAGTTTCTAGGATTGGGAACAAAGATCAATTATCACAACGAGACTTGTTAACTGGCCAATATACATTTTATGATTCCTCAACTATATCAGTAAACAATCATCGAATTGAAAGACTTCTTAGAAATAGTAGTAGTGGGGAAATTAACTATTCAGAAACCTCATCAAATGTGTTTAAAAAAACACTTAATATGTTTAAACAACATCTTCCACAAAAATTTGATGACAATGGAGATTTACCACTATCTCCATTAGAAGAAAGTGATAGTTCAAATACGCCGACCACTCCTGACACTCCAACACATCATATCATTCATCCTGAGTCTTCAGTTTCCCAATTAATGAATTCAGTACATGCGAAAACTAATGCGACAAATAATTATGATGGCGATTTCTATGTTACGAATGAGGGGTTGCTTAATACACCGATTAACCAAAATGCCTCGAACAACGACATTAACTACATTCAGTATACATCTGAGGGAAAACCTTATGTTACTGAATACACTCAACCTTCAAACTCGTACATTTTGATAAATGAAGACGGTTATTACGAAAAGATACACAACCCAAAGTTTAGGCGTGTTCAGTTTTCCGACGCATCTTCGAGTGATAATAGTTTTTCTTTGAATAACAAGGAGTCCAACCCTTTAGACCAAATCAATCTGGTACCAGCACCACCACCGACTGGTCCAATTATCGACGTTCGGGTACAAAAACAAGGATACCAGTCGTTGCATGATACCCAACCCGATGCATACTATCCACCACTTACAATGAAATGTATTTAAACAACACAAGCAAAAAAATAATACAAAAAAAGGCAAAAATCAATTTCCTATCTGAAATTTGTTTGTTTGAAATTTGCTTATTTGTAATTAAATATAATGTGTAACGCTTTAACGATTCAATGAGATATGGAATGTGAATACGAACATGATTGTAGAAAATAAATATTGAATAGGTTTATACATAGTATCTAAATATTTACAAGGAAAATGCCTACCATATGCATTATTTCAAATTATAAAGAAACTCGATAAAAAATTACTAGAAATCAAAATCAATCTCCTTTAAACATAGTAAAATGGTCAAGTGTTTTCCAATTAGTCATTTCTTGAAACTTTTGGCAGATTTGGCATAAAGATCTTAGATAAGATCATAATAAGATTTTTAATTCGCAATAGGTTTACGTTGTTAATAAGAGATTAAAATTACCTATACACATATATATTTAAGTGGTGAGGTTTGCTATGGCGGTCCAGGTATGCCAAATAAAAGAGAATTTGAATACAAGAGATACAACCATTTTTGAAATTATTCAGAGGTTGAAATTTATGGTAACCAATTTTTTTAACAAGCCCAAATGATGGATGATGATTAATCTTTAGTAATCTCAAAAATCACATGTATATTTTTTTATGGAGTCATTTAGGCTTTGCACGTGCAACATTTTATTTTTGTGTTTTTTTTATCTTTCAAGTCATTCGTATTTGGCAAATGATGTCGCTGTTTGATACCATTTTTATGCGTGGTGCTTCGAGCTTTTTTTTTTTTTCCAACCTGTAGAGCCATTTCAAGTTATTCTGTCTACAATTGTTGATTTTCTGATTTATTGGCGAATAGAATCGCCGATAATTGGTTTATTTAAATAAACACCCATGTCCAAACTAATTGTAACTGCTTGTTTAAGTTCTAACCACTGGAGTTGTACTAGAAGATAAGTTTGGATTCTTGATACAAAAGCAATACATTTCTATATATTTTTTTCTCTCTGTTTCTACTATATTTTAATCGAAATCAACATTGTTAAAACCCTGTTTTTCATTGAGTCTGACTTGTCAACGTCATAATGATGAAATTCAGTTTTGTCGGCTGGTCCTGCCACATAGATACCACTAGCCGTATTCAACGGTGAAAAGTTGATCGATTCGGCGACTTTTGCACAAAAAAGAATCCAAAAACAGACTATTCTTTTTTGGTTTCCTCATAGATCAAAGCCGAAGAAAGCAGCTGCAGAAACAAAATATTCGGTATCGCAACCGTATTTTTTTATCTTTATCTGTTGATATTCGTACCATTTTAACATTGAGGTCGTAACTTTTGTCTCTTTATAAATATTGACATATTTCTTTATTTTTTTACGGTTTTTCTTCGTTTTTACCATTATCGCTTTTATCCTGTATTATTTCATTTGTCTTTCTATCAACATTCATCTTATTACCTTTATTTTCTTTTTATATTCAGATCCTAGTCGCATTAATGTCTACTACAATCACTCAAGTTTCCCCCACACCTACCATGAAAATTACCGCCTCAGAAAACCATCTTTCAACAAACTCACACATGGCTTTTTCACTCGGTCCTAATCCCCACCCTATTCCTCAGTTCACAGACTTGCATGAAAAACGTAAATGGATGCTTCAACATCTTGCTGGTGCTTTCCGAGTTTTTGCTCGTAACGGGTATACCGAGGGTTCGGCAGGTCATATCTCGATTCGTGACCCTATCGATACCTCTACCTTTTGGATTAATCCTTTGGGTAAACACTTTGGCCTTATCAAGGCTTCTGATATGATCCATATCGATGAAGATACCAACGTCATTGGTCTAGCTTATGATATCTTTTATCCAAGTGACTCAACTGATATCGAAAATAAACCTCCTAGGCCCACTAGCATTGCGGTCAATAAAGCTGGCTTTGAGATTCATTCAGTTCTTCACCGCTCTCGCCCAGATATCTGGGCTGCCTGTCACTCACACTCCATCTACGGAAGGGCTTACAGTGCATTTGGTAAACCTTTGGAAATGATTCATCAAGACGTTTGCATGTTTTATGGCACTCAGGCTGTGTATAATTCCTTTGGGGGTGTTGTGTTGTCTGATGAAGAGGGTAAAAACCTTGTCAAAGCTCTGGGTGATAAAAATAACGTCCTTCTTCTCCAAAACCATGGCATTTTGACCGTTGGAAATACTGTTGATGAAGCTGCCTATCTTTTCGGTGCGACTGAACGTTGCTGCCGAATCCAATTGATCGCCGATGCTGCCGAAAACGCATCAAATAACGTTTCGCCAGCAGCCAGTGGTAGTTCAGATGGAGCAAAAAACAAACTTACTAAGCATATTATTGGGGATGAAGTTGCTAAATATACTTTTGATAACACTGCCGGACCCGAAATCTTTTACGGCGAATTTCAGGTGGAATTAGAATATGAAACTCACTTGGATAATAGTTATTTGAAATAATTAATAATTTATTTCTAAATATTTATCCAAGCATAAATGTGACCAAAACATCACATCTACTTTTATATATATATCTTTTTATTATAGTTGATTAGCATTTCCGTTGTTTTCATTGTTTGTTGATATTTTCAATTCATAGGTTTTATTTATTTTTCGTTCTTTTGTGTTTATTTTTCATTAACATTAAATTTTAACTATAGTATATTATTCAACTCTCTACTCAATCGCCGCAGACCTTTGAAATTTGATAATTCCCCCAGTAGTAACAGCTGCATACCATTCAGCTGAGCTTTCACATTTGCTCCATTTAATATCCTTGATGGTAACATTTGGCGGGTACATTTGCTGAATCGGCATCATTTTAGGCTTTTCCAACGCCATGGACGAATACTTCGCTTCAATCTTATATGTCCCAAGTTTACTATTATAATCTACCGCCCACAATATTCCCTGTTCATATGGCTGATCTTTGACTCGTTTTCGAGCCAGTATTCGACGGTTCATGTTACCTGTATTCACACTTCCATCAGCACTACCAGAAAGAACAAATGGATGAAATGGCGATATGTCAATAGAAGTGACAAGTGCCTGGTGTTTTGTCAAAGAGTTGGAATGCATGTGTGCCTTAAAAAATCTAACAAAGCTGGCCTGGGTGAAATGATTCTCGTCTGCAAGCACAAACGCTTCAAAGTGTGGAGAATATGTTGCAGCAGATGAATATCCTTTTCGCCGATGATTGTAATTGCGATACGTCGGGTTGCGAATATCAAATATGCAAGAGTAGCCATTTGTAGACGACCCAAATACCAAATTGGAGTTGTTGGGATATCCCGAACTTAGACAAATAACCGCAGAATCAAAAACGGGAATCAGAAACGACGGCAGATGACGGTGTTTTGCAGTCCAGTCAGTGATATTAAATTCACCTATGAGCCCATCAGATGTTGCTACTAATAATACTTCAGAAGTGCGCCAACAAAAAGTGGTAATTTTACTCGATTCGTAAACTTTGTATTCTCGTAAAGGCTTCGCCGCGTACAAATGAACGACCTCGTTAGGATCCTCAGTGGGCATATTGTAAACTCTTAGTCCTCCATCTTGGCTGAGAATGGCCAAATGACCTAATGAGCCTTCTAGAATATCTGATGACCCATTAACAGGTCGCCATTCTAACTTTATGCAGCTCCCAAAGTCGCCTGAAAGAGTATAAACTAACTTAACAATTGTGTTCTCAGACTCTTGTTCTGTTAGATCGACTTTATAAATGTAGATGGATGATGGGAATGTATTTTTCGAAAAAATTGAAATCTCTGGAGCGACAATAGTCGATTTGATTGGGTCTCGGTCATAGTCATCTAAGATTCCAACTGCAAGATATTGTTCTTTAGGATTCTCCATACCTTGAGCCCATGAAATGGAGGTCACGACTCCCCCAGCATTCAAAATGGAACCATTGAAACTATGGCCTTCCCGGGTATTGATGGATTGAAACGTTGGTATTTTCATTTCATTAACTTGTATTTCTGGTTGGCTAGAAAGTATTAAGTACTTTGCAGCATCTTTCTTTGAAAGCTTCCTTAATTCTTGTGAAAATTTCTCGGGGTTTTGTAACTTGACAGGAGTTCCGTATTCAGACGATGGGGTGACAACACCCTTACCAATAGAGTCTTTGCCCGGAATAAACATATAGTTATCCCATTTCTCGCGCATGCTTACGACGCGATTGACCGCGTCTGCTTTATGTCCAGCAATAACATGGATTTGAGTCAAAATTGAAGCGTGCATTTTCCGTTTTTTTGACAATTGATGTGATTTATTGGCATCTTTGGGTTGCGATAAACGAGGATATTTTGTAGCCACAGATGGACCCGGGTTTTTCTTTTGTCCGTGATTTAATGATGACAAACTTAAGTCATCTTGGTAGTCAAGTACTTTTTCGTCAGGTTTTTCGACTTCCGAAAAATCTGAACCTGCACCATTTTCGATATATTCTTCATCTCTTGTGTTACTGGTGTCTTCAGACATTCCAGCATAAGAATGCCTGAGCTTTGTCCGTGTAGATCGTCGCTGTAAGTTGTCTGACGCATCCTTTTGAGGTTCTTGAAAAGCGTCCACGTCAACGTTGATATCAGTAAGAGCATTGGCTTTATTAGACTCCATTTCAGACATAGGATTGATGTAATCTTTGCCCTTTTTGGCTTTTGTCGATGAATCTTGTTTCATGGAAATTTCTGAAGTTCGTGGATTTGTTGTGTTTTTAAGTATTCCATTTTTAGGGGGTCGACCGCGACGTTTGGTTGGTTTAACTGTCATTTCATCTGCGATTATAGTCGAAACGTCGTTGTCCTCAGCGTTCGAAAACATATTAAACTCTGTTTGTGTAGTTGTTGAAATGGAAACATCATTATCAATAGCTATGTCGTTCAATTTGTTATTATTCAAAGATGTACTTGCTATCTTTTCAGAACCAGGCATGAAAAATGAAGTGAGCGATGTCTGAGAAGAAATTGGTGTAGGCGAACTCGAAGACTTTAATTTATTTTTAGAATTGTGTTTTGGTGGCATTATATGGTATTTTCAATTAAATTTTATTTAAAAACATGAAAAAAACGCGTATTATTATCGATAAAAGAAATATGGGAAAGCCGTAAAAAAAAGCGCGTATTGTCCGGAAGTCCTAGTTGGTGATGTGTTTGTAGAATTTTGTGGTAGTGAGTTAAATATTTTTATGTATGTTACCAGAACATGCCTCGTATCGTTCATTTAGTCCGCCACTACCAAGAAATCAAAATTCACTTACTTTCTAAATCCAGACACCTTATTTTAAACTAAATTGTATAGTCAATTTCTTGTTTGGTTTTGAAATTTAGATTTTTCAATAACAAGTGTCTGCAAAAACCGGGTTTGATTGTCAATTAATCATGTCGTCACCTCCAGACGACCCTGATCGCTTCCATGGCGAGTCAACTGAAACTGAACTTTTATCATTTGATACCGATAAAGATCAACCTTTCAAAGATTTTTCAAGTATCTCTGACAAACATACAGATATTGATACCACATTACCACATTTTTATCAGTCTAACCCAGAGGAGGAAAATGAACTGCCTCTTTTGACTGTTTCACAGCATGGGATTGATGTCTTGGACAAGGATAATATAAATCACTCAATACCCGTTGATAGTTTGACAATTGATAGTGCAAACACACAGAACGAAATTGCATCAGATGTTGATACCGATATTGATAACGTTCCATCTCCAGCAGACTATAGATCTTTTTCGTTTGGAAACAGTGATGCCTCTCCATTACTTATTCGTTCAATTGACCAGCGATTTCAGACTAGACTGAGTTCTCTTACCTCAGTTAGAAGCATATCATCAAACATCTCCGGTGCTTCTTCCTTTTCTTCAACTACGCGAGGAAGTGACTCAGACACTCCAATCTCTCGAAATACCGTATTCAGTTTTGATGATGAACACCTACTAATGGAAGAAACGTCATCAAATCCTTGGGAAACTGTACGGTGGTCTAAACTGCGAAAGATATCCAACCAAATATTTAGTACTTCGGCTCAGACCGCTTATGGGAAACCAACCTGCATTTTGGCTGCTGCCCATATTGTCCTTGGAATGTCCCATGGCCAAGTTCTTGTTTTTGATTACCACCAAACGCTGCAGGCTGTTTTGGGAGCCAATACTAAAGCAATTGAGTGCGGTGAAGTCACATCTTTAGCTGTGTCCGCAGATTTTTCATATATTGCTAGTGGATATTCTACTGGTCATATCTTCACCTGGGATCTTGCCAAGCCTTCATATCCCAATATCCATATTCGTCCATTAGCCAAATCCGCGTTAGCCAAATCCAAACATAGCGATGGCCACGTGGAAAACACTTCAGTGATTTATCTAAACTTTGTCGGTAAAAGGCATTCTGCATTGATTTCAGGCGACGTCATTGGTATGGCCTTTTCTCACGATACAAAAAGATCTGTTGTTGGAAGAACCGTTCATTCTCATCGTATTTTGGGCCGATACCCGCAAGCAAACTCAAATACGGCGCAACCAAAACTGAAACCAACCACTTTACTGGCATGCTCACCATTACCTTTAGGTTCAGTTGTCCAACCTACCGATAAGAATTGTTTAGTGGCCATTCTCACACCTTATTTACTAGCAATCGTATCGGTGCTTCCCAAACCCGAAACTGAATTCAAAACTGGACGACCTAAAACGGTTACTAGCGAAATGGGTTTGTCGGGTTGTTTAGCCTGGCTTCCAGCTTTAAAATCTACATCGCCAGGTACTCCTGGCACGAATACACGACTTGCATATTCTTGGTCAAATGTTGTTACTGTCATAGAGCTTGTTACATCAAAAAATGGTGCTTTGTCGCCAACAAACAAAAGATCCGTATCTCTGGATTTTAAATTTGTCAACCGTTTTGTTGGAAATGAAGCAATTGTTTCGATACAGTGGCTGAGTCGACAAGTCATTGCTTTAGTTACGTCAACCCAACGTCTTATTTTATTAAACGAGCAATCAATGACCATTTCTGCAACTGTGGATTTACTCGACAAACATATTTCACATACTGATCTCTTTTCTTCTACACTCAGAGACCTTACACTTTCTATTCCAGGCGTGCGAGAACCCCAACCGGTTGTGGTTTGTGATGCTTTTTTCAATAGTATTCGCGGGTTCAAAGGCAAACTGTTTCTCCTTGGTAATTATGAGCTTGTTGTCGGATCGTTATCTAACTGGGCAGATAGATTACTTGATACCATGCAAACAGGAGACTATATTGGTGCAATTGATCTTGCTACTAGTTATTATGTTGGAACCCAGGATCTTGCCATCGTTTCGTTGCCTTCTAATGACGAGGAAAGACACTCTATTGTGATTAAAAATTTACCCGAAATGATTTTGGCATCAATCAAATATACTTTCAACGGTACTCGAACCGTTTCAAATAAGGATCAAACATGGGAGGAATTTTTGCAAGAGCTTTGTGATACTTGTTTACAAGCTTGGATTGCGATCGGCAAGCCCGTTTCGTTATTGGAAGAAATTTTTGATCAGTTTGAACAAAATAATTATTCTCTGCTATTTTTCGAATCATTAACTCCATTGATTTCAAATGGCCAAGTTATTTATCTTCCACCTACAGTGTTTCGAGAACTTGTCAAAACCCATGTGTCTGATCCCACCCTTGCTAATCGGCTTGAAGAGGTCATTTGTTCTTTAGACATAGAGACATTGGATTTGGATACCGCAATTACACTGTCTAAAGAATACCATTTACGTGATGTTCTTATTTATATTTGGGATAGAGCATTAAATGATTACATCACTCCTTTGGTAGAATTTATTGAGTCAATATCCCAACTACAAACCCGATTCAATCGCCGGTCTAGCATAGAAGATCTGATGGATACCGAAAAAGTATACCCATATATTTCATATATTTTATCCGGGCGAGTATATCCAACTGGATTGCCATTTGAAGACCAAAAAATTGCTGCAAACGCCAGATCATATGTCTACTATTTTTTGTTTTCTAGCACCAATATTGCATGGCCCCAGAAAGGCGGATCTGTTGTGCTGACACGGAAAAACAACAAGAATGACGAAGACAATGAAGAGCCTATATATCCATACTTGACTATTCTTCTCAAGTTCAATCCAGTCGCATTTTTCGCTGCATTGAACGAAGCTTTCGAAGATCCGTTTTTAAATGATGGTGAAGATAGTAAACCGCATTTGGAGAACCATGCCCGCTCTTATGCTGATGATTTAAACCTTAGTGACAGCAACGATCAAATCGATGAGGCTCTCATATTTGGAAGTACGGTTAACCGACAGCTTATTGTTAACATTTTGCTTGAAGTTTTTATGGTAAATGGAATTCAAGAAAATGGGTATGAGTCCTCTCAACGATGGAGACTTGGTCCTAATGAGCGTATCTTTTTAAATATTTTTGTTGCGCGTAATTACCCAAAGTACGCACAGTTCATTATTTTACCTGGTAGCGTCTTGTCTAATGTTATTTACGAGATTTGCAATTATAGCAAAAGCCAGGGGACAATTGGAGATGACAAAGACAACAAGAATGGAAACCCGTTGGAGTCTTATAAACTGAAGGAAGAATGCGAATTGAGTTTGGAGGCATTGTTTTCTAAATACAAGCCATACGACTTGGATGATATTATTCAGCTTTTACAAGAAGTTCAATTTTACAGTGTGCTGCAATTTGTTTTTCGAAGTGAATGTAAATACGACGAACTTTTGCGGGTTAAATTGCAACTTTGGAAAGAAGTAGACCATCAACAAAAATCTGTTCCCGAGTCTGAACTAAGTGGTACACAATTAACAGTATCTGGTTTGTTTGACGTTTTGGCCGAATGCTTTCGAAATACATCATTCTCAAATAATGTTGATGCACATGGTGATAGCGACTATCTATATTCACAATCTCATGCCAAATCCAATCATAGCAACTCACTTGGTAACCGACAGAAAGAAGGTTTGAGCGAAACCGTTTGCAAAAAGCAAAGAGCGGAAATTGTGAGCATTGTTACCAAAAATTTCAAATTGTTTGCGAAACTTAACACCGTTCGATTAGTGCGCATCATTGCAAACTATAGCCCTCAACTTCACGAAAATGTATTTAAGTTTGTTGGTTTACCTCTGGATAAACTAACAAATGGCGGATCAACACAAGATCCACAAGCCACTACTGATGAGGATGAAAATAATGATACCCAATTACAATTCAAATACTTAGATTCATTATTTGGACTAGTAGCTGCAAAAAGCGGTCAATACGCATTACCTTCTCAAAAGTTTCGACATTTGTATGTTCGTCTTCTTTGTCAACAAGTTGGTGTCAAGAGTAACAATGAAAGCAAGCCCATCTCAGCGAAAGAAGTTCAAGTCAAGCTTTTCAAACTTTTCAAGACTATCATGAGTGGACCTGAGGACGTTAATTTAAATGTTGTTCGACAAAGCTTGGAGTCATGTGGAGCTTCAGATAGTATCGTATTAATACTAAGACGACAAAATAAGACTGTTGAAGCCTTAGAATGCGTGATTGGTCGGTTAAAAGCACTAGATAACGATGGTTACAATTTGGCTGCAGCTGGAGAAACTAATGACGACAAAAAACTTGAAGATATCCACTTTGAAATGAATAAATATTTAGAGCTTGGAATCCAAATTTGTAATCATCGAGATTCCACGTTGAAAAAGAAGCCAGACGCTTTAGGATATCCACAAGTTTCTGAAAATTTTGACTCGTCGAAAATCAATAATACACTTAGTAAACTGGACTGTAAACTAGGTCTGCAAAC
Organism: Magnusiomyces suaveolens; assembly: GCA_900642975.1. Taxonomy (NCBI): domain Eukaryota; kingdom Fungi; phylum Ascomycota; class Dipodascomycetes; order Dipodascales; family Dipodascaceae; genus Magnusiomyces; species Magnusiomyces suaveolens. The sequence continues at coordinate 2,339,437 of CAAAMA010000004.1, forward strand.
AATGGCCGAAAAGTTATGGGTTATGTTGATTGATTCGATAGTTGAAATTGCGAAAAAGTCGAAAGATACTGATGTTGCTAAATCAAACAAATCAGAAATCACACATACTTCAAAACAGACTCATGACATCAAAAAAAATGTATTAGGTCTTTTCGAACAACGCGACAAAAACAATTCTGAGGACAAACATTCCATTTATATGTCTAATCTATTACAACAAGCTCTTTTTTCGTTGCTTGACAAATCTAAAAGCACATCATCTAATTCAATTATCTCATCGAAAGACGACTCCTTTGATAATGCGACGATTGTTCGCATATGTTCTGCGCTATTAACACCAATAAATTTTGAAGACGCGGATCAAGACGAAGGCGGTAATACCAATGATACAAAAAGTGCAAACAATGAAACAATTGTTTTGAAAATAAAAAAACGAAAAAACCGAACAATTGGCGCTGTACGACCTTTGTTAAATGACTTGTTTAGTGCGTACCGATATCAAACTCGAGTACTCGAAGTTTCCAAACGAGTGCTTGACAAAGACGCATTTGAAGCATTATGTGAACTAAATGATATAAGAGTTCGAGGTTGGAGAGTCGCATTGGCTGGAAGCCACGGTGTGTATTATAACAGTACCACGGCATCATCAAACACATCGCCAAATAATATTTCGAATTCGGGAGTTAATGGAAATGGCGGGGAGTGCGAGGGATGTGGTAAAACAATTGCTGGTCTTGGGGTTGATGTAGATCAAGTTTACAAGCTTTGGGAAGATAGAATGAAACAGCGTTTTGGAGACTCTGTCTTGAAAGAAATGACTGTCAATAGAAACAGCGATGCTATTGACAATTCCAACATAATCAAATACAATGGCAATGGAATTGTAGCCAAGTCGAATAGATATAAACACAACCAAGCAGAAAAACTGAGCCGAATGGTCGCAAAGGGCAAGCTTAGCGTCGATGAAATCAATTTATTGATTGGAAAAGAAACGACAAGCAAGTTATTTGGAACTGATCCGAATGGAAATAGCAACGCTTCTGTCCTATTGAACGAAATCGTAAAAGGTCAGCAAAAAAACGAAGATGGTCGTATTTTGGTTGTTTTCAAATGCGGACATGTTTATCATCTCAAGTGCTTGAGAAATCTAGGAGTTCGGGGAGAATTGAAATGTATCATTGATGACATTTAATCGATTTCACATGTCGTTATTGTCTTTTCATATTTGCTTTTTTGAAATTTTATAGACTGCACATAATTTGACTGTTTCAAATACATTTTATCAAATATGTGTATATTCTGAGTTTGGTTGGTGATTATATTCAAACCCTAAAATAGTTTTGATGAATAACAAAACCTGTGGATGCATGATATCTTGGTAATAGATTAAAGGACACAGGGAAGCCATACGGGCACAGGTGTAGGTACGAATAACAAATAACGCCTCCTTATATAACATTCGTAATAACGTAGTTAATTCTGTCCTAAAGCTAATCTTTATTTAAAAACTTTTGAAAAGAAAAGCCGCTACAAAAAGACATTGACAACAAATAGATTGGAAGCAGAAACTGGAGGGTACACACAGTTACCGTGCACAGTTTTTGTTTTTGTTTTAGTCTAACATCCACTTGGAAAATCTTCCAATTGATCACGCCCTGGCAAGATAAAACCGAAATATACCATCGTCCCTCTCTAGCAACAAAGTTAAACGATTTAACAAAAAATAAAGGTTCCGACAATACAAGAACAACAGACGAATCATCACACCTTAGATTCCGTTTTAAATTACAAACGACCTCGCTATGTGCCGTGATTACCGGTGTCTCATTGCGCGAGCCACAAACGGGTCACGGACTTTTGGGTGCTTAGTAACCGCGCCGTTCTAAGTGTGCCATGAAGATGCCAGTTGGCAACCTAGTGCAAACCACGAAGTACTCATGAGAGGAGTTGGCTGGTTTAGCCATAGAGGTGCAACTCTGCACGTCAGAAACGGTGTCTCATTCAAAACCATCAGTCAGCGTTAGCCAGCAGATCAGCGGATCTCTCGCACACAAGAGCAGGTGGTTTCTGAATGAACCTACTGGAGGCTGAGGCTGAGCGCACCTCAGTACTTCGTGGCTCCATTTGTACTTACCAAGCGCACGATGAAATGAGCGGAATTTCGGAGTGTCCGGTTAGATACATGGAGTCACTTGCCGGTGTTGGATCACAAGTCCTTCACCCGTTGTGGTGGTCGGCTCGTTGATAGTTTGAGGGTGCCAGGTATTCCGTGCGGTTCAACCCGTTTCAAATATCAGGTTTACTCTTGCTATCAAGTGTTTTGGGTGTTTAATTGTTTGCGAAGGTGTTGGATTCGATTGATGACTGCAGAGGCAATCTGATTGCTGAAGCACGAGGTTGATAACAATACTGGAACAAGCAATCAAATAACCAACAAAAGGCGCTGCTTAGATATTCAATGGTTTTGCAAAAGTGCTGGGTTTGATTGATGACTGTAAAGGCAATTTCATATTGCTGATACACGAGATTGAAAAAAATATCGGAGCAAGCCATAGAATATCTAAATGGGCGTCGGTTGCATATTCAATGACTTGTGGAAGTGTTGAGTTTAATTGATGACTGTGAAGCGATTAGTTTTGCTGATGCATGAGATTACACAACAATGGAACTAGTAATTGGAAACGCAATGCATGGAGACGGACGAGGAATATTATTATGGCTTATTTGCAATGCATTTTCTTATTCAAAAGTATTGTCATGACCGAGGTCACTACTTTACCTGGAATATATGATTTTGCATTACAGAGCTTTGGATTTCAGACAGTCAATTGTTGGAATAGAGTAGCTACTATTCTAGCAGGTGAGCGATTGGTATTAAGCTGGCTGGCGACAACTGTGTGTTGATTATTCTTTGAAAAAATATTCTCGCTTGGTTTTTTTATTTTAAATTCATGACCAACTATTCAGATCTGGTTATGTTGTAATCTGTTATCATTTTCCTTCTTTCTTCGTACTATCAATCTCATTCCATTGTTTTCATCACTTGTTTTTCTTCTCAGCTCATCATTTTCATTTGTTCTTTACTTCCCTTTTTTTTTCGTTATCAGATTTTCTTTGGGGCTTTTCTGACGCTTTTTCGGTTTACTTGGACTTTTTTTGTGGTATCAAGCGATTGATCTTTGGTGTACCAATAGCCCAATGATATGCTGACTGCACTATTTGATTACTTCTCTTCGACTCATTCACTGATTTCAACAATGATTACCGGTGCCTGTCATTATTTTCTCAGTTATAAGCCATTTTTTCTTTTGTTGAAACTGGATTCGGTATGTGACTTACTATTTTTTTTTCAAAAAAAAAAAATTATTTACTCTTTGACTAACCACAGAATATCTTCATTTCATATGGTTCAGGCGATTGATGTGTTGCTTGATGGATACTCTATTGATTTACAACATCTGCCAAATCTCAAATCGAATTCGACGGTTGTTGTCTAGTCTGCTGGCAGTACGACAATTCCGTTTATGAATGGCAACGCTTCTTGATCTTTGCATTCCATACCGGAATGGTTCCATGACTATCAATAATTATGTTATTGCCTGGCTGGCCACTGCAGTTGCAGTCCATTAATTGGTGCTGGTGTTGAGGTTGCCGTTGCTGATATTGCTGCTGATGATGTTGCCATTGCCGTTGCTGCTCTATTCAACCTCGCTGGTACCTAATGTTGTAATAATTATAACGCACTGGGATGACGTTGGCCAACTTCAATGAACTGCCGGAACTGTTCGCTTTTAAATACTGCATTGACGGTTATAGTATAACTATCCTTTGCGGTTTTTACCACCCCGTCAGAACTTTCCTCGGTATTCTAATCAAGCGCGTTTCAAGGATTTTTTGATTCAAATGGTAAGTAAGTACCATCCATTTTGCCTGACATAGGACGCTACTGTTTGCATATTAGAACCAAATCGCTAACGCCCATATACTAGCTGCCAATATCTTCAAAATACCCAACCAACCTAAATCGTTTGAATACCAAGATATCTTTGGAATCTATGGCGGTTGCTGCTTGCATCGAACGGACAGTTGGGACTTATCATTTTATTTGCGGTACATGGATATTGAACTTGTCAAAGAAGCCATTGATTGAATATGACTCAAATATGAACTGCAAAAATCTTTATTGCAAATTGCTAAAGAGGTTTTATAGGATTAGTAGTGATCAGGTAGGCCATGATGAGGTAGGAAAGATGGGATCTCTTTTTCAGGGTTTGGTATCTGGTTGGAGGTTCGGAGACTGTGTGTTGAGGTTAACTAATGATGACGTCATACCTTATGTGACCAAATGAACTGTGGTTCATCCATTTGCAACTGGTTTTTTTTTTTTTTTTTCTTCCTTCTTCTACCCATCTTGAGTTTTTATTCCCATCATTGGACATAACAGCTTCGACTCTGTTTATTTTTGCGGGTACTACCGTCAAAAAATCAGCAAGCGTTGTCATGATTTCGTTTTCGTCATTATATTTCGTTGTCTATGAACGTTTTGCTTTGGCTATCAGGTGTGATCTTTTCTAATCAGTTGTGTTTTCCAACCCGTTTTCATCAGTTTATTTGAAGTTCCCAAAGACATCATATTGCAGTCTATACTTGGTATATTGGGATCCAGTATTTTTTCTTTGCCATGGCCATTGATTTTATGTATGGTCAGCAATTGGCGTTTACTTGAATGATTACCAGACAATATCACTCAAGCCAATATTCGCTTTCAGACAAGGTGCCATATGCCTAAAAGATTCGATGATTGTTGATTGAATGATTTGTGTGAGAATGTGCTTACATTACTCCAGGCCATTTAGCAATTTTTTTTATCGAATCTACAAGCACATAGTATTGGTCAATAATGTCTACGATTGAAAAGTTGAACTTTTCATGCTACTGGGTTATTACTATGGGATATGATCTTTGTATTATTTGGGAGTACAGCCAAAACTTTGATTATTCACTCGTTTGGATTGTCGTGTCATTAATCACAGCCATAACTCGAATAAGCTAGAAATGGATCTGGATATATTCACATCTCGATAAATGATCAGCTCACCTGTTGTCATGATATTTCTTGTGATTGACCAGTTTACACAACTGCTGCAATTTTTTTCAGTACGATATCCCATTATATTGTGCTTTATGAGAAGTATTCAGTTGGAGTCGGAGTCAGAGCTGGAGTTAGAGTTGGAGTTCCGGTGAAGTCAAGACATTCCCCATATTCTTTGACTGAATAAAATTACAACTGTCCCAGTATCATCTGCAATATGTGAATTTATGCTGACTGAGTGACAATGGCAATCACCTCGACCTTTTTATATCAATGTGTGTAGAGAGTGTTTCCATTTATTGCTGTTATCAGCTACCGTGTATACCTCAGACCATCGAGTTTAGCGATCAAGCCATTGACTAAGAATATTCGAGGCCATAACTGCATTGTATTTTTACAGATTTACGGACTACAATGATGTCGAGGGGACCTGCTGAAGTCCATGGTTTGGGTGAGTGGTTGTTATTCGGAATTGAACCTGTTCAAACTGATGTCGATGGAAATATTTGTGAGAGTGACGTATTGGTGGTAATATCTTTGACAGTAATGAATACTACAGATATGCTATCGAATTGAATCGGGTCATTATTGGTGTTGGGCTACGGCGGATATTGTGCTTTCAATGACTAGAACTTCGGCCATATGCTATGCAGCCTTTTTCTATGGAGTTTGGACTAGTCGACTAAGCAATTGTTTGATAAATGCAAATTGAAGGTAATCTGGTTCATACTTACGGGTTGGTTCATACTCCCTGGCTCGTTCATATCCCCCTATGGTTTATACACCCTGGCTGGCTCGTACTCATGGCTTGGTTCATACACGCTGGCTGGTTCATACTTACGGGTCGGTTCATACACACTGGTTAACTCGTATTCATGGGTTGGTTCATATCCCCTTATGATTTATATGCACTGGCCGGCTCATATGCACTGCTGGTTCATACCCAATGCCTAAATCATACCCACACGATGGTTCATACTCGTTCATGTAAGCCGAAGACCATTGTGTGACGACGTTGCAACAAGAAGGGCTACAAATCTCATTAGTATCAAATTCTCGTCAATGAACTGGGTCACGTTTAGGTAGGTCTAACAAGATTAGAACAATGTCCTAGAACGGAGAGACTGACAATCAAGTGTGGTTTGTTGAGGGTGGTCACAATAATGAATCCAATAAGGATTTGTATGCCGGTCTAACAGCTGGAGAAAATGCTCCTAAAATAGAACCCTCCACTCGCAACAGGTATCTGAATACCTCTGCCTTGGATTTTACTTCCCCCTAAAGACATGTCTTAACAGATTCTGAACCGTCGTTTGATATTGTCAATGATAAGGCATTCTTTAGATCCATGGCCGGTTGCAGTATTGACATCGGTGGTATTGGTGGTGAAACTGTTACTACAAAAGAAACTCAAGGCAGAAATACACTTCATCTCTAAAAGCGGTCACCTTGTCAAATGCTTTCATTGTGATGATAGTGGTGAGGTTATTTCTGGTATCCTTGTGTCATGGTAGACTAAAAAGCATCCAACAGATCTTGAAATGATTACACAGTTTGAAAAGTGATCCGGGTTGGTAGACTTGTGATCATTGATCATTGATCGTTTCAAAAATCAGTGGTGGTATGATTGTGACCACTGATCATTTCAAGAACCGGTAGCAGATATCTTGTTCCATTGGCATTTTCCATACCATATCGCTCAAACTATCTCCAGTGCATGTATTACCTCCCAAATTGCACTCACTAACGTTTCCGTGAATTCTCACTATATTGCATTTATGTCTGAGGCACTGAGGCACTGAGGCACTGAGACACTGAGACACTGAAATGACTGCCGAGCCCGCTTTCAATAACAAACTAAGTTCATCGATATACGATACACATTAATCGACCACTAGTGGACAGCAGAAGAGCAAATATGTGTTTCCTATAGACTTCTAGACCGTTTAACTACATCGTTCCTTTCAAATTAATTTCAAAAGTTTCTTGAATATTGTGTTGGTGCTTTCGTCTAACTGGTATAATATGAGCTATAATGGTGCTTTAAAATCGACATGTTACTTGTCCCGACAAAATGGCCTTTGAATCAAAATCAAACATCTATACATGTCTGAACTGGTGAAGTAGGTTATTGAAAGCGAGTAAGGTGCCATAGCAAACTCTAGAATAGCTAAGAAAATAAACGTAGTAGGGTTTTAGATTGAGATTTTGATAGTTATACTTTATGGAGTATAATTGAAAAAAGAATACGTACTAACCATGCAATAAAATAACTAATAATTGCCCAATCCACTCCTAATTGTTTGTTGATATCATTTATTCGTCAAAATACTTTTTCTGTAATTGTCTAGAGTTGGTTATGTAAACAAGATGTCCAAGAAAACAAATAGAAATACAACCATAAATATGAGAAACAATCCTCAATGATAAATGACCATCACAGCCGGACACCCATGCGGGTATGGCTGCCCAAGGAAACGTAGTGTTTGTTCTTTAAGTTAACAGATAGTATTTTGGGTATTTGTAACTTTTCATAAACACTTTCGGTTAAAATTTTTAAATATTACAGCTCGCCAAACCATTCGCATTTTAGTTGAATTACGAATGTGACGGGTTCGAATAAAAAGGCATTTTCGTTAATTACAATATAAACATGACATAAAAAAAAATAGTAAAATAATAATAGAAAAAAATGGAAGCTAAATGATTATTGTTTCAACGATTACATCTTGAAAATCTTTTCAACAATAGACAAAAAGACTTCTGAATGCTTTTCCTCAAAGGTGAGAGAAGGTCTCAAACGAACAGCTCGAGGTCCGCATCCGCCAACATTGAGACCTTGGGTCTTACAAGTCTTCAAGAAGGCATCACGGGCTTCAGGAGACTCCATATCCCAAGCAATATAAGTACCTCTATCTTTGCCTCTCAAGTTCTGAACCTTTCCTGGGTACTTCTGAGCAAGAGCAGCAAGACCATCGTAAACGATGGAACCAACTTCAGCAGTGCGGGTAACAAGGTCGTGTTTCTGAATCTCTTGGTAAATGGTTTTGGCAATGATGGCCTTGGATGGGTCGCCACACCAAGTGTTGAATTGACGGTAAGGCAAGTTAGGAACAAGCTTAGGTTCCGAGAAGTAATAACCAGCAGACTGGAACTTCTTGGAAAAGGTGACAATGTCAGGAGGAGATGACAAGTTCCAATGTTCATGAGCCCAGAACTTACCAGTGGCACCGACACCAGTTTGGACCTCATCAACAATTAACAAAACACCGTGCTTCTTAGTCAAGTCACGAAGACCTTGTCCAAAGTATGGTGTTGTATGGTTGTCACCACCTTCAGACTGAATAGGTTCAATTATAATAGCGGCAACAGGGTTAGGCCAAGTCTTGATGAGACGCTCAACATCAGCAAGGACACGGTCGTCTTCCTTGGTGTTTTCTTCGACGTGCTCCGCCAAAGGATACTTGTATTGAGGGAAAACTGCCTTGGGCCAGTTGAATGCAGGGATATCAAGCTTATGAATAGGCTTGGATCTAGTGGTAGAAAGAGAACCAAACAGACGGCCGTGGAAAGCTGATTCAAAAGAAAGAATGGACATTTGAGGACATCCAGGAGCCTGATTTTCCATGGAAGAGGTCAATTCTTCCTCAGTGAAAGGCTTGTCAAAGCCTCTAGCCTTGGAACGCTGGTACATAAAAGCAGCCTTATAGGCAGTTTCATTTGCACCCGAACCGCTCAAGTCGGTCCAGATTTTGTCCAGCCCGGGGGGAGCAGCAGCAAGAAGACCGTCCTTGAGGATATCGGCATAATCACTGGAGGGGAAGTTACCAAGGGCAGGTCTGTTGGCAAGAGCCACAGCCATCTGATCAGATTTGGCAGCTTCAAGGATTGCGGGGTTGTTGTAACCAAGGGCAATTGAAGAGATTTGGGCATAGAGATCCAAGAGTTGGTTGCCATCAGTATCAGCAATGTAATTGCCGATGGACTTGTAGTAATCAGTGACAAAGTAAGCAGCTCTGGTATCAAAAACCTTGGTGAGACTGTCAATAGCCTCTTTGTTCTTTGGACCAGGATAACTGGCAGAAACAATTTTTGGAGCCTTAGGCTCAGCTGGATAGTACAACTCGGCTACAGAAGCCTTTGTTGACAAGAAAGCAGCTGATCTAATGGCACGATGAGTTGATCTAGTCTTTAAAAGAGAAAGCATATGAATAGAGGAATTTGCAAAGTTTAAATACTGAGCAAACAATAAAAAAATGAGCTACAATTCTAGAAAAAATGAAGAAATCTAGCAGTATTTATAGAGTTTTTTTTTCTCTCTGGTATTGGCAAAAAGATACCAGATTTCATGATTTTTTTCGGCCTGTGCAAAACGATAAGAAGAGCGGTTATTCAGCCGTACATCAGCGCTTATTTGAATGTGAAACTCTAGTCGCAAAAAACGTGATTGATAATTTGATAATCATTGGTAAGTATGTGTAATTATGATATAAATATGACTAATGGAATCCACGTTCACGACGCGTTTATTTTGTGGATTAATTATATTTTGACCCACTCCCTTCTTTATTCAATTTTACAAACTACACCCACACATTAGCCGCAAATGTTTTATTCCGAAGACCTTCTTAGTCGAACTGGCGCTCTTGGCCATGTCTGGTTGGCTTCTAATATGGAAAAGAAGCTTTCCCGTAACGAATTCTTAAGAACTGATATTTCTTCCTCTGTTAATACCATTGTTGACGAATCCACTGTTCCTTTGGCCTTGAGACTTTCGGGCCAACTCTTGCTTGGAGTGGTTCGTATCTACAACAGAAAAACTATATATCTCATGGAAGACTGTAATGAAACGCTCTTAAAGCTTAAAATGGCCTTCCGCACCGGTAATGTCGATATGGAAAAACCTACTGTTACTGTTGCTAAATCTCATACCCTCACTTTACAAAACAAAATTACGGACTTGGACTTGCTTTTACTTCCAGAGCCTAATTTTGACCTTGGCTTGCCTGAATTTGGTGATACTACCTTTTCCTCGGCGTCTGGTGCCACCCGTCGTCCTCGTCATCACCGTGTTGAAGAGCCAATGCTTATGTCTTCTCAACACGCGCCTTCTGCTTCGCATAGAGATATCACACTTCCAGATATGGACGATACCATCGATATGGGTCGTGGATTTTCTCATCGACACGACATGGATGATTTAAGTGGTACCGATGACTTGGGCTTGGATTTGGATTTGGATTTAGATCTTGGTCTCGATCTTGAAACATCAGACACCTCCAAACTTCATGGGCAAGGAGGAGATTATGATGATAGTGGGATGGGTCACATTGATATGGGTGCTGGCGATAACTACGAAGATTTACTTGCTGAAGGAAGAGCCCGCAGAATTGGTGACGGTTCAAGTGATATTGAAACTGGTCTGGCTGCTTCTGTCCACAGATCTGAAGGCGATGAATTAGATTTACGCAGGCAATTGGAGTTGGCCATTTCTGGTGAAGATCTAAACCTTCCTTCAAGTACCCGTGATCATGATGAATCTCTTGGTCTTCCGCCATCTTCTCCTCGAGTCCCTGGCTCTCCTGGTTCTCCTGAAGGTCCTCCAACCCCTACTGAAGGTGCTGATATTTTGGGTGATATTGAAGTCACTACGGATTTAGGCGCCGATGAAACTGCTCGTCGGTCTATTTTAGGTGAAGAAGAAAAAGATACTACAGAACAAACTCAGGCTCTTCCTCGTCGCCGCCGCCGTCCACGTCCTCAACATGCTGGAGTTGACGCAATGATTGAAATTGAAACCTCGAAATCACAACTCGAAGCCAACAGAAAGTTGATTGTTCGTCAACGCAGCTCATTCCCCACTGACTTTCTTTCATTCTCGTTGATGGAAATGAATCAAAAATCACTCATGGCTTCTATGTTTGTCTACCACCATGATAATCCACTTTTGGCCAGACTAGTTGACCCTGACTTTGTCAATAGTCGGATGAATGAGGTTAGCCAGCACCAGTCGTTATCGGGACGTAAAAGAGCTATCTCTGAACTAAGCGATTTTGAAGAAGGATTCATTAGCAAAACAATGCGAATTGAATCGCCTTCATTGGATGCAAATCTCGATATCAATTCTGAGGAACATTTGGATCATGAAGGCGGGGTAGAGCCTATATTTGACCAAGAATTCAATATTGCCGATTTTCCTGGCGCCAAAAGAATTGGAGAAGAAACAGAGCAAGATCATCAAAAACGTGACACAGAGGCAGACAGAGAGCAATACGAGCATATGGAGCCTGGATTTGATACATTTTCAGGGCCTGGGTATGATTATAACGGAGATGCCGAGGCAGGTTTTGGTAATGTGGGTGCGACAGGTCAGGAACTTGGACTAGATTTAGAACTTGAGCCTGAAGATTCCGAGTCATACAGTACACCAGGCATTTCCGGAATTTCACAATATACTATCAAGGCAGCTACATCTTTAAAAGAAAGTCTTGAGAAACAAGGATTAGCACCTAGTACAGAAGAGTTGCAAGAAATCAAACTAAATCAACCTACGGCCTACCAACCACCACCATCAGATAAGAACCCCATCCGAAGTGGTGTTGTTAACTTTGAGTCGCTTGTACAAGAATCAATGTTGACCGTCAGTACCAGTGCTAGTGGAGAACCCAAGAAATCAGCTAAAAGTGCACATGTTAAGATGTTCTTTGAAATGTTGGTGCTCGCTACTAAAGATGCAGTGAAACTTGAACAACAACATGCATTTGGAGATATTAGCGTACGACCCAAAGAGTATTTGTACAATGATATTTGGGAAGGGAAAGCTAAGGAGCAGGAACAGCAGCAAGAAGCCCATTGATTATTATCTTTAACTTTTTATGATTATGTTTATTTTTATTGCTGGTGTATTTTATGATTGTTTACGTTTCAAAGTATTGATTTAATGGCATATATTGTTTTTCTATCGGTAGTTAATATATTTTAGTTGATTTTAATACGGGAATTTGGCAATTGAAGAATTGATTTTAGCTGGCCACGATGATTACAACGCAAAATAACCGAGTACCGCCGTTACGTGACTCGAGCCATGACATGATCAGCCTGGTCATTTTAAGTGGGACACTATAGGCCTGAAAGCCCGAAAATTTATCAACAATACATAAAAATGAACCTCATGTGCCAAAATAGAAATTGTCCAATCACAAGCGGCAGTTGATTCAAGTCGCATCAAACTGTCATTTACGATGTCTGATAATTGTTTATCTTGCACTTTCTTATTTTTGGTCGGCGGCTACGGGGTTTGTCTGATTAAATAAACTAACAGCGAGGTACAGGCACTTGTCGGCGTTAGTACACTTAGTTATTCTTTCTAGTTTTCCATAATTGATATATCAACAATTAATAAATCACATCTGATAAACATCAATTTCGTTGAAAATAATGCAGAGCTTCAGGAAGCTTTTAATAATGTTAAAATATTTGTCACTAATAAACCTTTGCGAAATCTGTAGGGTTTTAAACAACTATTTAACTTGTAAATATTAGATGATTTCCATTTCAGATGTATTCTGAAAATGTTCAAGTCCAACTGTCTATCCACCTACTTGTATTTTTCAAAGTATCATTTTACATTTTTAATGATAATTTTGTTCCATTATATTATTGATCATGTTTCGTGATTGTCATAGTTTAGAAGCAATATTGCGAAACAAAAACTGGGGAACTTGCCAATAACCATAATTAGACCGATAAACAGTGTTTTTTAAATAGCTCTCATAAAATGATGCAATAAATCACGTTATCCATTTTTTTAAAAAAAAGCACAATTCCATTTACAACCTTATCAACTGCATTTACAGTTAGATTTCTATTCTTTGATTTTTCAACATTGTGATTCGAAAAAGCCGTTTCAATCATATTTATTCATGCCGAAGCACTCGACTCCTGAAACCGACGATGACCTGGATTCTCCCCGGTCTCCATACCGACTCCAACATTCCGGATCTTTTAATGAATATTTCCCCAATACTCACGATTTAACTCACGACTCAAATGACCCTAACTATTACTCTTCTTTAAGCTCTTCCTCTTTTATCAAGCCTCAGTATGCTACACGATCAAATACAACTCCTAATCCTCTTAAAGAAACCTATGCCAATCGAGCTGCTAAAGCTACTGGTGACGCTTTAGCAAGGTTTAGTAAAGCCATCATTGGTAATTCCACAAATACGTCTACCGACTTTTCTATTTCAGGAAGATCATCAGAAACTTCCAGCCGCGAAACAAGTGTTGTGGGAAGCGTTTCAAATCCTTCTCAAGGATTCCAGCGCGCTCCTAACTTGAGTGCTCAGCGCCCAACATATTCTCGCGCAAATTCTAGTAACTACAGCAATGGATATATCAATGGCTCTAAACATATTCAAGATGTGGCTAAAAAACGGAATCTTCGATTCACTGCTCGCAGCGATATAATGGCAATGGGTCCTGCTGCTACGGAAAACGCTGTTGCAGTTGCCGGTAAAGACTTTTTTCAAATTCTTCGCGTTGAAAATGAAAATGTTACTGTCAGTCAAGATGTTCGAGGGTCCCACGTTGCTCGCGATTTCGACAAGTTCTATACTGTCACCGATTTGAGTTGGGGACGCAACGAATGCCGTCGAACAATAGCACTCTCCAATTCTGGTGGCCAGCTCCTTGTCTATAATATCGAAAAAACAAAGTCTGTAAATCGTCTTTCTGACGGAAGCCGTGCAATCAACTCGATCAACTTTCACCAACAGGAGTCTTTCAGACTAGTCTCGGGTTCAGCAGATGGATCAATCAAACTGTGGGATTTGCGTCAGCAAAAAAAATCACCCGTGATATCTTTTTTTAAAAACGGTGATAACGTTCGTGAGGTTCAATTCAGTCCATTCGATCCAAATAAACTTGCCGCTGTTTATGACTCGGGCTCCGTTATTCGCTGGGATATTCGATACCCTCGCGTCGTCGATTTGCGACTCAATGCTCATACAGGTGCTGGTCTATCTCTTGATTGGCATACCGAATACAATTATATTGTTTCTGGCGGTGTTGACAAACAAATACATATTTGGAACATGAGCTCGGAATCACGTAAACCTGAAATAACAATTTTGAATTCAACATCAGTATCTAAGGTTCGCTGGCAACACGATATATTAAACTCCACTGCATCTTCCAAGTACGGCATCTTGAACTCTGACATTGTAAGCTGTAGTATGAGTTTGTTTGACCATGCTGTAAATGTTTGGAACCCTCGTCGACCATATATTCCTCATTACGTTTTAAAACCTCATTCGAATTCTGTTATTGATATTTTTTGGCGGTCACAATCTGTCCTCTGGACAATCTCAAGAGATAAAACTTTCGCACAAACTAGCCTTGATCCTGGTGATATGGAAATCAAACGTCTCAACTCACAAGCATTTTCTTGGACCAATAATAATACCCTTTCGTTTGTTGTTCAAGACCGCCATGAAGAAATGTACTTCAAAGATGCGGGCGACCATTCTATAGTTCGAGAAGACGAAAGATCCCGTAAACATAGTGTTTCTGTTACCACATCACCTTCTGTTATCCGTTCCCCACTGCCATCTGTACCGCCACCTACAGAGTCTTTAAAGTTAATACCTGCAGTTTATACCTTTAATTTTCCTGGAACTTCTCCTGAGGCCTTTAATTATTGTGCTGAAAATTATTTTTATTATGATAACGTTCTTAGTCTTGAAAGATACAGCAAAAGACCTTTTACTAAAGCCGAAATTAAACGAACTACTACAGGTTTGATGGCTGTAGATGTGTGTGGAAATAATGCCATTACAGCTGCCCAGGCTGGCAGATTTCGAACTAGTCAAACCTGGAGAATTTTACAAGAAGTTATTGGTCGCGAGAGGATCGAATTTTTGCAACGTAAGCCAGTCAAAATGCCAATCAAAGATAAACTAAAGCCATATGCTTCCAGAATCACAGAAAGTTTGAAATCTACAGAGCCGTCGCCTATGCTAAGACCAATTGACGATAATCATGCATCGATAACTAAGATGTCACGAGAAGGGTCTTTAGATAGGTCGTACTCTGAAGCATTACCTGGGTTACATAGGTCTCAAACAAAAGACGACACTGTATATTCCTTACGACAAGCCACTAATCTTCACCAATACTCTGATTTTGATGATTATGAGTCATTTGCTGAAAGTTCTGATGAATACGACTCCATGTCTTCTGACAATTCAGATTCACAGCATGTCGCACCTTCAATATTTTCTAGCGCTTTCAATAATATCCGGTCAAATTTGGATGGCTTACACTCTAGAAATAGCACCAGCAGTCTTTCTCGTGAAGTCTCAAATGCATCTAGCACACACCAACTTTCTCATAGCGAAGAAAACCTCACAAACTCTAGACGAACTAGAGTTTTTCTACCTGGTGCTAGCCCGTCGCCAAATTTCACTCACAGGTCTAGTTCTCATTTCAGTATTCCTAGTAATCTACGAAACGAAATTTCAGACAGTTCTGAAACGAAAGGTATTAATGAAGATGGCACCACCACTTCTATCGCAGCAAAAATCATACCAAACACTTCAACAATGGCTCCAAACCAAACATGGGCAGACATTCTTGGTCCAGGAGCTTTTACCGATGACTCCAACAAGAATGATACCAGCAATATTTCAAATTCTATTTCAAGCGTTCCCGCAGCATCCAAGAATGACGACAAAACAGAATGCATTTTTGAAGGAGCTACTGTAAAACCGCTACCAAATTTGCATCATTTTGATTCTATTTCACAATCCCTAAAAACTGAAAAAGCAGCGTCTCCATTGTCGCCATCACTTGTTTCATCACTATCAGAATCCTCGTTTTCTACCGAAAAAGGGCGCCGGCCAGTTAGTACCAACAATCAAAGCTCTTCAATGACTCCACAATTTTCCGATATTGCGCGTGCCGTTGCAGAATATGCTAGTTACGTCTCAGAAGCTTCTGATGCAGAAAGAGAATCAGAAAATGAAGTTGATGACCAAGATCTGGAAAACAACTTTGACCAAGATACCCCCAAAAACGCATTAAAAACGTTTTTGACTAAGACCACCACAAATGCGTCAACCGTATCCAAAGACTCTTTCAAATCCTCGAAGCAGAACAGTTCCATTATCAGCAGAAATTCAAGTGATGAACTTAAACAAGGCGGACCTGAAACGTTGCGGAATAAAATACACCCCAATCTAATCTCTCGGACTGATGAAAATTCATCTATTTTAAGTGAAGACGAAGATGAAGATGATGACGGTTATGAAAGTATGGATGATGATACTGATGATGACCAAGTGAAGTTTAAACCCAGGATCCAGCACATTAGTTCTGACCTACGAGATTCTACAAGAAAAGCGAGATTACCCAACCGCCGTACTGTCAAAAAGTCTATGCAGAATTTAAAAACGAAAAACCCTGAAAATGTAACACCTCCAAAACCTGATGAAGTCCAGCAAGTTACTGTAGCAGCCGCTATAGCCCGCGCAACCCATCTTGACGATCTAACTAAAAGATACCATGAGTACCAGGACACACTGGAAAATCCCTGGCGTGCTGAAAAAATGATTCAGCAGGTAGCTTGGTATGCTGTTGAACAAGGTGATATCCAAATGTGTGCAACCCTTGGTATGCTATTTTTGCGTGATTACCCAAAAGCATTTATTAGCGACAAACCTGAACATGAGTGGAATTCAACATTTAATAATGAACCAGAGGACGAAGAATTCAAAAAGATTTTTGAACCTAGAAATTATCGTACAAAAGGCCTACTCAGCAAGTTGGCATCTACCTTTAATAACCAAGAAAAGTCTTTTTCATTACTCAAACAGGGATCTCGTGTTGTCGAGGAGTGGGTGATGATGTATCTCGAATCTCTTCGCAAACATGGCCAACATGTAGTTGCCGCAGAAATAATCAAGCAATGCCCTTTCCCCAAAGTCCAACAACGTGGTCAAATTGAAACAGCTCTTGATCCAATTTGTCATTTATGTTGTACGCCTCTGGCAGAAAACAGATCTAAATATGGATACCATAATAGTAACACTGAATCTCAAGATTCTTACCATAAAAAACGCTTGAAACATTCTAAAACACTCAAAAATGGTGTGCCACATAGTTCTAAACCCAGTTCGTTCAAACCACAAAAATCCACCTCAACAAATAATCATTTGTCGTCGTCACCAGTTGTGCCAGAAAACCGCGAAAAAGAAGAAGACAAAAAGGTTGAGTATTGGTACTGCACCACTTGCGAAAAATTATTAGACGGTTGCAGTTATTGCCGGCTTCCTATAAAGGGACTAAGCGTGTGTCTTTTTGGCTGTGGTCATAAAATACACACTAGTTGTTTGCGTGACTGGGCAAATGAATGCGACGAAATTTCTGATCCAATGGCAGACTTTTATAATACATTTCCCACCACCAACGATGCCCGGCCGAATTCCAATGACTCGGCGTTGTTTTCAAACTATGCTTTTTCAAATGAGAATCCTGCCGATCAAAATGCTCAAGATGGTCATGCTTTTTCTTCTTCATCGTTGACATCCAGCTCTAACTCCTCTTTGTCTAACAATTCTGCATCCACAGCTGAAAAGATTTCGTTTGTTTCTTCTCAACAGAATTCACGTCCTTATAATAGCAATGTTAATGCTACAAATATCAACAACTTTCCGCGCGGATACGCCAATGCATACCATAGTTCCCAAGAAGTCTTGAATAATGGACAGACAAACTTTCAAACAGGAACCAATGAAAAAAAATCAGTCCCTAGTCCTCAATTTCAAAGAATATACCCAACATTGGAATGTCCTACAGGCTGTGGAACTGTCATTGTTGTATAAGTACTTTTGATTTTTTTTAAAATATAAAAGTTTATCAAATGGGGAATTTACATTGAATGAAAAATCAATAAATATTTTACCAAACCAAGTAATAGAAGTCTTGGACTCTAGAACCTTGTAGTTTGTTGATACATATATTATTCTCTAACTATTAATTCAAAAAAACAATATTTATCATGGAAAAAATTGGACGACACCGGAATCGAACCGGGGACCTCTCGCATGCTAAGCGAATGTGATAACCAACTACACCAGACGCCCATTCGTTAAAATTTTTAAGAAATAAGCCCTACCTCTGGACCAGTTAAACTCAATCTCAAAGATACTACCTAAGCAACCAATGACCAAGACAAATGGGAAATTAAGATTCGAGATGAAACTGATGAAACAACGGAGATAAGATAAAACTCAATAAGTCGGAGACTTAGGAAAATACCAATATACTCGATGGTTTCCTGATGAGGATTAATTATCATTTTGACGGATATAAATAGATATGGAATTCCCAGTTGATGAAGAAGGTTATTAGGAACAATCAGAATAAGAACAACAATAATATTATATCTCAAATACAAGCATCGTTAATATGAATATATCATGAATACTCCTTAAATACTTCACACGTGAGAAAAGGTCCTTAAAAGAGGTCTGACTCTTTACAAAATTAAAAAAGAATTAGTGTTATATTTGGACCATCAATTCAATAATTAAAAAAGTATTATGAAGTTGGTTTTCTGATATTGAATTAAAAACATTAATACAATGAACATATTATATATAGACTGAACTAATAGCCTTACACCGAATGGCCTAAGTGACTGATGTTATATATTTCTATAACCCGTAAATAAAATAAAATAAATAAATGATTTACCAGTTAATTAAATGTGTTCAAGTCGGGAAGGTTTTTTTTTCTTTTACCAGAGATGGTTTTCCCTGTTCCTCATAAGCTAGTATTAGCACTTTTACTCTTACTGATTGGAAACGCTACTCAAAACCGAATTGAAAAATTACAAAAAACGAAAAGATTATGTATATTGAGCCAAGTCGTTGAACGGATGGCCTGAGTGTTTGATGTTATATTATTCTATAACCCTTGAATTGACATGATATAATTTATGTATTAAAGATGAAGTAATTGAAATATCTACATACATTATTCAATAAGCTGATCCAGGATCAATAGTTTATGTTTTCTATAGTTTTTAAATTTATTTATTCATCAATATTTTGACATTTTTTTTGGTAATCGTATATATACATTTTTAGTCTGAAACCAGCTGATTTATTGTATAATATTTTGTTGATTTGATCCAAAATCTCGATATTACACTATTTTTGAAGAAAAAATTTCTTTTAGAACTTTGGCCAGTATGGCGTATTATCATTATGTATAACCCTCTCGTCTTGTAAACGCAACTAAATTTCGTAAATATGTATTTAAGATTCAACTTTTGCTAGGAAAAATATCGATGTTGATTTAATGAGTTTTTATTTATTATGTCTGATCATTAAGCTACTACCAACAGTAGACTCAGCAACGTCTTGAGGTTTTCAAAAATCGGATTATATATTATATTTACATATACAAAAATAGCTGATAACTTTTACACAGCTGAGATAAGAGTTTAAGCTGAAAAAAGTATGCACATAGATTATTATCCGAGCTTAGAGTATTTGGCCAGTCATCTATTCAAAAATCGATTGTGATTTAAAAAAAACTCCGATACGGGGAATCGAACCCCGAACTGCTCGGTGAAAGCGAACCGTGCTAGCCGTTACACTATATCGGATTGTTAAAAAATCCAACAGCCTGTTTATAATATAGAAATAAAAAATCTTTAAGTACACAATGTTATCTCGTGATTATTTTTTGATAATCCTTAAATATATTTCATAAATATTAATATTTTACAATACTAAGAAATCAAAATTTCCAATTAATTTGAAATTATCAGGATATTAGAATAATCTTATGAACACTTCCATATGACTGTTAAGGGATCAGCAACTATTGATTGGCATCAAATCGGCTAATTCTCAACTCATTGACTAACTATCTTTACATCTCGATGACTGAACATGAAAATCTCAGATTAGCAGTGTACGTGGTGATGACTGGTCTCGGTTTATTTCATGAACCAGTTGTTTATAAATTCAATCTGATTCCCAATCAAGGACACTTTTATAGAACAATCACAATTATATGAATTGATCCATTTGATTTTTTTGAATTGACATACCATTTTAATATAATTTTTATTAAATTAAAAATTCCCCGGAGTTAAAAAAAGTTTAAACTGTTATTGAAATCATCTAATGAAATGAATCAATAGCTAACAGGTACAAATGACAAGCATATATATTATAAACAGTTAAAACAATGAGATTATCCCAATTAGTATCCTTTGAATTTTACAAAAAAAAGTCGTTTACGCTGAAAACGGTGTTTCATTAACTGCTAGATTCAACATATCGGAAAATATTTCATAAAGTCCAAATGTCATCGTACTTCCCAAACAGATTGTGAAGAACCTTGGAATTGAACCGCTCCAAAAGGTCAAAGGCCCCTCTTCAGCCAAGATTTTATATGTGGTTTTCAGGGTGTTACGGTAAACAGTGCGTGCATTGATAGACATCATTCTTGTTTTAACAACGTCAATTGGTTGGGTAGCAATTACAACAGATGCACCAGATAGCATGGCAGATAAAAGAGCCAAATGTGCTGGAATCGGAGCATCTTCGGAAGACGACCCATACAGTGCTTGTTTGAAAAAAGTATACGTAGTGAACTGGACGACGCTGTTGGCGATTTGGCGAAACATGGTAGGCATAAAACCTTGTACAAAAGCGCGAAAGCCTCGGGTTTTATACATGTCAAGGATATTTGCATGTAAGGATTTGGTATCTGGGTTGATTTCCAAAAGATGAGTAGAATGAACTTTATCAGCTGGCGGTCGAGGTGCGACTTTTGGATAACTTTCAGCATTTGCTTTGGGTATAGAACTTGTTTTGGATGGTGTAGCACTTTTCGAGTTCGAGGAATTTGAATTTATGGATGGTAGTTGTTCTTGGTGAATTTTAGACTCTGCTACTGCAAGTTTCATATTTGCTGTGGCATTGATGGGATCTAAGGTTCTTTCAACCATTGTTGTTTTGATATTTTCAAATGGAACAACAACTAAGGATTCCATAAAACCAGTCATCATACCAGCGACTACAGCCTGAGGAGCAGCCAAAGAACCTTGTGAGTCAGTCATGAATTTGGTAGCTGCATTATATACATTGTATCTGACAACACCTCGAATGGAGTTCCCAAGAACTAAAGCAGAGCAACCTCGATATATCTTAGTAATTGATTCTGGCAGTTGATACTTGACACCATTAACACGCCGACTTAACTGAGATTGTGTTTTGACAAAGTCTAAAGGATATGTCACGACACTTTCTGTGATGGCTGCGGTCACTCCCGCCATCGTAGCGACAAGAAGAGAAGACTAAAGAAAGGAATTGGTTATTCGAATGGTTGGTATGATGAACGAAAGAAAAAAAAAGCTATGATTGCCTGGAAAGCCAATTAGCATTCAAAATCGAGTGTCATACATCAGAATTCTAGGAGTTGCATTGAAAAACCAAATATTAGTACAATATCAAAAAATAGACAGCAGAACAGTTGAAATTAAGAACTAGACGTACCGGGTTATAAGAGGTCATTTTGTCGTGGGTTGATGGTTTGGAACAAGCAAACTTCAGCTTCAGCTTCAGCATGAGTTAATATCAATATTGTTGCTAATCACGTGTTTATGATACGGCTTTATTGAATGGTGTTTATGAACCTGTTAATCTTACTTGTCAATATGATACATAATAAACAATACCAGATGGAGAAACCATACCCGCAGGAGTGTAGCTCGTACTCATCGGTTGGTTCATAATCTCTGGCTGGTTCATACCCTCTTTTGGTTCATATGCACTGGCTGGCTCATACTCATCGGTTGGTTCATACACGCTGGCTGGTTCATACTTACGGGTCGGTTCATACACACTGGTTAACTCGTATTCATGGGTTGGTTCATATCCCCTTATGATTTATATGCACTGGCCGGCTCATATGCACTGCTGGTTCATACCCAATGCCTAAATCATACCCACACGATGGTTCATACTCGTTCATGTAAGCCGAAGACCATTGTGTGACGACGTTGCAACAAGAAGGGCTACAAATCTCATTAGTATCAAATTCTCGTCAATGAACTGGGTCACGTTTAGGTAGGTCTAACAAGATTAGAACAATGTCCTAGAACGGAGAGACTGACAATCAAGTGTGGTTTGTTGAGGGTGGTCACAATAATGAATCCAATAAGGATTTGTATGCCGGTCTAACAGCTGGAGAAAATGCTCCTAAAATAGAACCCTCCACTCGCAACAGGTATCTGAATACCTCTGCCTTGGATTTTACTACCCCCTAAAGACATGTCTTAACGGATTCTGAACCATCGTTTAATATTGTCAATGATAAGGCATTCTTTAGATCCATGGCTGGTTGAAGTATTGACATCGGTGGTATTGGTGGTGAAACTGTTACTACAAAAGAAACTCAAGGCAGAAATACACTTCATCTCTAAAAGCGGTCACCTTGTCAAATGCTTTCATTGTGATGATAGTGGTGAGGTTATTTCTGGTATCCTTGTGTCATGATAGACTAAAAAGCATCCAACAGATCTTGAAATGATTACACAGTTTGAAAAGTGATCCGGGTCGGTAGACTTGTGATCATTGATCATTGATCGTTTCAAAAATCAGTGGTGGTATGATTGTGACCACTGATCATTTCAAGAACCGGTAGCAGATATCTTGTTCCATTGGCATTTTCCATACCATATCGCTCAAACTATCTCCAGTGCATGTATTACCTCCCAAATTGCACTCACTAACGTTTCCGTGAATTCTCACTATATTGCATTTATGTCTGAGGCACTGAGGCACTGAGACACTGAGACACTGAAATGACTGCCGAGCCCGCTTTCAATGACAAACTAAGTTCATCGATATACGATACACATTAATCGACCACTAGTGGACAGCAGAAGAGCAAATATGTGTTTCCTATAGACTTCTAGACCGTTTGACTATATCGTTCCTTTCAAATTAATTTCAAAAGTTTCTTAAATATTGTGTTGGTGCTTTCGTCTAACTGGTATAATATGAGCTATAATGGTGCTTTAAAATCGACATGTTACTTGTCCCGACAAAATGGCCTTTGAATCAAAATCAAACATCTATACATGTCTGAACTGGTGAAGTAGGTTATTGAAAGCGAGTAAGGTGCCATAGCAAACT
Source organism: Magnusiomyces suaveolens (assembly GCA_900642975.1). Lineage (NCBI taxonomy): Eukaryota > Fungi > Ascomycota > Dipodascomycetes > Dipodascales > Dipodascaceae > Magnusiomyces > Magnusiomyces suaveolens. Next base: position 2,362,753 of record CAAAMA010000004.1, read on the forward strand.
CTAGAATAGCTAAGAAAATAAACGTAGTAGGGTTTTAGATTGAGATTTTGATAGTTATACTTAATGGAGTATAATTGAAAAAAGAATCCGTACTAACCATGCAATAAAATAACTGATAATTGCCCAATTCACTCCTAATTGTTTGTTGATATCATTTATTCGTCAAAATACTTTTTCTGTAATTGTCTAGAGTTGGTTATGTAAACAAGATATCCAAGAAAACAAATAGAAATACAACCATAAATATGAGAAACAATCCTCAATGATAAATGACCGTCACAGCCGGACACCCATGCGGGTATGGCTGCCTTATAATTTGATTGATATATAATTAAAACATAGTCTCTATATTGAATTTATATAAGAGACATGCTACCTCAATGCAGATACTCTATTTCAATAGTGGTCGCAGCGTTTATGATGTTCTCAATACGGTATGAAAGACAAATCATTAATTCAAAACCGGATACAGTGGCATCGTTTTTCTGACAGTTGCAGTTAAATATATTGAAATCGGTTTTCACATCATTATCTTTTTTTAAAACCCGGGAGTGACTAAAATATACCTATCACCTTCTCTGTCGTCAAATATCCATCAATTTTAATCTGACTCATTCCAATATAAATCTAGAGAACTATATACCACTTTTTAAGCTAAGTTTGGATTCAAAAATTTAATAATAGACAAACTAGTGGTAAAAAATATGAATGAAAAAACTATCTTGAATAGATATCATAATATAGTACAATTATGAAAAGGCATATTTTCATTATTTTGTCGGGGGATTATGTCAGTGACGTATTACAACATTGGTTTATATATACCCTAAAACACTTTGGAACCTCAATTTAAGTATAATGAAGGTAATAGTGATAAACATGTACTGAAATATGAAGGGTATCACGACAATAATACCTTTACTAGTGGTAATAACACATAGAATGATATAAATACTATGGCTCGCGTACAGTCGACTTAGCAAAATTTGTTGGACAGTCAACAATAAATTGAATTCAATCTGACATGTCGAAATTATAGAAAAATAGACATTTGTGATTGATCGAGAACCCATTAGTATTTGAAAGTATTATTCAATTATCAAAATGTCGAACTTCAATTATGTTACTTCATTGTTAATGTGTCACTGAGTTTTTATTAAATTCCGTTAAAATAAAACGTAATCCATAAAATAATAAAACATATGAAATGTCAAAAATAAATTTACTCTCACCTTTGGCTAAGTTGATTCCATACTCTGAATTTACTGATGGCAGATATTAATCAGACTTTAACATTTTTACACAATAAACATTCATGATCCAGTATCTATCATTCTGAATATTTGACCAAGTTTTGTTTGGCACTGAAACTTTCAGCTGGAAGAAGTTATTATATGGAAGTACTTTCTTTATGAGGAGCTTTTTAAATATTTCTGATTTGACTTGTTTGAATCGGCCATGAATTTATGCAAATATACGCCGGATTCTTTGGAACATTTATTCATTCAAAGTCAAGAAAGAAAACAATAGTTTAAACACAAAGTATCTAAAGTGTTCGTCTAAGCTATGTGATTTTTAAAATCTCACTATTTTGTTTCTTGCTCATTAATTTATTATTTGTCAACATCTAAAACAGCCTCTAGGAAATCAAATTTATTTATTATTTCTTTTATTTAGGAATTATAGAAATATATAACATCAGCTACTTAGACCATCCGTTTGACGATCTTGGTTCAATATAATTTTTTAATTCAGTTTCGAGTGATGTTTCCAATCAGCACGCGTAACAGACCTAATACTAGTTCACGATGAACAGGAAAAATCATCTCTGGTAAAGACCTTCTCAACTTAAACCCACTGAATCATCTTCAACACATTATTTGTTTGTAATTTTTTTATTCGTTTATTAATCCTTTTTGATTGTAATAAAATTCACAATCTCATGCAAACCAGTGACACTATCCAAAAGAGTCCGCAAGTCCATCTCTGGTGATACTTGCTCAAGCTCTTGTAGTTGTAAACCCACTAAAGGAAAATCAACCAAGATGTGTCGAACTGTTTCCAACTCTCCTCATCTGCAATTATAACTGTTTTTTTCAATGCCCATTCTTTAATACTATGTTTCAAAATGGCCATGATTTGTTCGTAGTTGAGTGGTTTGGCTGATAGTCCTGCGATTATGGTGTTTTAGTATTTTGATCATAACTAGTTGATCCATCTGATCTACATATTCGGTTCCAAGTGTCAAGTATCGGCATCATCGACGTTTCTTTCCTAATGTGTAACCGCAGTTTCATTGTTTTACCGCTTTGGCTTGCAATGAAGCAATTGCCATTTTTTGTTGTAGTCTTGTATCACTTTTTGGGTTTGGTTTAACGGTTACATTTAGCTCTTCAATCTTCCTAGTAACGCAATCAATACCATTACAGACCAATGTCTTCCAGTATTGTTTGACTTGGTTGGCATCGCACAAACCAAAATAGAGTCTAGCAGTTATGTATTAAAATCGGTGTTAGTAAGGTATTATTCATGTGTTCTTTTGTAACACTTCGACAGATGTAATACCTCCAAATTGCTCTGGTGTCATGATCTCATTTGTCAGCGCTATTAGAGAATTATATTATTGAAACTTGGTGGATACTAGGAGATATGATGTAGTTCGCAGAGGAAAAACCCACTTTCAGTAATCAGGAGCTGAGCATCATGTAATCTTGAATGTATATATATACATTAATGCCTTGGAATCAATAGAAAGACAGTTAACTTCTCGCATAAGTTTCTAGACTATATTTTGGCCATCTCGTCTTCTTGGAGTCTATGTTTGCAATTACAATTATCTGTTTACTGATAACTTGATAAAGATTTTTGTAAGAAATCAGCCCTAGGTCTGGACCAGTGAAACCCAACCTCGAAGGTATTACCTAATCAACCAATGACCAAGACAAATGGGAAATGGGAAATGAGGATGCGAAATGAAACCTATGAAACTGATGAAACAACGGAGATAAGATAAAACTCAATAAGTCGGAGACTTAGGAAAATAACAATATATTCGATGGTTTCCTGGTGAGGATGAATTTTCATTTTGACGGATATAAATAGAGATGGAATTCCCAGTTGAAGAAAGCAGGACAGAAGAGCAGGAATACAATCGACACACGATACTCTGCCATTTACAGACTACTATTGATCTACTATCAGAACCTATACTTTGGATATATCTATTTACCTTGTTATAACTATTGAATCTATTCTATTACATCCCCTTTCTCTAAGCGGATAAGAACAATACTAATTATTAGGTGCGTAGTATTCAAGCTCCCTCCACATAAGGCAAAGATCTCAATTCGGGTCCGACTCTTTACAATATCTGTAAGCGGCAGCGCGGTAAGTAAGATGATTGTATTGCAATCCTGAAGTTCAATAGACACAGAGTCCAACTTAAGTTCAGGGAGTTAAGTAAGAGGTTAACTGTCATTCTAATGGATACAAACAGAATACATATGTATATAGATGTAAGATTACATAATTCTTAGTCCTTGATTACAGAACATACGTTCTGCCTCTGCGAACTACGACAGGTCTCCTATTGGCCGCTGTCAATTTTGTCAAGGTCTCTTGGCCCAGTTGGTTAAGGCATCGTGCTAATAACAAGCAACTACTTGCGAGTAAACGCGAGGATCGGCGGTTCGATCCCGCCAGAGACCATTGTTTTTTGGCCCACTCTGTTTAGTCACATGATACTTTGCTTGTTGTAATGTCCCGATTTTAGCTAATTTAAACCACCATCTTTTTATTTCATTTCCTTTATCAACACTGTCAACAAAATATCATCATCAAGCAATGGTCGGTTCCCGTCGAAGTACTATTAAGGCTATTGAAACATTTTTTACAAAATCTGATTCCAAAAAGAAACTGCCCGGGAATGGTATAGTTTGGCCACCAGATCTTATCGCTACTGTCCAAGATTATGTTGATTCCCATTCAGCAGAAGGTCCTGGTGCCAGTTCTTACTCAACGAAAATTCATGAAGATTTACTTCATCTTCAAAAGTTAGCACGCGAAAATTCGGTTTCCGAGGCTTGTTTTTTACAGTGCCTGGTTTTGTTCGCACCATTGCTTGTTAATAAAGATCAACTTCAGGAATGGTTTAAAGCTTACGCTGGGCCCGCTATCAATTCTGCTGGTAATTCGATAGAATCTGTTGAAGCATCACGATCTTTTTTGCTTGCTGTTTTAAACCATGGCACCTCCCCACTTGTGAAATCTGCAAATGAGCAACAATCTACCTCTGATTCCTCAGAGTTGGAAGACAGTTCAAATTCGTTGCCTACAATCTCAAATAACTCTTCTACATTTTTATCTGAAAATCCGGCATTATCTCCTCTAATCCTACCCGAAACGCATGTTCCCCAAAGTTCTATTGCTTCTTCATCACTCATTAATATTGATACTCTTTTTATTGAAGAAAACACACCCAGCAGTCTTTTTTTCTCTTGGATTCTAGATACCTACTCATGTCTTCACCTCGAACAGTGGTTTTCTTTTGGAGAATCCGGAATAGCCTTAGAGGAACGCCTACGTGTTGTTGTGAAATCTTCAAGAGATCTTTTGCTCAAATGGGCAAGTTCAAATGAGCAACTTTTTTTCCAACGACTAGACTTTTATAAAGCTCGCAACCCCAATCATCGTCAAATAAGTTTCAGTTTGTCTTCACAGTTTGTATCCCAAAACCCTACCTCAAATATTGGCGCTATTGCAAATACTAATCTTTTGAATACACTTCTCAATTCCTTATTATATGACACTTCGCAAACCGCTCTCAATATTGGTTCGAAAGTTCTGGCAATGGTCGTTCCTTACATTGCTTCTAAATTGACAAATAATATGATTTTCAAACTCTTTCTTATCTATGGGCGTTTAGCTTGCTGGAACTCTTTTAATTATGACTTTTCCTTACCAAAATCATCCCAAAAATCAAGAGAACAAAGCACACATATTGAGTCGATATTTTCATCAGCAGACGATATCGCTCCAAAATTAACCGTTCCAAAAGGTTGGCGTTTAATTTCAAAAGCTTTTGATCTTCCTGAAATCCAACTTATTGATGTTGCTCCTCTTTTTACTTCTTTGTATGGTTTGTGGCCTTCCAACTTCTTGTCTTTTATTCGTGAACCGACGGAATTTATTACTAAAAGGACTAATGACACTTCTCTGAATGAGAAAGACAACAGCAAGTCGTCTGAATCTGTTCCATTTCCTGACGTCTGGAACTCTTCTTGTATTTCAGACCGAAGTTTACAATTGTTTTACTCCCACTGCATCAATCCTCTACTTACACGGTTCACCATTGACCAGGAGTTGAATCCGAAATCCCTTTCATCTGTTGGAACCCCCATTGAATTGGCCACTTTTTGTAATTCTTTACGTGAAAGGTTTGTAGAAGTTTTTCCTCAATCCAGACGCCAATCAAGTTTTGCAGCCCGATCTACGCAATCCACAAAAGTGAACGCTGCTGGTTCTAAACAAATTGGTCAAGCCAACAATCAAACAAATGAAAATGATGACGAAGAATCGTATTTTAATTCACTGTTTGAAAATGAGCAACTTGAAGACACTCCAAATTCTTGTTCATCACATGTTGAGTTCAATAATGATTTTGACTCAAATAAAAATTATCCAGAAAAGTCTGAAGTTCCATTAGTTGCTTCACCAATTGTATACCGAAAAAACTCGGGCTCTTGGGAAGCTACGCCAAGGTTCACTTTTACTTCAGATAGCATGAAAAATGCCGATAATTTAATCAATGAGCACGAAAAGTTATTTACTAAAAGCGAAGCTAGTGCTAGAAAAACCAACAAAAATCCTACTTATGGGAATGATCTTTTGATTGATGATTTCAGTCTCAATGACCCAGCTCCAACTGTTCCTGATTCCAAACAAAAAGATTCGCAAAAAGCGACTGTTCCTTCTTCCTTTTTATCATTGAAATCTCTTTCACCGAAAAATAGTACCCGCAATAGTATGAATAATTCTCAAGTCTCGCCTTTACCTCGGCCAAAAACGGTGGTAGATATTATGAGTAGCCCTATGCTAGTAGGGCAATCAGCGCCGTCTAGTTCTGTGACTCATGTTGTAGTTAATAGCCCTCCTGTCAGCTCTGTCAGCAGTGGCTCACATTCTTCTTATTCACCTTCCATCTCCAATGAGCCAGATGTCATTCGGCTTTCCCCTAAATCGACCTACTCTAATGGAATCAGCATCAATTCCTCCGCTAATCCCTCTGGTACAGCAATTTCTTCAGTACTTTCCGATACTCTTCAAAACGCTCGAGGCTCTCCCCGAATGTCGGTATCAACTTACAACAGCAACAATCACTCGCATACTCCACCACTGACATCTCAAACAACAACCGGAAGAATTCAAAATTTTCCAAGTAATAAAAATGTTGTTAGTACTAACACTGCTATAACCAAATCCAATATGATTACTACAAGCATAGACGACACCTCTACTCTGTTTTACCACAGGGAATTTAGTATTCTTCGCAATGAATTTGATTTTGTTCTCTTTTGCGAGTTTCACTCCCGTTCACAACTTCGCGAACTTCAAAAATCACGTTTGACTGACCGTGCATTTTTACAAAAAGTAGAACGACTATCATTGGCAAATCAATCTCTCCACAACCGTATTTCGGAAATGACTAATTTAATGGATAAAATCGAACAAGATCAGGTTAAAGCTCTTACAAAGCAACGTGACTTTGAAAACTCTTCAGCTGATAGAATATTGATGTTTCAACGCAAAACCGAGGAACTCGAAAACGAGCTACAGAAACTGAAAGATCAGCACGCAGAATTAGGAGTGTTGCACGCAGATTTATTGGCTCTTGCTGTCAAAAAGGAAGAAAAGGTATCATATCTCGAGCTTCGGGTGGATGAGCTCTCAAAGGAACAGGAGAGATCCAATAATTACAAAAAGGCACTGGAGGTAGTGGAAGGTGAAAAGACTGAGCTATTGGCAAGAACGGAAAGTTATGTGCCATTGGAAGATGCGTACGCGACAGAGAACCTGCTGACCAAGTTTAAAGAAGTGAGTCAGGCCAAAGTTGCTGCAGAAAAGGCAAAAGATATGTCAGATAGACAATCTAAGATTCAAATTAATAGTCTACAGGCTATGCTTCGGGATGCACAACAGAAATATGCTAAACCTTCTAAACCATGGTTAGAAAGTTACGATGCATATATTCGTCAATCTAAACTAGAGAAAAAACAGATAAAAGATGCGTACAACGAGTTGTCTCAGCGGTTCGACCAGTTGAATGAGAAATGGTCCGCATATCATGTTAATGCGGAAGCTAAATTGAATCTTTCGAAAGCTATAAATCATTCTCAAAAACCAGGAAGTAATAACAGCGGAGGTGGACAGAACTCTAGTGAGAGCAACGATTTTGGTGCTGGTGGTTCTAAATCGCCGGAAGCTGAAGAAATGATACCAATGTTTGACTATGTTGAAACTGATTCCATGGGAAATAATGGAGGAAGCTCCACAAATAGTGTTCGGAGCGTATCGACACCATGGCTTCACCAGCAATACCATCAAAGTGGTGCCAGTTCGCCAACTAATTTCCATAATCAGTCGGTGATTGGGAATATAAACTCTTTAGGTGGAAATGAACCTGGAATTTCGGAGTCTATGCATTCTAAACGACAACAGAAATCATTGTCGTCGACAGGAGGTACTAGTATTGTGGGACGTTCGAAACAAACATATAATAGTAACAATAATAGTAATCAACAGGTTAATAGACCTCGTGGTCGTGGAGGCATTCAAAACTCGATACATGGGTCTAACTCAACAACGACGTCTAGAGGATATCGAACTGCCATGTAAAGTGCTCTAGTGCGAAGCTTATTGAGAAAGGGAAAGCCTAATATATCAATATTACTTTTTGAAAAATATTTTAAAAAAAGAGATCTGGATATCTACAAAAACATATGTACATTTACAATTTCCAAGAAAAACCAATATATAACAATAGCAAAAATTCAACTCATGTTTTTCGTAAACAACGATTTGTTCCAAATTGATTTAGGGCTATTTTTTAGTTTATCAAACATTTACAACTTAAGGAATCTTCTAACAAGCTCCTCTTCATCGATTCTTTTTGCATCTTCGGCAGCCTTTTCTTGAGATGCTTTAGCATCCTTTTTAAAGAACTTTGGTACAAAAGGTTGGGGAGGATCGGGAAAAGGACCAAGCAATCCACCAAAGGCCTTGATAGGTTTATTTTTATCAGAGCCAACACGGTAACCGATTTCTTCGTTGTATTTGTTAAATTCTTTGACGAGGGTGAGATTGAGCATCTCATCAAGCTCCTTCTCTGTAGGCTGCTCTGGCCACACAAAAGGCTCTGCCATATCAATAGTCATTTTCTTAATCTGTGTAGTGCGGTATCTCGGCGAACGAGGGGTTTGACGAGTCCAACGAGCCCACAGTAACTGGGTGGTGACATTAAGTGCTCTTAAGCCGTAGACATGATAAAGGTAGTCACGGAGATCCAGTCGGTTAAAATAGCGAGGCACAACAAACTTGGCTTGGTATGGGGTGTGTTTGGCGTTGGGACGAAGAAGAACGATTTTGGCAGTAGGAAGGAAAACCTGTTTAGAACCAACCTTAAAGTGCGGTTTGCCCTCTTCGATCTGTGAAACAGCCTTTTCAAGAGATTCAATAGATCGCTCGGGTTTGGGCAAAGTTCGAAGGAGCTTCTTTGGGGGTCTAGTGGAACCCTTAGATTTAAGGGCTTCAGCCAAAGAAACTGAAGGGGTAAAAGTTGGTGGAGGGTGAGCGATGGCGCATTTCTTCAAACTTTTTAATGTGAAACGAGGCATTTTTGAAATTTTATTAATCGGCTGTATATCAAAAAAAAATCAAAAACCTTTAAACCCAAAGCTGTGATTTGATGAGGTCTGAAAAATTTGGCGGTGAAGAATTTACATTAGTTCAAGACTGAAATACACACTTTCGGGCCCAAATATACGCTGCACATATTAACACTGGTATTGCTTTCAGTTCTCTTTTCGACATTTGGATACATTGTTCCTTTTTTTTTTTTTTTTGTCATTTACTATTCAATGAATACGAAGTCAAGAGAAAACTTCAATATTCCACGTAAACAAAAAACAGAAAAAAGCTACCCATATTCTAAACACTTTTTAAATCAGGTCCCCATCAATACATATAATGGATTAGTTTCTGTATATACCCACCAACTTATGGATGACGGCTATAAGGTCGACAGCAAAAACTGCGATTGTTTATATACTCAACATAATTTTTTTCGTTATGGACTTGGTTTATTTTTACGCGGAACACTTCAGCCAAATGTATCAGCCACTTTGGCTATACACCTAGCGTCGATATTAGGGAAAAGAAGAGGTACTTGTACTTGTCATAGACATTCAAAGGTATTGCAAAGATATGGCAACTATAGTGCCGGTAACAACAATCCTTCTCTAGTCATTCCTTGGAGGTCGCGTTCAAATAAAGTCTGTGATGCCGCCAGTAAAGAAGCCCTACATGACTATGAAATAAGAGGATTCATTAAAGCAATAAACAAAATAGAGTACTTACAACAAATAGATGCAGCAGGGTTTCGGAGTGCCATGCTTGTTTTAGAACTACTGACGAAAGGAATTAATTGGGACTTTTCAAAAAGTACTGAGTTTGAAAATCACAGATTAGTTATCTTATATCTCGACCAACTGGTTGACTATGTCATGATGAGGTTTGAAACTAGCCCATACCAATTATATTTCGTACGTGTGGCATCCAATGCGATCATTTCTGCTTCTTACCTTCAACATTTTCTTGATGGATCATGTATTACCCTTGATGCTGTTAGTCTTGTGTTAGTAAAATCATTATACCTAATTGTTGAAAAGGCTTTGCCTTGTAATTCTCGTTTCATCAACGTTCCGTTCAAACTTTGCTCCATTTTCTACAATCAACTCGACGAAAACATTGAAGGTACTTTAGAAGGTCTGACTGGGACTGACTCTTATTCCATGACTGTTACGCAAAAGGCACTACAAATGTGGGTTCCTGGAGTCGCTGCATTGCAAACACCTTATTTGCACAGGGTCGTTGAATACTCATATAAGAATAAAATGTTCCGGAGAGACGACAATAAACTTAAATGGATTCATGAATTGGAGCTAATTCCCTCATCAACTACAAATATCACACAATTTTTATTTCCTGCAGTTTCTCCAAATTTCACTTTTGACACGAATAAGCAGTACTTTTATTTACAAGATGTGGCACTGAAATTACTACCAACGCTCGAAAAATTCAAATTTGCCCGCTTTCTCAGCTATCAAAAAATGATGTTTGCGTTCCATTCTGGTAGGAGTACCGAAAGGCTGTTCAGATTTTTAAGAAAGAAACGTATATTAAAACAGTTACACAATGTATTCTTTAACGTCCAAAATGTAACGTTTGTTCCAGCTTTGCGCAATGAATGGTCAACACCAAATCAAGAGGGATACAAAGATACTAAAAAAGATGACACTTTCAATTTGGACAGCACATTCAAAGCACTTGAAACCCAAATGCTTGCGTTGTATTCGACTCCTTTTCATAATCCTTTACGTGTTAAGTTCCGGTCTGAGTTGGGACAAGACGCGGGCGGTGTACAAATTGAATTTTTTAAACATTTTGCACAAGGCCTTTTCAAAACCAGTGACAACCCAAAGTCCAAACTGTTCACAGTTATCGAAGAAAGTCATAAAATGTGGTTAGACCCTGAAATGTGTGATGCTTTTGGAAATACCTTTAACAAAAATGAAGCATATTTTTATGTCGGAATAATTATAGGACTTGCACTCTTCAATTCTAATACGGTTGCAGTTAATTTTCCGCGTTATTTTTATAAAGCTCTTATCATGTGGGCTGACTACGGGTTTTACGAAAAGATGTTTGATTCTTTGTCAGAAACGGAGAAACGTACTGCTGTCGCAGAACTCTGGCCAACTTACTTCAAAACCATGGAATACTATTGTTCAAATAAGCAGGAACTTGAATCAGCCTATATTCCGTTTGAAATACCCTATGAAAAGCAAGTAATAGCACAAATGCCGTCGAATTTACAAAAGCAAATTCGTGAGAAAACCACAAGTGGATTTTTAACAAAAGATAATATTCAACTTTTTATCGAATGCTTTATCTTGTGTCATTTAAAGTACAACATTTGCCAGTTTTTTGATTGCATATGTCAAGGCTTTTACACAATTGTCGACAGGTCCATGGTTCGAGTCTTACTAGATCCCGATGAGCTTAGGCTTTTGGTGCAAGGTATTCCATTCACCGATCCAATGATTCTCTATCACTGCGCTACATATGGACCGCAGGACACTGATGGTAGATCCTCAGCATTGATACACAACTTTTGGCAAATTGTACTCTACGAACTTTCCCAAGCCCAAGTCTCACAGCTTGTCCAGTTCGTGACTGGTACGGACCATCTCCCACCTTCGCAAAAGATTGAGTTTGTCATTTCGCGGAACGGCAGGCCGGACGTCAACTCACTGCCGACAGCTTCTGTCTGTACTTCAACATTATTTTTGCCAGAGTATCCAAACAAAGGCATTCTTAAAGAAAAACTGGTGTTGGCGCTCGAATTTTCTCAAGGCTTTGGGCTATATTGAATCGAACTTTGTAATTTTATTTAAAATATTTATTATACCCAAAATGTCATTAAACCTATTTCAATTATGTACTTATAGGTATTTGTTTATTTCTTAGGATTAAGATTGGTCGGCGTTATTATGAACGATGATGTTTTCGGCACTGACGCCCACCTGATAATCATTTTCTCCTCCATTATTACTATTCGACTCGAGACCATTTATTGAAGTTGGAGACGCCGTTAATCTGGATTGGGAAATCATTGCAGTTCGAGGAATTGATAAGTCAGGGTGTTTTACACCATGTTGACTACGTCTAGCTGAAACTAATGATCCCGGAATGGTTGGAGAAGCATGGACTCTGATAGTATTATTGCTGCTGCTGGAAGTGCTATTGTTCGTAGCACTATCAGCTATTGGGACACTGACACTCCAATTGGAATTGATTGGGTTGGGTGCTATATTTGCAAAAGTTCTAGGGCCAATACCCAAATTGGATCCTTGGCTTCGAGGGCGTCCTCGTTTTTTGGAATTTGGAGCATCAACATTCTGACTTGGGTGTGAGTTGTATGATAGACTATTACTAGTTTCATTATTGTTGTCGTTGCTATTATTACCATTGGGTGAATTGGAATTCGAATACATGCTCGCAGCCATAATTCCAAGTCCAGCCAGTTGATTAGTTTTTTTATTAACACCTTTTTCTGTACTTCCAGAAGTTGATCGGCTTTGTGGCATGCTTGGAGGCGAAGGCGTATTTAAAACACTAGTAACAAACGCAGATTTACAAGAACTAGAAGACGAGGTTGAAGGATCGGTGTGGCTTAATGATGAAGTATTGGTTTTCTGAAATGTTGACCCGCACTCTTTTCCAATGCTATTATATCCTTGTTCTTGTTCCTCAATATCACCAGAGATAGAACTAGTTGTACATTTAACATTTGGACTAGTGGCCAAGTCTGTATCTTTTTTAATTACTTTCAGAGAAAGTTGGTTATCATGTGGTATAATGTGAGAATTTTTGGTATCAGATCTAGAAGAAGCCAGTGAATCAGCGGGCTGGATATGAGAAAGTGTAGTTGGTGTAGATGGCTGTAGCGGCTGTGGAGGGCGAGAAGCCAAGGGTGCAAGAGTGAGGCGTTGGGCAGGACCACTATTTGGAGGTCGTCCCCTTCTAGGTTTGACTCCAACTGGTTTCGACGATGTGGTTCGCTTTTTTGTAGACTCTGGATCAGCATTCGAAGTTTCTAAAGACGTTTCGTTGACCACAAAAGAATTATTTTGCGTGTCTTTTGTAGAAACTCTGTGATTAGTTGGAGCCGATTCTTTGGTATTTTGATTCATCACAGAGCCATCAACAGTGAACCCGGTAGCAATCTTTCCAGTTTGCGTAGACTCATGACCTTCGCCATCTTCAACTCTGTCAAGCTTCCGTTGGCTAAGTGTAAAACCCTCATTTTTACTATCCAAATCATCAGAAACCAAGAACTTTGAACTGGACACATCATCTGCCTTACTTACTAAATCCATCACCGTTATAGTGGGGATTTTCTGAATGGGTAGCTGTTTCCCAGGTGCATTGTTAGCTTTGGGCCGACCACGTTTGGGCTTGACTCCAACGGAGGTCACAGATCCCGTAGATTCAACAGTCACAGTTTTTGATGACAAAGAAGGTCTTCCACGTTTTGATTTGAGAGGATCAGTCAAACAATTAAATTGAGCAGAAGATACAGGAACAGGGGGATTATCTGTATTAGCAGGCTTTGTGGCTGGAGAAACCGGTTCTTGTTGCCCAATGCGTGACTCACTTTGGGAATTGTTGGGTGCAGAAAGTGATTTTATGGAAAGTTGAGTTGTGTTTGCAAGGGGTTGGTTTTGTGAAACCGGATAGTGAGACAGTTGGTTGGTTAACCGAGGTACTACCCGGTTCTGACTCGGCTCAGGAGGAGGTAATTGCTTTTGTTGCTGATTAATATGAAAAGAACGATTAGCCAAGGGTTCGTGGGTGAAGGGTGGTGTCGAATATGTATAGGAACCAGGTCGATTTTCATAAACATGGTTTTGAGTGGTAGGATAAATAGGATATGAATCACCGAACCTAGAAGATTGCTCAACTATATAATCGCGACCAGCGTAGATAGGTGGGGGATGTGATTGAGAAGAAACAACATAAGAAGATTCCTTTGTATTCAAAACTGACGGAGAGTTTGAGATGTTTGGAAAACGGGCTTGAAGTTCAGTTGGCGACTTAATATTGCAATGTCTTTGGTTAATATTAGGACTTGGAATAATACCAAAGGGTTGCAAAGATGGAGGAGGTTGAAGCTGGTTTTGCTGAAGAGGCGAACGCAAAAATTCGTCCTGTCTTTGAGAAAATTGACGGCTATCAGACTCAAACCTAGGTGGTTGTGTTGATAAAGGGGGAAGGATTTTGGTAGACTTTTGGCTGGGGTTTGGTGGTTGAGTATTTAATCTCGAAAGAAGTGGAGGAACTGGTAGTTCGATCGAATTTCGAACAGGTTTTTCAAGTGGTTTTGAAACGGAAATCGAGGTGTTATACTGGTTGTTGGACTGATCATCTTGAAATTGTCGTCTCCAAGAAGTGTCATAAGTACTTGACTTTCTAGAAAGTTGATACTTATTTGGATCAGTAACATCAAACACAATACTTTTACGGCGCTCTTGCTGCGCTGGGTTATGATGAGCTGGACGAGAAGATACCTGGAGAACATTTGAGGCATATTGATGTCGGTAATTGTGCTCGGAATAATCAGAGGAATGAGAATCTAATGAGGGGGTAGGTCCAAAATAACTGACACGATCTGGGCCTACGGCTGGTGTTTGAACAGGGATTCCGTGTTGGTAATTAGAAAATGTAGGTTTAGTACTGTTTACTATAGCAGGAGGCCCATAGTTAACATGGTTTTCTGAATAGCGTGGGTATTGTGGCTCGAAAGTTTGCGGCTGTGGCTGTGGCTGTGGCTGTGGTTGAAGTTGAAGTTGTGGTTGTGGTTGCAGTTGCAGTTGCGGTTGCGGTTGCAATTCGGCGTTAGGGATATTGGAAACAAGTTTTCTCGATAAAGAATACTGCGGATAGAGAGAAGTAGGTGAAGGATCATACTGATTTCCTGAAGAAGATTGTCGAGAAATAGAATAGCCGACATCACTTCTATCGGCGAAAGAGCTTACCGGACCTACTAACGGCGAAATATGGTTATCAGAAGGCTGGCCAACAAAAGGAAGATTTTGAGACGAATTACAAGATTTAAAATGATCAGTAACATAAACTGTCTGAGCTTTGTTGTTGGATTGTGCATTTTTGCAATTTTCTACCTCTAAAGGCTTTTGAGAGGCTAGGGCTGGCGATGGGACAATATGGGACTTTGAAGTTTCTTCAACAAAATTTGAGATATGACGTATATCTTGGTTCGGAGGGGTGGCTAACATATTGGATTCATTGCTCACCAGAGTAGATTGGTTACTTGAATCGGCAGAAGCGTGTATTCCAATACTCAATGGTGAATCAGATTTAATGTTATTAGCCAAAGAAATATTTGACATCAGATTTCTAGATGGTGTAGAGTGTTTACTATCTTTATTGAGCCCAAATGACTTTGACTTTTTTTCCTTTTGTGGTGTTATTATAGTGCTTGGTTGACTTTTAACATCGACGCTAAAAGGCACTGGTTTTGGAACGATATTAACAGGCTTTAAAAGAGTAGATGTAGGAGAAGTACCAGTTTTGTTAACAAACGCCGGGACAATGTGAGATTGTATAGGAGCTTTGGCGATTAATGGGTACTGACGCACACTTTTTCCAGTCGATTTGTCGTTAAGAGTATCTTCGCTTGCTGGTAGAGTAGAAATGCCAGCAATGTGCCTGGATTTAGTCGAAGAAACATCCAAAGAGGGAGACTTATTTGGGCGTCCGCCATTTTTACCAGATTGTTGATGGCTGAATGAATGAGATTTGGTTTGAAAAGTACGTAAAGGAGCTCGTTTCGATGAATCAACGTTATTTGGACGTGGTTTTAGAGTAGTTTTTAGTGATTTGTTTTTAATGGATGCAGGCTCGTTATCTTCATCATCAGATACAATGGTATTTGTGGCTTTACGACGTTTTATTGGACGAACAGTAGATTTTCTGCGAGAAAGACGAGAAGAAGAAATAGTGACAATTTTTTCGTCATCAGAATCTTCTTCAATAAGTGAAAAATCGGAAACGTTTGGTTCATTTTGCTGAGTAGTTTGTTTTGGATGTTTAGGAGATTCCACAGTTTGGTTTGTGAGGTCGTTTGTAGATTTTGTAGAAGGTGTGACATTATTGTGTGTACTGGTGATGGAAGTATCATTTTGGGCATTAACTTTAGCTGGGTTACTATTATGATTTTTCTTGTTGAGAGCGGCCAGAAGGCAAGCTTTATTAACCGATTCTAACGTAGAACTTTTCATTTTAAGAACGACCTTCTGTTGAAAAACGGGAGAAGAGCCTTGAGAATTACTTGGGCTTGATGTTTGAGTGTCGGTAGATTTGTGCGCCTTTTTCGAGGTATCTATATTGGTAGAAGAATGAGACTTTAGACGTTTTTTGGAAAAAGAACGTTTTTTGTAAGAAGGAGAATCAGAATTTTGATAATAATCAAACGGCGATTCATTTAAAGGTAGGTTTTGAGATGACCAACGTTTTCCAATGTAGCCTCGACAATTAGAAGCACCACAAAGACATGGCTGCATTTTCGCACCTTCGAACCAGTCAAAGTTGTAATCGTAAGTCAATTCGGTGCCAGTCGGGATTGAATCCGAGGCAAAAAGACCAATTCTCGGAACGCCATGAACATACCACTTTTGCATTTCGGAATTTGGATTACAAGAGTGATTAGCGAATCTTGCGGCTGAGCCACGAAGGCCGCTATCTATGACACAGCTATTTTCAAGACTTAGGAAATAATGATTTTTTGAGTGCGAGTAATAAGTTTGAATTCTGTGTTGCATTTCAATTGGAGAAATTACATCTCCGCAATATTCAATGATGAGTTCACCAGGAGCATAAGGGCGGGTAGTTTTAAGTCCATAACCACGTAAGCCAAGCTAAAAAAAAAAAAAAAAAAAGAAAAGAAAAAGAAAAAAAGTTAACTACTGCAAATAAAAATAACGATAAGGGACAAATTTGATCATGATAACAAGCAATAGAGTAAATTTTAATGGAGAATGAGGAAAAAAACATACCCAAACAACCTCAAACCCGTTATCGTAGAGTTTTCCACGTTGTAGTTCTTTAGTTAAAGTTTGAAACGCTCTATTACCACAATTGAGAGTACCAAAAGGGCAGTTTTGTTGGTCACATTCGCATTGAAGGATTCTATATTCAAGGGGGTGTAAGTTAGAATAAGGCATAATAAAAAAGGAAAAAAAATGAGACGTACCGGTTTAGACATTCTTCGTCGCAAGTAGTTGTGCAAATACACTTTGGCGGTGCGCCATCAGGCAAAGAGGGCTCGACGTCGATCCAAGCATCTAAAACAAATGGAATGAAAAAGGGTTAGATAAGGTGCTTTATTAATCTTGGGGATATTATTATTAAGAAAAAAAGAATTGCCACCAAAAATTACACGTACTTTTTTTGAGGTTTTTCCAATTAGAAGGAGGTTTTGGTAAAGTTGAATATATTGAATAAGGTAGCTTGAAGTCGAGTGGCGAATCAAGAATCGATGAGTTTTTTGAAGGTAACGGAAACTGAAAAGATTTTGAGTGTGTTATTCCTTTTTTAGGATGTTGAGCCTCGTTAAACAAGCCAGCAGTTAAAAAAATCTTTCGCTTTGGAGGAGAATCTTGATTGAGAGGCTTATGATAGTTTCTTACAGGCTCAGGCTCTGATTCATATTCTTGAGCGATTGCACGGACATAGGCTTCCAAGAGTTGATGATGAAAGTTTGGAATAGGAGAAGAATGGAAGAATTGCTTGAGCTCGCTACCAGCAGATAAACGGGAATAGGCACGTAAAAAACGTCGACGAGGTCGAGTTGAAGAAACGGCCTTAGAACGGCGATTGACGACTTTGACGGATTCGTGATTTGGCGGCAATTGATCTGAGTTTTGAATTGGTTTGATTTTTGGTGGCATTTTGATAATTGGAAAAAAAAAAAAAAAAAAAAAAAAGATGGAAAACAAATTTTTGTGAGTAACAAAAAAAGTTTTAAAAGGTAAAAAATGGGCGGTTTTGTTTTCTCCAATGAGAACTTGTGGTGTAGGGTTAGGGCTTTGTTCTGATACGTCAATAATCGTTTTGAAGTATATGATATCATGATGCTGGTGGGAGCAAAGACTGTAAAAGGAAAACCTACATTGCTCGACATAGTAACGGTATGATAGAGATTGTAATAACATATAGGAATCCTGATGGTGATGTTAATGTTAATTGTGGTGTTGGAAATGACGGTAGGAAAAATACTAAGAAGAATAACAGTAAAGATAATAATGATAATAATGAAGATAATGATGATATTACTGGTAACTTCAAAAACGTTTATTTAAGTAGTAAGAACCACGGTATTATTGCTGTATGAATTTCCAATGATACTTTTGATTTCTCTAATGGCAGTAGTAACGACGAAAATAATAATAATAACATTAAAAGTAATAATTATAGTATTAATTGTAGTAACAACGATTATAGTGATGGCAGTAGTAGCTAATAATGACAATTTTATTGGTTGTAATAATGATGAAAATGTTGATAGAAATAAGATGATTTATGATAATAATAATAATTATTATTATTTTAATCCACCAACCAACTACGTATGGCATTTAATATGAAGTTTAGTTTTTCTTTATTTGGACCGATTTACATTTTTTTTGCTTTACAAACTCAATATACAAAAAAAAAGCCCTACACCTTTTTTTGTTTCAAGTAAACATTTTGCACTTAATTAATTCATCTTTATTCAGTAATAACTTAGTTTATTTTTGTTTCCTTTCTCTGTTGGTTGTAAATGATGATTTTTGTTCAATTGAATTTTTGATTATCGAATTATTGTCCAAAATGTCATACTTTGTTATATTTCGCTGTTCATTTCATTCTACTAATTCGAATTACTTTGTTCACATTTTAGTTCCTTTTCAACAAATCCTACATTTCGGTTAAAAATCACGCATCTCACCTAATTATTTTTTTTTCCATAGCCTTTTTTCATTCACTTTGATTTTCTTACTACCAGTAAATCATTTCCACGTCTCTGATATGTGCAAAACTTAAGTTTTTTATTAACCTCGTGATTTTCGAATTAAACTTTGTGTAAGAAGTGGGTGACCGTCTTTTGTCGCTATTTCTTGTTCTCTTTTGTGTAATCATTACATATGTCCACCTCCTATTTGCTTTGTTGTCAAATAAAAATTATCAACTCAAAATTGACTTTCAATTTAAGAAACCTCAATAAATATACTTCTATATTTGCCAAACAAAAATTTTAGCTCCGATACGGGGAATCGAACCCCGAACTGCTCGGTGAAAGCGAACCGTGCTAGCCGTTACACTATATCGGATCTTATTGTTGATACAAGTGAAATTTCTTATATGTATGTTAATAAAGATATAGTCCATAAAGTCTTAATAATAGTATCTGCATAGTCAGCCATATTTGTTTTTTTTGAACCAATTAATTTTTTTCTATCCTGTTTACAATATTGAACTGTTTTTCATGAAACCCCTCAACGATAGTATCACGGAATCAGCCAATCATGAGAAATTGGTGATAAATGATCTTCATACAACTCGATACATGGACATAGAAGTTTGAGATTCACAATACACTTGACAATATTCTCTATTGATTTATTTTAGAAATCAGCTGTCTATAAAAGTAGCTTGATTCCCAGTAAAAAAACACTTTTTATAACTGTTACTTGAATTAATTTTATTACCACACATTTTTTTCATTGTATCATTATAATTGCATTACTTTATATTATATAAATTTTGTTAAAGATTTCACAGAATTGAAGAAACTTATTACTAATCCCCCAATAGTTATTTGCAAGTAATCCAAAACTTTTTCTTTGGTCGAACTTCATAAGTAAATGACCCTGGGAAAAATCAGGTTTCTTCCATCATTGAAAAAGAACCAGGTTAATATCTAGAAATTTCTGGTTAGTTGAATTGTAAAATGATTCCAACTACAATAACATGAGAGATAACGCAAATCTATTGTTTTATTAAATTATTAAAGTAAATATCTGAGAGAGATTATTATACTTTGAAGAAGTCAATACCAGAGCTTGAAGATTGAAATTATATAAAAATTCAGTTAATAAATTGATACCCAATTAGAATCCAAACATCCATAAATACGAATGAGATTTCAAAGGAAAATTAAACATCTTCATGTTACCAGAACAATATATATATTTTTTTATTATCGAATAATCAAAATTATTCTTCATAGAAGTTTCAAGCTCTCTCTCTGCAACAACAAAAATTATCATTTTTTATTCAACAAGACTATGTTAAGTGATCCACAAGTTTCTCTTTGAATAGAAACCCAAAAAAAACACCTGAGAAGAATTCAGTTCTATATATTAAAATATATTATTGTATTCATATATCCTGTGTCAATAATTTTGTAAATATTTTTACAAATTATTGTAATACCTGTCATTTAGATTTTTCTCAGAAATTTCTCAAATTGCCTCATATTTGACTTAAAAAGTATAACCAAATTTTCCAATGTGATGAACTTTTATTGCTCTTGCAGTAAACCAGTTAACTGACTAACTGGCCAATTAGATGGAATCTAAACTACTACTCATGTTCAACATACAACTAGCTCTCAAAAGTGAAGATGAATAAAAAGTGAGTTGATATAATGGCGTACCTAGTCAAGTTTCATGTTTAAATAATGATGACTGTTTGACTAGAAGTGTGATTACCAATTTTTGCTTTGGTCTTTCTGCTTCCATACTTGTTGTCAGAAAATCCGAATATCAGGATAAAAGTGTAATTATGTGTCTGGAAAGTTGGAAATGTAAGAATATATTCTAATTTAATTTCCTTTCTTGAAAGCCCATAGGGTTGACTCAAACCTTTACTTCCGGAAATAGTGATGCGTTCTCCTCTTGGTAGCAACAATGATTTTCAAACAATTGTGGGCTTAATCTCTGTCGAAATGAATACGTCTCAATACTCTTAAAGCAAAAAAAAAAACGCTGATAACATTGAAATAAAATGAGTTGGAATGGTCTTTTTTTATATTTTGTCGCTTTACATGTTTTTAGTGAGTTTTCATCACAGTTCATAATGGGCCTGTCAGAGATCTATGATATACTTCAAAAAGGGTACAAATAATTGTATATATTCTTAACTAGGTAAGGATAAATCAAGTTGCCTATATTGTATACATTTATGGTCGTTACATGAACACATCTACCTGTTGACCACTTTTTTTTTTTCAAAACTTTCAGCAAGTTTCATGATCAGGCTGTTGTAGATACCGTCCATATGACTTGGTTGGGGAGCCGTTGGTCAAATGTTTGTTTGACTTTAAACAGGCGATTTAAGTTGCCGATGTGATATATATTTACTGTCATTTCATGGATAATTGTATATATATCCACTACATTACACACTGTTATAATTTTTGTTCATTTTATATCAACCCGGGTTTAATAAATGGGTATCCATCATTTTTCTATTTGCGGAATAACAAAGACTAATCCAGTTATTGGTGTATTTATCAGCCGCATAACTGAAACAACTTGGCAATTTTTAAACTTGGTTAATGGTATATTTAATGATTAAATCCATTGATAAAAGATTAATTGTGAATCTAATTTATTTTTCTTTTTTTGATTTTTGTATAATTTTGCGAAATCAAGCTACATTGGCCAAAAGATTGGTTTTGGTCGGCTAAACCAAATATACCCGCCTTGTATAACCGGGATTTTGAGTTTTTCTGGAGCTGAATATTTGATAGTTGTTTATCTATTTTCGCGTCATAGTACACACAAGTATCTGGGTACTTAGAAATATTTACATACATAATTTAGGCGCCGGCTGATTGGTTCTAATGGGTTTTTTTAGGCTTGCGCAACACTCCGAAACTGAAACTTGTTAACATAATTATAGAAAAAAAAAAGGCCAAAGTTATAAAACGGGAATAAGTGAATTTAAAATACAAAAAACAACTTTATTTCATTTCGGTGATTTCTTGAAAATGAGTGACATGATATAGGATACACTCTTTTTTTGGTCCAACTATAGAATAATTAAAATCAGCCTGATATTTCACTTTTGTAGTCATCTCGTCGTGTTTGTTTACTTTTTGTTTCAGTAAATGAATCAGACGAATTAGAATGTACCTTTGTGAATTTTCAGTGTCTATTCGATATGTTTTCGGCCTAGGAATATATTTTTACCCCAGATTAACCGCTCTTTTAACACTCGTGACTGATTACGATACAAACAGTTCAACAAAGCCATAGTTGGTCATCAGGTGTTTGATTATAGAAATTTTCGAAAAATGAAAAGTGAAAAGTTTGACTCAGTAAAATTGTTCCATTTCACGAAATTCAACTGATTCGATTTTGTTGCAGTGTCGATTTTTTTTTTTCCTTCATTTATGCCAAGTTTTTTATGGTTTAGCTATTTTGATTCACTGTCTTTATCAACATAAAAGCCAAGTTTTTTTGTTTTTTGATTAGAACCAGATCTTGATGTCTTTAAATCACAATTTAATCGATAGTAAATAGTTACATTAATCGATAACCTTTAAATTTAAATGTCATTCTATTTTTTTTTTTTTTTTTTTTCAATACATTGATGTACTTTTGGCGGCTATGTTTAACCGCCATTATCCATTGCTGTTTTTGGTTTTTCACCAATCATAGGTGAACGCTTTTTACGATTTCGTTGGCCACAGGTCAACGGCATTCTCCTTCGCCAAAATTGATGCCGAAATATGTGTGTTTTTAGAAATATGATATACTTTGTAATAAACTCCCGGTCTTATGTATATAAACATTCGGTTGTCCTAATCTTTTTGTATCTTTTCATCATGATATCCTTATTTTAATTTCTTCTTTCATTTTTATTCATACCTTCATCAGCTTTTTCCATGAACGATACAGAACACAATATCACTTGGGAAGCAAATCCTAAATCTGAGCAGGAGCGGGTGCTTGACAAAGATGACGAACTTTTAGAAAAACTCGGCTACAAACCAGAATTGAAACGAAATTTTTCCGTCATCCAAGTCTTTGGTGTCGCCTTCAGTATCATGAGTTTACAACCATCCATTGCCTCAGTTCTTGCCTTTTCTTTACCGGCTGGTCCCGTTGGTATGACATGGGGCTGGCTCACTGCCTCCATCTTCATTCTCACAATTGGCCTCTCCATGTCGGAAATGGGTTCAGCCATGCCAACTTCCGGTGGTTTGTACTGGTGGACCTTCAAATTCTCCAAAAAGTGTTCGCAAGCCGTTGTGCTTTTTGGCAGGCTATGCAAACACATTAGGACTGATTGGCGGACTTGTGTCTATCGACTACGGGTTTGCATCGCTACTGCTTTCTATTCCTGCAATTGCGACAGATGGTGGATTTGTTCCAAATAAATGGGAAACCTATGCCGTTTTTGCTGCTTGTATTCTTTCGCATGGTATTGCCGGGTCTTTAGCGACGGGTATTGTTTCTAAACTTCAAACATTCTGCATCATCACGAACGTCGTCGTCATCCTGGTTACCGTTATTGCTCTACCCATTGGCAAATCACAGAAGGATGGTGTTAACTCTGGAAAATATGTGTTTACCCATGTCGAAAATTTGCACACTTGGCCTGATGGGTTTACATTTTTCTTATCCTGGCTGGCTCCTATCTGGACAATTGGATCCTTTGATTCCTGTGTGCATATGGCTGAGGAAGCGTCAAATGCTGCATTAGCTGTTCCTGTCGGCATTATTTCTTCTATCTCGGCTTGCGGTATTCTCGGTTTCTTTATCCAGGCTGTGATTGCAGCATCAATGAGCAAGGATATTTCGTCGACACTTGGCACATACACTGGTCAGCCTATGGCGCAGATTTACTATGATGCGCTAGGCAAACGGTGGACGATTGGCATGATGATTTGTTTGTTTGTAATTCAGTGGTTCATGGGCTTTTCTATCGCGGTAGCTGGATCGCGACAGGCATGGGCATTTTCTCGAGATGGAGCGCTTCCATTTTCTAACTGGCTCAAGGTTATTAATGAGAAGCTTCAAGTGCCCTTACGAAGCCTTTGGTTCATGGTTGTTGTTGGATTGATTATTGGATGTCTTTCATTGATTGATCCCGCAGCGACTTCAGCACTTTTTTCGTTAGCAGTTGCATCGAACACACTTGCTTGGATTCTGCCTATTTTGATGCGAACATTGTTTAATGTAGATCACTTCAAACCAGGGCCATTTTATATGGGCAAAGTCGGATCAAAAGTAGTTGGAGCTATTGCTTCGTTGTATGGGATATTTGTCATTTGCATTTTGACAATGTTTCCGTTGGATGGACCTAATCCAGATAAAGATACGATGAATTATACGTGTATCATTAATGGGTTTGTCTGGCTGGGAGCATTGGCTTATTACTTTATTGATGCGAGAAAGTGGTTTGTTGGACCCAAGCATACATTTACGGATGATCCAAAGAATGTATTGAATGGTGTTGACGTCGAGTCGTTTGACGAGGATACGAGACCATTCAAAGACTGAAAAGGGTTTATTTATTTATTTTTTTATTCCTATTAACGTTATGTTGTTGTTTTTTACTATTATTAAATTCACTGTTGCACCTGCTACTCAGACATTTGCGTACCGTGAGTAATGGTGATTTTTTATATTATTTCATTTGTTACTTAAGGTTATAATTACAGTTAATAATGTTACATTTATTCTTATATTCACGCCAGTTAAATGAATGCTTATGATCCGTGGTTTCCATGGTATTTACATATTGAATAAATATTTTATTTTCTGAATACACCAACGACAAGTATTAGACCATTATGTTGAGACGAATCGCGAATTGTGATACGTCATTAGCGTCTACGAGTCTATGAAGAAAACCCACATGGGGTCGGGAATGTACACGTGCAAGCAAAGAAATCACTCAATCAATTTCTGGGCATTTAGAAATTCAAGAAAAGGCCCAAAACAGGACATTGGGGACTAAAGGATGTATTACTGCGACTATAGAAACAAAAAAAATCATAAAATCATAAACAAAAAAATAGAAATAAAACAAGCAAGAAAAAATGATACAAACAGACTTATGAAGGAAATACAGAAATGGATGGTTTAAATGTCGGAGGTGGTAATCATGGACAAACTTCTAGGCGAAGTCGAGGTTACATTTGAAGAATTTTGGCGATCAGATAAATACTTTTTTGGAATTGAACAAGGATTTGGATGTTTTTGGCCGACAAAGCAGTCATTGTTTGGTGAGTTGATTGTATAGTTTGAATAAGAAGAAACAGATTGATTATTAGAAGAAGCAGCCTTGTTCATGGCATAGTCTCCACTATCAAAATACTTTCGGTCATTGATTTTCTTGTTGAGTAATGCTGCTCTACTTGGAAGTTTTCCGTAGAGGCGCTGAAGCCGTTGCTCATTAGGAGACAAGGACTTTGATGAATGTTAGCTAATCATATATATATATATGAATATATACAAAATAAAAACATACAGATTCGGTGTTTGTAGGAACTGAAGACATTTTGTAAAAGATTTGTGGGTTAATAAAAGTTTGAATAAAAATCGACATTGGCAAGACTTTATATATTGTTGGCCGAGATTTAAGGTTCGTGATAACAAAGCGATTAGCTGTTGTCCTGGAAACCGCATATGATGCAATTGCAGCCAAAGCAGTTTTTGTTATCAATTTAGTCTGTTTTTATTAATCGACTAATTTAACCAGTCTGTAGTAATTACAGCTGACTACAGAGTCTTAATATGGCTTGTGTCCGATGAAAACACAACGATTGGCCTCCAGACCAAGCAGATGATTAACGATTGGTAATTTAGAACTACTCGTATTTCGAAAAAAGGGCTGCATGCGCAAAAATTTTGTCTTTAAGACTCTTGCTGTCGGATTCCAAAATTAGCCCAAATTTCAAAGGTAGGAAAAATTAATGGTCTCTGGCGGGATCGAACCGCCGATCCTCGCGTTTACTCGCAAGTAGTTGCTTGTTATTAGCACGATGCCTTAACCAACTGGGCCAAGAGACCTTTGTGTGAATTTTAAAAAGTTTCAAAAATCTGTTCACTAATTTTGAATAATTTGAAGAATAAGCCATTTCAAGAACCATTAATGTTCCTATTAGTTATAAGTGCCAATTCATGTATTTTTCAAAGAGTTATAACAATATTGTCAACCGATCAAAATGGACCTTACCAAGCAGAGAAATACGGGACCCACAACAAGATGTGAAATTGTTACGAATTATTCTTGATCATGCGCTGAACTTTAAAAAAGCACATTCACGACAAAATAACTAGCACAAAAAAGCAGTTGGTACAATTTGGTGACTTGGTGGAACAAAGTTAGGTATGACAGGATCAGCTGTCCTATCGCTTTACACGGCATGTGTTTGACCTGTTGTTGGATATGGAGTTGAAATATGGTAACAAGGTATTGAACGAAATCAATGGATTATACATTATGCTAAACATCACATTACGTCGAATAATTAGTACCGTCAAGACCACACTAGTAGAAGTGTTACAAAAGGAAGCATCAATACTACTTTACAAACACCGATTTAAATACATGGCTGCTGGACTCTATTTTGGTTTGAACGATACCAACCCAGTCAAACAATACTGGAAGACATTGGTATGTAATTATATTGATTGCATGACTAGGAAAATTGAAGAGCCAAATGTAACCGTTGAACCAGACCCGAAAAGTGATCCAAGACTACAACAAAGAAGGGCAATTGCTTCATTGCAAGCCAAAGCGGTAAAACAATGAAACTATGAGTACACATTAGAAAAGAAACATCGATGACACCGATACTTGACACTTGGAACCGAATGCGTGGATCAGATGAATCAGCTAGTTATGATCAAAATACTAAAACACCATGATCGCTGGACTATCAGCCAAACCACTCAACTACGAACAAACCACGACCATTTTGGAACATAGTATCAAAGAATTAGCATAGAAAAAAAGGACAGTTATAACTGCAAGTGGGTTTAAGTTAGGAAGGCTCTTACCAGAAATGATTTTTCCTGTTCCTCGTCAGCTAGTATTAGGTCTTTTCCTCGTACTGATTGGAACCACTCGAAACTGAATTGAAAAGATTATTTTGAACCAAGATTGTCAAGCAGATGGCCCAAGTAGCTGATGTCATATATTTCTATAATCCGTAAATGAATAATGATCCAAGCACAAAAAAATATCAATTATTCTGTACAGATTGAAATCAATTTTTTCATTTACAATTATATTCTATACATTTTTCTAAAAAATATACTGATGCGGCTATCTGTCAGATTTTGTGAATGATAATTCATAGTCTAATACAAATACCTCCTCAATATTTGTCTAAAAAGAAGTAATTCATATTTAGCTCTCATAAAACTGCATATACATGGTTTTGTTCCTGATACATACACTCTTGTCACAACAGAACTTGAAAGTAAACAAACATCCACCACCACTGATTCAACAGCTTTTACGCTCCTTTTATTTTTTTTTTACACAACAGACCGTTGCACGTTATTTTCAATTAATCATACTGTGTTCTTTATTTATAGCTTTATTACAACCATGGCTCAAGTTCGATCTTCATCTAGGTTAACCAGGCCTGGTCGATCTCGCCAAGGCTCCGCTCCTCTAGAGAATACTACTAATTCTCGTCACAATCGTAAATCAACTCGTCCAAACACTGCAGCCCATCCCATACCCACTAATAAACGCTCGGCGAGATTATATTCTGCTCCATCATCATCATCATCATCATCTTTAGCTCATGACGACCTTCCTATTGTTTCCGATCTAAAACACCCTAATGATCGCTCAGACAACATACCCACTGATACCCGAGGCTCTTCATATCAAAACAGCTTTTCTCAAAATACCCATTCCGACCCAGGATCTAATAT
The DNA here is from genome assembly GCA_900642975.1 of Magnusiomyces suaveolens. Lineage (NCBI taxonomy): Eukaryota > Fungi > Ascomycota > Dipodascomycetes > Dipodascales > Dipodascaceae > Magnusiomyces > Magnusiomyces suaveolens. The sequence continues at coordinate 2,390,568 of CAAAMA010000004.1, forward strand.
CAAAGTTGTCGTCAGATGCCGCGGCAGAACTGACCGCGAAATCAAAGCAAAAAGCCATGTAGTTGTTCAAACTCTACCTTCATCCCCAACAGAAATCCTCATAGAAGATGCTTCAAAGTCTTCTCACGAAGCTAAAATTTATAAAGTCGACCAAGTATTTGGCCCTGAGGTCAACCAAGAAACTATTTATGATGAAGTTGTGGCTCCAATGGTCACTGAGGTTTTGGATGGAATGAACTGTACTATTTTCGCTTATGGTCAAACTGGTACTGGAAAAACGTATGTTTATATTTGTCTTATTTTTATTTTTCATTTTTTTTTAACAATTTTTTTTTAGTTTTACTATGACTGGTGATGACTCTGTGCCTCTAGCCGGCGGTTTTTCCCATGAAGCTGGTATTATTCCACGCGTATTGTACCAGCTTTTTAACGCTATTGAAGTTGAAGGAATCGATTTTGCCATTAAATGCTCTTTTATTGAACTCTACAACGAAGAATTGCGCGACTTGCTGGGCTATGAAGATAATAAAAAACTTACCATTTTGGACCCATCTTCTCATAATATCCCACACAGAAATTCCTCTGCAATCACAAAAGGACAAGAAAATGTTTTTCTTCAATCAGCTTCCGATGGCATTGAAATTCTTCAAAAAGGCTTAAAAAGACGCCAGGTTGCTTCTACCAATATGAATGATTTGTCTTCTAGATCTCACACCATCTTTACCATCACGGTTTACATGAGCATACAAAAACGGAACCGATCAAATGATAAAGTAGCTGTCTCTGAATCATATTTAAACACTATCGTAAATGAATCATACGTCGTCGGAAAAATTAACCTTGTGGATCTTGCCGGTTCAGAGAGTATTGGTAAATCCGGCGCTGAGAACAAACGAGCCAGAGAAGCCGGCATCATCAACCAAAGCTTACTAACGCTGGGAAGAGTAATAAATGCCTTGGTCGATAAGTCCCCCCATATTCCTTACCGCGAATCGAAACTTACCAGACTGTTACACGATTCCCTAGGCGGCCACACACGGACATGCATAATTGCAACAGTAAGTCCAGCTAGTATGAATTATGATGAAACAATAAGCACTCTCGAATATGCTAGTAAAGCGAAAAATATAAGGAACAAACCTCAAACTGGAAGTCTTGTTTCAAAAACTACACTTTTGAAGGAATGGTCTGACGATTATATCCGATTACGAAGGGACTGGGAAGCAACGAGGAAAAAACATGGCGTCTATCTTACTGAAGATCATTACAAAGAAATTATAGCTGAAAATGACGAACGGAAGTTGCGCATGGAAGAGCAACAGCGCAACATTACTTCATTTGAAGCTCAACTCAAATCGGCAAGAGATATGCTTGAAATCGGTCGCAAGCAACTAGTCGAAACAAAAAAGCATCTTACCACAGTTGCTCAGAATTTGACATTAACACAATCTAGTCTTGCGACAAAAGAAGAAGAACTGAACAGCACCAAATCAACCTTGCTCAAAGGATCTAAAATCCACAAAATTAGTGAAGACGTCGAAATTGGATTATCCCAAATTGCCAACGAACTTATTAGTAATTTGGAAAAACAATTAAATGATATCCACACTTTACAAGACAAGTTGGACCAGAGCAAAACAAACGACAAAACCAACATGGAAAGTTTGGAGCTATACAGTAAGGATGTTAAGGGATCGTATTCCCGACTAGAGCACAAAATCGAACGGTTCAGTAAGGTTAATGACAAGGAAATTCAACATTTTAAACAAAGCTTCAATGAGTTCTTGATTATCCATAACAAAAAGCTTTCTAATCTCTCAGAAAGCTTACAATCTTCAACTTCAGAAATCATGCAGTTGATAGATGGCGTTGAGCTTTTGGAAGAAGATGCAAAGCCGCAGTTTGAAAAATTAAAGAGCCAGTTTTTCCAAATCCAAGAAAGTACAAAAGGACAAATAATAACAGGATTGGGAAACCTGAAAAAGGTCACTGAAGATTTGGTACACAAAACTTTTAAGCAGGTGGGGGAATATAAAAAAGATACGCATACCCAGGCTGAGTCATTAAAGAGCGAATTTACCACTGTCTTTAACCAAATGAAGAGTTTTATCGATAAACAGTCAAAAGAAGTCACTGAATTGAATGATCAGTTTGCTACTAAAACTAAACTATCCCACGGCAAGTCACAGGATATTATCGATAATGATTTGGCCAATTTCATAGCAAAAGAGAAAGAAGTTGCTGAGAAAGAGCGTACGAAGCTTATTCAAACCATTAGTGAATTGATTGTTTCTCAAAAGCAAAAGGATACTCAACGGATAACGAGTTTGATTAGTAACGTACAATCGAAACTTGGCCGCAATAACGACGACTTCCTGTCTGCTTCTGAGGAATTTATCAAATCTTCTAAAGTTTTTATTGATAATCAGCATGATATGAAGAAAACCTTGGATGATCATCACAAAGAGGTGGAAGCTCACATCAGCAAAGGTATTGCGTTGACAGAAACACATGGTCAAAACTTGGAATCTACAGCCAACACAATACAACACGAGATCCACGAAGTACTGGGCCACCAAACCGAGGTCATTTGTAATAAATTGTCAAACTTTGATACCCATTTCGATCAACTGGACACTTTACGCTCTCATCTCCGATCCGCCATGCGGGACCGTTTTACTAAACTTCATTACTACTCCGACATTTTGGCAGTTGATACAGTTAAGAAACTAGAGATGGAGAAAGAGACTGAAAAAGCACATGAAATTATTGATGAAATGGAGAACCGAGTATCTGAAGGTGTGAAAAAGGTTGTTTTCGATTCCAAATCGATTATTCGTCATTCAAGAAAGAAAGTTGAAGGCCTGAAGTATATTAGCACAGAGGTTTCGGGGAATACACCTCCACGGCGTCAGTCTTTTGACATTCCTGCTCGCGATATTTCTGTAAAAAAGATTTTGGAAGGGTACGGGTTAATATCGAGTGTGAAGAGCAATAAACATTCCAATTTTGATTTCAGCTTGAACTTGGGCGATAATAATGTATCAAATATACCGGTAGTTACTCCTTCGAAACAACATGGAAGTAATCATGATTTGGTTTTGAACAGTATTAATGACGACGACAGTGAGGACCGATTTCAGGATACTGTCGACATCGATATACCTTCACAAGACGAAAACACCCACCCAATAGCAACACCAAGCACTGATGAACGATTAAATAGCCCAGAAAAGACTGAATCTCTGGCCGAGTATTTTAACCAAACTTCCTCGACTCCCCAACTTTCTGTGCTTCTACAAAGTCCACAGTCTGAAAACTTTGCGGCTCCACAGCCTCTTTCTGACGCAGTCTATGACTTGAGTTTACAATCTACCAACAACCCTATTAAACGTTCAACATCAACCAAGTCTATTCAAAAAGGTAGTCATGGGCCTTCCAATTTGCCTGTTATTTCATCTAGTATACAACCAGGTTCTTCTATCCCGACATCAACATCTCTCCGATTTTCAGAATCCCTTAAACCAAAATTTTCAAGGAAACGAGCTGCAAACTCTTCTTTTGAAGATTCTAGAAAGTTTAAAAACGCACATATCATGAAGGATTCAAAGCAGTGATTTCTTTTTTTTTTATCTTATGTGATTTATGCTTATTTCCGAGTTATGTAGACTTTTAATTATTAAGGCTTTTTTTTTACATTAATCAAACATAAATTAGTTTTGATAGACCCCATTAGATAATATTCTATATGAGGATTTGCAAAAATAAATTTATTCTATCAATCAAATTACCTTTCGTTCTATGAATTAATACATTGTTTACAGATTTAAGATGTAGGAATAGAAGAACTTGATTGCTTCAATCTGGACATCTAAAGGAATATACTCGTCGACTGTATGGATCCGGTTCATCGTAGTATCTGTGAGTCTAGTCGGCGAAAAGCGGTAAATGTTTTTGGTCAACGACCAGTAATGCTTAGTATCAGTGTTGGCCACCATCAAAGCTGGGGCGACAATCACGGGCTTGTTTTCAAGAGGTTCGGCATCAAAAGATTCTGAATTAGAGCCCGCCGTGGGATCAACAATAGGTCCAGCGTGCTTTTCGAAAACGTGTCGCACTGTACCAGCAAAAGTTTCCCATGCCTCTCCAGTAGTTGGTGTCAATGGGGCTGGTTCAATAAACGTGCCAAAATCGGAAATAACGAAATAACCTTTATCAGTTTTAGGGAGCACACTGTTAATAATCTCACCTTGTTCGTTCATGTCCAAGTGGTTGTATTGCGCACTTCCTAGTTCGTTATAAGTAGTGACAGTGCGATTGAGTAAAAGGCCGACCCCGTACTTCTCTGCAATCTTTTTGGTATTGGCAATGACCTTGTTACGAGTTGAGTCAACAGATTCCTCTGTAGAAATACGGAAATTAGCAACGAGCGTTACGCTTTCTGGAAGAGCATTGACCTTTAAGCCGCCATGAACAATATCCAATGCTTGGGATGTGGAGATCATGTAATGTGTCGCTTTTTCAGCAGCCAGCGCAGATGTAACTATTTTATTTGCCTTTTGGGATGTTCCGGCATCCAAAATTGCCTGCTTAAACTCTTTGGGTAGAACGTGAGAATTGACGGCTAAACATTGAAGGTATCGGTAAATTGGATTTTTTGTAGTTAACTGAGGATCAAAAGGAGTGTTTTCCATTTCTACAGCTAGGGCACTCAAGATTCCAATACCAGTGTGGTCAGGAGGTAACGAGGAATGACCACCAGGGGTATGGATAGTGATTTCAAGATCAAGCATTCCCTTTTCGGAAACACCAGGCAATGCAAAAAAAACATCTTTGGTTTTGACGACGCCCAAACCACCTTCGTCAACAATTGAATTGATTCCGTCTGGGCCATATCTGTCCTTTAAAAATTTTGCAATATAGGCAGCTCCATAGTTGCCAGATATTTCTTCATCGAAACCAAAAGCAAGAATAATAGTTCTACGTGGTTTGAAGATCTCGTCCGATCCTTCAGAGTGGTATTTTAAAAGAGTCTCAATTGCTTCCATTGTAGCAACCAATGTTCCCTTCATGTCACTAGTTCCACGACCCCAAATGTTTTTTCCATCAAAAAATGCAGAATAAGGGTCATGAGTCCAAAGATTTCTAGAATCAGGCAAGACAGGAACAACATCTTGATGCGCCATAAAAATAGTAGGTTTCAATGAAGAGTCAGAACCTTCCCAAGTGTATACAAGGCCATGCGTATTAATGTGTTCAAGTTTAAGGTATTTGTCAATCAAAGGAAAAGAATCTTTGAGAACTTTTGCAAATTGGACAAATATTTCCCAACGGGGGTCTTGACCAACTGGCTTGAGATCATCAAATGATTCAGTGGGTACTCTAATCGCGGCTTGGAGTGTTGCCAAACTCCAATTACGGAATTCAAAAGTATCAAAAAGTGAGTAATTTGCTGTTGCTGGGGACAGAAGAGCTGGTTGGTGACAAATCTCTTCCGAGAAAGCTGCTGATGAAAGAGCATCATGTGAATTGTGCAAATTTGAGTCATGGGAATGGGTATGGTACGGACATTGAGGAAAGAAAAAGTGGCCAACTAACCGAAAAATGCTACCTAGAATCCAGAAAGAAAGGCAAACTGTACTGAGCACTCGAAGCTTCTTTCTTGAAAGCTTGAGCTTAAGGTCTCGGGGTGGATCATCGGAAATCTGAGCGCTTCCGAAAGAGTCTAAAGGGTTTTTTTCCGTACTTGAGGCAACAACGGACGGTTGAGTCGAAGAATGAGGAAAATCTGAAGCCATTATCTGGGTAATGCTGGCTAGAAATCTAATTGAGTTGTTATCAAGATAAGGGTAAAAGAAAAGAAGAAAGAAAAAACGAAAAAAAAATAATCCTGACGCACACCACAAACAATTGAAAGCTCGAAATGACAAATACTTACTAATCATATACTCATAATGACCAATCAGGCACTGATTTTAATTTCCAGTTTTCTGAATCTCTGAAAGTAACAAATAAATCTATACACTTTTCAACTTTTGCACCAACATGAATCGATTTGTTTGATCTAACCTCAAACAAATTTCATCGTTCTTTCATATTCTTGTTCACCCTTTTTAAGACATACGGTATTTTGCAATGAAGGCTCAAATCACAAGGCGTCCTCCTTCGAATAAAGTCGTTGTACCTCCAATCAACTTTGCTTGTGTTGAGCAAGGCTTGTTTAGATGTGGCCAGCCTGCCCCAATCAACTTTCCGTTTCTTCGGGAGCTCAATCTCAAAACTATAGTTTGGTTAGCTGTAGAAGACCCCAGCGATGCTTTTTTTGCATTTGCCGACGACCACGATATCGATGTTCACCATTTGGGTATTGTGACCGAAGGTTCTAACCCATGGGATCAGCTAACTGAGTCTTCGATAGTTACTGCTCTCAACATCATTATGCGCAAACAAGCCTATCCTTTGATGGTCTGCTGCGGTATGGGCCGCCATCGAAGTGGTACTGTCATTGGTTGCTTACGCCGGTTGCAAGGTTGGAATCTGGCTTCCATTTCTGAGGAATACAGACGATTTGCCGGTGCTAGAGGCGGTAGAGTTTTGATCGAGCTCCATATCGAAGCTTTTGACACTCAAACGGTTGATATTGATTTGGATAATGTCCCAAGTTGGTTTCAGAGTGGAATAATACAACAGTATCAACACCAACAGCTTGTTCGAGACACTGTTGATGAAGATGATCAAAATAAAGGGTGATTTATTTATTTTTCCATCATCATAAAATCATTGAGTCTATATTGAACGCTTATATGCTTTTCAATACCTTCATCTTAAGTTTGATCAACACATTGCATCAGATAATTACAACCCTAACGTATCAATCAATTCAATCACATCACTCACGAATACCTCATATATATCAATGGGCATTTAATTCTTCATAAACTGATTCCAAAATAAATCCAAACAATGACTCCGTAAGTCACCGCCTCTCCTGCCATATATTTCTTAGATGGAGCCAACAAAAACAAGTTTCGTGGCAGCAAGTACGGAAAATGAGAAATTTATCCCTCTAAACCTTTTTTTAGAAAATAAAAGAAAACAAAATACATTATCTCTGCGATTTTACATTAGTGGTCAGCTTCAACATTTTGAGAATTCCCCTTTAGTATTTAAATCTAATACGATTAATTTTATACCTTCATATAAAAAGTATACCTGTCAAGATTTCGAAATGGACTATTGAAAATAGTTTGTTCAAACATGCCATAAGTTTTGAGCAGTCGCGACATGTTAATTTAATAATCTATTCAGACTTTCGAAGCCTACTGACTAAAGATGATTGTGTTGTAAACTTGAAAGTGTTAGGTTTTAAGATCTGTCTATTCTTTTTGAAATATTTGAGTTATGAAAAGTAAAATGGGTCACCAGAAACTCAATTAATAAATGGGTAACGTCGGATGGACTCTATTCAGAACATTGTAATGTTTCATGGGTACAATATTGGTCTGTGACACTTAAATTCCATTATTCTATGTGATAATTATTCATTATCAGGTCAGAAGTTTTGATGTGGGATTGTGATATCATTCATAAAACAAAAGTAACTAAAGCTTTCTATTCACATTTCACAATATGCTCTTAATTCACCCAAGATAGAAAAAGTTTTAAATAGCTCTTGAGTATATATCTGGGTCATTCATGTCTTATTGACAATCATATACCATGACAAAATGATCAAATTAAAATTAGTATTACAGCAATCCAAATCTATAAAAATGTAAACTGATAGACTTATAGACTTCTGTAACTCATTTAATCGCTAGTATCAATACATTGAAGTTGTTTATTTTTGAAAATATACCCAAGGATGAGTCTCGTAGTTTTTATCTTCAACAGTTGAGAAAGAAATGAAATATCAGAGTGATATCGTACTAGCCATATAAACTTAATTGTTTAGTATATCAAATTGAAACTTCAAAAATTTCGATAGGATCGATTACATTGAGTGATTAAAACTCTTGGGTGCTTTCATGATTGATGAAAAAAGCACGTCATATAAATCACCAAATGGTTAAGTCAATGTTGATGAAAAGCCAATAAAAAAGCTGTAACTTACATCTTTTAGTTTTTCTTTTTAATATGATGGGATATCGCCCAAATCTAACAATACAAATTCTTTGGCAATTGATAGTTAGATCACCACTGTATGGAATCCAAGGTTTTATTTTTGTCAAAAGGACAAATGAATATTGCATGTAAATGTGTAATAGTAAAACCATATTGACAAACCAATGGATATCATTGTTCTACACAATTTCCATTAATAGAATAGTAACTTCAGACCTAATGTGAATGGGCAGCCATACTTGCACGGGTGTCTAGCCGTGACGGTCGTTCATTATATCATCATTAAAAATCATTGATGATTGTTTCTCATATTTATGGTTTTATTTCTATTTGTTTTCTTGTACATCTTGTTTATATAACCAACTCTAGACAATTACAGAAAAAGTATTTTGACGAATAAATGATATCAACAAACAAATAGTAGTGAATTGGGCAATTATTAGTTGTTTTATTGCATAGTTGGTACGGATTCTTTTTTCAATTATACTACATAAAGATGTAATTATCTAAATCTCAATCTAAAACCCTACTACATTTATTTTCTTAGCAATCCTAGAGTTTGCTATGGCACCATACTCGCTTTCAATAGCCTGCTTCACCAGTTTAGAAATGCATTGATGTTTGGTTTTGATTCAAAAAGCCATTTTGCCGGGACAGGTAACATGTCGATTTTAAAGCACCATTATAGCTCATATTATACCAGTTAGACGAAAGCACCAACACAATATTCAAGAAACTTTTGAAATTAATTTGAAAGGAACGATGTAGTTAAACGGTCTAGAAGTCTATAGGAAACACATATTTGCTCTTCTGCTGTCCACTAGTGGTCGATTAATGTGTATCGTATATCGATGAACTTAGTTTGTCATTGAAAGCGGGCTCGGCAGTCATTTCAGTGTCTCAGTGTCTCAGTGCCTCAGTGCCTCAGACATAAATGCAATATAGTGAGAATTCACGGAAACGTTAGTGAGTGCAATTTAGGAGGTAATACATGCACTGGAGATAGTTTGAACGATATGGTATGGAAAATGCCAGTTGAACAAGATATCTGCCACCGGTTCTTGAAATGATCAGTGGTCACAATCATACCACCACTGATTTTTGAAATGATCAATGATCACAAGTCTACCAAGCCGGATCACTTTTCAAACTGTGTAATCATTTCAAGATCTTTTGGATGCTTTTTAGTCTACTATGACACAAGGATACCAGAAATAACCTCACCACTACCATCACAATGAAAGCATTTGACAAGGTGACTGCTTTTAGAGATGAAGTGTATTTCTGCCCTGAGTTTCTTTTGTAGTAA